>JAZHEH010001063.1:2840830-4261245 GCA_036589455.1 Ateles fusciceps
AATATTATTACCTCCATTTTACACATAAAGGCATTGTATGGGGAGGGATGGATAGATAGAATTTTAAATATTACAAATAACACTAAAAGTATATTAGCACCTTTTTTTGAGACAGAATGTTGCTCTTTCGCCCAGACTGGGGTGAAGTGGCACAATCTCAGCTCACTGCAACCTCTGCCCACTGGGTTCAAGCGATTCACCTGCCTCTACCTCCCAAGTAGCTGGAACGACAGGCACCTGCCACCACGCTAGGCTAATTTTTGTATTTTTAGTAGAGACGAGGTTTCACCGTGTTGGCCAGGCTAGTCTCAAACTCCTGACCTCGGGTGAACCACCTGCCTCGGCTTCCCAAAGTACTAGGATTGCGGGCATGAGCCATCGTATTCAGCCAGCATATTTTAATTAATTCATTTTTCCAGGATTCAGAAAATCCTATGATAGTTCGAACATTGGATACCTTACCTGATAGTTCACAGAGCCATGATTAAATCCAAGTCTGTTTCACTGCAAAAGGTATTTCACTTACCTTTCCATGGTACCATTTTAAGTCTAATAACAGATGCGCATATGACAGCATTTCATTCATCTGAGCCATCGGTGACAACTCACGCAACTGCTCTGTTGGTCTCAGGGGTGACTGAGCACAGAGAGGATCCGGCTGGCTGTATTCACATGTGTGCAGCTTAGTAACAGTTTTACAAAATATCTTTGATACATTATCTTATCCTCCAAACAAACTTCGAAGTAAATAAAATTGTGTACACCAGTACATATGAGAAAACAGAGGCTCCATAAATTTAGGTAAGTGGAGGCTCAAACCCAGATCTTTCCAATTCTTTTCATTAACTTTACTAAAAAAGCCATTCTCACCTCAGCTGTTCTCATGTGCGCAGTAAGTGTTCTTCCAGTGTTTCTCAAACATTGGAACAAGGTGGCACACGTAGACAGTGATATTTACTCAGTCACTTTGGGCAAAGAAAGATGTTACTTGCTCGTCATCCTGGAGATTCACCTATTCCAAACCCTTCCTGGCCACAAGAGCTGCGAGGGTCAATAATTTGGCACACCTTTGTGTTGTAGACACTGATTGAGATGATCTATTTGGTCTCACGTGTAGGCTTTCTGAGACTTTTCAATTTTCTCCATTGTTCACTAAAATATGGTAGACCAAACTATTAATATTATATCAATAAAAGCAGGTTATATAATGTTGTATATAAAATTTTATAGCCAAATTCAAAACGAATATCACCCATCAGATGCCCTAGCTATATAAACATAATATTTTGGTGTTTACTAATCTTTTAAACATTATAGGAATATTAATTCAAACACTATTCAAAAATTACTGAGGATAGATTAAAACAACCAGTTGCCTCCTAAGACAGCACAAATGACTAGGATGTTTCATTCAATATGTTTTCTCTCTTCATCAACAGAAATCAGTAATAAAAAATGAATTATTATATATTCATGTTCTTTTCTAGTGCACCATTAATCCCTATCTTTGCCTGCTATTATAATTCACTTTACCAAACAAAAACAATATTTGTGTTGATATATTAGCTCAAATTTAGTGTAATGTGTCAGGAAACAGAAATATGAATCTCAGACATAATAACATGTCAATATGAGTAAATTTCTTTCTGTGCTTCAGTCACTTTTGAGCTTATTTCTCCCCCCACTGGATTTTGTTGCCTTCAAATAACACTTCCCAGCCCCCATCACACCATTTAAATAAGTTTTAAACTCTTTGAATTTAATAATTTCACAGTTTCCTCCTCACTAATCTTTTTCTCTAGCTCATCTAGAATTTATATGAAATGTGAACAGATCAAATAATCACATGCATTCTATTTCTCACTTGAATGTGATAATTGTTAACATGTTCTTGCAGTATTTTCTATTACCATGAATAAGATCCTATCAATTCACTTCATCAAAGATGCTGAAAAGATTAACCAGAATATATTAAATATTCTAGCCTACTTGATGAGTTTTTGTTGAATTGTGATTGCAAGAGATGGCACAATTTTCAAATATGGTATCTCATATTAAAATATGTTTAGTAGTGTTTTAATAGCTAGAAGCTTTAAGCTGCTACGTTAACAATATTTAGTAATTTAATAATTTAGTCTCCCAGTGAAAGAAGTCACATGCTTATGAAATTCCAGAAAATAAGCTGCCTGTCACCTGTGAATGAATTGTTCAAAACCTAGCCCCAACAATTCAAATATTGCAAGCTCAGGTGGCCACTGTTTCAAATAAAAATCTGTTATTTGTACCCTGTACTTCTTTTTTACATAGAAGTACAAAAAAATCTTTGTGATCAACCTTTCTGTTGATAACTAAAAAAACTTAGCTCTAACCCAAAAGTAAATTTTCAACTATAAACAATGTTTATAACTGCAACTCCTACCTACAGCTGACACACACACACACACACACACACACACACACGAACACATAAATTTCTTCTCCGTTTCTTCTAAGTAGAGAATTATATTTATGAATTGAGAAAAATAATTCAAAAATAGTTTTTAAATTATAACTCATAATTTGCGGACTAGCAACAGAAAACTTTTTCAAATAACTCTGTTTAGGTCTCTCCTCTGTTTAAAAATTCTTCAATAATTCCAAACCCCTGCTTCTCCCCCTCCAACCTCCAGATAAATACTAAATAAACCCCTTGTTGGGCACACAAGGCCCTTTATAATTAGACCTAAGCTTATTTCTCGTCTCTCACTCCTCATTATGCCTTCAGATTCATTCAAGTCTGTCTGTTGCTCCTTGAACCTACATACTATGACTAGTGTTAATGTCTTTGTCTAGAAATATCTTTCCCAGGTTTCTACATCCGAAAAGCTCAGATGTAGCTTTTTCCCCCACAATGAGAGTCATCAGCATTCCTGCCTTATTTGCTCCTACGACCCTAGTCTATTGCTCAGTCTTATGCTACCTTGTGCAGACCTCTTCCTCAGAGCAGAGATTTCAAAAGAACGGGAATGTTTTATCCTCCTCCAAGAAACATAAAAGAACTTAGAAAGTGCGTTTTTTACAGTAAGCTTACACATTTCAGCCTAAACTTATTTTTCCTAATAATGTGATTTCTTCAGGTAATTTGTTTTCCACCTTGTTGGATTATATCAGTACATTTTAAATAAATAAATATAGCTGTATTAATGTAAAAGCTGGCATTAGAATTCATTCAGAGAAAGTTGTCTTTATTAGGAAGCATGTATTTAAGCCAGGGAGAAAAGGTAAACCCAGAGGACATGTTTCCGTGGCTTCAAGACAACAGAGGAGATGATCGGCTTGCTCTGCAACAATGGAGAGAAATTCCTGGTAAGAAAGAGAGGAAATGAGAGAGGAGGGGAGAAGACAGTACGGGAGATAGAGGGTTTTCGTTTGAGTTTTGAATATCACGGAGGAGTTTAGGAAGGGAATGATTTTAAGATTAATATTAAGCTGGTTTTATTAATGCAGTGCAAACTTTCTCATGTTCCAAACACTGAGTAAATATTCTGCATCAAGGAGCAGAATTCCACCTCTATGGTATCTAGATTTATATTAAGGACATTGAGAATGATGTAAGAGGATCCCTAACTAAGCTAACTGTGGAAGTGAGAGTTTAGAATAAGATGTAATCATGAGAAGGTAGAAACTCCTTAACTTTGCAGGAATATGGTGCTAGACACTGGCCATAATCTATGGAAAATAGGTTAAGTCAATTTAAGCTGTACTTTGAGGACAGTATGACTCCATCTGATAGCTACTATAGAAGAAAATCAATTATAGCACCATTAACATAAGACTTTGTTTGAAAATGCTTAGCAGAAGAAGGCTCTAAGTGATTGTTCTAATTTGAGAAATAAGGGGGATAATTTTTGCTGGATTTTAGCAAGAGGGATTGCATCATTTTCAGATAATTTTAAGAACAGTGTAAGGACAAAAACAAATTTTAAATAAAAGGTTTAATTCTTCTGTTTAAAATAAAGGAAAAGAATTCTCTCACTCCTTTTCTTAGAGCGTTTAGTTTAGAAAACTTACAAAAGTTCTTTTTCTGTTTTTTTTTTTTTTAATGTATATACATTTTTCCGGAAGCTAAAAAAGCATCTTGCCAGTTTTGTGATCCAGGGATGTCTTTCTCAAGGACCTAGGCTCCATAGCTTTGAAGTATAAACACCAAGGAAGATAGCACCCTTGCCTCCCAGTCTCTGTGGGAGGGTAGGAGCCTAACTTTAGCCAGGGCCTGGCTCCAAGTTGCAAAACTACCTCCTGTCATAAAGATGTAAATTTATTTTCCTTTTATATAAAACCAAGTTTCTAATATAGATGGTCACCCTAATTAACAGTGAATTTAGAATGAACTATGTATAATAAATGGTGCTATCAGCATTCTTGCTTGAGGACCAGTTACTGTTTATCTGGAGAACATGGATGTAATGATTTGTATCTGCCTAGCTACATAAAATGGTGAGATTTCTTTCTGTTTTTGCAATCTCTTAACAGATTGCCTGCGATATCATCTCTCTGTTTAATATTTATTCAATAATAAAACTGTTTTCATTTTCTGCTACCTTTGTGGAGAAGTTCTCTGGGTTGGGAGAATAATTTGTTTTTGTTTTTACTTATATTTTTCTAACAGTAGTTGGTCAAAAAATGGTTCTCTCAAAAAGAAGGAACTTTTTTTTGTATTAGCAGGCATTGGAAAGCTTGCAGCCACTGAAAAATTTGGATTTAATTGAGAGAGAAGGAAGGAGGCGTTGTTACACTGTTAGGAGCAAAAGAGGGTGGATAAGAGCAGCTGTGGGAGGGGGGGAGGGATGCAAAGACATGTGAGGACCACAGTGGAGAATTATCATTCCTTCAGTGCCTGTTATGGTGTGTTATAGAAATTAGTAAACATAATTATTTATTAATTTGAATACTCCCTCTCCCACATTGACATCAAAGGGATTGCATAATTCATATTTGAATCCTTGGTACCTAGAATTTTCTACCATCTAACAGATACTAAAATTAATAACTAACAAACTTTGCCCATTCCTAGGCCTCAACCAAAAATTCATTTTAGAACAGATCCAGCTATTGTGAAATATGCTGGGAAAAGCCGAGGTCATAGCCTGGGCAACGTAGTGAGATCCTGTCTCTACAAAAATCCAAAAACAAATAGCTGACTGTAGTGGCACACATCTGCAGGTCCAGCTACTCAGGAGGCTGACAGGGAGGATCACCTGAGCCCAGCAAGGTTGAGGCTATATTATGCCACTGCTCTCCAGCCTGGGTAACAGAGAAAAACCCTGGCTCAAAACAAAATTAAATAAAGAAATAATAAAAGCTGAAGTCTTACAGATGAAGATGAACTTTTAGGCCAGGTGCAGTGGCTCACGCCTGTAATCACAACACTTTGGGAGGTTGAGGCCAAGGCGGGCAGATGGCTTGAGCTTAGGAGTTGGAGACCAGTCTGGGCAACCTGGCAGAAACCCCATCTCTACAAAATATACAAAAATCCTCCAGGCGCCGAAGCTTGAACAACCTGTAATCCCAGCTATTCAGGAGGCTGGAGTGGAAGCACCACTTTAGCCCGGAAGGTGGAGGTTGCATTGAGCTGAAATCACACCACTGCATTCCAGCCTGGGTGACAGAGTGAGAGCTTGTCTCTAAATAAATAAAAAAGTAAATGAAATTTTATGTCTTTAATGACCTTATTTGGCAGATCCTTTATTTAAAAGAGTAACTGGGCTCACAAGAATCTATACTCATCTGCAATTATCAATTTCAATCTGCTTTAGCAATTTAGCTTTTACCCTGTGGTAGTTTTGTTTAGTTAGTTGGTATTTTGGTTTGGTTTGATTTTTAATCTCTATTTTAATATTCTCTCTGCTCACTATCCTAGCACCTTTTTATTATCAAACATTTCTACGTTGTGCACATGTTCCATAGTTTTTCCAAAATAGATCATGATGGTTTCTCCCTAAAGGACAAAGATAGTAAAAGGAAGAACACAGAGAGTTAAAGAAATTGAAGGACATGGTTAAAGAAATAATAATCTCAACTTAATTTATCTCAGTTAATTTGCTATTAGCATAATCAGTGCTTGTACCTTATCTATATTACAAATTCTTTTGGAAGAAAATACTGCTTTCTATATGTTTGCCATAGCATAAATGCAATATTGTGATGAATCTCATTAAAATTTCCCTTCTTTTATTCTTGTTAGATGTGGCTCTGTAACTTTGAAAATTCCTTTTCAAGGTTACGTTCTGGGATTTACAGCTCTGAAACACAAAGTCGGTGAATACATAACTAACTCTGCTTAAAAAAAAGTCAAGCATATGGGAGATGAATGTATAGTGAATATTATCTCAAAGACAAACACAAATAATTAGCTATGGAATCTCACAGTTATAGAAAAGCAGGAAGGATATACAGTCTAGATTTCATATAGAGAGATGGGAAAATGCATGGTTTAAATATAATTTACAACTGAAGAAATGGAATTTTGAAAATGAAAGAACATTGCTGAATTTTCCTTTAACAACTTAGGAAAGGAGATGACTAGAACGGGCGAGGGAAAGGTTGAAGTTGATACCGTGGCAGTAAGAAAGTAGGTCATGATAGAAACAGAGGCTGATGATACACAAAACAGGCAAATTAGTAGAATAGCTGCTGGTGTGCAGGACTTGCCCTGTGTCAAGGATGATGTTTCCATTCCATGACATCAACCAATAGATTGCTTGGACTGTTTCTTACACTTCTCTACTTATTTTCCCTCTTTATAAAATAGTCCATCCCCTGAAGAGCCTGAATGAAAACTCAAAAGTTACTATTTAGCACAACATAAACTCCAGATATTATGAAACTGGCTCAATTTAAAATATTTTGCTTCATTGTCTCCCCCTACTATACTTGTACTTAGCAGATTAAGTGAATGAATTTTTGGTTTCTAAAAAATAACCTTCTAATAAGGGATTGTAAATGTTGTTTACAGAAAACAAAAATTAAAGAAATGACTGGAGGCCAGTTCCTGACTCTCAGGCCTGTAATCCTAGCACTTTGGGAGGATAAGGTGGGTAGATTGCTTGAGCCCAGGAGTTCGAGACTGCTCGGGGCAACATAGTGAAACACTGTCTGTACAAAAATTACAAAAATTAGCCGGGCATGGTGGTGTGTGCCTATAGCCCCGGCTACTTGGTGGGAGGGGAGGTGAGCCTAACATAGAAGGATCGCTTAAACCTGGGAGGTCAAGACTGCAGTGAGCAGAAATGGCACCACTGCACTCAGAAATGGTGCCTGGGCAAAGAGGGAGACCCTGTCTCAAAAAAAATAAAGAAAGAGAGAGAGAAAGAAATGACTGGAACAAACACTTACAGCAGAGTAAGATAAATTTCTGTCTCAACTGAATTTCTTCATCGTGTTTTTCCTTTACATAATCCAATTTCTAATAAAAAAATAGGTTTCAAGAAAACTGAGAATTTAAGAATATGGCTTTCTCATTCTTAGTATACATAACCTCATGGTATTGGACACTCTAATCATTACCATCCACCTTTCAGGAAAAATGTTTATTCAGCCCTAGAAAATGCCATACCCTGCACACAGAGCAGTTTTAATCAAATGTTTAATCTCAAGGGGGTAAATAATCATTTCCTCCTCTGCATCCTCCACTGTAATTCTAATTAACCCATTATAATCATGACTGACTCCTTTACCAGCTCTTCCACCAGACTGGGAGATCTCAGAGCAGCAGAAGCATGCTCCGTTTATATTTCTATCACCAGCATTAAGTACCTTTCTTGACTTAACAATGTTTGCTGACCCAATGAGTAAATCATAATTTCTCTGAATACAAATAATATTTGCTAAATTAGGCCCAGGATGAGGACGTAAGTTTTATCTAGCATATATCTCTGGACAATTGATAGTGACCAACTGGGGAGATGTGTTGAGATGGACTCTGATATAAACATAATTACAAATATAAAAATGTAAATAAATAAATGAGCATATAAATACACACGCACACACTATCTGAAAATACTGCTATAATTAATTAGCAGTATTTGTTATAAGAATAGTATTAGCATAGGAGACACTATTTGCCATCTTGAGATCTGATGAGAAAAAAAATCTAATATATTTAAATTCTATTTTATCATTATTTTTCAAAAATGCTTTATGTAATTTAAAACATTTTATTTCCACAGAAACATTGTCTTTTGCATTACAGATGTATAAAAGGAGATTTGAAATTTAAGTAATTTTTCAATGTTCATAGTTTATATGGTCAATAACTTGCTAATCTGGACTCAAATACAACTTCTAATAACAATAACAAAATGCCAAGATATCCACAACACTCCACCATTGCTTTCATTTTTATTACCTGTAATTACACTCAGCTCATGTGCAAGCACTCCTGAGTATATATGAATGCCTACATTTTGAGCATAATTATAGCAGAGAAACAGGCCAGCTGGAAAGTGCTAACTGAACAATTTTACAAAAATATATCTGGATGTGTCTCTTGCAAACCCCAGTTGCATTTACGGTTGCTAATTATACGTTCTTATACAATTCAGTGCAAAGTCCTGTAGAGTCCCAGTGTTTGGAGCTCATTCAAGAGTTAGCTTAACAATGGAAATGTTCGGATAGTGATTGAGGTTTGATGGTAAAATAAAGACCAAGCTCTTTCCTATTTGTTTTGTATTGCCTGGAAAAGTCAAGTTAGCATAAATCAGCAGATACCTTTAACAACTGTGATCCAAATATGTAGTTCAAAAATATGTTAGGGAAAGAAGATATGAGATACAATCTCAAGGAGGCTGGCCCAAGGCATTAGCCTTTCCAAAAATATATTTGATATTATTTTGTTTTCTTTCTTTATTGCTAGTAGTTTTCCCAGTCTACCGCTTCAGGGATTTAAAAATTGATGATCAGCAGAGGGGCAGTTACAAAAATTTCTGCAGTCTCCTAAAAATTCAGCTGAGTCTTTGATCCATTGAAAATTTGTAACAGGGTGCCTTGAACTGGGGCTTAAGGGATAAGAAATTTAGGGTAACAGAGCAGGGTCAAGGACAATGGTTAGGAAAGCTGTACTTAGGTGTGGGAAAACATCTTAGTGTCTAGATAGACAATAGATGATAGATAGATACATAGATAGATAGATGATTGATAGACAGATGATAGATACATAGATAGATGATAGATAGATAGATAGATGATAGATGATAGATAGATAGATAGAAGATATATTTTTTTTTTCTGAGATGGAATCTTGCTCTGTTGCCCAAGCTGGAGTGAAGTGGGGCAATCTTGGCTCACTGCAACCTCCGCCTCCTGGGTTGAAGTGATTCTTATGCCTCAGCCTCCTGAGTAACTGGGATTACACATGCCATAATGCCCGACCTATTTTGTGTGTTTTTAATAGAGACGAGGTTTCACCATGTTGGCCAGGCTGGTCTCAAACTCCTGACCTAGATTATCCACCCGCTTGGCCTCCCAAAGTGCTGGGATTACAGGCATAAGCCACCGTGCCCAACCTTATTGTCTATATTAAAGTTCTGGTTCCCCCAGTTACTAGCTGCATGACCATGTGTAAATAGATTACCCTCTGCAGTCAGGGCTCTCACTAAATAACTGGAGTTTTTGTGAATGTCAGATGAAGGAATCTATGCAAAATATTTAGGAAAGTGCCAGACACATGCCAGGCACTAGTAATGAAAATAGAGTTGTCAACATTTTTCTTATTGTTTTAATACAAATAGTGGCAACAGTAGCAGGAGTGGTATTAAGATGGCTGTACCTGCATTGCTACAGAGGAATACCTGAGGCTGGGTAATGGATAAAGAAAAGAGATTTATTTGGCTCATGGTTCTTTATTCTGTACAAGCATGGCATCTGCTCAGCTTCCGATGAGCCTCAGGAAGCTTTTACTCATGGTGAAAGGTGAAAGGAGAGCAGGCATGGCATGTGATGAGAGAGAGACCAAAAGAGAGGGGAGGATGGGAGGACCTGCCAGGCTC
The DNA here is from genome assembly GCA_036589455.1 of Ateles fusciceps. Taxonomy (NCBI): domain Eukaryota; kingdom Metazoa; phylum Chordata; class Mammalia; order Primates; family Atelidae; genus Ateles; species Ateles fusciceps. The sequence continues at coordinate 2,850,859 of JAZHEH010001063.1, forward strand.
CTTCAAGCCTCGAGCTCTCATGCGAACTAACAGTGAGGACTCACTCAGTACCATGGAGATGGTACCAGGCCAATCATTAGGAATCTGTCCCCATGACCCAAACACCTCCTACTAGGCCTCACCTCCAACACTGGGGATCACATTTTAGTAAGAGATTTGGAGGGGACAAAATCCAAACTATATCATTGGTTTATGTTCTTAGCCATAAGAACATAAACCCTTAGGGAAAAGTACATGAACTCTGAAATCTAAATACCTGGATTTAAATCCAGCCACTGCTGATTACAAATAAATCTATTAACCTCACTGTTCTTAGGGTCATTATTGATAAAATGAATCTAACAATAGTTAATTGAAAGCTCATTTGAAGACCGAGGCCCTGCATAGCAAGAAAAAAATCTTTCTAAACGAAAAAATACATAAACAAACATGGATTACCCTATTTCTTCATATCCTCTGCAGTGTCAGTCTGTGAGCTGAGGTGCATAAATCTTCCTGACTAAAATATTTCTCACAGGTTTATTGTCGATGTCGGCTATGATCTAAATATTTCCATTCCTCCAGAATTAATGTATTAAAATCTGATCCTCAATGTATTGGTATTAAGGGCCTTGGGAGGTAATTAGGTTGTACCAGCCAAGGAAAAGCTTCCCCTTGGTCCTCTGAATGTTTGCTCAAAAATCAACACACAAAAGGTGATTAGTTGGTGAAAAGTAATACAAATTTATAAACGTGCATGTAAAGAAGAACCTTAAATTGATTACCCCAACCTCCCAATAGGGGTCACCATCTTGAGGTTACCTAATGAATGGGGACTTGGATTGTGCAAAACAGGTTATAGGAAGTGGAGAAGAGGAGACTTGGCTGGCAAACAGGGTCTTGTTATGTAAATTAAGTCTCACAGGTAGCAGCTCTCAGAAAGAACAGACAGTACAATAAATGTTTCTTTCAGACCTTTCAAGGAGTCAGACTCTCAATTTTTCTTCCTTAGATCCAGAAAGGAAGTTCTCAGAGAAAACATGGCTGCACCAATGCAAATTTTCTGTACAGATGGAAGTCTCCACAGTGAAAGAACAGCTTAGCTACTTCTGTTTGCATGCCCTCTGAACAGCCATCTCAAAACATGTCAAAGTAGTATATTTTAGGGTAAAATATTTCCTTCACTCCCCATTTTGAACTCTAAAAATCTTCACAAATTAAAGGCCAAGTTGATTTCTTTGAAGAGATTTGGGTTAGAGATGGTTAGATAAGAGATAGGCAAAGGAAGGAAAAGACAAATTGGGATAAGCAGGAAATAACAAATTTAAATATATCATCTCATATCTTCTTAAATTAGTCTCAGTTCTGAAAATAGATCAGGTCAGTTAAACAGCTGTGTTCCACTCCAGAAGGTGGCACTGCAGATGAGTTAGACCTCTATATATGAAACAGGCAAACAGAACTTTGAAGGCACCAAGCCAATCACGAGGAATCCGTCCCCATGACACAAACATCTCTCACCAGGCCCCACCTCCAACATTAGGAATCACATTTCAGTCAGAGATGTGGAGGCAACAAATACCCAAACCATATAAACAATTTATGTTCTTAGCCATAGAGGCACTTTACAGAAAGAATAAGGACTTGGAATGTTCCAAAACAGGTTCTGAGAACAGGAAAATGTGGCCTGGCTGGCAAAAGGGGACTCGTTAGGTAAATGAAGTCTCAGAGTCAGAATCGCAGTGAAAACCATAAGAAGTACCATAAGAGACACTTCTATGGAGATAGAAGAAAACCAAAGGTTAATATCTGGATTAATCTATAGATCACTTTTTTGAATCTCTGGAGCATCTTTAGATTGCAGTAGCAATCTGACAAATTTTCCTAAAGTTTAAATCAGATATTCAAGCAATCTTTCTGAGTAGTCTGTACATGAGCTGGCACAAAAGCTGTTTACATATAAGTTGCTGTGGTGATTTCTCCCAATGTTTATATAAAGTTGTCTAGCTTCAGTTAGTAGGACTTCAAGAAAAGCATAGTTTTAATGTCTAGTGATTCCAACTATGGGAAATGGGAGAAAAATTTGAAAACATTAGTTTGGAGACTTTTAGCTGGGAAAGAATTCAGGATTCAGTCCAAATTGTAGGCAAATAATAAAAAGCCAAAAACGATGGGCAGGGCTAGAATCTAATAAGAGGTGTGCCATAGCCTTCCACTAAAATGTATTTTTTTCTCTCTAGTCTTCAATTTTTACCAAAGATTAATCATAATAGGACCAATTTATTTTCAAAATAAGTTTTAGTCTTATTATATTTAGGCTTATTATTTGCATAAAGTACAACAAGACTAGTGATGGGCCACACAGGCTTTATTTAAGTTGGCTTTGCTGGAACTTTTTATAAAGAATTTCAAATTAGTCTTTATAGGGGCTCTCAAGGCTAGGAAATCAAGCCAAAGATTTGCCAATGGAATGTGCCTGTAATAGCTGTACAAATTGGATGCACTCCTGTCTTCTCAAGATCCCCAAAATGTCCTGAGGTTCCTGAACCTACAAATGACTTCCTTTACTTACTGCAAGGTCAGGAACCTTGTAAAGGAACCATACAGACAAAGTACCAGGCCAATCTTTCTTGGGAGCTTTTTATAGGCTCTATAAAGTCAATTCAAGTCCTCAAAGTAACCTAGCCATATCTGAAAGTATGCTAGTCCAATCAAAGTCTTGGTAAAATAACCAGTGCCTCCAATTTTGTCTTATTACAAAAGAAGATTCGTATTGAATTTAACTATATTGTCTAACTATATGACAAATAACTATATTGTCATAAATCGAGAGCACTTACAAATAGTTTCCATATTCTGAAGAAAACAAGTAGAGAGAAAGGAAAACCTTTCAGTTTTGCTCACAAAAGTGTACTTTAATCAATTATTGTAAGTTACAAATAGCTCAAATCTTTCTTGAGCTATTTGTTTCAGAGTCAGAAAAAATGAGGAATGTTTCAAACAAAAAAGTAATAAAAATTATTTTAGTTGTCTATCAGTTCAGTACTATGTAATTAATTGTAACCTGCTTTATGTTTTGTTAATAAACCTCATGAATGCATCAGCATTTTAGTTAGTCCTGGAAACTTTTTGTTTTTTGTTTTTTTACCTAGTCCAATGGTATGATCTCTAAGTGATCAGAAGGCTGTATTTAAGTGTACTTGTCAGGGTCCCTTTATGAATTTCCTTAAAGAGAAAGCACATTTCAACAGTAGTTTATTATTAATTGCCTGAAGAAAACAATAACTGACCGTGGATGACAAAATACTTAGAATAGCCATGATTAAAGACACAATTGACAAAAATAAAATTGGGTTGTTTTTGTGGCCTACAACCATACACCATAATTATAATTATTCCTGATAACATGTATGAAAACATATCAGAATTTTAGGAATTTCACATAATTGTAAAACACATATTAATAACACATTTATACAAACATAACTGAAAGAAAGTTAAGCACCATTTCTTATTTGACAATGCTTCCCAAATGATTTTAACAAACCAAATAAGCCTAATAGGTCTCCTTTGAACTTCTAAGGGTTATTTTTGGAATGTGAAATTTAAATTTGGGAAGTTATTAAATAGCAAACTTTTATAATACTTGATATTAAAATATGAAAAATTTTAAACACTTGGTCAAATTAGAATTATAGCTTACTCTAAAATAATAGTCATCTCTTTAGTCAAAGTAATAATTCAAAGATTTCAAAAAGCAAAATCTAATAGAGAGCAGACTTAGTTTCCCAGTCAAAAGACCTAAAAAAGGCAACATGAGGAATACTGATTCTGTATCTCCCTCTCTCCTGTTTTATTTATTTATTATATTTATTTTGCAGTTTACTAAAAATAGAAACAAAAATATTATACTATCTCTCATTAGTACTACATGAAAACCTTGTTGAAAAAAAGAATCAAATTTTACCTTTTATATCAGTGCATTATTATTGCTAAAGCTAATTATAAGAAAATGTTGTGAACAAGTCTATCTAGTCTAATCAGCTTTGACCACACAAGGTAATATTTCTATAAACCTTTTATAACCTCTTACATTTTTTTCCATTCTCTTTTTCATCAACTTTGATATAGTTTGGAGCTGTGTTCCCTCCCTCATCTAATGTTCAATTGTAATCCCTTATTGGAGAAGGGGCCGAGTGGGAAGTGAGTGGATTTCATGAATACTTTTGTATTATCCCCCCTTGGTAGTATGTAATGAGTTGGTTGTTTAAAGTGTGTAGCACCTCCCCATCTCTTCTTGGTCCTGCCCCTGCCATGTAAGATGCCTGTCCTGGTTTGACTTCTGCCATAAGTAAAAATTTCCCGAGGCCTCCCCCAGAAGCAAATGCTGCCATACTTCCTGTACAGCCTGCAGAAGAGTGAGCCAGTTAAACTTCTTTATTTTATAAATTACCCAGTCTCAGATATTTTTTTTTCTTCAAGTGTTTTTTAAGTTCTGGGGTACAGGTGTAGGATGTGCAGGTTTGTTACATAGGTAAGTGTGTGCCATGGTGGTTTGCTGCACAAATCAACCCATAACCTACATATTAAGGCCAGCAACAATTAGCTGTTCTTCCTGGTCCTCTCCCTGCCTGGACCCTACCCCAAAATGCCCCAGTGTGTGTTGTTCCCCACTATGTGTACATGTGTCCTCATCATTCAACTCCCACTTATAAGTGAGAACATGTGGTGTTTGATTTTCTGTTCCTGTGTTAGTTTGCTGAGTATAACAGTTTCCAGATCCACCCATGTCCCTGTAAAGGACATAATCTTGTTGCTTTTTGTGGCTGCATCGTATTTCACAATGTATATGTGTCACATTTTCTTTATCCAGTCTATTGTTGATGGGCATTTCTTTGATTCCATGTCTTTGCTATTGCAAATAGTGCTGCAATGAACATATGTGTACATGTATTATATCTTTAAATAGAATTATTTATATTCCCTTATGTATATACTCAGTAATGGAAATGCTGAGTCAAATGATATCCCTTCTTCCAGATCTTTGAGGAATCATGACATTGTCTTTCACAATGGTTGAATTAATTTACACTTCCACCTACAGTGTAAAAGCATTCCTTTTTCTCCAGAAATTCACCAACATCTGCTGTTTCTTGATTTTCTAATAATTACCAATTTGACTAGGGTGAGACGGTATCTCACTGTGGTTTTGATTTGCATTTCTTTAATGATCAGTGATATTGAGCTTTTTTTCATGTTTGTTGGCTGCATGAATGCCTTCTTTACAGAAGTGTCTATTCATGTCCTTTGCCCACTTTTTAATAGGGTTGTTTATTTTTCTCTTGTAAATTTGTTTAGGATACTTGTAGAATTTAGAAATTAGATCTTTGTTAGATGGATAGATTGCAAGAATTTTCTTCTATTCTATGGGGTTTATTCAATAATAGCTTCATTTGCTATGCAGAAGCTCTTTAGTTTAATTATATTTGTCAATTTTTGCTATTGTTGATATTGTTTTTGGCATTTTTGTCATGAAATCTTTGCCCATACCTTTGTCTTGAATGGTATTGCCTAGATTTTCTTCTAGGGTTTTTATACCTTCTGGTTTTACATTAAAGTCTTTAATCCATCTCGAGTTCATTTTTGTATAAGGTGTAAGGAAGGGGTCCAATTTCAATTTTCTGCATATGGCTAGCCCTTTCTCCCAGGACCATCTATTAAATAGGGAATACTTGTATCATTGCTTGTTTTTGTCAAGTTTGTTGAAGATTAGATGTAGGCATGTAGTATTATTTCTGAGTTCTCTATTCTGTTGCGTAGGTCTGCGTGTCTATTTTTGTACTAATATCATGCTGTTTTGGTTATTATAGCCTTATAGTATAGTTTGAAGTCAGGTAGCATGATGCCTCCAGCTTTGTTTCTTTTGCTTAGGATTGTCTTGGCTATACAGGCTCTTTTTTGGTTCCATATGAATTTTAAAATAGTTTCTTCTAATTTTGTGAAGAATGTCAGTGGTAGTTTAATGGGGATAGTATTAAATTTATAAATTGCTTTGGGTAGCATGGCCATTTTAATGATACTTATTCTTCCTATCTATTAACATGGAATGATTTTCCATTTGCATATTTCCTCTCTGATTTCCTTGAGCAGTGGTTTGTAGTTCTCCTTGAAGAGTCTTTCACTTCCCTTGTTAGCTGTATTCCTAGGTATTTTAGTCTCTTTGTAGCAATTGTTAATGGGATTTAATTCATGATTTCACTCTCTGCTTGTCTGTTGTTGGCACATAAAAATCTAACCTTTTTTTTTTTTTTTTTTTTTGCATATTGATTTGTATCCTGAAACATTGCTGGAATTTTTTATCAGCTTAAGAAGTTTTTGGGCTGGGATGATGGGGTTTTGTAGATATAGGATCATGTCATCTGCAAATAAAGATAATTTGACTTCCTCTCCTCCTATTTGAATATGCTTTATTTTTTTTTCTCTTGCCTGATGGCCCTGGTGAGAACTTCCAATACTATGCTGAATAAGAGTGGTGAGAGAGGGCATCCTTGTCTTGTGCCAGTTTTCAAGGAGATGTTCCAGCTTTTGCCCATTCAGTATGATATTGGCTGTGAGTTTGTCCTAAATGGCTCTTATTATTTTGAGGTATGTTCCATTAATACTTAGTTTATTGGCTGGGTGCAATGGCTCATGCCTGTAATCTTAGCATGGGAAAGATTCTCCCAAATTTCTCTCTTTCGGAGAATGAGGTGGTTGGATCACCTGAGACCAAGAGTTCAAGATCAGCCTGGCCAACATAGTGAAATCCTGTCTCTACTAAAAATACAAAAATTAGATGGGCATGGTAGTAGATGCCTGTAGTCCCAGCAACTCACGAGGCTGAGGCAGGAGAACTGCTTGAATCTGGAAGGTGGAGATGGCAGTGAGCGAAGATCACACCACTGCACTCCAGCCTGGCTGACAGAGCAAAAAGAAAAAATGTTAATGGAGAGTTTTTAACATGAAGGGATGTTTCTTGAAGGCCTTTTCTGTGTCTGTTGAGATAATCATGTAGTTCTTGTCTTTAGTTTTGTTTTTGTGAGGAATTTCATTTATTGATTTGCATATGTTGAACCAGCCTTGCATCCCGAGGATGAAGCCAACTTGATCATGGTGAATAAGCTTTTTGATGTGCTTCTGGATTTGGTTTGCCAGTATTTATTGAGGATTTTTCTATTGATGTTCATCAAGGATACTGGCCTGAAGTTTTACTTTTTTGTTGTATCTCTGTCAGGTTTTGATATCAGGATGATGCTGGCCTCATAAAATGAGTTGGGGAGGAGTCCCTCCTTTTTAATTGTTTGGCATTGTTTCAGAAGTGATTGTACCAGCTTCACTTTGTATCTCTGGTAGCATTCAGCTGTAAATTCATCTGGTCCTGGACTTTTGTAGGTTGGTAGGCTATTTATTACTGCCTCAATTTCAGAACTCATTATTGGTTTATTCAGGGATTCAACTTATTTCTGGTTCAGTCTTGGAGGGTGTATGTGTCCAGAAATTTATTCATTTTTTTCTAGATTTTCTGGTTTATGTGCATAGAAGTGTTTATAGCATTCTCTGATGATTGTTTGTATTTCTGTGGGGTCAGTGGCAGTATCACCCGTATCATTTCTGATTGTGTTTATTTGATTTTTCTATCTTATTAGTCTAGCTAGCAGTCTATCCATTATATTAATTTTTTCAAAACACCAGCTCCTGGATTTGTTGATTTTTTGAGGAGATTTTTTTGTGACTCTATCTTTTTTAGATCTGTTCTGATCTTGGTTATTTCTTGTCTTCTGGTGGCTTTGGGATTTTTATACTCATGGTTCTGTTGATATTTTAGTGGTGGTTTTAGTTTGTTGTTTTGATGTTTTTCTAGTTTTTTTGATGTGGGAGCATTTCATATTATAAATTTCCCTCCTAACACTGTTTTAGCTGCATCCCAGAGATTCTGATACACTGTCTCTTTGTTCTCATTAGTTTCAAAGAACTTCTTGATATCTGCCTTAATTTTGCCATTTACCCAGTAGTCATTCAGGAACAGGTTGTTCAATTTCCATGCAGTTGTGTGGATTTGAGGGACTTTGTTAATTTTGAACTCTAATTTGATTGTGCTATGGTCTGGGAGACTGCTGGTTGTAATTTCAGTTCTTTCACCTCTGCTGAGGAGTGTTATTCTTCTAATTCCATGATCAATTTTAGAGTAAGTGTGATGTGGTGATTAGAATGTATATTGTATTGTTTTGGGGTGGAGAGTTTTGTAGATATCTATCAGTTTCACTTGATCCAGAGCTGAGTTCAGGTCCTAAATATCTTTGTTAATTTTCTGTCTCAATGATCTAATATTGACAGTGGGGTGTTAAAGTCTCCCACTATTATTGTTTGGAATTCTAAGTCTCTTTGTAGGTCTCTAAGAACTTGATTTATGAATCTATATGTTCCTGTATCGGGTACATATATACTTAGGATAGTTAGTTCTTTTTGTTGAATTGAACACTTTACCATTATGTAATACCCTTCTTTGTTGTTTTCGTTTTATTTTGCTTTGCTTTTATCTTTTCTGGTTAAAACCTGTTTTGTCAGACACTAGAATTGCAACATCTGCTCTTTTCTGTTTTCCATTTGCTTGGTAAATTTTCCTCCATTCCTTTATTTTGAGTTTATGTGTATCATTGCATGTGAGATGGGTCTCTTCAATACAGCACACCAGTGGGCCTTAACTCTTTATCCAGCATACCATTGTGTCTTTTAATTGGGGTATTTAGCCCATGTACATTTAAAGTTAATATTGTTATGTGTAAATTTGATTCTGTCATCATGATGGTAACTATTTTTCAGACTTGTTTATGTAGTTGCTTCATAGGGTCACTGGTCTGTGTACTCCAGTGTGTTTTTGTAGTGCTGGCAATGGTCATTTCTTTCCATATTTAGTGCTTCCTTCAGAACCTCTTGTAAGACAGGCCTGGCTGTGATGAATTTCTTCAGCAATTGCTTGTCTGAAAAGGATCTTATTTCTCCTTTACTTATGAAGCTTAGTTTGGCTGGATATGAAATTCTGGGTTTGAAATTCTTTTCTTTAAGAATGTTAAATATTGGCTTTCAATCTCTTCTGGCTTGTAGGGTTTCTACTGAGAAGTCTGCTGTTATTCTGATGGACTTCCCTTTGTAGGTGACTTCGATTTTCTTTTTTGCTTCCCTTAACATTTTTTCTTTCATTTTGACCTTGGAGAATCTGATGTCTATGTATCTTTGGGTTGATCTTCTCATGGAGTATCTTACTGTGGTTCTCTGGATTTCCTGAATTTGAATGTTGGTTTGTCTTGCTAGGTTGGAGAAGTTCTCCTGGATGATACCCTGAAGTATGTTTTCCAGCTTGGTTCTATTCTCCCCGTCTCTTTCAGATACCCCAATCAGTTGTAGCTTCAGTCTTTTTACATAATCCCGTATTTCTTGAAGGTTTTATTCCTTCCTTTCCATTCTTTATTCTCTACTCTTGTCTGCCTGTCTTATTTCAGAAAGATAATCTTCATGCTCTGAGACTCTGTCCTCTGCTTGGTCTACCTGGCTGTCATTACATATAATTGCATTTTGAAGTTCTTGTGTTGTGTTTTTCATCTCCATCAGGTCATTTATGTTCCTCTCTAAACTGACTCTTCTGGTTATTGTCTCCTATGATGTTTTATCATTATTCTTAGCTTATTTGAATTGGGTTAGAACATGCTCCTTTAGCTCAGCAAAGTTCATTATTAACCACCTTCTAAAGCCTACTTGTCAATTCAACCATCTCAGCCTCAGCCCAGTTCTGTGCCCTTGCTGGAGAGGTGTTGTGATCATTTGGAGAAGAGGCATCTGGCTTTTTGAGTTTTCAGTGCTTTTGTGTGGACTTATCTACCTTTGATCTTTGAGGCTGCTGACCTTTGAATTGGGTTTTATGGGGTGTGTTTTATTGATGTTGTTGTTGCTGTTGCTATCTGTTTGTTTGTTTTTCTTTTAACAATTAGTCCTTTGTTCCCTGAGGCTGCTGCAGTTTTCTGGGAGCCCATTCCAGACTCTATTCACCTGAGTCCCTCTCACACCTGGAGGTGTCACTAGTGAAGGCTGCAAAAAAACAAAGATGGCCTTCCTGCTCCTTCCTCTGGGACCTCGGTCCCAGAGAGTCATCGACCTGATGGCAGCCTGAATGCTCCTGCAGGAGGTGTCTAGAGAACCCTGTTGTGAGGTCTCACCCAGTCAGGAGGTATGGGATCAGGGATCTAATATAAAAAGCAGTCTTACTGCCCCTTGGCAGAGCAGGTGCACTGTTCTGGGGGCAACACTCCTGGTCCAGACTTCCCAGACTCTTCAGAGCCAACAGGCAGAAAAAACTAAGTTAGCTAAACCACAGAGACCATGCCGCACCTCCTCCCAGGGCTCCGTTCCAGGTAGATCACAGTTCTATTCATAAAACCCCAGCTCATGATGCCAAAATTTATGCAGGTTGGCCCAGCTCAGCAAGGAGGGATGGATTGGGGTCTCATTTAAAGAAGCAGTGTGGCCACAATCTATAATGTTAGCTCTGCTACACTGTGGGGGAATTTCCCTCTGTCTGTACTGCCTAGACTCCCTGGAGCTGGCAGGCCGAAAGAGCTGACTTGAGTCACAGAGATGGTGGCCACCCCCTCTTCCAACCCTCCCCAGGAACTTAGTTGTCTCACACAACCTGCTGGCCTTGGCTTGCTGGAATTCCACACCAGTAGGTATTAAGTTGTGAGCTGCCTTGGGACTGGGGTTTACTGAATGACACTACTTGGCTCTGTGGCTTCAGCCCTTTTCCTGGGGAAATGGACAGATCTCCTCCCTCACTGAAATTACCAGGGCTGGAGTATGCATAAACTCCTGAGTCTCTCCATGCTTGCAAAATGGCTGCTGAGAGTCTGCACAGCTCTGTGCTTTGAACCCAAGGCCTTGGTAGTGTGGGCTCACGAAGGGATCCTGATCTGCAGGTTGCAATGACCTGTAGGAAAAGTGTGGTTTCCTGGGCAGGGTTACGCAATCACTCACTGCCTCCTTTGGGAGGGAGTAATGGCTCCCCTGGCTCCATGTCACTCCAGGTGGGCCATCATTCCACCCTGCCTTTTCTCACTGTCCATGGGTCACACTGACCAACCTAGTCAGTCCCAATTTGAGAACCTGAATACATCAGTTGAGATGTTGAATTAAATCACTGGTTTAGTTCTTCTCTATTAACCATGAACCTCAGCTGCTTCTAATTGGCCATGTTGGCCTGCTCCTGGTATTTCTTTATAGCAATACAACAATGAACAAATACAAACTTTTTAATATTCATTTAGTTTTGTCAATTTTTTCAGCCTTTTGAATTTAAAACAATCTTTAAATAACTTCTAAATAAGACAAAATTATTTTTCCTTTAACAAACTCCATGTTTACCGTCTTTTAAAAATAATCTTTCTGGCTGAGCATGGTCCTCACACCTGTAATCCCAGCACTTTGAGAGGCCGAGGCCAGTGGATCATGAGGTCAAGAAATCAAGACCATCCTGGCCAACATGGTGAAACTCCATCTCTACTAAAAATACAAAAATTAGCTTGGTGTGGTGGTGCATGCCTGTAGTCCCAGCTACTCAGGAAGCTGAGGCAGGAGAATCACTTCAAAAAAAATAAGAAAAACAGGAGGTGGAGGTTGCAGTGAGCCGAGATTGGGCCACTGCACTCCAGCCTGGTGACAGAGCAAGATGCCATCTCAAAAAAAAAAATCTTTTTTATTAAAACACATACCTTTCTGACACATTTTGCATATTGAATTGTTTCTCACATCTAGTAGCTTTAATTGCATATATTAATTACAATGTTAACTCTTAGTAGCCCTTAATTTTGGTGGAAAACTTAGTAAACGCAGTTTTAATTATGTAACAGATACAGAGCCCAGGACAAAAAATGGTGTTGTGAAGACAGTGCCTGGAGGATTTAACTAATCCTAGCCTGGTCAAGAGGCACAGCTGAGCCAGGAAGAAATTTGGGTGGCTATTCCCAACACTCACTATGGCCACTTGTCTAGACCTCAGAATCTAAAAGCTCAAAACCAAGACATAAGCTTACAAAGTAAGTCAGTATCAAAAGTATCACTGAAGCAATGGTTTTAGGACCTTAAAATATTTATCGGAAACAATCTAAACCTATCAAATAAATATATCCAGGCAAAAGTCTCTAAATTAAATTTTGAAAACATTTGTATTATATTTTACCAGTAATTTAAAAACTGGCTTTATTTACCAAAGATTACTAAAGTCACTTGAATTTTAAAAGAAGTTGAGATTATTTACTTAATTTATGAATACTTATATAATTACAAGTTACTTTGATATCAAGTAGATAGTATAAAAACAGATGTGTATATGTAGACAGATGTATACATAAAAATACAGAGAAACACAAGAAAACTTATAACTTTGATTTTGAAATTTTATTCAGGAGACAGATAAAACTAATTTAAAATTAAAATTTAAAAGGACAGTTGGATTTAGATTGTGCCTTTGTAAATAGAAAAGTTTAAAGTTGATCTGTCCCATATGGCCAAAGCCCTCACCAAGTTTTAGAGAAAAAGAATAGCAAATTTCTATCTCAAGGCACAGAAAAAATTTTAAGAAGGAGTTTGGGTTTGAAACCACTGTGTTTCACCCTAAGTGAATCAGAGTATCACCTTCAGAAAAATGCAGAAAGGAAAGACAAAAAAACAGCAAGAAATGTCTGGTTTGGTATGAAAGCTCCAAAAATGACAGGTGAACTGAAAAATGATCTCAAAGCACTGAAGATCAGAGCCAGCAAGGACATGAAAAGATTTTACAAAAAAAAAAAAAAAAATGTTAGAGAAGGCTTCCCCAAGTACTTCCAGATTGGAACCATTGTTGACAATCCAGTTGATTTCTACCATTCACGAATTCCCAAGAAGCAAAGGAAAAGAACTATTGTGGAAGAAACAGCTGGCTGATTCTGAGTTCTGAAGATACAATTGAAAGAAGTACTCAGAGATCATAGCTGAAAAAGCATCAAATGCCGCAGGAAAAAAGTTCCAAAAGAAGAAGAAATTTTGCAATTAAGATTTACCATGCAAACTGCAACATTTTATATTGCCCCTTTATTTACTTATTAAAGATGTTTTGAAAACAAAACAAATGAAAAAAAAAAAAAGAAGGAGTTTGGGTTTGTTAGAAGGAGATTATAAATGAATGCCAACGTAATATAAAATCATAGAAATTCATCACAGGATTTTACACAAAAACAGACAAATTCGTCTAGAGAGAATTTAGAAACCTTTTCAAAATTACCAGCTGAATACCAGAAAGTCATATTTTGGAGAGCAATCTAGTTAGATAGATGGTTTTTAATTTAGTCTGTTTTCTAATTGGACATCTGAGCTCAAGGCAGAGTCCATTAATGAATTGGATCATCCAAGCATTTGTAGTTTCTAGGCCCTAATACATAACCTAGAAAAAGCAGGCACAACTGGAATGTAGAACACCCAGATCCACATAAATTGAAGACTTTATTTTTACACTGGATTCTAGGTTCCCCTAAAGAGGAAAACACCATGCATGAGATTAGGCTGTACAATGTTCCCACAGTATACCTTAGTACAAAGAGATACACCATGAAGTTGGTGTGTGACCCAGTGCAAGTCAGCCCACTCTGATTAGCTCATTGCCCATGGGAATCTAATTCCTTGGTGGTGATCACGCACATATATTTCAAGTGTTCAAAGCATGCCTTTCTTATCTAAGGTGCCAAGAAATGCATATCTCCTTGCAGTAATAACTATTTATTGTAACCGCTGTCACCCACCTCTAAATCAATAGCCAGTAATTCACCTGCCATTGCAACACACAAAGGTTTTCTCTTGTAGTACAAAGTAACTCCTGGTACTCCCAAAAGCCAGAGAGATCAGGTAATTCAATGCAAAAGAGAGCAAAGTTGTAAACCTGAGAAATATATATATATATATACACATACATACATATATATATTATATATATTATATATATATATATATTAAAAAAGAGAGAGAGAGAGAAAGCTGCTCATGACTCTTCAGGTTCCACTAAGAAGAGAGAAGAGTCCAGAATCAATGTGTGTGGTGACTTTTTCTATTTTCTTCGAAGTATTTCAGAGTTGCTAGAAGTCTCTTCTAGATTTATTCATGTGGTATCACAGATGGCAAAGAGGAAAGAGAGGCAAGGATCAGAAATAAACGGGAGAAAAATTATTAAAGAAAAAACAAAATGGAAAACAGAGGGACAAATCACATAATCTTAAAAAAGGGTTCAGACAACTGAAAAAAATTTCAAAAACAGATCCAAAAAGAAAAACAGAAAGACCTTGAATATTAGCTTCTAATTAATATGACTTCTGACAATGAAGCACTTTTAAAAACTACTTTTTAAAAATCTCTAAGTATCAGATTTTAGCCAGGGTAAATAGCTGATATTCCTGATATGACTGGTTTTGAACTTAATCATTTTTACCATAGTTCCCATTCCCAACAATAAATGAGTGCTCCCAATAGCCAAATGTCACAGAATATCAAATGAAAGGGGTCTGTCTCCTTAGCTAGGAACTGAATCCAGGCCATGATGGTAGAACAGAATTTTAACTACTGCATTACAAGTTAGAGCAGCCTTCATTATGAGTTCTTCCAGGTGTCTAAAGCAGGCAGTTTGAGCATATAAAGAATTTTAACTTTGTTTTAGGTCAGGTAGATTTTAGCATTTTAATTGAGTCAAAAGCTTTTTCTTTTTTTTTTTTTTTTTTGCCTTTTTTTGAGATGGAGTATCATGCTGTTGCCCAGGCTGGAGTGCAGTGGCACAATCTTAGCTCACTGCAACATCTGCCTCCCCAGTTCAAGTGATTCTCCTGCCTCAGCCTCCCAAGTAACTGGGATTACAGGCACCTGCCACCATGCACAGCTAATTTTTTGTATTTTTCAGTAAAGACGGGTTTTCAACATGTTGGCCAGGCTGATATTGAACTCCTGACCTCGTGATCACCTGCCTCGGCCTCCCAAAGTGCTGGGGTTACAGGTGTGAGCCACTGCACCCAGCCTGAGTCAAAAGATTTTCTATCATGACATTATGTCTTTCTATTAATTTGATGTCCCCATAAATACAAATAAAACAATTGTTTAGAAACAGAGATCTCTAAAAACTTTTAATTTAGTAGTTGGTCTAATTTAAATGATCTACTAATGATTAGAATTTCCAATAGTGTACTTATTGCAATGGTGACTCAATCCAGTAGCCACTTAATGGAAAGCCCAGGGTGTAATGCTATAGGTTTAGAATAATATTAAAGCAGTGGTTTTTGGAGAAAGCATAGGAGAGGCAATCCCCAAAGAGCTCTCTCTAAAAATTTTGCTCCATTCAGCTGGATTCTGATTCACTCTAATGATTGTTTCTTTTGCTGTGAAGAAGCTCTTAAGTTTAATTAAATCTCATTTGTCTATTTTGGCTTTTGTTGCCATTGCTTTTGGTGTTTTAATCATGAAGTCCTTGCCTATGCCTATGTCCTGAATGGTTTTGCCTAGGTTTTCTTCTAGGATTTTATGGTGTTAGGTCTTATGTTTAAATCTTTAACCCACCTGGAGTTAATTTTAGTATAAGGTGTCAGGAAGGGGTCCAGATTCAGCTTTCCTGCAGATGGCTAGTCAGTTTTCCCAACATCATTTATTAAACAGGGAATCCTTCGCCATTGCTTGTTTTTGTCAGGTTTGTCAAAGATCAGATGGTTGTAGATGTGTGGCATTATTTCCAGGGTCTCTGTTCTGTTCCATTGGTCCATATCTCTGTTTTGGTACCAGTACCATGTTGCTTTGATTACTGTAGCCTTGTAGTATAGCTTGAAGTCACATAGTATGATGCCTCCAGCTTTGCTCTTTTTGCTTAGGATTGTCTTGTCTATGTGGACTCTTTTTTGGTTCCATATGAAGATTAAAGTGGCTTTTTCCAGTTCTGTGAAGAAGGTCATTGGTAGCTTGATGGGGATAGCATTGAATCTATAAATTACTTTGGGCAGTATGGCCATTTTAATGATACTGATTCTTCCTAATCATGAGCATGGAATGTTTTTCCATCTGTTTGTGTCCTCTCTTATTTCCTTGAGCAGTGGTTTGTAGTTCTCCTTGAAGAGGTCCTTCACATCCTTTGTTAGTTGTATTCCTAGGTATTTTATTCTCTTTGTAGCAATTGTGAATGGCAGTTCACTCATGATTTGGCTCTCTGTTTGTCTGTTATTAGTATATAGGAATGCTTGTGATTTCTGCACATTGATTTTATATCCAGAGACTTTGCTGAAGTCGCTTATCAGTTTAAGGAGATTTTGAGCTGAGACAATGGGGTCTTCTAAATAAATATACAATCATGTCATCTGACAAAGGCCTAATATCTAAAGTCTACAAAGAACTAAAGCATATTTTCAAGAAAAAAAAAAACAAACAAACCCATTCAAAAGTAGGTGAAGGATATGAACAGACACTTTTCAAAAGAAGACATTTACAAGGCCAACAAACACATGAAAAAAATATTCATCATCACTGGTCATCAGAGAAATGCAAATCAAAACCACATTGAGATATCATCTCATGCCAGTTAGAGTGACGATCATTAAAAAGTGAGGAGACAACAGATGCTGGAGAGGATGTAGAAAAAAAGGAACATTTATACACTGTTTGTGGGAGTGTAAATTAGTTCAGTCATTGTGGAAGACAGTGTGGTGATTCCTCCAGTATGTAGAAATAGAAATTCCATTTGACTTAGCAATCCCATTGCTGGGGTATATACCCAAAGGACTATAAATCGTTCTATTATAAAGACACATGCACACATATGTTCATTGTGGCACTGTTTACAATAGCAAAGACCTGGAACCAACCCAAATGCCCATCAATGATACACTGGACAAAGAAAATGTGGCACATATACACCACGGAATACTATGCAGCCATAAAAAAGGATGAGTTCGTGTCCTTTGTAGGGACATGGATGAATCTGTAAACTATCATTCTCAGCAAACTGACACAAGAACAGAAAACCAAACACCGCATCTTCTTACTCATAGGTGGGTGTTGAACAATATGAACACACGGACACAGGAGGGGGAGCATTGCACACTGGGGTTGGTGAGGGGCAGGCTAAGGGAGGGACATCAGGGAGTAGGAAGGCTGGGAGTAATAACATGGGGGGAGAAATGCCAGTTACAGGTGACGCGGGGATGGAGGAAGCAAACCACCTTGCCAAGTATGTACCTCTGCAACAATCCTGCATGATCAGCACATGTATCCCAGAACCTAAAGTATAATTAAAAATTTTTTTTTTTCATTTGTACAATTTTTTGCTCCAAAGAATAGGTTAAAATAGCAAAAGTCTCTTGTTTCCAATGATGGTTAAGGATGGTGTTTATGTGTACAGAGCCTCTGGTCACCCACAAATTTGTGGGAGCTGCTAGTTACAGATCTGTCAATCCATGACATCAGGTAGGCCCTTCCGGGACTGAACTTTTCCTGGACTAACAAGGCTACAAGGGTTGGGATGACATAAGCCTAATAGGAATGGAATGTTTTAAGACAAGCTCCCCTGAGAGCTTGACACATTCAGAACAAAGAGTGTGTTCCACAGAATCTTATGTGTCTTGGATTCCTAATCTTTCAGATTGGCCACCAGATGTGACCAAAAAATCATGCTCCTCCCCCACATATGGTTGAGAGCCAGAGAGTGCTCCTACTTTGTCACAAGTCAAGCCTTCAAGGACATAAAACAAGACAAGAGGGGGAAACTCATCCAGTTTTCATTTTGGGGGTCTACAGCAAATTTTATACACAATTCCAATCAGAATGGCAAAACTGACCGGTCCGCAGGGCCAGCTCGAACAAAGGGATTACAGTGATTTTTAGCCCGTGTTCTACCCTGTAATATCCCTTTTTATGATAGAACAACACAGAAAGACAAAGAAAGGAAAAAGCTGTGTATTAGTCAAGGTTCTCTAGAGGAACAGAACTAACAGGATAGATGTATATAAAGGGGAATTTATTTAGGAGTAGTGTCTCATGCGATCACAAGGTGAAGTTCCACAGTAGGCCCTCTGCAAGCTGAGGAGAAAGGAAAACAGTCCAAGTCCCAAAATCTCAAAGGTAGGGAAGCTGACAGTGCAGCCTTCAGTCTATGGTTGAAGGTTCAAAAGCCAAAAAGCTGAAAACTTGGAGTCCAATTTTCAAAGGCAGGAAGCATCCAGCATGGGAGAAAGATGTAGGCCAAAAGACTAAGCCAGTCTAGTCTTCCCACATTTCTTTCCCTGCTTTTATCCCAGCTGCATGGGCAGATAATTAGATTGTGCCCATCCAGATTGAGAGTGGTTCAGCATTTCCCAATTCACTGACTCAAATGTTAATCTCTTTTGGCAATACCCTCACAGACATATCCAAGAACAATCCTTTGCATCCTTCAATCCAATCAAGTTGATACTCAATATTAACCACCATGGACTATTTTGGGTAAGATAGGAATCAAAAAATATGAATATTCACACCATAAAGTACAACAGCATTGCTATACCCAAGACTATCCACACAGCTTCTTTTCTCCTATTAATCAAAATTTTGCAGAGAAGAAAGAGACAAATAGTTGATTTTTACTGTCAGCTCAGCCAAATTCCACAGAAAGAGAGACCAGGAGCCTGGCAGGTACAAATTATTACCCTTCTGTTGGCTTGTCGGGTCCTGGGTTTCTTTCACCATGGCTCCCTGTAAAGCAGAGCAGCTTTGATGAGATCCTGTTTACAGTGCCAAAACTGTAGGGGCCGAGGGAAAGCTTTCCCTTAGCCCTCTAAAAATTTGCTGAAAAGTCAATTCACAAAAGGA
Source organism: Ateles fusciceps (assembly GCA_036589455.1). Lineage (NCBI taxonomy): Eukaryota > Metazoa > Chordata > Mammalia > Primates > Atelidae > Ateles > Ateles fusciceps. The sequence goes on from JAZHEH010001063.1 coordinate 2,869,756, forward strand.
AAGACATTGACACAGCATACAAATTTATTAACATTCACATAAGAAAAAATCACAGAATAATTACCTCACTGTCCTCACTCCACACTCTCCCCACTTGAGGTTCAGAAGCTCATATACCATCTTGAGGTTACAGAAAGAATGCAGACTTGGATCATGAAAAACAGGTTATAGTGGCAAAGCAGATTATAAAAGGAGGAGAAGAGGAGGCCTGACTAGCAAAGGTGGTCTCGTGTGCCTGGCTGGCAAAAGTTTTGATATGTGAATGAAATCTCACAGGTAGCAGCTCTCAGAGAAAATAGATGGTGAATGTTTCCTTCAGACCTTTAAAGATGTCAGACTCTCAGTTAAACTTCCCTAGATCCAGATGAGGGAGGCTTTCAGAGAAAGCCTGCCTGCATCAATGCAGATTCTCTACAGATGCAAAGCTTCCCCTTAAATGATAGCTAGCAGGGCTACTTCTGTTTGCATGCCCTCTGAACAACCATCTTGAAATATGTCAAAGTAGTATATTTTGGGATAAAATAGTATTATTTCCTTCAAGGTCACAAGGGCAGAGTCCTGTGAGTAAAATTAGCATCATTATAAAGGAGTTCTGGAGAGGCTTCTTTGCTCCTTTGCTGACCCCCTGTACTAGTCCATTCTCACATTTTGTATTAGTCCATTCTCATGCAGCTAATAAAGACATGCCTGATACTGGATAATTTATAAAGGAAAGAGGTTTAACTGACTCACAGTTCAACATGGCTGGGGAAGTCTCAGAAAAACGTATAATCATGACAGAAGTGGAAGCAAACATGTCCTTCTTTACACGGTGGCAGGAAGAAGTGCCAAGTTAAGGGTTTGAAAGCCCTTTATAAAACTATCAGATTTCATGAGAACTTACTAACTATCATGAAAACAGCATGAGGGTAACTGCCCCCATGATTCAGTTATCTCCACCTGGTCCTTCCCACAACATGTGGGGATTATAGGAACTAAAGTTCAAGATGAGATTTGGGTGGAGACACAGCTAAATCATATCATTCCACCCCAGCCACTCCCAAATCTCATGTCCTCCCATTTTAAAACACAATTATGCCTTTCCAACAGTCCCCAAATTAACCCAAAAGTACAAGTCCAAAGTCTTACCTGAGACAAGGCAAGTCCCTTCCGCCTATGAGCCTGGAAAAAAAAAAAAGAATGTTAGTTACTTCCTGGATTCAATAGGTAAATTGGGTAAATACACCCATTACAAGTGGGAGAAATTAGCCAAAACCAAGGAGCTACAGCCCATATGCAAATCCAAAGTCCCATAGGGCAGTCATTAAACCATAAAGTTCCAAATAATTTCCTTTGACTCCATGTCTTATATCCAGGTCACACTAATGAAAGAAGTGGACTCTAATGTCCTTGGGCAGCTCTGCCCCTATGACTTTGCAGGGGTACAGCCCTCCTTCCAGCTGCTTTCATGGCTGTTGAGTGTCTGCAGATTTTTCAGGCACAAGGGGCAAGCTGTTGGTGGATATACCATTCTGGGATCTGGAGGACAGTGGCCCTCTTCTCACAGCTCCACTAGGCAGTGCCACAGTGGGGACTCTGTGTGGGAACTCCAAACCCACCTTTCCCTTCCACACTGCCCTAGCATAGGTTCTCCATGAGGGCTCCAACCCTGCAGCAGACTTCTGCTTGGACATCCAGGTATTTCCATACATCCTCTGAAATCTAGGCGAAGGTTCCTCAACCTGAATTCTTGACTTCTGTGCACCCACTGGCCCAACACCACATGTAAACCTCCAAGGCATGGGGCTTGCATCCTCTGATGCAATGGCCTGAGATGTACTTTGACCCCTTTAGCCATGGCTAGAGCTGAAGTAGCTGGGACTCAGGGCTCCATGTCTTGAGGCTGCACAGAGCAAGGGGGTCCTGGGCCCAGCCCACAAACCGCTTTTTCCTCCTTGGCATCTGAACTTTTGATGAGAGGGGCCATTGTGAAGGTTTCTTTCATGTCCTTGAGGCATTTTCCCCATTGTTTTGGTGATTAACATTCAGCTCCTCATTATTTATATAAATTTCTGAAGCTGGATTCAATTTCTCCCCAGAAAACGGTTTTTCTTTTCTTTCATATAGTCAGGCTGCAAATTTTCCAAACTTTATTGGTCTACTTCCTCTTGAATGCTTTGCCACTTGGAAATTTCTTCTCTCAAGTTCAAACTCCCCACAGATCTCTGAGGCAGGGCCAAAATGCTGCCAGTCTCTTTGCATAGCAAGAGTGACCTTTACTCCAGTTCCCAACAAGTTCCCCCATCTCCATCTGAGATCACCTCAGCCTAAATTTAATTGTCCATACCACTATCAGTATTTTGGTCCAAGCCATTCAACAAGTCTTTAGGAAATTCCAAATTTTTTCACTAATTTCTGTCTTCTGAGCCCCTTAAGTTTCTATGACATTCCCAACTTTCCCATTTTTCTGTGTTCTTCCAAGCCCTACAAACTGTTTTAACCTCTGCCTGTACCCTGCTCCAAAGTCAATTCAACATTTTTAGATACCTTTATAGCAGCCCACCACTATCTACATTACCAATTTACTGTATTAGTCTGTTCTGATGCTACTAGGCATACCTGAGGCTGGGTAATTTATAAAGGAAAGAGATGTAATGGACTCACAGTTCAGCACAGCTGGGGAGGCCTCAGGAAACTTATCACAGCAGAAGGGGGATGCAAACATATCCTTCTTCAAATCGTGGCAAGAAAGAGAAGTGCCGAGCAAAGGAGGAGTAAAGTCCCTTATAAAACCGTCAGATCTCATGAGAATTCACTATCAAGAGACCAGAATAAGGGTCATCACCCCCATGACTCAATTACCTATCACCAAGTGTCTCCCATGACACAGGGGGGATTATGGGAACAACAATTCAAGATGAAATTTGGGTGGGTACACAGCCAAACAGTATTATGGTGCTATACAGAACTGCCCAAGACAGGATAATTTATAAAGGAAAGAGATTTAATTGACTCACAATTCTCCATGGCTGGGGGTGCCTCACAAAACTTATGATCACAGTGGAAGGGGAAACAAACATGCCCTTCTTCACAGGAAGGAGAAGTGTGAGAACCAAGTGAAGTTGGGGAGTCCCTTATATAAGCATCAGATCTCACCCCTTGTATAAGAAAGGATCTCATGAGAATTTACTATCACAAGAATAGCATAGGGCAAATTGCCCCCATGATTCAATTACCTCCTACCGGGTCCCTCCCACAGCGCATGAGGATTATGGGAACTACAATTCAAGATAAGATTTGAGTGGGAACACAGCCAAACCATATCACCCACATTCAAGGACACAGCAACAAGATGCTGTCTATAAAACAGAGAGCCATCACCAGATACCAAATCTACTGGCACCGTGATCTTGGACTTTCCAGCCTTCAAAACTATGATCAATAAATTTATATTGTTTATGAATTACCCAGTTGAAGGCATGGGTTATAGCAGTCCAAATACACTAAGACGGTGATTTTTTCCAACACTAGAGATTATTATTGCAGATCATACAAATACTTCTGAACACATAACATTTAAAGCTACATGTCAATCATATGATAGTTAGGCATAGATGTGTTACAGATTTATCCCACTCTCTTTCATTCTGATAACTAAGAATAGATTTGAATGAAGGGTTGAAGGAGAAAGGTAAAGTTAAAAGAGATAAATAGAGCATAAAATACTATTTTAGAAGGGCAGAAGTGGGTAATTGATAGCAGGAACAGAGAACATTAGACCTCAGAGAAAGAAGACATGGGTAGGATCAAACACCAGTGACAAATTTCACTCACAAATAACACAATTCAGTTAAGTTAGCTCTAGCTTGAACACAAAGGGTTTTTGTAATTTTATTTTTTTATAAAACCTATAAATAATATATTATTAGCCAAAATATTTTGCTTAGCTTGTTTTATGCGAAAGTCATTTTTTCAAAAGAGTTCATTTTCTTCACTTAATGTTACTTGCCAGCTTGCTAATTTATTCAAGTTAACTATGGACACCACATATACATTCTCATTTTTTTAACTATTAAGAAGAAAAAAAAAACCTCCACCATTCTAAATATTCGGTATTTCTTCCCCAAAGATTCCACGATGAACAGGACGCAATTCTAATGTTTAATAATCCCTAACACTCTATAAAGGAAAGAACAACATTTGGCTACTAGAAATCTCCCCTGTAATGACACTGACATCCTGAAGGGGTAGAGAACAGTGAGAGAGGCCATTTTCCAGTGAGTCCTTTATAGCAGGTATTAGCTTTTGCCTATTTAATATGGAAATGAGCAATCTCATTTAGCAAAGTTTTGAATGCTTTATTTCAAAACTGCACTTGGATGAGCCATATAAATTATAGCAGCAGTCTTCTCAATCTCGTTTCAAATGTCACTGATATTTGCCTTCACTTAGCTTTTTTTTTATTTGAAAGCATAAACTCTATCTTCTCCTGTTTTTTATACTAAGTACAAATACCTAGATTTCCCTGGGAAGAACAACTTTACTTTTATCTGTAACCTTTTGAAATACAGTATGGTAGTGCTAATTCACACACTAGATTGTAAATTGCCCATGATTCTGAATTGTGTCCTGTGGCACTCTTACTTAATGCCTGAATTTAATGTGTTCCTTTTTAGTTGTTCTTCTCTACCAAGTCCCAGCAAAGTTACAGAAAGGTCTTTAAGGAGATTAAGAATTAACACTTTAAGTCGTAACCAGACTAAGAAACGAAATATAAAGGTAAGAAGGGGGAAGATAAGAATACAGATTTCAGAAAATGTTATCGCCCAAAATATTTTTTAGCAAATATTTGAATGCTTTAGGTGGATCCTTATTGTGCTCCATATTGCACTCAGCACAATGTCCAGCTCAAAGGGCATTCATATATGCCTGTCGATGAGGACACAGATATGATGGTTATAACCAGAACAAGAAACCCAAATTGCCAAGTTTTATTAAGCCATTTTTTAGTGTATTCTCTCTCCAATCCCTAAGTTATTTAGAATAACAGAACATTACAATTTTCCATTTATGTTCTGGGACAAAATGCTATTTTTTAAACATTCTCAACACTCACCTCTGGACAATGTTTATTAGGCTCTTGGATGCTCATACATGAAGTTGGGTAATGCTCATCTTTCTGATGCACTACAAGAATCCCATCGAAACTTAACTTCAAAATGAATACCAGTATTCCAGAGAGGGAACATCATAAAATAGCCTGGAATAATGATGTACCCACAATTCCAAAACCAAAGAGTGTTTGGAGGATACAATTAGACTCCAGCAGGACTTGCACTGACAGTGGACTCCATGCTGGCCTAGTCTCCCTGACAACCTCTGCAAATTTTGTGGAAACACCAAAAGGCAAAACCCCCAAACAGACATAACACCACTGTTGGCCCCCAAAGGGTGCTACAGTACATCCCTTGGCTGAATGAAAGCAGGATCATTTCCTTTCTCACCTCACTAAACCTGGGCATGTAACTTGCAGCCAAAGCCACAAACTTCTTATTTTTCTGCTAACATCACAGCCTGTCTGACAAACTAAGATGTTGGTGAGTTTCATCCCAAGTGGACCACAGACCTTCAGGTGAGAAGCACATCTCTAGGTTGATGAGTATCTTTAAGGTTTGGGAAAAAATGGAAGAAATAAACCATGGAAAATGGTGATTTTTTTTTTTTTTTTTTTTTTTTACTATTTAATAGGTGGGGGCTTAGAGAAATGAGATCTGGAGCAAAATGTAAACATGGCCTTGCCTGATATTGAGTTGTCTGACTGTTACACCTAAACTTTTTGTCTCCATAATGCAACCTGCAAGAACTTTGGAGATTATCTGGAATAAAAACAAACTAATAAATAAAACTAATGGTACTGTAGAATTTTACTTAGAATTATAGTAAATTAAAATGTCCAATCAGTGGTAAATACATAAAGAATTGTCATTTTTTCACCTGCCCTAGTTTTACTGCAAAGTGTCTGTAAGCTAGTTTAATGGGGCTTAGTACATCAGAACTGTCCCAACCAACCTTCCTGCAGAGGAAGCATATATCCCCTCAATCTGAATACCCATCTCCATGAGTTTATTATCTTCTCTTCTGAGACCATCCTGCTCCCCCTTGGCCTCTTTCAGCTGATGCCAAAGCCATGATTCTCATATTGAATAGTCTGACAGTCCTAAAGCATTAACTCACCTCCTTGCTTACTGTCACCACCTTTTCTCCTGCTCCTCCCTTCATCCAGGTGCTGTGTTCTTGATCACCTTGTAAAGAGTCATTTCAAGCTTCCAGCTTTCTCCAGTCAATCCATCGACCCCTTGCCTAATGGCACTTCTCCTAATTGCATGATGGTCAGGGGATTTTTTTCTTTCTAATTTTAAAGGACATGAAATTAGAAAGGTGTAAAGAAAATTGCTGCATTTTAAAGTAAACAAAAGGCTCCTACTAATTTGGATATTATAACCTTTATTTTTACTATGTTTATGATCAGATACTTTACAAGAACCATTCTGATTTTGTCATTATTTTGGCAAAATAATTACACACTAAATAAATACATGCAAAACCTTATTAATTTGTGTTATATAGTCTCATTTTTCTTTGGATATGAATAAATTAGATCTTCTGGAAAATATTTAAAGGAAAAGAGAACCAAAATATCCATAATCAAAAATGTACCATAAATCTAATAATTAGATAATACAGTAGTGCAGCAAAAAAGTAAAAATAGTATGAAGTATGAGTAATGACAGGGTAGCATTTTTCACAAGACTCAGTCAAAGCTCACTCACCTCCATGCCAGAGTACCCAATAACACAACATCCTATTATCCTCATATGCCAATCCCACCAAACCCTAGAGAGAAATGACAAGTGGCCTTTCACTGCAGGAGACTAAATAAAGATTTGAAGAGAATGAAGCTACCTTAGTTCAGGGATCACATGTACCTGTGCAGTAGCAAATAGGAAAATATAGGCTAGTGCTGTATAAATGTAGCTGATAAAGACTCCACATCTTTAATAGCTGAACTGTATAGACAATTATATACAGACAATATAAAATTATCAGCAGCTTGGATAACAAGACTGATGGAAGGAAATGATCACATCAATGTGGTGTGCAGGCTTGTTTACAACAGAAAAGAGGATTTAAAAACAACCAAACTCCATATTATACGTGCAAAGATGAGAGTAGAGGCATTTAACAAATATAATCTAAATTAAATATGTCTTTAATTTTCAAATTAGGAATGAATACCAAATTGCTATTGCAAGGATATCCAGAAAGCAATGGTTCAAGTAAGATAGAAGTTTACTTCTTACAGTCTCACAAGACGGGTGTGCAGGCTGCATTCCTTCTAACTATCTAGGGTTTAGGCTAGAAGGACAGTTCTACTACCCCCTGGGCATGGTACAAGTGAGTTTCCAGTCAGAATAACCAGTGAAAAAGAGAAAGAGAACAAGAAAAGACTATGTGAAAGCCCAGTCTGAAGGACTTTTCATTTCTGCTAACATTGCACTGGAAGAAGCAGAGAGCAAAATTTGGTGTATAGATAGTATAATTGCATTTAATAAATAAAAATGCATTTTATTTTTGGTTTGAGAGAAATAGATGGTTGGAGAATTTTGGGGTGAATGATTGTCATTTATTAATAGTTTTACAAATACTATGCAATTCATTTTATTTGTGCAATGACTGGTAACTAATGTTTTTTCCTGAACATATAGTTACAGCCATACTCTCAACTGCTTTTGTCTGTCTGATCCATTTATTTTCACCATTTCCCTACTAATAAAATATTGGAAATGTGTCAGAGGATTTCATGACAACTGTCAGGATTTCCTGATCTGGGAAAAGAGGGAATATACTAGTAATCTTATGGCAATGTATCCAAAAGCAAAGTTAAAAGGGCATATTTAACATGACTCTTTTGAACTAGGTCATTTGAAAGTCATAAGAATCCAAGTACCACTCTTTTAGTTTCCCATCACATTGATCTCAGCAACAACCAACTAAAGAAAATAGATTATTCTAAAAAAAAAATAATAATAGAATGACTCTATAACTCTTCTGACCTGTGAGCAGCGGCAGTATCTTTGGAATGTTGCATAGAAACAGGATTGCACCATCTTAAAAGACCCTTCTGACAGTATTCCTTAGTATTTTAAGTTCATTTCACTGGCAAGAAACTGCTCCTTTATATCTACAAAAATAAATGTCTTCTAACACAGTTTTATTTGTATATCAGTATTTCTTATGTTAACTAGAAGAACACAGTAAGGAAAATAGCATAGCAAAATAAAGGAGGTACAGTTACACTCTGGTTAAAGATAAAGACTTTGCAGACAGACCAGTGTGTACTCACTACTTGCCAGTTTTGAATCCAGCCAAGTTATTTAAACAGTTTAGGGCTCAGTCTTCTCTTCTGTAAAAGGGATATTGTGCGTATTTTATGGTATGATTGAGGATTAAATGAGAGAATAGGCAGAAAGCACTTAGCATAGTACCTGGCACATGGTAAGTAGCCAAAAAGCATCTGACAATTATTTACTATTATTTACCTTCTGACTGACCCGGGGTTTAAGAACAATCTTGACCATTATTATAAATTATTGTAAAATATTGCTGGAGTCTCTTCACAGGTCTACAATCTGAATGTCTTTCATTAGTGTTTAAATTGATAGTAAATATGTACACTTCTAAAGCATTTCAAGATTGTTTTCCTATATGTTTCTGCGGTGACTGATGGCCAAAACATCTGAGACTCACTATGCCTGAGAAACTGGTAATGAAGCTTATAGAGCTTATTGAAAGTGCCATTTCACAAAATATATTAGCCCATTCCAAACGTCATCTCTAGCTCTATTGTATTTCAAGTTAAACGCCATGCAAAAACAGATCTAAAAGGCTCCATTACTTGCTTATTTTCAAGGACACAAGGAAAAATGTCACCAGTTTACAAAGTAAAAACTAGAGTCTCTATCCAGTGCCTCAGACAAAATGGCAGAAAGCAAGCTAAGCACAGAATAGTCACTGGTAATGATTCGTCACTTATTAGGAATAATTGACATTTTGTGATTTCCAAATCTTCTTTCAAAATGTAATCTGTTCATTTCATTATTTTATGGCATCTTTTTTGTATCCATTAACTTAACATTTCCTTCCACACTCAGTGGGGGAGGTTTCTCTCTCCTGAAATGTCACCCTACATAAATAAGTGTAGTGCTAGCCTTCCATCACTGTAATAGTTAAACGATGGCAAAGCTGAGCAATTGAAACAGAAAGAGAAGTCACCTTGACAGTCCTGTAGTGGGAAAAGCAGCTTAAGGCACCAGAGCTTTTGTTGTGAATGAGTTGAATAAGTTTTTATCTATTCACCAAACAAAATACATTTAAATAATATTCTAGCTTTGAGACAAAGAAACTCCTTTTGGAGATTTTAATAATCTGTCTATTACAATAAAATATACATACTTTTGAAAATAAAGAAAAAATAAATCATAGTTTCTCCTTATTATGCAATTATTAATGTCACTTTGGGAACTTTTACAAAAGAATGTGGCTAAAAGAAAAAAATAAGTGAAGTATTTGCTACTGACTCTTAGTATAAATTCCAGAAATTCTTAAGGGTTTAGGTTTTGCTTTGTTGCTGTTATTGTATAATATCTCATAAAAGATATTAGAAAACCATTTACTTAGGCAATCTGGTTTATTTGAGGTTGTGCTATCCAAAATAGACATTAGATAAAAATAAAGGCCAAGAAATTTAAAGATAATGATGACACTTTAATATACAGATTACTTGAGCAGGATTTTTTTCCCTCAACTAAACACATAATTTTATTAAAGTGTAATTTGGCATCACTATTACATTTTTAAATATTGTCTTTATTATTTTTTGCCCACTCCAGGAAATGACAGCACTTCATTTCATATAAAGTGAAGTCAATTTTTAGATCACTTTGAGTTACAAACATATAGAATATTTTATAACTTTTAGTTGGGGCAACTACTTTATTTTAATGACTTGAACAGAAATTAAACTGCCACCTCAGTGTTATTGACATTTAAATTCCATTTGAGAAATACTGCATGACCCAACAAAGAAAATTAGAGATCTATTTGTAAAAAATTAGAACTCTCATTCTTAGTGTTTACTGCCTAACAAACAGATTTTTCCTAAATTTAATGAAATGTAATGTGTTCCTGCTTTGATGCATTAACATTTACCATCACACTTTCAATGATGTGGTGATTATTGCTTTAAAATTAGATTAAACTTGGGTATGCCTCAAAGGCTAAGTTCAGGAGCTATTTAGTCATTGTATAACATTTTTCTGGAAGTGAAAGAAATATGAAATAAGGTGCTGAGGTGAATTGATTAGGAATATGCCTTGTGACACCCCACTAAGCAGAGTTGCTTCACGGAATAGTAACAGAGTAACTTGTTTTGATGGACACATATAGAGACCCTTTTAGTAAATTCAGGTGCCAGACCAGTAGGGAATGTATGAAATCCCACACATGGACTCTAGACACAAACTAAGGCATCTTTGTCACAGGTGACACAAAAGGAACTTGATATAATTTGACCATGTCCCCACCCAAATCTCAGCTTGAATTGTAGCATCCATAATTCCCACATGTAGTGGGAGGGACCCGATGGGAGGTAATTGAATCATGGGGGTCTGTCTTTCCTGTGCTGTTCTCAGAATATTGAATAAGTCTCATGAGATCCAGTGGTTTCATAAATGGAAATTCCCCTGCACAAGCCCTCTTGTCTGCCACCATGTAAGACTCACCTTTACTTCTCTTTTGCTTTCCACCATAATTATGAGGCCTCCCAAGCCATGTGGAAATGTGGGTCCATTAAACCTCTTTCCTTTATTAATTGCCCAGTCTCGAGTACATCTTTATTAGCAGCATGAGAACAGACTTATCCAGGACTGCTCGTGTCTCATTGGAATTTCCGGTAACACCAGATCTTTCAGCTAGGAATCCCTGTCCAAAACAGTTCTTCACAATAGTTTATTGCCTATGTATAGGATGCTTATCATTTCTCTCTAATTTTGGAAACACGCAAATTCACAGATGCTCACATGTTGCGCTAATAGGGATTTTTTTAAACACCTTACCACTTAGACTTATTACTCTTTCCGTTCATGTAAAACACAATATAAACAAAGTTAATGTCATAAGCCTCTTGCCATAGCACTGAAAAATCCAGAACCACCTGCTGGAACATCAAGAGATGAAATTTTTAATTTGGTCTGTGTTCTATTTATATACATTTATGGTTTCTTAACTTTAAATATTTATTTTCCAGTATACATCAGTAGTAATTTTATTTACCAAATTGAAAATAATCCTGCATGATGTGACACATACAAGTACACTTATGAAGAAAATATCAAAGAATTTTTTGAAATGAGGATTTCTTTTTTGTAATCTCATTAGCTATTGGGGTATAAGTGGTTTTTGGTTACATGGATTAATTGTGTATTGATTAAGAAATAGATTTTGGTGTATCCTTCACCTGAACAGTGTACATTCTACCCAGTATTATTCCTCACCCCCCTCCAACTCTGCCCCTTCTGACTCTCCATTGTCCATTATACCACTCCATGTGCCTTCGCATACCCATAGCTTAGCTCACACTTATATATGAGAACATATGGTATTTGGCTTTCTGTTTCTGAGTTACTTCACTTACAATAATGGCCTCCAGCTCCATCCAAGTTGCTGCAAAAGACATCATTTCATTCTTTCTATGACTGCATAGTACAGTGGATATATATCACATTTTCTTTAACTAATCGTCAGCTAATGGACACTTTGGTTAGTTCCACATCTTTGCAATTGCGAATTGTGCTGAGATAAGCATATATGAGCAAGTATCTTTTTGATAGAATGATTTTTTTCCCTTTGGGTAGATATCCAATAGTAGGATTGCTGGATCAAAGTGTAGATCTACTTTTAGTACTTTGGAAATCTCCATACTGTTTTCTGTAGAAGTTGTACTAACATGCATTCCCACCAACAATGTATAACTGTTCTCTTTTCATCATATCCACACCAATATCTATTGTTTTGAATTTCTGATAATGACCATTCTGGCTGGGGTAAGATGATATATCATTGAGGTTTTAATTTGCATTTCTCTAATGATTAGTGACATTGAGCACTTTTTCATGTTTTTTGGCCATTTGTAGATCTTTTGAGAAATGAGTAATCATGTCATCTGTCCACTTTTTAATGGAATTATTTGCTTTTCCTTGCCAATTTGTTTGAGTTCCTTCTAGACTCCGAATATTAGTCCTTTGTTATGTCCTAATTATTTGTTATTTATCTAATAATAGATTAATAATAGATAAATTGATTTTTTTACATATCAAATAATATATATATCATATAATAGATAAATAACAAAGTATTTATCCAACATTAATTATATTCTATATTGATTAATATATTATATATTAATATATCAATTGTATATTAGATAAACATTAATTATATAATTAGATAATTTTAATTAAATAATTGCATTATATTAATTATTATATATTAGAGAAATACTTTGCAAATTTTTTTTCCTATTCTGTGGGTTGTCTGTTTACACTGATAATTATTTCTTTTGCTTTACAGAAGCTTTTAAGTTTACCAAGTCCCATTTATTTAGTTTCGTTTTTGTTGCACTTGCTTTTGGAGTCTTAGTCATAAATTATTTGCCTGGCAAATGTCCAGAAAAGCTTTTCTTAGATTTTCTTTTAGAATTTGTATGTTTCCAGGTCATATATTTCAGTCTTTAATCTAGTAAAATGGATAAAAAAATCACAACCTAAATATCTGCTGTCTTCAAAAGATTCACCTAACACATAAGGATTCTTACAGATTCAAGGCAAAGGGGTGGAAAAAGGCATTTCATGGCAATGGAACCCAAAAGTGAGCAGGAATAGCTGTTCTATATCAGATAATACAGACTTTAAAGTGACAGCAGAAACAATGACAAAGAAGATCATTATGTAATGATAAAAGGATCAATCCAACAAGAAAATATTATAATTTTAAATATATTTGTAGCTCTCTCTGGAGCTCCCAGATTCATAAAACAGTTACTACTTGACCTAAGAAGATTAATCTACAGCAACACAAATAATAGTGGGGGACTTCAACATGGCACGGAAAGCACTAGATAGATTATCAAAGCAGAAATTCAATGAAGAAAAAAACAGTGGACTTAAACTGCACTCTAGAATAAATGAACCTAACAGATAATTACAAAACATTCTACCCAAGAACTGCAGAATATGCATTCTTCTCATCAACACATAGAACATTCTCAAAGATAGACTATATGGTATGCCACAAGTCCCAAAAAATTTTTAAAAATCATAATCACATCAAGTATCTTCTTAGAGCACTGTGGAACGAAACTAAAAACAAACTCCAAAAGGAACCCCCAAAACTTTACAAACATGTGGAAGTTAAACCGTTTGCCCTGAATGATTTTTGAGTTAACATTAAAATCAAAATAGAAATTTAAAAAATATTCTAAATGAATGATAATAGTGACACTAGTAATCAAAATCTCTGAGCTACAGCAAAAGCCGTGCTAAGAAGAAAGATTATAGTACTAAATGCCTGCATCAAAAAGTCTGAAAGATCACAAATAAAGAAACATCACACCTCAAAGAACTAGAGAAACAAGAATAAAGCCCAAAGCTAGCAGAAAAAAAGAAGTAACAAAGATCAGAACAGAATGAAATGAAACAGAAGTAAAAAAATACAAAAGACCAATGCAACTAAAGTTGGTTTCCTGAAAATATAAACAAAACTAATAGACCACTAGCTATTAATAGATTAACCAAGAAAAGAAGAGGGAAGATTCAAATAAACTCAAATAGAAATGAAAATGGTGACATTACAACTGACACCACAGAAATACAAAAGATAATTCGAGACTGCTATGAACACCTCTATGCACACAAACTAGGAAATCTATAGGAAACTGATAAATTCCTGGAAACATACAATGCCCCTTTGCTTGAATCAGGCAGACATAGAAATCCTGAAAACATCAATAACAAGTAGTGAGACGAAATAAGTAATAAAAAAAAAAAGTCAACAAAAACAAAAGCCCATAGCCAGATGTATTCACAGCCAAATCCCACCAGATATTCAAAGAATTGCTATCCATTAAACTAAAATTGCTCCAAAAAATAAGAGAGAACTCTCTCTAACTGACTTCATAAAGCCAGTATCACCTTGATACCAAAGCCAGGGAAGGACATAACAAAAATGAAATTCGAATTTCTTTTGGAAAATGAGATATATTGTTTCCTGGACATTATTGTGTCTTGTGGAGGGGCTATACATCTGGGCAGGATACTGGCAGGGTCAGTCCCAGACTGAACTGAACTGGGGTTTTATCCCAAACCAGATCAGAATAAAAAGCTAAAAATATTTAAAAAGTCTGGATCTAATCATCAGCCTGGGTTTGATCCTGGAAGTTCCATCAACATAAGCATTGACATACTTTGCTGAAAGCAAATTCTTAAAGAGCCAAACCTGATGATTGTCTTCATATTTCAATGACCTTTTAAAACTATTACAATAAATCCGTAAAATAGCTATAAGCTGCTATAATATAATAAAGTCAATGGATACCCTGACATTTTTCGCCTTTGTATTATCCTTTTTGGTTCCATAAGCAATGCTATAAATTTTAAGTACAACCACTCTTTTATAGAAAAAGTTATTTAACATAAAAATCAGCCTTCAGCATTGTTTGATCTCAATATTACCAGATTACAAATTCCTTCATTCTTAGCCAAGCAATGCTCAGTTTCTTATATTCTACACTATTATTTCATTGTCCCTATCAAGCCAGTTTTTAACTTAAAAGCAAAAGATACAATAAGCTTCTTCTTAGTTTCAACTATTTGAATAATTAAACTCTATATTTTACTTGGTATGTGTAACTAAAGACACTGATGACAGTTAAAACTATCGCTTTTTAGATGACATTCTTTCTTTGGACTTATGATTCTTAATGAAGTAGCCCGTTTCAGGTAATTGAAGGCAATTGCTTTCAATTACGTTGTCTCTACATAATAAATATCATGATTACCAGTTTACTACTGGATTAATTTAAAACTCCACATTAATGTTGAAGCCTATTGTAGTATATATATTTTTCCATATATGAGATTGACAAATAGAAAAATATGATTTCCTTGAAGTTCTCAAGACTCATCTGCCTGGTAAGACACTAGAAGCAATTATCCTTTCAACCTGTTCCACACGAAAGGAAAAAAAGTGAATTTTGTCTTCTGGAATAATAGCTTATGGCTTATCCCTACAAAGCTTTAAAAAAGTGGAAAGGTGGTAAATGCCCAGGTAATCTGATCAAAGCATACAATCATAAAAAATTACTTTTCACATCCCATATTATTCAGACTTACATTTACAATACTGAATCCATAATTCCCAGGTTTCTGCTTTTCTCAGCTTCCTGAAGCTAGATTCTAAACAAAGAAAAGAAAACTTACTATCAAGTCCACTGGTACCCTAAAAGAAGCCTAGTGTGAGTTCAAGGTAT
The DNA here is from genome assembly GCA_036589455.1 of Ateles fusciceps. Lineage (NCBI taxonomy): Eukaryota > Metazoa > Chordata > Mammalia > Primates > Atelidae > Ateles > Ateles fusciceps. Next base: position 2,885,378 of record JAZHEH010001063.1, read on the forward strand.
ACTTTGTCCTTGCAATTTTAGTATTTACAGATCTATTAAATATTATAAAACATTACACAAATGCTGGTTTTCAAATCTGGTTTCAAATTCTTTCCCCGTCATCATGTCTCAAATAAAATTATTGTTCTTACACAAAATTTTCCATTAATATCAGTGACAGAGAGAAAGCCAAGGACTTTAAATAACAGAACTCCAAACGTATCACACTTCACAACAGGTCTTCTTTAACAGTGGTGCCACTGCAAACAGGTGACTACCAAAACAGCAAGATACCCAAAAAAAGCATCTCCTGGTAAAATAACTGGTTGGGAATATTATATAAATAGTATGGAAATATTATATAAATATTCCAGTCAGTTATTATATATCATATGTAAATAGATGACAATGACAATAATGTAACAAAATATTATATAATTAGATGACAATAACATATTAAAAATCTCACAAATAGTAGAGAACAAACTCAGTAACAAGAAAACAATGAAATACATTTCAACACTTTTATTTTCACTGATATGAAGCTGGATATATACTTGTTTTCTCTTTTATTTCTTCTGGTGAAGAAATAAAAGTTTCCATTATCTGAATGTCCCCTTCTTTTACCTTTTAGCCTAGCAGAATAAAAGTACTTTTAAAATAAATGTATTGGTTGTGAAACTGCCCAGTAATAATGAGGATGATAACAACTTACCTGCCAGAACCTGCCTGACTTTAATTATTTTGCCAAATTCTCACAACTGCTGAATTTGATACTACTGGCCTTACTTTAAAGATGAAGAAATTGGTACTTAGATATCATTAATAACTTGTACTAAGCAGTGGATCTAAACTGGAACCCAAGTCTTTCTGGCTGCAGATTCCAAGCTCTGAACTGCTAAGCTAAACATTTGCCTTTTTAAAGTATTTTTCCACTGAGGGAGGTCATACCTACAGGAAATTCAGCAGCATCCTCTCTTCTACAGAAGAATTATGATTTATGAATTATGAACGTCACTAACTGGACTCTCATTACTTGAAAAAAATTATTGAGAAGACAACCCTTCTGTCTAGGAGGCAAGTAAATGTACTGTTTCAATAGAGAATGTGTTGTGTTTGTGTCTAGGACAGTGATAATTATGTCACTCCCTAATGCATGGAAAAGAAGCCTTTGCTATTTCTAGTAAGCTGTTTACAGAAAGGACTTTTAGAATATAAAAACATAGCATTTTCTACCAATAGCATCATTGTTCCCCCTCCATATGTTCTTCCTCTAGGTGTCTAATGAGTTCCTACGTATGAAAAATGACAAGAGAATCTGAGGAATAATTCAAGCAATTGTGGCATATGGAAACGTTGTTTTCAAGTCTTTTTGCCATGATATCTAGGCAAAACAGCAGGAATATCTAGCAGTAAAGCTAGAAAAATCATCATCTCTGACTGTAACTTCAGCTGACTTATCTGCCACAAATGTCAGGCTTTGAGTTGACAGTGATAATGATAAACAAGGCAAAATTTCTGTGAGAATTTGATATATACAATTTGATACATTCTGCTGTTCATCTTATAGTCCATATTTCTCTGCCCCTAAACTTAATTCCCTAAGTCTATGAAAGGAGTCATTAGGACTTTTGCATCCAGTGCATTTGGTGTTTATAAAGCCCTCTTGTGTTTCTGAGTGCTGTGTGTTCTTCTGAATACTTGTGAGGTTTTGCCAAATAAGCTTGTTTCAGTAAGACATTTCCCAGTCTACAGTTCTGCTTCTTCTCCATTCAATGAAGGACTCTCTAACACTCTTGAGACAAGATAGTAGAGAGATGTAATGTAGTGAGACATGGCTCTCCATCCCTTTTATACTTCCTGATCCTTAGAGATAATAATTGTGCAACTGTAATTTATTCTGCATTCCACTTACAGATATGTATCCACGCATCAGTTTACCCATTCACAGATATGTTGAGGACATTCCTCGACAGAACAACTCAGTACTTCTTTCCACCATACTTTTGTTCAGTGCTGCCTACTAGTATAGACATTTACTTATTTAACTACATGCCAGTCCCCAGTTTGGACTTTGGTGTTTATGACAGTAATAGAATTGATAGTCTTCATTTGGTATTTCCACTACTTTTCTTTATTTTTCTTTTTTTTATTTTAACTTCTGGGGTACATGTGCAGGATGTACAAGTCTGTTATGTAGGCGAATGTGTGCCATGGTGGTTTGCTGCACCTATTAACCTATCACTTAGGTATTAAACCCAGCATGCATTAGCTATTTTTCCTGATGCTCTCCCAAACCCACACCCTCCTGCAATAAGTCCTAGTGTGTGATGTTCCCCTCCATGTGTCCATGTGTTCTCATTGTTCAGCTCTCACTTATAGGTGAGAACCTGAGGTGTTTGGTTTTCCGTTACTGCATTAGTTTGCTGAGGATAATGGCTTCCAGCTTCATCCACGTCCCTGCAAAGGCTATTATCTTGTTCCTTTTTATGACTACATAGTATTCCATGGTGTATATGTACTTTTTCTTAATCCAATCTACCATTAATGACTGAATTTGAGTTGATTCCATGTCTTTTGCTACTGTAAATAGTGTTACAATGAATATGCATGTATCTTTATAATAGAATGATTTATACTCCTTTGGGTATGTACCTAGTAATGGGACTGCTGGGTTGAAAGGTATATTCAGGTCTAAATATTTGAGGAATCACCACATTGTCTTCCACAATGAATGAACTTTCATTCACAATTGCTACAAAAAGAATAAAGTGCCCAGAAATATAGCTAACAAAGGAAGTGAAGGACCTATTCAAGGAGAACTACAAACCACTGGTCAAGGAAATCAGAGATGACACAAACAAATGGAAAAACATTCCATGTTCATGGATAGGAAGAATCAATATCATGAAAATGATCATACTGCTCAAAGTAATTTATAGATTCAATGCTATTCCCAGTAAAGTACCACTGACATTAGTCACAGAGTTAGAAGAAACTATTTTAAAATTCATATGGAACCAAAAAAGAGCCTGTAGACAAGACTATCTTAAGCAAAAAGAACAAAGCTGAAGGCATCATGCTACCTGACTTTAAACTGCACTACTAGGTTATAGTAGCCAAAACAGCATGGTAGTTTTACAAAAACAGACACATAGACCAGTGGAACAGAATAGAAAATTCAGAAATAATACAGCACACCTACAACCATCTGATCTTTGACAAACCTGACAAAGACAATGGGGAAAGGATTCCCTATTTAATAAATGCTGCTGGGAAAACTGGTTAGCCATATGCGGAAAAGTGAAACTGAACACTTTCCTTACACCTTACAAAAAAAATTAACTCAAGATGAGTTAAAGACTAATGTAAAATCCAAAACTATAAGAACCCCAGAAAAAAATCTAGGCAATACCATTCAGATATTCAGGACATAGACATGGGCAAAGATTTCATGATTAAATAGCCAAAAGCAATTGCAACAAAAGTGAAAACTGACAAATAGGATCTAATTAAACTAAAGGCTTCTGCACTGCAAAAAAAAAAAAAACCTATCATCAGAATGAAAAGACAAACTACAGAATGGGAGAAAGTTTTTGCAATCTATCCATCTGACAAAGTTCTAATTTCCAGAATTTGTTTTTTTCTTGTAAACTTGCTTAAATTGACAAGAGAGAAATTTCACTAGAGAAAATGTGAGAAAAATGGCTCTCACTGAGAAAAAATAGCTCCACTAAAAAGTGGTCAAAGGACTTGAACAGACACTTCTTAAAAGAAGACATTCATGTGGCCAAAAAACATGACAAAAAAGCTCAATATCACTGATCATTAGAGAAATGCAAATCAAAATTACAATGAGATACCATCTCACGCTACGCAGAATGGCAATTATGAGGCCACTACTTTGCATTTTAGCCATGCTAGGCCACTACTTTTCATTTTAGCCATATTAATTGTTGTGTAGTAATATCTCATTGTGTTTTGATCTGCATTTCCCTAGTGGCTAATGATTTCGAACATGTTTTCATGTACTTATTTGCCATATTAATATTCTACTCAGTGAAATATTTATTCATGTGTCTTTTGTCCATTTTCTACTTGAATTGCTTGGTTTTCAACTGTTGATTTTTGAGAGTTTTTTAATATATTCTAGATATTAGTCTTTTATTTGATTTGTGGTTGGAAAATATTTTCTCCACGATATAATGTTTTCTCCACAATATAAGTCTGTAGCCTGTCTTTTCAACCTTTTCATGTAGTCTTTCAGAAAGCAAAAGTTTTTAATTTTTATGAGGTCCAAGTTAGCAATTTTTCCTTTTATGAATTATGTTTTCATCTCAAGTCAAAAAAGTATGTGCCTACATTTATATCCCAGATATTTTCTTCCATAGTTTTCCAAAAGCTTTACAATTTTACATTTTACAGTTAAGTCTATAGTCTGTTTTGAGTTAACTTTTGTGTAAGTGTAAAGTTAGGTTAAGATTTTCTGCTTAATTTTCTGTTTTGCCTGTGAATATCCAAATGCCCCAAAACCAGTTGTTGAAAGGTTGATTTATATTTTGAAAAATCCCTTCTGGCTATGGTATGGAGAATGGAGGGTAAGAATAGGAATAGGCTGATTAGTTAAGAAACTTTTACATTGTACAGGTAGGAGATGAGGGTGAATAGGACTGAGGTGATCGGAGAGGAAATAGAGAAAATTAAATGCACAGTGTTTGGAGCTATAGAGTTAATAATACTTGCTGATGAATTGATGTGGAGGTAAGAAAAGAATCAAAGATGATTCTAAGTTTTTAACATTAAAAGCTGAGCATATGGTGATTATATTTACAAAATTAGTGGAGACTGAAAGAAAAATCCTTGGGGGTTGAGACGTAATCAAAAGTTCTATTTAGTCCAAATTCTGTTAGACATCTGAATGGAGATATCAAGTAGGTTGTTGGAGTAATGTGACTGGCATTCAAGTGTAAGGTCAGGGCTGAAGATACACATTTGAAGAGTCATCAGCATGGATGATGTTACTTAAAGTCTAAGTAGGGAAGAGAAAATCTGCAATCATTATTTTGGATCAAGAAATATTTATATACATATAGATTTCCTAAAAGTGAATAAGTTAACTACAAATCTAACTTTAATTATTTATACTTGACATGAATCTGTGATTAGAACATGTTAATATATTTTATTGCATACATTTACTATATATTATCAAATTTCTAACTGAAATGATAACAGAACTCAGGTTAGAATCTTGTGTGCACCTTATGCCTCATTGCATCTATAATAAAAGAATCCAGGGAAATAAAAGGCCCCAGCTTGTCATGAATAATAGTTTGTCTTTCAAGGATAGCCTCTATGAAATAAGCAAAATATGTTGAAATCAATTACCAAACACTGTAAGTTTCTTTTACCTCAATAAGTATAACTCTAAGTGAAAGCAACCCTCAAAATTCTAGTGAACTCTCATATTTTCTCCATTCCAAAGAAATTCTGAGTGGATTAGTTCTGGATATAGCAAAAGATTCAATTCTGTTTCTGAGTGGATCAAAGCTTATTTCTGGGAATCCTTAGTCAGAGATACTAGTGGATTCCTATAGACTAAAAGAAAGTTGGTTCAAGAATGACTAAGCAATTGAAACTGAAGAAGAGTTTACCTAAAAATATTGATGTGACTACACAAAGAGGTCTATAGTGATCTCCAATTGCCATAAAACAATGTACAAAAGATCATAGCATTTTAAATGTTGATATGTAGAGTATAGGCTTTTATAAATATTAACTGGAAGTCATAAACTGAGATATGGAAAATTCTAATAATTAATCTGTTTACTTTCTCTTAAAACCAAACCAAAATCCCTCTGTTTGGGCTAGATGCTGTCATATTACGCTGGTAGGTGGTTGAAGGGAAATCGCAAAACATAATGGAAAGCACTGTACAAATACTTTGGAGTTTGAGAAGCCTTAGATTTGACATTCAGCTTTTTGTATTCCTTTTTAGTCCTGAGATGGTTACTAATATACCTAAATCAATTTGTCCTGTAAATTGACAATAATTATGCATATTTCCACATGAATTTAGAAAGTATGAAATTAAATAAATAGTCTGGTATTATAGTAGGTGTGTCTTAAAATAAAATGTACAAAAAACTTCTGTTTTGCTTCTATCTGCTCTCTCAGAAAGAATTACTTCTGTACAAAAGAAGTGTAATTCACAGAAAAAAATAGGTATCAGATGCATATGTATCAGAGGAGAATATTTTAATGAATTTATACCTTTATTTCACATAAACTGTCTCTCAGAATTAATGAAAGAACTCATAGATGACAGCACCAAATGATAATTAGCATTTGAATGATAATCATTGAGGAATCATGGGTAATATAGATCAGGTATAATAAAGGTAGTTCCCATTTCCAAAGATTGAAAGAATAATTAGGGTTGTATCATGATACAAAGAGTTGGTGTATCTCTGTCTGGGCTACACAACAATTCTGAGAAATATAGAATTTCTTTGACCACGGTGTTAATACAGCTACAGTGAAGCATGACTAAACCATATACTTTGAACAAAAGACATATAAATCTCCATATGGTAGTCTGTTCAAATTCTATGAGGATTTTACCTACTAATGATAGCAGGTAGGAACATTTCTTTAGGAATAATGAGCTGGATGTGAAAGAACTTGGGCTTGTGAAAGCATCCCATGTGTTAACATAGTTATGCAAATATGCAAAGAAGACTTCCTGTCAGCATTAGGGAGCTCATGATAATCCACTTGTGCTGTTGGATATTGTTCATTTATTCTTTTATTTTTTTTCTAGTCCATAGGAGACATGATCTGGATAAATAAACAGCATGGATCTACACAGAAAGTTCTTCCTGAGGACCTGGACTTTAATGTTGGCCTGATTTGTACAGCACTCAAATCAACTGACTTAGGAAATTAGGGGCATCATCGTGTATTTCTCACATGATTTACAGCATTTTTCTATACAGGGCTTTAGGAAACTCCATGATTGATAACATGTCTGTAATCATGAGCAAGACTCTGTAGCCAGATGTCAGGGATTTGAATGTTCCTCCACCACTTACTAGCTGTGTAACCTGTGCAAATTACTTAACTGCTGATTGCTTCAATGTCCCCATCAGTAAAATGCAGACAATAGGAGTACCTACTTCATAGAATGCTATGAGGATTAAATGAGTTAAAATTTGTAGAAAACTTAAAACCATACATGACACCTCCAAATAAATGCTTGTGAAGTAAATATTTAATTAAAATAAGACTGCTAACTGACTTAGAGCTGGTCTTTTGAAGAAAGCCAGTTTTATTTATAATTGGGAGAGAAAGATCAAATATAATCTGATTCAATGCTTAGAATAGCATTAAAGTGTCATAAACGTACAATATTTGCTTATATCTGTGTTTAAAAGAAAATGTGTCTATAATTATTACAAAATTAAAAGCTTGTAAGAGCCACAGTATAGTGTGAACTTGTTTTAATTAACAATGTAATGTTAGAGCTTAATAGCTCTCACTGAGAGAAAATGTTATGCAGATTTCACCAAGAGCATCAAGAGCTATGTGTCTTCTCTGGCACATTGTAATAATGGTAATAATGTTAGAACACATTTGTCTAGCATTTTAACTTTGCAGAAAACTAACCAATCTTTCACTTAATCTTTATAATACCCTCAGCGGTAGTGAGAAGCAGGACACAGCCAAACGTCTAGGCAAATACGGAAGGGTCCCCAGAGAACCTCCGACCCACCCAGGTCATTATGCACTGGGGACTTGCCTAAACATGCCCATGGTGAAAGATTCCGTCGCTTAACACATGCGCAGTAAGGGAAATAAATCAATGCTGAGTGGCTCAGACTAAGGGCCCATATGCATACTAGAAAAATGGGGTGGAGCCACGGGGATTTGCTCCTTATGCAGGGGAGGAGCCTGGCCTCTTGAACTCGTGTTTGGTGGCATGGTATTCAGTTTGTGGGGGTGGAAACCTGCAAGTAGGACCCCTCTCTTTGTTGGGGAGCTTTTCTTACACTTAACCAATTATGCCTTCCTCACTTTTCAGTGTGTTCGTGTGCCTAGTTTTTTTGGTCATGAGACAATGGCCACAGGCATGCATGCATGAGGGATGGATGAATGGCAGCTCCCCGTCCCACCCTCCCTCCCAGCTGGAAAGCATGGCCATGTCTGCCACCTGCAGACTGACCACAGGTGGCAGGACTGACCACAACCACTGTCTGGGCCCCAGGAAGGCCTTGAGACGGGCCCCATGCAGTCAGCTGGCCAATGTTCCCACCATACAATCACGGAGTCTTCCCCTCACCCGGCAGAGAAGTCCAACTCGGTTGAACAACAATTAAAAGTTTCTCTCCCTGTTGGAGAAACCCATTTGCACAGGAATAAGACATTCTTCCCCCAGGCATCTTCCCCACCAGCACTTAAGCTGTTTTTATTTCTCCACCCTGTCAGGGGTTAACTTTTATGTGAGAGAATTTCTCTTGAAAGGTGTCTTATTAGACCACGACCCCAATTCACAGCACATTTTTCCCTTCTTTGGTGACCCAATCCCACAGCTTCACTTTAGTGTTGGGCTTATTGATAAGGAGGCAACAGCCAGTCTGGTGAGGTTCACCTGGGGCTTGATGAGTCCATGCACGCACCCCCTCCCCTCGCCAGAGTTCTGTTTTCCCAAACTCAATTCCAAGCTTTGGGTCAAAGCCCTAAGAAGAAACTGGATCTGAGGGATCCAGAGGCAGACAACAATAAAGATTAAAAGGCACAGGACAGACTGGGTGTGGTAGCTCATGCCTGTAATCCAAGCACTTTGGGAGACCGAGGCAGGTGGATCATGAGGTCAGGAGACCGAGACCATCCTGACCAACATGGTGAAACCCCATCTCTACTTAAATACAAAGAAACTAGCCAGGCGTGGTGGCATGTGCCTGTAGTCCCAGCTACTAGGGAGGCTGAGGCAGGAGAACCACTTGTAAAGGGAGAGGTTGCAGTGAGCTGAGATTGCGCCACTGCACTCTAGCCTGGAGACAGAGCAAGACTCAGTATTAAAAAAAAAAAAAAAAGGCACAGGGCAGATGAGCATGACTAATTCTTGCCAATTAAGCCAGTCCTCCTGTTTCATGGATAGAGGTCATGTTAGTAACCATGACTTAAATGAGGTGCAGGGAACTCAAAGGCTACTGAAGGCAGGGGGCAGAGTCAGTGCATGAGTTAGAATGGATAATCTCAATCCCTAGTCTTCCTGTTAGCATGGGTAAAGCTGCATTGGCACCCATGGGTGGCACCCTGTCGAGGTCACCAGGACTTGGGGATATAAGGACAGAAGAAGAAAAGAGGATTTTTTTCCTTCTCCCTCTCATGAACCCCAGTATTTCCTAGGAAGACAAAGGAACCAGGGACACCTTGCTCCCCTCTTTCTAGATAAGTAGCTATTCATCTTTAGTCTGTCCCCCTTTTGAATGCGTTCTGAACACCTGGGGATCCTTTGAAAACAAACACCTTCTTTTTTCCTTTTTCCTCCTCTGTTCTCTCTTTACAAATGGGTAATTGTGTCCCATAGTACAGGACACTGCCCTCGGATGCATCCTTCAAACGGAGAAAAGTTAATTTCCCAAACCTTAAACTGGTTGGCTTAGAATTGAGCTCAGGGGAAGGAAATTCAGAATCCTGACATGCTGGAAAAAGGATAAAAGGGTTTTTTTTAATTTTTATTTATTTTTTTACCAGTTAGACTTTTGACCTTTCTAATTGTGAAAACTGGTAAAAGGAATGAGGATCATTGTTTATATTCTCTGTCAACTTTTGATTAATGAGAAAGGATTTATGAGGTTGGGCTTAAGCTGTAGCCAATCTGGTGTGCTTTGCATGTCTTAATTGAGGCTTTTTGGTATCATTTGTGATGTTACTTTTGATAAAGTTCAAAAGCGAGAAATATTGGCCACTTGGCATGGCTAAAGTCTGGTAATAAGGGATTTAAAAGGATTTGCTTAAAAAGTGCTCAGCTTAATTAAAAGTAGATATCCAAATTATACATATATTTAAATGACCTTCATGTTTTTCTCTTCTTGGATTTTGTTTTGCTGAATAAAAAAAAAAATTCCAAAGTCGACTGAATTACTTTTCTCTACATTGTCTTGACACTCTGAATGAATGCATGAGAGGCCCTAAGGTAATTTCTGATGGCCTGAGACTCCTTGGGAAAAACAGAAAAGGTACCACAGATTCCATTTTGGGAGAAACTTCTGTTTTCCTTATTTAACCCCAGGAATTAGAGATGAATAGATCCCTCTCAAAATCTGTTTTTATCTTCCAGCTATACGTGTTTATTAGGCCCTAAAAACTACATGCTTTCCAAACCATGCTCTTAAAGGGCCATACCCAGAGGCCAATAATCCAATTAGGAGATTGGCAAGTGAAAAATATTAATTTTATTAATATTTTAATTAAATATTCTGGTGTCACTTGTGAGGTGATAATCACAAGTGATATTTGATTATCACCTCACAAGTGATATTTGAAATAATCAAATTTCTTTGTAAACTGTGTTTCTAACTATAACTACCCTGGACATTTTGTTATTCATAGATAACTGTTGACTGGTTTTAATCCTCTACAAAAGATGGTTTAAAATTATCTATAAAATTTTGACAGGTGCTCTCAAATGCAAGTTTCTGATAAATTTGGAGAATGTGGTATTGGAATAAAGAAAAAACATACAGGAGTCATGAAGAGCTGAAATGTTTGTAAATATCAAGCAGAATAATAGTTAATTAAATGGATGGAATTAATAGAAAACTGAAGTAATCATTTTGTAACTTTTCCTTAAAACATTGCTGATCCTTGTGTTTTTTTTCAGAGTGAAGGAATCTTTTATGTTAAGCTATTTATAGTCTTTAATAATTAAGTTACTCTCCTGGGAACAAAATCTGGAGCATGTTTGTCTCTCTGCCTGATTCCCCCAGAATTTGGAGACTATCCTTGAGTATTCTTAACTTATGGCAATGTGGTTATTTGCATCAGTACAACCAGATTTCATTTTCTTTTGCAACAAAATACAATTGGAGAAACTGGTTGTTTTACTAAGGCTTTGACTGGAAGGGTATGCTTCCTTTTAAGGAATCAAGCTCAACTTGCAGAGCTGATAGCCCCTTGGGAAAACTGGCCTCATACCTTGTCTACACAGTCCCTGTACAGAGTTCCTAACCTGTGGTGAGTAAGGAATGCCACTTTCTAACAGGCCCAGGAACCTCATGCCCTTGGGACTGTAAGAAGAGAGGAATTCACCCAACTCATAGGTATTTGAGAGTACAAATCCATGGCTTGGCTTAGCTTTAAAAAGTCCTATCTGAGATTCCTTGTGGAGCAGAGTTTTATCAAAGTAAATTTTAAAAGCCTGTATAAAAATAGTTATTCTTGATGCATTTTATGCAAATAATCAGGCCAAGTATAAGACTAAAGTTTATTTTGCAAGCAACTCAGTCCTATTATGATTAGTTTTTAACAAAAATGAGGACAAGAGAGAAATTTTGTTTCAAAACTTATATATTTGTCATTAAATTCTAGACTCAGTTGTTTTTAAGTTTTTTGCCCACATTTCAAACTAACTCTGCTTATTCCTGTGAACCAACCAGCACTCTCTGTCTGCAACTCAGAAGAAACAAAAAGGGATGGGTAATGTAAAAATCTGCATCAGTATTTTAGTTCTGGGCAATTATTCTGCAAATCCTGCCAGGTAATAGGAATAAATAGGGTGTGCATAACCCAGAAGTTTCTTTGTTTGGGAAAATAAGACCAAAGGAACTAACCAAAGCCGAGCCACATGCACCCAAATCTTAATAAGCATAACTATAGCCACCAGTTATCTAGTTGTGTAGGCATCTTCAAGATTTTTTAGCTGTCCTTAACCCTCCTTGTTTAGCTTTAATCCATGTCTTCTAATTACCTAGTTTGTCTCTCCTTGTCATCAGGCCACTGAATTCCAAATGATCATGCAACTAGAGCTTCAAATGATAGCCTCCTTTTTACCAAGAACCCTCAGTTAGGCCTCTGAGGAATATCTGCTGTTTCTCAAAACAGTGCCCCTTATCAGCAGTAAGCTGTCAAGATCAGGCTTCCTCCTTTTCCTTATCATTATTCTAATGGTAGTTAAATGTACTTCTTTAGAGGAGGGAATGATAGAGGTAGGAGTTAGCCAAATGCCTAAACAAACAGGAAAGGGTCCCCAGAGAACCTCCAACCCATCCATGTCATTGTGCACAGGGAGCTTGCCTAAACATGCCCATGGTGAAAAATTCCATCCCTTAATACATGTGCAGTAAGGGAAATCAGTCAATGTGAAGTAGTTCAGACTAAGGGCCCACATGCACACTGGAAGAATGGGGTGGAGCCACCAGGAATTCATGCCTTATGCAAAGGAGGAGCCTGACCTCTTCAACTCTTGTGTCATGGCTTGGTATTCAATTTGTGAGGTGAAAACTTGCATACAGGACCCCTCTCTTTGTTGAGAGCTTTCCTACAGCTTAATAAATTCTGCCCTCCTTACCTTTCAGTGTGTCCATGTGCCTAATTTTTCTTGGTTGTGAGACAAGAACCAGATTTGGCTCAACTAAGGAGTAAAAAATCCTGCATCATTATTTATATTTAACAGATCAGAAAACTAAGGCCCAAAGAATTTAACTTGTGTGCCTACGGTCACAATGTATTAGTTTAGGGCTCACAATCCCTAAAGTGCCTTCAAATAGTGCCTAAATCACAAATCAAAACTTCCATCATTCTCATTCTCTACATTCCTTTCAAAGAAAGCAAGAACCAAATACTTCTTTCTAAATGAGGAAGCTCAGCGGTCTTCCATTTACAATCGTGCAAGATGGGCACCATACAATTATAGTTAGCATCATGTACATGATGGTCTCTGTAAATAGTGCTTCCTGGATTTTTGTACAGGGCATATCCTGCACATTTCCACATGAGGAATATGTGAAGCAACTACTTTCACTCATCCAAAAGCCTAAGTCAGAAACAGCAAGCAGTAGCAAAATTGACATCCTGATTTCCATTTCCTTGTGTGGTTTCACATCAAAGAAAGGAAAAAAAAAAGATGAAATCAAACAAAAGTAACTTTTAGAGAAAATCTGTCACTCAGGTTAAATTTTCTCTTACTTGAAATTCACCCTGTGTATATTCAATTGAATAGAATGACATTTGATTGAACTGACTGGGAAAGAAACTGACAAGATACATCCAGATTCAGGCTCTCAAATTTTAGTTTATTGTTTGGTGCAGCAACCCCTGAAATTAAATGAACACATACAAGAGATTCATCATAATGCTATCTGTGGAATCCTGTTATAGGGAGAGGGTGCTATTACAAAGTCCTCCCACAGTTAAATGCGAGCAAATGAAGCACAATGGATTTAACTGAGACTGGAGCTTATTTTTTCCCATTTTTTCACTTAAATTAGAAATCTTGTAATTGGATTTTAAAAAGCTCCTTGTGAAGTAATTATGTGTAATCTATTTTCAAGTATTCTTTCTGAGTAAACCTGTAAAGAACAGAAAGAGGTATCTCATACCTTTTCTTTCTTAACTGCCACACAGTTCTCTTTGAAACTGGTTCCAATAATCAGTCATTTAAAAGAGAAAATGGAAAAAAAAAAAAGAGAGAAAATGGGCTTTTTTAGCTTTTGAAAACTAAATGGGAATCATGAGACAAGAAAAGGGGCCCTAATGTTTAGCCAGAGGTAAAATGTAGAGTGTTAAATGCGTTTCACATAGTATCATTAGAAATGCTATCAGAAATAATTAAGCCAACAAAATCTTAACCATCTATTAGTGTTTACACATAATGACAACATACATATGTAGTTGTCATGACAAAACAGCAAATAATTCAAAAATTAACTTTGTAAGAGTTATCCCAGAAGCAATTCACACACACAAAATAAAAGCATTGAATAGAAAAGGTGAGCAATACTGGGGGCATTTATAGTAAAATACTTGAAATGATTGACAGTGAAATAGCACTGAAATAGATTGTGTACTCCAGAAAAAAAAAATTACAAAATGTAATTACAGTATGTTTCCTAACGCTTTCAAAATAGAAAAGAAAATGCTTTCCATAAGAGTTCACCAGCATACGCTGACAACAGTGATTAGATAATATCCTTCTGTCATTTAGCAACACAGAAATTATGAGGAGTCATTTAATCCCTCAGACTGTTAAGCTGTGACACTTTTGATATACAGTACAAGAGATTTAACTATCAGCCAGAAAACAAAAAGATTAACACGACATTTGCCCAGCAAATCACAATCACAATCACGCTCCATTTGCCAGACTATTCCCTCACAGCTGATATTCAGCATTTCTAAGTAAGGATAAGTCAGTCAATCAACAAAAATCAAACTCAGATACTACCAAGTGTGTCTGTGTAGTATATATTAAATCATGCAATGATTCCTTTAATAAGCAATGTCTTGGTTGCTTGCTGCATCCCAGGCACTATTACACAACAAGATAACTGAGAGGAAAAGATTAGGCTTGCAGAAGTTAGAAAGACAGCAAACAAATAAGCAATTACAAAGGAAAGCAGCAGGAGTATGGCAGCTAAGTCTGTCTATGAGGGTCAGGAGACACTTGACAGAGGCAGACACTGTGAAAGAAAGCTATGGGGTATTTTTCTCTGCCTCAAATCATTTCACCAAAAAAGAGGATTTGAAAATGGATTATAGATAATCACCTCATTCGCAACTTTCAATCTATGTAAACTATTTTCAATTCAAACTATAAAATGTCAGCCATGTGTGCATATATGTACATATATAAATATATGTATGTATGTGTGTGTGTATATATATTAAGATTAAATATTTAATACCACCTACTCTTTGTAGAACCCTGATTTAAGTCCCTTTGGGGAGTTTGGCTTTGGGAAAACTGTCCTTCAAAACAATCTCACAAACAGTAATCTTGTAATTACATCTCAATATTCACTCAAAGTTATGGTGGAAAGATTAATTAGTCAAGAGATTTTGATAATTTAAACTTAAGTTTATGAACAGAGAAAGGCCCGGAGAAGATTGGGGGAAGTCCAACCTCAGAGACTAATGAGAGGTCTGTAGAACAATGCATTGAAAGAACTATATAGAGGGACTTGGGTGTGATGGGTTAGCAGCATAGGCACAGGGTATATGAAGAAGTGGACAGCTCAGATAATGGAATGCCATACATGTTTGATACAGAGTATAGGTTTACGTGAGGACAATGGGGAGTCCTTAAAGAGTTTTAAATTCATGTATATAAAAATCACATTAGGCATGAGAACATTCTTCAGATAAGAAAGCAAATTTTGTATTTAAAAGGAATGAAACTAGCATGAAATCACTACTGTTAATTAATTGAAAATAAAAGGAGGGAGTCTAATTCTTTATCTTTTCAAATCTAACCTTGCAGTGTGACTCTGCAGCAACTTCCATCAAGAAGTGGAGTCTCTCCACTTCAGGAGTAAGGGCTGGCCCTGCTTTAACGAATAGAATGTGGCCAAAGTGATGATGTGCCAGTTCTGAGCCTGGGCCTCTCTATATTCATTTTCTCAGAACCCTGCTTTTGCTATGAGGACAAGCCATACTAGCTTGCTGGAGGATGAGACACCACTTGATTCTCAAGCCTAGCTGTTCCAGGTAAGCCCATCCTAAATCAGTTTTCAGCCAGATACTCTCAATACATTTTAGAAAGTCTAGACAAACTCAGCAGAACTTCCTGCACAACCACAGATACCAATAGATTCAGGAGTGAGTCCAGCCAAGACCAGCAGACCCTCTCAGCTGACGCATAGACTTGGGAGTAATGATAGATGCTTATTGTTTTGTGCCATCATGTTTTGGAGTGGCATGTTGCATAGCGGTAGGTAACTGCTATACCACCCTAACAAATCTTCCCTGATGCATTATGGGTAGACACAAAGAAAAAATTGTACTTTCTACTGAAAATTAAACATAAACCCTTAGAATACAAACTGATTGTTGAAATCTTTCTTCTGAAAAATACTCAGGCATTACTGAGGTTCATAATTATGAATATGATCTACCCTTATCAAAACGGTCAGCTTCTTTTTGGAGCATTACACCTCCCTATTCTTCACAATCTCCCCCATTTTACTTTCAGCCAATTCTCTCTCCAGTGCTGCCATGCAGCTCCACTGCTTCATGTAATTTTCTGAAGATTCTTAAGCTAAGTTGCTAAAAAGTCAGTTTATTACCCCTCCCAGGAGGGTTATCATTTGAAAAGAAGGTAAATGTTACCATTTATATTTTATTCACAGCATCTAAAACAGTTTTTGGTGCAGAGTAAAAACACAAAAATATTTGTTAATGAATTAATGGATCTCTCTCCCTTATTACTCTTCCCTATTAAAACTGCTCTCTACTTTCAAAACTATTTCTAGTCTCTCTACCCCTCCCCAGATTCATGAAAATTAGTCTATTTTACTTGCCCTCTGAGTCATGCTATACCCTTTCAATGGCAAGTATACTAATGCCCTACTATTTACTACTATGGAGGTTAAAATCCTGGCTCTGCTACTGACTGTATGTGACACTAGGAAAGTTACTTATCCTTTCCATGCCCCAATTTTCTTATTACGAAATGGTAATAACAATATTGCATGTCTCAAGTAAGAGTAAATTAAATAATGTATGTAAAGTGCCTCAAAGGAACTTGTGACAGAGTAAGTACTCAAGAGAGGCTAGCCATTTTTTAAATCTTGCCTGTTTTCACATAAAGATGATGCCAGCTATTCATTTTCACCCTTGCTCTGTCCAGATTGCAACACTGATGGACAGTGACACATTTCTACCCACTAAATGCTCTATATCGTGCCTTTACTATCTTTTGAGCTCTCAATATCTAGAATCACCAAAGCACATTTCAGACATTTTGTGCTCTCATCGGGAAGAGCAGAAAACCCAAGTCCATTCCTTGTATGCTCAACAGATAAATCTTGTCTTCTGAAGACCTGTGTATGTCATTCTCTCAGCCCAGAGGCCCTTAAGTATTATTTCCCTTGGCCTCACTTCTAAATTTCTCTCCAGCTTCTCTCATCCTTGTTCATTTATCTCATCAAACAGAAGTATATATTCCTCTCTCACACTAACACTTCCATTTAATATTCCCATCCTCAACTATTTCTTCCTCCAGGATGTTGATCCATTTCTTTTTTAAATCAATTTCTCTTTCTCCACTGACTCTTTGCCCTTGGCCAATAAACTCTTCTGGCCTCTCCTGTCAGAAAAATATTTTCACTTAGTCTGCCACTAAGTTTACTCATTTTCTTTCCTTTCAGCCACAGAATTCTAGAAAGAAAAAAAAAAGGTGATTTAAATATAACACCTGCCCACGTTTCTCTCTTATTTAGCACATGTACCAGCTGGCCCCAAACCCTTTTATGTCACATATGATACGAATATATTATTTTTTGTCAACATGATTTTTATGCAATTGAAGAACAAACAGAACTGTGATATCTTTTGCAATGAAAGAACCACCATTTAACAAATAGTTACCATTGTTAGATTCTGTGCTAAGCTCCTTGAATGTATTAACTCATTGAATCTTCACAACAATTCTATAAGGTAGACAGTGAAAGCATTTCCATTTTACAAATAAATAAGGATACTGAACTTAATTTTTTCTCTTTTATTTATTTATGATCTTGGAGCTACAACTTAAGTATCAGTAGCTCAGGCACAAACTGTTAATCACCCGTGTGCTAATTATTACTCGGATGATTGCTCTTTGACTCATGTGCTATCATACTACCAACACTGCTCTGCTGAAGGCCACTAAAGGCCTAACTGCAAATGCCTCTTCCCTGTTCTATACCATAAGATTTCCTAAGGAACTTCTTCCTTACTCTGCATACAGTAAGTATTGCTTTCCATCTAAATATGGATAACCCTTCCTTCACAGATTACTGTGTTTCACTCCTACACTTTTATCTCTCTCTTTTCCTACCTCCTTTATTGTAGCATATGTATACATACTGTTATTTCCCTCGTATTAAGAAAATTACACTTTCTTTTAATTCTGCTTCCTCAGCATAGACATTACCCTACCTTTCTTTTTCACTTCCCATTGAAACAGAAGTCTATGTGTGCTAGTTCCACTTTCAAATTTCTCATTCACTCTCCAACCCACTGAAATCTCAATTCTACAAGCATCCCATTTGAAACTGCTCTTTCCAAGGCCAACAATAATCTCTAATTACAAATCCAATAAAACCTGTTCAGTTCTTATCTAACATGATCTCTCTGAATGCTTCATTGGCACTTTAAACTCAATAGACTTAAAAAATGAACTCATTGTTTTCTCCAACTGCCCCTCACCCTGCTTTACCTCCAAGTATTTATCTCATGTTTAACTGAATTTATATTATCCCATTTTAGTAAGCTCAGGATCTCCTGTAGTTTTCGTCCTCATCTTCCTTTCATTCAACAATCATTTCAGCCATCTCATTTCGACCTTGGCAAAAACCTTCATTAGAGGCTCTTAATTCTGGATGCATGCTAGAATTACCTGCGGAACTATTTTAGAAATACCTTTGCACAAACCCTAAACCCAGACCAATTTAGAGAATCTCAGAGAGTTGGTTGGGCATGGGTATTTTTTAAGGCTTCTCAAGTAACTGAAATTGCAACCAGGATTGAGAGCCATAGTTTCACATTTTCATCGGTCATATAGCCCAAACTCAGACTCTCAATAGTTCTCCCCTAGATTATTTTAATCCTTTCTAATTTCTTTGCATGCCCACAACCTCTCTTCTTTAAGACTTTCACATACATTTTGCTAAAATCTGTAAAACACAACTTTACAGGACATGTACTGCCCTGCCATGTTCACATAACTTCTAGAATAAAATTCAATTGCTTTGCATAACAAATAAGCCCATCCAGGGAAATGCTTAAGGTACAGTGCATACCATTAAGTAACTTGCAATATATCGGAGAAAAACAAATATAAAAACATCAAAGTAAACACAAAATGCTCATAAATCTTCTATGTATCCATTTTCCCACTGGTTAGGATAATGCCATAAAAACAGAGGGCATGGAGAAAAGTTGAAATAATTTGAAAGGCCATTTTTAAGACTAAGCTTCAGCTAACCCCAAAATTCAATCTAGTCAGACATACTTTTGCCTAGTAGAAATCTAGTAACTGTCAGTTAATTGCCAGATAATTGTAATGTCTATACTACTTTTCCCAATCTCACACAGTGCAAGCCAAAGCAATGAAAAGAAAACTGCAAGAAATCTAAATATATCTATTTCAAAGTTCTCTTCCCAAAGCATTATTGATATAAAACAAAGACAGGAAGGAAGGAAGGAAGGAAGGAAGGAAGGAAGGAAGGAAGGAAGGAAGGAAGGAAGGGAGGGAGGGAGGGAGGCAGGGAGGGAGGCAGAGAGGCAGGGAGGCAGAGAGGCAGGGAGGGAAGAAGACCCTTACTTTGATAAAAAGTAGTTGTGTTCCACCATGAGTTCTCTATGTGAATAGCAGAGTCAGAAGATGCTCAGTATATGTCTTTCCCAACTTCTCACTTGCTCTAAGCAGAGTGTCTGGTATCATCCTAATTCTCCCCATTAAATTAGTGAGTCAAACCAAAAAAGGGCTGGATAATTGACAAATACAATTTCATTTCTTAGTTTCTTTGCATATATTGCTCTTTTATATGGATACATTATGAATTGAGAAAATGATCAAAACTTTGAAAAGATCAAGTCTCACTTAATAACTCAATTAATTACTATGCTATTATTATTATTGAAAGTCACAGTTGAATTGTACAGCACTGGTTGTAAATAGTGCAAGAATTGTTGAGGGAAATAAAGAACAAAATAATTCTCAGTTTTCTTCCTACCATTAAAAACAATACCATATTTGAAATCACATATAGTATTCTCTAATATTAAAACTGGAAGTTTCTATTGTGTTAAGGCAACAAGAGTGTATATTAAAAAAAAAAAAAAAAAAGTAAAATAAAGCTGTAGGATGTTATTCCAAAATAAAGGACTTCAAAAGAATGACCACAAATCAGTCACTCATTGGCCCATGATCTCACAATATATTCTAATACATGTGCCAGCATATTACAATGGATGAGTATATAGTTAATTTAAAAAGGATTACACACACACACACACACACACTTCATGTGAAACTGGTGGGATCTGAATAACGTCTGTATTGAATTAAGAGTATTATACCAATGTCAATTTCCTGGTTTTGACCATGTTCTATGGTTTTGTAAAATGTTATCACTGTGTAAGATGGGGAAAGTTTTCAAAGAAACCCTCTGTGCTACTTTTTGTAACTTGTGAATCTTAATCTATTTCAAAATACAACGTGTTTTTTAAAAACTTTAAAGGTTAAATTATAGTCACATTTGTGATTTTGATGAATATTTTCACACATATTTTGAAAGATAAACAAGGCATTATCTTTAACAATTTTCATAAAATGCATTTTACATATTGCTAGCAAATTATGCCAGTTGTGCTGATAGTCAAGATGGGCAAGTAGCACAAGTGTAAATGTATCTATTTCAATTGTGTCCTGGCAAAGAAGCAAGTCAAATATTGGAATCTTGTGTAAATGGCAAAAGTTGCCATGAATCTTTATTTAAAAAAAAAAAAAGAATTTATGTCATCTTCCCCAGGAATTCAGAGGTTTTCCTGGATAATAAATGAAGAGCTTTTAAAATAAAACACAGAAAACAGATCTCTAAACGTAATTTATGAAAGAGAGCCCATTTTATATCCCAATTTTATTCACCTTTTCTGAATAGTCACAACATTAATCTACTGGGGGATAATCTAGTTAGTATATTTGAAATTCCATGTATTTTTTTTCTATCGTATGCATGTATTACACTTGTATATAATACAGAGTTTCCAGTTGTTAAAGAACATAGTTTAAAAAATGAGAAGTATGATCTATAATCTCAAACAAACCTAGGACAAATTCATATTTTCCAAAAGGTATAGTTTTTCACTTGGTTACAAAGAAATTAATTATATTCTAATTGATGCAGAAACTCCAGGACAACCATTATTCCTTTTTTATAATTTCATATAGTCTTGAGCCATTGTGAAAATCCACTCAAAACCTTCATTTTATGCATAAAATGGAGGCAGAATGTCATTTCATTTCATGAACTTATGAGACAATGGATTTTAGTTCAATGTGAGATGTAAACTTTTCAGATCTTATTTTTAACCAGTTTTACATTTTTAGTTGTTCTTCCCAGGAAAGTGTCTGAGTAGTATATTGGTCTTTGAATATTGTCAAGAACTAATAGACCAAAGTTCCCCAGTACATGTGAGCCTCCAGCCTGGAAACCAATGTATGTGTAATTGACCATGTCAGTGAGTTTTCAGAATACAAGATATTTCCATACCTTCTCTAACATGATGGAAATTCTAATAGGACAATTTCAGAAGCATCTTCCGGATGGTCTTAAATGAGTAAAACAAAGAAATCCCTCTCTTACATTCCTTCAAACTATAGGTTTACACAATATTGTTACAGAATGGCTATGCAATTTTCATTCTTCTATCCCTTCATATCACAAATGAAACAAAATAAATGTAGTATAAAATTATACATTCTATAGTAACTTAAAAAAAACTGCATACATGTTTAAGGCCTTTAAATATTTATGACTTTCTGGTAAAACCAAAAACACAAATGTTCAAATGGCTACAAAAATGTCACAAAATACTGGCCTAACAAGTTGTTTGAATGGGAAAGCTGTAAGCAAATATTTATACATTTGAGACTGAGGAAAATGAACAATTTTTTCTATCAACAGATTGAACAAATATATAAGCATTCAAACAGTCATTGGGATCAAGCAAAAGACAGTCTTTTAAAATGAGATAGGACAGCTTAAAAAAAAAAAGCTAGAAAAAATCTAAGTGAATAATGTTCAAGCTAAGAAATCAGAAACTCACATGCATCCCTGGCAATTTTTTGAAACTGAAGTCTATCCAGTAACTTGACTGCTCACTGCTGATTTCTGTGAAGGGAATAAGTAAACATAAAAAAAAATTAAAGAAAAGCCCACTTAAAAAAAGAAAACAGAAAGGGAGAGTGCTCTAGAGGTACAAAATATTATATAATGAAAATGGTAATCCAGTTCTAACTACTACCTATTTGACAAAGAGCTGCAGCAGGGTGTTGTTAGCCTTAGGGAAATATGTCAGCTTGCCTATACATTCTTATACGATTGATGTATTCAGATAACTATTACTTGCCAACATTATTACCAATGGATATATATTTCCATTCCTTTAACAAAAGCAACTTTAAGATGTTAAAACATGTAGGCTTTCCGAGCTCCAAGATTCGGATATAAATAAAATTGTCTCAAGTCTACACCATGCCAGAGGAAAAGTTCTCAAAGGAAATGTCATTAAAGCCATGTATAGTCCCACTAGCCAATGAACACAGGACCCAGGAACACATCCAAGACAGAAGGACAGTGCCCTTGGGATACAGCTTGCAGAAGCAAGAAAAATAGTCACATCTGGAGCCGATAACTCAAAGGGTGACTGCCTCCAACATCACCCTGAAAAAAACAACTCTTCACCAGCTCCACAGACAGTAACTTCAAATTCTTTTAACAATTTACAAGTTGAACACAGTTCAAATCTGCTGAAATCTTCATGACATAGAAGTTCATGGCTGACTTTTAAAAAGTCTTGATCTCAAGAGAGGCCATGAAATCCCTTGGAAATAGACTCTTGAGTGCCTCTTTCAAGTGGTATAAAAATCTTCAAGATCACCTCAGGAGTTAAGTTTCTATGCGCATGTTCATTGTCATCAGCCTTGAGGATCACTTGGTTTCTCCTGGGTTAATGGGTTACCTACAAAGGAAGAAGAAAATATAGTCAACATTTCACAACGTACCTATAACCTTAAAATTAAACACAATTAAAAAGTAATAGGTAACTCAAAATACTGGTATTTGTTTTATCAAATACATTGCTTAATTTTAAAGAACTACCAGGTACAGGTATTTCCACCGTATAAAATTATACTAACTTTTTTTCTCATTATCATCTCATAATATTTTTAGAGTCACTTTGACAATTATCCAAATGACTACAACTATGACCAAAATTATCTCAACTGGTGACAACGATATCCCTCTCAAGCCCAGAGAGTGACTCTGGAATCCTTTTTTTGCATAGACTTGGTGGCCATAACACAAATATCATAAACACATCATACCAGGCCTCAGTGAAGGAAGACCTTTGTTCCCAGCAACAGAGCTACATCTATTTCTCAAGAATGCCCTTGGGGATTGGCTCCATAAAGTTCATTTTTGAATAGTTTAAAAATTGAGAGCTTATTTGAGTCAATTTTATTTTGGCAAAAAATATCTGTTTAGGGGAGACAAAAAAATCTGGGGAAACAATAAAGAATAGAAAAATTTTAAAGGTGCCCCAAATTTTTCATAAAATTGATGAGAATATACTATTAATTATATTTTAAATATCACTGAGAAATATTCATACTAACTTTTCACACCTACTGAAGTCCAAAGACCATTTGTGTACAGGAGAAAAGAATAATAAATGGACAGACTATCTGATACATATATATATATGCATATATGCATAGATATAGAGAAAAACAGAGGAAGAAGGAGAAAAAGAGAGAGGGAGAAGAGGGAGCAAGAAAGAGGGAAGAGGAAAAGAGATTTTGAGAGAGGGAGAGGATGGAGGGAGAAGGGAGAGAAAAAGAGATTATTAGATTTAAATTTAAATTAGATTTAAATTTCTAATTCTAATATAATATCAGGCAGGGTAGAGAGTTACCTAACAGTTCTTTTCTAGCAATGGCTAAAACAAAAAGGAATTTTTAAAATTGTCAAAACTTTGATTTTATTCCTTTAAATGACATTGTTACTTGCCCTTCGAAAAACATTACAAAAGGCTCTTTTGTTTCATTGCTTTCTGATCAATTATTTTAAAAAATGAATATATTAAACAAAATAATAAGCTAGATCTAGACTTTGCTATGGCCAGTCTCAAATTATTCTACCAAAGGGAGATGCTACAAAAGGCAAAAATGTGTTTTCATGCATGGAGGCAGTCATCTTATTTCTGTCTCAGTGATCCGCTACCAATCCCAAGGAAAGAGTTCTTTGCCTGCGCATTTGAAGTGTCTAACTCCCATGCACAGAACCATGGAAGAAGCTGAACCGAGAATGGAAGGTGGGAAACATACAAAGAGCCTACTGAATCTTTGAGATTCCGGAAGTAGAAGATGTCTTGGGCAGAGCAGCAATCTCATTATCAATTTGCCTGCCATTCAAGGGTCATTGTGTATAATTTCTATGAAGGGTTTCCAAATTGAGTATGAACGTGGACCATATTTTCAAAACTAATGCTGAAAAGACAAGAAAAGAGAGGGAAGATGTATGTGTGTGTGTGTGTGTGTGTGTGTAAAAGAAAGAGAGAGGAAATTGAGACAGAGAGGGGGAAAATTGAGAAAAAATAAATGGTTTCGCCTCTGCTGTGACTCAGTGTAGCAAAAAGGAAAAATATGGTAGAAATGAATTGGATGAACATGGTGCCATGACTTGATGAAAGCAAGTGGCATGTCCTCTTGAGCCATTTCAAGCCCAGGTTCTAAGTAATCTGTTAATGAGCATAATAGATGCATTCCTATATCTTCATTTCAAGCTAAATATTTGACCCTACTGGTTTATATAAAGTTGAGAAATGATTCTCTCAACTATTTATATATAATTTTGAAAACAGACTTTGAAATTAACATTACAATACAAAGGCTTATAAAACTCAAACAAATTTTTTCTCCATTTCTGTAGGGAATATATACATATATATACACACAAAGACATAAACATATAAACATATATAAATAAGGATATAACCTGTATCCTCAAAAACATTAACATACATTTTTATGATGATATCTATCAGCTAACAAGATTGCTAGAGAAACAAAATTTAAATATGACTAAAAGAATTGTCTAAATAAGCATGGATTACAGTATAATTGAAGCAACTTACTCTCACACCTAAGTTTTACACAATATTCCTAGATTACTAATTTTAAAAATATCCTAGAATATTTTATGAGATGAAGAATATGGCATAAATCATTTATAATATTAGATGAAAGTGGACAATCTAATACTTGATATTTTTTTTTTGATTTTTGGATTTTGATCAAGAGGACACATAGTGGTTTGGCATCAAGAGCTCTGCATTTAGGACAGAGTGGTAGTGTTGCCATGAAGATCAAGTATTGTAATGTATATGAAACACCTGGCTTTGTCAACACTGAACAACCATAAAAATAAAAGGTCTGGATTTTAGGAGGTTTTCTTTCTTTCTGTTTTTTTTTTTTTTTGCTTTTGAATGTATACATCTTTAACAGGAGAGCCACTAAAAGTAGAATAAAAACGAATCACACTGTTAAATCAAGTTTAGCCTAAAGCTGCCTCCTTACATATTTTAAGTTCGGCCTGAAGGTTTCTCTGTACATCATGAATTGTAACCCAAATGGAGGTGTAAACACACTGTGGCCTACTCTTATGTTAATCACTAAGTTTTGGCCAATCAAAGGTGGCCAACTGTTCAAACTGTGTTCAAATAAGGCAGACGCTGTGCTGTAACCAATCAACACCTCCCTTCCGTTTTCTGTATGTCACTTTCCTTTTTCTGCTATAAATCTTCAACCAAATGTCTGTGCTGGAGTCTCTGAGCCTACGCCTGCTTGAGAGACATCTTGATTCACAAATTGTTCTTTGCTCAATTCAACTCTTAAATTTAATTCAGCCAAAGCTTTTCTTTTGAACAGCACTAACAGATATTCATGCAAGTTTAGAGAACTACATTGAAGGAATTAAAGCCTAACTAATGACCCACCCTTTTCAACACAATATAAAGATGAACATGTATAAATATCTACCAGCATCCTCCCTGACAACCTCAAGGTTTGTACTAAACAAGATGAGAAAATCACAGGTTTAAAAATGTATAGGAAAATGATTCTGAATATAGGTACATTATCACCAATTGAAAAAGCTTACTATGCAAGGTCCAAATACTATCTTTAAACAAAATTATTACCTAAAATTTAACAAAAATGTCAACCTTTTAAGATTTATGCTTATTTTAAATAAATCTGAGTGACCCAAGTTTAAATTCTGGCACGTCAGTGGGGGAAACACATTTTAAATGTCATTTTATGTTTTGTAGACTCTAAACTGGAACATCCGGATATGGAAGATTTGCTTAAGCAATATTTACACAATTCAATATTTTAAAAAGTAAAAGTAATGGTTAATATACCATATTAAGCATTACCACATTTACAGAACTTAAATAATACTCTTTCATTCAAACAGTATTTTTTAGAAAGGCCAAGCATTAAGTTTTACCTTCTAAGGAGGACTTTTGGCAAGTATTCAGTAACTAAAAGCAGGAGGTTGCAATAAAATCAGTTTTACAGGATGGAAAATAGCATTTGCTACCATAAATGCACACTGTCTTCTTGTTCTGAGGGCAATAGATATAAAATACTGCATGAGGGAGAGAAATGGCCCTATGATTGTTCCGGTTATGCCTTGAGCTTCATGCACTATAATCACTATCTCAGTAAATTTGCCTTTCCAAAGGCAATATTTTACACAGCTGTTCTTTTCTACGCAAAACTTATTTGTGTATGCCACACACCAGCCAGTTTTATAAGTGAAACTACTGGGCTGCTGAACACATACAAAATGCAGAAATAATAATAGCTTCTCTGTCACAAGCAGGAAACTACCCTGGTAACAATTAACCAGGAGGAAGATGGTAATCTGGTAACATTAAGCAAAAAGTACTAATTATTTAGATCAAAGCACCCACTTATCCCAGGCCAACAAAACTATTATCAGGCCCTGATTAGATTTCTAAACGACTCATGCTAAAATTATGTCTTTAAGTCTGTTCAATTTAAATTGAGAAAACAAAACCTGGTTAATGACATATATTAGTTAAATTTGAAATTAGGTGAACTCAATTATTTATACTGTTTCCATTTTATTGTTTGAGTATTGTGAATTTCCTCTGCCAATCTACAAGTTAATTACAAAGCTGGAAGGAAATTCAAGAATCTATTCTGTCCTTTCACAAAATTCTTAAGTCTTAAAATTCTTATAATCATTATATTGAAGTCTAAAATTCCTTCTTCCCCCAGTTCAAGTCCTGCTGACTAGGATATCCACAGGAGATAATATATTATGGTGAGCTGCATAATAACAAATAGCTCAGACTTTGTTCAGCAGACTGCCCAGGTTCAAATTCTTACCTTATCACTTTCTAACACTATGGGGTTGAATAAATTATTCAAACTGTCTGAGCCTTGGCCTCCCCATGCGTAATATGCTGTTGTGGCCTCCCCATGTATAATATGCTATTGTGATTAAATCAGATAGTCCAGACAAAGTGCATGTCCCAGTAAATGCCTTTTAGATATTAGTAGGTGGTAGAAGTAGAAATTCTCAAACAAGATACAAAAGGTGATACATAGGATACCTATGGGGGAGGGCACTACTTCTTGTTTCTCTAAAAATATTGACTTAATTTTCTGTTGCTTATAGTGATTCATCTTGCAATTATTTCTTTTCATAATCTTGGTATGTTAATAATAAAAGTCACATATTAAAAATGAAGCACTGGTCAGGCGTGGTGGCTCAGGCCTGTAATACTAGTGCTTTAGGAGGCTGAGGCAGGAGGATTGCTTGAAGCCAGGAGTTTGAGACCAGACTGGCCAATATGGCAAGACCCTCCAGACTCTACAAAAAAAAAAAATTAAAAATTAGCTAGTCGTGATAAGGGCACACTTTTAGTCCCAGCTACTCAGGAGGCTATAGGAAGGATTGCCGGAGTCCGGGAGGTCATGTCTGTTGTGAGCTATGATCTTGCCAATGCATTCCAGCCTAGATGTCACTGTGAGACTGTCTCAAAAAAAAAACTGTAAAAATAAAACTTTAGAAAAAAATGAAGCAACACTTTGATGTTCCCTGAAGGCAGGCTGCCTGTTTTCAATGCTCAGTTCTGCCAGTGATTTACTGGGCAAAACAGAAATACTACTTGCATCTGCATCAGAGGGATTGTATGAGCTGAGAAGTAAATGAGTTAATAGTGAGTGAATAGGTTTCATGCTTAGAACAGTATGAGAAACCCAATGAGTACTGAAGAAGTATTAACTGTTATTATTCAGATATGTGTACATGTTTAGCCATCCAAATGTATTAAATTTCCAGGTTTTGCCTCTGATTATTTCTGCACATATGTTACTAATTCCATTTTTTCTAACTCTTTGTCTTTCTAATAAACCAACCGCCATCAGACTTTGCACGAAGGATACATATTTAGGAAGTTGGCACTGCATTTTATCTAGGCTTAAAACATAAATGGGATATTACTATGCCAAAAGAAAATGCAGATTTGCAAATTTCCTTATTCTTTATTGATGGTTCCTCTGATATTATTTTTCTTTGAGTTCTACCCCATATTTCGGATTTTTTTAAATATCAGTTGTTCCATTTGCCAGTCTACAATATATTTGTGAAATCACTGCTAACTCTCCGCAGCATCAATGTGAATCTTATATGACATTAGCTTAATTTAAAAAAATATTCTCTTCCCCAATATGTTCATTATAATCTTGTTATGAGGAACTATTGAACAATATTTATATTCCCGTAAATATGACTCACATACACACAACAATAGAAGTGAAAATGCATTATGAATGTTGCAGCCAATTTCATTTTAAAAAGAGTTAAATTTTCACTAAAATATCCATGTTATTAGATAAACATTTATTTTTGCACTGATGAGCATTCTTTAGTTAAACAGCTGGAAGACAAGGCAATGTGGTAATACTTCTAAGGGAGGCAGCAGGATTAAATGCAGTGCACGGCTAATCCTTTTAAGATGGCCGCATAATAACATCACAAATAGGCACAATTTCCAACAACATTACAATAAATTTAACTTATTCAATAAAGGTAAAAGGGAGAATAGAATACCTTCATCATCCTAAGTGCTGATTTGAATGAACTTTTCCTTTCTTGGAGTATAATTGCTGCTTCACTGCAAATGTATTTTTTTAATGTAGCTCTTACAAGTACAAGAAATAAGCCTTTGCTTCACTTTTTGTGTACTAAATGTGCAATTAAAACATCATTACTCTGCAGTAACAGGTTTTTCTCATTTAAGCCTGAGAAAAGCTGCCATTACATTGGTCGTAACTATATGTGAATGCACTTGTTATATCTTAAAGCACCTTATGCAATGAAGTATTACGAAATGAAAGACACCTATTGGTCAGGGATATTCATGCATGAACAAGCTGACCATACAGCTTTCAGGAATTACAAAATGAAGAACACCTATTGGTCTGGGATATTCATGCACGAGCAAGCTGACCAGACAAGTTTCAGGTAAGGTAAGGTGACATTTGAATCACTTTTATAAACATACTCATCTCTGTGAAAAACTAAGCCAATATTTTACTTTCACGATGATGCAGGTGACTCCTATAGCCCTGAACATGATCATATTTTCATACCACAGCTTAATTTTACCTCCAAAGAACTGCTTTTGTTGGATTGGCCTGAACATTTATTTTAACACTTTGAGATATGTTCAATATTTCAGCTAGGATCAACATTTCCACTAAAGAACCTTGAACTATTCTCTTTTTTTTTTTTTTTTGAGACAGAGTTTCGCTCTTGTTACCCAGGCTAGAGTGCAATGGCACGATCTCGGCTAACCGCAACCTCCGCCTCCTGAGCTCAAGCAATTCTCCTGCCTCAGCCTCCCGAGTAGCTGGGACTACAGGCACGCGCCAACATGCCCAGCTAATTTTTGTATTTTTAGTAGAGACGGGGTTTCACCTTGTTGACCAGGATGGTCTCGATCTCTTGACCTTGTGATTCACCTGCCTCGGCCTCCCAAAGTGCTGGGATTATAGGCGTGAGCCACCACGCCCAGCCTGAACTATTCTCAGTAATCTATTTTATAAATTCTTGAAAAATTTAACAGCCTTAGGTGAGTGGCAAGAGTAATTTCAAACAACAGAGAGCATTTCTGTAGTCAACTGATTATATTTAGGTGTTAAATCAGTGTGAGTCCCAGTGTAGGAAGCAAAACAAATAAAAGATTCTCCAGGCTTGGCATATCATCTTTCTAGACTTCTGGAAGGAAATAGAATACCAGATATGCCTGAAGGGGAGCTGCTTCATTCTGCTAGTCAGAACACAAGGGTTTTATATACCAGTGTTACTACCTACTATTTGCAGAACTTTGGGTAAGTCACTTAAAAAAAAAATCTCTGAAACTCGAAATTTTATCTACGAAGCACATTGGCTGGAGTCAGTGAGCTTCTAACTCACTTCTTGCCTCCAACTACTGTGACCTTTCTTAAGAAACGTTACTTCTAAATGGTATAAAACTTTGTTCTGATCACCTAAATTCTTCAGTGGTATAACCACTTTGAAGGCTTTATTTTCTAAAAGGCCTAATCACTATATTAGAATGCAGAACTAGTGAGCTTTTGCCACAAATAGAACATCTGTCAATGGCTTTCAGCTTCCTCTGCTGTGCAAATGAAGATCTCGACTGGAAATGAATCTTTTGAACAGATGGACCCGCACTATTTCTTGGAACTTTGAAAGCTGTACAGTGTGCCTGCCATGAACTCTTCTACGTGACTCATGGAAGTAGATGACTGCACTGCCATTTATGCACATTCATCCACTCAGAAGCAGATCAGCCATTTCTCTCTGGATGACAGTCACTGCTAGTAAAACAAAGCATTTTCTGCTTTTTCTTTGAGCAGCTAACAAATTCCTTTAAAAACTTTAAAAAAAAAAAAAACATTTGTTAAGACAAGACTTTGCTTCTCCTTCCCTTGGTACCCCAACCCACACAATGTTTGTTTCAGGTGCAGAATCACATGCACAAAATTAAGATAATGGTGAAAGTCAACAGCATACAGAATAAAGAGAAATCTCTTGAAGACATCCCAAAACTCCTTAAGCCAGGAAAACAATTATTTTAAATGCCTCAAGGAAATCTGAGCAGAATTTTTAAGATATTAATTCCATATGTCAGCAAAGTTCATACATTTTTACAGACAGTTGAGATTTTGAACTCAACTGGAAGGTACTTTGAACTCAATTGGAAGGTACTTAATATCAAACTTTAAATTTGATATTAAGTTCATTTTTTTAGACTAGCCTCTCATTTGTAAAAGAGTAATTTGAACTGATAGTTTTTATCCACGTTCTGCCAGAAAGCTTTATTCTAAAAGTTTCAATCTGGTCAAGAATCACCTCCTCAAGAATTTCAGCCTCACTATGGAAGCTTTAAAAATTATGCTTAAAAAAAAAATGAGTTTAAGATAGTTGGAATTAAAGGCGAAGAAGAGCTAAAACTTGGAAAAGATTCCGTTTAGTAGCCTAGAAAGTATTTTCTCTTAACTTCTTGGTTGGTTTGTGTTACAAATACAAATGGCTCTTAGGGACAACTTTTCCTTGAGATACTGAAATTGCAAAAATTGTATCAGGGAGAAAATTATGGCAGTTGGGGGATCTAATCTAGCCAACCCCTATTTTGCCTCTGGCATTTAAGCTGATCTTAATTATTCCTGGATTTAAGCCAAGCTAACTTTGGAAGACATTGAGTTTATAGTTTCAGTAATAGTAGCCCTCCACCAAACTCAACCACCTTTGTAAAGCTAAGGAAAGATCACCAGGCTAGGAGGATAGAGGAGCCTGCATTCTGCTAAGGCATAGACATAAAAAATTGCCAATCATTATTCTGGAGATCACAATAAACACAAATTCTCCATTTACTCCTACAGATAACATCACTGTTGTAGAACCTAAGATGGGTCTTTGGAGATATCTTTTCAGGGTTTTTGCATGTCTGACAGCAATGGACCCACCAACCGCTACTGTGGTCCCACCCAGAAGCAATTCAGCCCACAGGACACACCCACGTGATTGCATCACCAACCGACAGCAGCTAGCAACCATTCTCTCGCCACTCCCACCCCTTCCTCCAAACTATCTTTGAAAAGCCATAGCCCCCAGATTATCAGAGTTTGATTTGAGTAATAACTTCATCTCCTGCATGGCGTGACTGGCCTCTCATCAGTTAAACTCTTTATTGCAATGCCATGGTCTCCATGAATTGATTTTGTTTGTGCAGTGGGCAGAAATAACCCTTTGGGCAGCTACCCTCCTGTCCGAATGAAGAATATGTTGCTGTCACTTAAAAGGACTTGATGTAACTTGTGGAAGGACAAAACTAGTACCAGCAGTTTTTGAGAACATGCCAGAAGCAGAACATGGAGATGGAACATTCTCTCCTTTCCATCCTTATCTTCTTCCATAAAATTAAGAGATGATCATTTTATATGTGTAAATCCTCTATAAAAAATCTGTAAATTTCAAACTAAAATCTGTTTTCTGAAGGACAGGGCAACATAGATGGTGATGTTTTAACATGTTAGATGCTTTCGATTTTTTTTTTTCTGTTTCCTAGATATAATTCTTTTTGGACTTTTCTGATAACAACCAACATAGTTCACTAATTTTTAAATTCCAAAGTTTATCAAAATATAAATGCTTAAATCTAACTATTTGTAATGCTAAGATGCAGGTATGAAATACCATTCAATTATGGGGCAATTTAAATATATAAAGACTGGACCATTAGGTAAGAATGCAGCCATTATTTGGTTTATGGAGATTAAGTGAAAGTCTGATGGCTCAGTACTTTTCATGCTAATTTCCATAAAATAGTGCTTTGAACACTAATAGAAGTCCAAGAATATACCCAGACTTTTTACTATCCATTTCCTATTTTTGAAAAAACAATACTGCAGAGCCATCGTAGGTGACATAACATAATGGCTCTTTGTGGCCAATCATTTGTTCAGTGTATGGGCCTAATATCAGTTTAAAGAATGATGCCTCTCTCTACTTTTTAATAAAGATATTCCAATGCCTTTTTTTTCTGACCATTGAGGTGCTTCTTTGCCCTCTGACTCCCTAAAGCTGTACCATATTCACTGTCTCCCTCTGAAATCAGGGGCATTGAAATGCTAATGGAACCACAAGAAAGAGTAGGTCATAGTTAATCTTGTTAGCACCATGTACACACCTGCTGCTCTGTGAGAAATAAACCAAGACGGGAGCTCATTTCTGGAGTTGTTTTGAATCTTTACTTCTCAATGAAACTTCTGTCCCTTCCTTAGAATTCGACCAACACTAGGATTCGCCACAACTAGTGCTCCAACGTGGAGCCAAAATTTTTTTGAGTGTGGAGAAATCAAAAATTGTCATCAGGCACAGCAGAAACCTTCTCTTTCTACTTCTCCATTCGAACTTGAAGAGTTTTACACGTTTGCCTAAGGAACAAACACATGTCAGGCACTCCACTGTTTAACGGATTATTACAGAAAGCAAACCTGGGAGAAAAGGGACATTTCAACAAGCATACAAGGACAAGAAGACAATAATGTCGTTTACCTCCAAAAGGCTCATAATGGGGATAGGTTTGTATTTCCCTTAGAGGATTATGTACTCTTAGTACTTTTTGTTTTCAGTTTCAAAGAGACACATGCCTTTACAGGAGACTAAAATAAACAATTTTTACAAGGAATTGAAAAAAAAGGATAGTAAGCATTTCTTGTGAGTATTTGGGAAGCATTCTGCACAAACCTAAGAAAAAAGTTCATTAAAAGCAAGGAAGAAAGCACACAGAAATCAAGAGATAGTCATTTAAGCATAAAAGTGTAAAATAATTATGGAAACAATATTAAGTAGTAATAATCAATTATAATTCAAAGACGTAATATTTGTGATCTTAACCATTCATAGCCTTGCCTGAACATACATGCCTAGAGTAATTTACAATTTGCTGAGGCAGGAATTTGAATCATACACACTTTAAGGCTGATAAATGAAACCAAGTCATTTAAACAACATATGGGTCTAGTCACCCCCTGGTCCCCTGGGCGACATTCTTTTTTTTTTTTTTTTTTTTTTTTTGAGATGGAGTCCTGCACTGTCCCCCGAGCTGGAGTGCAGTGGAAAGATCTCGGGTCACTGCAACCTCCACCTCCCAGGTTCAAGCGATTCTACTGCCCCAGCCTCCCAAGTAGCTGGGATTACAGGCACCCACCACCACACCCAGCTAATTCTTTGTATTTTTAGTAGAGATGGGGTTTCACTGTGTTGACCAGGCTGGTCTCAAACTCCTGACCTCGTGATCCACCCACCTCAACCTCCCAAAGTGCTGGGATTACAGGCAAGAGCCATCACACCAGGCCAGCATTCACTTTTCAAGCCAACTTTGTTGCTCTCTAATTATTATTAATTATGTAATCGTCATTAACAGTCAAAATGAGATTTATGACATTTTTCAGTTGTAACTTATAACATTTTATAGATATAGATAGATGTTTAAAAGTTTTACTGGCTGGGTGCAGTGGCTCATCCCTGTAATCCCAGCACTTTGGAAGGCCAAAGCAGGTAGATCACCTGAGGTCAGGAGTTCAAGACCAGCCCGATCAACAAGGTGAAACCCCGTCTCCACTAAAAATACAAAAAATTAGCCAGGCATGGTGGCAGGGGCCTGTAATCCCAGCTACTCTGAAAGCTGGGGCAGGAGAATCGCTTGAACCCAGGAGGCAAAACTTGCAGTGAGCCGAGATCACATCACTGCACTCCAGCCTGGGCAACAAGAGAGAGACTGCATCTCAAAAAAAAAAAAAAGTTTTATTTAAACTCCCTTTTTCAAAGTACTCCAGTGACATCAAAATGTACTGTTCAAATTTTAAATATTTGAATAATAATTTAGTAGTTGAGAGAAAAATATGAGTAACAATAATAAATCATATGGAAAATTGGCTACTAACAGTAATTTAGGCTCTGACAATAGAGGGTTTTTGGTTGAGTAAGTTAAAAGCAAAGTAGAGCACTTTCTACATAAATCTGAGAGGTTGGAATAGTTAAAAATAATAGCAAGAAAAAAGACTAATCATGTAATTGGTAGAAAAATGTATTTTCTAATTCTGAAAATATTTGTGTTATTGAGCAATTAGAACAGACCCCTGTTTTCTTATCACTGCTAATCTTGGCCTCACCCTACCAAACCAGAAAAATGTAAGGTATAAATGATGGTTTGAGGAAGAGTGGAAATTTTGTATTCTGGTCACAGTCTAGTTGCCTTTATTTAGATAAATCAAAGCCAACACAGTTGCGATGTGGGTCAGTGTCATGAGTTGCGGTGGACACACCTGGCTGAAGATAAATGATGAATACTGAGAAAATGTAGAAGAGTTTCTTTTTTTTTAGAAAAAGCAAGTTGAACGTGGAGAAATACATCATCTATACATTTCCAATCTTCCATTTTCTTTACATTATTCAAAAACAGAAATGTTTTCAGGAATTGTTTTATTTTAAATTTTCATATATACCCATTGAAAATTTTAAGAGTAGAATAACTTTTTTCTACATGTTTTATCTCTAACCCATTACTAACCAACTTTCTAATCTATTGTCTACTCTCTGTTTCACTGCCACGCTCTTTATTCCACCTGGTGTCCATCATTGCAATAATGTCCTGACTTGTCTTCCTTGTTGTTCCTTCCTCCTACTCATTGCTACCATCATCCTGAAAAGAAAAATCTGTAATACAATCCTATTACAGAAAGAAATCCAAACTTATTTATGATACATAAGATCCTTCATGATTAGACCTCGACCACCCAGCTTCATCCTCACTTCTTCACAACCCTTCCACAAAACATGTGTGCTCCACTCTAGTCATGCCTATTTAATAATTCCCTGCTATTTAATAATTCTGGACATGATGTGACCATTCATGTCTCTTTATCTTTGTGTTTGTTTTAGCTTTGCCTAAAATACACTTGTTTCAAACCCCAGAAGAAATGTGACCACTTCATGATTTATCTAATCAGCATTTTGTCATAGTTCTATTATAAGACATATTTCATCATATTATGATTATTAATATGTTTGTTTCTCTCACTAAACTATGAGGTATTGGGGGGAAAAGAATATTGGCATACTTTTGTTTCTTCAGTGCTAAGCAGCATATCAGGCACAAAAATGATGTCTAATATTTATTAAATGAAAGATTGAAATAACGGAATCATGGAGAGATGAATAAACAAATGAACACATGAATGAATTAATATAAGTAAAAAGGTGATAAGTAATTTCAGAAGAAGGAATGCTAGAATCAATATCTGGATTCTCTGTAAACAGCATGGGGGGTGATTAAGTGACCCAAAAGCTCCGTTCCTCAATTTTTAATTTTTCTAGCATTTTCCCCATGATTCTGCAGTTTCAGAATTTGAAATTATAGATATGCATGAGTCCTGACATTCAGCTTCACATTTTCACCTCAGATATTTAAATTTATTCTCATTTGGAAAAGGTCTAATTTTAAAAACAAAATTAATTCATGAAAATAATAATGCAAGAAGAAAACAGCAATCTGTGATGCTCTAATTGGTATTAGACTAATCACTTGGGATGCGGATAATGTCCAAATCAATACATCAAGGTTGATGTTGGCATGTTCATTACAGTTAATATTTCAGTTAGAAGCTA
This sequence comes from Ateles fusciceps, assembly GCA_036589455.1. NCBI lineage: Eukaryota > Metazoa > Chordata > Mammalia > Primates > Atelidae > Ateles > Ateles fusciceps. Next base: position 2,922,133 of record JAZHEH010001063.1, read on the forward strand.
TTAAAAAAATACACCCATTAAAAAAAATACACCTATCTCTTGAGTAATTTCCATACAGCCGCTTAACACTGTCACGAAGTTATCTCATGAAATATTTTGTGAGACAATTATCCTACACCTAGGAATTACATGTTCACTTGACATCAGATATGGTGGTACAAATGAAATAGCATCATATTTCCTATAATAGAATATAGTAAACAAATAAAAATCATGCCCACACACAAAAAATTAGCTTCTGTTTGGCTTTAAAAATACTAGTCTCCAGATTTAATAGGAAAAGAAAAGGCAGGGGAAAGGTCGGGCATCCTGAACTGTAATATATAGAGTACATAATTCTGTTTTTGTGCATGCATGTGATTGCATGCACAATATTATTTGCGTTAGGTGAGTCTCTTGAAGACAGCAGATACTTGGTTGGTGAATTCCATCCATTCTGCCATTCTGTATCTTTTAAGTGGAACATTTAACATTTAGGCCACATACATTCAATGTGAACATTATTGAGATGTGAGGTACTATTCTATTCATGCTAGTTGTTTTCCTAATACCTTGATAGTTTTTCATTGTGTTATTGTTTTATAGTCCCTATAAGATTTATGCCTTAAGGATGTTCTATTTTGGTATAACTCAAGATTTTCTTTCAAGATTTAGATTTTCTTTTAACAATTCTTATAGTGCTGGCTTGATAGTGGCAGATTCTCTAGTATTTGTCTAAAAAAAGACTTTATCTTTCCTTCATTTATGAAGCTTAGTTTCATTGGATACAACATTTTTGGCTGATTATTTTTTTGTTCAAGGAGGCTTAAAATAGCACCCTAATCCCTTTTAGCTTATATAGTTTCTGCTGAGAAATCTGCTGTTAATCTGATAAGTTACCTGATGCTTTTGCTTGACAGCTCTGAAGATTCTTTCCTTCATCTTGACTTTAGATAATTTGATGACTATGTGACTAGGCAATGATCTTTTTGTGATGAATTTCCCACTTGTTTTTGAGGTTCTTGTATTTGGATGTCTAGATCTCTAGCAAAACCATGGAAATTCTCCTCAATTATTTCCTCAAATAATTTTTCCAAAGTTTTTAGATTTCTTTTTTTTGGTGGGGGGGGGGAGCACCAGTTATTCTTAGGTTTAGTTGTTTAACAAAATCTCAAACTTCTTAGAGGCTTTATTCATCTTTTTAATTTTGTTTTTCTGTGACTTTGTCAGATTGAATTAATTTGAAAGTCTTATCTTTGAGCTCTAAATGTCTTTCTTCTACTTGTTCAATTCTATTGTTGAAACTTTCCAGTGTATTTTGCATTTCTCTAAGTGTGTCTTTCATTTCCAGAAGTTGTGACTGTTTTTTATTTATGATATCTATTTCTCTGGAGATTTTTCACTCATATTCTGTATTCTTTTTTAAATTTTTTAAGTTTGTTTTCACCTTTCACTGGTGTTTCTGAGAGTAGCTTAATAATTGACCACCTGAATTCTTTTTCTGGCAATTCAGAGATTTCTTCTTGGTTTGGATGCATTGCTATTGAGACAGTGTGATCTTTTGAGGGTGTTACAGAACCGAATTGTGTCATATTATGAGAATTATTTTTCCAGTTCCTTCTCATTTGGGTAGACTATATCAGAGAAAAGATCTGGGACTCAAGGGCTGATGTTCAGATATTTTCGTCCATGGGGTGATCCCTTGATGTGGTGCTCTCTCCCTACTCCTAGAGATGGGGCTTCCTGAGAGACAGACTGCAGTAACTTATTACTCTTCTGGATCTAGCCACCCAGCAGAGCTACTGGGATCCAGACTAGTACTGGATAGTGTCTGCAAAGAATCCTGTGATGTGATCTGTCTTTAGGTCTCCCAGCCATGGATACCAGCACCTACTGTGGTGGATGTAGCAATGGAGTGAATTGGAATCTGTACAGTCCTTTGCTGCAGTTTTGTTCAGTGCACTGGATTTTCCAAACCCTGGTTATGCTAGTAGTGAAGTTGTCACATGGACAGACTCAGGACCTCTGGTTAGGCAGTGGAATTAGCTGGTGTTTTCTCCTTCCCTGAAACAAGATTGTTTTATTATAAGTTGGTGTAATATCTTGAGTTAGTGGACTTCCAGCCAGGAGGTGGGGCTTAGAGCATCAGCTGCAGTAGTAAAGGGCGAGCCGAAGTTTGCTTTCAGGTCACTTGAATAAGTATTAGGTTTCTCAGGCAATGGGTGGGGCCATGGTGCTCCCACAGTTTTATATCTTTTCTCTTTGCCTACCAGGGTGAATAGAGAAAGATCATCAAGTAGGTGCAGGGTTAGGTGTGTCTAATCTGAGACTCTCCATGGGCAGGGCTTGCTGCAGCCACTGTGCGGTCTAGGGTCTCGGACCAATGCATTTATGTTACAGGAGATTATGACTGCCTCTGCTGCTTCATACAGGTCACCAGGGAATTGGGGAAAGCTGGCAGTGACAGGCCTCACCCACACAGCCAATAGGCCAGTCTCATTCCCACCATCCTCCCCCAACAACCAACAGAGCCGAATTTATATCCAGGCTTCCAGTGTACAGGGCTGAGATCTTGCCCCTGGCTACAAGACTACCCTCTGAGAAAGCAGACAGAGATTTCAGGCCTTTCCCTCCCTGTCTGTTGTGGCTTCTGGGCTCATATATGCACATACTATTTGCACTCCCATCACAGGATTCTGCCCAGGAAAATTTGCACTCAGTTGAAATTATTACAAAGTTCAGCTCGAAGTCTCCTTCTGCCTGTGGCCCTTCCCCAATTCCACTGGCTGCCTTCCCCAGGGATCCCTGTGAGATAGTCGGAAATGGCTTCCCTGGGGACTGGGAGTGCCTACAGGGTTCTTTCCGCTGCTTCTTCTACCTTCGTACCTCCCTCTGCTCTCTCAATTTGTTTCAGCTCCAGGTAAGGTTAAATCGTTCTCCCATCATCTGGCTTTTCAGGTTCCCCAGTGAAGAAGATGGGCTTTGTCCCTCCAAACTTGGATACTCAGAGGTTTTTGGCTGTCTTATGAAGTTTGCAGCAACAAGCTACTTCTTTAAAAGGGTCTGTGAATTATTTTGGTTCTTCTGGTATGTTGCTGTGGTGGTTCTTGAAGCAAAAGTTTACAATGTTATTCTCCACACACTGTTCTGTCTGTCCAAGTGGGAGCTGCAAGTTAGTCCTACCTTCTATCTGCCATTTTCCAGCAGTTACTTTTAGCTTAGCAGAAGTACTAAAAATGTTTTGGTCTAGAGTAGGACCAAAAAATTGGGTTTTGGTTAAAACTGCTGCTCATTCTGTTACTCAAGGAAACCTGGAACTCTGCTTATTCTTCCATCCCTCAGATCATAATTGTTGGAATCAGTAGACAACTTGGTAAACCTCCATGCTCTTTTGTAAAATCCCAGAATTATTCTGTGAGATAGTCTCCATTTATGATTTACTGTTACTACTGTTATTAGTCTGTGTTACTAATTACCAGTTTACAGTTGAGGACACTGAGCCTCAGATAAATTAAGTGAAACTTCCCAAAGATTCAGGGAAGCAGGAGGAGATAGTCTGGGGAAGGGATTCTTAGTCTGGGGCTTCAAACCCAATGAAACAGGTTATGTGTTCTAAGTTCTTCTATTACTTCATTCGGCCAATATTTATTGAGCATATACTAAGTTGAAGGCACTGGCCTAGGTGTGAAAAAAAAGACAAAAATCACTCCTCTGTGGAACTATCTACAGAGGCAAGCAAACAACAGACATGATGCATAAAATTTTGATGTATTTTAGGTCCTGCCAATAGAAGAATTAAGTCAAGAGAAAGGAATTTTTGAGACAGGGATGTACAATTTTAGTTGGTGTAGATGAGGAAAACTTGCTGAGAAAGTGAGGTTGCAGTAAGAACATATGGAAATAAGACAGCCAGTTAAGCTGACAGCTGGAGGAACAGCATTTTAGGCAGAGGTAACAGCATCTGCAGAAGACCCGAGATGAGAAAAGTAAAAAGGGTGGTGTGGCATCAGTGAAATAAGCAAGGAGTAAAGTAACAGGAGACCAGATTACAGGTTTGTTCATTTGTCTGTTTATTTCTTTGGTTATTCAGTGAATAACTAAATGAATTACTCAATGAATATTATTGTGCTCCTTCATTACTTCCTAAGGTTAAACCATAGGCAAAAGCAGACATGGTCCTTGATCTCATGTAGTCACACTAAAAAGAACTGCAACGAAGTTTCCAGTAACACACATGACTTTATAACCTCCTCCCTCAGAAAGGCTCTCGCTTGGAAACTGAAACTGGATAGACCTTGGATGGGCATGAGAGACCTTCTAGACCTCTATTTATAAGCCCTGGCAGCCAGTGTTCTGTTTCTTCTGTTCAAATGATGATGGTTTGCAATGTTTTGAGGAGGGACAAGGTGGTGAGTGAGGGAGTGATTGTGTGTGTGCATGCAACAGAAGATTTTCCTAGTAAATGTTTTCAGCTGACAGATGAGAGAAAATTTCTAAATGTATGGTTTATATTCACTTAAATTTAGCTATATTGAGGCATTCCTTAGTATAGAAAACCAATCTAGAACAAGAAGCCTGTCCACGAGGAAGCCTTTGAAGGTATACCCCCACCTTCTATACATTAATTCTATTCAGCTGTTCTTGGATTAATGAAATTCAAGAGTAATTGAGTTCAGTCATGAGAAAACATGCCATATTTTGGCTTTTAGGGGGTTCTGAAAAAAATAGATAAAAATCTAAACTAATATTTGAAGTACAGAGAAAGGAATAGATTAGGCCCTATCCCATTTATGGCAAACTGGTTTGAAGTGTATAGCAGAGAGAAAGCCAAAAATTATTTGGTTCCATTAGGCTCTTCCTACTCAAATATTTATTCTCATGACTTGGAGGCTATATTGCCTGGGTTTGATCCCAGCTTTATTGCTTACTCACAGTGTACCTTGAGCATCTTTTTATTTTTTATTGAGGTAAAACATAGACATAGAATTTACCATCTTTGTTATTTGTGAGTGTACAGTTCAGTGGTAATAACTACCTTTATATTATTTTCCCCTTTGTCATCCCCTCTCTCCCTCTGCCAACTAACAATCTACTCACTATTTTTATGAGTTGACAACCTCTTTATGCCTCAATCTCCTCAACTGTAAAAGGAGAATAATAATCAAGTCTGACTCATGGGGTGGTTGCCAGAATTAAAGAGCAAGTATGTATAAAGTTCTTGGGATTATGCTTGGCCATAGTGAGAACTTAATTAGTTAGTGTTAGTTAGAACTTAATTAGTGTTAACTAATTCTTGTGAAAATAGAAGTAGTATGCAAGCACTAATATAAGCAGAAAGTCACTTAGAGGTTTCCTCCTGAGGAATGAAGCCTTTGATAATCAGAAAATATCATTCTTTAGCAATAATATTTGCTGCAAATTCTTCCTTGGTATTGATATTTACATAGTGTATCTTTCCCATTATTGGCTTATTTTCCATTTTTCTTAATTCTTATAGTTTGGATGTACCTCTGTCAAACAGCATATATTTGTGTTTTGATCTTTTGATCCAGATTGATAATCTTTGTATTTGCCTTTCTTAAAAAGTTTATTTTATAATTGACACATAATAGTTATACATATTTATGGGATACAGTTCGATGTTTCAGTGCATGTGTACATTACATAAAGAGCAACTCAGGGTGATTAGGATATTCATCACTCTAAACATTCATTTGCTTTTTAATTGAATTATTTACCCCATTAGCATTCAATATACTCACTCATATATTTGAGTTACAATCTACCATTATTAAGTAATTTCTATTTATTCCACTTGCTCTTGATTTATTTCTCTCCTCTTTTGTCTTCTTTTGTATTGTTTTTATTAGCCCATTTTTTTTAAGTTGGCTTGGAAGTTACAGATTCTTTTACAAATTTTTTAGTGTTTTAGTGCAACAATTCTGCAGTTTGGTTGTTTTTATTTAAATTGCCTTGTTTTCATGTTTGCCTGGTTATTTTTCATTTTATGCCGAATATATTATTTGCAAAATTATTTGTGGAGTGATTGTGAGACTGGGGCTTTAATCTTTCCAGAGAAGAATTACATTTGCTTTTGCCAAGTATACCTTAAAAATACTTGTTCACCTCAACCTAATTTCAGGTATTAAAATGACTCAGATTGAGCCCTGTGAGGCCTGTTTTACTTTTAATTCCCTCTTCCTCTTGGGGTGTAGCACTCTGGGTTTCCAGTAAGAAATAAGACATACTCACCAGGGCTCCCCTTCTCAGGGATCCCTGGCCTACTATGGCAGTCTCCTGGGTTCTGCAAGGTCATCAATGCACTTTTATCCACTAAGCCACTCCTCTAATGTTGATAATTGCTTCCGTGGGTGAAGTGATTTCCAAGAGCAGACTAATTTCTCTAAGTCTTCATCCTTTCCTAAATTCTGGACCAGTGACTCTTCACTTTCTTGTTGGCTTTCCAATGCTTCCAAACATATGACCCTATATTTTGTTAAGTTCTTCCATTTTCTTTATGGGATGAGGGGGAGGAGAAACTTAAAGATATTACCTGATCTGTTACTAAAACTGAAAGTCAAATTATGTGAGTTCAACTTTACTGATGAAATTGGTGTTGATTAGTCATCCATAAAATTAATAATTGAAACTTGTTATTGGTATTCTTCCACCTGCATGGTACTTCTGCATTACAATTATGCATTATAATTATTTGACAGAGTCTTCTTTCTAAACTTGCTTTCATCTAATACTTAAAATAGACATTAGCTAACAGGTATTTACAATTGGAATGACTACATTTTCCCTTTTGCTTGGAATAGTTCTGATTTACCCCTGTTCTCCTGACTTCCTGATGGATTTATCCTGGAAATATGTCCTACTGTGGACAATAAATTATATAGTCACCCACATAATTACCCTTATTATGGAAATTTAAATTTTAACAAATAACTCCTAGATGTAAAGTCTTCAGGCTGTGAATGAATGCCTCTCTAGTGCAAGAATTTCAGCCATTGTCATAGGCTGAAAAAGAGCATTCCTTGAAGCATAAAGCATTTTTGAAATCTACTAAATCACATCAAGTTGCTAATAAGTGTTAAAGTTTGGCATTGAAGAGGGGTTTCTAGATATAGCACTGCACTAATTTCTTCAACTTTCCCATCATAAAGATGAGACATGGAGATAGTAATGTGAAAGACTGACCATAATATTATCAGTTAGTATTGGAGTCCAGGGTCCTGAACTCTAAGAATCACATTAAAGTGATGGCACACACTATTACCTTCAAGACAAAAGAGTTGTTATAACAAGGAGGTCAAATAGGCTTGTTACAAAAATCTAGCTCTATTTTAAAACACTGCAATATTGCGATTTTATATTATTCAACATTCTCTTCAGTTTACCAACTAGATTTTATTCTTTAGTTTTTTCAGTTATATTTTAAAGAAAATTTCTATTATAATGGAATTTTTCTAATTTTGTCTAAAATTGAAACATGAAAATTGCATAATTTTTTCAATTTCTTTTTTTTCTTTTCTTCACCATGAGTAATTTAAAGTTGGCTAAAATGGAATGTTGTGCCCTACACAAACTCAATGTTTATTCGCTAGCAATAAAGATGAGGAAGACAATGATGAATATAGATTTTTAGAGAGTCAGGTAGGTAATACATATAACATGGTAGTTAAGAGCATGGGTTAAGAACATCATCCAGTCATAAGATTATCCTCACCTAGCTATAAATTAATTGTGTGCCCCTGTTATTTCACTAAAAAAAAAAAAAAAAATTAGTTTCCTTCCCGTAACTGAAGACAATCTGTATCTTATTACACTGCTAAGAAGGTTAAGTGCAATTATGCCTCCAGCAAAAATATAATAAACAGTAACTCTTAAACATTTTCAAAACATATTTTGAAATAAGTATTTTTAAAATAAATTCATTTTCTTAAAATTATTATCATTATTTTCTTCCTGCTACAAAATATGAAATCTAATTTTTTAATAAGTAAGGCAGTAAGCATGAATATATTTCTAGCTCTTTGATACTATGATTATACTTCATAAGGCTATGCATTTTCTATACACAGCACAGGACAAAGTTTGCTTTATTTTCTAGATTATACTAGAGTCAGGATAAATTATAAAGAATGTATACTATGTACCTAACATCTGCTAAGAGCAAAAACTTACACATTGCAACATGTTTAGGTTAAAATGTACTGAGTTTCAAAAATCACTTAGGTTTTATTGGTTATTTCATGAATAGGAATTATTGGCCTCTGCTAATTGCTGAATATCTATATACACTTTCTGCATCAGTTTCTTCTTAGTGTTGTATGACTTAGTAAGAACATTAATGTTGTATTAGTAATGGCAAAATTGGCAAGGGTGACTCCACATTCGATAAAACAATCCTTTCCTGCTGCAACAACCACTCTAGGCTAACTTCATCTAAAATTGCTACAAACAAATACAAAAACTTAAAATGAAAATGGAAAAAACAAAAACAAAAACACAAAAACCTAGCTCACAGACCAAGACTAACACTCCTCCCTCAAAAGCATTTTAATCATAAAGGATTTGTGCATTCATATAAGGCTATCTTTGAATTATACCAGTGGACATAGAAATACTAGTTGAATGAATGTCAATAATTGTAATTGTCAAAGAAAAGAATTGCCTCCTTCACTTGGTAGCCATGATAAGTCCCCAAGAGATGTTGCTGAAAAGCCAATGTCTGATGGCTATAAATATGAAAAAACATTTCCACTCTTGCAGCATATCCTGGGAAGAGCACCTTTACAATTGAGTAGTCCAATAGTCCCCACCTGGCCCATTTGCGGCCAGGTGGAGACTGTTCCCAAGCACTGAAATCCATTCAGTACAGCTCTATGGTTTCTGTCTAAGATGAAATTTTATGGCTATTCTAAAAGAGACAGACCAACCTCCAACGAATTTGTGCATTCTCTCTAAAGCCCTAGTTTAGGTATGAATAGAGACAGTAAAGGAAGTTTTGAGTTATATCCACATTAGTGTTTCTTTAACAAGACTATTGTGGAATAATCATGTTAATATTTGAGTTATGAGAAAATTGGCCCATTTTAATAGCCTATTAACAACTTGCTTGATTTATGTGCATAAAGTTTTATACTTTATACACATGTAGCCCTTATAGTTGGCCAAAAACAGTTTTAAGTATGTTATATATATATATTAACTGATTTTATCCATTCAGAAATCTATGTGGCAGATATATTATGGTTATCATCTCACAGATGTGGAAACTGAGTAGTACCGATGTAAAGTAACTTTCCCAAGAACACCAGCTATTACACTGCAGTTGGGATATGAACCCAATAATATGATTCCAGAGACTGGGTTCTTAATCATTACGCCATCTTTGAAGGCTTTCTCACTGAGGTAGATGGACGGATGTATAGATACATACACACACACACATACATACATAGATACACAGATAGATATATAGATAGATGATAGCAGTTCCTGGCACTGTATTCATTGTGAATGAGTAAAGCAAAGCCAATAGAATGCTTAGAGCCATTTCAGAGCCTTCACCAATTTAAGACTTTTTTCATACAAAAGTCCTCATAAATCAACATAAAATATTACTCCCCTCTCAAGGAATAAGACTTCTTTATTAGGAAATAGCTAGGCATGGAGCTTCAGAATGCCCTTCTGACTATAGTTCTTAGCTCTGTTGTGTGATATGAGAAAAATGAGATTTTTCCTTTGGTGTAATAACATTTTTCCTCACAAATATACATTCCTTTAGGCTTAAATAATTTAGGATGGCAAGTTTTTTAAATGACCTGTTTGTCTTATGTATCTTTTCAAAGACTGCTCTTCCCAAACCAATCTGGTATCTCATAGAACCAATAAGAGATGTGTAGCCTGAAGAGGTAGGTCCAAAAATATATCAGAACTTCCACTGTACACATTAATTAGAATGGCCAAAGCCCAGAATTCTAATACTAATGCTGGCAAAGACGTTGAACAACAGGAACTCTCATTTATTGCTGGTGGGAATGTAAAATAGTACAGCTCCTCTGAAAGGCAGTTTGGCAGTTTCTAAAAAATTAAACATAGTTTTGCCATACGATTCAGCAACCATGCTCCCTGGCATTTATGCAAAGGAAGTGAAAACGTACATCTTCATAAAAATCTGTACATGGATGTTTATTCATAATTGTCAAAATGTGAAAGCAACCAATATGTCATTTCAGTAAATGAAGGGATAAACTGTGATAGATCCAGGTGACAGAATATTACTTAAGCTAAAAATATGTGAGCTATCAAGCCATGAAAAGACACAGAGGAGATGTAAATACTAGAGGGGGGCGGGGGAAGCCCAATCTGAAAAGGCTACATATAGCATGATGGCAACTATATAATGTCTAAAAAGAGAAAACTACAGAGAAGTAAAAAGATCAGTGGTTGCCAGGGCTTAGGAGGGAGAGATAAATAAATAGAGCACAGGCAATTTTTAGGGCAGTGAAAATAGTCTGTATGATACTATAATCGTGGATACATGTCATTACATATTTGTCTAAATGCATAGAATGTACAAAACCAAGAGTGAACCCTAATGTAAACTACTGACTTTGGATAATAATGGTCAGTTTTGTAACAAATGAACTACTCTGGTGGGAGTGTGGATAACAGAGCTTGTGCATGTGTGGATAGGAGTCATATGGGAAATTACTATGTACTCTCGTTTTGCTTTTAACTTAAAACTGCTTGCTATGGTTTGAATCTGTCCACTCTAAATAAAATCCAGGTGTTGCCAATGTGATAGCACTAAGAGGTGGGCCTTTAAGGAGTGACTAGGTCATGAGAGCTCCTCCTGCATAAATGGGATTAAGTACCTTATAAAGAGGATTCACACCACATTTGGCTCCCTTGCCCTTCCACCTTCTGCCATGTGATGGCACAGTATTCCTCCTCTCCAAAGGGACCATTGTGGAAGGCGACAGCAGCCTTCACCAGCCATAACCTGCCATCACCATGACCTCAGACTTCCCAGACTCTAGAACTGAGAAAACTAAATTTCTGTTCTTTATAAATTATCCAGTTTGTGGTCTTTTGTTACAGCAGCACAGACTACTGCTCTAAAAGATGTCTTTAAAAAAAACTTTCACTGTACAGGAGTCAAGAAAATATGTAATCTGGGCATTTTCATTCAGCATAAAGACTGTGACTGTATAAATGTATGAGCCATACATATACATACACACACACAGACACACACACACACACACAGGGAGAGAGAGAGAGAGAGAGAGAGAAAGGAGATTGACTCATGGTAAGGAATTTGCTCATGCAATAGTAGAGGCTTGCGGAGTCCAAAATTTGCTGGAAGAAGGCCAGCAGCCTGAAGATTCAGGAAGGAGTTATAGTCACCATCCAAAAGAATTCTGCTGGATAATTCCCTCTTGTTCAAGGGAGGCCATCCTTTTGTTATTCCCAGGCTTTAAATAATTGAGGCTCACCCACATTATTGAGAGTATTCTGCTTCACTTAAAGTACACCAACTTAAACATATATCTGATCCAGAAATAGCCTCATAGAAACATCCAGAATAATGTTTGATCAAATATCTGGGCACTGTGGCCCAGCCAAGTTGACACATACAATTAACCATCATACTTGGCTTTCTGACTTCCCAAATACTTTATTACAGGTGAATAAACAAAATCATTTGATGACTGAGCAATGAAATATTTCTTCAACTTCATTCTAGTGAAGTCTGAAAAAGACACTCTCTTGCTGTGACCATTTCTCCTGTAAAATCTATGAAGAGGCAGCTGGCACAGTAGCACTAATATCCCAGCTGTCTCTTAGCAAATTTCACCCAGTGCTACTCTGGAAGAGCCAAGTATACTATGTACGCACTCATTATGAGAAAGAATTGGTGCACATTTGTAGGCACTAGGCTGAGAAAACCACATTGCATCAGAAATGGGAGGATGACACTAGGTTTATAAGGCCTTGTGGGACCTTGACAAGTTGGGTAGACTTAACATTGTACAGTGACCTCAAATGGCCATGATGGGTGAAATGGAGAATCAAAAATTACCTGATACACCCTGACAGTGTCTCCATCTGTCACTAATTTCAGTTACCTCAGAAAGGCTGAACACTTAGTGAGACATCCCCAGTGCTACTGAAAATAATTCTATTATGATCTATAGACATTTTTAGTGAACTTATATGAACAATTTTGTTTCCTGTTATGAATATTTATCTTTACCTTCCACATGACATAGTGATGTGAGACAGTTTTACTGCACAGGATGTCCTTAGGCCATTGCATAGGTACAATGTGAATTATTTTAGTTACTATTAACAGCTTTTATCATGAACTTTATTCATAAGAGAAATCATTACAACCCATCTAAGAAATCCTCAAAGCTATAATGTGGAGGCAGATGGTTCACAACTATATTACATATGCAAGAGTGCTCTCAACAAGTTGATTTCATTTGTGAAATTTAATCTCAAACAATAGTTGGACTGTCTGACCAGACATTTGCCTTCAGTAATCTCACAAATCAATCATATGTTGTAACTAAAGATGGGGGCTGAGATTTCTAATTATGATACTTGTTTAGATTCTTCTGTTAGCCAATGTGTCTGAGAATATTCAATTTGATTTCTTTCAAGATAGAATAAAAGAATCTCAGTACATGAATCCAAGAAACAGCCTGACCAGATCAACTCTCCTCACAATTATTCAAACAGGCTTTTCAAATATAGGGTATTTCAAAGTTGCAAAGCAAGATTGGATTCAATTATTTGCAAGCATTCTTTGAAAATAAATTTACACTGCCTGATATTACCTAGTTTCTCTCTCTCTCTCTTCCTACCCCCCTCTCTTTCTCTTTCATATCATCCTCCTTCCTGCCCTCACCAGTTTTCTTTCAACAGGACCAAGAAGAGAACAGAAAACGCAATGTAAGTGTAAAATATGTTTGTCACCAGAAGAGAATAAGCAATAAAAAATAAAAATAAAATAGCCAATGGTAAGCAGAACCTCAACAAAAGAATCCTTTATTGACTTGAGGCTAATCCTACCATAAATCATGGGAAGCCAAAATCTCCTGAAACTGATAAGCAACTTCAGCAAAGTCTCAGGATATAAAATCAATGTGCAAAAATCACAAGCATTCCTATACACCAATAATAGACTTAAAGAGAGCCAAATCAAGAATGAACTGCCATTCACAATTGCTACAAAGAGAATAAAATACCTAGGAATACAACTAACAAGGAACGTAAAGGACCTCTTCAAGGAGAACTACAAACCACTGCTCAAGGAAATAAGAGAGGACACAAACAGATGGAGAAACATTCCATGCTCATGATTAGGAAGAATCAATATCGTGAAAATGGCCATACTGCACAAAGTAATTTACAGATTCAATGCTATCCCCATCAAGCTACCAATGACCTTCATCACAGAACTGGAAAAAAACACCTTAAACTTCATATGGAACCAAAAGAAAGCCCGCATAGCCAAGTCAATTCTAAGCAAAAAGAACAAAGCTGGAGGCATCACACTACCGGACTTCAAATTATACTACAAGGCAACAGTAATCAAAACAGCATAGTACTGGTACCCAAACAGAGATATAGACCAATGGAACAGAACAGAGGCCTCGGAGGCAACACCACACATCTACAACCATCTGATGTTTGACAAACCTGACAAAAACAAGCAATGGGGAAAGGATTCCCTGTTTAATAAATGGTGTTGGGAAAACTGGCTAGCCATGTACAGAAAGCAGAAACTGGACCACTTCCTGACATCTTACACTAAAATTAACTCCAGATGGATTGAAGACTTAAACATAAGACCCAACACCATAAAAACCCTAGAAGAAAATCTAGGCAAAACCATTCAGGACATAGGCATAGGCAAGGACTTCATGACCAAAACACCAAAAGCATTGGCAACAAAAGCCAAAATAGACAAATGGGACCTAATCAAACTCCACAGCTTCTGCACAGCAAAAGAAACAGTCGTTAGAGTGAATCAGCAGCCAACAGAATGGGAAAAAATTTTTGCAGTCTACCCATCTGACAAAGGGCTGATATCCAGAATCTACAAAGAACTAAAACAGATCTACAAGAAAAAAAAAAAACAAGCCCATTCAAAAGTGGGCGAAGGATATGAACAGACACTTTACAAAAGAAGACATACATGAGGCCAACAGACATATGAAAAAATGCTCATCACTGGTCATTAGAGAAATGCAAATCAAAACCACATTGAGATATTATCTCATGCCAGTTAGAATGGCAATCATTAAAAATTCTGGAGACAACAGATGCTGGAGAGGATGTGGAGAAATAGGAACACTTTTACACTGTTGGTGGGAGTGTAAATTAGTTCAACCATTGTGGAAGACAGTGTGGCGATTCCTCAAAGACCTAGAAATAGAAATTCCATTTGACCCAGCAATCCCATTACTGGGTATATATCCAAAGGATTATAAATTGTTCTACTATAAGGATACATGCACACAAATGTTCACTGCAGCACTGTTTACAATAGCAAAGACCTGGAACCAACCCAAATGCCCATCAATGATAGACTGGACAGGGAAAATGTGGCACATATACACCATGGAATACTATGCAGCCATAAAAAATGATGAGTTCATGTCCTTTGTAGGGACATGAATGAACCTGGAAACCATCATTCTCAGCAAACTGACACAAGAACAGAAAATCAAATACCGCATGTTCTCACTCATAGGCGAGCGTTGAACAATAAGAACACATGGACACAGGGAGGGGAGCATCACACACTGGGGTCTGTCGAGGGGAAATAGGGGAGGGACAGTGGGGGGTTGGGAGTTGGGGAGAGATATCACGGGGAGAAATGCCAGATATAGGTGATGGGGAGGAAGGCAGCAAATCACACTGCCATGTGTGTACCTATGCAACAATCTTGCATGTTCTTCACATGTACCCCAAAACCTAAAATGCAATAAGAAAAAAGGAAAAAAATACCATAATACTGAACCACAAGAGCAAAGCATACATTCAACAGCTAAATAACTCATTTTAAACAAGTTCAATATTAAACATTATAATAAAAGGAATTCTATGGCTTAGTATAAACTACATGTGTTTACGTTTTTTGTTTTAATTTGGCAATTTGAGTTTTATATCTTAGATCACATTTCAACTGAATGATTGATTTTGCTATAACTAACATGTTATTTCAAAAATTTTAAACTGTTTTATAAGCTTAAAACATTACAAATATGTGCAATGGTATAAGGTTTCCATATTCTTATTTGCTGGTGAGAATCTTAAATTATTTTCAATTTAATTCGAGCTATTACCATAGCCCCAATTTTTTATATGCAAATTCTCTCCCTTCCCCTGTCTCTCCTCTCTCTGCTGTCTCTGTGTATGTGTATGTGTATGCCTCCAACTCTCTTTTTCATGTGTGTGTGCTTATATATATATATATATACACACACATTACATACGTTCACACACATTATATATGTATATAAAGACAGTCTAGTTGAGAAAGCATTTTATTGGATTTTTGTTCTATTATGATAGTGCTATACAGATATAAAGGCAGGAAAAGAAATCAGTTCAATCTTGACATCATGGAACATAATATTTAGATTCTGTTAGATTGTGTTTAGTCACTATATACTAAGGAGACAAATTATAAGTAAATTGCCCTTGAATGGCGTCACAGTCTGGTATCCTTAAGTGTAAGAGGAGTTATGGGCCATGCAATATTGAACTGCCAATGTGCTTCCGTGGCACTTAAACAAACTTCTGTCCTACCACTTCTGTACATGACAATGATTTACTGACATTCTATCCAACTGACTGTGAATTCTTGGACAGAAATGAGTCATAATTTTTTTAAAAATCTGAATCCCCAAAGTCTAGCACAATATCTGGCACATACCCACATACCATACCTTCAATTTGTCTTCACAGAGTGAATGAATGAATGAACAGATAAGCTTCCTTTAAACAGAGTTTGTTAATTCTGCTAGGGAGATTCATATTTATTCTTTTAGATGGATTCTCATTCTGTCACCCAGGCTGGAGTGCAGTGGTGCAATCTCAGCTCCCTGCAAACTCCACCCCCTGGGTTCAAGCAATTCTCATGCCTCAGAATCCCGAGGATAGGACTGCAGGTATGCCACTACGCCTGGCTAATTTTTTGTTTTTAGGAAGATACTGGGTTTCACCATGTTGGCCCAGCTGGTCTCAAACTCCTGGCCTCAAGAGATCCATCTGCTTCAGTCTCCCAAAGTGCTGGGATTACAGGTATGAGCCACCACACCCGGCCCATATTTATTCTTATTTTTAAAGTACTTTGAACAGTGCATTTGTTTAAATGGATGTATATAGTACAGTGTTTACATTGTTTTACCAGTGACACCATCCAACTAGCAGGCAAGTTTTAGGATTATAATAAAACAAATAATGTTCATCTACTGGACAAGAACTCAGTATTTCATACAAATCCCACATTCAGACCGAGACTTAAAGCACATAACTGCTTATTTTAGGATGCAGTTACTACCTGTCTGCAGTTTCCATATCCTTGCATCAATTGAAAGCCCTGGATCCCTGGAACTCTCTACTTCATTCTCCCAGACTTTGGTCTTTCTTGGTTTTCTGTCTATATCTCTGTCCACACTTCTTGTTCCTTACAGGCATCTTCTTCCACATTAGTTGCTAAATGTCTTTGATGACCTTCTTTTTCTATGCACTCCTTTTGAGAGAGTTTTCTTAATTAATTATTTCAATACCATCTAGGGAATAATAATTTCCAGATTTCTCTCTTGACCTCTAGGCCTAATATCAAATTATTCTTCAGATGTCTCTACCTCATAGTCTCAATAGCAATTACTATTGCAAAAATAAGTCAAGCCAGAAAAATGTGATAAATACGTGAGTCTGGAATTTTTTCTTTCATTCACTTTTCATATTCAATTAATTACCAAACCCTATCAACTCCCTGCCCTCTGCAACCACACTACCATCACCTACCTTTCTTACTTCAGGCCCATTACCTCATACCTCCCTCAATTCTATTGACCCATTGCAGACAGATAGACATTTTGAAGTATAAATCAGACCCTTCTCTTCTAATGATTCACCACTGCAGAGAATAAAATCCAAATCTTTTAACATGGTATTTAAACGCCCATCATGATACAAATTCAGCCTGCCATGATTCCCCCTCACAGGGATTCCTCATTACATACTTCCCCCTCACAGACATTGTTACCCCATGAAATGGTTTCAATTCCATGAGTAAGACATGATCTTCTATTCTTTCATGTTTTCATATAAGCTGTTTATGTTTTGATAGATTGACCTAGACAACTCTGTGAATTTCTGTTCATCCCTTAAAAGTCACAAATATATATCATCCTAAAATGAGAAAAACTTACCCCGTTTCTTTATTTTTTTTATTGTACTTTAGGTTCTGGGGTACATGTGCAGATCATGCAGGATTGTTGCATAGGTACATACATGGCAAGGTGGTTTTCTGTCTTCATCCCCCCATCACCTATATCTGGTTTTTTTCTCCCCTCATTATCCCTCCGCACTCTCCCCACCCCCAACTGTCCCTCCCCCTAACCCCCAACAACTGACCGCATTATGTGATGCTCCCCCTCCCTGTGTCCACGTGTTCTAATTGTTCAACACCTGCCTATGTGTGATAACATGTGGTGTTTGGTTTTCTCTTCTTGTGTCAGTTTGCTGAGAATGATGGTTTTCCAGATTCATCCATGTCCCAACAAAGGACATGAACTCATTGTTTTTTATGGCTGCATAGTATTCCATGGTGTAGATGTGCCACATTTTCTTTACACAGTGTATCGTTGATGGACATTTGGGTTGGTTCCAGGTCTTTGCTATTGTAAACAGCACTGCAACAAACATACGTGTCCATGTGTCTTTATAACAGAATGATTTATAATCCTTTGGGTATATACCCAGTAATGGGATTGCTGGGTCAAATGAATTTCTATTTCTAGGTCCTTGAGGAATTGCCACACTGTCTTCCACAAAGGTTGCAGTAATTTACACTCCCACCAACAGTGTAAAAGTGTTCCTATTTCTCCAGATCCTCTCCAGCATCTGTTGTCTCCAGATTTTCTAATGATCACCTTTCTAACTGGCATGAGATAATATCTCAATGTGGTTTTGATTTGCATTTCTCTAATGACCAGTGATGATGAGCATTTTTTCATGTTTGTTGGCCTCGCGTATGTCTTCTTTTGTAAGGTGTCTGTTCATATCCTGTGCCCACTCTGAATGGGTTTGTTTGTTTGTTTCTTGTAAATCTGTTTTAGTTCTTTGTAGATTCTGGATATTAGCCCTTAGTCAGATGGGTAGACTGCAAAATTTTTTTCCCATTCTGTTGGTTGCCGGTTTACTCTAAGGATTGTTTCCTCTGTTGTGCAGAAGTTCTGGAGTTTAATTAGATCCCATTTGTCTATTTTGGCTTTTGTTGGGCAGCTGATTTACTGTCATCTAGAGTTGACACTGACAAAGTTATTACTATAGCCTTAGTTGCATTCCTTGTAGTCACACAAAACAAATGTATACTTTTTTCTTTCACATGCCATATTGTCAAATAATTTAAAGTATATTATTCCTATTGCTTTAATTCCCTGAGGTAAATATCTACAAAATCCTTTACATTTGCCTCTTTTCTTCTAGCCCATTAAAATTTGGTATCCAGGACTTTCTTGAGCACATCCAGATGAGGTTTGGTCACTCTAAACTAAAGCTCAATCACCCTTTATATTAGGGGCACTTCACACAAACAAACAACCCTCTACTACTCACAGGTGAATTGACAAGTCTTGAACAGCCTGGAAGGGAGCTAGAAATCCTGAGCTTGTGGGAAAATTATATTTTATTTCTCAGCTGCATCTTCACCCCACTCTCCAGAGTAAGAAAATAAAATTGGAGCTGAAGTCATTGATTAAGAGACTTAAATTCCACAAAAAAATGTCTGATGGATATAGGAAGGAAAGAGCCATGGGAGAATGTACACAGGAAAGATTATCCATATTTTTTAATAGGAGCTTTGTCACTCCTAATAGGAAAAAAAAGCAGAGAAGCACCACTAAGTATGGCTTCTTGAACATACCTTTCTATTTTCCCCAAGTCCTATGAGGTACTGTTTTTCTTTTATTAAGGCATTTTAGTAACCAAAACCAGGTAAAAGTGTTGCCTCTCCCAGGAATGCTTACCTTTAAACAAATATCTAGGTCTTAAACATTAGATATAAAGCCCTGACAGAATTTTATTTATCAGCCCTCAGGTAAGAGACAGAAATACTGCTCTCGCCACTTAGTTCACAGAACAGAAGCAGTCGCCTAAAGATATACTTTGCAGTTGCAAATGAAATTCTATGGTGCTCAAACTGGTCCTATTACAGTCTGTAAACATTCACAATTAACCATAAGATTATAAGCACAATGTTCAGAGTAAATCTACAAATAAACACCGGGCTCAAATACTGCAGAAGCATCTACATCTTAGAGGAACTTAAAAGCACTCATACATCACCCACTTCTCATTTCAATTACAAAAATACAGGCCAAAATTTGGAACTAGAGCCTGATGATATATTTTTTGCATTATTTTTCAATAACTCTTTAAGCAAATACCAAGGTAGGCACTCTTGGCCCTATTAACTTATATTTAATTAAGTAATCAGCTCTTAAATTTAAAATATCAGGTTTAAAATGTCACCTTTTTTGAGACAGAGTCTCACTCTGTTGCCTAGACTAGAGTTTGGTGGCACAATTATGGCTTATTGTAGCCTCAACCTCCTGGGCTCAAAAAATTCTCCTGCCTCAGTCTTCCAAGTAGCTGGGGCTACAAGTGAATGCCACCACATCTACCTAATTTTGTTGTTGTTTTATAGACTGAGTCTCACTATGTTGCACGTGTTGGTCTTTAACTCCTGGCCTCAATCAATCCTCCCACCTCAGCTTCCCAACATGCTGGAATTACAGGCATGAGCCACTACATCTCGCCTAAAAATGTTACTTTTACTAATGCTACTTCCTGGACACCTAGCTCAGTGTCCTATCTACCTTGAACTCAATATCTAATTAAGGAAAAAGATTACCTTAATATAATAATCCATTTCTGTCCAAATCTCTTCAAAACTTAATATCATCATAGTGATTACATGCTTCCTAAGTGTTATGTTTCACATCTCTATATTATTTGAGAGTTTAAATATTATTTAATATAAATTTCACTTATTCAGCTTCTGAATTCCTCATTACTGTAGTAAAAAAAAAGTCTACCTACTCTTAAGAAATATCAAATTTAGGGTATTGTACTATACTTAGTTTTTTATTAAGTTGAATGATCTAAATTTAGTGGATATTAATGTAAAAAATAAAGCATGCTTTTCCCACAGTTCTCTCCCTCTCACATAATGGCAAATCCCTCTCACATAATGGCAAATCCCTCTGTTGCTTAGGACAAAAGTTTAAATGCATTGTGATATTACTCATGTTGCCTTTTTAAACTTTATTCCACTACTTGCCCTAGTTTACTTCAGTCCAGCCACAAGCATCATTTCTACCCCCCTGAATATGATTTGTTCAGCAAAACTCCCATCTCAGGTGCTTTTTACTTCTTCCCTCTGCCTGGTTAGCTTGTCCTCCATTTAGCCATAAAGTTTATCCCCTAATCCCCAAGATTTCAATCAACTATGCAAACTCCCTTGCTGAGCAGCACTCCCCATGTCCCTTCCCTGCTTAATTTTCTTCTCATGCATCTACCACCATCCAACATACTATAGATTTACTTATTTTGTTTATTTTTTTGTATCCTCCCATGTGGTATGCTGAATCCCCAAAGATATACTCCCGAGATTTTCATCCCTTGATTATTCAAACAAACACTAATCTAAGCACTGCACTGCTATAAAGAGATTCTGCAGATGTAATTATGGTTGCTAATCAGCTGATGTTAAAAGAGGGACATTATCCTGGACTATCTAGGTGGAGCCAATGTAATCATCTGAGCCCCAAAAACGGAGAGAAAGGCAAAAGAGTAAACCAGAGAAACGCCCTGGAAGAGGAAGAAAGGGAAAGACAGGGGAAGTCAAAGAGCTTCAAAGCATGAGACGGACTCAATATGCCATTGCTGGTTTGAGGTGAAGGAGAAAATATTATCAGAACAGCAGGCATCCTGAAGAAGCCCAGAGAGCCTCCTGATGATGGCTACCTTGGTGATAAGGTTTGATTGTGTCCCCACCCAAATCTCACCTGGAATTGTAATCCCCATAATTCCCTCCTGTCAAGGTCATGGTAACTGGGTCATTATGGTGATCTCCCCCATGCTGTTCTTAGGATAGTGAGTGCGCCTCATGAGATCTGATGAGGTTTTTTTGGTAGTTTGTTTTTGTTTTTGTTTTTTTTTCTCAGATGGAGTTTCACTCTTGGTCCCCAGGCTGGAGTGCAATAGCACATTCTCAGCTCACTGCAACCTCTGCCTCCTGGATTCAAGCAATTCTCCTGCCTCAGCCTCCCAAGTAGCTGGGATAACAGGCATGTGCCACCATGCTTCGTTAATTCTTTTTTTTTTTCTTTTTGGTAGAGATGGGGTTTCACCATGTTAGTCAAGCTGGTCTCAAACTCCTGACCTTAGGTGATCCACCTGCCTCAATCTCCCAAAGTGCTGGGATCACAGAAGTGCACCACCTTGCCCAGACTGATCTGATGGTTTTATAAGCATCTGGCATTTCCCTTGCTTGCACTCACTCCACCCTGCCACCTTGTGAAGAAGGTGCCTGCTTCTTCTTTGCCTTCTGCCATGATTGTAAGTTTCCTGAGGCCTCCCCAGCAATGTGGAACTGTGAGTCAATTAAACCTCCTTCCTTTATAAATTACACAGTCTTGGGTATTTCTTCATAGCAGTATGAGAACAAATTAATACACAAAGAAACTGTTAACTCAGTCCTACATTTACAAAGAACCAAATTCAAGCAATAACCTGAATGAGCTTGGAAGTGAATTCTCCCCAAAGCATCCAGAAAGAAACACAGCCCTGTTGTGAAAAGGTAAAACACATCTCTTAATTTTAGTTTTACGAAACCCAGAGCACAGATCCACCTGAGCCACATTGCGCCCAGACATGTGACCTACAGATAATTACTGAATATTGCATTAAGTCGCTAAATTTGTGGTAATTTGCTATGGCAGCAATAAAAAATGAATGTACCCTGTTAGAATATAGGCCTGATGAAGGCAGGGATTCTCATCCAGTTTGTTTTGGTTTTTTTCTAGTGCTCTGATCAGAACTTAGAATAGAATCTGACAATTGAAGGCAATAAAGACTTTCTGAATAGGTGAATATATGTAGCATACATATTCTTTCCCACAAAATCTGTATTTTACAAAGCCTTATGAAATTTCCAGCCCAAAAATGTTACATAAAAATATTTAAAATTAAAATGTGAAAGGTAAGTTGTTTTGAAAGCTCTTCATTCAGTAGTTTGTATCTCTACAACTTAGCAGCGGCTATCAGTTTTGTGGATCAGACATAGGAAACAGTCAAATACCACTTCCCAAAGCAGTGTTCTTCAGTCTACAGGTTGCAACACACAAGCAGGTAATAAAAGCAATTTATGGGGTTGAGATGGAAGGAAGAAGGAGGAAGGAAGGAGGGAAGGAGGGAAGGAGGGAGGGAGGGAGGGAGGGAGGGAGGGAGGGAGCGTGAAAACACTATAATGCAACTTTAATTTTGGTGTGGCATGTATGAGTGTGCACATGCATGTTATGTGTGTGTGACAGATCACTATGTAAAATGTATTTCTTACTGTGAGTTCTAGCAAAACAATTAGAAAAACCCTAAAGGTCATTACAGTCTGTGCTGTGTACCAGAATGTAATTCAGGGCCTGAGTGGAAGTGAGATGATGACACATGAATGGGGATGTGCCTGTTAAGAAAGAGCTGATCAAGAAAGAACCACACTATTCTAAACCCGTACTTAAATTTACAAGGCAAGACAAAGCATTGAAGAATTTATACAAATTGCACCATCTTGAGGTAAGGAAATGAACTTTTTTCCTCTTGCTGTGTACATCACTTCCTTGGGTCTGAATTAGCACCCCTGGACACTGCTCAGATCCACCAGCCCAGCAGAGTCACTGATCTTTGGTGTGAAATCCAGTAGCATGTGGAAGAGTACAACGTGAGGCTTTAATCAGCAAACCATCCCAAGATGCTATTTCTTTTCTCCCTTACAGTGAAAGGATTAAAAACCCAATACTCATCTATTTTCTGAGATTAGCCAGTTATTACTATCATATAAATGTAGCTGGAAAGGAAGTTAGAAATGTTCTTGACACATGGAACCAAAGAATAAACTTTGGTTAGAGAAACTTGAAACTGAATCTAGCTCAATATCTCATTCTTATGCTATTCTATTACTGTTACAATATTACTTTTAACTTATATTTACATCATGGATTCCAAAGTTCATTGTCAATAGGCTGCATATGGGTAAAGAAAGGAATAATGCAGCTGGGCGTGGCGGCTCGTGCCTATAATCTCAGCACTTTGGGAGTCCGATGTAGACAGATCACTTGAGGCCAGGAATTAGAGACCAGCCTGGCCAACATAGCAAAGCCCCGTCTCTACTGAAAATATAAAAAATAAATAAATAAAAGATAGCTGGTGTGGTGGTACGTGCCTGTAATCCTAGCTACTTGGGAGGCTAAGGCATGAGAACTGCTTGAACTCAGAAGGCGGAGGCTGCAGTGAGCTAAGATCGTGCCACTGCACTCCAGCCTCAGCAACAAAGTAAGACTCTGTCCAAAAACAGGAAGAAAAAAAGGAAAGAATAATGTAACCGCACACTACTCATTCCTCCATTCAATGGCATACTCCTTGTGGGCTGGGATCAAGACATACATCTCTACATTCTCTTTAATGTCTACTATGGTTGGGTAAATTGTGTAAGATAACACCTGCAATGCACTCAGCAGAGTGCCCAGAATACAGTAAGAGCTAAGTCATGTTTCTATATTTGCTTTTATTTTGACTGTAATATGAGTACTATTAGTAAAGAATGCTATGCATAGGAAATTCTTAATATCTTTTGATTTTCATTGCATTACACGATAAAATAAAATCATAATGCATACCTTTAAAATCAATTTATATTTGAAGGAACATTTAAAAATTACAGAGATCTTATCTCCTTAAGCCACTTTAAATAGGTGCACAAAGTGAAAGAATTTCAATTAGTTAAAACTCAGCCAGAAAATGTCTTCTTAGGTATATGAAAAGTCAATGCACCTGGGATATATGATTCATAAAGGTACTCTTTCTAACAACAATGTAAAGTCATGTATAATATGAAATTAAGTTCATTTCTCCTTAGGTAAGAATCAGCATTAAACACTGCAGTGACCACTATATTTTGGAGCTGGGTGTCCATACCAGTGGGCAAGGACTGTAAATTCTAAAAACAGAATATTACTTCCTTTAGATCTTCCACAAAGAAAAAATATCAAAACATACACATACACACACACACACACAGAATCACAGTCTGTTTTTTCTGATTCTTTCAACCATGTTAAAGATTTTCTTTTCTTATATCTTACAAGCTCGACAGCACCTTGCCCCTCTGTTACTTTTGTGTTGTATAATTAGCATATAATTATGTGCTCTTTCACACTGGAAAGACTATTCTTTTATTAATGACTCTTTGCAAAGTTCTTTATTATTTATCTTTGAAAGTGAGTTTGAAATCAAAAGGTTTGTACGACTTTTCCTTTCTTTCTGTTGAACTGAGGAGATCTTAAAAGTAATACAAGAGATGGTTATAGGTGTCACAGAAGTTGTAAGTTTTCCACTTTTAGACTGAGAAAGGGGGTTTGGGAAACAACTGTTGCATCTTCCATTCTTTCCAAATTAAATGCTTGGGTGTGTAAAGAACATATATGCAACAAAACACTGAAGTTTCAAAAACGACTCCCTATTTTTTACCTTTTCCCCCTGTTAGCACCAATAGGAAATGGGTTAGAACCAAAAAGCTTCCAGAACCCAATACAAAAACAGAAGAAGAGTACAATTTACATTTGTACCAACTACAATATAGGTTCCAAATTAGTCTTAAATGGTGAAATCACCCAGACCCTGATTTGTAGTCAATTCGGGGAAGTTGCCACTCATCTTTGCTGAGGCCATGCAAGGCTTATTGCTGTTTCTGGCTGACTGCTATTTATCTAACAGGCTTACCCAAGCACTCCAGATTGGCTATGGGCCATTATAAGGGAGAGTGTACATTACTTCAAATTTTAATTATTTCTCAAGCCATTTTGCTTGCAGTGATAATCCCACAAGAACAACATATCTTGCATAAGAAAAGCAAATAGCTTTTGGCTAAGAAAGCTCTTGAGTTATTTTGTAACTTGTTCCTACATAACTTCTGGGCTTCCCATTTGTGGCTGTGACCTGCCAAATCAGGAGTTCAGTGGCTTTTTGCCTTATGGTGATCACAACCATCTTCCTGAAAACAGGCATGTGGACAGTAATACCAATGATTAAAATAATGACTCAAATTTGTTTTCAAAAATAGTGCTATTTATGCATGGTGAAAACACTTCCACTATCTAGCTCTATTCAACATTTCCTCTATCCAGCACCTCCACTGGGGGCAAAGTAACACGTGCCTAGAGCTATTTTAAAATTTTTTCTTGTATCCTATACTTTTTGCACTATTTCAGTGGAGATGGCCAAGCAATCATAGCCCGAATGACCTTGAAAACTTTTTGCTTCATTTGTGGCATCAGGGAAATTTGCCCCAATTGTTTTGTGAGCCAAACTTAATTGCACATTTTAGCCTTTCCATTTAGAATGCCATGGTGTTCCTTTGGTTGAAAGTGTCTAAGTAGCTCCATTTTTACAAGCAACAATTTTTCTCGTGAAGGAAAAAAAGGGTAAGAATTTACTTTGATTGTGCTCAGGAAGCTCCTTCTTTCAAGTCTTTCTCTCTCCTCTTATAGATGATGTTTTTTCTTTTCAAAATGGGAGTCACAGACTCTTAGAACTGGAGGGAATCTTAAAAGTAACTAAATCTAAATACCTACTATTGCATGAGTACCCTCTCTAATGTCTTAAATAAGGTCCTCCATTACCAGCTATTCTTTGGGGCAAAAGAGATGAAAGAAAAATAGAAAATGCTATCCTTGATACATAAGATAATGTCTTATAACTATATTTCCCTACTCATGAGTTCTCAGTCTCTCATCCACCTTGTTTCATTACATTAGGAAGAATTTGTGAAGCAGACATTCAATTTTAAGTTTGGGTCATTGAGAATATGGTCAACAGGCCAAAAGGGAGTGAAACAGCACTTCTAAAAAATTTTTTTCTACGAGAATTTAGATTGCATGGTCTTGACCTTTTCATTTCAATGATTCAGAAAGTTAGAGATATTTTTAAAGGTCAACCTCATAAGAAAAGAACTATAGGAAACTTTTACCACTATTGTTTAAGAATAAGTTAAATTATTAGCACAAACTATAGGTTAAAAGATTAGGTTTTGCAATGGAACTATGTGCTTTGAAATCTGGCTTCCTAATTAATTATCTATATATTCTTGGGAAGTTATCTAACCTTTGGAAGTTTTGGTTTACTCATCTGTAAGAGGAGATAATAATATTATCTTCTTCACTGGGCTATTAGGAAGATTAAATGAGCTAATTCATGTAAAGCATTTTGTTCAGTGTATGGCATATGTTTTAACTACACAATAAATAATAGCTTCCCCTTGTTCACTAAAGTAATGAAAACAAAGAATTTGGTTGTCAAGAGCTCACAATTTTAAAAATTTGTTTCAGAATCTTTGGACTGAGAATTAACAGTGATAGGGAAAATATTTTCATGGTATAAATAGCTTATAAGGAAAATTTACATTGCCAAAATGTTTTTAACAAATTAATATGAATTATGTGCTAGCTCACTGATTAATACAATTATCCTAACTAATTGATCGTGCATTCCGTGGGTTTTGGAAAGGAGTGACACTTAGCTAACAGGTTAGAGTCAAAAATAATTTCACAAAATATGTTTTTATTCATGCCATTTGAAACTTAGTCACTTCTGTGTATATCTGATCAGTCAATGCATTAAATACATTACTTGGCAGACTAAATTATATATGTAGATGAGATATAAAATAACCCTCTTGAATATGTCCAGTCAAGGTTTAAAAGTCTGCTCTACCAAGTAGTATTGCAAATTAGGCAGTCTCTAGATTCATGTTACTTTTGATAAAACATCAATTTATACCATTATTCTGTTCTATTCCTCAAATATTCAACTCTAATTAATAGTATGCTTTTCCTAAAAGCAAAACAAAACAAAACCTTCATTTGCTAATTCTATAAAGAAAAGAATTCAAATTCTGCGAGTCTGGAATACCCGTGTGGCTAATTAGGAAATGAAAGAACAAAGCTATTTTTCAGTTCTTTCCCATCACCCAGAGGTCAGTAATTGCAAAGCAGAAATATATCAGTGTCTTAAGAGTATTCTTTTTGTATCGATCCTGAGAATCTGAGACCCTCTGTAGCCCATTACAATAATTGTAAACCTTAACCATTAGAAAACTATTTAATGATTCAGAAATGAGGGGAGATCAAAATAATTACTTTCATAAAACTAAAAGAATCTCAGTTAGAAAATTGCATTAAAAGTAATACATAAAGTAATTTTTTCAGAATTGATTTCAATTACTATACACTAGGAAAATAAAGGATTGGAATCACCCTCCCAGAATTTAACATGCATCCTCAGTGGGGAAAGGAGGTTCATATTACCCTCAGTATTTTATGAAGGAACAGTGTTTACTTATCAGATAATATGACAGTTGATGGTAATCTGTGGAAGATGTTGTTCTGAGTGAAATAAAAATGTTTTATGAAAAAATGAACTAAGAAAAAAATGGGAAAAACGTATCTTGCAAAACGGTACTCTATACAAACACCACTTAAATTGGTTACTGCGCATGTTCCATTCGCTATTAATTACAGACATTCTGTTTTCCCAAGCTGGCTGTCCACTTACCCTAGTTGTTTTGACTTTATTCCCAGAGGAACAGCTCCATCCTTTCCGATCTGGAAGAACTTTACATTCCTCTCCCTCTAGACATGGTTGCATATGGCACCACCATTTCTGTTCCACTATTGAAGCTACAAGAGAGAAAAAGATTGACTCAATGTTTTCTACTTGGGACTGTTAGTTCTCTTGTGCACATTTAAAGAGGAACAAAAGCCAATGATTTTTCCCACCAGTGGGAATACTGCTATTTAAGGTAAGTCTCTCTTTTTGTTCAAAAGGACCAAATCTTTCAAGATTGTCTAAAATAATTTAAAAAAATATTTTATTGTAATCAGAACTCTTTAACATGAGATTTATCCTCTTAATAAAACTTTAAGTGTAGAATACAGTACAGTTAACTATCAGTACAATATCGCAGGATTTTTCATGTGAAAATAGGCTTCATGAAAGCTAACATATTAAAAATGAACTATGCAAATGTATGTATGCATCAATTTATCTAAACATATAAGAAAAGGGACCTGTGACCAGTTTTGAGTCAACATTTTATAATCAATATAATACTCTCATGAGTAAGCTGATTATCAGGTGGGTGTTTATCAGAGTTATCATAATTTTTTAACTGTGTGCTATAACCTCATTACAAACAATATATCATAGTAACATAAGCACTTAACAAATTACTATTTATAGTAACATTAAATAAATGCATATAAAGCTTTATGTCCTAATATAATTGGTGAACCCTCAAAAAAAAGAATTGTTATTGCATCATCATAAAAGTTGATATTTTATGTGAATTCTACCAACAACTAAATATTCAGTCATATATATGGTGCTAATTTTTTTAATTCTTAAGATCATCCATGAGTTTAAGAACTCATAATATTAAATCATCCATTTTCATCTTTCCTTTTCCAATTAATTTACACACACTCCACTTCCCACCGTCCACCAGGAAATCAACATTTCATGGTATCAAAAACAGAAGCACATTAATTTAATGGAACCTCATTATACTGCCGTTTGTAACAAAACTGCATAATATTTTAGACCTCCTTCCAAAGGGTTTTTAGATTTCAAAATGCCACCCAAAATTCCAGTTTCAACTTATTATACTATTTATAGTACATTCACCCAGGA
Source organism: Ateles fusciceps (assembly GCA_036589455.1). Taxonomy (NCBI): domain Eukaryota; kingdom Metazoa; phylum Chordata; class Mammalia; order Primates; family Atelidae; genus Ateles; species Ateles fusciceps. Next base: position 2,951,401 of record JAZHEH010001063.1, read on the forward strand.
ATGACCCCCATTGAGAGCATTATAGTGGGGTTCCAGTTCTGAGCCATCCTTGGCTGTGCCGTCACACTAAGCAATGGAAGACGTCCCACCATCCACACACGATGGGGCAGCTCGTGTGGTGCCTGCCACCTGCCCGGGGAAGCAGGAGCACTTGACTGTTTGTGACCGTTCTTCTATCTTGTTCTTATTACAGCATCTGTGGAGTGCCACCACCTCACAAGTTCCCGTTTTAACATGGTGAGCTGCACGAACAAAAACAAAAGATAAGAGAACATTGAGAAAGCTTTGGATACTTCCCCCTATCCTTATTTTTAATTAGCAGTACATTAAATATAGCTCTATAAGGGGTCCACCATGCATGAAACGAGAAATATAATGATGCTAACTCCATAATGCAGATTTGATTTCTTTTCTAAATGTGGTAGGAACATATCTGTCAGTAAATGCTTGGTAAAGCAGGAACAATTAGTGACTAGATTAGAATGAGCTGATATAAAGGCAATATGGGCTGCCATCAAAAACATATTTATTTACATATGACTTTTTAATGCCTTTTTGTTCAATGTGTTAATCAAAGTACAATAAACCTCTGGCCCAGGTACCCTGCAATGGGACTGAGCCCAGCCCTGTTCTCAAAACCGGTGATTGCTGGTAAAGCTTATGTTCTTCTAAGGGAGAGCATGAGGACCAAGCAGGAAGTGGAGGCAGAGGGTGGGCACCCACATCCTCAGTATTATTCTGCTCAATTTCCCTAAAAATGAACAAATCAGTGATTCTTGAAATTGCCACCATTTTTCCGGAAGATCTAGCCAGTCCCAGAACCCAAAGTCATTCCTTTCAATTTTGCCTGAGAGGGCAACTGCCACCAAATGGAACCATGAACATGGATGAATTTGTATCTGGCAGCCAATGGCCTGTAAACCCCGTCTAATAGGCTGTCAGCCTTCCTTATTCATTCTGTCAACCTTGAACAAGGATACTGAGTGTATTGGGTTAACTAAAATTTTGGACCTCACTCACTCTATTATGGTAAGATTCTATTTGTCTTCATTATTATTTTTTTTCAGTATTTCTGCTTCAAAATATTAATCCTACTGTGAAATGATAAAACACAACTTTTGCCTGCTAACATTAAAAACAGCTTAAAATCAAACATTTGTTAAAAGATTATGCTTTCAGTAATTTGAAAATTGTCATTGTTATAAAAACAGAAATTAAAATGGAAAAGCAGGAGATCTTAAGTTGTTTAATGGCATAAACATATGGAGACCCATTGCAAATGAGATCAGCACATCATGCATTTATATTAATCTTCCCATTTGAGATGAGTGAAACCAATGTGCAATAACTCAGGCTAAGTAGCTTGCTCAGATTTTTCTAAGAGAAAGCAAATCACACATATTTTCTACCTCTTACCCTTCTATGTGAAACCAAAAAACTCAAGTGTAACATACAGCTTTTACATATAATCCTCAATAGAACCTTCAAGAGACAGATACCATTTCTGCTACTGTAGATACAAATTGGGATATTTTCTGTGTTTGAGTCAAACACAAATCTATGTCTATGAAAGCTAAAAAACAAGAGGCAGACTTCTGTCCCTATCCTCTTGTTTTTTTGGGAATATTTTCTTAGCTAAGAATGAGTCTGTTCATCACATGGACACAGGGAGGGGAACATCACACACCAGGGCCTGTTGAGGGGTGGAGGAGCTAAAGGAGGGACAGCAGGGGGTGGGGGGATTGGGGAGGGATAACATTAAGAGAAATGCCTAATGTAGATGACATGGGGATGAATGCAGCAAACCACCATGGCATGTGTATACCTATGTAACAATCCTGCACAAATCAGCACACGTACCCCAGAACTTAAAGTATAATAATAATAAAAAAAGAATGAGTCTGTTAATTTTAATTTGTCAAATGCTAGGGGGTTGGCATTAGATTTGTGTGAGGACACAATCCATTTTAACAAGAGGAAGGTAGGATATGTAGATTCAGAGTCAGGTAGGTGTGAGTGGATTAGGTAATGAGAAGATAAGGTAGTTTCTTATCATACAAGTTAATATTCTGCTTTCTCTTCTTTATTAGGTTACATTTTTTAATTTTATTTTATTTATTTATTTATTTATTTTTAATTTATTTATTTTACTTTAGGTGCATACTATATCTGGCATTTCTCCCCATGTTATCCCTCCCCACCCTCCCCTCCATCCCCACCCCCCCATTGTCTCTCCCCTATGCCCCCCAACTGTCCCCTGTGTGTGATGCTCCTCTCCCTGAGTCCACGTGTTCTTGTTGTTCAACACCCATCTATAAGTGAGAACATATGGTGCTTTGCTTTCTGTTCTTGGGTCAGTTTGCTGAGAATGATGGTTTCCAGATTCATCCAAGTCCCTACAAAGACACGAACTCATCGTTTTTTATGGCTGCGTAGTATTCCATGGTGTGTATGTACCACGTTTTCTTTGTCCAGTCTATCATTGATGGGCATTTGGGTTGGTTCCAGGTCTTTGCTATTGTACACAGGGCTGCAATGAACATACGTGTGCATGTGTCTTTGTAGTAGAACGATTTATAGTTCTTTGGGTATATACCCAATAGTGGGATTGCTGGGTCAAATGGAATTTCTATTTCTAGATCCTTGAGAAATCGCCACACTGTCTTCCACAATGGTTGAACTAATTTATACTCCGACCAACTGTGTAAGAGTGTTCCTATTTCTCCACATCCTCTCCAGCATCTGTTGTCTCCCGATTTTTTAATGATCGCCATTCTAACTGGCGTGAGATGATATCTCAGTGTGGTTTTGATTTGCATTTCTCTAATGACCAGTGATGATGAGCATTTTTTAATATGTTTGTTGGCCTCATGTATGTCCTCTTTTGAAAAGTATCTATTCATATCCTTCGCCCACTTTTGAAAGGGGTTGTTCATTTTTTTCTTGTAGATCTGTCTTAGTTCTTTGTAGATTCTGCATATTAGCCCTTTGTCAGATGGGTAGATTGCAAACATTTTTTCCCATTCTGTTGGTTGCCGATTCACTCTAATGATGGTTTCTTTTGCTGTACAGAAGCTCTGGAGTTTAATTAGATCCCATTTGTCTATCCTAGTTTTTATTGCCATTGCTTTTGGTGTTTTAGTCATGAAGTCCTTGCCTATGCCTATGTCCTGGATGGTTTTGCCTACGTTTTCTTCTAGTGTTTCTATGGTGTTAGGTTTTATGTTTAAATCTTTGATCCATCTGGAGTTAATTTTAGTGTCAGGTGACAGGTAGGGGTCCAGTTTCTGATTTCTGCACATTGCTAGACAGTTTTCCCAACCCCATTTATTAAACATGGAGTCCTTTTCCCCTTGTGTGTTTTTGATGGGTTTGTCAAAGATCAGATGGTTGTAGATGTGTGGTGTTTCTTCTGGGGTCTCTGTTCTGTTCTTTTGGTCTGTGTCTCTGTTTTAGTACCAGTACCATGCTGTTTTGATTACTGTAGCCTTGTAGTATAGTTTGAAGTCTGGCAGTGTGATGCCTCTGGCTTTGTTCTTTTTGCTTAGGATTGTCTTGGCAATGCTGGGTCTCTTGTGATTCCATATGAAGTTTAAAATGGTTTTTTCCAGTTCTACGAAGAAGGTCATTGGTAGCTTGATGGGGATAGAATTGAATCTATTGATTACTTTGGGAAGTATGGCCATTTTCACAATATTGATTCTTCCTAACCATGAGCATCGAATCTTTCTCCATCTGTTTGTATCCTCTCTTATTTCGTTGAGCAGTGGTTTGTAGTTCTCCTTGAAGAGGTCCTTTACACTCTTTGTTAATTGTATTCCTAGGTATTTTATTCTCTTTGTAGCAATTGTGAATGGGTGTTCACTCTTGATTTGGCTCTCTGTCTGTTATTGGTATATAGGAATGCTTGTGATTTTTACACATTGATTTTGTATCCTGAGACTTTACTGAAGTTGCTTATCAGTTTGAGAAGATTTTGGGCTGAGACGATGGGGTCTTCTAGATATACAATCATGTCATCTGCAAATAGAGACAATTTGACTTCCTCCTTTCCTAACTGAATACCCTTTATTTCTTTTTCCTGCCTGATTATTCTGGCCAGAACTTCCAATACTATGTTGAACAGGAGTGGTGAGAGGGCATCCTTGTCTAGTGCCTGATTTCAAAGGGAATTCTTCCAGCTTTTGCCCATTCAGTATGATATTGGCTGTAGGTTTGTCATATATAGCTTTTATCATTTTATGATATGTTCCATCAATACCTATTTTATTGAGAGTTTTTAGCATGAAGGGCTGTTGAATTTTATCGAAGGCCTTCTCTGCATCTATTGAGATAATCATGTGGTTTTTGTCTTTGGTTCCATTTATGTGATGGATTACATTTATGGATTTGCGTATGTTGAACCAGCCTTGCATCCTTGGGATGAAGCCTACTTGGTCATGATGGGTAAGCTTCTTGATGTGCTGTTGCAATCTGTTTACCAGTATTTTATTGAAGATTTTTACGTCAATGTTCATCACGGATATTGGCCTGAAGTTTTGTTTTTCAGTTGAGTCTCTGCCTGGTTTTGGTATCAGGATGATGTTGGTCTCATAAAATGAGTTAGGGAGGATTCCCTCTTTTGTATTGTTTGATACAGTTTCAGAAGGAATGGAATCAGCTCCTCTTTGTACGTCTGGTAGAATTCGGCTGTGAACCTGTCTGGACCTGGATTTTTTTTGGTTGGTAGGCTATTGATTGCTGCTTCTACTTCAGCCTTGTGTATTGGTCTGTTCAGGGTTTCAGCTTCCTCCTGGTTTAGTTTTGGTAGAGTACAAGTGTGTAGGAATTTATCCATTTCTTCCCGGTTTACTGATTTATGTGAGTAGAGCTCTTTGTAGTAATCTCTGATGGTAGTTTGTATTTCTGTGGGATCAGTGGTGATATCCCCTTTATCATTTTTTTATTGCATCTATTTGATTCTTCTCCCTTTTCTTTTTTATTAATCTGGCTAGTGGTCTGTCTATTTTGTTCGTCTTTTCAAAAAACCAGCTCCTGGATTTATTGATTTTTTGAAGGGTTTTTTTGTATCTCTATCTCCTTAAGTTCTGCTCTGATCTTAGTTATCTCTTGTCTTCTGCTAGCTTTTTTTTTTGTTTCTTACTCAGTATTTTACCTTGGGCAACTTATATTTCTGTGTCTCTTAACTTTTTTCTGTCACCTGTAAATTGGGGGTAATTATAGCTTTTTTGTCAGTGGTTATTGTACTGAGAAGATGAAATAATGCTCATCATACAGTAAATATTCAGTCAATGTTAGCAGTCACCATTATTTCATAAATGGTTTAGAGTATATAAATTATTTTTACATATGGAATGGAATATACATAGGTTTGTGCTCATATTAAGCTACAGCCAGCAACTACTACTTAAAGTGAATGGTTTGTATAATTATTATTCCACTGTGAACCCATATTTCATATCCATGTATTTATGATTGGTTCACAGGTGATGAATCAAATGTGACTATATATATATATATATATATATATATATATATGTGTGTGTGTGTGTGTGTGTGTGTGTGTGTGTGTTTGTAATGCAATGAATATTATATATAATTTTTAAAAATCTATGCCTATATAAATCAAATATCATTTAATTAGATTTTGTTTTCTATAAAGAAAATCTAATTACAGGCTCACGTCTGTAATCCCAGCACTTTGGGAGGCCGAGGTGGGTGGATCACAAGGTCATGGATTCAAGACCAGGCTGGGCCAAGATGGTGAAACCCCGTCTCTACTAAAAAGACAAAAATTAGCTGGGCGTGGTGGTGGGCGCCTGCAGGTTACATTTTAAGTGAGTGAATGCCACACATCAACCATGGTCTTGAGTACTGGAAACACAGCAATGAATAAGGGACACAATGTGTTCCTGCCCTCAAAGAGCTTATATTTCTGAGGAGAAAACAAATAATAAGCACCCACGTTAATAATTAAGACAATGTTAGATTTTAGCTCCCTGAAGAAAATACAGTACAGTAACATGATTGAGAGTAATTTTATAGGAAGGGAATGCATATTTTTTCAAGTGTTGCAGGAAAGGTCTCTCTTTGAGGAGATACTCCGAATGATGAGCTGAATAATGAGAAGGAAGCCTCTACTATGAAGACCTAAGAAAGGAAGAACAAATATAAGAGCAGCAAATGACAAGGTCATGAAATAGGGGAAAGTGTAGGGGTATGTTCCCAGGGCAGCAAAGATGACCAGGGTGGCTGGAAGGTGGCTAAACAATTGAAAGTTTGAGGGAAATGTATCAGAAACATAAGCAGATCATGTAGAGACTGGTATGCTATGGTAAGGAGACTGGATTTTATTCTTCCTGCATGGGAAATCTTTGGGTGGAAATAGTGTTACCTCATTTATCTATTAGAAGTTTACTCATGCTGCTCTTTATAGATTGGGCTGAAGAAGGCAAGAGTGGAGACCAGTTATGAAGAGGTGTAGGAGTCTCTGATCAAGGATGAGACTTAGATTAGATTAACAACAGCAGAGATGGGGAGAAGTAGCAGCTTGGATATATTTCAGTGCAGAGTTGATTTGACTTACCGGCTGGTAGAATGTGGGTCATGAGGAAAAGAAGAATCAAGAATTACCCCCTAAACTTGGACAGAGCAATTAGAAGTTGATGGTTCTTATGGATAGAGAAGGCCTAGGAAAGAGGAAATTGGCAGAAGATAGATGAGGTTACTATATCTGTACTTCTGTTGGGGCCATGTTAAGCTTAAAAGACATTCATGCAGAGATGTAAATCAGCAAACAACATTTATAAAGTAAAGCTTAGGGTAGAGATTTTGGCTACAGAGATAGTCTTAAGTGATCTAAGCCTACAGATGATATGCAAATCCACAAACTAAACAAGGTTACCATGGAAAAGCTTTCTGCCAATAGAAAAAGAAGAAAGAAACAGTCCAAAATCTAGATCTGGAATGGGGGAGACAGCAAGAGGACTGATTAGGAACTACACAAGAGGGAAAAAGAAAAAGAAACGTGTGTGTGAATGAATGAAGAAATAGAAGATAAAAGAATAAAAGGTTTCAAAAAGGAGGGATTGATCAGCTATGTCAAATGCTGTTGAAAGGTTCAATTAAGTGAAGAGAAATGATTGTCCATTTAAAAAGTAATACAGTGTAGTGGTCAAAAGTATGTACTCCAAAGTTCAAGTAGCTGGATTCAAACCTAAGTTCCTCATAACAACTATTTGATCTTGGTATGTTATCTATTAGGCATGGGCAGCTGAGTTTTTTTTTATGTCTAAAAGAGGGATATTAATGGCACAATCTTCATAGGGTTAACTGAGGGTCAGATGAGTCATGTATAAAGTGTTCAGAACACTGCCTACCTGTAGCAGGCACTCCTGTAAGTGTTAGCTATTACTATTGTGGTTAACATTTGATCTTGGTAAAAATCATGTTAGTGGCATGAAAAAACAAAAGCATTATTAAAGTAAGTTTAGTAGAGAAGGAGAGGTAAGGTTGTTATAGTAATAAAGCATCTTTCAAGGGGTTTTTCTGGGAAGAGAAAGAGGAAACGGAGTGAGAGCTGGAAGGAAGCATGGGGTCGAGGGAATTTTTTTCAATGGATGCTCTAAAAGCATGCTTGTTTGCTAGAGCCATCTAGTAGAGAGGGAAAATGATAACACAGGGGAGAAAATAGATTATTAACAAAGAATGTTCTTAAGAAAGAAAAATAAATTGTGTTCCAGGGAACCTGGGGGGGTTGGCATTAGATTTGTGTGAGGACACAATCCATTTTAACAAGAGGAAGGTAGGATATGCAGATGCAGAGTCAGGCAGTTGTGAGTGGATTAGGCGGTGAGATGATAAGGTAGTTTCTGATCTGGTTTTGTCTTTTTTTCCTATGAAGTACAGCAGCCCTTGAAGAAGAAAACGAAAGAAAGTCTGAAATAGATACCCGAGAAAGGGGAAAAGTGAATTTACTAGGAAGGAGTAGTAGGAATACCTGGCAGGGAGTTAGCTGATGCACACTGCAAACTGCAGAGAACAGAGCAGAATGGAAGATGGAGTGAGACTGCAGAGCAGAGTGGAGATAAACATCTCTCTGATGATAGATTACTGGAGAAGCTTGGACTTCTGATAGTGATTTAGGGAAACAGAGATATGAGTCACAATGAGATTACTCCCCTAACTCTCTGAATAGAAGCCAGGGAAAGATGATTAGGGCTTCTTCAGATAGTGACATTAGTAGGCAGAAAACTAAAGTGAGATAGCTTCTGGGAGAATGTGATGGTGGCTGGGCTCTGTTCTCTTCCATGGTCCTATGGTAGCCAGGAGCACATGGTGAGTTTCCCCTGACCTCTCCTCTGGGAAAAGAGGCACCATTCTGGCACCAAGGCTAGTTTACCTTCTGTATTTCAAGTAGACTTTATTATTTGTTAGAAAAGAAGGGAGAAAGGAAAACTCATCTCTTTTCTATTTCTACGCAAAATCAAAATTTATTCTATTTTGCCAGACTAAATAAATAAATAAATGAGAGGACAAAGTAACTGTGGCAGTCATTAGTCCTGTTGACCAAATATGTCTGGTTCTTTCCCTTCTGGACAAAGATAGTACTGTACTTCCCTACCCCATTAAATTTAGATATAAGGGCATGACTTGCTTTGTCCAATGAAATGAGTTAAAGTAAGATGGGCCACTTATGAAGAGAAACTAATAATATCAATTCTATATGGATGCTTTAAGACCTACTGTGTAATTTACCATGTTTCTCCCCACCAGCCAGAGCAATCAATTATGTTCTTGATGGTGGAGGCCACGTCAGTCTGAATCCTCAGCTGAAGACACATGGAACAGAGTCACCACCGATCATGACCGGCATATGAGTGAGAAACAAAGCCATGTTGTTATGACTCTAAAATTAGAATGCTGTTTGTTAGTGCGACAAACTCAGCCCACCATAACTACAAGGTAGTACTTTCACTGCTTCTCAGATTGTTCAGGAGGGTACACTTTCCAAATACATTAGTTGAAGAATAAGTCAATGAAGCATGATATCTCAAAGCTTGGATCATCCTAGCTTAATTGGGCCAATGCAGAGTCAAGATGAAAAAGTAACTATTTAGATATTTATATAATGTGAGGGGTTGTAAGAAATTATTCTACAATGGGATAATAACATTGGCTAAGTTTGGCATGTCAGAGCTCTGCTGAAGAAAGCGTTCCTCTTTCTTCTTGCAGGACAAAGGAGGTGAAATGATGATCACCGGGTACAATGGAGAGAAGGATAAGGTAGTAGCTGCACTGGGAAAGAGAGGTATGTCTACCTTCAGAGGGCATGATGCTAGATTAATAGTAAAGGTGACCAGGAAGGGGCAAATGGTAGCCTGATAGATACAGGGCTTTCCTACCCTGTCCTTTCTTTTTTTCCACTGCTTACAAATAAAATATACAAACATGCAGGTTGAGTTTCCTGGTGAGAAATGAACTTTGTAAAAACCAGTCTCAGTCTTTGTCTTTCTTATTACAACTGAAGGTGTAAAACTTTTTGTGGGGAAGAGAAGAGAGGTAACCTTTTAAAAATAGAATAGATGATAAATACAGATAGCTAAATATATAGATAAAAATCGATGACAGATATTCTTGTGCTCAAAAACTTTGAAGGCATGGGTAGGAAAAATATCAACTGTTGAGATATATATATATATATATATATATATATGCCAGGAAGTAAGTCAAGTGAAGTGAGATACTTCAAAAAGGGAAATTAGCTTAGCGGAATTTGAACATGAATATGTATGCATAAGTTTAGTTTGCTTATTTGTCTGCTCTATATCTTAAGGTCTTGTTATGATAGCCAAATTCTTGTAGACAAAGACTAATTTTTCATGTAAACTGCTCAGTATGTGGTATGTGTTTAATAAATGGTAAACAAGCAATTTAAGAAGATAAAACTAATTCCTGTGGTTTTTCTTCAAAAGGTTAATGAAACGGTAGGAAATTCAAGCAGTTACTAGAATTCTCTACACAGATTCAGACAGAGCCTGCGATAAACTAACCTAATTGAATATTAGGTCCTTCCAAATTAACAAAATAGGCTTCACAGAAGATCAATTAGCATCATATTAAAATGATGCAAGACCCCCTGGAGAAGATTTAAATGAAAAAGAACAAACAAACAATTTTCTTCATGTCACAATTCCCAAGTCACCAAAAAAAAAAAAAATTCTGATATTTTTCCTCCATGGATGTGATGCATAAACACAGTATTCCCTCCTACTTTTTTTGTGTGTGAAATGACAGCAAAGACATATAGATTTCATTAAATTCTCTTGAAACAGGGATACCAAGTCTTACCCAGTTTTAACTGCTCCCTTCCAAGGTTGTGGCTCTTATGTCTCATTTCAACAACAGGACCTTTGGCTCAATAGTGCCCCAGACACATGGCCTTAAGATACTGCCTCTTAAATCTTATCTTATATTTCTAAATATTTTCTAAAACTATTATGATTGATATATTCTGGAATGGGGTCCCATAGGCATTTTACCAAAACTTGTGCTTCAAGCTACTTTTTAGCTTTTTTCTTTCTTTTTTTTTTTTTTTTTTTTTTTTGAGAAGGATTCTTGCTCTGTCTCCCAGGCTGGAGTGCAGTGGTACGATCTTGGCTCACTGCAATTTCTGCCTCCCAGGTTCAAGCGATTCTCTGCCTCAGCCTTATGAGTAGCTGGGATTACAGGCGCCCACCACCATGCCCAGCTAATTTTTGTCTTTTTAGTAGAGACGGGGTTTCACCATCTTGGCCAGCCTGGTCTCAAATCCATGACCTTGTGATCCACCCACCTCGGCCTCCCAAAGTGCTGGGATTACAGGCGTGAGCCACCACACCAGGCTTAAGCAGCTTTTTTTATGTAGTGAAAGAAACTCGTTTATAGAAAAGAAAATCTAATTAAATGACATTTGATTTATATAGGCACAGATTTTAAAAAATTATATATAATATTCATTGCATTACACACACACACACACACACACGCACACACACACACACACGCACATATATATATATATATATATATATATATATATAGAGAGAGAGAGAGAGAGAGAGAGAGAGAGTCACATTTGATTCATCACCTGTGAACCAACCATAAATACATGGGATGAAATATGGGTTCACAGTGGAATAATATTTATACAAACCATTCACCTTAAGTAGTAGTTGCTGGCTGTAGCTTAGTATGAGCACAAACCTATGTATATTCCATTCCATATGTAAAAATAATTTATATACTCTACACCATTTATGAAATAATGGTGACTGCTAACATTGACTGAATATTTACTGCATGATGAGCATTATTTCATCTTCTCAGTACAACAACCACTGACAAAAAAGCTATAATTACCCCCAATTTACAGGGGACAGAAAAAAGTTAAGAGACCAGAAATATAAGTTGCCCAAGGTAAAATACTGAGTAAGAAACAAAATTAGAGATAAGAATCCAGACAATTTGCTTCCAGAAATCATGATTTGATCATTATCTTATAATGCCTGATATGGTTTGAATCTGTGTCCCCACCCAAATCTCATGCGGAAATATAATCCCCATTGCTGAAGATGGGGCCTGGTGGGAGGTGATTGGATCACGGGAGCAGTTCCTAATGGTTTAGCACCATCCCCCTAGTTTTGTTCTTGTGAAAGAGTTCTTGCTATTTAGAAATGTGTAGCACCTTCCCTCTCTTCTCTTTTCCTCCTGCTCTGGCCACATAAGATGTCTTGCTCCTGCTTTGCCTTCTACCATGATTGATGGTAAGTTTCCTGCAGCCTCCCAGAAGCCTAGCAGGTGGCCAGCATCATGCTTTACTGTACATCCTGTAGAACCATGAGCCAAATAAACCTCTTTTCTTTATAAATTACCCAGTTTCAGTATTTCTTTCTGACAATGTGAGGACAGACCTTTCTATGCAAGAACAATGCCTTTCTGGAGTTCTAAGCACATGCAACAGACTCCAGTTCCAGATTATGTGGAGGAATGCAGTAAGTGTACTGCTGTCCTTACGCATAGTGCCTGATAACCTTGAAAGAGCCTAGCTTGACCTATACTATACTTGAGTAAACCCTAAAGCAAGATTACTCATCTTCCAAAGAATTGATTTGTTCTCCTCTAAAATGGCTCCCTAGAGTCTTTATGAAGACCAAATGAGATAATGTATATGAAGCTGCTTTGAAATTATACATTACTAAATGTTAATTATCTTTATTTTTACTATTAGTGTAATTAATGAATATCAAAGTAATGCAATATGCATATAAGCTGCAAAGAAGTGTCTGTTAGGGGAAGTTATCTATATTCTACAGAAGATCTAATTTCATATCATATATATGTGTGTGTATATATATACACACACACATACATATACACTTAGTTGTGTTGACATGAGATGCATGTAAAAAAAAATCAATCTGATGCCAAAGCTACAAAAGAGAGTAAATTTAGCATCAAGTTGTGAATTTGTTCCTACTTGGTTTCCTCTCCACTAGATTTCAGTTCTTATTTGCATTCTGATTTGTCTCATTGATTCTGAAATTTGTCTCTATATGCTCCTATTTAATAGTTTTACCCAGCCTGACTAGCTCCCTGGAGAATCTATATTATATCTTCTAAGCAGAAATTAAGCATCACCTACATGCACCAATAGGCAACTGAAATGCAAGCTAGTTAGTGGATTTAGGTTGCTGTAAATCACTTTGAATTGAAAAAATGTGCTGAAACAAAAACTTTCTGAGACAGCCAATTTCTCATTTTAATTCATTAGAATGGAAAAATAGCGCATATTTTTAGACTTTCACGCTGAAGCAATCTAATTAAAAGAAACTAATTTAAATAGCTCAATGAAATTTCAAAAGTTGTCATCATTTATGAAGTCAGGATGATCAGGGAGGAAACAACCAGTGACAGGTTTACAAATTCTGTTTTTTAAAACTGCTCCACTTTTATATGGAAAAAAAGAAAATAAAATTTTGGGATGGGAAAAGATTGCCACTAAAGAAAGGATAATAACCATAAAATTTCAATTTAACAGTATGGTCTCTATTAACAAAAGCAAATTCTCAACCAGAGAATATCCTGCAGTCTCTTTAAGAGAAAGCGACAAACCAGGGGAAAATTCACTCCTGGGTTAACGTTTAGATTCTTTGTCCCTCAGCTCAATCATGAGTATCTTCCCACCCACATTTTAAATGAGAATTGATGTTAAGAAAGATGAATCTAAAGGAATAAGTGGTCCCTTTATAAACTGTCCAGGAACTTCTGCTTGTAAAGCCTGTTCTGAAAAAGACGTACTAGACCAATCAAACTCATCTCTTCAGAAATTTGAAGTAAAAGCCATAGAAGAGACACATGGAAATTGACATATGAGCGAAAAGTATATTTGGCATCAGGAGTCAGGTGACGCAGGGTGAGCTTCCTGCATGCCTCACGGTGAAGAGGGGTGGGACTCGGAGGAAGCAGTCAGGAAAGGAAACCACGCACAGCAGCCAAGAGAGGTCAGAGAGAAGGGAGCAGGTGGTCCACCAGCTGCCTTGGTGTATGCCCTTCTGCAGGTCTTCCTGAGATTTTTCCTGAATTCCTGAAAACATTTTCCAGAATGGGTTTCAATTAGCTCCTCTTTTTTTACTGAGGTAACTTGATGATCTCTCTGCCTTGACCCAAAACTGTGCTGACTAGATGATTTCTTCGTTTAAATTAAAGTTACAATTAACAAAAGCTCATTACCAGCCAGAAGTATTCTCCACCTCCATTTTTAAGAGAAAAAGACAAAAAAAAAAAAAAAAAAAGAGGAAAAAGACAAATCCCTATCTTCTAAGTAAGATCCAGGAAACATAATCTAACAGTCACACTTTCTACATTTACCTTATACTGAAAACTGATACTTCAAATGTCAACCCTAAGTCCGTTTACAATTACAATAATTTTTACATTAAAAATCAATCTATCAATCTAGTCTATCATCTAATCCATTTTAGATTAGATGATAGACTAGATAGATTTTTAATGGCAAAGTTTGAAAAGAAAATATTCTGATTAATCTTAAATTATACAAAAATGTAAAGATATAGAACATCCCCAATTCCCAAGTATTGTAGAAATCACATTGTTCTTTTGTGATTAAGAATATTCCTATGAGCATTCCTAGGAAGGAGTGTAGTGTAGACCAAGTGCTTTCTGAGGGACTGACACAATGGGGGAGAAAGAGTGTTGAAAAGACGGATTGAGGATTGCGGCTCTCATGTGTAGGTGTTTGTTTCTGAGGAGTGTGACTTGGACTTACCAGCACATGAACTATTATCAGAGTCTTATACAAAGCCTTCACGTCTCTTTGCCTTTGCCCAGTCTGCCTCCCTGTTTCTTGAATCCTTGCTCCTTTTTAATTTTTCAAGATTTAGAGCATCACATCCCTCACTCTCTGAAGCTGTTAATTAACCTGTTAGGTAGACTAACCCATTCCCTTCTCTGATTAACAATTTCTTACTTATCTCTGTAATACCTGTAATAGTCTTTTATATTTACTTTCATATCTCTGTTTCCCCTACTAAATTCTGAGGATAAAATCCATGACTTTTAATCTATGAATACTCAGCTTGAGGCAGTTTGAGAGCCATAATAGAAAATTAAAATACTTGATGAATACATGAATAAACAAACGACTTACTGCAAGGGTTCTCAAAAGAAAGAATTATGAATAAATTTAACATTTTTTTTTTGTCCGGGCTTAGATAAACTTATTGGAAATTGTAAAAACATTGACATTGCCTCTTTGTGAATATGTGTGTATGTGTACTTAACTTTTTTTCTAATAGACAGACAAATACGGTTTTAGGAGCGATACATCCTGGATTGGGATATCGGAAGTTCTGGGTTCTATGATGTGCACTGACACAAACTGATGGTTTCATCCTCGACAAATCAGTTAATCTCACTAAGTCACAATTTATCATCTGTGGGATAAAGTTGGCTACATATGAGGGTAGGACATTTAATACCATAGTAAAGAAAACAAGTGACATCCGCTAAAAGCATGTTTATCTTGTTACCTTGCAGAAGAAACTTCCAGCATAATCAATGAATGCCTGCTCATCAGAGAAGCAATGTGGCATTGAACCCTGACCCAGGATACCTTGATTTTGGTCCAAACTGGTCAGGAATATTATTTCAGAAAGCACTTTATTTATTTGGACTTTAGTTTCCTCAACTACAAAATTAAAAGAATCTCTAGATTTCTTTCCAACTCCAAAAATGTATAATGTGCTATGTAAAAAATCTAGATGAAGAAAGGTATTAATTCATTTAATGTTAAGAAGTGATTATTCTCTGTGATGATGAACTTTTACTGTTTTCTGTATCTAATTTTACAGATGTGTAATTCCATACTCTACTGTATGGTAAGAGGTTTTTTTATTATTATTATTTTTCCTATGTGGTATTCTTTGAAGCCAGCAAGAGTTCTACAAGCAGAGGAAATCAGCATTATTTAAGAATGAACAAAATCTTTGCCTCCCAACTACAATCCAACAAAATCTTTTCTCACACATGGAAGGTTTGCTTTGTTCCCAGTGATTGACATGAAAAGCAACTTCAGGTTATCTTTTCTCTACACTTCAGCAACTTCAATAAGAAACATCCAGGTTCTGAGTGTCACTCTAGATTAAAATGATATAGATCCTTAGTCAAATTATTAAAGAGGACTAAGATGAAGTTTTTTTTAGGTTTTAGGAAAAAATGCTAATGGCTCTTTGAAGACATATTCTGAACTACCCAGTCACTAGCAATTTTACACTGTCATCTCAAATAAGCATTTGGTTGTTGTTGTTCGTATCTTCTGAAAATGTCCTTTTAAAAAGGACTTTAAAATTCACTTATGATGTGAAATTCAAATTAAAATAGAGAAGCAGCAAAATGTATTAGGAGAACCATTGTCAGTGAGTCAAGAAACCTATGCTTTCATTTGTACTTCACTGCTAACTAACCATGAGATCACTGCCTAGTCATTCACACACTGAAGATTCCCTGAACACTGAGTAACTGCCAGGAATTATGCTATCTCCTGGAAATATAAATCCAAGCCATCTCTACTTTTAAAAAAACCTAGAAAGCAGTAGAGGGAGAGAACCAGGCACACAAAAAGTAAAATAAATGATCCATGAAAGAAAGAATAGATAAGCCAAACTTCATTAGTAGCACAATTCAATTTCTTCTCTGCAAAGGACAGTGTCAATTTTTTTTTTAAATGGTGAACAGTAGGCAGAACTACCTGCAGCTCCCATTCAGATGGACAGAGCAGCTTGTGGAGACTCACACTGTGAACTTTTGCTCCGAGAACTACTGCAGGGACATACCAGGAAAGCTGAGAGAATCCATAGACCCTTTGAAGAAAGTGGCTTGCCACTGCAGGTTTTGTGAGACAGCCAAATAACTGTGAGTAATCAAAGTTTGAGGGGGAAGGTCCACCTCCAAACAAACATCCTCACAGGAAAATCTGAAGGTCCAGATCACGGGAGAAGGATTTAACCTTACCGGAGCCGAGATGAATTTAGAGAGCCAAGTGAAATGTAAGAGTAGAGGAAGCAGCTGGATGAGTGCCATGGGCACTCTCGATCCCCAGTGAAGCCATTCCTTGCTTTGTCTCACAGGGGTCTTTGGAGAGGTCTGCCAGTGGAATTGAGGAAAGACCACAAGGAGAAGAAAACTTCTAGCTGAACTTTGTAACAATTTTGACTGAACGTGAAGTTTCCCAGACAGAATCTGGGGAAGGGGGCAAACAGGGAGTGCAGATACAAGCAAAGAAACTGCAGCAGATGGGGAGATGTGAAACCTGAAAGCCCTGCCTGCTTTCTCACCAGGGAGGCTTGTACCCTGGGGCAACTTCATTCCTGCTCACTGGCTGCCTGGAAACGAACTCAGTGCTGTTGGTGGGGCATGGTGGGAGTGAAATTGTTCTTTCAGGCTGCATGGGAATTGACTGAGGCCTGTCACTGCCAGCTTTCCCTCACCTCCCCAATTCCCTGGTAAGAAGCAGCAGAGGCAGCCATAATCCCCCTAAAAACATAACTCCATCAGCCTCAAAACTATACCCTTACCCCTGACAGCAGCTACAGCAAGACCCACCAAAGGAGAGTTTCAGCTTAGACATACCTAACCCTACCACCACCTGATGGTCTTTCTCTACTCACCCTGGTAGCCAAAGACAAAGGACATAATTACTTGGGAGATCCACAGCTCTGCCCACTTCCTGAGAAATCTCAATACTCATCCAGGCAACCCTAGTGCAGGCCTGTGTCTTCCCTACACTGCCATAGTTGATGCTTTTTTTTTTTTTATCGAAAGAGCTTTAATTTTTTCTTAATTTTACATAAATTAATAGTGTATCTTAAAGTTAATGATGTTTTACATTTAGTGAAAGACAGTTGAATTCAAGTTAGTTAAATACATGCGATACAACTCCAATTTAATGATCAATTAACTCTCATTGTATAATGTTGATGTGTCATTGATATGGTTTGGCTGTTTCCCCAACCAAATCTCATCTTGAATTATAGCTCCCATAATCCTCACTTGTCATGGGAAGGACCCAGTGGGAAGTAATTGAATCATGAGGGTGGGTTTTCCTGTGCTGTCCTCGTGATAGTAAATAAGTCTCAGGAGAATCTGATGGTTTTATAAAGGGCAGTTCTGCACATGCTTTCTTGCCTGCTGCCATGTAAGACATGTCTTTGCTCCTCCTTTGCCTTCCACCATTATTGTGAGGCCTCCCCAGCCATATGGAACTGTGAGTCCATTAAACTTCCTTTCCTTTATAAATTTCTCAGTCTCCAGAATGTCTTTATTAGCATACTGATAACAGACTATTACAGTTATTAACTTTTTAAAAGCTTCTGACTTATATATATATATATATATATTTTATTGCATTTTAGGTTTGGGAGTACATGTGAAGAACATGCAAGATTATTGCATAGGTACACACATGGCAGTGTAATTTGCTGCCTTCCTCCCCATCACCTATATCTGGCATTTCTCTCCATGCTATCCCTCCCCAACTCCCCAACCCCCACTGTCCCTCCCCTTTTCCCCCCTGATAGACCCCAGTGTGTGATGCTCCCCTCCCTGTGTCCATGTGTTCGCATTGCTCAACACCCACCTATGAGTGAGAATATGCGGTGTTTGATTTTCTGTTCTTGTGTCAGTTTGCTGAGAAGGATAGTTTCCAGGTTCATCCATGTCCCTACAAAGGACGTGAACTCATCGTTTTTGATGGCTGCATAATATTCCATGGTGTATATGTGCCACATTTTCCCTGTCCAGCCTATCATCAATGGGCATTTGGGTTGGTTCCAGGTCTTTGCTATTGTAAACTGTGCTGCAATGAACATTCGTTTGCATGTGTCCTTATAGTAGAATGATTTATAGTCCTTTGGATATATACCCAGTAATGGGATTGCTGGATCAAATGGAATTTCTATTTCTAGGTCTTTGAGGAATCACCACACTGTCTTCCACAATGGTTGAACTAATTTACACTCCCACCAACAGTGTAAAAGTGTTCCTATTTCTCCACATCCTCTCCAGCATCTGTCATCTCCAGATTTTTTAATGATCACCATTCTTACTGGAGTGAGATGGTATCTCAATGTAGTTTTGATTTGCATTTCTCTAACGACCAGTGATGATGAGCATTTTTTCATAGGTTTGTTGGCTTCATGTATGTCTTCTTTTGTAAAGTGTCTGTTCATATCCTTTGCCCACTTTTGAATGGGCTTGTTTGGTTTTTGTTTTGTAAATCTGTTTCAGTTCTTTGTAGATTCTGGATATCAACCCTTTGTCAGATGGGTAGACTGCAAAAATTTTTTCCCATTCTGTTGGTTGCCAATTCACTCTAATGACTGTTTCTTTTGCTGTGCAGAAGCTGTGGAGTTTGATTAGGTCCCATTTGTCTATTTTGGCTTTTGTTGCCAATGCTTTTGGTGTTTTCTGTATGAAGTCCTTGCCTACGCCTATGCCCTGAATGGTTTTGCCTAGATTTTCTTCTAGGGTTTTTATGGTGTTAGGTCTTATGTTTAAATCTTTAATCCATCTGGAGTTAATTTTAGTGTAAGGTGTCAGGAAGCGGTCCAGTTTCTGCTTTCTGCACATGACTAGCCAGTTTTCCCAACACCATTTATTAAACAGGAACTCATTTCCACATTGTTTGTTTTTGTCAGGTTTGTCAAAGATCGGGTGTTGTAGATGTGTTGTGTTGCCTCGGAGGCCTCTGTTCTGTTCCATTGGTCTATATCTCTGTTTTGGTACCAGTACCATGCTGTTTTGATTACTGTAGCTTTGTAGTATACTTTGAAGTCCACGAGTGTGATGCCTCCAGCTTTGTTCTTTTTGCTTAGAATTGACTTGGCTATGCGGGCTCTCTTTTGGTTCCATATGAAGTTTAAGGAGGTTTTTTCCAGTTCTGTGAATAAGGTCATTGGTAGCTTTATAGGGATAGTGTTGAATCTGTAAATTACTTTGAGCAGTATGGCCATTTTCACGATATTGATTCTTCCTAGCCATGAACATGGAATGTTTCTCCATCTGGTTGTGTCCTCTCTTATTTCGTTGAGCAGTGGTTTGTTGTTCTCCTTGAAGAGGTCCTTTACATTCCTTGTTAGTTGTATTCCTAGGTATTTTATTCTCTTTGTAGCAATTGTGAATGGCAGTTGGTTCTTCATTTGGCTGTCTTTAAGTCTGTTATTGGTGTATAGGAATGCTTGTGATTTTTGCACATTGATTTTGTATCCTGAGACTTTGCTGAAGTTGCTTATCAGTTTCAGGAGATTTTGGGCTGAGACGATGGGGTCTTCTAGATATACAATCATGTCGTCTGCAAATAGAGACAATTTGACTTCCTCCTTTCCTATTTGAATACCCTTTATTTCTTTTTCTTGCCTGATTGCTCTGGCTAGAACTTCCAGTACTATATTGAATAAGAGTGGTAAGAGAGGACATCCTTGCCTAGTGCCAGATTTCAAAGGGAATGCTTCTAGTTTTTACCCACTTAGTATGATATTGGCTGTTGGTTTGTCATAAATAGCTTTTATCAATTTTGAGATATGTTCCGTCAATACCTAGTTTATTGAAGGTTTTTAGCATGAGGCGCTGTTGAATTTTGTCAAAGGCCTTTTCTGCATCAATTGAGATTATCATGTGGTTTTTGCCTTTGGTTCTGTTTATGAGGTGGATTATGTTTATAGATTTGCGTATGTTGAACCAGCCTTGCATCCCCCGGGATGAAGTCTACTTGATCATGGTGGATAAGCTTTTTGATGTGCTGTTGCAATCGGTTTGCCAGTATTTTATTGAAGATTTTTGCATCTATGTTCATCACGGCTTTGGCCTGAAGTTTTCCTTTCTTGCTGTGTCTCTGCTGGGTTTTGGTATCAGGATGATGTTGGTCTCACAAAATGATTTGGGAAGGATTCCCTCTTTTGGATTGTGTGGAATCGTTTCAGAAGGAATGGTACCAGCTCCTCTTTGTATGTCTTGTACAATTTGGCTATGAACCCATCTGGACCTGGGCTTTTTTTGGTGGTAGGCTCTTAATTGCTGCCTCAACTTCAGACCTTGTTATTGGTCTATTCAGGGTTTTGACTTCTTCCTGGTTTAGGCTTGGGAGGATGCAAGTGTCCAGGAATTTATCCATTTCTTCCAGGTTTACTAGTTTATGTGCATAGAGTTGTTTGTAATAATCTCTGATGATGGTTTGAATTTCTATGGAATCTGTGGTGATATCCCCTTTATCATTTTCATTGCATCTATTTGACTATTTTCTCTTTTCTTTTTTATTAATCTGGCTAGTGGTCTATTTTGTTGACCTTTTAGAAAAACCAGCTCCTGGGTTTATTGATTTTTTGAAGGGTTTTTCATGTTTCTATCTCCTTCAGTTCTGCTCTGATCTTAGTTATTTCTTGTCTTCTGCTAGGTTTTGAGGTTTTTTTATCTTGCTCCTCTAGTTCTTTCAATTTTGATGATAGGGTGTTAATTTTAGATCTCTCCTTTCTTCTCATGTGGGCATTTATTGCTATATATTTTCCTCTAGAGACTGTTTTAAATGTGTCCCAGAGATTCTGGTATGTTGTGTCTTCGTTCTCGTTGGTTTCAAAGAACATCTTTATTTCTGCCTTCATTTCATTGTTTATCCAGTGAACATTCAAGAGCCAGTTGTTCAGTTTCCATGAAGCTGTGCAGTTCTGAGTTAGTTTCTGAATTCTGAGTTCTAACTTGATTGCACTGTGGTCTGAGAGACTGTTTGTTATGATTTCCGTTCTTTTTTATTTGCTGAAGAGTGATTTACTTCCAATTATGTGGTCAATTTTAGAGTACATGCGATGTGGTGCTGAGAAGAATGTATATTCTGTGGATTTGGGGTGGAGAGTTCTGTAAATGTCTATTAGGTTTGCTTGATCCAGGTGTGAGTTCAAGTCCTGGATATCCTTGTTAATTTTCTGTCTTGTTGATCTAATATTGACAATGGGGTGTTCAAGTCTCCCACTATTATTGTGTGGGAGTCTAAGTCTCTTTGTAAGTCATTAAGAACTTGCCTTATGTATATGGGTGCTCCTGTATTGGGTGCGTATATATTTAGGATTGTTAGCTCTTCTTGTTGCATTGATCCTTTTACCATTATGTAATGTCCTTCTTTGTCTCTTTTGATCTTTGTTGGTTTAAAGTCTATTTTATCAGAGATGAGAATTGCAACTCCTGCTTTTTTTGCTCTCCATTAGCTTGGTAAATCTTCCTCCATCCCTTTATTTTGAGCCTTTATGTATCTTTGCATGGGAGATGGGTTTCCTGGATACAGCACACAGACGGGTTTTGGCTTTTTATCCAGTTTGCCAGTCTATGTCTTTTGATTGGGGCATTTAGCCCATTTACATTTAAGGTTAATATTGTTATGTGTGAATTTGATCCTGCCATTTTGATGCTAGCTGGCTGTTTTGCCAGTTAGTTGATGCAGTTTCTTCATTGTGTTGCTGCTCTTTGCCATTTGGTATGTTTTTGGAGTGGCTGGTACTGGTTGTTCCTTTCTATGTTTAGTGCCTCTTTCAGGAGCTCTTGTAAAGCAGGCCTGGTGGTGATGAAACTCTGAGTACTTGCTTGTTCGCAAAGGATTTTATTTTTCCTTCACTTATGAAGCTCAGTTTGGCTGGATATGAAATTCTGGGTTGAAAGTTCTTTTCTTTAAGGATGTTGAATATTGGCCCCCACTCTCTTCTGGCCTGTAGGGTTTCTGCTGAGAGATCTGCTGTGAGTCTGATGGGCTTCCCTTTGTGGCTAACCCCACCTTTCTCTCTGGCTGCTCTTAGCATTTTCTCCTTCATTTCAACCCTGGTGAATCTGACGATTATGTGCCTTGGGGTTGTTCTTCTTGAGGAATATCTTTGTGGTGTTCTCTGTATTTCCTGGACTTGAATTTTGGCCTGCCTTCCTAGGTTGGGGAAGTTCTCCTGGATAACATCCTGAAGAGTATTTTCCAGCTTGGATTCATTCTCTCCGTCACATTCAGGTACACCTATCAAACGTAGATTAGGTCTTTTCACATAGTCCCATATTTCTTGGATATGTTCATTTCTTTTTACCCTTTTTTCTCTACTCTTTCCTTCTCGTTTTATTTCATTAAGTTGATCTTCGACCTCTGATATCCTTTCTTCTGCTTGGTCGATTCAGCTGTTGAAACTTGTGTATGCTTCGCAAAGTTCTTGTGTTGTGTTTTTCAGCTCCGTCAATTCACTTATATTCCTCTCTAAGTTGGTTATTCTCATTAGCATTTCGTCAAATCTTTTTTCAAGGTTCTTAGTTTCTTTGCATTGGGTTAGAACATGTTCTTTTAGCTCACAGAAGTTTCTTATTATCCTCCTTCTGAAGCCTGATTCTGTCATTACATCACACTCATTGTCCATCCAGCCTTGTTCCCTTGCTGGTGAGAAGTTGTGATCCCTTGTAGGAGGAGAGGCGTTCTGGTTTTGGGTGTTTTCCTCCTTTTCGCACTGGTTTCCTCCCATCTTTGTGGATTTATCTATGTGTGGTCTTTGTGGTTGGTGATTTTCAGATGAGGTCTCAGTGGATGTCCAGTTTGTTGATGATGAAGTTATTTCTTTCTGTTTCTTAGTTTTCCTTCTAACAGTCTGGCCCCTCTGCTGTAGGACTGCTGAGGTCTACTCCCGGCCCTGCTTGCCTGGGGATCACCTGCAGCAGCTGCAGAACAGTAAGGGTTGCTGCCAGTTTCTTCTTCTGCTATCTTTGTCCCAAAAGAATACCTGCCAGATGTCAGTCTGAGCTCTCCTTTATGAGGTGACTCGTTGGATATACTGGGGTCAGGGGAGCTGCTTGAGGAGACAGAGAGTCCTTTATAGGAGCTCAAGTGCTGAGCTGTGAGCTCTGTTGTTCATTCAGTGTTGCTGGGCAGGAACGTTTAATTCTGCTGCAGCAGAACTCATAAACCCCTTTTTTTCCCCAGGTGTTCTGTCCCGGGGGAGTTAGGGCTTTATTTATGAGTTTCCCTTGTGCTGCTGCCTTTTTCTCAGGGCTGCCTTGCCTAGCAATGAGGCAGCCTAGTCACTGCCTGCAGAGGCTTTGCTGAGCTGCTGTGGGCTCCTCCCAGCTGCCGTGTGAACTTCCCTGTAGTCCTGTTTATACCGGTGTAGTCAGAACAGCCTCGGCAATGGCGGGCTGCCTCAACAATGGCAAACTACCTCTGTAGTGGCAGACTGCCTCAGTAATGGTGGATGCCCCCTCCCCCCACAGAGCTGGACCGTCCCAGGTTCAGCTGTGCTTGCTGTGAAACTCTCGATCCAGAGCATTTCTGATTGCTGTTTTTTTGAGGGGGGTGGGACCAGCCAAGCCTGATCACCTGGCTCCCTGCCTCAGAGACTTTTTTTTTTTTTAGTTGAGTGGTCGACTGTCTCCCAGGTGTTCCAGCCGCCTGTTGAAAAGGCACCGGGATCTGTGTGGTTTCCCATGTGGCAACCCACTGTGCCGGCTGAAACCGTGGGCACTGAGCTTCGTGGCGTTTTTTTGCCTGGGAAATCTCCTGGCCTGGGTGCCTGTTTCAGTCCCCTTTTTTAATCAGATGAATGGGTGGCTCTGCCTTCCCAGAGCTCCAATTGCCAGCTAAAACAGCACCCAGACCCATGTATTTTGTATGGGGAACCACTGCACTGGGGCACTGCCCAAAATAGTGGCACCGGTGAAAACAGCTACGCCGGCCAAACCAGCCGTGCTGGCGACCCGTGGGGCTCCTCCCCCCTGGGAATCTCCTGGTCTGTGGGCAATAAAAATCCATCTGGGAATGTGGCGTCCACTCACCCTCCGTGCTTTCACTGGGAGCTGCAATCCTCAGCTGCTCCTAATCGGCCATCTTGGATCCTCCCCCAGCTGATGCTCTCTTGAAAGCACCACCTGCTGGCTGGAGGCCAACCCACACAAAATCATTGCACTAAAAAAGGACCTCCACAGAGTCCACTTTACTTCCCTGCTACCTCCACCACAGCAGGTGCTAATATTCGCAAATGAGAGACCAGAAGACAGATTACATCACAGGACTCTTTGAAGACACCCCCTAGAACCTGACTAGAGCCCAGTAGCTCCACTGGGTGGCTAGATCAGGAAGAGAACGAACAATAACAATCACTACAGGTCAGCTCTCAGGAAGTCCCATCCCTAGGGGAAGGGGGGAGAGCACCACATCAAGGGAGTACCACATGGGACCAAAAAAATCTGATCAGCAGCCCTTGAGTCCCAGATCTTCCCTCTGACAGTCTACCCAAATGAGAAGAAATCAGAAAGACAGTTCTGAAAATATGATTAAACAAGGTTCATTAGTACCCCCAAAAGATCATAGTAGCTCACCAACAATAAATTTAAACCAAGATGAAATGTCGAGATTGCCAGAAAAATAGTTCAAAAGGTCAATTATTAAGCTACTTAAGGAGGCACCAGAGAAAGGTGAATATCAACTTTAAAAAATAAAAATAAAAAAATGATACAGGATATTAACAAGAAAATCTCCAGAGAAATAGATAGCATAAACAAAAACAATCACAACTTCTGGAAAGGAAGGGCACAATTGCAGAAATGCAAGATACACTGGAAAGTCTCAGCAATAGAATTAAATAAGTAGAAGAAAGAATTTCAGAGCTTAAATACAAGGCTTTCAAATTAACCCAATCTGAAGGGAAAAAAAAGGAAAAAAGAATACAAAAATTAATAAACCCTCTAAGAAGTCTGGAATTATGTTAAACAATCAAACCTAAGAATAATGGTATTGCCAGGGAAGAAAATCAATTTCAAAGTTTGGAAAACATATTTGAGAAAATAATAGAGGAGAAATTCCCTGGCCTTGCTAGAGATCTAGACATCCAAATATAAGAAGCTCAAAGAACACCTGGGAAATTCATTGCAAAAGAGAATCACCTAGTCACATAGTCCTCAGGTTATCTAAGGTCAAGACAAAGGAAAGAATCATGAGAACTGTGAGGGAAAAGCATCAGATAACCTATAAAGGAAAACCTATCAGATTAACAGCAGATTTCTCAACAGAAGCTATACAAGCTAGAAGGGATTGGGGTCCTATCTTTAGCCTCCTTAAACAACAAAACTAATCAGCCAAGAATTTTGTATCCAGTGAAAATTAGGCTTCATAAATGAAGACAACACATAGTCTTTTTCAGACAAAAAAATGCTAAGAGAATTTGCAACTACCAAGTTAACATTACAAGAACTGCTAAAAGAAATTAGAAATCTTGAAACATATCCTCAAAATACACCAAAATAGAACCTCCTTAAAACATAAATTTCACAGGTCCTACAAAAAAATAAACACAATGGAAAAAAGAAACCTAAGTTTTCGAGGCAATAACTAGCACAGTGAATAGAATAGTACCTCAATTTTCAATACTAACGTTGAATGTAAATGACCTAAATGGGCCACCTAAAAGGTACAGAATGGCAGAATGGATAAGAATTCACCAACATAAGGACACACATAAATTTAAGGTAAAGGAGTGGAAAAAGATATTTCATGCAAATGGACACCAAAAGCAAACAGGAGTAGCTATTCTTACATCAGACAAAACATATTTTAAAGCAATAACTGTTTAAAAAGACAAAGGACATTACATAATGATAAAAATACTAGTCCAACAGGAAACTATCACAATCCTAAATATATATGCACCTAACACTGGTGATCTCAAATTTATAAAACAATTCCTACTGAGCATGAGAAATAGAATAAACAACAACACAATAATAGTGGGGGACTTAAATACTCCACTGACAGCACTAGACAGGTCATCAAAACAGAAAGCCAACAAAGAAACAATAGGCTTAAACTATACCCTAGAACAAGTGTACTTAACAGATATTTACAGAACATTCTATGCCAAAACTAAAGAATATACGTTCTATTCATCAGCACATGAATCATTCTCCAAGACAGACAACATGATAGTCCACAAAACAAGTCTCAATAAACAAGAAAATCAAAATTATATCAAGTACTCTCTCTGACAACAGTGAAATAAAACTGAAAATCAACTCCAAAAAAAACCTTCAAATTATGCAAATACATGGAAATTAAATAACCGCCCGTGAATGATTGCTGCGTCAACAGTGAAACCAAAATGAAAATTTTAAAAGTTATTTTAACTGAGCAATAACAGTGACACAACCTATGCAAACCTCTGGGACACAGCACAAGCAGTTCTATGAAAAAAGTTTGTAGCACTGAACTCCTACATCAAAAGTCTGAAGGAGTGCAAATAAACAATCTAAGGTCACACCTCAAGGAACTAGAGAAAAAAGAACAAACCAAAACCAAATCCAACAGAAGAAAAAAAAATTAACAAAGATTAGAGCAGAACTAAATGAAATTGGAACAAAAAAAAATACAACAGATAAATGAAACAAAAATACGTTTTGTTGAAAAGATAAACAAAATTGATAGATCATTAACAAGATTAAACAGGAAAAGAAGAGAGAAGATCCAAATAAGCTCAATTAGAAAGAAAAAGGGAGAAATTACAACTGATACCACAGAAATACAAAAGATCATTTAAGAATACTATGAACACCTTCACATTCACATACTAGAAAATCTAGAGGAGATGGATAAATTTCTGAAAATATACAACCCTCTAGATTAAACCAGAAAGAAATAGAAACTCTAAACAGAGTAGTAACAAGTAGCAACATTGAGATATTAATTTAAAAACTGCCAACAAAAACCAAGTCCAGATCAGATGAATTCCCAGTTGAATTATATCAAACATTCAAAGAAGAACTGGTACCAATCATATTGACGCAATTTGAAAACATAGAAAAAGAGGGAATTCTCCCTAAATCATCCCATGAAGCCAGTATCACTCTAAAACCAAAACCAGGAAAGGACATAACAAAAAACGAAAACTACAGAACAATGTCCCTAGTGAACACAGATGCAAAAATCTGACTGAATCCAAACAGCATATCAAAAAGATAATCCATCATGATCAAGGGGTTTCATACCAGGGATGGTTTAACATATGCAAGTCAATACATGTAATATACCACATAAAGAGAATTAAAAACAAAAATCACATAATCATCTCAATGGACTCAGAAAAAGCATTTGACAAAATCTAGCATCACTTTATAATTGAACCCTGAGCAAAATCAGCACAGGAGAGACATACATTAAGGTAATAAAAGACATCTATGACAAACCCATAGTCGATATTATATTAAACAGGGAAAAGTTGAAAGCACTCCCCCCTGAGAACTAGAACAAGACAAGGTTGTCCACATCATCACTTCTATACAACATAGTACTGAAAGTCCTAGCCAGAGCAATCAGACAAGAGAAAGGAATAAAAGGCATCCAAATGGGTAAAGAGGAAGTTAAACTGTCACTGTTTGCTGATCACATAATCCTATACCTAGAAAATCCTCAAGACTCATCCAGAAAACTCCTAGAACTGATAAATGAATTCAGTAAAATTTCAGGGTACGAAATTATTGTACACAAATCAGTAGCACTGCTATACACCAACAGTGACCAAGCTGAGAATCAAATCAAGAATTCAACTTCTTTTATGATAGCTGCAGAAAAAAAAAATAAAATACTTAGGAATATACCTAACCAAGGCTGTGAAAGACCTCTGCAAGGAAAACTACAAAACACTGCTGAAAGAAATCACAGACAATACAAACAAATGGGAGCACATCCCATACTCATGAATGGGTAGAATCAATATTGTGTAAACTATCACATCACCAAAAGCAATCCACAAATTCAATGCAATTCCCATTCTTCACAGAACTAGAAAAAACAATCCTAAAATTCATGTAGAACCAAAAAAGGGCCCATATAGCCAAAGCAAGACTAAGCAAAAGGAACAAATCTGGAGGCATCATGTTACCAAACTTCAAACTATACTATAAGGCCGTAAGTCGCCAAAACCTCATAGTAATGGTATAAAAATTGGCACATAGACCAATGGAACATAATAGACAACCCAGAAATAAATCCATATACTTATATCCAAGTGATCTTTGACAAAGCAAACAAAAACATAAAGTGGGGAAAACACGACCTTTTCAACAAATGGTGCTAAGATAATTGGCAAGCCACATGTAGAATGAAACTGGATCCTCGTCTCTCACCTTATACAAAAATCAACTCAAGACAGGTCAAAGACTTAAATCTAAGACCCGAAACCATAAAAATTCTAGAAGAAAACATTGGAAAAACCGTTCTAGACATTGGCTTAGACAAAGCGCTCATGACCAAAAACCCAAAATCAAATGCAACAAAACAAAGATAGATGGGACTTAATTAAACTAAAAAGCTTCTATACAGCAAAAGTAATAATCTGCAAAGTTAACAGACAACTCACAGAGTGGGAGAAAATATTCACAAACTATGCATCTGACAAAGGACTAATATCCAGAGTCTACAAGGAACTCAAACAAATCAGCAAGAAACAAACAAACAGTCCCATCAAAAAGTGGGCTGGGGCATGAATAGACAATTCACAAAACAAGATATACAAATGACCAATAAAAATATGAAAAAATGCTCATCGTCACTAATTATCAGGAAAATGCAAACCAAAACCACAGTAGAATGACCATAATCAAAAAATTAAAAAATGATATATGTTGGCCTGAATGTGGTAAAAAGGGAACACTTTTACACTGCTAGTGGAAATGCAAACTAGTATAACCACTCTGGAAAACAGTGTGGAGACTCCTTAAAGAATTAAAAGTAGATCTACCATTTGATCTAGGAATCCCACTCCTGGTGTCTATCCAGATGAAAAGAAGTCCTTATATAAAAAAGATATGTGCACATGCATTTTTATAGCAGCACAATTTGCAGTTGCAAAAATATGGAACCAGCCCAAATAAACGCCCATCAATCAATGAGTAGATAAAGAAAATATATATATCATGGAATACTACTCAGCCAGGAAAGTGAATTAAATGATGACACTCACAGCAACCTGGATGGAACTGGAGACTATTATTTAAAGTGAAGTAACTCAGGAATGGAAAGCCAAACATTATATGTTTTCACTCATAAGCGGGAGCTAAGCTGTGAGGACACAAAGGCATAAGAATGATAAAACGGGCTTTGGGGACTTGGGGGGAAAGAGTGGGGAGGGTGGTGAGGAATAAATGATTTCATATTGGGTAGTGTACACTCCTCAGGCGATGGATGCACCAAAATCTCAGAAATCACCACGAAAGATCTTACTTATGTAACCAGACACCGCCTGTTCCCCATAAACCTATTGAAATAAAAAATTAAAATTAAAAAAAATAAATTAAAATTGGTCTTTGAAAATAAAGACATTGTCAAGAGAATGAAATGACAACCGCAGACTGGGTGAAAATCTTGTAAAAGATATATCTGAAAAAGGATTGTTATCAAAAGTATGCAAAGAACTCTTAAAACTCAACAACAAGAACATAAACAACTCAAGTTTAAAAAGGAGCCAAAGCACTTAGCAAACACATCACTAGAAAATATATGTAGGTGGCAAATAAGCCAGTTTAAAGATGCTCCAAATCATATGTCATCAGATAAGTGCAAACTGAAATGAGAAATCACGATAAACCTCTAAGAATGGCCAAAATTCAGAATATCAAATCCTGGCAAGGATGTGGAGCAACAAGAACTCTCCTTCACTGCTAGAGGAGAATGTAAAATGGTGCAGGCCCTCTGTGAGACAATATGGCAGTTTCATACAAAACTAAAAAGACTCTTAACATGTAATCCAGCAATAGTGCTCTTTGGTACTTACCCAAAGGAATTGAAAAATTATACTCATGCAAAAACCTGCACAGGGATGTTTCTAGCAGCTTAATTGCTAAGACTTGGAACCAAGGAAGATATTCTTCAATAGATGAGTAGATAAACTGTGGTACATAACAGACAGTGAAATATTATTCAAGCTAAAAAGAAATGAGCTATCAAGCCGTAAAAAACACATGGAGGAAATTTAAATGTGTTACTAAGTGAAAGAAGAGCAACCTGGAAAGGCTATCTACTGTATGATTCCAACTACATGCTCTTCTGGAAAAGGAAAAACTATGAAGATCACTGATTGTCAGGGGGTAGGGGAAAGGGGGAATGAATTAGCAGAACACAGGATTTTAGGGCAGTGAAAATAGTCTACACAATACCATAATAGTGGATATATGTCATTGAACATTTTGTCTAAATCCATAGAATATACAAAACAGTTAATCCTAATGTAAACTATTAAATTAGAGTTATGATGTGTGAATGTAGGGGTAAGTGGAAAGTCTCTGTACCCCCCCTTTCAATTTTGTTGTGAGCCTAAAACTACTCTTAAAAAATGAAGTCTCCCTTTGGCAGGAACTACCATATTCCAGTAATTTCCTAAAATGACAAATACCAATGGAAAGAGAAGAGACACTTGACATATGTTCCTTAGGCCTTTTAGAAAATATGGAGTTGTTTGACCATGTACATGCAATTCTATAAGAAAGGTGATACTGTAGACATAAGGGAATGGGTACTGTTCAAAAAGGAATGCCCACTAATGTTACCATGGCAAAACTGGTAGAGTCTACAGTGTTCCCCAGCATGCTGTTGGCATTATTGTAAACAAACAATTTAAGGGCAAGATTCTTGCCAAGAGAATTAATGTACGTATTGAGCACATTAAGCAGTTTAAGTGCTGAAATAGCTTCCTGAAACATGTGAAGGAAAATGGTCAGAAAAAAAGGAAACCAAAGAGAAAGAAAGGTACTTAGGTTCAAATGAAGCACCAGCCTGCCCCACGTGGAGAAGCAAACTTTGTGAGAACCAAAGGATAGGAGCCTGAGCTGCTGAAACCCCTTCCCTTTGAATTCATGCATAATACGTGTTTAAAAAAAAAAAAAAAAAAAAAAAGACAACTGGACTGCATAAAAATCAACTAACATAAAGGGATAAAGAAGCCATGATGAAAATAGTCATAGCCACAGACTATGAAGAAGGAGGGGTCAACCCTTGTAGA
Organism: Ateles fusciceps; assembly: GCA_036589455.1. Taxonomy (NCBI): domain Eukaryota; kingdom Metazoa; phylum Chordata; class Mammalia; order Primates; family Atelidae; genus Ateles; species Ateles fusciceps. The sequence continues at coordinate 2,982,996 of JAZHEH010001063.1, forward strand.
AGACAGGGTAGCAATTCCTCAAGGATCTACAACTAGAAATACCATTTGACCCAGTAATACCATTACTGGGTATATACCCAAAGGATTATAAATCATTCTATTATAAAGACACATGCACATGTATGTTTATTGAGGCACTGTTCACAATAGCAAAGACTTGAAACCAACTCAAATGCCCATCAATGATAGACTGGATAAAGAAAATGTGACATGGGGGTGGATCCAAGATGGTCGATTAAGAGCAGCTGAGGATTGCAGCTCCCAGTGAAAGCGCGGAGGGTGAGTGGACGCCGCATTGCCAGACAGATTTTTATTGCCCACAGACCAGAAGATTCCCAGGGGGAGGAGCCCCACGGGTCGCCAGCGCGGCTGGTTTGGCCGGCGCAGCAGTTTTTGCTGGTGCGACTGTTTTCGCCGGCGCTGCTGTTTTGGGCGGCGTCCCGGCGCAGCGGTTCCCCATACAAAATACGTGGGTCCGGGTGCCGTTTCAGCTGGCAATTGGAGCTCAGGGGAAGGCAGAGCCGCCCATTCATCTGATTAAAAAAGGGGACTGAAACAGGCAGCCAGGCCGGGAGATTTCCCGGGCCAAAAAAAAAACGCCACGAATCTCCGCGCCCCGCGGTTTCAGCCGGCGTAGTGGGTCGCCGCACGGGAAATCACACAGATCCCGGTGCCTTTTCAACAGGCGGCTGGAACACCTGGGAGACTCTGAGGCAGGGAGCCAGGTGATCAGGCTCGGCTGGTCCCACCCCCACAAAAAAAACAGCCATCGGAAACGCTCTGGATCCAGAGTTTCACAGCAAGCACAGCTGAACCTGGGACGGTCCAGCTCTGTGGGGGGAGGGGCGTCCGCAATTACTGAGGCAGTCTGCCGCTACAGAGGTAGTTTGCCATTGCTGAGGCAGTTCTCACTACACCGGTATAAACAGGACTGCAGGGAAGTTCATACGGCAGCTGGGTGGAGCCCACAGCAGCTCAGCAAAGCCTCTGTAGGCAAACAGTGACTAGGCTGCCTCATCGCTGGGCAAGGCAGCCCTGAGAAAAAGGCAGCAGCACCAGGGGAAACTCATAAATAAAGCCCTAACTCCCCCAGGACAGAGCACCTGGAGAAAAAAGGGGTTTATGAGTTCTGCTGCAGCAGACTTAAACGTACCTGCCCAGCAACTCTGAATGAACAACGGAGCTCACAGCTCAGCACTTGAGCTCCTATAAAGGAAACTCTGTCTCCTCAAGCAGCATCCTGATCCCCCGTATATCCAACGAGTCACCTCACAAAGGAGTGCTCAGACGGACATCTGGGGGGTATTCTTCTGGGACAAAGATAGCAGAAGAAGAGACTGGCAGCAACCGTTACTGTTATGCAGCTGCTGCAGGTGATCCCCCCAGGCAAGCAGGGCCGGGAGTGGACCTCAGCAGCCCTACAGCAGAGGGGTCAGACTGGTAGAAGGAAAACTAAGAAACAGAAATAAATAACTTCATCATCAACAAACGGGAAGTCCACTGAGAGACCCCATCTGAAAATCACCAACCACAAAGACCACACATAGATAAATCCACAAAGATGGGAAGAAACCAGCACAAAAAGGAGGTAAACACCTGAAACCAGAACGCCTCTCCTCCTACAAGGGATCACAACTCCCCACCAGCAAGGGAACAAGGCTGGATGGACAATGAGTGTGATGAAATGACTGAATCAAGCTTCAGAAGGTGGGTAGTAAGAAACTTCTGTGAGTTAAAAGAACATGTTCTAACCCAATGCAAACAACCTAACAACCTTGAAAAAAGATTTGACGAAATGCTAATGAGAATAACCAACTTAGAGAGGAATGTAAGTGAATTGATGGAGCTGAAAAACACAACACAAGAACTTTGTGAAGCATACACAAGTTTCAACAGCCGAATTGACCAAGCAGAAGAAAGGATATCAGAGGTCGAAGATCAACTCAATGAAATAAAACGAGAAGGAAAGAGTAGAGAAAAAAGGGTAAAAAGGAACGAACAAAGTCTCCAAGAAATATGGGACTATGTGAAAAGACCTAATCTACGTTTGATAGGTGTACCTGAATGTGACGGAGAGAATGAATCCAAGCTGTAAAACACTCTTCAGGATATTATCCAGGAGAACTTCCCCAACCTAGGAAGGCAGGCCAAAATTCAAGTCCAGGAAATACAGAGAACACCACAAAGATATTCCTCAAGAAGAACAACCCCAAGGCACATAATCGTCAGATTCACCAGGGTTGAAATGAAGGAGAAAATGCTAAGGGCAGCCAGAGAGAAAGGTCGGGTTACTCACAAAGGGAAGCCCATCAGACTCACAGCAGATCTCTCAGCAGAAACCCTACAAGCCAGAAGAGAGTGGGGGCCAATATTCAACATCCTTAAAGAAAAGAACTTTCAACCCAGAATTTCATATCCAGCCAAACTGAGCTTCATAAGTGAAGGAAAAATAAAATCCTTTGCGAACAAGCAAGTACTCAGAGATTTCATCACCACCAGGCCTGCTTTACAAGAGCTCCTGAAAGAGGCACTAAACATAGAAAGGAACAACCAGTACCAGCCACTCCAAAAACATACCAAACAGTAAAGACCATCAACACAATGAAGAAACTGCATCAACTAACGGGCAAAACACCCACCTAGCATCAAAATGGCAGGATCAAATTCACACATAACAATATTAACCCTAAATGTAAATGGGCTAAATGCCCCAATTAAAAGACATAGACTGGCAAACTGGATAAAAAGCCAAAACCCGTCTGTGTGCTGTATCCAGGAAACCCATCTCCCATGCAGAGATACACAAAGGCTCAAAATAAAGGGATGGGGGAAGATTTACCAAGCAAATGGAGAGCAAAAAAAAGCAGGAGTTGCAATTCTCATCTCTGATAAAATAGACTTTAAACCAACAAAGATCAAAAGAGACAAAGAAGGACATTACATAATGGTAAAAGGATCAATGCAACAGGAAGAGCTAACGATCCTAAATATATACGCACCCAATACAGGAGCACCCAGATACATAAGGCAAGTTCTCAATGACTTACAAAGAGACTTAGATTCCCACACAATAATAGTGGGAGACTTGAACACCCCGTTGTCAATGTTAGACAGATCAACAAGACAGAAAATTAACAAGGATATCCAGGACTTGAACTCACACCTGGATCAAGCAAACCTAATAGACATTTACAGAACTCTCCACCCCAAATCCACAGAATATACATTCTTCTCAGCACCACATCACACCTACTCTAAAATTGACCACATAATTGGAAGTAAATCACTCCTCAGCAAATGCAAAAGAACAGAAATCATAACAAACAGTCTCTCAGACCACAGTGCAATCAAGTTAGAACTCAGAATTCAGAAACTGACTCAGAACCACACAGCTTCATGGAAACTGAACAACTGGCTCTTGAATGTTCACTGGATAAACAATGAAATGAAGGCAGAAATAAAGATGTTCTTTGAAACCAACGAGAACGAAGACACAACATACCAGAATCTCTGGGACACATTTAAAGCAGTCTCTAGAGGAAAGTATATAGCAATAAATGCCCACATGAGAAGCAAGGAGAGATCTAAAATTGACACCCTATCATCAAAATTGAAAGAGCTAGAGGAGCAAGATTAAAAAAACTCAAAACCTAGCAGAAGACAAGAAATAACTAAGATCAGAGCAGAACTGAAAGAGATAGAGACACGAAAAACTCTTCAAAAAATCAATAACACCAGGAGCTGGTTTTTTGTAAAGGTCAACAAAATAGACAGACCACTAGCCAGATTAATAAAAAAGAAAAGAGAAAATAATCAAATACATGCAATAAAAAACGATAAAGGGGATATCACCACAGATTCCATAGAAATTCAAACCATCATCAGAGATTATTACAAACAACTCTATGCACATAAACTAGTAAACCTGGAAGAAATGGATAAATTCCTGGACACATGCATCCTCCCAAGCCTAAACCAGGAAGAAGTCGAAACCCTGAATAGACCAATAACAAGGTCTGAAGTTGAGGCAGCAATTAAGAGCCTACCACCCAAAAAAAGCCCAGGTCCAGATGGGTTCATAGCCGAATTCTACCAGACATACAAAGAGGAGCTGGTACCATTCCTTCTGAAACTATTCCAAACAATCCAAAGAGAGGGAATCCTTCCTAAATCATTTTATGAGACCAACATCATCCTGATACCAAAACCCGGCAGAGACTCAGCAAGAAAAGAAAACTTCAGGCCAATATCCATGATGAACATAGATGCAAAAATCTTCAATAAAATACTGGCAAACCGATTGCAACAGCACATCAAAAAGCTTATCCACCATGATCAAGTAGGCTTCATCCCGGGGATGCAAGGCTGGTTCAACATACGCAAATCTATAAACATAATCCACCACATAAACAGAACCAAAGACAAAAACCACATGATTATCTCAATTGATGCAGAGAAGGCCTTTGACAAAATTCAACAGCCCTTTATGCTAAAAACTCTCAATAAACTAGGTATTGATGGAACGTATCTCAAAACGATAAAAGCTATTTACGACAAACCAACAGCCAATATCATACTGAATGGGCAAAAACTAGAAGCATTCCCTTTGAAATCTGGCACTAGACAAGGATGTCCTCTCTCACCACTCTTATTCAATATAGTACTGGAAGTTCTAGCCAGAGCAATCAGGCAAGAAAAAGAAATAAAGGGTATTCAAATAGGAAAGGAGGAAGTCAAATTGTTTTTATTTGCAGACGATATGATTGTATATCTAGAAGACCCCATCGTCTCAGCCCAAAATCTCCTGAAACTGATAAGCAACTTCAGCAAAATCTCAGGATATAAAATCAATGTGCAAAAATCACAAGCATTCCTATACACCAATAACAGACTTAAAGACAGCCAAATCAAGAACCAACTGCCATTCACAATGGCTACAAAGAGAATAAAATACCTAGGAATACAACTAACAAGGAACGTAAAGGACCTCTTCAAGGAGAACTACAAACCACTGCTCAATGAAATAAGAGAGGACACAAACAGATGGAGAAATATTCCATGTTCATGGCTAGGAAGAATCAATATTGTCAAAATGGCCATACTGCCCAGGGTAATTTACAGATTCAACGCTATCCCTATCAAGCTACCGATGACCTTCTTTGAAGAACTGGAAAAAACCACCTTAAACTTCATATGGAACCAAAAGAGAGCCCGCATAGCCAAGTCAATTCTAAGCAAAAAGAACAAAGCTGGAGGCATCACACTCCCGGACTTCAAATTATACTACAAAGCTACAGTAATCAAAACAGCATGGTACTGGTACCAAAACAGAGATATAGACCAATGGAACAGGACAGAGACCTCCGACGCAACACAACACATCTACAACCACCTGATCTTTGACAAACCTGACAAAAACAAACAATGTGGAAGCGAGTCCCTGTTTAATAAATGGTGTTGGGAAAACTGGCTAGTCATGTGCAGAAAGCAGAAGCTGGACCCCTTCCTGACACCTTACACTAAAATTAACTCCAGATGGATTAAAGATTTAAACATAAGACCTAACACCATAAAAACCCTAGAAGAAAATCTAGGCAAAACCATTCAGGACATAGGTGTAGGCAAGGACTTCATGACCAAAACACCAAAAGCAGTGGCAACAAAAGCCAAAATAGACAAATGGGACCTAATCAAACTCCACAGCTTCTGCACAGCAAAAGAAACAGTCATTAGAGTGAATCGGCAACCAACAGAATGGGAAAAAATTTTTGCAGTCTACCCATCTGACAAAGGGCTGATATCCAGAATCTACAAAGAACTGAAACACATTTACAAGAAAAAAACAAACAAGCCCATTCAAAAGTGGGCGAAGGATATGAACAGACACTTTACAAAAGAAGACATACATGAAGCCAACAAACATATGAAAAAATGCTCATCATCACTGGTCATTAGAGAAATGCAAATCAAAACTACATTGAGATACCATCTCACGCCAGTTAGAATGGCGATCATTGAAAAATCTGGAGACAACAGATGCTGGAGAGGATGTGGAGAAATAGGAACACTTTTACACTGTTGGTGGGAGTGTAAATTAGTTCAACCATTGTGGAAGACAGTGTGGCGATTCCTCAAGGACCTAGAAATAGAAATTCCATTTGATCCAGCAATCCCATTACTGGGTATATATCCAAAAGACTATAAATCGTTCTACTATAAGGACACATGCACACGAATGTTCATTGCAGCACAGTTTACAATAGCAAAGACCTGGAACCAACCCAAATGCCCATCGATGATAGACTGGACAGGGAAAATGTGGCACATATACACCATGGAATATTATGCAGCCATCAAAAACGATGAGTTCGTGTCCTTTGTAGGGACATGGATGAACCTGGAAACCATCCTTCTCAGCAAACTGACACAAGAACAGAAAATCAAACACCGCATGTTCTCACTTATAGGCGGGTGTTGAACAATGGGAACACATGGACACAGGGAGGGGGAGTATCACACACTGGGGTCTGTTGGGGGGGGAAAAAAGGGAGGGATAGTGGGGGGTGGGGAGTTGGGGGAGGGATAGCATGGGGAGAAATGCCAGATATAGGTGATGGGGAGGAAGGCAGCGAATCACACTGCCATGTGTGTACCTATGCAACAATCTTCCATGTTCTTCACATGTACCCCCAAACCTAAAACGTAATAAAAAAAAAAAAAAGAAGTATAAAGACATAATGGATTTCTTAAACTAATAAAACTGCTAATATAAGTTTAAAAAAAAAAAAAAAAGAAAATGTGACATATATACACCATGGAATACTACGCAGCCATAAAAAAAGACAGGTTCATGTCCTTTGCAGGGACCTGGATAAAGCTGGAAACCATCATTCTCAGCAAACTGACCCAAGAACAGAAAACCAAACACTGCATGTTCTCACTCATAAGTGGCTGTTGAACAATGAGAATACATAGATACAGGGAGGGGAACATTACACGGCAGTGCCTGTCAGGTGAAGAGGTACTAGGGGAAGGGTAGCAGGGATAGGAGGATAGGGGAGGGATAGCATTAGGAGAATACCTAATGTAGATGACAAGGTGATGGATGCAGCAAACCACCATGGCATGTGTATACCTGTGTAACAAACCTGCCTGTACTGCATATGTACCCCAGAACTTAAAGTATAAAAGCTAAATAAGTAAAATAAAATAATTTTTTTAACAAAAAGAAGGAGGGGTCAGGTCTACTCAGTGATGGACAGGCATGAGAATGGGAATCAGGAAAGAATTCATAAAAATGATGCTTAATCTGAATTCTGTGAGATGCCCGAAAGCTAGCCAAGTCATATCAGCAAAACTGGCCTCATTTAGTTTTCTGATCTAAACTAGATGATGTTTAAGCTCCCTTCTGGTTCTGAATTTCTATATTTCTATGTGCATTTTTAATAACCATACGGAAATATATTTATGTTTTGTTTACATGTGGTTATATTCAATCATATGTATACTACCTAAAACCATATCTTGAAATATTTCTAATATAAATTTTTCTAAAGAATAACTAATATGTCTTAAACATCCTTTAACTTCTCGGTGTTAATCTTGGCCATAATTATAAGCATTCAGTCCTGGAGTGTGTTGGAAGTGCAGCTTTATGCAGTGGAAGAAACACAAGACATAGTGTGAAATATAGTTAGTAAGTGGATACCGAGCAAGTGGCATTCCAGGAATTAATTTTCTTGAGAAGATCCCTGGTGTTAGTTTGTTCTTTTAGTAATTTGCCTTTTTCTCCTGAAAGTGAACATGCAGAGTAACATGCCCTCCTGGGACAGGTAAAATGGCCACCATCCAGCAAAACCAATTAATGAATGAAAGACTAAGGCAGCCTTCTCGGGGGAAGCAGCAGAGCAACGAGTAGTTACAACAGGAAATCAGACAGATGCCAGCTTTACACAGCTGTTACCAGCTGTGTGGCACTGAGCAAGGTATTTATATGTAAGCTTCAGTTTCCTCATCTGCAAATCAAGAATAATAATCTTGCTTTGAAGTATTATCAGGAGGATTAAATGTAGAGAAAGCTTTTAACACTGTATCTGGCATGTTGACAGTGCTCAGTGATTACTGGCCATTATTATTATTATCTTTATTATAAATTCAGAGAGACTCCAATTATCCTTGTAGGAGCAATCTTCAGGGTAACAGGTACAACAGATGTCAATGGTTTTAAGTGAAACTAACTTATGGATCTAGTCCTCAGCACCTTACCTTTTTTATCTAAGCGTCAATAGAACACGTAAACAGGAGCATAGTAATTGAGAACACAGATTCTTGGGCCAGACTACTTGCACTCAAATTCTAGCTCTACTACTTATCTGCTGGGTAACCTTTGCCAGGGTTACTTAACCTCTCGCTGCCTTAATTTTCTCACTTGTAAAATGAGAAAAATCAGAGAACAATGCCTCAAACCTTGTTGTAAGAATTTAATTAATACATATAAAGCACCTGCCACATTATCTGGGTTCGGTAAGTACTCTGGAAATGTTTGCTCTTTGTAGAAATGCATTTCTTTTAACCCCTGTGGAGAGGTAGGAGGTAGTGTCATCAATGACTCAACGACAGTGAGAGAAAGGGTGAGGTTGGTGGTAACTTCTTACCTTGGTAATAGCAGCATTCTCATAAATATCTCCTGAGAAAAAGGGATAATTGGGAGCTCAATATTTAGGGTCAGATAGACCCAAACAGAAACTCTTTCCTATTGTGCATGACCTGGCTCAAGTTATCACTCCAATGTCTCAGGTGACTCAGTCATAAAAAGGGAGTAGCAGTATCTACTTCACAAAAGTATTCTGAGGATGAAATGAGATCCTGAAGGTAAAGTGGTTCCCTCTTTACTTTTGGGGGATTCTTGCAAGGGCTCACCCTACGGGTTAACTGGATTCAAACTCATTCCTTCACCACTGCCCTGCACTATCTCTCGAGCCTAAGGGGCAAGGAAGCTGCTAAGAAAATCTTTCAAACTGTTCTGCTACCACCAACCCCCGACTCTTGAGCTTATTACTTCATTATATCCATCTGGCTTCTCACCTGGGACTCAGTGAGAGTTCTGGTGACTCCCTGTGAACATCTACTACTAACAGACACTTGCCAGCAGTCATGATGCTGCCTTTCAGATTCCATACCACACCTCCCTCTCACTTTAGCTCTCATTCTTATTTCCTCTCCCTCTCATGCATGACTTTACTCATCACTCATTTACTATTTATTAGATGCCCATGGTAGGCTAGAAAAAGGAAAGACAAATTTCCTGTGCACAGTAAGAAGATAAACACTTAACAAATTATGACATAGCTGGAAAACTGTATAGGAGACTGATTCAGGAAACAGGCTAAGGAGTTGTATCAACCTGGGTGTGAGCCCCGGCTCTCTCACTTGTTAGCTGTGCTCTTGAACAAATTATGTAATTTCTGTAAACTTCAATTTCTTCTTTTGGGAAATGTGAATACCAATGTTCACTTTTAGTTAGAAAATACCCGCCTTCCATCACCATCTAGCCCCTATCTGCTTCTGAGAATGTGCTGTAGACCAAGAAAGAAAAACAAAGCATTTTACCAATTATCCTTTGCTTGCAAAGACTAGTGGGAAAGGATACTTCCCTTAAAACGTGCTCTGTTGAAAAGGCAAAGTCAAAGCATGTTTTCAAAGCTTTGGTCAATCTTTCTGTAAATAAAAGGTCACCACCAAATCTCTGTTTTTGAAAATATAAGGCAATGAGCCCCGTGGAAAACACACCACAGTTAGCATCATAATGTAAAGCTCTGTGTTCACTGTGGGCAGGTATTTTTTGCACATTATGTTGCATTTACAGAAACGCTTTTCTTCTTAAACTATGCTTAAATGATAATGAGTCTGAGAACTACATTTTTTCTTTGGAGATAGTGACATGTGTATGAGAGGGAGACAGAGAATCCAAAGGAGTTTAATCCCATAATTGCACCTCTGAAAGCTCAGTAGAATTAGGAGTTATACCTGCACTATGCACTGGTAGAAACCCCTCAGAAAGAATCAGAACTTAGAGTGGCAAAGTTAAAATGCCCATATAATTTATCATCCAAATCAAAACCTGTTTGAGAGTAAAAGGGCATGCTATCAATAATTATACTGGGAAAATAGGTGTTAACTGGAGCTGCCTGAGTGCAAATTGGAACATATTATACAATCACCACAGCCTATGCTCACCCTGAAGTATTCTGCTAAAGCCTACCTTTTCTATGATTTTATTTTAAGCCAAATACCCAGGATTTTGAAATGTGCTGCTATAAATTATTATATTCTATGAACTTTCCTAGTGGGGGTGAGGAGATAAATCACAGAAAAGACTAAAATCAATTGGTAAGGAGCAGATTTTCCTATGTGGGAATAAAGATTTCTTACTATGAACAGTCAGTGACATTCTCTTTCTCTGAAAAGCTGTGATAGTAAATGCTGGGCAGGGCTTGAGGCTTGCGTAGTTATGTTGCAGGTGGCCACTTGCCCTCACTCTCAGAAAGCAAAGTTGCTCTATCTATGGTGTCTTTTTACTGAATCTGTTCTTTTCCTTTTTTATGACTATGAATATTAATCCCCAATATCCTATCTCTGTTAATGAAGAGACTGCAGCCAGATGCCATAGAGATTTTAGGCAAAACTTTCTACCCAGAAGTGTAAGTGACATAGGGCTTAGAGGTGTGTTTAGAATATTAAATATGAATAACAAGAGTTAGAATATTAAATATGAAAAGCATTAAATACAAAACAACGTCGAATATCCCAGAAGATAATATATGTGATTCCAAGCCACAGGACATATGGAAGAGAGGGCACAAAGCAGATTAAAATCAGCAATGAGAGCACACAGGGAATGAAGGAAGATGAACGGCAGCAGGCACACGCGGGCTACGACAGGACACATATCACATGTGGAAGAAACTAGGAGTGCAGGGACACAAAGTCAACTTCAATCAAATCAGTAAGAACCAGAAACCTTCATAAGGTCCTTCAGTGGGGTAGAGAGCATGGAGATACAAACAGAAAGAAGTGTGGAAGGCAGGTGACCAAGAAGACCTTAACATTCCCCTCTGCCTGGCTTAACTTTGTACAAATTTTTTCTGACTCTAGGCCACTGACATCTCCTTTCATAGAGCATTTACTTTAGAAAAATTGTAAATTCTTTATTTGCCCCTTCGTATTAATATAAATCTGCTCCCAATCTCTTGCTAGTTTTACAAGCCATGAATATCATTCTCAAGGACCCTGAAGCCATCTCTGAAATTTAATCATCAAGAAAGACAAGGCCCTGTTTCTGTCTCCGTAGGAGGGTAGGAGCTTAACTTGGAAAAACACCAATTAGCAAACACAGATGGCCCAAGCACTTTCACCCATCTCCCCACTAAAGTCCTCAGTACTTTCTCACTTGCTAATTCCAGTATTTAAAAATTCTCCTGTTCTTGAATCGCTTGAACCTGGGAGTCAGAGGTTGCAGTAAGCAGAGACCTCGCCACTGCACTCCAGCCTGGGGGACAGAGCAAGACTCCATCTCAAAAAAAAAAAAAATTTCCTGTTCTTTATGTCACCAGAGTTGAATTCAATCTCTCTCCCCTGTGGCAATAGTCTTCACCTATATTGCAACAGTTTTAAATACAGTCTTCCTTGCCATTTTTAACAAGCGTCCAGTGCAATTTTTCTTTACAGGGACTGGTTGTAGATCAACTGCTTCGACAGCTCGAAACATCATAAAGTCTAAATCAAATTTGCTTGAGTCGGACAACTGTAATTTCAGAAGCTCCTGAGAGCTTCCTCCCATCTAACTATCCAAAAACAATCTTCTCACCAGCTTGCAGAGGAAATAAAGTTTTTCTAAAAAGGAAAAAGCTTCTCTCAGTCAGAGATAACAGGCTGGTTGAGGTAAAGCTTCAGTGTGAAGGCATCTCAGAGACAGTATAATCAGTCAATCAGTAGGTATAAATGGGTCATTATAAGATCCTTTCCTATTTGGATTGGGGGAGCAGGAAGCCTGATAGAAGGTCCAGGAGGGGGAATGTGGAGTAGAATAAACAGCAGGTGAATGAGGGTATAGACAAATTTCACAGGATTTACAGCTTTGCCTAGATTCTTCCTCATCTACCTCCAACTGGGCTAAGATAAAAGGAAGTCGAATCTGAGGTACATTTGACATGCAGCTACAAACACAGACAGCCACACATGCCTTGATTAATGAAGACATTCAGGGTTTGTTTTATTAAACACATTTTACTTCTTGTAAAGTAGCTTAGACTTTAGAATATCACTGTACTTGAAATCTGACATTGCTTTTCCATTTTCCTTTCTTTGATATGCATCAAATTAGTGTATGCGTGTGTTTGTGTGTGTGTGTGTATGTGCCCGTACAATAGCCTCAGGCAAAGCAAAGGACTAGCAATCCCTCATTACAGATACTATTTTGGGAAAGAAAGCCCATCGTGATAAGAATGTTAGAAATACACAATAAAAATATGTCTTAAAGTTTTTAATGAATCTTATAGAAAAAAATATTATAATGCAATGACAAACTGGTCCCAAAAAATCAATAGATTTTTCTAAATAACACACAACCAACAAAATAATTAAGCCAAAATAACAAGAATTACAATTAAGAATAAAAAAAAGTAGTAATTTTTACTTTTGTTTAGCAATGGTTGGAAGGGGGAAAAAGTAAAAATTGAAACGTATGAAATTTCATGTCATTCACCAATGAATAAAATTCACAAAACCCTTTTACATGTTTAAATTTTTTTCCTGTGACTTCTGATCTCAAAGTCTCCCTCAGAAAACAGTGGGATTTGGGACTAGGAGGAATAGTGGAATACATGGCTACTGAGGAAGTATATATTTCCATGAAACTATTTGATCCCAAAGGTATAAGGTGCAAACCAACAGATAAAATTCTCATGTTCCCCAACCATCTAAGTGGACCCCTCCTCACAGCCAAGAGCATTCCAAAGTTAACCTCAAAAATGCATTCAGGCCATGATGGGAAGTGGGGAGTCAAACATGCCTCATTATACCTGCCTCCCTTTGGAATTACTGATAGGGACTATGTTTGACAAGAAACATTTACAATCTGTTCTTTCTGAAGCCTGCTGCCTGGAGGCTTCCAACATGAAAAAACCTTGGTCCTCACAACCTCTTATTGTAATCCAGACATTCCTTTCTAATGATAATAATTCTTTCAACCAATTGCCATTCAGAAAATCTTTGAATCTGCCTATGACTTCCAGTTGTGCCACCTTTTTGGACCAAACCAAAGTGCATCTCACAAGTATTCATTGATGTCTTTTGTCTCCCTAAAATGTTATACATTTATACATATTATACAAAACCAAGCTGCACCCTGTCCACCTTGAGGTTATGTTCTCAGGATCTTGGGGGGCACTCATAATTGTCTCAGAATAAATCTCTTCAAATATTTTACAGAGTTTGACTCTTTTCATTGATAAAGGTTAAATTGTAGGCCACAAAAAATAAATTTGCAAAGATTTTTTCCATCCTGTTGTTAGTTCACCAGGTTTCAAGTTTCTTTCTAATTCAGGGACTGTTTAGGAGAAGTTTTAACTGAAGTTGACATTATAGGTAATGCAGTATTTATAAACTAAGGTGAAGCAAATATAATTATTTTCTGTTTTGTTAAAATATTTAGAAAAGACTGTAAAGCTCTTTCCCCTAGGAAAATTCCAAAACACACATTAATTTCCCAATAATAAAGAGCACAACTGACATTTATCACTTTTTTCCAGGAGGTTCCAAAATTCAATCTTAAAGCTTGAGGAAAACATTTATTCTTGGAAAATTTATGCTAACACACTTTACATATTTAGTTTCCAACATACTTTTACATCAAAGGATCAATAAGTTGTTTGAAAACTAGCTACATAAAACACTGCTTACAGATAATTAAATACCTGCTGGACAGCCCCAGGCAAGGAAGCATAAAGTGCTTGGAGTCCACAGAAGATCAATGAGAAACAGAAAAAAACAAAACTATAAAGGAATATTGCAAGGAATATAAAAATTAGTATTCATTTTACATAGAATTGTTGAATAATGCCTCCTTGTTTTGGTTAAGACAACTTCATATGAATAGATTTGAACTTCACATGTCTAATTATACATGACAAAAATCAAGTTTATTTCTGGTAATAAAAGCTTATGACAATTTCTCTGCTTTACCACTCATGTACTTAGGCAGTCACCAAACTGTATTGTAAGAACTGGCTTCCTCTACCGGGATAGGAATTTACTGAATTTGGCACAGAGTAGGTGTTCAATAGGTGTTTATCAAATTGAAATTAATGAATACTACAGATATGTCAGCTAGGAAGCTAACAAACTAGTCTTTATTTCTTATCCCAGACACAACATTATTTACTTTATTAATAGAAAATTACTTCAGCAAAGGAAAGTGAGCAAGGAAAGCTGCACTTTAAACAGGTAAGGCAATGGGTAGTTAGTATAGTTAGTATTTAAATTATTTTGAATTTAGCTCATTGAGATTCTCATATCCTAAGAAAAAATCAACAACTCTACTGCAAACTATAGAAGTCAGTGCCCTATGCTGACATTTCTTGAGAAAATTGAATTATATTAAGAAGGAAAAGCAGCATGTCCTTCAAATATTTATGTAGCCTAATCTACCATGTCAAGGCTTTTACTAAGTTTATTTAGTCGAAAGAGAAAATACATTGATATTTTTACTTAATAAACTCAGTACAATCAACTTCAGATCATGTATAAGTGGATGATTAAATAGAAATCAGAGGCATAAAAACAGCATGGCTACTTTATGAAAATAGCATAACCTATATTTTGTCCCCAAGGTTTGGGGAGCTATGCCTTCCCCTGTGAGACTGAGGCTATCTCTGGAAAAGGGAGGGGAAATAGTGGAGGAAGAAAGGACATAATCTAAGTATTTTGGATAGCTAGAAATAAGCCTTCTCTTTACAAAAAGATAGGAAATTAAATAAGGACAGAGGGTTAAGTGAGAGATCCAGGAGACTGCCTCCCACTTTAAATTGTTTGAAGTTAGGGTGACTGAGAAGAGTCTGATAAGTTGTTTTCTTGTTAGAAGCATGGTTCAGAATCTGGGAACATAGTGTTGCCAAGCACATCAAGAGAGGTGATGCAAAACACGACCCCTCAAGTGGGTGTGAAGCCTAATCAATCTCTAGACCTCAGAGTGGCTCAGATCAGAGGTGAGCACAGCCCTCTTTTGCTTCAGGTTTAAAGGGTTGGGTTTCTTCATTTATTTTTAATTGTACTAATCCACAGTTTGAGAAAGAGAGTTTGGGGATAAACTTTCTCACAGTCCAGTAGAAGGTAAGAAAATATTTTAGAGATAAATTTGGAGTGTTCAAGACTTTTATTAAAAAACAACAAAGGTAGAAAGTTGTCACTAGTTCTAATTAAACTAAGTAGGAGTTTTGATTTATCTTGTGATATCTCCCTCCCATTTAAAAAAAATGTATTTCAAATTTATGTTACATAAAAGGAAAGTTTTGCATATTTAGTCTTTTTAAATTGTCTAATTTTTAATTATTTCCTTTCTCTCCCTTTTCCTCTTCATTTTCTTTTCTTTTCTATTTTAATTGACATATAATAGTTGCATATATTTATGGAACACATAGTGATGTTTTGAGACATACAATGTACTGTGGTCAGATCAGGGTTATTAGTGTATCCATTATCCTGGACATTTATCTCTTTTGTGTGTTGAGAAAAATTCAATATCCTCCTTCTAGCTATTTGAAGCTATATATTATTAACTACAGTTATCCTTCAGTGGTACAGAATATTGGAATCCTCCTGTCTATCTATAATTGTGTATTCTTTAACAAATTTTTCCCTATTTCTTCCTTCCCTCCCACCTTTCCCAGACTCTAGTATTCTCTGTTCTAAATTTTACTTCTATGAGATCAATGTGTTTTAGCTTCCACATATGAGTGTTTAACTTTCTGTTCCTGGTTGATTTCATGTAACAGAATGTCCTCCAGTTCCATACATGTTGCTACAAATGATGGGAGTTTATTCTTTTATGCCTGAATAGTATTCTAGAGTGTGTGTATGTGTGTGTGTGTGTGTGTATCACATTTTCTTTATTCATACATCCACTGTTAGACACATAAGCTGATTCCATATCTTAATATGAGGCTCACTTTATTTTCTGACTCGTAAGGAATCACAACAAATGAACATGACATCACATTGTCTTAGAGGCTACTTTTTCCATGGAAGCAATGACCAGATTATTTCTACTTGTTGGCAATGAAATAATAACCGTAAATATTGAAGGTGCACCTCTTATGCCTTTATGAACTCTACAAAATACCTATCCTGCCTTGAACTTTCTGGAAGAATTTGTAGTATCTCTCTGCACTTTAGTATGTGAACAAGCATATTACTTATTGACTCCTATATGTTGAATCTGAGACAGGCAAAAAAAATTAACGTCTTGTACAACTGACTATAAGCACACTCTGTGATGTTCACATGACAAAATCAGCTGATGCATTTCTCAAAATGTAGCCTCGTTGTTAAGCGATGCATGGCTGTAATTCCCAATCTAGGAATAGTTTAAGCCCCCATGAGAATCACATACAAAAGTATGAAACTTAAAAGAAAAATAGGGAAGGAAAACCATATGGAGGCTAGCTGACTCTGAGTTGAGGAGATAGAGCTGTGAGTCTAGAGAGACAAAATCAGCTAGAGTTCACAGAGATTACTGGAGAAGAGAAGCTGTGTGTAGAGAGAGCATGAGTAGTCAGCAGAGTACTAATCAGCATTTGCTTATGAGGAAACTATGCAATCAAAGGGAAAAGAAACATCCACAAGGATTAAAAGAAACAGAAGCCAAAAGTCACATGGGACTGAGAAGAGTGTCTAGTTTCAAAACCCAGACTAGGAAACCCTACGCATGAGGAACTGTACTATATTCAGAAAGTTCTCAGCTCAGTAGTAGGGGATGATTAGTTCTTGACTAAATCCTGCTATGGTCCTGCCTTACTTACCTGAAAAGCAAGACTTAGAAAAAACAAAACTGTTTCCAAATAACCTAACTGTGTCCCAGACCAAAGTTTGACAACAATTAACTTCAAAAATACCAAGCACTCAAAACATGTAAAATCTACAAAGTCTGTCATCCACTCAAATATTACCAGCCATGCACAGAGACACAAAAAATGTCCTGTAACAAAGAATAAATAAATTGAAATTGATCTAGAATTCACACACATTAGAATTAGTAAGCAAAGACATTAAATCAGCTATTTTGCCTATATCCCATACATTTAAAAGTTTAGGAAAGATAAATTGAACATGTTAAACAGAAAAATCAAAAATATAAAAACAACCCAAGTTGAACACCTAGGGATGAAAACTACAATGTATGTAATGAAACAATACACTAGATAGGATCAACTATTCTCCAATGTATTGGAGAAAAGAAAGTACACTATTATAAGGTTTAAATACTATACATGTAAGAGTATAATATTACTAGAAGGTAATTACTTACTTCAAAGTTACAGATGTGTACTATATACTCAATCATCCACTATAATAATAACAAAGTTATAGCTAACAAGCCAAATAAAATGATACAATTATAAAATGTACTCAATCCAAAAGAAATCAGAATAAAGAGGGGAAAGGAATAAAGAACAAATGGGACTAATAGGAGAAAAAAGCAAGATTAGTGATTTAAACTTAACCACATAAATAATCACATTAAATGAAAGTCTAAATACTCCCATTAAAAGACAGAGATGAAAAGATTACATGAAACAGCACAACCCAACTGTTTACATTTTAAGAAATTAACTGTAACTATAAACCTTGGAGGGCAGGAGTAAATGCGATTACATATTTAAAGAACTGAAAGAAAAAAAAATCCTGTTAGCCAAAATTATTATACCCAACAAAGCTATTTTTTAGAAATGAAAGAGAATAATGCCCTTCCCCATCCAGAAAAAGCTGAGAGAATTCTTCACCACCAGACTGATCTTATAAGAAATGCTTAAGGGAGTGCTGCAACTCAAAGCCAAGAGCAATAATTACTATCATATAAACATGTGAAAGTGTAAAACTCACTAGTAGAGGTAAGTTTATATTCAAACTCGGAATACTTCAATACTCTAACGATGCTATGAAAGCTAGTGCTTTCACACCACTAGCAGAATGGTTAAATATCAAAGTGGTTAAAAATAACTGCAGCTACAATTAGTTGTTAAGAAACATAAAATATATAGAGATGTAAATTAAGGCAACAAAAATATAAATTGTGAAGAGGAGGGCAAAAGTCTAGAGTATTTTTATGTGACCAAAGTCACTGTTATAAGCTTAAAATAGTCTGTTATAGCCACAATTTTTTAATCTTAGTTTCATGGTAATCACAAAAAGAGACATAGCAACAGACACACTACTAAGAAAGAGAAAAGAATCAAAGCTTACCATAACAAAAAATCAAATCACCAAACTACAAAGGTAAACAAGAAAGGAATAAAACCTACCATATGACACAATCATTCTCCTAGCAATATTCCCAAAAGAAACGAAAACGTATTTCTAGACAAAGACTAGTTAATAAATGTTTATAGCAGATTAGATAGACGACAGGCAGATAGACATACATGAACATACACATAGTAACTCAAAACCAGAAATAACCCAAATGACCATCAACAGGTAAACAGACAAATTTTGGCATAACTATACAATATAATACTGCTGAGAAATGAAAATGAACTACTGATACTAGCAACAACATGGATGCTTCTGAAATAATTATTCTAAGTGACAGAAGACAGATTTAAAAAGAGTGTACCTTGTATTTTTCCATTTGCATAAAATTCCTTTAAAAAGCACAACCTAATCTATAATAACTGATCAATGCACAATAACAAATCAATGGTTGCCTGTGAATTGAGAACTAGGGTGACTGGGAAGGGCAAGGAGGAGGAAAATTTGAAAAAGAAAACAAAGAGAAAAAATTATAACATTAATTCTCATGATCTAAGAAAAAAATTCTTACATGAAGAAAAATAAAGCAGAAATGAGATTTGAAAATTATTATTAAAATTGTGCTTTGATTTGAAAAGTCATGAGTGTTTAAGTCCAGCTATTTGTCTTTGTGATTAATAGATAAGAACATAGTACTTTCCTTCAATTTATCTTAAATTTAGTGCTGATCAATGTTTAGAAGCATCCTTTTGTTCTTAGATTATAGGAAATGGCATGGAGTCATTGTTAACCTGAAACTTACTGACTGAATAGTTTAACATAACTATAAAGGCAGAAACACATCTAACAACTAGCAAGAAGTACAGGTGAAGAGGACATACCTCATTATGCCTCTCTCAAACAGCTGATACAAAACTCTCTCAATCAGACTATTAGTTTCCAAGAGAACAGTTGTAAATTCACAAGAGTCAGTCTTGGTAAGTGTTTACGGCACAGATGTTAGACTAGCTACATTGGAAGAGCTGATTTCACCAAGGCATTAACGTATTTAGTCCAGTTGGTTGTAGAATGGTTAACAGAGTTTACATAGCATCATAAACCAAGAGCATCCCTAGTAGACTTTAAATGTGAGGCTAATGAATAGTTTGCCACGTAACACTGCCGAGCATGCTCTACCTCACAGTGCCAAAGGAAGAAAAAATATTCATTCATCAGCTCACTGCCAGCTACCAGTAACAGCCATCTGTGAAGGAAGACTTTTGCTCCTTTGGAAAAACTAATCCAGAAAAAGTGAAATGTAAGCATTCTCTAGGGAGCTATGCCTAATGATCCAGTGAAATTAAGCCCCGAAGGGTCCCGGGACACTGCCCATGAGTTGCAATGGATAGTTGGATGGATTTATAGCTGCTGAGTGAGGAAAAGGTTTAGAGGAATTACACAGCAAATTGGCCTAGACTCAGCTGGGCACAAAAGTCTGAAAAAAATATATAAAACCACAGATGGAGTCCTCTATGTAGAAACTCTAGGACCTGGCCGGTTTTCAGCCATCTGACTTCAGCTCCTGGGTTTATAGACTCATTTTATTCAATCAGTGCTTCGGCACTGGTGAAAACATGTTTCTCTGAATTGTCAATCTTATCTTCCACAAAGGCAAGATCCATTCGATGGCCATGGGCACAGACAGAACTTTATTCTACTGCTGCAGTTAAAACTGCAGGCACAAGCTGGACACTGGTTCCTTGGATTAGTCATGCAAGAGTTTCCTGTCAGTCTATATAGGACTTTCTCCTGTATACAATTTTTGTCTTTCAACATTTTAAAATTTCAAACACAGTAAGAAATACATTTTATATCATAACTATATCATGATACAGTATCTACATCCACAGAAATGATTTTCAAAACTTTAATGACTATTGTGTAATGGGCATGAATCTATGAGAATAGGGCATTAACCAAAAAAACCAATACATTAGCCATATACAACTGTATAATCACCATATGGATGCCGATTGGCTAAATTATAATGAAGCAGAAGTTCCAGTAACACTCATACTATGAACAATGTACTTATGTTTTATTATATCTCATTCTTTGCTGATCATAACCTACTAAATTGCTTTCATGATCAGCTAAAGCATCATGACCTATAATTTTAAAATCATTTCTCTTAACAATTTGGTCTTTTTTATTATAGTATGTTATACATAAAATTTACCATTTTTAGTGAACAGTTCAGTGGCATCAAGTCCATTCACACTGTTGTACAGCCATCATCACCATCCATCTCCAGAACATTTTCATTTTCCCTAACTAAAACTCCATAGCTGTTAAACAATAACTCCCCATTTCCCTCTTCCTTTAGTCACTGGCAGCCCCCATTCTACTTTCTATCTCCTTTAACTTGGAAACTCTTGGTTTCTGTGGTTCATTTTTAAGGCATAATATTTCTAAGAAATAGGACAATAAAAACATGTGTCAAGGGAAGGAAAGGTGGACAAGGAAAGAGAGTACAATAGAACAATTATCAAAATGCAAAATTCTCTCATACTTACATATGACATTGTTAAACACGTTGCAGAAAAATATTAAAGACCAGTGATAAAGAGATCTACTAAGCTACATGAGATAGTTAAAATGTTCTATAGAATGTTATCTAAGATAATTGATTACATAATCTTTCCGTGGAAAAACTGAATGCCAACAATTTTAATTCTCCATTTTTCTTTCACTGAGCCAAGTGCCAATAGTTTGAATTCAGCAAGAAGCAGCATATCTTAGAATAGCTTTTAGCAAAGAAACTGAAGCAGACAGAAAATATAGCTTCCTTTATCCTTAGCTCTACTGGGCTTCTAATCGCTAGTATCAAATTTGCATATATGCTTTATTATCAACTTTTGTGATTAAAATGTAGTTTTTACTTTTAAACTCATAGGACAAATAATATCATGCGGATGAAGAACAGTATCACAGAGTCTGTTTATATTACTCATAACATATGTTTGCTTTTCTTTTTCTTCTCACAAAAAAAATATGCTGTTTATAGTTCACTTCACAGCAGTGTATTTTTTCCACTTTTGAGGAGTCATGCTGTAAGTATTATTAACCATTGAGATTTTGTTCTTAAGCATCTTGATCCTATCTCAAAATAATGTTGGATAAATATGATGAGAGGGGGAGAGAGTTAAGGCGAAAGATAGAGTCCTTCCAAACAGGCCAAAAACAAATCCCCTCTTAAGATTAGACTACCATCCAACTCTCACCATAACCCTATAAGATAAGTAATCAGAACATATATTCATATATTCAACTTAGAGGTGACAAACTAAGGATCCAGAAGGTAAACTGTACCCAAGCAGTGGAATTTGGACAAACACAGAAGTCACTGGTGCTCTGATCAAGTTCTCCAGCCTTCTGGGAGAGTATTAATCTTCCCCACTCTTTTGCTCAAGTAAATCACATTGTCCACAAATAAATACTGTCATTTGGAATGGTAAATGAACAACGGACATTTTTATATGACTAATAACTAACAAGATATTATAGAATTAATTGAAATAGCACTTAAAAGACAAAAAATATTTGAAATAATAAAATTAGTGATCAAGAGATAATATAATTAGTCATAGCGATGAATAATATATCTACTATCTATGTGCCAGATATAATGTTAATCATTTTTACGTACAATACCTCTTTTAATCTTCACCACAACCTTAGGAAGTTGGTAATATTCTTGGCTGAGAACTCTGTTTTCAACTTTAAAAGTTTCTGAAGAAATAATTTATATTTGAAACTTTTCTTTCAGAAAATAAATTTGACAGCTTGATGTAATTTATATTTATTAAGGGGCAACTGCAGGTAAGAAAACTTGATTCAATAATGGAAATCAGAAAAACAAGAAAGAGTTTTAGTTGAACAATTGAGTTAGTGTTAAGAGCCCAGTACAATGTTGAGGGAGAAATTCATCAAACACTTAAAAATATGGGGCAAATATTCAGGAAACTGGCCTATGAAAAGAATCAGGAAGTGATTTGCTATAACAGTGAAATCTATGATGTTTCAAAAGTATGGAGATCATCAGCAATAATAGGAGCTCAGAATGTAGAAAAAAAAGGAGCAAGAGCAGCAAAAAGAAGGAATATTCAGATAGAGGAGATGCAGGATAATGCCAGGTAAAGAAATAAATGGGAGAAAACTTGGAGAAGAAGATAGGTAGGCAACTATGTCAAATGCTTCAGAAAGCTAAGGAGGACCTTTATGGAGAAAAGTCCTTTGCTGACCTTCAACAGCATATTTATAAGTCATAGGATCAAAAATAGACCCCACATGGGGCAAAGAGATAAACGGTAATGAGATGCCATTTATTATACTTCTAGAGTAAGATACTGTAAACACTTCAAAGATCACTGTAGTACATGTCAGTTGTAAAGACTACCTCAGAGCAACCTCATTTTACAATACCTACAAAAAACTACTTAGGAATAAATTTAACCAAGGAGGTGGAATATCTTTACAATGAACACTACAAGAAAACTATATAAGAAATGAATGAGGACCCAAATAAATAGAAAGATATCCAGTGTTCATTGATTGGAAGAATTAATATTGTCAAAATGACAGTACTACCCATAGCAATCTACAGATTCAATGCAATCCTTATCAAAATATTAATGACATTATTCACAGAATTTAAAAAAGAAATACTCTAAAATTTGTATGGAACCACAAAAGAGACCAAGTAACCAAAACAATCCTGAGCAAAAAAAACAAAGCTGAAAGCATCACATTACCTGACTTCAAAATATACTACAAAGCTATAGTAACCAAAACAGCATGGTACTGGTATAAAAACAGACACATAGACCAATTGAACAGAGAACCTAGAAATAATTCCCATATTTACAGCCAACTTATTTTTGACAAAAGCACCAAAAACATACAGTGGAGAAAGAACACTTTCTTCAAAAAAAAATTAAGTTTCTTTAATGCTCAAAAATGAAACCAAACCCCTATCTCTCACCACATACAAAAATCTGCTCAACATGGATTAAAGACTTAAATGTAAGCCATGAAAACTTTGTAAAACTACTGGAAGAAAATACAGGACTAATGCTTCAGGACACTGTTTGGGCCAAAGGTTTTATGGGTAAACCACAGGCAAAACCACAGGCAACATAAGCAAAAATAGACAAATGGGACTATATCAAACTAAAATGCTTCTACACAGAAAAAGAAACAATGAATAGAGTGAAGCGATAACCTACAGAATGAGAGAAAATATTTGCAAATTATTCATCCAACAAGGGTCCAATATACAGAATACACAAGGAACTCAAACAACTCTACAACAACAAAAAACAAACCAATTTAAAAATGGGCAAAGGATATGAATAGATATTTCTCAAAAGAAGACATACAAATAAGCTTAGTATCATTAATCATCAAAGAAATGCAAGTCAAAACCACAATGAGATTTCACATGACCCTGGTTATAATGGGTATTATCAAGAAGACAAAAACTAATTGCTGGTGACAATGCAGAGAAAGGGAACATTTACACATCACTGGTGGGAATGTAAATAGTACTGCTACTATTGAAAACAGTATGAATTTTCCCAAGAGACTAAAAATAGAACTACCATATGATCCAGCAATCCCACTGTTGGGTATTTATCCAAAGGAAAGAAAATCAGTATATCAAATAGATACATACACCCCCATGTTTATTGCAGCACTATTCACAAAAGCCAAGATACGGAATCAATATAGATGTCCATCAATTTGAGAATGGATAAAGAAAATGTGATCCATATATGCAATGGAATATTATACAGTCACAAAAAGAATGAAATTCTGTCATTCACAGGCACATGGATAAGCCTGGAAGACAGGTTAAGTGAAATAAGTCAGGCACAGAAGAATAAATACTGCATGTTCTTCCTCATATGTGGGAGCAAAAAGTGTTGAGGGCATAGAATTGGAGAACAGAACTGTGGTTATCAGAGACTGGGGAGGGTAGAGGGGGAGGTGATGATAGGAAAAGGTTAGATAACAGATACAAAATTATAGCTAGATAAATAACATGGTAGGGTGACTTTAGTTAACAATAATCTACTGTACAATTTCAAATAGCTAGAAGAGAGGATTTTGAATGTTCTCAACAGAAAGACAGGATAAATGTTTGAGGCAATGAATACAATTACTTTTATTTGATCATTGTGCACTGTATACAGGTATTGAAATATCACTCTGTATTCCATAAGTATGTGCAATAATTATATGGCAACAAAAGATAAAAGAAAAAAATTATTTAGAAAACAAAAAAGGGAATCTCCAGAGGAATTCACTGGATTGATTATTTTTAATGGTCAGAGCGCTCCATTGCTCAATACTGCAAGCAGTATAACTTAAAACTCCTAGCTGACTCTTAATAACGGTTTCTGAACAATGGAAAAAAACGTTTGTTTTTAAAGAATGGATAACATAAACAAAATAAGTATTTAATACTTTGTGCCTCTGGAACATAGATCTGACCAATACTTTATCCAAGGAATACAAAGATAAATAAGAAATATTTATAAGAATAAAAGATATATTAAATGACTGTCAATACTTACTAGTGAGCATGCCTGTTGTTTCTGCTCAAAAGCCAAAGTACTATTAGTTCAAAGTCTCCAACTAGGGAGAAGCTCCCTTGGAATTGTAAGTGTACCATACAATAGAATAGAAAATGTAAAAGAGAAATCATTAATGGCATTGTTATAAAATTAACCCTTTGTTCTCATCTTTAAGCACTGATGTTCTATCCCTTCTATGTACACTATACAAAAATTTTCTATGATTAAGAGCAATATACTACAACAATAATTATATATCTTACAGATTAAAAAATACTCTAAATCCTCTTTTAGCATATATAGTATCAGATACACTTATGCTGGCATAATACTTGAACATAAATATAATTCTTTCCCTAAAATTGTATTCAATGTTCTGTTAGATAACTACACTACATGCATTTATTTAAATTCATATTTCTATTATTTTCTAAAATCAGAAGCGTAACTTCTGTGGCTAGGTAAATGAGTTATTGAAAACTTTGCTATTATACACCACTGAAATAATAAAAATATAGTACATACTTCAGAATAAAAACAACAGTAACAATAGCTGTAATTTACATCTCTCTCCATATATGCCAAGTGTGTTTACTCATCTTACATATATTAATGCTTTTAATATTCATAGTATGCCTACATGAAAAGTTATTATTATTCAGCTAACGGAGAAGAGATACAGTACTTAATCCAGTGCATTTGTTCAAAGTTTCCTAGTTAAAATTCTTGTCTTCAACAGACAATGTAGATACTTGTGAGACCTGGAGAATCAGTTCTCAGTTCTCATTCAAGTCAAGACAATAATATAATGGCTTCCTATACTTTAAGAACTTTATGACTCACATTTCTCTTTGTAAGTCTTCAAAATTCAACAAGAAATTGACATTAGTGTCCATTTCACTATCACTATTAACATTATTATGTCTGTCTTCAAATATATGTCACTAATTATAAACATATATGTCAAGAACTTGCTATAAACGAAGACATTCTGGTTTATGCCTTTTTCTCACCAATTCAAATTCAAGGAGACTTGAATTAGCTCAGTAAGCACCCTCTCCTTGACCATCTTCAAGAGAAAGACAAAATAAGAGTATTTCAACTAGCTCCTACCTACAGACAAGTATCTGCTAATAGCCCAGGAAATTGTTTACGTAAAGTTCAAAGTAGACAATTGAGTCAGGAACTTTATTTTGTATTACAATGATTTTGGGTGACATGTATACAGTTTATCAAGATTGTCGAGTCCAGGTAAGTTTCTATGAAACAAGTTTCTATAGTACTCTGTGGAATTATTACCTGGAATAAATTCTAGTACCTTTGGAGCACTTTCTAGTTCCCATTATTTTAAGCACTTTATACCCATTATCTCATTTAAACCTGACATTAACTCTTTATAGCTATTCCTATTATTATTACTACTTTTCAAATGAGGAAAGTAAGGCACACAGAAGTTAAATAATATACCTAACATACACAGCTCATAACCTAAAGTAAGAAAATTTCAGAATTTCAGTGGTATTTGAAAACAGTATTCATATTTCTACATAAAATGATCAAACATACTCTAAAACAGCAAAGCAAGCTTTACTATGCATATTCATATATGAACAAACAAGCCTAAAAGCATAATTAGTATGTAGCATGAATGTTACAAGTATTCCTAGCACAAAGTTAACAATTCTATTTTATCTGTCTAGAAAGAGTATATGTCTTGTATTTACAAGTAATAAATATATTATGATCAAAATTTTTAGGATTTAATAATTATGTTTAAAATAAATGGCATCTGAAGAAATGCTTTCTAATACATGACCACAATATTTATTCCCTAAATAATTTTTCAAAATATATTAGCAGTTGGTACTTCTACAGATTGCTACCCTACAGCAACTAAGACCTGTGCCGTATACCAGTGAGATTCTGTACCTTACCTCATTCATGATCCAATTCTTTTAATGCAAAAGCCCAAATTTCAATAAATATTAAAATCATAACATATTTAACAGTAACATATTTATATTTTGTTGTAAAGAAAAATGCACTTAAGGCACATTTTGAATTTTTACCAAATAAATGTTTTCAAAAGATTCATTGTCCATTGCCCAAATGTAAAACTCTGATAACACTGATTAATATTTAATAATGTGGCAGAGACGATTATAGTAACACCATGACTGTGTTAAGTAATTCCTTCATGCAGGGTGTGCTCCTCAAGATGTCCTATACAATGCTCTTTTAAATTTCCATAATGAATATATATCTGCAGAAATAGAACCTATATTTAGTATATTAATGTGGAAATAGCAACTTATTTAATTGTATCTTTTAATAGTATAGAGATGTCAATAAAAGGAACTCATTAACACACCTTAATATGATGATAATCTATTCATAGAGCCCTGAGCTGAGATGGTAAAATTTTACCCTAAATTTCTGATGATTTCATCTTGATGCAATTAATAAATTAAACTAACATATTAAATTGTCTATGATGTGACTCAGAAATATACAGCACTAACTACAAACATTTCTCAGCTATAGTCCCTACAATCAAAACATAGAGAAAAAACAATGGAAAGTAACAAGAATCTGTTAAGATTTGTTACCTGAGTGTGAGGGATGGAGAGTGTCAAAAACATAGCTAGTCTCCCCCACACTGTGTTGTGTCTTTGCAGGGGACACATATGATTTTTATTTTTGTATTTTATGTTATTGTATAAATGTATGCCAGTTAGAAAAATGGTATATGATATGGTTTGGCTGTGTCCCCACAAAAATCTGATCTTGAATTCCCATGTGTTGTGGGAGAGACCCAGTGAAAGGTAATTGAATCATGGGGGCAGGTCTTTCCCATGCTGTTCTCATGACAGCGAATGAGTCTCATAAGATCTGATGAGATTTATAAGGAAGAGTTTCCCTGCACAAGCTCTCTTCTTTTGTTTGCTGACATGTGAAGATATGCCTTTCACCTTCTGCCATGATTATGAGGCCTCTGCAGCCGCATGGAACTATAAGTCCAATAAACCTCCTTCTTTTATAAATTTTCCGGTCTCGGGTATGTCTTTATGAGCAGCTTGCAAATGGACTAATACAGTATATAATTAAACATTTGTGTATGTGGTACATCCCTCACCTCATGGAAAATATCTGTAGTAACTCCATGGGAAAACTAACCTTAAAGGTTGATTAGGACTTAGATAAGCTGATGAGCAAAACAATGTGTGAGGACATGGAAATAGAAATGAGAAAAAAAAAGCTATGTAGTTTAGCAGGAAATTGAGGTAGGGTCTACGTTTTTAAAAGCCTTTAAGTTTCAGAATAGCTTAGCTAATCGTCAGATTCACCAGGATTGAAATGAAGGAGAAAATGCTAAGGGCAGCCAGAGAAAGGTCGGGTTACCCACAAAGGGAAGCCCAACAGACTCACAGCAGATCTCTCAGCAGAAACCCTATAAGCCAGAAGAGAATGGGGACCAATATTCAACATCCTTAAAGGAAAGAACTTTCAACCCAGAATTTCATATCCAGCCAAACTAAGCTTCATAAGTGAAGGAAAAATAAAATCCTTTGTGAACAAGCAAGTACTCAGAGATTGCATCACCACCAGGCCTGCTTTACAAGAGCTCCTGAAAGAGGCACTAAACATGGAAAGGAACAATCAGTACCAGCCACTCCAAAAACATACAAAATGGTAAAGAGCATCAACACAATGAAGAAACTGCATCAACTAACAGGCAAAACAGCCAGCTAGCATCAAAATGGCAGGATCAAATTCACACATAACATTACTAACCCTAAATGTAAATGGGCTAAATGTCCCAGTCAAAAGACACAGACTGGCAAATTGGATAAAAAGCCAAAACCCATTGGTGTGCTGTATCCAGGAAACTCATCTCACACGCAAGGATACACAAAGGCTCAAAATAAAGGGATGGAGGAGATTTACCAAGCAAGGAGAGCAAAATGGAGTTGCAGTTCTCGTCTCTGATAAAATAGACTTTAAACCAACAAAGATCAAAAGAGACAAAGAAGGACATTACATAATGGTAAAGGATCAATGCAACAAGAAGAGCTAACAATCCTAAACATATACACACCCAATACAGGAGCACCCAGATACATAAGGCAAGTTCTTAATGACTTACAAAGAGACTTAGACTCCCACACAATAATAGTGGGAGACTTGAACACCCCATTGTCAATGTTAGACAAATCAATGAGACAGAAAATTAACAAGGATATCCAGGACTTGAACTCAGACATGGACCAAGCAAACCTAATAGACATTTACACAACTCTCCACCCCAAATCCACAGAATATACATTCTTCTCAGCACCACATCACACCTACTCTAAAACTGACCACATAATTGGAAGTAAATCACTCTTCAGCAAATGCAAAAGAACAGAAATCATAACAAACAGTCTCTCAGACCACAGTGCAATCAAGTTAGAACTCAGAATTCAGAAACTAACTCAGAACTGCACAGCTTCATGGAAACTGAACAACTGACTCTTGAATGTTCACTGGATAAACAATGAAATGAAGGCAGAAATAAAGATGTTCTTTGAAACCAGCGAGAACGAAGACACAACATACCAGAATCTCTCGGGACACATTTAAAGCAGTTTCTAGAGGAAAATATATAGCAATAAATGCCCACATGAGAAGCAAGGAGAGATGTAAAATCGACACCCTATCATCAAAATTGAAAGAGCTAGAGGAGCAAGATCAAAAAAACTCAAAAGCTAGCAGAAGACAAAATAACTAAGATCAGAGCAGAACTGAAAGGGATAGAGACACAAAAAAAAATCTTCAAAAAATCAATAAATCCAGGAGCTGGTTTTTTGAAAAGATCAACAAAATAGACCACTAGCCAGATTTAAAAAAAAAGAGAGAATAATCAAATAGATGCAATAAAAAACGATAAAGGGGATATCACCACAGATTCCACAGAAATACAAACCATCATCAGATATTATTACAAACGACTCTATGCACATAAACTAGTAAACCTGGAAGAAATGGATAAATTCCTGGACACTTGCATCCTCCCAAGCCTAAACCAGGAAGAAGTTGAAACCCTGAATAGACCAATAACAAGGTCTGAAGTTGAGGCAGCAATTAAGAGCCTACCACCCAATAAAAGTCCAGGTCCAGATGGGTTCACAGCCAAATTCTACCAGACATACAAAGAGAAGCTGGTACCATTCCTTCTGAAACTATTGCAAACAATCCAAAAAGAGGGAATCCTTCCCAAATCATTTTATGAGACCAACATCATCCTGATACCAAAACCTGGCAGAGACTCAGCAAGAAAAGAAAACATCAGGCCAATATCCATGATGAACATAGATGCAAATATCTTCAATAAAATACTGGCAAACCAATTTGGAACAGCACATCAAGAAGCTTATCTACCATGATCAAGTAGGATTCATCCCGGGGGATGCAAGGCTGGTTCAACATATGCAAGTCTATAAACATAATTACATAAACAGAACCAAAGACAAACACCACATGATTATCTCAAATTGATGCAGAGAAGGCCTTTGACAAAATTCAATAGCCTGTTATGCTAAAAACCCTCCATAAACTAGGTATTGATGGAACATATCTCAAAATAATAAAAGCTATTTATGACAAACCAACAGCCAATATCATACTGAATGGGCAAAAACTGGGAGCATTCCCTTTGAAATCTGGCACTAGACAAGGATGCCCCTCTCTCACCACTCCTATTCAATATAGTGCTGGAAGTTCTAGCCAGAGCAATCAGGCAAGAAAAAGAAATAAAGGGTATTCAAATACAAAAGGAGGAAGTCAAATTGTCTCTATTTGCAGATGACCTGATTGTATATCTAGAAACCCCATCATCTCAGCCCAGAATCTCCTGAAACTGATAAGCAACTTCAGTAAAGTCTAGGATACAAAATCAATGTGCAAAAATCACAAGCATTCTTATACACTAATAACAGACTTAAAGAGAGCCAAATCAAGAACGAACTGCCATTCACAATTGCTACAAAGAGAATAAAATACCTAGGAATACAATTAACAAGGAACGTAAAGGACCTCTTCAAGGAGAACTACCAACCACTGTTCAACGAAATATGAGAGGACACAAACAGATGGAGAAACATTCCATGTTCATGGTTAGGAAGAATCAATATTGTGCAAATGGCAATACTGCCCAAAATAATTTACAGATTCAACGCTATCCCCATCAAGCTACCAATGACCTTCTTCACAGAACTGGAAAAAACCACCTTAAATTTCATGTGGAACCAAAGAGAGCCCGCATAGCCAAGTCAATTCTAAGCAAAAAGAACAAAGCTGGAGGCATCACACTACCAGACTTCAAACTATACTACAAAGCTACAGTAATCAAAACTGCATGGTACTGGTACCAAAACAGAGAATATAGACCAATGGAACAGAACAGAGGCCTCGGAGGCAACACCACACATCTACAACCATCCAATCTTTGACAAACCTGACAAAAACAAGCAATTGGGAAAGGATTCCCAGTTTAATAAATGGTTTTGGGAAAACTGGCTAGCCATGTGCAGAAAGCAGAAACTGGACCCCTTCCTGACACCTTACACTAAAATTAACTCCAGATGGATTAAAGACTTAAACATAAGACCTAACACCATAAAAACCCTAGAAGAAAACCTAGGCAAACCATTCAGGACATAGGTGTAGGCAAGGACTTCATGACCAAAACACCAAAAGCACTGGCAACAAAAACCAAAATAGACAAAAGGGACATAATCAAACTCCACAGCTTCTGCATGGCAAAAGAAACAGTCATTAGAGTGAATCGGCAACCAACAGAATGGGAAAAAATTTTTGCAGTCTACCCATCTGACAAAGGGCTGATATCCAGAATCTACAAAGAACTAAAACAGATCTACAAGATAAAAACAAACAAGCCCATTCAAAAGTGGGCAAAGGATATGAACAGACACTTTACAAAAGAAGACATACATGAGGCCAACAAACATATGAAAAAATGCTCATCATCACTGGTCATTAGAGAAATGCAAATCAAAACCACACTGAGATACCATCTCATGCCAGTTAGAATAGTGATCATTAAAAAATCTGGAGACAACGGATGCTGGAGAGGATGTGGAGAAATAGAAACACTTTTACACTGTTGGTGGGAGTGTAAGTTAGTTCAACCATTATGGAAGACAGTGTGGGGATTCCTCAAGGACCTAGAAATAGAAATTTCATTTGACCCAGCAATCCCATTACTGGGTATATATCCAAAGGATTATAAATCATTCTACTATAAGGACACATGCACACGAATGTTCATTGCAGCACAGTTTACAATAGCAAAGACCTGGAAGCAACCCAAATGCCCATCGATGATAGACTGGACAGGGAATATGTGGCACATATACACCATGGAGTATTATGCAACCATAAAAAAATGATGAGTTCATGTCCTTTGTAGGGACATGGATGAACCTGGAAACCATCATTCTCAGCAAACTGACACAAGAACAGAAAATCAAACACCGCATGTTCTCACTCATAGGCAAGTGTTAAACAAACACGACCCAGCATCACACACTGGGGTCTGTTGGGGGAAAATAGGGGATAGACAGCAGGTGGTGGGGGAGTTGGGGAGAGATGGTATGGGGAGAAATGCCAGATATAGGTGATAGGGAGGAAGGCAGCAAATCACACTGCCATGTGTGTACCTATGCAACAATCTTGCATATTCTTCACATGTACCCCAAAACCTAACATTCAATAAAAAAGAAGAAAAAAAAAAGAATAGCTTAGATTTTCAGGATGAAAGTAACATTGAAGGACTTGTTCTGAAAATAGTAATACACAATGGGTTACAGAAGGGAGAGACTGGAATTAATGAGATCAGTGTTGTCACAGTAGCCTTATATCCTTGCATAGTGCCTATAGTGCATATGGAATCAGTAAATGTTTATTAAATGCAGGCAAAAATAAATTAACAATCATATCATAATGGACAGGAAGTCCAGAAATGGTGGTTATGGGCAATAGATGAATCACAGATGACACCCCAAGTTTCAAGTATGTGAAAGCACACAGCTTTAAATGTGTGTGTGTGTGTGTGTGTGTGTGTGTGTGTGTGTGTGTGTGTGTGTGCCTAAAACTACACCTATAAAGGAGCAGAAAACATAGGGTTCATTGTGCAATATCTAAATTTGGGCTGCCTGGATCATGTCACAACCTTAATACTTACTGGTTAGCTAACCTCAGTCAAAATTATCGAGCCATTAGAAACTCAGTTTTCTCTTATTTAAAATAGTAATAGAGTATCTTCATTATGTTTAAGATGACATTTAATAAGTACTTATAAGTTTAATTGGGAAAGTAAAACACTTAAACTGTTTTACAAATAGTATCATTAAATAAATGATAACATCAATAAATGTTAGTTATTATTCTTGAGTTTTTAAATTTTCTTTTTCACTAAGTTACCTTCCTGTTGAGATTGTTTTTCCTACCAGATGTGGTTCAAAAAGTAGTTGACCAAGTCTTTGGGCATTTGTCATAATAAAAATATGCCATACATAGCTCTTTACTAAAAGAGCAGAACAGGCACTGATTATTAACTAATCTATGATTCTAGAACAATCATGATTTTAGAGCATTTTTATTTAAAAAAAAAAAAAAAGCATTACTCCTACATTTTGACTAATAATACTTCTGGGTTTTCTTTCTAGTTAGATTTTTTATTCTAAGGGAAAACCAATTTTTACTTAATGTTGAGTGTAAAAAAGCTTATTGTGCTGTTTCCTTGTGAACCTACTTCACCCTCTTATCTTAGGTACGAAGTATCAAGCCCTTCTGACTCTTGTGTTTTTAAACATATATATTTAAAACACAAATATATAGATCCACTTATTAAGTACACTTAAAGAGATTAAATGTAGCTTTAAATAAAGACAATGTAACGAGGAAAAGCAGTGCTGGCAATTGAGGGGCAGATCAGACTTACTGTTTTGCACAGTGATTTCTATTACTTAAAGGTGACTGCTGTAATAACATCTAAGCATTAATAAAGTTTAAATAATGGGGCAGAAACAGCTATCTCATAAAAATTTGAACTCTTTTCCACGTTTCAGAGTTGTTGCTGGAAAACAGCTGCCCAGATAGAAACTACATTTCCTAGCTTCCCTTGTGTCTTGGCAGGATCATGTGAGTAATTTCTGGCCAGTAGAATAAGGGTAAAAGCGAAGTATTGCACTTCCAGGCTTGGTTCATAAGAATTGCTGTACAACCCTCAGTGATCTCTTCTTCCTCCCATTTGGCAGCTGAAAGTACTTGCCCAAGGTGTCCTTGTAAACCATTTGTGGAAGTAGAAAGAATTCAGTCAATTTGTGTTTCTGGAAGATTGGGTAGAACTGAGACCAACCTACTGCCAGTCCTGCCACTGCCAAGTGGGTGGAAATAAACTGTTTATATTGGGTTAACTTATCGAGAATTGATAATTTATTTTTTACAAAAGCTAGAATAACCTTAATTAATACATGTAGTCAATTTACTACACAGTAAAGAAAATCTGTATTAATGCTATATAACTTACATCTAAATAAAAATAAGCATTCCCTGAAAAGGGAAGTTTTTAAATGGCAATGTCAACAAAGTAACACACAAATATTAGTTATTAGTAGTAACAATGCATATGAACATTATTTTTATAATTTGGCTAACACTTATTGAGTGTTTACAATGTTCAATTCTTCATGTATTATCACATTTAATTTAGAAAAGCCCTACAGTTGAATAATATAAAGCACAGAGATATTAAGTTACTTGCCCAAGATTATCTAGTATTAGTTGGAAGAGAAGGGATTTAAAATACTCCGTCAATTGGTAGATTATTGTGTGATTAGTGAATTAAAGAAACTATTAAGAAACCAGCAAGAGAAAAGCAAATTTGTAAGTTCATTGTTCATTCAATTAGGAATTTTTTATTTGCAGGGCATGATGACATTCAAGGACTGTGGGAATTAGAAATATGTAAAGGACATAAACTATGACACAAGAATATTAAAATCTAGTTGGGAACATGAACCATATACAAAAATAACTGCAATATATATCCGTATATAGTAAACCTACTATAATATAGCAGAATACTATAAGACTTTAGGTAAAAAGGGTCACTTTTAGCAGGGAGTCAGAATATACTCTTTACAGAAAATTACAATTAATATTGGCCCTACCTGAATGGGTAGAATTCAATAGGCAGGAGCAATTAAAAACCCTTTCAAGTGGGCATATAAATGTCTATAATCAAGAACAGGAAATGCATGAACAAATAGGTAGAAAGACAAGTTGGGATGAGTTGAGTGTGGATCTTGAGTATCAAGCTATGTTTTTGACTTTATGAAGCAGATAACAGAAGCCATTAGCAGAGTTACATACTGGGCAGATAAATGTATCTACCTAGTATGATCTTTTAAACTCTATGATCAAGTATGGATTGAACTAGCAGTTTATCATGAGACTGAAAAGCTCTACCCTTTTTCCCCTATATGGTATATGGTAAGAGACATATTGTGGCTACATGATTAATGATCGTGAGAAGACCTACACAAAAATCTCATGGAGACAAAACTATGTGACACATAGCAGCATGATGCAATCTGAACTGGGAGTTCCCAGGAGACAAGACCAACTCAGCACAGATACAATTCCTAGGAATCTTAA
This sequence comes from Ateles fusciceps, assembly GCA_036589455.1. Taxonomy (NCBI): domain Eukaryota; kingdom Metazoa; phylum Chordata; class Mammalia; order Primates; family Atelidae; genus Ateles; species Ateles fusciceps. The sequence continues at coordinate 3,018,866 of JAZHEH010001063.1, forward strand.
AACAAAGCTTACCCTTACAAGAATAACTTAAACTCCCTCCTAAGGAAACTCCTAGTAACTGACCTGGACTGAAGACACAATAAGAAAGGGGGAAAGATACCTCAAATTCTAGGAATGGTGTCTCCAAGTCAAGACCCTCCCATCAGATGGCCATCTGATGTCCTATCTGTATCTGGCCCATGCCATTGGCCTGCTCCCAACATCTCCTTTGTAAAAGTGCTGCCACGATAAACTGCTTCAGGGTCAGATGGTGTCTGAAATTAATCTTTGACATGAACGGGACTAAACAGAAGTCACTCCTGAGGAAGCTAGTGACCTAGGACGACCCAAGACCCCTGAAAACGACCTCCCAAAAGTGTCATTTTGTTTCATACTTTACCCTTCCTTTCTTTTTTTTGATACAGAGTCTCACTGTGTCACCCAGGCTGGAGCGCAGTGATGCAATCTCGGCTCACTGAAACCTCCAGCTTCAGGGTTCGAGCAATTCTCCTACCTCAGCCTCATGAGTAGCTGGGATTATAGGCACCCGCCACCCACCACACCCAGATACTTTTTGTATTTTTAGTAGAGATGGAGTTTCACCATGTCAGTCAGGCTGGTCTTGAACTCCTGACCTCAGGTGATCCACTCACCTTGGCCTCTCAAAGTGCTGGGATTACAGGTGTGAGCCACCACACCTGACCCAACTTTTTAACAAATGTTTACCAAAGACAATTCAGAAAATACAGGTGAATATAATATGAAAAAAATCCTCTTGTTTGCTATTATCTCCTTCCCTAATTTTCTCTTCAGAATATAAACAAAAAAAAAATGCTTTGCAAAAATAGTTTCAAACAATATTTAAGGTTCTGTAACCCACTCTTTAAACTTTATCATCACAATGGTTGTGTAGCATTCTGTCAATTGGCTAGATCATAATGTATTTAAAAATGCCCAATTACTAGAAAATTAAATTGTACTTATGTTACTATCATTATAAACTATGACAAATAGCCCATTTTTAAACTTTGCCAATTTCATGTTTGAAAATAATCTCATTGCTTTAATTTGCACTTCTTTGATTATCAGTAAGCTGAGCTTTTTCCATGCTTTTTATAGTATGTCTTCTTAGTGAATTGCCCACTCATGTATCTGCTACCTATAAAATTATGTATTTTTTCTTATTTTTTGAAGATTTAACCTATATAGTAAGAATATTAACTTTTTTTCTGTCATATATACTGCAAAACATATCTTAGTTTGCCATTTGTCTCTAAATTAACTTTTGGCATTTCTGTCATACAAAATCTCTCAATATTCAGATCAGCAAATCTACCAATTCTTTGATGATTTTTTCCTTTCTAAAAGATATTCCCAACAACAAAACTATGGTGAGTATTAGCTTGCAATTTTTACCAGTATTTTAATTACTGATTTGCATTTTTAACATTTCTTATCCAAGCTAAAAGTATATATTCTTCCTGTTTATCTCCAATTTTACTGGCTGAAGCTATTAGTATAATATAGAAATTAAGAATAAGGGCTCTACAGTTATACTTCCTGAGTTAAATCCTGGTTTTACTTACTAGCTGTGACTCTGAGAAAATTATTTTACTTTTTGTGTCTCAGTCTTTTTATCTACAAAATGAAGATAAGAAGTGTAGGTATCTTATACTATTTTGAAGCTTAAATGAATTAAATCACATAAAGCATGTCAGTTCTCAATAGGCGTTACTTTTGCTATTATTGAGACATCCATTTACAATACACCAACAAGTCCAGGCCTTGTGCTAAACATTGGAGCTAAATATACTAACAGTTAAGCAACCTGCCCTGCAGAAGTTTACATTCTAGGAAAGGCACACACTGTATACAAACAATAAGCAGAATAATTGCAGATTGTGACTATTTCAATAAGGAAAATAAATGCAGTAATAATATCTCTTTTGCATTAGAAAGCAAAAGAGCTTGGCTAAGAGAATTAGGGAAAGAGGCAGCCAGATGAGAAATGTGAAGAAGAGCATTTGTGCCAGAGGGAGTAAAAAGTGCTAGGCCTCAAGGTGAGAAAAGATATTGACATATTTAATCAACACTAAAAAAAGAAAAATTCCTAACTAGAGTGCTATAGTGAGCAACCTAGATAACTGGGCAAGACAAAGTTGTGGAGGCAGCAGGAGCCCCATGATGCACGGCCTTGTGAACCAACTTAAGGAGTTCAGATTTATTCTAAGTTAAATGGGAAGACATTGAAGGGTCTTAACCAGGGAACAGTGTGATTAAACTCTCTCTGAATCTGGTCAAGGTCTGATTCCGGTTTTTAAAAGGCTGTATGGATTGCTTGAGGAAGAACAGTTTAGAAAAGGACAAGAGCAGAAGCAAGAAACACATTTAGAAGATGGGGTTCACAGAACAGTGCCCCTCGCCTGCAAAGATTTCCTGACTCTAATTCCCAGGACCTGTGAATATGTTACCTCACATGTCAAAATGGACTTCACAGATATTATTAAGCAAAGGGTCTTGAGATGGAAGATAATTCTGGATTATCTCAGTGGGCCCAAGGTAATCACAAGGACCCTTATAAAAGCAAAAGAGAAGGGTCAGGGTTAGAAAAGGCAATATGACAATGGAAGCAGAGAAAGAGACTGCAAGATGTCATACTGCTGGCTTTGAAGATGAAGGGTGAAGCCACAAGCCAAGTAATGTCGGTTGCTTCTAAAAGCTAAAAAGGACAAACAGATAGATTTTTCCCTAGAGCCTCCAGAAGGAACAAAGCCCTGCTAACAACTTGATCGTAGCCCAATTCATTTTTAATATCTGACCTTCAGAACTGTAAGATAATTAATGTGTGTTGTTCTAAGTCACCTAGTGTGTGGTAATTTGTTATAGCAGCAATAAAAAGAGTTTTGCATTAAGTAATTGAGGTGAAATATGTTAGTATTTCATGGAGTAGAGTAGTCATGGCAGAAACACTAGAAAAGTGGACATACATCTGATATGTATTTTTTAGGAAGATCTGATCAGATAGGCTTTGGATTGGATCTCTAAAATTTAACTTGAAGAGGTAAGTAGATAATGAAAACATTTATTAAATTGGGAAGATTGTAGAGGAAACAAGTTTGGCGCTGGAAGAAAAAGAAAATCAAGAATTATGTTTTGAAAGTGTTAAGTTTCAGACGCCTATCAGACACTCAAAAGGAAATAAATAGTAGGCAATTGAATCTATTTATTGGGGGCTCAGTACAAAGGTATGAGGTAGAGATACAAATCTGAGAGACAGAATTTGAGAGTCATCAGTGTTTAGATGGCATTTACAGCCATGAGGCTAGATAAAATTATTTCTCTATGCACTAAATGTTTACTGTGTTCAGTCAGATACGAGAAGGACAATCTGCTTTTCTAAAAGCTGGGCACACAGCAGTGAACAAGACAAAATTGTCCCTGTTCTCATGGAGCTTCTATTTTAGTGGAAGGAGATAGATAATAAATCAAGGGGATAAATATATAGAAAGGGAGAAGCAGTATAGGGAAAATTAAAAAGATGGTGTGTGTCTCAGGGCTATTTCATTTATTTTATTTTTAAACTTTTCGGATTGAGGGTGCATGTGAAGGTTTGATACACAGGTAAACTCATGTCATGGGGGTATCTTGTACCGATTATTTCACACTCAGGTATCAAACCAGTACCTAATAGCTGTCTTTTCCTGCTCCTCTCCCTCTTTCACCCCACCCGCAAGTAGATCCCAGTGTCTGTTGTTCCCTTTGTATTTGTGAGTTCTCATTAGCTCCCACTTATAAGTGAAAACATGCAGTATTTGGTTTTCTATTTCTGTGCTAGTTTGATAAGGGTAGTAGCCTGCAGCTCCATCCATGTTCCTGCAAAAGACATCATCTTTTTCTTTTTATGACTGCATAGTATTCTATGGTGTACCTGTACCACATTTTCTTTATCCAGCTATCAGTGATGAGTATTTAGGTTGATTCCATGTCCACTATTTTGAATAGTGCTGCAGTGAAAATTTGCATGTGTCTCTTTATTGTAAAATGATTTGTATTCCCCTGGGTATATACCCAGTAATGGAATTGCTGGATCAAATGGTAGTTCTGCTTTTAGCCCTTTGAGGCATCACCATATTGATTTCCACAATGGCTGAACTAATTTACACTCCCATCAACAGTATTTAAGTATTCTTAGGGCTATTTTAAGTAGAGCATTGGGAAAAGTTCTTTCTCAGAAATTGACAAGATGCATTAGAGTTTAGGGTATAGAGGCATCCTTGGATTGGGAGTCAGAGAAGTCTTTATTGAGGAGGTATTTAGCTGAGACTTGAATAACAAGGAAGCAGCCATACTTATTCCTGGATTTATTGTTCTTCTCATATCTGACTGAACACTTAGAGGACAAAGATATTGCCTAAGTTTTTTTGTATACACTGGGTCTGGAACTAAGACAGCCAGATTATGATGTATATTGTAATAGTATGCTTTTGAAAAATTGTGAGTAAATAATAAGTATTTACTGTCTACTGGGTTGGAAGACCAAAAGAAATAAAAGAATTTTGTTGCTACTTTCACAGCTCACAGCCTATTTGAAGAAACTACACATGAACACAGTAATTGAGATGGCAATATATGAAGCAGCATGACATGTACTGCTACCTTATATGCTACATGAGACATTCTGATATGGTTAATGGAAAGTGGGCTTATACTAGCAAGACAAGATTGTTAAACCTAACCTTATATATAATCAGATGGGGAATCTTCACAAGTAACTTAACTTCTATGTATTTATTTTCTAATCTGTAAATAAAAGTAACGTATTTTCCTAACCTACCTTCATGTGACAAGGCCTAGTCTGCCACAAAGCAAGCAACAAGAATAATAATCATGGTTATTACAGTGAAAAGAATACATATTCAAATAATATGTTCTAATTATTATTAGGATAATATTTCAGTGTCAAAATATGCCATAGAGATACAGACTATATGACAAGGAACTTATTATATCATTTTGACTTACTGGAAATCTTAAACATACATGATCAATTCCTAGACAAGAATTTTTTTCTCCCAAGAGAGAGCTTTTTATTTTTTCTACTTCAAAGGTTATCTTAAAGTTAGTGCTTTAAACAGGTTCTTTTTGTGTTAAGTGGCAACTAGGTAGTCCCTGGGTCTTTAAAGACAGATGCCATAACTCTTTCCAGTTCTGATGCAGATTAGTGCTGCACAGAGCAGCCAAAAAAGGCCACACTGAGTGAATTCTAGCAAAAAGCAATAACAGTGATATATAAAAATGGCCAAAATAAACACAAATCAGCTACCTCAAAACGACATATTGACACAATTCAGTCGTCTCCTCAACCAAGCTGTGCCTTCCTTCAGGCATTTTTTTCCCCAACTGCTCCAAACTTCATTCTTAGAAAATTGAAATCACAAGGATGGCTCTAGGGAGCCTCTACTATTCAGTTACCTTCACTCCTTGCTTCCATCATACTTCAGCAACACCCAAGGCTGCCAGCTAGCCAAAGCAGACTCTCCCCAGCGTCCAACATCAGCTGTATCATTTCTCCTCATAATTTGGCAGCAGGATGCCTGCCATCCTCACCAGGAGAATGGAATCCACATCTCCCTCCATTGAGACTTTCAGTGAATTGACTGGGATCATTTTTCTAAAGCCTCAACTTTCTCTTTATCCTCTTTACTCTTCATTAAATCTTCAACTCATTCTGTCTGTTCTATATCGTCACATCTGTCTTTTTCTTTATCAAATAGAATCTGTCAAGCCCTATTCTCTAAAACTTGTTCATTTCAGTGCTTATATTTTTCTTTTACCTATACTTAATAGGTAAATGTGCCAATACAATTATTCATTTGGGATAAGTAACATAACTTCTCAGGTCCTTAGTCTTCTCATTAGTAAAAATCGGATAAAATGAACTATAATTAGTGGATTTTAAACTTTTGTTAAATACTAAGATTCCCTGCAGCCTGGGTGACAGACCAAGCTCAAACAAACAAACAAACAAAAAAAATATATATACACACATACACATGCATACATATACAGACACAGATACACACACACACACACACACACACATACACACTAGGATTCTGTCTTCAAGCGCTATTGTATACCAATATATAGAGCAAAGCCCTCCAATGGAGCACCACCCTAAGGCAGGTTGGAATGGAACCCTGGAGCCCTCCCACATGATGTAGCATCACTCTTCCCTATTGGGGTCCCTGAGGTCTTCCAACTCACAAGACCCAAAGGAACACATGATAGTCCTAATAAGCTCCATTCTAACTTTAATATCCAAAGACTCTATTCAAAATGTTTGTATAGTAAGAGAGATTGAGTGGCAAGGAAGCTATAATACTGTTGTGTGTCAACATTTATTTTACTGAAATGTCCATAAGCAGTATCTCATTTACTTCTCTACAATAATGCTATTATGCTCATGGCTATGAATGAAAACACTGAGACTCCGAGTAAAACTTAATTTTACATATTTTGTAAGAGGCTATAAGGGGATCCAAATACTTGCTTCTTCCACTGTTGCACATTGTCTCTAGACCAGATCACGACTTCCTAACCTAGTCCCCATCCAGTCATTATTCCTGATGAATTACATTCCCTTCCACATTTTATTGTGAATATGTTTAGTATATATCACCTATTGTTGACGTTTATGTTTACTTGTCTAGTAAAAATAGAACAATAGGATGGAGTAGGCTTGTGTAAAGCACTAAGAAATAGTAATTCAACTTAGAGAAATAGAGAAGATAGCATTGACAAATTGATAAAGATAAATGTTTTCAAAACCTGATACTTCTAAATGTACTATAAAAATCGTGATTACCCAGAAAGAGCATTACTTCCAAGAATATATTTTTAATTACTATAATCATATCCAAAACAGTTCATAGCATGCACTGAATTTCTCACTTTTATAAAATATTTCCAATGATAAAATGTGAAGGTGAGCAAATGTACTATTTTATAATCAGCTGAATTTCATATCCGTAGACTACCTCTTATGCAAATCTATATATCTCTGGATAATTACAGAAATAGCATTAATTGTGGAAAACAGGCTAGAATGTGAACTCAAAAAATTGTCAGATACTGCATTATCATTCCCTGTTTATCAGCTTATATTTTCCTCAGATTGTATGTTATCTTTGCTCTTTTTTCCTCTGGCAGATGTTCAAGGGTGAATTATGCAATTAAGAATCCAAATTTCCACTTCACCCAGATGCCTAATTTGCTAACTATTCATTTGCCGAAAACGCATGTTTACTATCTATTGCATAATGACTACAGCACAGAACAACTTCTGTTTTCGATTTCATGAATTAATACTGAGAATCCGACAAATGTCCTGGAAGGCATTTTTCAGTGCCCATTCCCATGTAATTGTATTAAATTTCATAAATTTACCGACATCTGGGGGAGAAAAACTCTCCCCTCAAAAGTTTAAGTTCCAAAGTCATTGTTATTTTTCTTTTCAAAATCCATGGACAAGTTTGTGGAATAATAATAAAACTTCAGGCTCTAAATTTTGTTAAAAGTTTAGCTGATCTTTACAGAGCCACTTTACCCTATCTGGAAACATTTTTAAAAATGTTTCCACAAGTCTTTATGGTAACTGTTGAATTCTATTTTTTTTTTTTTTTTTTCTTTTCAGATGGAGTCTTGCTTGCTCGCCAGGCTGGAGTGCAGTGGTGCGATCTCAGCTCACTGCAACCTCCACCTTCTGGGTTAAAGTGATTCTCCTCCCTCGGCCTCTCAAGTAGCTGAGACTACAGACACCCACCACCACGCCCAGCTAATTTTTTGTATTTTTAGTAGAGACAGGGTTTTACTGTGTTAGCCAGGATGGTCTCAATCTCCTGACCTCATGAACCACCCGCCTCAGCCTCCCAAAGTGCTGGGATTATGTCGTGAGCCACCATGGCCAGCCAGTCATTGTTGAATTCTTAAAGAAAACTGCATTTACACCAGTTTCTCCCACCCCAACAGTTATCAACACTCCTCAGTACATCAAAGATTTCCTCACATTGTGGATCAATGGTGATGTAGTGATGGTGCATCTATTTCATTTACATTAACAAGAAAAGTTTATAAAATGGTGGTGTGGGGATGGAAGTGGGAAGTAGTTGAAATAACAGGAAACCAGTAATGAGTATTATATTGTATTCCAACCCTGAATCTGTCTTGACATATCCAAAATAGTGTGGTAAATATAAGCTGATGTTCGCTATAACATCTACATTCATTTCTTCAGTGATTTTTACTTAACTCTAATAAGCAGTAACAGCATGGTATGTATGTAATTATCTATCTACCTTGTTCTCTTTTTAGGAATGCCCAATATTCAGAATAATATCTGTCAGAGTAAGGAATATAAAAGGAAGAGAAAGAGGCTAAATAAATGAAGGGAAGAAAAGGAAGAGAAAAAAATCAAAGAAATATAATTCAATCTTAATTATACTACCTTTTGTTTCAGCCCTACTAAACAAGGCACTCATTGAGTATTTGATGACTGAATAAATAAATGAAAAAAACAAAGTGAAAAGAGCTCTACTGGAAAAGAAACTGAATTTTAGTACAAGCTTTTTTCCCTAGCTGGAATGCTGTAAAGTTCACCTGACCCCTCAGGATTTCATATGTTAAATGAAGAAGTATGACTAGATAAACTGCATTTTTAGCACTAACGTTCTTTGAAATTTTTTTAAACAAAGAAATACATATATCTATGCAGATTCTTGTTCTTCGTTTTGAAAATATTTGATTACATTGGACAGATGTACCCGTAATCAATGGACAGATGTGTTTATTCACTAAACTTTGAGAGGATATACTGTACCTTCCCTAATTGTTGATGGGAGTGGAAGCTTTTTTTCCTGTTTGTACAGATCAGGCATTCATTCAGTCATTAGCTCCTTTTCTCTCTTTTCTAGAAATTAACTACCTATAGTGTTGACACTTCATTTGACATGAGTTCACACATACACATACACACACACACACACACACACACACACACACACACACACGATTATTTGGGGGTGCTGAAACATCTCATTATCATCTACACTAATTGCTGTATGTCTTTTACCTTGCTCTAGTTAAAAGGTAAAATACTTCATATTGATAATTAAGTATTTGCAATATAGGTTAATGACTTGAAAATTCTCGTGTTTTCATCACATGGCATCTATTTTTATTGTGTGTGTGTGTGTTTTTTTTTCAAAGATAATCTAGAAAGAGGTTAGAAAAGTAAGACATACCTACAAGTAAATAAAAGTTCTCTCCAAGAACCTAAATAGGAGTCTTCATCTTTAGGCAGCTTACTGAGTGTTATCTTTCAATAAACTGGATTGTAAGGAAAAAAGAAAATAAGCAAGGAAGGAAAGAGGGAGGGAGTGGTAAAGAGACAGAGAGACCCTTAGAAACAAATACTCTCTCAGAGCTGTCCTAGGAAACAGTCTTTGTACCATTTGGACTATGACTCACATTAACATGAATTTGCAAGTAAAAATTCCAATAAAAACATATTTATCCTCTATCCAGCACCTCTTCAAGAGAATATTAATTGTAACAATGTATGTTACTTTATGTAATTTACATTTAGAGAAAAGTTTTTAAAAATTAACTCATTTTCTGCCCGTGCCTCAAATTTGTCCCAAAATCTTAAGAAATGAGAATGATTTAGTCAGTTTACCAAATTTTAAGTGAGTTTTATTCCTGTAGAATTTTTAGTTTATAAGTCATTTTCCTAGGCATTCTCACCTTTGAGTTTTACAATCTATTTCTGGAGTAAACTGAAATTATTAGCCCCATCTTTTAGATAATTACAGTTTAAGTGATTGAATGAATTTAAATATGAGCTAAGACAGAAAATCAATTATAATATAATGCAAGAAATGTTATGATAGGCTGTATGGAAGTCTCTTTTTTTAATATATTTTGCAAATGCTATTTTCTTATTGATTTTGAAGGGTTCATTTACATTAAAAGATAAAATTAATTTGTATACTAATTCAATCTGTGGCTACTATAGGTTAAAAAAATACTCATTTTTCTCTTCACTGAAGATGAAAGAACCTGAATTTAAAATATTGAGAAGTAGTTATCTCATCTCCTAAATCTTGTAACTTAATCACTGCAGGGTCAAAATAATCTATTTTGACACCCATAAATGCATATGCCCATTTTCTATGAGATTTTAAATAGCATAAAATTTGGAGCAGTATCAAGTAGTAAAGGAAACAAATTATGTTATTTTCATTCCTGCCCCTATTTCAATCTACTAAAAGTTCAAAATTACCCAAACATTCTCAGTGAGAATAGAAATGCAACTGTGAAGTATCAAAACAGATAGAACGTAAAATTGCTACAAAACTAAGAAACCAGTAAGTAGAGAAATATTCATTCACTGTGCACTTCCTGGTGTTAAATGTCACTTCCTCTGGAGGTGTCCCCCATCTCTTCAGACACACAACTATTTTTCCCATGGATTTGTTCCAGAGTTTGTTCATATAACCATACTCCAGGAACATTATATGATGGTTTTGTTTAAGCTTCCTTCCTCCCAGAGATTATAAAATACTTAAAACTAAGCCTTGACTTTTGAATTTCTGGTGCCAGCATACTGTCTAATATATAGCACATATATCATATCATATGTATCAATATGTAAATAAGTAAATGAATGATTCATGCTGAGAGAAATACTAATATATTCTTTAAGAAGTAGAGCCCAACCAGGAAAGGAAAATGAGGCAAGCCTCTAGCCAATGTTTATTTTCAAAGTGTTACATGTCTTCATGATTGATCATTTTGACTGCTCATTTATTCTATATGCATTTTCTATAGAGTTTTATCAAACACAAGAAATACGCTTTTAGTTATTTTTTATTCTCTATAATTAAGTTAATGGCCAGCATATGCATCAAAAAACCTCATTTCACTTCCTTGGTTTTCGAGTTTCTTTTCTTTTTTATATATATATATATTTTATTGCACTTTAGGTTCTGGGGTACATGTGAAGAAGAGGCAGGATTTTTGCATAGGTACATACATGGCAATGTGGTTTGCTTCCTCCATCCCCATCACCTATATCTGACATTTCTCCCCATGTTGTCCCTCCCCCAGACTACCTGCCCCCCACTGTTCCTCTTCCAGTCCCCCACAACAGACCCCAGTGTGTGATGCTCCTCTCCCTGTGTCCATGTGTTCTCATTGTTCAGCACCCGCCTATGAGTGAGAACATGCAGTATTTGATTTTTTGTTCTTGTGTCAGTTTGCTGAGAATGATGGTTTCCAGGTTCATCCATGTCCCTACAAAGGACATGAACTCATCATTTTTTATGGCTGCGTAGTATTCTATGGTGTATATGTGCCACATCTTCCCTGTCCAGTCTATCATCAATGGGCATTTGGGTTGGTTCCAAGTCTTTGCTATTGTAAACAGTGCTGCAATGAACATATGTGTGCATGTGTCTTTATAATAGAACAATTTGCAATCCTTTGGATATATACCCAGTGATGGGATTGCTAGGTCAAATGGAATTTCGATTTCTAGGTCTTGAGGAATTGCCACACTGTCTTCCATAATAGTTCGACTAATTTACACTCCCACCAACAGTGTAAAAGAGTTCCTATTTCTCCACATCCTCTCCAGCATCTGTTGTCTCCTGATATTTTAATGATCATCATTCTAACTGGCATGAGGTGGTATCTCAATGTGGTTTTGATTTGCATTTCTCTAATGACTAGTGATGATGAGCATTTTTCATATGTATTTTGGCCTCATAAATGTCTTCTTTTGAAGAGTCTGTTCATATCCTCGCCCACTTTTGAATGGGTTTGTTTGTTTTTTTCTTGTAAATCTGTTTTAGTTCTTTGTAGATTCTGGATATTAGCCCTTTGTCAGATGGATACATTGCAAAAATTTTTTCCTGTTCTGTTGGTTGCTGGTTCACTCTCATTGTTTCTTTTGCTGTGCAGAAACTCTGTAGTTTAATTAGATCCCATTTGTCTATTTTGGCTTTTGTTGCCATTGCTTGTGGTGTTTTAGTCATGAAATCCTTGCCTGTGCCTATGTCCTGAATGGTTTTGCCAAGGTTTTCTTCTGGAGTTTTTATGGTGTTAGGTCTTATGTTTAAGTCTTTAATCCATCTGGAGTTAATTTTAGTGTAAGGTGTCAGGAAGGGATCCAGTTTCTGCTTTCTGCACATGGCTAACCAGTTATCCCAACACCATTTATTAAACAGGGGAATCCTTTCCCCATTGCTTATTTTTGTCAGGTTTGTCAAAGAGCAGATGTTTGTAGATGTGTGGCATTGTCTCCGAGGCCTCTGTTCTGTTCCATTGGTCTATATCTCTGTTTTGGTAACAGTACCATGCTGTTTTGATTACTGTAGCCTTGTAGTATAGTTTGAAGTCAGGTAGCGTGATTCCTCCGGCTTTGTTCTTTTTGCTTAGAATTGACTTGGCTATGTGGGCTCTCTTGGTTCCATATGAACTTTAAGGTGGTTTTTTAGCAGTTCTTTGAAGAAGGTCATTGGTAACTTGATGGGGATAGCATTGAATCTATAAATTACTTTGGGCAGTTGGCCATTTTCATGATATTGATTCTTCCTAACCATGAGCATGGAATGTTTTTCCATCTGTTTGTATCCTCTCTTATTTCCTTTAGTAGTAGTTTGTAGTTATCCTTGAAGAGGTCTTTTACATCCTTTTTTAGTTGTATTCCTAGATATTTTATTGTCTTTGTAGCAATTGTGAATGGGAGTTTGCTCATGATTTGCTCTCTGTTAGTCTGTTATTGGTATATAGAAATGCTTGTGATCTCTGCACATTGATTTTGTATCCTGAGACTTTGCTGAAGTTGCTGATCAGTTTCAGGAGATTTTGGGCTGAGACAATGGGATCTTCTAAATATACAATGAATTCGTCTGCAAATAGAGACAATTTGACTTCCTCTTTTCCTAATTGAATACCCTTTATTTCTTTTTCTTGCCTAATTGCTCTGACTAGAACTTACAATACTATGTTCAATAGGAGTGGTGACAGAGGGCATCCTTGTCCTATGCCAGATTTCAATGGGCATGCTTCCAGTTTTTGCCCATTCAGTATGGTATTTGCTGTTGGTTTGTCACAAATAGCTTTTATTATTTTGAGACACATTCTGTTGACACCTAGTTTATTGAGAGTTTTTAGCATAAAGGGCTGTTGAATTTTGTCAAAGGCCTTCTCTGCATCTGTGGTGGATTATGTTTATAGACTTGCATATGTAGAACCAGCCTTGTATCCCTGGAATGAAGCCTCCTTGATCGTGATGCATAAGCTTCTTGATGTGCTGCTACAATTGGTTTGCCAGTATTTTATTGAAGATTTTTGCATCCATGTTCATCATGGATATTGTCTTGAAGTTTTCTTTTCTTGTTGAGTCTCTGCTGGGTTTTGTTATCAGGATGATGCTGGTCTCATAAAATTATGTGGGAAGATTTCCCTCTTTTGGATTGTGCGGAATAGTTTCAGAAGGAGTGGTACTAGCTCCTCTTTGTATGTCTGGTAGAATTTAGCCATGAACCCATCTGGACCTCGGCTTTTTTGGTTGGTAGGCTATTAACTGCTGCCTCAACTTCAGCCCTTGTTTTTGGTCTATTCAGGGTTTCGACTTCTTCCTGGTTTAGGCTTGGGAGGGTACAGATGTTGAGGAATTTATCCATTTCTTCCAGGTTTACTGGTTTATGTGAATATAGTTATTTGTAGTAATCTCTGATGGTAGTTTGTATTTCTGTGGAATAAGTGGTAATATCCCCTTTATCATTTTTTATTGCATCTATTTGATTCTTCTCTCTTTTCTTTTTTTATTAATTGGCCAGTGGTCTATTTTATTGATCTTTTCAAAAAAAAACCAGCTCCTGGATTTATTAATTTTTTGAAGGGTTTTTCATGTCTCTATCTCCTTCAGTTCTGCTCTTAGTTATTTCTTGTCTCCTGCTAGCTTTTGAGTAGTTTTGATCTTGCTCTTCTAGCTCTTTCAACTTTGATGATAGGGTGTCGATTTTAGATCTTTCCTTGCTCTCATGTGGGCATTTATTGCCGTAAATTTTCCTCTAGACGCTGCTTTAAAGTGTCCCAGAGATTCTGGTACACTGTGTCTTCATTCTCGTTGGTTTCAAAGAACAACTTTATTTCTGCCTTCATTTCAATGTATATGCAGTCAACATTCAAGAGCCAGTTGTTCAGTTTCCATGAAGCTATGCGGTTCTGAGTTAGTTTCCCAATCCTGAGTTCTAATTTGATTTCGCTGTGGTCTGAGAAACTGTTTGTTATGATTTCTGTTCTTTTGCAATTGCTCAGGAGTGATTTACTTCCAATTATGTGGTCAATTTTAGAGTAGGTGTGATGTGGTGCTGAGAAGAATGTATATTCTGTGGATTTGGGGTAGATAGTTCTGTAAATGTCTATTAGGTTTGCTTGGTCCAGATTTGAGTTCAAGTCCTGGATATCCTTGTTAATTTTCTGTCCTGTTGATCTAATACTGACAGTGGAGTGTTAAAGTGTCCCACTATTATTGTGTGGGAGTCTAACTCTCTTTATAGGTCGTTAAGAACTTGCTTTATGTATCTGGGTGCTCCTGTATTGCGTGCATATATATTTGGGATCATTAGCTCTTCTTGCTGCATTGATTCTTTTACCATTATGTAATACCCTTCTTTGTCTCTTTTGATCTTTGTTGGTTTAAAGTCTATTTTATCAGAGACTAGGATTGCAACTCCTGCTTTTTTTGGTCTCCATTTGCATGGTAAATCTTCCTGCATCCCTTTATTTTGAGCCTATATGTAGCCTTGCATGTGAGATGGGTTTCCTGGATACAGCACGCCAATGGGTTTTGACTTTTTATTCAATTTGCCAGTCTGTGTCTTTTGATTGGGGCATTTAGCCCATTTACATTTAAGGTTAATATTGACGTGTGTGAATTTGATCCTGCCATTTTGATGCTAGCTGGTTGTTTTGCCTGTTAGTTGATGCAGTTTCTTCATTGTGTCAATGCTCTTTACCATTTGGTATGTTTTTGCAGTGGCTGGTACTGGTTTTTCCTTTCTGTTTAGTGCTTCTTTCAAGAGCTCTCGTAAGGCAGGCCTGGTGGTGATGAAATCTCTCAGCAATTGCTTGTTTGTAAAGGACTTTACTTCTCCTTCACTAATGAAGCTTAGTTTGGCTGGATATGAAATTCTAGGTTGAAAGTTCTTTTCTTTAACGATGTTGAGTATTGGCCCCCACTGTCTTCTGGTTTGTAGAGTTTCTGCCGAGAGATCTGCTGTGAGTCTGATGGGCTTCCCTTTGTGGGTAACCTGACCTTTCTCTCTGGCTGCCCTTAGTATTTTTTCCTTCATTTCAACCCTGGTGAATCTGATGATTATGTGCCTTGGGGTTGCTCTTCTTGAGGAATACCTTTGTGGTGTTCTCTGTATTTCTTGGACTTGAATATTGGCCTGCGTTCTGGGTTGGGGGAAGTTCTGGATAATATCCTGAAGAGTGTTTTCCAGCTTGGATTCATTCTCTCTGTCACATTCAGGTACACCTATCAAACATAGATTAGGTCTTTTCACATAATCCCATATTTCTTGGAGGCTTTGTTGATTTCTTTTTACTCTTTTTTCTGTAATCTTGCCTTCTCATTTAATTTCACTGAGTTGATCTTCAATCTCTGATATCCTTTCTTCTGCTTGGTCGATTTGGCTATTGAAACTTGTGTATGCTTTGCACAGTTCTAGTGTTGTGTTTTTCAGCTCCTTTAATTCATTTATATTTTTCTCTATGCTGTTTATTCTCGTTAGCATTTCATCAAACCTTTTTTCAAGGTTCTTAGTTTCTTTGCATTGAGTTAGAACATGTTCTTTTAGCTCAGAGAAGTTTGTTATTACCCACTTTCTGAAGCCAGTTTCACTCAATTTATCATACTCATTCTCCATCCAGCCTTGTTCCCTTGCTGGTGAGGAGTTGTGATCCCTTGGAGGAGGAGAAGCGTTCTGGTTTTGGGTGTTCTCATCCTTTTTGTGCTGGTTTCTTCCCATCTTAGTGATTTTATCTCCCTGTGGTCTTTGTATTTGGTAACTTTCAGATGAGGTCTCTGAGTGGACATCATTTTTGTTGATGATGAAGTTTTCTTTCTGTTTTTTATTTTCCTTCTAACAGTCAGGCCCCTCTGCTGTAGGACTGCTGGAGGTCCACTCCAGACCCTGCTTGCCTGGGGATCACCTGCAGCAGCTGCAGAACAGTAAGGGCTGCTGCCAGTTTCTTCTCTTATCTTTGTCCCAGAAGGATACCACCAGATGTCAGCCTGAGCTCTCCTTTATGAGGTGTCTCTTTGGATATACAGGGGTCAGAGAGCTGCTTGAAGAGACAGTCTGTCCCTTATAGGAGCTCAAATGCTGAGCTGTGAGCTCTGTTGTTTCTGTTCATAGCTGCTGGGCAGGTACATTTAAGTCTGCTGTGGTGGAACTCATAACCACCTTTTTTTCCCAGGTGCTCTGTCCTGAGAAGGTGGGGCTTTATTTATAAGTTCCTGACATGCTGCTGCCTTTTTTCACAGCTGCCCTGCCCAGCGAGGAAGTAGCCTAGTCACAGTCTGCCAGCAAAGGTGTTGCTGAGCTGCCGTGGGCTCTGCCCAACTGCTGTTTGAACTTCCTTGTGGTTTTGTTTATAGCGGTATAGTTAGAACTGCCTTGGTAATGGCGGTCTGCCTCAGTAATGGTGTACTGCTTCAGTAGTGGTGGACTGCATTGGTAATGGTGGATGCCCTCACCCCATAGAGCTGGACCATCCTGGGTCCAGCTGTGCCTGCTGTGAAACTCTCAGTCCAGAGCGTTTCTGATTGCTCATCTTTGTGGGGGGTGGGACCCGCCAAGCCAGATCACCTGGCTCCCTGTTTCAGCCCCCCTTTTTTAATGTTGAATGGATGACTCTGTCTCCCCGGGCATTCCAGGCACCAGTTGAAATGGTGTCCAGATTTGTGTGAGTTTTTGTGCAGAAACCTGCTGCACCAGCTGAAACAGCTGAGCTGGAGACTTGTGGCACTTTTCCACCCGGGAATCTTCTGGTCTGTGGGCAGTAAAAATTTGTTTGAAAATGCAGTGATCACTTACCCCCTGTGTTCTCACTGGGAACTGCACTCCAGAGCTGTTCCTATTTGGCCATCTTGGATCCAAAAAACCTCATTTAGACACTTTTTAAAAGAATCTTTTAATTTTATTCTTCATATACCAAAATAAGTATAATATCTTTATAATTTACTCTGTTACTGTTTTCTTTTGTTTGAATACAGTCTCAATCTGTTGTCCAGGTTGGAGTGCAGTGGCATGATCATAGCTCACTGCAGCCTGAAACTCCTGGCCTCAAACAATCCTCCCACCTTGGCCTCCCAAAATGCTGGAATTACAGTCATGAGCCACCACACCTAGCCCTAATTTTTACTCTGTTATACCAATTTTAAATGTTGTATAAAAACATTGCAAAACCTGCTTCTCTGGATCAAGACCAATGTCAGTATACTGTATTTAGCTGAATAAATTGCAAGTACCCATTAACTTTGCTAAGAGCTCAGGGTCTCCAGGTAGGCCACAAATATACCTTCAATACTGGGCAGGTTACTCCATCCGGCATTTCTGTTTGCAAGTCAGTAAAATAAGCAGTTGTACTACATAGGAGCCCAGGTTCTGTCCTGCTCATAGCATTCTGCATTGGTGTAACTCCTCATTAGGAATCTTAATATGAACTCTGCAGTAGTTTCAGCCCTTGAAACAACCAGCAAATAAATACAGCCTTCCTTCCCCCTCCAAACCCATCAAGTTCTTCAATGTCTATACCCTATCAGCAAGAATTCAGACATGAACATTTAAGGAAAAGGGGAGGAGGGTGCCCATAGAATAATACTTACAGCAGAATCTGAGATAAGACTCATGAATGAACAAATAGGAACCACACACCAAAAACCATTGTCAGGAGACTTTAGGTTAGCCCCTAAGATACCCACAAAATGGTGTTCACATTCTTATAGAATGCCCTCTTTTAAGTGTGAATGTGAGACCTGTGATTTGATAATAGTCAGTAGAAGACAGCAAAAGTAACAGGATGTCACTTCACAATTTATGCTATGTTATATAACTGTCTTGCTAACAAACTAGCTTTAGATTCTCCCTTGTCAGCTGTGATGAAGTAAACTGCCATGAAGCAAGTAGAAATGGACACTACAGGAATGGATAGTAACCTCCAGGAGCTGAGGAAAACGTTAGTAGTACCACTTCAAGGAAATAAATTCTGCCAATAACATGAATACACTTAGAAACAAATTCTTACCCAGTTGTGCCTCTGATGATACTGCAGACCCAGCCAACATATGAATTGCAGACTGGTGAGACCCTGAAGCACTGAACCCAGCAATGTCATGCCTGGACTCCTAACCCACAGAAACCATGAGATAATTAATGTGTGTGTTTAAGTTGCTAAAATTGTGGTAAGTTGTTATATGGGAACAGATAACTAATACAGCTGCGAGGGCAACGTTAGTCTCTTCATTCCCACATTTTGTATAAAGTGTCCGTTAGTGACATACACTTAGGTAGTAAAAAGTGTACTGACTCATTTTATCGCCTCTAGCAAAACAACTGTAGATATAACTATTCTATTTCCAAAAAAAAAAAAAGCCATAGTGTTTTATTGTCTCAGAAAACTGAAATAAAGCACACCTTAGATAATGAAGGAAGAATTTATGCTAAAAGTAACTGGCTGGTTCTTTAGCCATTTCTTGCATCTAGGGTTTACTAAAACTTATAATAAAAAGTATTAAATTCATTTATTTATTCACTATATATTTGATGTGCTCCTGTTTTATAGTAACTCCAGAAGGTGCTCTGGGGAATACAGAAATAAATAAGACATGGTTACTGCCCCAAGAAAAATTACAACCTCGTTGCACTAAGTTTTGTGAATGTGTTGCCAATGCAAGAGTTTAAATTGTTTGTAATACCGTATGTCTTAAAGGATCACAGTTTCATAACAGAGAAAAGTAAACGCAATGTATCAAAGTGAAAACTGCCTATATGAGCCCATCTATATTGTTTTTATTAAATGGTCTCATAAATTCCATTGGGAACAAATTCCCATGGGAATAAAATTGACTATTATAGATGGGTAATATCTCAAAAACCAGATATATGGAAGAGAACATTTTATTGAAGAAACAGTGAATTAAGGTACTTAAAGATAAGAATAATGGGCATATTCAGAAAACAAGTGATTTGGGCTTGAAAGCCATCATGATTTATAGGAAAAAGCAAAAGCGCAGGACATAGTGTCAATTAAAAAATAATGAGGATCTGAACTAGGCTGGAATGGAAAGGAGAATCCAAACAGAAAAGAAAGTCACTGTGGATGTGGACCCTAGAATAAGCACAGCAACTGATTGTGTGAGACAATATATAGAGAGAAATAGAAATGACTCTGAAGTTTAAAATCTTGATAAAAGAAAATAGAACCATCATTAATAGCATTAGGAGGGTTAATAGGCAGTATGGGTGTGTGGGAAGAAAATAGCTGGTTTTGGTTCAACTGGATTTAAAGGGCTAGTGAGACAGGATATTTGAGGAGGAGAAAAGTAAGGAGAATAAGATCAAGAATATTTGGCAACGAGGAAACCATTAAAACTGCATTTTCAGATGAGTACTCGGTTTACAATGGGTAAAAAAGTAGGTTAGTAGAAAAATTGAGTCAAAATGACAAAGCAAGAAGGATCTTGAATAACAACATAAGAAAAATGAAAGGGAGATGAGTGCTCCTAATGCTTTTCTGGGTGCAGCACTGTCTTACTACAAGCCAAAAGAGGAGTGCTGGTCTGAGTATTGTCAAAATATGGAAAGAAATCTTTTTTGAAAGATGCCAAAGAAAAAGATAAAGCACAAATTTTAAATATAATTTTGTTATTCTTGGCACACACATTCCTTGGACTATAGCACATCTCTTTTCTCTTAGGGGAAATTAACGGAATAAAAAATACCTCCTATTACTATTTTGAGTATGGTGTAAGTCATTGGATCTGTTAAAATGGAACATATCCAAAACTGTGATGAATGAAAGAAATGATGAAAGCTTAAAAAAATTCAAAATTATTTTATGTATATTCTTTGGGCAGTTTTCTGATATGCTTTCCATCTCTTAATACAGCACTCTGACATGCTTTCCATCTCTTAATACAGCACTCTGACATGCTTTCCATCTCTTAATACAGCACCCTGAGTTGAAGCAATGACAGCTAGACACAGGATTATAACACCTATGTTTTCAGTTATGAAAAATGAATTACTTCTGATGAGTGTGAACTGCTGACAAACAAACAGCACCATGCCCACTAGTCCTATAATTTGCATTTTGTTTTAGAAAATTTTCTTGTTTTCTTCAGTTTCCATTTTCAGAGTACATGTAGCACACAACCTGGCAGTACAACCCTTTTTAAAAAAATATCTCCAGAACGTTTAACAAAGTTCTATGTGGAGAGGACGTTCATAACTTCTAATTGGTTAATCAGTATGTGTGTGTGTGTGTGTATATATATATATATATATTCAAACACACATATACATATGTGTGTGTATGTATATGTATTTATAAATTTGAAATTCTATATGTGAGAAAATTGACGTAAAATAACTGGCAAAGTGATTGCTTAATAAATGCTTATGAAATCTAAGAAACACAGAAAGACAAGAAGTATTGAAATAAAATTGGGAAACAGTTATAAACTTAGAATCTATGTCATTAAAAAATATGAAGTGTCAACACCACCACAAAGCAAATAATTTATGAATAGTTGAATGCCAATATGTTATATGGGCTTTTTGGCTCAGTGGATACTAATTTCCCAGTCACCAGAGTATCTCACCTTAAATGCAAAGTGTAACCCTCAGCTTTGACTCACAGCAAGATGCATTATGCATGGCCCAGGCTGTGTTCCTCTCATTTATTCATACTCTCTGAACTCTGTCTCTCTTTCTCTCATTTACAGCTATTATTAACATTTTGTACTTTGCTAGATTTTCCTGGGTTTTATGATATATATGTAAGAAAACAATAGAAGATCAGTAAAGAAATACTGCTTTAATTTCTAGAGGCAGTATTTCATTACAAATATGAGAAAAAAATGCACTGACAATACGACCAATACAGCAAAGACTGCAGGTCATTATCTAACATGCATGCCCTCCTTTGGTAATAACGAAACTTCCCAATCTTTAGCTAGGCATATAACCGCTTACAATACACCAAGCCCACTCCTTTGCAATTGCAGGTAGCTATATGATTCAGTTTCGGTCAAAGTGATGCCAACAGAAGTTTCATGTGGGTTGTGCCCTTAAAGGGAAGCAGTTTACCCTCTCCTTCCCCGGCTTTTTTGCCATCTGGGATAATGGAGATGAGGAGATCACACTAGGGGGCTTAAGCAACCAGAGAGAGTTCTTTGCACTTGAATTCTTGCAGCAGAGCACCAGTATTTTTCTAGAATTTCATGAGAAAGGAATAACCTTCTATCTTGTTTAAAGAAGTATTACTTTGAATCTTAGGTCATGTTGCTGAACTTACAGCCATGTGGCTCTAAAAAGCTACTATATATTGTTGAGAAAATAGGAGGTTCTCTACCATTATTTGTTCCTAGATATCATGTTAATTTTATCTTTCTTTCAAATTTGTAGTTCTACTTTGAAAAGATGATTATATTCAAATAATCTCAGAGCTGAAAAAGGATTTCTTGTAACATTAAGTCTGGTGTTCCCTGATGTGTATTTAACTGAATAAGCAGTAGTTATCAGTAGTCATGAATAAAGGAGACACAAATAAAGGGCAATAAAGTAAAACATGTTTAGAAAACAGCTAAAATTCATTCTCTTCTTGAAGAGTCACAATGCCTATTAGCATATAAAAACATGAATAGACCTAAAAAAATGGAAATATTTAACAATTTTCCTATCAATAGACCATAGAAACATTTTTTAAGCAATATAGATTAACATACTTTGTAACTACTGTTCTGTGGAACATTCTTTGGGGAATTTTGAATTTTTAGATAGTGCATAAATCCTCCATGTGTTCAAAAAATGGTTCCTTAATCCTTGCTTGAATGCCTTTCAATAACAGAAAAGTCACTACTTCAAAAGATGATCCATTTCATCTACTTCTCACTTTTGAAAATAAGGACAATAACTAAGATGGATATTAATTTTTTTCTATTAAATGTGAGCATGTTTTTGACCTCAGTAGTATTTGCATGAAGTTTTATTTACCAGATTAGTAATGGCAACCGAAAGTTCCATGATCTCATTTTAAACAAGCTGTGTACTCAGTCTACCTAGCATTTCAATTTGCCTTCAGCAGCATTTGATTAATCCTTTTTAGTGTATCAAATTTCTACATGTGAGAGAGGAAGGAGTAAATTGAGTAAATTTTTCTTTAACTCAATAATCTGATAACACAGCAAATATCATTAAATAAAGTCAATTATCTTCTGATGACCAAAATGACCATTTTGTTACTTGCTGTTTTGTTAAAATTTCAAGAATAAAACAAAAGAATTTTATAACTAAAATGCCTATTTAGTCTTTCTTCAGATCCAATCCCCTAATCGATAGTTGTTGCCTCAATACATGGTCATAAACCCACGTGTGTGTGGGTCACATTAAATACTCATCAGTCACAGTAATAAAGTGTGGTCTATTTGAATTTTTAAAATACTATGAATCTATGAAAGTGGTAGAACATATAGTAGGGCCAACTCTCTAAGTGTACACAGTAAAACAGTTGGACTATGAGATGAAAAATGATTTCACCAAAATTACCAATATTTGAAAACAAAAGGTACTTACATTATTTTTGAGCAATTTTTGAATCAAATTGTTACTTTGACCAATACATTTATTATCAAGTTGCTTTCAATCAGATCATTTATTGTCTTTTCCTGAAGTCACCAAATACATAGTTCTCAAGAATTTTTAAAAATACATTCAATAAATTTAACTAATAAAATAGATTTTAATCAAATCTCTTGGACCTCACCAACAATAGCTTTTAGCACGAACTTTTAAAACTTTAATTAGAGACTTAGTAGTGATTCCAGTGAGCTCTGAGTAATATGTAAACTTTTAAATAGCCATCTGATGACTCCACACAGTTTGATCTGAATACAAATATGTTCTTTTTTTAATGTTCTAGTTTATTTTCCCAATTATAATTTCAAATTAAATTTATTTAAATGTTACATTAGTAAGATATTTGTGGATATGAAGTAATTCTATTTAAAACTACAAAAGTCTCAGGACACATTTGGTTCCTGAGTTGTGTACTGGACACGTATGAGAATATACGAAGGTCGACATTTCAGAGTGCTGCACTGAGGTCTGATGCCAGCCTTGTTATTAAGCCTAAATCTGCTGTTAGGCTTGAGTTTTAGACATGGCCTTCAGAAGGCCAAACAGTTAAAATTCTATTTCAGTGTCATATCTGGCATTACTGAACTTGTATACGATTAATGATCACATAATGGGCAGATTATCATCATTTCTTATCACAATATAAAATAAAGACAGCAAATCACTTGCACTGATTGTTAATACGTGAATATGTAACTTGGAGTAAATCTTCTTATAGACTTTACATATTGAAGAATTATTTGTCGCTAGTGCAAATTTATTTTTCTAAGAGTAAAATGTCACAATAATTTATATTTAATAGTAAAGGGTGTTAATTTCATATCAGAAGATGGTTTAAAACAGACAAAAAGTTAAATATATGACAACACACAAATTTAATAAATACTAAGAAGAAACATATTAGCTAAATTTTAAAAATATCTTTTCAGCCAAAAATATTTACAAAATATAAATAGTAATTAAGGTAGAATAATAGAAGTAATATCATATTGTTAATCTCTGTAGGATTTTTACAAGCATTAATAAGATTTTTAAATCTTCATTTCAAATCATCTTTAGCCTAAATACAAAGAACACAAAGCACAAAAAGAAGTTTTAAGAGAAAAATATCCTAGCTCAAAATATTTTGCTCCTTCATCTATTTAGTATATAGTAAGCAAATTTACCAATTGTGAGAATTTGTAATTTCAAAGTTGGCAGCACTGAAATCTTCCTTCCCGCTTGCTCTCTGCAATGTAATCTTGCCACTTAGTGAAGAGACAGACACTAATTTCCCTCCACTTAAGCCTAATTACCCTTTTTAAGATCAGTGCTGGCCTTAGTAACTCACTTGTACCCAACACCATAAAGCCACAGAATGGCACTGTATGATTTGCTAGACTAAATCAGAAAAGGTCATGTAACTTTTACCTGCTTCCCTTGAAAAACACACCTGCCAGATGTTCCCCTCTGGACACTTTCTCTAAGAAACAATCCTGCCACTACGTTGTGGTGAACCAAGCCAGAG
The DNA here is from genome assembly GCA_036589455.1 of Ateles fusciceps. NCBI lineage: Eukaryota > Metazoa > Chordata > Mammalia > Primates > Atelidae > Ateles > Ateles fusciceps. The sequence continues at coordinate 3,043,352 of JAZHEH010001063.1, forward strand.
GAGAAGTCACTTGTAGGTGGCCTGGTCAATAGTCCCAGCTGAACCCAGACTTCAAGCTATGCCAGACCAGGTACTAGACATGTGAACAGTCTCAGATGATTCCAGCCAGTCATTCAAATCACTCCAAGCCAATAAAGTGTTCCTAGCTGAGACCCCAAACAAACCACCCCCACTAGGCTTTCTGCAAATTCCTGATCAAAACAGTTCATTAACATAATAAAATGGTTGTGCTTTTGCCCCTAAGTTTAAAGTGGCTTGTCGCGCAGCAATGTTATACTGGAACATTAATAGCTCTATTGCTGACCATATCCAGGGTCCTTGACCCATTATTCATCCTCTTCAACCTTGCAAACACTCTGTCTTTAAAACTCTGTCTAACCATTACATTCATGGCATAGCACTTGTGATTCTTACCTACATCAATCTTTAAGTAAAAATTCTTACTGGATTTCTCATTTCCTCTGCAAACTCTTAAAATAAGGCATTTGCAGTGATCATTTCCTCAGCTCTCTTACCTGTCATTCTCTCTTGACCAGCTCATCCACTATTAGGATTTAAATTATCCCTTGATTTATTCATCAATTCATTCAATATATCTTTACTGAGCATCTACAATGTATCATTGTTCTAGGGACTGGATATATATAGCTGCGCACCAAACAGACAGCATTCTTCCTCTAATGGTACACACAGTATAGTAAGAACAGACAAAAAAATAAACAAATAAGCATATAGTAATTTAACAGGCCAAGTGGTAATAAGTGCCATGAAGAATACAAAGCAGGGTGGCAGGGATATAAACTGATGATAGAAAAGTATTATTTTATATAGGGTGGTAATGGAAGACATCTTTGAAAAGCTGTATTTGATGAGAGATGTAAAAAATCTAGTTCTACACATGTAGAGAGATCATTCCAGGAAAAGATACGTGATAGGGTACTCTAAAACAGCAAGGAAACAGAGATGGCTGGAGGAGAGTGAGGAAACAGGATAGTAGTAGGAGATGCAGCTAGTAGACTTTATATCAACCTTTGGTTATCATTAAGGCTTTTTTTTCTGAGGAAAATGATATGGGAAACATTATATATATGTCTATAAGAACTCTCTTGCCCACCCGGATAAGCTGGGGTGATTCCCCTGTTCAAAGATGCCATAAATATTCTCATTTCCTTGCATTTCATTATGCTGTTGTAGTCCATCTACAGCCCCAGCTTCAATGATCTCAAACCTGACTGTGCATCAGAATAATTTAGGAAGGTTTAAAACACACATTATAAAGCCCAACTCCGAGAGCTGGTATAGAACCTGGAGATGCTCTATTATTGGTACATTTCCTGCATGGTTCAAGCCAAGGTTTGTCTCTAAACAAAGGATGGAAATCACTATACCTCCTACATCCCATCAAAATTCCACTCATCCTTCAAGATCCATAACAATAATAACAACTATGGCTTATATTGTGTTTATTCCATGTACCAGACATTTATCTAAATGCTTTTATATATACTAGGCCACTTAATCCTCACAAGCACCATGAATCAACAAAGTTTAGACGTAGCTTCTGCCCATCTCCACTGTTTTGCTTTTGGGCCCTGCTGTGGACATGCATTCAGCTCACAGAGATCTCCTACTTCTTTCCCCCCTCAGGAGAAATAAAAATCTGGCAGCATGAGCAGGAAATCAGAAAGATCAATAGCATCAGGCTGTCTGCTGTTGCTGCTTGCTGTTGGATTCCTTACCTGCACATCAGCTCTTATTTCTGCTATGAATAACTCCACTGATTCACAATATTGACCTTAGCCTGACCCAGTGACTTTGGCTTCTGCCAAGGGAAATCTGGCAGCCTGACAGTTCCTTCAGGCCAGTCTCCAGCTCCTTTTCCAATAGAGCACACCTGTAGGTTATAAGTCTCTATGCAGCAGAGTACTGACCTGGTGTATGAAGCTTTGTATGGTGTTTTGCTAAGAGGTCAGCACACGTTTTCCCAGGTCCCTTCTTGGGAAAGATGTCAACTCATGGGAGACTGTACTAATTAGGTAACTTCAAACAGCGACAAGCTTGCAGATAAAAATAAGTGGGGAAAAAAACTGCAAGAAATATCTAGCTTTAAATCCTATTAATGGTTGAATTTATCGTTTGACTGAATTCTTTTTTTTATTAAATGACAGCCATTTCTCTTTATTATTCCTTAATTAATAAAATTGATATTGCATAACTTATCGAAGCCACACCAATTATTCTTTATCTTTATATATATATAAGTATAATTTATATCTTTCATGATTCTTGCCACTTCAAACTTAATTCTTGGAACATAATCTTTTTTCTGTCATTTTCTTATTTTGTCCTCCTCTGTGACTACGATACTGCAGAACTCTCTCTGTTGTCTCAGCTGCTGTTTTGACTGCTTTCTGCTCTTCTAACTAAATGCTAATCCATTTCCTCTCACTGCCTGAGAACAAAAAAACAAAAAAACTTTACACTTTTAAACTTTCCTTTCTTCTTCTGACTATAAAATAATACATAAAATTTGTAGACCAGAAAATAAAAATCATACACAAGCCAGAGGATTACTGCTAACAGTTAAGGTATTCTTTCCAGCCTTTGATATATGTAGATATAAATAACTATACTTTCTTTAAACTTTGGGATGCTATATATAATTTTTAACTGTACTTACAAAAATCAATACCAAATTTTGAACACTTTTCATGTTCTTTGAAAAAGATATTTTGGAAGGCCTGGCTTATTTTTTTTAGATTCAAGGGTACACGTGCAGGTTTGTTATGTGAGTATATTAACTGATGTCAAGGTTTGGGCTTCTGTTGATCCCATCAGCTAGATAGTGAACATAGTACCCAATACGTAGTTTGAAAAAGGTTTTTAACTTTTGGGAAAACTAAGGTTTTTAATGACTTTATAATACTTTTCCACACACAACCATGACTATTTTTTTTTTGTATTGTTGTATGAGTTTTATTATTACAAATAATGCTTCAATGAACAATCTTATTGCTATTTTTAAACTGTCATAAAGAACTTCGAATAAATATCCTTAAACATACAACTTGGACATCTATAGGTCAAATTTGTACTCATGCAGATTTCTAGAAGCAAAATACTACTAAATAAAACAGCTCAACCATTTTGTTCCTTCCTTCATTCAACAAACATTTGTTTCACACCTATTTTGTGCTAGACCTTATTTTAAACTCTGGAAATACAGCCATAGATAACAGACAGCACCCACACTTAAACAACCTTCAGTTCAGCAGGGGATATAGTAATTATACAATTGTACTTATCATCTTAAGTATTGAAATAATCGTAAGTACAGTAGAAATTCCCTTAATCAACTTACATTTATACAGCTCTGGAATATCTGATGTCCTCCAGTCCTAGCCTTAGACTAATGAATTTCCCCAACACCACATACTTTTGGTTGGTTAACTACTTGCTCCTACAGGTTAAATTGTGTAGTTACCAAGAAAAAATTTTAAGTGCCCCAAACCTATTTTTATCAGTTGTACATGTTACTGTGATCACATAATTTAATTAACTATATAAAAACTGATCCTATCTGAATGTGAAATGCTTGAGTAAGAATCAACAAAGACAAGTAATTAAAGATACATTTCTGAAGAGTTAGATGTGAGTGAAAAAATATAAAAGATTTTTTAAATGGTGAGTGAAAAGAACCTACATTCAGATTATTCTGCAAGTGCCTTAGATTCTTGAATCCCAACTTTGAAATTTAGATGATATATTATAAACTCTATTCAAAGGGCCCATCTCAGACAAAAGGCCTTAGCCTTCCACAAGAGTTAGGTGCATTCATATATTTTGTGTGGGTTTTAAGTTTTACGGTTTTCCTCCTTAAAGCTACCTGTTGGACTAACTAATCACTGCTGGTCTCAATGACACTGCATAAATTATTCCTTAACAAAATCAAAGCTCTTACAAAATAGTTCTGAACTGCTTCTTTGAAAGCATTTCAAAGCAGCTTATTTGAAAGCATTATATAACTCTTTTTGTCATAAAATAGCTAGCACTTAGTATTCAAAATCTTTGCCAATTTGATATGTATATACACATATATATACATATCATTGTTATACATTTAGCAAATTAATAGTGAAATTGAACCAACGTTTACATGTTTATTGAGAATTCATATTTCTTTGTGAATTCCCTGCTGACCTTTTTTCCTTATTGATTTGAAAAAGATTTTTAATGTATTAAGGCTATTATATTATTAACAGCCATAAATATTTTTGAAGTCTATTTCTACCATTTTAATTTTATGTTTTTAACTGACCAAAGTTTTTAATTTTTAAACTAAAAATTAGAAAGTTTTTCATTTTTACATTAAAAATTTAGAAAGATTTTAATTTTCATTTTTATATCATTAAATCCACCACTCCATATCTTTCTTTTCTAAACTTGTCTATGTCTTGTGAATGATATGTCTTGGAGATGGATCCAAGACGGCCAAATAGGAACAGCTCTGGAGGGCAGTTCCCAGCGAGAGCGGTGCAGAGGGTGAGTGCTCACCACATTTCCAAACAAGTTTTCACTGCCCACAGACCAGGAGACTCCCGGCCCGAAAAGCCCCACGAGTTTTCAGGGCGAGGCGGTTTCAGCTGGTGCCACATTGGCACACAGAAACTCACACAAGTCTGGGCTGCCTTTTCGGCTAGCACCTGGAATGCCTGGGAGACAGAGCTGCCCATTCAACTGAAAGGGAGGGGGCTAAGACAGGGAGCCAGGGGATCTGCCTTGGTAGGTACCACTCCCACAAAACAAGCAAACTGAAATGCTCTGAATTGAGAGTTTCACACCAAGTGCAGCTGGACCCAGGATCATCCAGTTCAGTGGGGGGAAGGGCATCCCCCACTACCAAGGCAGTCCTCCACTACTGAGGCAGTTCACACAGCAGCTGGGCAGAGCCTGCAGCAGCTCAGCAACACCTCTGCTGGCAGACTGTGAACAGACTACTCCGTTCAAGGCAGGGCATCTATGAAAAAATGCAGGAGCACAACAGGGACTTATAAATAAAGCCAACCTTCCTAGGACAGAGCACCTGGGAAAAGAGGTGGTTATGAGTTCAGCTGCAGCAGACACCTGCCCAGCAGCTCTGCACAGAACAGCAGAGCTCCCAGCACAGCACTTGAGTTCCTATAAGAAACAGACTGTCTCCTCAAGCAGCTCCCCAACCCCCATATACCCAAAGAGACACCTCATAAAGGGGAGATTCAGGCCGACATCTGGCAGGTACCCTTCTGGGACAAGGGTAGCAGAGGAAGAAACCTGCAGCAACCCTTGCTGTTCTGCAGTCCCCTCTGGGCAATCCCCAGGTGAGCAGGGTCTGGAGTGTACCTCCAGTGGTCCTGTAGCAGAGGAGCCTGACTGTTAGAAGGAAAACTAAGAAGCAGAAAGAAATAGCTTCAACATCAACAAAAAGGACATCTACTCAGAGACCCCATCCAAAGGTCACCAACTACAAAGACCACAGGTAGATAAAACCACTAAGATGGGAAAGAAAACAGCGCAAGAAGGAGGAAAACACCAAAAACTAGAATGCCTTTCCTCCTCCAAGGGACCACAACTCCTCACCAGCTAGGGATCAAAGATGGATGGAGAATGATTCAGATGAACTGACAGAAAGAGACTTCAGAAAGTGGGTAATAACAAACTTCTCTGAGCTAAAAGAACATGTTGTAACCCAATGCAAAGAAACTAAGAACCTAGAGAAAAGGTTAGATGAGATGCTAACTAGGATAAACAGCTTAGAGAAAAATATAAATGACTTGATGGAGCTGAAAAACACAACACTAGAACTTCGCAAAGCATACACAAGTTTCAATATCCAAATCAACCAAGCAGAAGAAAGGATATCAGAGATTGAAGATCAACTCAATGAAATAAAATGAGAAGGCAAGATTAAGAAAACAAGAGTGAAAAGTAATGAACAAAGCCTCCAAGAAATATGGGATTATGTGAAAAGACCTAATCTTCGCTTGATAGGTGTACCTGAATGTGATGGAGAGAATGAATCCAAGCTGGAAAACACTCTTCAGGATATTATCCAGGAGAACTTCCCCAACCTAGCAAGGCAGGCCAACATTCAAGTCCAGGAAATACAGAGAACACCACAAAGATATTCCTCAAGAAGAGCAACCCCTAGGCACATAATCATCAGATTCACTAGGGTTGAAATGAAGGAAAAAAGCTAAGGGCAGCCAGAGAGAAAGGTCGGGTTACCCACAAAGGGAAGCCCGTCAGACTCACAGCAGATCTCTCGGCAGAAACTCTACAAACCAGAAGAGAGTGGGGGACAAATATTCAACATCGTTAAAGAAAAGAACTTTCAACCTAGAATTTCATATCCAGCCAAACTAAGATTCATAAGCCAAAGAGAAATAAAATCTGTTACAAACAAGCAATTGCTCAGGGATTTCATCACCACCAGGCCTGCCTTACAAGACCTCCTGAAAGAAGAACTAAACAAGGAAATGAACAACCAATACCAGCCATTCCAAAAACATGCCAAATGGTAAAGACCATTGGCACAATGAAGAAAATGTGTCAACTGACAGGCAAAACAACCAGCTAGCATCAAAATGGCAGGATGAAATTCACACATAAAATATTAACCTTAAATGTAAACAGACTAAATGCTCCAATCAAAAGACATAGACTGGAATATTGGACAAAAAGTCAAAACCCATTAGTGTGTTGTATTCAGGAAACCCATCTCACGTACAAGGACACACATAGGCTAAAAATAAAGGGATAGGGAAGATTTCTCAAGCAAATGGAGAGCAAAAAAAAAGCAGGAGTTGCAGTCCTAGTCTCTGATAAAATAGACTTTAAACCAACAAAGATCAAAAGAGACAAAGAAGGACATTACATAATGGTAAAAGGATCAATGCAACAAGAAGAGCTAATGATCCTAAATATACACTCAGCCAACACAGGAGCACCCAGATACAAAAAGCAAGTTCTTAAGGGACCTACAAAGAGACTTAGACTCCCACACAATAATAGTGGGAGGCTTTAACACTCCACTGTCAATATTAGACAGATCAATGAGACAGACAATTAACAAGGATACCCAGGACTTGAACTCAGATCTGGACCAAGTGGACCTAATAGACATCTACAGAACTCTCCACCCCAAATCTACGGAATATACATTCCACTCAGCACTGCATGGCACCTACTCTAAAATTAACCACATAATTAGAAGTAAATCACTCCTCAGCAAATGCAAAAGAACGGAAATCATAACAAACAGTCTCTCAGACCACAGTGCAATCAAGTTAGAACTCAGAATTCAGAAACTAACTCAGAACTGCACAGCTTCATGGAAACTGAACAACTGGCTCCTGGATGTCAACTGGATAAACAATGAAATGAAGGCAGAAGTAAAGATGTTCTTTGAAACCAATGAGAATGAAGACACAACATACCAGAATCTCTGAGACACATTTAAAGCAGTGCTAGAGGGAAATTTATAGCAATAAATGCCCATCAGAGAAGAGAGGAAAGATCTAAAATCAATACCCTATCATCAAAATTGAAAGAGCTAGAAGAGCAAGATCAAAAAAACTCAAAAGCTAGCAGAAGACAAGAAATAGCTAAGATCAGAGCAGAACTGAAGGAGATAGAGACACAAAAAATCCCTTCAAAAAATCAATAAATTCTAGGAGCTGGATTTTTGGAAGATCAACAAAATAGACAGACCACTAGCCAGATTAATAAAAAGAAAAGGGAGAAGAATCAAATAGATGCAATAAAAACGATAAAGGGGATATCACCACTGACTCCACAGAAATGCAAATTACAATCAAAGACTAATACAAACAACTCTATGCACATAAACCAGTAAACCTGAAAGATATGGATAAATTCCTGGACACTTGCACCCTCCCAAGCACTAAATAAGGAAGAAGTTGAAACCTTGAACAGACCAATAACAAAGGCTGAAGTTGAGGCAGCAATTAATAGCCTACCAACCAAAAAAATATCCAGGTCCAGATGGGTTTACAACTGAATTCTACCAGATGTACAAAGAGGAGCTGGTACCATTCCTTCTGAAACTATTCCAAACAATACAAAAAAGAGACTATTCCAAACAATACAAATCATTTTATGAGACCAACATCATCCTGATACCAAAACCAGGCAGAGACTCAACAAGAAAAAGAGAACTTCAGGCCAATATCCATGATGAACATATGATGCAAAAATCTTCAATAAAATACTGGCAAACCGATTGCAACAGCACATCAAAAAGCTTATCTATCATGATCAAGTAGGCTTCATTCTGGGGATGGAAGGCTGGTTCAACATACTCAAGTCTATAAATGTAATCCACCACATAAACAAAACCAAAAACAAAAATCACATATTATCTCAATAGATGCAGAGAAGGCCTTCGACAAAATTCAACAGCCTTTTATGCTAAAAACTCTCAGTAAACTAGGTATCGAAGGTGCATATCTCAAAATAATAAAAGCTATTTATGACAAATCTACAGCCAATGTCATACTGAATGGGCAAAAACTGGAAGCATTCCCTTTGAAATCCAGCACTAGACAAGGATGTCCCTCTGTCACCACTCCTATTCGATATACTATTGTAAGTTCTAGCCAGAGCAATTAGGCAAGAAAAAAAAATAAAGGGTATTCAATTAGGAAAGGAAGAAGTCAAACTGTCTCTATCTGCAGATGACATGATCTGTATATTTAGAAGACCCTATAATCTCAGCCCAAAATCTCCTTAAACTAATAAGCAACTTCAGCAAACTCTCAGGATACAAAATCAGTGTGCAGAAATCACAGGCATTTCTATACACCAATAACAGACTAACAGAGAGCCAAATCATGAGCGAACTCCCATTCACAATTGCTACAAAGAGAATAAAATACCTTGGAATACAACTAACAAAGGATGTGAACGACCTCTTCAAGGAGAACTACAAACCATTGCTCAAGGAAGTAAGAGAGGACACAAACAGATGGAGAAACATTCCATGCTCATGGTTAGGAAGAATCAATATCGTAAAAATGGCCATAATGCCCAAAGTAATCTATAGATTTGGCTATCCCCTTCAAGCTACCAATGACCTTCTTCACAGAACTGAAAAAAAACAACTTAAACTTCATATGGAACCAAAAGAGAGCCTGCATAGCCAAGACAATCCTAAGCAAAAAGAACAAAGCCGGAGGCATCACACTACCTGATTTCAAACTATACTACAAAGATACAGTAACCAAAACAGCATGGTACTGGTACCAAAACAGAGATACATACCAATGGAACAGAACAGAGGCCTTGGAGGCAATGCCACACATCTACAACCATCTGATCTTTGACAAACCTGACAAAAACAAGCAATGGGGAAAGGATTCCCTATTTAATAAATGGTGTTGAGAAAACTAGCTAGTCATGTGCTGAAAGCAGAAACTGGACCCCTTCCTGACACCTTACACTAAAATTAACTCCAGATGGATTAAAGACTTAAACTTAAGACCTAACACCATAAAAACTCTAAAAGAAAACCTAGGCAAAACCATTCAGAACATAGGCATAGGCAAGGACTTCATAACTAAAACACCAAAAGCATTGGCAACAAAAGCCAAAATAGACAAATGGGACCTAATTAAACTCCAGAGCTTCCGTACAGCAAAAGAAACAATCATTAGAGTGAACTGGCAATCAACAGAATGGGAAAAAATTTTTGCAATCTACTCATCTGACAAAGGGCTAATACCTAGAATCTTCAAAGAACTAAAACAGATTTATAAGAAAAAAACAAACCCATCCAAAAGTGGGCGAAGGATATAAACAGACATTTTTCAAAAGAAGACATATATGAGACCAACAAATATATGAAAAAATGCTCATCATCACTGGTCATTAAATAAATGCAAATCAAAACCACATTGAGATACCACCTCATGCCGGTTAGAACGGCGATCATTAAAAAATCTGGAGACAGCAGATCCTGGAGAGGATGTGGAGAAACAGGAACACTTTTACGCTGTTGGTGGGAGTGTAAATTAGTTCAACCATTGTGGAAGGCAGTGTGGCGATTCCTCAAGGACCTAGAAATAGAAATTCCATTTGACCCAGCAATCCCATTACTGGTAATATACCCAAAGGATTTTAAATCATACTATTATAAGGACACATGCACATGTATGTTCATTGCAGCACTGTTTACAATAGCAAAGACCTGGAACCAACCCAAATGCCCATCGACGATAGACTCAACAAGGAAAATGTGGCACATATACACCATGGAATACCACGCAGCCATAAGAAACGATAAGTTCGTCTCCTTTGTAGGGACATGGATGAATCTGGAAACCACCATTCTCAGCAAACTAATACAAGAACAGAAAATCAAACACCACATGTTCTCACTCATAGGTGGGTATTGAACAATGAGGACACATGGACACAGGGAGGGAGCATAACACACTGGGGTCTGTTGGGGGTGCCAAGGGAGGGACAGTGGTTGGCGGGGGAGGTTGGGGAGGGATAACATGGGAAGAAATGCTAGATGTCGGTGATGGAGGGATGGAGGCAGCAAACCACATTGCCATGTGTGTACCTATGCAACAATCCTGCATGATCTGCACATGTACCCCAGAACCTAAAGTACAATTAAAAAAAAATTGATGGGGGATTACAATTTATTGATGGCAATAGGATCAAAGATTCTGTATGCAAGCCATTTATTTGTTTTTATTTTCTTTTACACTCTTTCTCTGAGTATGTCAAAATCAAAGATTATGTGGTGCACTTTTGTTATTTCCATATGTGATTACGTCTCCACTCTTTAACATATCTCCTTACAAGAATACAAATGAATGTTGTTCTTTAGTCACATCATAACTATGGGTCCAAAGCACTTCTAATATATAATTATCTTGTTGGCAGTATTTAAATATGAGAGACATGCCCTTGGTGTAGACAGCATGTGCATTACATAAAATCTATTAATATTCCTTAAAGTAAGGGAATTTGAATCTTTGAACTTCATCTCAAACATATTACTTATATATCTGAACTGGTGTTTGAAATTTTATGACTGGGTTCATTCATTCAGGCCTTCTTCAACAATTACTAATCAGATATCCACTCTTACTGAGACTTGGTGTTCAGTGCTGAAGATCACACAGAACAAGAGAAATATAGCTGCTGCATTCCTGAAACTTACATTCTAGCGGGCAGTGGGGGCATGGGGAGAGAGACGGCATACAAACTAAATCACCAGAGAAAGGTGATTCTAATTTTAATAAGCATTATGAAGAACTGCAAAGTGCTACAAAAGCTTGTAATTAGGGTTCTTTAAGGAAATTACATTAGAGCTGAGAACTGAAGGATGGGAAATAGCCAGTTGAGTAGACATTTGAGTTGGCTGTGTGGCTCACAGAACACATTGAAAACTCTATGCTGCCACATCTGTTTTATGTGAGCTCAGCTCCCAGACGGAGCTGATTAATGTGGGCATGGGCATTTGATCCAATGTGAGACATTTTAGGGGACTAAATCTAAGAGAAGAGAATCAATGCCTCTCTTGTGGTAGAACAGTCGATATAGGAAGTAGACTCCGCACATTCCTGTGGCTCTGTTCTCTGAATGGGAAGACGGAAGTTGCAGGAGGAGAAAATAAAATTTATATCAGAGAGGCGTGTAGATAAAGGCATAGACAGAAAGGGAATCCAGGCAGCATTTCAGTTCTTGTTCCAGTTGTCCCCAAGGCCTGGATCACTCCTGCCCGTAATACAGTTATGTGAGATACTGGAGTTTGCTTCTAATAAATCTCCCTTTTCCCAAAGCTAATTGAATATTAGTTTCTGTAACTTTCAATCCAAAGCACGCTAATTCACATAAGCAGGCAAAAGGGAAGAATCACATTCCAGACAGAGAAGACAACATATGTCAAGGCTCAAAGCAGGCAGAAGACACTGAAAGAATCCTTCAAGATGGACAGAAAAATCATCCAAGATGAGAGTAGTCAGGAAGGGAGAGCTGGGATCATGTGGGGCCTTATATGCATGTACAAGAGTTGGGATTTAGCCTAGGAGCAATTTTCACATTCATCCTACTGAAGCACAAAAGGAGAAGCAAACAAGCAAACAAAGGCAACTCGATGACTGAAAAATGTGCTCTTTCCAGGCATTTATTAATACTTTGGCAAATATTTTTCAGCAGCTGTTGTATGTCAGGTCCCATAGAAATATAGTGGGGTGAGGGGCAGCAGAAGAAAGAAGCACTTGACTTTCCAGAAAACGTTATTTAAAGAGTATGTTTTTCAATAATTTTCAAATAATTTTTGTTTATCACAAGTACAGTAGGCGGCTGCTGGCATCTAATTGGTTGAAGCCAGGGATGCTACCAAAATCCCCCTCCAACAGGAAGTTATCTGGCCCCAAATATCAATAATGCCAATGTTGAGAAATCCTGCCTTAGGGTAAAAAGTAATGCAGGACTATGAGACACGAATAGAAAGTGAGCAAAGGGTGCAGTCTTCCTCAGACTTGCTCTCAAAGCTGTTAAAACTTGATTTTGCCTCTGGGACACTAAAGCAGACAATTTTTTCTTCTCCAGGAACTTACAGTCTGCTGAGGAAGATGGGCAAGAAAGATAGAAGCAAAGCGATGCCCTACAGGCTGAGATGCAGAGATGCAGATGAGCTTGTTTTTCAGTGGGCAAACAAGGAAGGATATCCAACCCAGTCTCAGGCTATTAGGAACACTCTCCAGTGGAGAAATGTCTTAGTTGCTACCTAAGAAGGAAAAAAGCAATTTGGACATTTCTCAAAGAATTAAAAATAAAACTACTATTTGATCCAGCAATTCCATTACTGGGTATATACCCAAAGGATGATTGTTCTACTGAAAACACACACACACACACACAAACATGCATTTGAATGTTTATCATAGCACTATTCACAATAGCAAAGACATGCAGTCAATCTAGGTGCCTGTCAACAGCAGATTGGATAAAGAAAATGTGGTACAATACACCATGGAATGCTATGCAGCCTGAAAACAATGAAATAAGGTCCTTTGCAGCAACATGGAGGCAATTAGAAGCCATTATCCTAGGCATATTAACGCCAAAACAGAAAACTAAATACGGCATGTTCTCACTTACAAATAGGAGCTAAACATGTGGTACACAGAGACACAAAGCTGGGAACAATAAACACTAGAGGGAAGGAGGGAAGGAATAAAGAGTTGAAAAACTACCTATCAGGTACTGCGTTCACTACTTGGGAAAGAGATCATTAGAAGCCCAAACCTCAGCATCACACAATATATCCATGTAAAAAATCTGTACATGTACCCTCTGAATCTAAAATAAAAGTTTAAATTAAAAAAAAAATAAGGTGTAGGAGAAGGAGCAGAGTCAATATATGAAGACTGAGAAAAAAATAGCCAAGCAAAGTTGACACAGACATGGGGAAAGATCTCAGACAGAAGGAGCCTCATATGCAAAGATCTAAAGCCACGAGAGTGTATGGAATGTCCATGGAGCTCAGGTTCTCAGGATGTCTGGAGCAGAGAGCCCAGAAAAGGGCTAGGTTCCAGATAGTGTTGGAACAGTAAGTCCATCCTGTCCTTAGAGGGGCAGTTATTCAAAATTGAATCCAGTACTTCAGGAGTCCAGTTAATAGAGCACAGAGTTGTAACTTGGCGTATTATGAAGTGGGAAGCAGTGGCATTTTTAGGTTAATTCTAATTTAATATGCTTCAAGTTTATTTTTATATTATGTACCTGATGTGCCTCAGTTCTGTATTTCACTGTGCCTGGATATTTATATCAAGAGTGTGATAAATCAGCGATAATGTTATTTGGCATGTTTCACAATCAGTCAATTTGAGTGACACATGGAAGCAAACTAGTATATTTTAAAACTTCTTAAACTCACTTTTGTTATAAGGCTGCTTATATATTAAACATCCGCTTTCATTGTTTCTTGACAAATCTTCTTTTAATTTTATATACATATTAATTTTCAATGATATACTCTTGAACCAGAGAGCAGACAATATGCCACACAGATACTAGGAACATAATCTCAACCAGAGAACTACTTGAGAGATGACAGAATAAATAAGCCAGCCCAAAAATCTTAGTTAAAGAGAAAGACAACTTGTTATGAGTTGCCAGTGAACTATCTCTGCTTCTAAGGAAACTTCCAACACAGTTTGTTGTCTTCAGTATCTGTACTTCAGAAATTGTTCACACTTCTTTCTTTACTAGAACGTCTTTCACTCTCTGGATATTGAAGAACTCCAGTTAAACTGAAACTTCACTATTTTCATGACCAGCCTCTTAAAGGAGCAAAGGAAAACAATGGTCTGCTGCTTTTCTAGAGGCGTTGAATTCAATGTCTCTTCAACACAGTAGGAAAGTAAGGATGGTGGTAGACAGGTAGACATTTGGGAGACCAATAACAGGGTCATGAGGGACATTTAGAATGTAAGTAATGTCAAAACCAACAGTTAGATGACAAAAATTATAGCAGTACCTGAAATCAAGGTAAAGCAAGATCAATCATCAACATAAAAGAGTCAAATTCCAGTTATGAAAAAAGTCTTACACTGACACAATGCCTATTCACATTAATTCATCAAAGATGTGGAGTCTTTACTTCACACAGAACACTATGCTCATCCATGTTTCCTGCTGGAGGCAGGAAGGCAATACTAGCAAGAGGCCAGGCAACCGTCTGCTTGTACCAGTAGGTGAATCCCAGTATAAATGTGGTCCATGAGACTATATCCACCACGGACAATATGCAATCACAATGAGCACAGACCTTGTCAGGACAGTTGTATTATATTATGTCAAACTCTTTCTCCCTTTACTTGAAACTTGAATAACAGTGAAAATGGGACTTCTCCTCACCTACTGCCTCAGAAAAGGGTATTTGGGAATAACTTGTCTGAAACCAATATATTTCACATAAGGCCAATTCAAAAAATTGACGGATACAAAGTTAATAAAGTACCATTTATTAAAGAGACTAGACCTTATTGTGTATTCTTGACACCTCTGTTAAAAATCAATAGGCTGTAAATGTGTGCTTTAATTCCTGGGGTGTCTATTCTTTTCTATTGGTATATACATCCGTTTTTATGCCAATACCATGCTGTTTTGGTTACTATAGAATAATAGTATATTTTAAAATCAGACAGTGCAATGCCTCCAGCTTTGTTCTTTTTGCTTGGAATTTCTTGGACTATTTGGAGACTTTTGTGTTTTCATACAAATAATCAGGATTTTTTTTATTTCTGTGAAGAATGTCATTGGTATTTTGACAGACACTGCATTGCATTATATATTTCAAAACAGTTAGAAGAGGGAATTTTTCATGTTCTCATTACAACAAAGACAAACATATGAGGTGATGAATATGCTGAAACCCTGATTTGATTTTTACATAGCGTATGCATGTATCAAAACATCACACTGTATCAAATAAATATGTACAATTTTATGTGTCCATAAAAAAAAATAAAGTTAAAAGGTCAACTGTCTGAAAAATGGTGTATCCAAATTGGTCAAGAAAGAAGATGGAGAAAGATGAAAGACCAAATAGAGCCCAGACAAACTGTCATGATTTGAGTTCCTTGCCACTCCACTTATAGGCTAGTCAGTGTCAGATAAACATTATAAGAAAAACTACAAGGGAATTCTAATGGCACTGTCTCCATAAGGGCATTTTTTTTTTCCCCTCAAGATTCAAAGAGGTATAGAAAATAAAAAATAGTCACATTTAACACTAAATTATGAGTCTTCTCAGCCACATACGTAGGTTTATTATGCACATGGAAACAAAAAAATTGTAGAGGAAAGAAGAAAACAAAGATATGGTATAAATTTGCTGAATTAAACAGCTTCCTCCACATGACAGAACTTGCTCTTTATATTAGGAAGGTCAAATGGTGAATATTAAGTGCAACTAAGGGCCTTTATTCTAAAGGCAGATGCTATTTCAGATCAGCATGTTTTCTATTTTTTAAGTTGAACTCTGTTGTCCTTGAAAATGTCAGGTACAAATCCTCTGAAATGTCTGACATTTTCCATTTCCAAACAATGAATTGCCTAAATCTGTATGGAGAACAAGAAGCAAAATTAAGAACCTGAGTTTATTCAGGTGAGTTTTTATAATGATCCCATTTAAAAGATTCTCATGTCAAAGTCCAATAAACTCAGTAAAATACTTCCTAGAAATCAAACTAAAGCCTACATTGTAGATCAGAACAAATCAAATGATACCTAATCTTTTAAAAATCTCAAAGGCATGAAAAGACCTAAATATTTGATGACATTTTAATTTAATCAAAAATGAAAAAATACAAAAGAGTAACCACAGACAGAAACACAGGGAGAAAATCAAGAGCTATTTAACATTGAAGTAGACATCTTTCTCTTTGAAATGCTCTGTAAATTTCACATGTAAACTTAAACCATGTTATTTAGTAGGACAATCAAATCCTCTCTCTGAGAAATCTTCACTTACTCTTGAAATTCACGTCTCAAATTTAGTGTATAATCGCAACTGATCATTGTATACACTTAAGAAAAGATGGGTGGGCATATTCATGGAGACATAAAGCTGGCCCACACAGGGAAAAAGAAACCTGACATGCAGAGGGAAAATTGAGATTAATCACCGTGTGGAGAGACAGACTAAGAGAATAGCTACCTTGGGTCTCAGAAAATGTTCAGTAGGCCTTTAGGCAGGAGGACTGAGATAAACTTTAGAACAAATTTACCTCCCTAAAAGCATATGAGGAAAAAAGGGCAATCATGAAAGGTTATTTCAGATGGTACTTTCTGTATAAAACTAGAGATCTGAGACCCCAGAGCCAGATAAAGAAATTATTTCCGTGTTTGCTGAATGGCTCTGCCACATTCTGTTCTTAAAACGAAGCTGGTGTACTGCTAGAGAAGCAGCGGGACTCTAGATGTCGGAAAAACTGCATTTAAGGGAAACAAAAAATAAGGCTGACCGAACGACAACAGAAAAAGCAACAGGAAACATTCAGAACACTGTATTTACCATTTTACTCTGCTTTGGATAGTCCATACTTAGGATAGTAATCTGTAATGCACAGAGGTAAGTTTTCAAAGGATCATAAAGGGAAAAGTCTGTTTTTGATGATTCACTGAAAGAGTTGGGATGTGAAGCCTGGGAAAAAAAAATCTAAAAGAAGAGAAGATGAGAGTCTGCAAATATTTGAAAGTCCAACATAGAAGAAATAGTCATATAAGCCTTTCTCTCCATTTTTCAGTTAATTGAAATTACAGGCCAGAAGTTGTTACCTTCAAGACTGGAAGTAGATTCATAAATACACACATAAATATGTAAACAAATTTATAAATATATAAAGATGTGAAACAGAACTTTCCAATAAGTTCAAACAATTTCACCTCTCAAAAAAATGTAGGTGAACTTGTGAAGTAGGAAGCTGTGGTAACACATTCAGCTGAAGACTGGTCAGGAGCATGGTAAAGGGGGAGTCACGTATTTATTAGGGCTTAGAGTACTTAATTTCCAAGTGTCTGTTCAGTCCCCAATCTCTGAGTCAGTATGGTTATTTGGGAAGAGAAAATGTACAGTATCATGAAAATTATACACACCTGCCTTATAAGAGGTAATTCTAAAAGTGTTTAATAATTTATACAAAAATGTAGATTATTGAGGCAGGTGGTATTTTAAAAGATGACAGTTTTGTAAACTTGGTACTTTTTCATTATTCATTTAATAATTTCTGCCCTGGAACAGACAAATGAGACCCAATGAGAACTCCACATTAAACGATTTCAACGTTTTAGACAACAAAAAAATATTTCAGCCTTGAGTTTAAGACTTTGACATTAAGTGGCAAAGATCTCCACTTTGAATAAGATTGATATATTCCTAAGAGGTTTTCTGAAAATGATTTCCAGGCACTTTCAGCAAGACTGAAATCTGGCCAAGTATAAATTCAATATTTCAATACTCAGAACTGAATCATGTATACAGAGTCATTTGTCAAAACAGAAGAAAAAGTTTGCTTTATTATTATTGCAACAGTACACAAGAAAACATTTTCTATATATTTTCAAATGATCATTATTTCTTTGAGATACAGAAATTAATATTGCCAAGATTAAGGTCTTTGTTATTTAGGCTAAAATGGATCATTTTTATAGGAATTAGGTTTTAAAGCTCATTACACCCAAAGATTTCCATTATGATCTAAATTGAAATGAAAGTAAACAGAAATAACAATTTTGTTCTGCTAAAATAGGAAGTCACTGTGCTTCAATAAAATATCACAGCACAGTTATAGGAGAAGCAATAAATTGGTTAAGAAGCATGAGTCACGAGCAATTATCAGCCATGTGAGAATTCATTATTAGTTTATAGAAAATCATCTTTGTTTGTGAGGGATCACTAGCTGTTTTCTCAACCACAGATGGTATATTGTTGTCTGCCTTGAAAACACTCCTCTGGCAGTATCATAGAACTTAAAGTATATAGACAATGTATATCTATCTGTTAATATAATGCAAATCAACTACCCAAAATTCAAAGAAATTTACCATCATGCGGAGTTCAGGACCAGCTATAGAATGATGTCTAGGTCACAAGAGATTTAACATGATGAAATGGTCTGCTTGAACTGGTAACTGTGGGTTCCTAGAAAAACCGTTAGCAGAGAACAAACAAAGGTATTTCATAAAGATAATGAAGTTAAATGAAAAACTCCGAGATGTTTCCGAGGCAATTCGTTGAGTTGGTGTTATAAATCTCTGGTGCTTGAGAAGGCTCCAACCTAATCGTGCCCACAGCAGTTGTAGTACTGGCAGAAATATAGGTTTTTATTATGACACAGGCTATCCAATGAGACTATTGAACTTTAAATTACTCTTAATTGCTTTAATGAAGTTCCCTTGTTTTAATATATTCAGTCAGAGACACAGTCTCTAGAAAAAAAAGGAAATGCACACAGAGACACCAAATATACTCAAGTGCTTGGTCACCCCTAAGTTCTGGTCCAACACACCAAGCCAAGGCTTCTCATTGCCTTGTGGCACAAGGACAAGTGACACAGTTACCTTGAAACATTGCATCATGGACTACTGTGGCTTCAGAATCAAACCTGGATTTCTTAACAAGAACAAGATCTTTAGCACAGAAACTTTTCCTATGAAGAGTTGGTATTAGGTCTTTGAGAGAATTTCAGATTTGAGACATTTTTTAAATCCCCCTAGAGGTATGCATGGTAGGTTAGTATTCTTCTGGGGTGACTACCCATTTTCCAAAGAGACTATCTCAGCATTTGGATTTATAGCCACATATTTTAAAGTTCCCCAATGTATCTAGAGGCATAAGCAATTATTTGATAACTCTAGAGTCTAAGCATTTTGTCACTAGCACTCATATAAACGATCTACAAAATAAGGTTGTACAAGAATATAAAATGTCCAAACATACCATATGGAAAGAATCCAAAATATTCCTACTGATAGAATAGAAAAATGGTTTCCTAATCCCATAAGACCATAATTCCTTTACTAACACTACAAGGGAATAGTTGTGTTTAGCCACAGAATTCATTTCATAAAATAAGATTTTATTCTGCTTTGCACATGGTATTGAAAGTCCTATAGGTCTATGTTTTGAAATAAAAATACTATATTTTGAGCCAAGACTTGGAATCCTGACCCACTTTGAAATATGAAACTTTATTTTTTTTTTATTGCATTTTAGGTTTGGGGGTACATGTGAAGAACATGCAAGATTGTTGCATAGGTACACACATGGCAGTGTGATTTGCTGCCTTCCTCCCCATCACCTATATCTGGCATTTCTCCCCATGCTATCCCTCCCCAACTCCCCACCCCCTACTATCCCTTTAGCTAAAGACCAAGGAAAGCTGATCTTGAAAAACGGGGATTCTAGAACTGATCAATAGTAATATCCTGGAGCATCTTCATAGGTGCTGTCACTGTATGTCTGGTATACCAGATGGATAGACTTTTTTTTATACTTATTAAGGTATTAGAAATGTTGTTGTGACTGGACAGCCCATATTCCTCAGCACACTTTCTTCAAGGTATTAAGATGTTGGGCCTTTTTTTTCTTCTGAGCAAACAGATATTCAACAAGATTTTCTAAATGATTAGATTTGAATTCAAAAGTATCTGTGTAAGATGAGTGATAATCATTCTAGTACTTTCACAAAAGTGATATAGCATTATCACTAGCAAGACAATTTCTTGTTCATGACTTATTTAGGAAAAAGAAAAAGTTTATGATTTATTTAGGAAACTTATACTCTGATAAAATAAGACTACAATCCCAAAATAGATTCAAGTTAGAAAATCTTTACTATTTTTAAATGCTTCCATAATATAAAGGTTTGCTTGATTAGAACTATTGTCTTTGTTTACATAACTAAAACATTATTTCAATTAAAATAAAAACTTGCTTTGTGATTAAATAAAAACTCTAATCGTATCCACGAACAACTGCCTATCCAATGATAGCTCTGAAAATAATAGTCACATTTTGGCAGAGGTATTTAATTTCCTCTACCAAAAAATACAAAAAGATTTCAATAACTGTGATGTTAGTGTGGCAAAAGGTCTGCAGTTTAAAAATCCATGCTATTCCTCCAAAGAAAGTAAAAACTTGACTTCATCTCCCAGGAGTATTTAATCAAACATGTTACTTTGTGATCACCGCTTGCAGTCTTCCTTTCCTCCTTACTTCCCACACAGATTTCTCAGGCTTCTCTTAGCTGCCTTCCAGCCAACTACACTTTCCTTCCCATACAAGTCTGCTACACATCAGCCATCTCTTACTTTCACAGACTCACTTGGGCTGACGAATATTTATGCACTCCCTAGTAACTTCACTTTTGTTCAATGTTAAAAGGACTTTTTTGCCTTATTTCTTCTGCCATTATGATTACATACAAGTGCACATGTTTTGCCCCTCTCTGTGAATAGGTAAGAGTTTGTTAAATACTCACTGTGCTCACAATTTTATTAAACAAATGTGTTTTTCCTTAGTTGAGGATTCCTTGGGAGCATACTAATTTATTCATTTTGATCATCTCTTGTACCAGATACTTAAGTAGTATCTGGTACAAATAAATGATCAACATGTATTTGTTGAAGGAATGAATAAATGATAAATAAAGTACTGGGAAACAAAATGTTTGGAAGAAAAGAAACCCATAAGAATTTGATATTACTTCTAAAATTTAACTGTCCTCAATGTTGGTGATGTATACATTACTTTGAGAAACCCAGTACATGAAAAATGTATAAGAGAATTATGTTAGGATATAATTATTTGCATGTCAACATGAGTGACCTAAAAGGAGTGAATTTTCCTCAATTCAAATGAAATTTCTTACAAAAGTTTGTCTAACATAAATTTTAGGAAAGGAAAAAAATTTAAAGCAAAGTGTGTCACCTGTCTTTGACCCAAAAGTCTGCAAAGCATGATCAGTATTTGCCACAGTGTTTCATAACGGTGTTAGAGCTGTATGTCTTTGTCAGGAAAAAGAGCAACAGTAAGGGTGCTTTTACTTAAGTAACGTTTGTTTTGAGATAAGGCATTTGTAGAGTTAGAAAATAACATGTAGACTATAACTACTATACAAATAACCTGATAACTTATTAAAATGGCATGCCAACATGTTTTCTTCTGAATTCTATATTAGTTTGGTTGTCACTTTATCTACAGTTGATTTTCATTTCTCTGCATAACTCCAATGTAATTTGTTGCAAATCAGGAGCAATTAATTCAATTGATTGATTTTCTGAATATTAACCTTCCAGTGAGCTAGTTATAACTTGAAAATGCATTGTAAAACAGATTCATTTTTTTCTGCTAACAGGTGACACTGTGATTCCTCAAAACACTCCTACAGATACACATTTGCAAACGCAGATGAACTGCATGTATGGGCAAGAATTAGGAGCTGGTTATTGTATGTATGATATCACATTTCAAAAGGGCAAAACAAGTCCCCAGTATGACTCACACTTTAATTTTATTTCCCAGGAAACATCTTTCAAAGTTTCAGTATTTATAAAATATTATCAGTAAAATTAAAAATTTATGTATAGCAGAAACAATACCAATACAATCTTACAATTTATGGTAGGTACTTTCAAAGAATTTTCATATGCATTATCATTTTAGATCTTTATACCAATCCAGTGCAGAAAAAAGAGCACCTATTATTCCTGTTTTACAAGTAAACTAAAATGTTCAGAGGTAGTATGTTTCACCCAAGTGCATTCAGCTCAAAACCTAAACACTTGTGACTTTAAATTTTCTTCTAGTCTTTCAATCTGTTTATCCTACAAACACAGTCTTCTGCACTCATAATGAACTTATAAACTATTTATTTAGGGAAGTAGACATGTTCATCATGAGCGATCATCTAAGCACTCATTTTGCTTGGTAAATTTAATTCCCAGCCTAGTGCCCTGCTTATTTATTTTCATAATATCCAAATATCATGGCTAGACTTAAATTACTAAGTACATAACTTTCTATTACACAGATACTCAAGGTATTAGTGATACAGAAAAGAAACTAAATGTGAAAAACTAGAAAGTATAGGAGACATTTAAATTATTTTCCAGTGGTCATATTGTAATGAGAATTGTCAAACAGTATGTTTTAGTGACTTGATAATAAAGGCATTCACAGAGACAAGACTAGAAACCTGGTGTGATTGAATAAAAATTTAGGTACTTTAGAAGGTCAACATCTTTCTTTTTATATGATGTTTGTGAAAAACATATGGATAAAGGAATGTAAGACATACTAAATAACTTTTCCCTCAAATATTTTGCTATGTGAATTCTTTAAAACACAGATTGTTGATCTAGTAGATTATATTAGTCCCTCCAAGTCCTTAAGATCTGTTAAATCTATATGCTGTTAGGACTTTTATAAATTATCATTAACGACAAAAATAGTACCATGAAACCACTGTCATAATAACAAGAACTGACTCACTCTAGGTCATGCATTTTCAACAAGAGTGATATCATCCCCAAAAGGGTGAGAATTGGTTCACAGGAGGTGAAAAAAATCTTACTCTCTATAAATCACAGATATATATAGCACATAAATTGATACACAGTATACCTGTGGTATTAAAATTTTAAGAGAGAGGGATCAATTAGGAAAAAAAGGTCTAAAGAAGCTCCTTAAAGGGTAAAAATGAAAAAAAAAATTGACAAGCACTTCTATTAAGTAAATATGTATTAGCAAGCTACTCTGTTAAATAATTCAATAATTTTTTTACTTCCTTTAATTTAAGGGGATGATCAGTCATTGTAATATGTTAAACATATTAAGTTATGGAATGCTTATTGATATCTGTACAGTACCCACTATATACTTGAAAATAAATAAATACTCTTCAATTAATAAATTGTACATGGTCAAAAGAGAATAAATGTGTTATGGTTTTCAGCTCTTTTTTAAAGCATACAACTATGCAATAATGGTATAACTTCATTCAGTGACTATAAACTCACCAATCAGGAAATCTATATTTTGTTTTCCTCGTGGTGGACTGGATCTACATTGAGATTTTAGTTTTAAAAATTCTGAATCACCTAGTATAAACAAACATGAGAGAGGAATTACAGTGAAAGATTATTCATTTCATAGACCAAATTTTTAAAGTATGCAATACTTTACCCCCAAATCTATTATAAACTAAAAAAAAAATATAAACCTTTAAAAACATACGGAGAAGAGATTTCTTAAATATAATGGTAGCGACCTTTTAAAAGCCAACATTATTCTTAATGCTGGAACACCAGCACTATCAACTTAAAATAGAAAAAAACAAGGATATCAGCTACCACGATTTATTTCTTAAACTCTTCTGTAACCTCTGTTCAGCATTTTGAAATATGAAATCTAAACTTAAGCATACTTAAAAAGACAAAGACCATATCATAATTATATTTACTCTAGATACTGTTAGGAACAGGAGATGTTGAACATGAAAGACATGGCTCTTACCTCAGCTTAAGTAAGAAAAACAAGTATTAACAAATAATTACACAAATAATTAGTTACAATTGTGATAATAGATATAAAGAGTGCAAGGTGCCATGGGACCATATAACAGGGAAACTAACCTAGAAGGATAGGAAAGGATTTCTAGGGGAGATAATAGCCATGAATAATGGCCTGAAGTTAGTTAGACAAATAAAGCAATAAAATGCAAAAAGCACACAGAGGGAAATGTGGCATAAGGGGACATAGTGCCTTCAAGAAATTGAAAAAAAAAAAAAAAAAAAGAATCATCATCATCATCATCTCTGGATCATTTTGAGTAAGAGAGAGGTGCCCAAAGGAGGGAACAGGAACAAATCACGCAGGGCTTTGTCAACCATGTTACAAGTTTTAAATTTAAGAGTTCTAAGTAGAGAAATAAAATTATCAAATGTTTATTTTTAAAAGTTCACTTTTGCACCTATGTGGACACTGGATTAGAGTCAGGATATTTTGGATAAGAAGTTGCAACAGTTCAGAGAGAATAAAGGCCATGGAGATGGAGAACGAGGGTCAAATTTCAGAGATGACTAGGAATTAAAAGAAACTGGATTTCACAATTGACTAGATGGCAAGAGGTGTCAGAAATGATTCCAAAGCCTGGCTTGTGCAACAGCGAACAGAGTGAGTAAGCTGTGAACAGGGGAAACATGGGGCTGAGAATGTTTTCTGAACCTTCAGAATTAAACAGCAGCTGCTCTGAGAGGCCAAACACAAAACCAGAAGGATAATGGCATTATTCTTTGACTTCACGGCAGCAAGATCCAGGGGTAGGAATGTCTTCAGTACCTGGAAGGGAAGCCTAGCCAATTCCAAAATTAAATACATATGTTTGGTGCCTGTCAAAGCAACTCCCATAAAAACTAAGAGGAAATCAGGCAGATAAATCTTTCCCTAGTGGAGCTAACTACAGCTTTAGAATGTACAATTTATATGTCAAGAGCAGGATTCTAACAGGATATACATGGGGAAGGAAAATTTAAGTCCCACCCACCAGTTTGGGACAAATAATAGGAAAGGATGAGAAAAATAGGAAGAAAAATCAAGGCTTGTAGAAAGATATTGTTAAATGAGAGGAAGATACAGTATTCTAAAAGCAATAGCATAGCATTATTTTAAAATATACTACAAGAGTGTGAGAGAAAAGAAATTCTGGTCAAAGGGTACAAACCTTTAGCTGCAGGAAGAATAAGTACTGCAGATCTAACATACAGGATAGCAACTATAGTTAATAATATATTGTACACTTGAAATTTGCTAAGAGAGTAGCTGTCAAGTGTGCTTACCATACATAAAAATGATAACCATGTGAGATGATGGATATGTTAATCAGCTGGAATGTGGTAATCATTTCATAAAGTATACATATATCAAAACATTACATTTTATGCCTTAAATATATGCAATTTTTATTTGTCAATCATACATTAAGAAATATGGAAATAATTAAAAATACTACAAGACGAAAAAATAAACTTTATAAAGCTTCTGCTTTGTACTTCCAATAGTTCAGGAAGCAGGAACCTGATCAAAGATCAAATCAATGTTGAGGGATGTGTTACAATAGCAGAGTGTGAATTAAAATATGAAGTTGGAAAATGTGGCACATATACACCATGGAATACTATGCAGCCATAACAAATGAGTTTGTGTCCTTTATAGAGACATGGGTGAATCTAGAAACCATCATTCTCAGCAAACTGACACAAGAACAGAAAACCAAACACGGCATGTTTTCACTCATAGGCGGGTGATGAACAATGAGAACACCTGGGCCCAGGGAAGGAAGCAACACTCACAGGGCTAGGTGGGGGGAGTGGAGGGGAGGGCAGTCGGGGAGGGGGAGAAACAGCGAGGTGGGTGGGGAGGATGGGGAGGGATAACACCGAGAGAAATGCCTGATGTAGGCGACGGGCAATGGGGGATGGAGACAGCAAACCGCCATGGCATGTATGTGCCTATGTAACAATCCTGCAGGATGCAGGATGTGTACATGTGCCCCAGAGTCCAAATACAACAAACAAAAAAAAAGAAAAAAATATGAAGTTGGAAAAGAGATATGTGGAAATAAAAGAGAAAGTGACAAGGAAAAGTATAAGAAAAATTTTAAAAACAGCTAAATTTAAAACACTATTAGTGTTTTAATTTATGATGGATTGAAAAAGTGGATTTAAGTAGGAGGCAATGGCAACAAAACCTTGGAATTTTCTGGACTCAAGAAAGCAGAATCTCTAGACTGGTAACACAGAACTGTCAAAAGAATGGGGAAACTGAAAGCATCACGTTCATCCTGGAAGGGGTGAAGGGTGAAGACAATAAGTGGGAGCATTTGAAAGCTGTTTGAGAGGTAATTACATCTCTAGTTACTCTCCATCAGTCCACATCAGTGTGTGGCTGCCCATCCACCAACTTGGTAGCAAGTTGAGTTTTTTGTTTGATTGGAGGGTTTTTCTGTTTTGTTTTTTAGAGAGGCAGAGTTATCCTCTGAACTGGGAAACACAAGACAGAGTAGAGGGTGTGTAGGCACCATACTGAAAACAAGATAAGTGAATAAGCTACAGAATGCTGAACATGTAACACACTCCCACCCTAACTGCTTTCACCTCTCAACTCTCCAACATCTTAAGCCAAAAGTGAGCTTCTTATGTAAAAAACCTGAACAGTCCAAAAGAGAAAACGTAAATGTATTACCACTAGTGGTTCTCCAACAAAAGACCTACTGCATTATTCTACATTGAGTCTCAATTTTTCAAGCCCACTAACATGCTCAGAGCTTTCAGAGTGGACAGTTTGGAATTATCAATTATTTGAAGAAAGCTTCTAGTATAGAAGAATAGAAACCAACATAGCAGAGTCAGCACAAAATCTTAGAAGGAGAGACTATACAATAAGAAATAATTTAAAATGGAGGACATGAGAATATTTAAAAAAAAATAAAGTACGCTTAGAAATTAAAAGTACAAGAAGAAGATGTAAAATTTTGCACGGGTTTGGTCAATAAGAAATCTCCCCCCAAAAATTTATAGCAAAAAGATAGAAATGAAGGCAGGAGAGAAAACAACACTACTAGAAGACAAGTTTAACAGATCAAACAACCTAACAATAGGACAGCCAGAAACAGAGAGGGGAGAAAATCCTCAAATAATTCGATAAATATTTTCACAATTGGAATATATGAATTGCCAGATAAAAGGGTACAAAAATGCACAGCTCAGCAGTTAATGATAATAGATCTTTACCACGATATACATCATTTTGAAATTGCAGAAGAGAGAGGGAAGAGGGAAAAAAGGTCACAAAGAAAAGATAAAGATAACAAATAAGAATTATCTCACACCTTTAATCGGCAACAACACTACAGTGAGAAAATAATGGACAAATATCTTCAAAATTCTACAGGTAATTATTCCCTCCATAGATTTCTGTACCCAGCCAAACTATCATTTAAATATGGGGGCACAATAAAGATATATTTAGACTAGCACAGTTTTAAAAACTAAATTTCTTGTTTATGTTTTTCCTCAAGTAACAGCTAAATGATATGCTTCACCAAAATGAAACAGCAAACTAAAAAACAGTGAAGATGTATAAGACCCAGGAAATGCATCATCATATGTAAGAGATGGAAGAAGGTAATTGTCAGGATGATAGTGAAGAGAGATCCCAGCGTGAAGTATATACACCAGATGCAGAGGTAAACCAATCCAGACAGGCGCAGTGACTCAACAGGGCAGACACACTGAGGGCTGCTCTTAAAAAAAAAATGCCTGCCATCCTTGTGCTGTCTTTTTAACCTAAAAGAGATGCCTAGGTGAATCTGGCTCAGATTATTGTCTCAGTTTGTCTTGGCAATAAGCTGATACATTTTTGCTTTCTCTCCTTCTATTTTCCCCTAAGGTTATTCTGCCTGACTCAGCTGAGAACACTCAATTCAGTCATAGAAAGCATGTTGCATTCACCTACTCTTACGAGCTGGAAGTATGTCTTAATGAGCTTAGAAACATAAAATGCCAAGTATTTTATTCTCTATGGCCACATTCCTGCTGGACATCCACAACCTGAACTAGGCTACTACCTTTACATGTCCTGACTGTAGTCACCCTGTTTCATACATGGGCTTACCTATTAACCTCTCTCGAAGAATCTTAAACTATTAAGGAGGCTGAAGTCAAATTTGGATCCAGAACAACAGGAGTGGGAGAAAAGAGATAGTTAGCTTTCTATGAAATGAACTTAAAATATGCTGTTTATTTAACATGTATGTTTATATTTCATCTGACAGTATATTATCATTTAGATAATTTTTTCTTTAGTATGACTATAGGCAAAAGAGTCTTAAAGTAAAAATAAATATTTTTAAATTTCTGTACCATGCACTCTGCTAGATGCTTCAAAATAATTTTAAAAATCTCATTAGCAGAAATAAAGGTTAGAATCAAATTACAGAAATGGCTAATCATTGAGGAGATAGTCAACTTAATATATGAGAAAGGAAACATGAAAAAGCATTATCAAAAATAAGAAAGAGGTTGTTACATACAGAGGACAGAAAATAATGATCCAACTTAGATAGTAAATATTTCTGGGAAGAAAAAACACCAAAAAGATAAAAGCATCAAAGACAAAATAAAAGTAAGATTTTCTTAGAAAGTGGAAACCTAAGTTTGAAAGATTTCACTCAATATTGAAAGACACAAAAACACAAAACCCACGTCTATCTAGATTTCTATATGGGTTATATGTCTTTTAATTTTGATCTATCTATTGATAGACAGATATGCATGTTTATTTTTTAAATTCAAACATAAAGAAACTATCTTAAAAGTATCAATATTACCATCCTACTTCCCTCAAAAAAAATTACCTACTGCTAGTAAAGAGATAAAGCTGGTTTAAATCCAAATTGTCTGAGTCTCTGAAACTGTTCTACTATACTATATGCTAATAGATTAACAACGTAAAATTTAGGATACCGACTATTAATTATTTATAAATAGCTCTTATAAAGCCATGATAAAAACAGTGTCTACTAACACAAAGAATAAAATATATGAAAAGGTAATTAACAATATTAATGGTCAATAAACCAATAAAACTTTTACTTATCATCTTTAGTAATCAAAAATCACAAATTAAAAGAGGATAAAGTTGGCAAAGATTAAATAGAATAATAAATCTCAGTGTTGATAAGGGTTTATAAATACAAGTGCTCATTCTCTGCTGGTAAGAATATAAATTGAGAGGTTGACAATTTGACAACATATATCAATATGTATACATTTTCATGTGTATGTTAATAAATGAACATTCTATGAATCTAGTCTAGATCATTTTTTATTAGTGATATTTTATACTTTCTAAATATCCTAAAATGAGTACAAATCATTTTAATAATTGAAAGTATCATTGCCAAAACATCCTGCACTACAAATCTAGCCTAAGTAAATAAACAGATATGGAAAAAACAGTTATACTAATGAATGTTTATTGCAGCAATATTTTTACTAAAAAAAAAGAAAAAACAGCTCAAACAATAATATGGTAAGGTTAAAAAATTTTCAAAGGAAATGTAAAGAAATGCTCACAAAAAATAAGTGAAAACGTAAGATACAAATCTGTAAGTACAGCATAGTCTTAATATGAACAGTATTTGAGTGTTAATGGTGTATGTGTAGTGGAATTACAGGTGTTTTAAAGTTTTTGCTTTATATTTTTATACATTTTTCAGTTGTCTTCAACAATAGCTTATGATATTTTACATTCTAAAATATAAAAACATTATTTTAAACATTACATTTGAAAAGTATATAACTGAAAATATACAAATATGTAACCAAGCTTTAAGAGCTATATAAGATTCTCAAACAAATTAAAAGAAATATAGAGTTTGCAAAGACATTGATAAATTATCCAAATAACAGAAAATGACAATAGTTCAAAATTAACTTTATCCATTTATTAATACTCAAAAGTATAAATTAAAATATAAATGAGGGACTATGTCTAGACCTCTTCATTTAATAAAGATATTCAATCTAATTTTCTAAAAAAATTAGTAGCCAGCCAGTATTTTCAGAGTGGTGAGAGGGGAAGCTTTATATATTTCTGCAAGGAAATAAAAAGTAATTAGACAATACGTAGAAATACTCTTGTGGCAAATATTTGTCATTTTCTTCTGAAACATTTACCTTTCTACATTCCTCTCTCTATTGAAGGGAGCTGGAAGCTTAGATACTAGATTTCCCTGACTGCTTTGCCAACTGGCTGCTGATTAGTTTCTAATGGCAACCTTTGCTCAGGGATTCCCAATTGGCCTGACCAAGACATTTTCAAAACTATGCTGAAGTTTGAGGCTCTTCCTACTTAATTCTCCTTCCTTCTCTTCTTTCATGGGTATCAAACCCTCATAGGCTGAAGGTTCATGCCCTCCTTCTCCTGCACCCCCCCCTTTATATTTATTTATTTATACTTTATACTTTATATTTATTTATACTTTATATTTATTAAGGTGTTTCCACCCGTTAATTTCTGGTGTGTTGAATTCTGTCTTGGCGTCTGCTTCTTAGGGGACAGCACTTTTATAAGACCCAGGGAAGGAAGAAGCCACCTATTTTTTTCCTACTTCTGGCTTCAGAAGTGCTAAGGTAAGGTACTATAGATGCCCATGGGCTTTAACAGCATTAGCAGAGAGTCTAGCAGCATTCGCAGCATCAGCTTCTCAGGCAGCTCCTGTAGTATCATGAGAGAAATGGTTCTTGGTTTCCTGCTCAATAGCCATGGAATTGATTCCTACAGCACAGGAGGGCTTTGTCAGCCCCTACAGCATGTACAATCAGGAGCCCTGTGTAACAGTGTGTTGTTCCTTGCTCTTCTACTTCTAGGGGCAGGAACAGCTTTCTGAAGCTACAAGTGTCTGGTGATAGTATTACTCTTCCCTATTTCCTTTCCAGCCCATTCAACACTTTGGCACCAATTCCTGTTTTAAGCTGCGCTACTGTGATTCCAATTTTCCTGACTGGATGTTGAATGATACACACCTAACCAGTTCATTCTTTTTGACCCCCCAAAGTTCTCATTTGTACTAAATATTGAAAAAATTAATATTACATGTGAACAAAAATTATACAAAGGTTTTTATTTAGTGTTAACAAATAAAATGTCTCAAAGAAATCAAAAAATTAGAATTTTGTTAAGAAATTTAGGGTGCATTTATATAATGTTTCTCCATGCTCCAACTAAAATATGTTTATGGATATTTTTAGATACATGTAAACACTCAATGTTTACTGCTAAGTGAAAAAAAACCAGTAAAGTTGAATATGTGTTTATCATATGACCCATAAAATTCTACTTGTAAAAATATATCTTGGAGGAATTTTATATGTGTGAACCAAAACAAATGTGTAATAATGTCCACAGCAGCATTGTCAATAACAACCAGAACAACCCAAACATCCATCAACAGTAAAAGAGAGAAATACATCTTAGTACATTAATACAATGAAATCCTATATCACAACACAGATGAATCTCAAGAGAAAAACATTGACAGTAAGAAACAAATCACATTTTTAAAATGCCTATAATAGAATTACATTTTTACAAAATTAAAAACCAGATGTATTATATCAGTCTATTTTCATGCTGCTATAAAGAACTGCCCAAGATTGGGTAATTTATAAAGGATAGAGGTTTAATTGACTCACAGCTAAGCATGGCTAGGGAGGCCTCAGGAAACTTACTATCATGGCAGAAGGCGAAGGAAAAGCAGGCACTTTCTTCACAGGGCGGCAGGATGGAGTGAGTGCCAGCAGGGGGAAATGCCAATGTTTATAAAGCGGTCAGATCTTGTAAGACTCATTATCACAAGAAAAGCATGCGGGAGCGTGCCCCATGATCCAATTACGTCCACCTGGTCCCACCCTTGACACATGGGGATTATTACAATTCAAGGTGATACTTGGGTAGGGACACAAAGCCAAACTATATCACCAGACAAAGCAATATTCTCCACCCACCCCTCCTTGCAGACGGAGTCTCACTGAAATCTCCACCTCTCAGGTTCAAGGAATTCTCCTGCCTCAGCCTCCCGAGTAGCTGGGACTACAGGTGTGCACCACCATGCCCGACCAGTTTTTGTGTTTTTAGGAGAGACGGGGTTACACCATATTGGCCAGGCTGGTCTCAGACTCCTGACCTCATTATCTGCCCACCTCGGCCTCCCAAAGTGCTGGGATTACAGGCATGAGCCACCACACCCTGCCCCAACAAAGCAATATTCTAT
Organism: Ateles fusciceps; assembly: GCA_036589455.1. Lineage (NCBI taxonomy): Eukaryota > Metazoa > Chordata > Mammalia > Primates > Atelidae > Ateles > Ateles fusciceps. The sequence continues at coordinate 3,075,778 of JAZHEH010001063.1, forward strand.
TGTTCAAAAAGAAGAAATTAGGAAAGGGACATGTGTGGGAAGACTGGTTGTAATCAGCAACTCTGAGGAGCTGACGACCTCCTAGTACTGGTTGATAACTGCACAGTAATTTGCTTTATATTTATTTTTTTTAATATGTAGGTGTTTTATTTACTGTTATATAAGCATGAAATATTTTAAAATAAAAAAAGAGAAGAAAAGAATCAGGTTATGAAAGCGTAACTCCTAGAAATGAGCAACTCTACCTGCATGGTTTAAAATAGAATTACTAAGTCAGAGCAGCATAATCTCTCACAACTAGTCTTTGTCAATAAGTGTATGAATACATAAAATAATTAATGAACACCACATCATGCTCTCAAATACATACGACATGTTTATGAATTAAACCAGATGATAATATGCCCAAATGCTGTTTAATAATTTCCGCATGGAGAAATTATGAGTAACTTGATTCTCTTCTTGGTATATGTCTTTCTTTCCAAAGTTTCTCAAATAAATATATATTACTTTGAAAATTCAATAAAATACATAATAAAAATGTGTCATTAAAAGTCTACAATACAGTTTATGTTCTAGCTATTTTTCTTTCTCTTAGGACATTAATCCAGTTGTTTTTTATCAACAAGAAAAACACTATAAATTATAAATCAGTGCTCTTAAACTTTGGTGTACATCCTAATAGCTGCAAGCCAGCCCAAGAGATCCTAGTAATATCCCAGGCTAAATTGGACCAAACAATTTTAACCGTAAGAAAATCAGCATTCTGAATATTTCCCTAAAGGATCTGCCCCAGCGACCTCCCCAGGCTAACTGTGAACCACAATCCTCTTTGCTCCCTGTTCTCCAGTCACAGCAATCTTTTTTTTTTTTTTAACTGTACTTTAAATTCTGGGGTACATGTGCAGATTTTGCAGGACTGTTGCATAAATACACATATGCCATGGTGGTTTGCTGTCTCCACCCCCCGCACCGCCCTCCATCACCTACATCAGGCATTTCTCCCAGTGTTATCCCTCCCCAACCTCCCTGCACTGCCCCACCACTGTCCCTCCTCTGGCCCCCTACCCCCCACAACATACCCCAGTGTGTGATGCTCCCCTCTCTGTGTCCATGTGTTCTCATTGTTCAACACCCATCTGTCAGTGAGAACATTTGGTGTTTGATTTTCTGTTCTTATATTAGTTTGCTGAGAATGATGGTTTTCAGATTCATCCGTATCCCTACAAAGGACACGAACCCATCATTTTTTATGGCTGTGTAGTTTTCCATGGTGTATATGTGCCACATTTTCCTTGTCCAGTCTGTCATTGATGGGAATTTGGGTTGGTTCCAGGTCTTTGCTATTGTAAACAGTGCCACAATGAACATATGTGTGCATGTGTCTTCATAACAGAATGATTTATAATCCTTTGGGTATATACCCAGTAATGGGATTGCTGGGTCAAATGGAATTTCTATTTCTAGATCCTTGAGGAATCGCCACACTGTCTTCCACAATGGTTGAACTAATTTACACTCCCACCAACAGTGTAAAAGTGTTCCTATTTCTCCACATCAGTCTCAGCTATCTTACTTCAACTCCAGAGAATTCTTTCATTCATGTCTCAGTAGCTTGGCTGCTGCTCTTGCCTGGATGTCTAGCTCTTCCTCTGTCTTCATTCAGATCTTAGCTCCAATGTCTCCTCCCTTGAGAAGTCTTCCCTGAAACTGTACCCCAACCATTTTACAGTTTATATACTCCTCACATCCTGAAATTTTATCTTCACAGCACTTGACTCTGTTTTGCTCACAGCACAGTGAGTTTGTTTTGTTCTTTTGTTTAGTTTTCTTTGATAGAGTAGCCCTTCATTGCCCAGGCTGGAATGCAGTGGTACAATCTCAGCTCACTGCAACCTTGGCCTCCTAGGTTCAAGTGATTCTCCCACCTCAGCCTCCAGAGTAGCTGGGATTAGAAGCACACGCCACCACGCCTGGCTAATTTTTATATTTTTTAGTAGAGATGAGGTTTCACCATGTTGGCCAGTCTGGTCTCAAAATCCTGGCCTCAAATGATCCACCAGTTTCTGCCTCCCTGAGTGCTGGGATTACAGGTGGGGGCCACCACGCCTGGCCTCACTTTTTTTCTTTTTTCCTTTCTTTTTTGAAGAGGAAGGATCTGGCTCTGTCATTCAGCTGGAGTGCAATGGCATGATCCTAGCTCTCTGCAATCTTGAAAGCAATACCCCCCACCTCAGCCTTCTGAGTAGCTGGGACTACAGGCACAGGCCACTGTACCTGAATAATTTTTTTTAATCATTTTTCTTAGACAGGGGTTCTCACTTTGTTGCCCAGGCTGATCTCAAACTCCTGGCTTCAAGCGATCCTCCTATCTCTGCCTCCCAAAGTGCAGGGATTACAGGAATGAGCCATTGTGCCCAGCCTGCTCACTTTTGTATTTCCAGAATTTGACTTAAAGCCCAGCACTTAACAGATACTCAGTATATATTTTGTTTCATGGATGGTTGGTTGGATAAATTAATAAACTATCAAATGAATCAACAAATGAAGGTCTGCCAAAAAAAATTTATGGCTATGTCTCCCAGGCTCTGAATTAAAAATCATCTTTATTTGAAAATTTGGTTATTACCATACTGTATACATGTAATGAAGCATCACGCTGTACTCTATAAATAAGTACAATTGTCATACACCAATTAAAATTAAAATTAAAATTAAAATTTTTGTTTTTCTTTAAAAAAGATCCATTCAATCAAAAGTTCTCATTCAGACTAATAATTAGTATGTATTACAATGAGAATAACATATATTCAACCTTTGCTAATCAAACTAACTTTTTTAGGCTCCTTTTCTTGTGTGTATAACTCACCTGTGTGTATCTCTTTCAAACAAAATAAAAATTCTTTTCCAACCCCCAAACTCAATGATGACTCATTCTCCTGAGATTTAGTTTGGATGTGATGTGTAAAGAAAGAAAAGACAAGAAAACATATTAGCCTTCTAAGATTAATGACTATATTTTTCTGTTGGGAACTTAGAGTCTTAAACTAAAATGTCTCCTCTCTGATACCCAATATCAGAAGCTGTACCTAATGTAATTGCTTCCAAGGGGGAAATACCTCTCATTCTTTCTGACTGACTGTCACAATACTCTGACTTAATCCCCTCCGAAATGCCCAGCTCAATATAACTGTAAGAATTCAGGGTAGAATCTTTCTGTGGCAGTTTGAGCACTAAACTTATTTGTTTGTATGTGAGGGACTGTTAGTTCTCAAAGCACAGAAGATTTCATTAAGAAGATGACAACAATTTCTGATTCTTAGATACCCATTTTTCAAATCCAAATGTTCTGGATTTCTAGTGTTCCTACATCATGTTCAGAAAATAGAGTAATACAATTCTCCATTTGGTGGCTCTTGAGAGCAGGATATTATTGTACTTGTATTTTGGTAGAGATATTTATTTATTCGGTTCTTTCATCTTCTACATTTACCTGTTCTGAAATAACCTATCTACCACTCTCTCCCTTACATATTCTCTCTATGTACACCATCCTCCTTTCTAACTGTCTCTGGATGTGCTTGAAAGCATTCATACCTATTGCTGCTCTGCCTGGAGCATCCTTTCCCTGCGTATTCTCCTGGCTGACTCCACTGGAAAGTTTCGATTTTACCCAAAGGCCTATTAAAATTATATTCCCTCCTGAATACTTTCTATACATTTTCTTCCTTTATAATATTTTCCAGATCATTTATATTATAAAACATCCCATTTTATTTTTCTCATACCTATTTTCCCACTTTTAGAATAAACATCCCATGAAGACAAAGATTTTTGTCTCTTTTCTGTACTGCTATATTCTCAGGCCTTAATGTAGTTACCCAGAAATCATTAAGTAAACAAACAACTTTTCCATAAGAAATATCCGATTGAAATGACCAATATACTATGCTCTGGGCCTAGGAGAACTTGTTTCCAGAGAGGGGGATAAGTTTACCAGTGGAAACAGTGACAGTCCCAGTAAACACAGAGCTACAGCTGTTGCCTGATCATCTATCAGTCTGTGCTCCTTATACTGACAGACCAGAGAGAGAAAAGGAGTTCACTGTTGATGGAGTAAATATAAAGTCCCCTGATGACCATGAGGAAAGACCATTTCTACAGTTCTAGACACTGTAGGAATCCAGAACATACCAGGTACTCTGATGATCCATTGGGGCATCTTATGGAACTCCCACACCCAGTTATAACTACCAATGTATAAGTAAAGCAGCAAGAGATTGGTAACCCAGGGCTCAGAATTCCTATAAAACAATAGGAAAGCCTCCTAGATAAGTAGAAGTGTTAGCAGAAAGAGAGGAAAATCTAGAATGGCTGGGGGTAGGGTGTACAGACCAGGAGCACCAACTGCATTAGTGGTACTCTCACTATTCCTCTTCAAGTAAGTCTTTGAAATTGTGACCAACCAAAATCTTGAATAAGCTTTGCCTGGATGGAGTGACCTTCAATGAGAAACAGATAGATCTCAGGGCGAAGACTGCTTCTTGTACACTACCAAAATCCTTTAGGAACGTGCACCTTTCCTCTACATGCTGTGAATGTTCTCTGATCACAGTTCACAGCTGCCCCCTTCTTTAGAGACTTACCTTCTACTAAAGACGAGCCACTTCCCTAGAGAGGCTACTCCTTACCATGGGGAATAGGCCAGTAGCTAATGGACACAAGGGTAGACAAGGTCATCTATCTTGCCTCAAAGAGGGACCATCTCTGTGGAGCAATTCATGTCTCAGAGATTCCCCATAGGAGCAGATTGGGTGATTCTCCAGCTGAGACTCTATTTGTGCTTAGTTTTTATCTCCTGCTCTAGCTTGCTTTGCTTGCTCTCATTCTCCTGAGAGCACTCTTTCAATAAATCATGTAAACAAGAATTCCTGACTTGGCTCTGCTTCTAAAAAATCCTGCCTAGGACTCATGTCATATGCAAATTGTCTCTGAAAGAATACATCATAATGAGAGGCCTTTAAAATTCCCACAAATACAATTCTGATGAACATGAGCTTATAATTTTTTTTAAAAAAATCAAAAGCCCTAAAATAAATAAGTTACCATGAGTGGAAGGAAACACACAGTCGTATAAAATAGGGTCATCAGATAGAAATATATATATGTTATGTAGTAATATTTTTAAAAAAACATGAAAACAAAAACCTATCAAAAGTTGGCAGATTAGCAAGAAAAAAGACACAATTTTGGTAATATATAATAAATAAAATTAAAACTTAATATGTGAATTAAATAGTAGATTAGACCCAATGGGAACACAGAATTAATGTGGTAGAATAAAAATGTGAATAAATATCCCAGAATAGAATAAATCACAGAGAGACCTGAAGGTAAAAAAATGTATATGTAAAATAAAGGTTGAAATATAGAGAGAAAAGAGTGAAAAACCTGACATATACCTAACACCTAGTCAGCATTCTAGTTTAGTAGACACAGTGGTGGGTGAAAAAACTACATTTCAAGAGATAGTACCTGTAATTTTTCAAAGTTCATGAGAGACACCAATTCAGAGACTTGGGAAATCAAATAAATCCCCAAATTGTGTAAGTAAAAAGCAATTCACTAGTACATGTATTTCACGGTTAATTGAAGCAAGACTGCCTAGATTGGAATCACAGCTCCTAACTGGGCAACCTGGGATGAATTACTTAACTTGTCTTTGTCATAGTTTCTGATCTCTAAAAATGGTTTTAAAAATAATTACCACACAGATGGTTATGAGATTAAATGAGTTGACATCTTTAATGCTATTTAGTGCTGTTGAGTTTCTAATACTCATCTTTATTACTTTTATCTTGAATGCTCACCAAGGTGTTCTGGATCAGAAACTCATTTCTTACTGATTAACTCACAATAAATAGAAAGTGACCTGGCCTGCCTTGCCCTAAGCCTTAACTCTGATGAAAGCCAAGCCAAATGTCATACATTAGTAGTGGAACATTCTATAGATGATGGACAGAGAACAGTGGATTCTTTTCATTTATATACAGGAAAGAGACAACTATTCCCCTTCCCCTCCTGAAAGGAAAGAAAAATATTTTGTTCCGTTGAGATCCTAGGTTCTTATCTTAACCATTTAGAATTTAACTATATCCTTCCACAGGCCAGATACACCAAAGGGGTCACAAAAGTCTGGGCTTTGTACCTAGGGAGAAAGCAGCCCAGCCTTTCTTGGATGGTAAACATACTAATAATCATTTTATAAACATTCCCTACAACTTACATATATACAACACTTATTATTTTATGTGTAAAATAGCTCAAAACAAAAAGGATATTTTGTACAGAAAATATAAAGAAAAGAAAGAAAAAAGAACAAAAGGAAGGAAGATAGAGGAAAGAAAACTTTCATAAAATCTTCATCCAAAATATCAGGGGCAGCATGGAAATGTAAAAGTAAAACAACAGAAAATTCTATCTTCTGTAATGCACCAGGTCTGGCAATTTGTTTTCTAACATGATGTGTAATTTCTTACGTTCAAGGACTAGTTTCTTGGCAAGAAGTAAGAAAAGACTTAGTTTCAGAGTTAGCATAGAACATAATTGAAATGTCTTAAAGTAGCTTTAACAATGACATGCAAGATATATCGTGAGCAGTCTTTATGAGTGATCCTCTAAGAGACCCCATCATTTGGCTTTGGACATGAGAAAGTATCTTCATCATGAACACTTGCTGTGCCAGCCTGATGCCCACAATTCCTATGATTCCCCACTCCTCCCAATTCTTCTTTCATAAGCTGGGAAGGGCCACTAAGGTGACCATCAGAAAAATGAGGATGGGGTGTGTTTTCTTGTTAAGTCCAAGACAGGGCTTGGCCCTAATGGATTGTAGCTCTTTTAAAAGATGCGTATTTAATACTACTTTGACCTTTGGTCTGGTTTGTTTTTGCCAATTTGAGATCACAGGGAATGTCCTCCTCAACATCTTTTTAATTTTACACTGATAAAAAAATATTAAAGAGAATTTAAAGTCTGATTTGTGGATCAGTATGTTGTATAAAGAAAAAGAAGAAAAATATATGTATATATATTCACACAGATGAAAATACACTGTGGGTAGAAAACAGGATAACAAAATATGAAGAAACTCTTCATAAAATTTTATTTTGCAAGATGTCTCTTCTTGATTTTAAATACAGGGGGAAGAGATTAGTCTTATAAGCATCAGTCCCACACACCATGTATTTTCTCTCCCTGGTGTTAATGTTCCATGTAATGCTAATTAAATGGACACGTGTAACTAATTCAAGTGTTACAGAATTCAAAGCAGTCTTAATTCCCCCTTCACCCAAAAATAGAATGAGAAACTAAGTTGTTAGTCTCTAGACTTGGTAGTGGGAAGACAACTAAATTATAAGATCATATTTTACAGAAAAATCTAAATTGATTTCTCATGAATATTTGATTATGATAGGGACAGTTCAGAAATAGCCCCATTTTAATTCATATGGAAAAGTAGTTATTTATTATATTTTGAGTTGTATGGCCAGAGAAGAAGGCAGAAAGAATATAATTGTGAGCTGTCAAGCTTAACACATATGTATAGAGCAAATATTCTCACTCTGTTGAGTGGCAGAATTGAGCCTGCTGAATTATAATACTAGGGACAGTGTCCAAATGGTAGTCAAAGTGGTACTCTGATGTAAAGAAACGTGGCCCACAAAAAGCATTGAAAGAAAATTTACGTTTATTCATATTATTAAGATACATATCATTACAGATACTTTCTTTACCAGGATGAGTGCAATCTGAAACTTATCTTTATTACATGCCAAACCAACATTTTAATCACTATCTAAAAAAGGGAAGGAAAGGCAGAGGTATATTTCCATATTCTTTGAACATTATTCGCAGAAATGGCAGTAATCCTGAAAATATTTTGTTTCCCTCTCAAAGCCATCTTAAAGATAACTCTGCATTATTACTTAAAGAAAACTGCAAGGAGTGAATCTATACCTACTAAAATTTAACAGACCAGTGGACACAAAACATAACAGTCTGTATTAAGGGTAGTCATCACCCACAAAGAATTGAGAAAAAAAAAACGAAAAGCTTACCTTTATGATGGTTTGCACTGGATACAACTTTCCCCCCACAAGGTTACAATAAATATTATTATTAGCAGTTTTCCTTTTGTTGCTTTCTGTAAGTATCTCTTACTCATCCTGCAAATAAAAAAAAAAAATCCTAAGTATGTAAATTCATAGCGTTTCTATTATAATTGGGCTATATTTAAAGCTGTCTACTATACTTTAACCCCTTCAACTCCTGAAAACTGTATTTCTTGTATTTAAAATGCTGTTCACTGTATACAAATGATGATCAGAGAAAATAAAGGTTTTTCAAAGTACTTTGATATGAAGCAAGAAATAAGCAAAGCTCTGCCTCAGTCAGTGTTCATCCATTTAACCATATCAGTCTGGAAATATCACCATATTTCTCTCCATGTAAGCATAGATTTAATTTATTAACAAAATCCAAGGAATGGTCATTTGAATAATCTTTAAATTAATGATTTATCATTTTACTTTTTTCCTAACAATTGCCAAGTCAAATGGACAGTGTAACAGTTTAGATGTAATTGCTTAGATGAATTCCCACGCAGAATATCGTCACTTCACATCTATTAATGTGCTTTTTAAAAATCACCTGGCTATATACATTCCTTACTGCAAAGTAACCTCATCCTCCTAATGTGCACAACTCCGCTACAGGCGTCACAGTATTGTGAGATTCCACCTTGGTGTACGTTCCCAGAAGTAAGAGAAAAATGAAAAAGCAGAATGAAAAATGCCAACTCAACCTTTTCATGTTGAACTCATAAAACTAAGGAAAGCCAAAGCTGTTATTAAAAAAATAATAGCTACTTATTATAAAAGTTCAGAACTTACTTTCTCCAGCACTTTCTACAACATCCTTTCGTTTGTTCTGAAGAACAAATTTGGCCTGTAGGTATATTCATCCCATTGTGTAAATGAGGAAATTTGGAAATTTGCCTGGGCCACGTGTAATGACAGAGTGAAAATAGAAACCCAGAATGGTCTAATTCTAAAATTCTTACATTAATCACTAAGGGATAAGCAAAACTGATATGAAATTGAGTCCATCTCCATTTGTTTATGAGGGACATAAAATATGTCTGTCACCCTGTGCCTTTCCAATTCAGATACTATACTGAACTCCATTGTGACTGACCTGCAGATTCTTGCCTGCCTTGCTCTTAAAGCAATTTCCTGGGGTCACTTCCTGAGGTAGCCTGACTCCTTTTCCTCTTATATTTTCTAGGTTACCCATTTTTGTACATTTTTACCTCCAGAACATTCTATCTCCAAAAATGTGACTCAAAGGTAGAAAGGGTAGTTACACATTTTCAAAGAGGAGTCCTTGACATTTTTTCATGTATGACTAAATGCATGAAAAAATAAATTATATATTTATGTATTTTAATATAGATGTATGTTAACATGTCTTAGCTTGGGGGAGTTGTAGGGATTAATTCAAATGTTTAGAAGACAATATTGTGTAAATAAAAACATGAACTTTTAAGTCAGAATGCCAGGGTTTGAGTCCAGACTTTACTGGCTTCTAATTATGTGGCCTTTACCCGACTTTCCTTTGTTTGCATCTCCTGCTTCAGTTTCTCCTGCAAATTTCTGGATCTCCTGCTGCAGTTTCTTCTACTGTAACATGGGATAATGTATGTGAAATTCCCGGCCCACTGTCAAGCACGTACTAAGGATTCAATGGCTGTGATAGTCGAGAATATTGAGTAATTTGTATATGTTTGATCCTTGAGTGTTTGGGAGACTAGTCCCATTCATGAGATGATTGGAGTTTCAGTAGCACCCACATCTGTAAGCTTTCTGTGGACATTAGCCTCATGACATGTCAAAGAAAATGTAAAAGAAGATAGGTATTTGAGCTTTCAGATTAGACTGGGTTTAAAACCAGTCTTCCTGCTGACTGTATGACTTTGAACAAATTACTTAATAATTCAGATTATTTCACTGTCAGTAAGATGAAGATAATAATATCTACCCACCAGTGTTGTTGGTATGAAGATTAAATGAAATAGTCTGTGTAAAAGGTTTCATACTATGCATAGCAAATAATAAATGCTCAATAAATGCTAAACGTTACTATAATCATTACTCAGTCAGACTAGCATTTTCCTAAATTCATTCTGTGAGGCACCAGATCCACAGATTATTATTAAAGTATTAGTGAAAGATAAAGGGGGAAATATATTTGTAACATTCTGAGTTCAACCAGTTTAACCAGATTTTTTTAACAAGAGGCATATTGCCAAATATGCTTTTTTAGAAACATTTTCCAGGCACCTCCTCCACAATGTAACACAGCACACTAGTGTCCTCAGGAAGCCTCTTAGAGAAATATTGAGCTATAACAATAATCTGGTTTGGAACCTATTCTCTGTAAACCAAATGTCATTTTAAATCTTCCATTCTATTGCCTTTGTTTCTCCTCTAGCACTCTTCGTATTAGTTTTAAGAGTATTCTCTTTTCTTCTACATTTTTTTCAACCATCCTGACTCCCCCTCTGCATCTAATCCCTGCAACCTTATTGTACTGCATATCCTATAACAGAATGAACAGCAAAACTCATCTGACAAGAAGAGCTGCTTAGCATAATTTTTGATAATAGCTTCTCCTTAGCACATGGCCTCTACTACAAGGGCAATGACCCGTCATTTTTCCATACCATTGTGTACCCACCCAATGGGATGACAGAACCGACAGCTGGTCAAACCGATAACTAGACATATGGAAACTGAAACACCCACAAAGTTGCCAGGCTGTCAAATTAAAGAAAGAAAGGAGAATGCAGGTCAACATTTGGAAGGCTGTAAGAACCGGCATTTTCTCCTTTTCATAATACCGTCACTCCTGTCCAGTTAATTATCATGTTCCAGCCAATACTACCACCAGAGAATCTCTTAAATGTATATTTTTTATACCTATTACTACTGCAACACTGCAATTCAGACCACCAAACTTTTGCACTGGCCACAGCATCCTAACTGTACATCTGCCATCAAATTACCCTCACATGTCTGTCTTTTTCACAACTATATTTGCAGCGTTACTGGTGCCTGATAAATATTGTTGACTGAATGTAATTCATTCTCTATGCTATAGCCAAATGTCTCTATGAGCATAAATCATCCTGGCTTAAAATCTTAACATGCATTCCCTTCTCTGTTCTGAACTGATGGCCATCATTCTTAGCAGGGTATAAAATCCTGCAGCAGAATTTTTTTTTTAAAAGCTTTGATACTTTCTTTATGTCTCTAATCTCATTTTATGTCATTTTGTCCCACTCTCTCTCTCTACACATACTCATAGTCTATTTTTAACCCTAGATATTTTTTCCAATGGCTTCCAGTAAATCTTACATCCATGTCACCTGAAATATGATAGCTATTCCCTCAATTCCCACACCACTATTCAAAATGGTAACTTCTACTCACTAGTCATGGGGCAGGTTAGAATTCCTCCTATAGGATTTGTTCAAGACCATGTTGAGTGCCCTTCGTTCTGCACAACAGCCACTTGCCATACCATATTTTAATCCACCTACTTATATTCAACCATTATTCTCATGTAAGATTCCTAAAGACAGAAACTGCTCCCCATACATTTGTGAATCTGTAGGACTCATCCAAAGTCTAGCTTAATAGCTGGTAAATAAGTACTTATTGAACGTTGGTGGTACCTTACAGCCAAATATATTGCATAGTAATCAACATGAGGAGGAGGAAGTATGTGTCATCTCTTTAGACAACAAATAGGAAGTGAAAAAAGAGTCAAGGGGCTTGCAACAAGACACAGCAAACTAAGAAGGAAAACAAAAAAATGAAATCTAATCTTGAATGTGTTTTATTCTGATTGTTAAATAACAATCAAGTTTGAACAGAGTGAAACATAATAGAGTGATCAAGGATTTTTGATAAAGGGGCAATACCAAAGAAAAACACCTAAAAGGAAAAAGCTGAATGTGCATTTCTTCTTTACAATGCATGACAGCACAGAAGGAGGGACATTCTCTTTTTCTCTATTTGCTAACCACCAGGTTTCAGTATAAAATTTCCCACCAGAGAAATAACGAATGTGATCCTGGGCTCCAACACAGTTTAGAACTGTCACATTCATTTGGGAAAATGGTAAAAATTTAAGTGAATTTTGCAACAGCAATAACAGTGAAAAGAAACTGGAAACGGAAGGAAAATACACATAGAAGAGGAGACCTTGAAATTGCTCCCAGGCAGCATCAGTTTGCAAGGAGCACAAGGGAAATTGAGAAACGGGAACCTTGGCAGTGAAGGATGTTGAAGTAAAAAGTTGTTAAAGTGGAGGACTGACAATTAAATCTCCTGGACTTTCTCCCACTTTCTCCCACTGTTCTCTTCTGTTACATATTTCACTTATGTATGCTGAGGTTTAGATTTTTGGATTATTTGAAATGCTTCTCATCCCACTAATGTTAAAAGTACATTTAATTGTTAAAAAGCAAGAAATAAAAAACTGTTATGCTATAAGAAAAATCATTTCCCCCATGAAAGCAGAAATTAAGTGTAGCTGGTCTATAAACAAAAACCTGGAAGGAAAAAATGGGGGGAATAAGGAGATAGTATAAAGGAGATGTATACAAAAGATAAAATGGTGGCTTAGAATCCAACCACCTGGCCTCCCATTGAGCCTAAGACACTTCTGTGGAAACAGAGATCACCTAAGGGAACAGATATATTTTTAAGTCTTTTTAGGACAATTCTGTACATTGATCTATATATCTAACAAACCTGGTGTTAACTATTTACAATGGTATGAACCTTAACAGACAAATCTTGAAAAGAAATCCACCCTTAGGGCAAAATGCTCAGTGGCTTAGTCACATGCCCTTTCTCCTCATAGGGACCAGAATGATTGTTATAAAATGTAAATCAAATCACATTACCCCACTGGCCCTATCCCTTGCTTAAAATCCTGGAATTTACCTATTCATTGAAATGAGAATAAAATATAAATCTCTTACTGGAGAAAAAGCCCAACATCATCTTCCCTCTCAGCCATTCTGATTTCATTTCACATACCTGTTTCCCACGTTCCTTATGCTTCAGACACACTGGCCTTCCCGCTATCCCCCTCTGCCAAGCTGATTCTAGACCTTACACTAAACGTTCACTCTGCTGTGAAGGTTCTCCCACCTTGTGCAGCAGTCTGCTTTTCATAATCACCTCCATAGAGATCACCTCCTGATCATTCTGCCCTCCAGAGTCCAGAGAGACCCACCTGAAGTTTCTCTCTCTCTCTGGAAAGAGCCTGTAGTATTTCCTCTATTTATTATAATCTAAAATTATTCTATTCAATACTTTATACATTTGTGTGTCTATTTTCTCCCTCTTCCCATTAAAACATAATTTCCATAAGAGCAGAGATTCTTCTGGTAAGTCACTGCTCTAGCACATGGAACATCACCTGGAGCATGGAACATCAAGAGATGTAGAATGAAGAAATAGGTGTATTTTGTAATCAGAATAAAAGAGGTGAGTTTTTTAATGGAGAAGTTTTATTACTTCTTTTAATTTAAAAAAAACTCATTATATTCAACAACTAGAAATGGAGATGTGAAGAACAGTACTATTGGTAGAGCGACAGAAGAAGTGAGAAGAATGAGTGGGAGATGAGGAAATGGAAATAAAGACTAGATTACTCTTTCAAGAAACATGCAGAGAAGGGAAGTAAAGATGGAGTGGTGGCTACTGAGATTTAAACAAGACAACAGAGCCAAAAGAAAGGGAGGAGTTAAAGATACTAAAGTGAGAGTAGATTATGAAAGCTAATTTTCAAATGAAGTCAAAAAATAGGTAACAGTTTTGTAAATGTAAAGTATTCCACAAGTATAATTTATTATTATTGCTTTTAATTTTCTTACTTTGATAGAAATTAAACGTATCCTCCAAAACTAAGCCATTCTTTGTTCTTGCTAATAGATTAATATAAAAATCCTACTAAATAGGACATCTAGAGCTACAAGTTTGACTACATTGTTGGTTTTATCCAAAATCATGTCTAACCTGACTAGCACTTTATAATAAATACTATGCCTGTATATGGAATATCCAAGTTATTACCGAAATAGCAATTGCCTTTGAGGTGGATGGTGCTATCAGTACTGATAGAGATTACATAGGTATATGTGGATATTAAAGCACAAGAGACTCACATGTAAGTTGTATATATAAAGGTATATAGTAACAAATTTAGGAGATAATAATGTAACTCATACATGTAATCATGCATGTTGTATATTATATCCAGAAACTGAGGTGATTGATTTTAATCATTTTAATTACTACTTTTTTTTGTTTTCACTTCACATCATATAACAAATATCATCACATGATGTTATTTTAAGCCACATTCACTAGGCACATTATGTGAGTTATTTAGATTTCCTATCTTGTAAATTATCAAAAGTTTATACATTTGTATTTTCTTAAGCTAGTCATATGATTAGCCTAATTAGGTCATATTTTCTTGGACAACTTCAAAACACAGACTTTGGAATCTCAGTAAGTCTCTAAACTTTGTCTGAACTGAAACACTTGCTTTAAAATGCTCATTAAGTTTGATATATCAGTGTTTTGTAATGAATCCAGCTCTTGACTCTGTTCAGTAAAGTAGTCAACCCTGGAGATTTAGCCAAGAAAGCTCCATTGGTTTCTAAGGATTTCCTGGCAGCAAACACAAGCCTCATTTAAGAACCACAATTATCTGCTTCCTTCATCCAAATTTTATACTTTTATTCATTTCCCCCACAACACTGCAATTTTGGAGGGTACAAAACTCAGGTGCACTATTGCTTAATGCATAGCAGTGTATAGCCAAATCACTGGATTTGTGAAAATACCTTTACCACCCACAGATTGAAATGATATGGAATACAAATGTATTATCATTTAAATGATTTCTCCAGAAACACAATATTCCAAGGTGCCAAGCTCTAACATCCAAAACAGAAAACAATGCTCTAAGGCAAAGATAAAGCAATCATTTAAGATTTATGAGAGCCCTAGAAAACACCTGAAATGATCAAGGCTAAGCTGTATCACCATGCATCTATTATTACAAGTGAATCACTTCCCCTCCTTTTCTATGTATAAAATGGGAATCTCATCTATTTTTTTACAAACAGAAATGTTATTACAATAAACAAGAAATCATGGGAAAGTTTGAACTTAAAGAAAGATACATGAAAAAATCAGCGGTGTTATTTTTTCAAAGGTCCATCTCTCAGAGCATGGGCTTGTAAGTCAGAAAAACCAAATGTGATCCTGGACTCGAAAAAATAATAGTTAAGAAAATTTGTCAGGTCTACTTAAAATCGAGTCTCAATGCACACATATGGAATGTATAAATATTATTACATATTGATGGGACTGTTGTAAAGAATGAGCACAATATAGATAAAGCTAACTGTATGTCTTTCATTCTCACATGCCCTGTTGAGGCATTTTGCTCTTTTCTCAGTGGCTGTAGATAGTTTGAGGAGGGTGCATCCATCACATTTAAATGTCATGTCTCTTTCCACTTCACAGTCTTAACCCTAAACTACATTTTTTCTCTGCATTTCTGTTTTGTATTCAGTGCTCCTGTCCTTATCAATTGCTTATTGTTTTATATTATTAATTATCTCCTCCGGGGTCCAAATCTGTCTTCCCAAAGAAAAAAAATAAGGAAGAGATGGTGCAGTTATATAGTGTGACCAAAAATAAGATTCATATGAACCACTGTAACAAGATATGTATGATATCAAAAACTAAGCCATAAAAAATTTGAGTCTAACCAAGCTAAAATGTAAAATATGTTAAAGTGACTTAATTGAAGCTACCATTGACCTTCTTCACAGAACTGAAGAAACTACCTCAAACTTCATATGGAACCAAAAGAGAGCCCTCACAGCCAAGTCAATCCTAACCAAAAAAAAAAAAAAAAGCTGGAGGCATCACACTACCTGACTTCAAACTATACTACAAGGCTAAAGTAATCAAAACAGCATGGTACTTGTACCAAAACAGAGTTATAGATCAATGGAACAGAACAGAGGCTTCAGAAGCAACGTCACACATCTGCAACCATCTGATCTTTGACAAACGAGACAAAAACAAGCAATTCTAACTGGCGTTAGATTCCGTGTTTAATAAATGGTGTTAGGAAAACTGGCTAGCCATATATATGCAGGAAGCTGAAACTGGACCCCTTTCTTACACCTTATACAAAAATTAACTCCAGATGGATTAAAGATTTAAACATAAGAACTAACTCCATAAAAACCCTAGAAAAAACCTAGGCAACACCATTCAGGACATAGGCATAGGCAAGGACTTCATAACTAAAACACCAAAAGTAATAGTAACAAAAGCCAAAATAGACAAATGGGATCTAATTAAATTTAAGAGCTTCTACACAGCAAAAGAAACAATCATTAGAGTGAATCAGCAACCAACAGAATGGGAAAAAAAATTAAGCAATCTACTCATCTGACAAAGGGCAGAATCTACAAAGAACTAAAGCAGATTTACAAGAAAAAAACAAACAAACCCATTCAAAAGTTAGCGAAGGATATGAACAGACACTTTTCAAAAGAAGACATTCATGCGGCCAACAAACATATGAAAAAATGCTCATCATCATTGGTTACTAGAGAAATGCAAATCAAAACCACATTGAGATACCATCTCATGCCAGTTAGAATGGCAATCTTTAAAAAATCTGGAGACAACAGATGCTGGAGAGGATCTGGAGAAATAGGAACACTTTTACACTATTGATGGGAGTGTAAATTAGTTCAACCATTGTGGGAGACAGTGTGGTGATTCCTCAAGGATCTAGAAATGGAAATTCCATTTGACCCAGCAATCCCATTACTGGGTATATACCTAAAGGATTATAAATCATTCTATTATAAAGACACATGCACACGTATGTTCGTTGCAGTGCTGTTTACAATAGCAAAGACCTGGAACCAACCCGAATGCCCATCAATGATAGACTAGACAAGGAAAATGTGGCACATATACACCTTGGAATACTATGCAGTCATAAAAAACGAGTTCATGTACTTTGTAAGACATAGATGAATCTGGAAACCATCATTCTCAGCAAACTCACACAAGAACAGAAAACCAAACACTGCATGCTTTCACTGATAGGTAGGTGATGAACAATGAGAACACTTGGGCACAGGGAAGGGAACAACACTCACTGGGATAGGTGGGGTGTGGAGGGGGAGGGGAAAGGAGGGACAACAGGGGGCGGGAAGGATGGGGAGGGGATAACACTGGGAGAAATGCCTGATGTAGGCGATGAGGGGGGATGGAGACAGCAAACCACCATGGCATTTATGTACCTATGCAATGATCCTGCAAGATGCAGGATGCGCACATGTACCTCAGAGCCCAAAGTTCAATAAAAATAAAAAATAAAAAAAATAAATATAATTTTTGCGATTTAATATAAAATGCATGTGTCCACCAAATCATGATGATGTTTGTAAAGGAGAGGGCTGGATAATTGAGATCTAGACAACACAAAACCTTGTTTTATATTTTTCTTCTTCTACAAAAACTTCAGGCAAAAGTACTAACAATTAGAAAATTTAGGGTTACCTTCTCCTACCCTCTTAACACAATGACACTTTGTCACAATATTGATTGAAACAGGTGGTAGAAGACAAGCAGCTAATTTGTAGATCTGTAAACAATCCACAAAGCTTCCACTCCTGCATGATCTGGAGATGGCCATATTTCACAAATGTTAGTAGAGTACCATTATATGGAATAAGAAAGAAAACTTCCAATTATATGTATCCTTTTATAGATGGCTAAATCACAAGCCTTATATTTAATTTTGTGATTATATATGGTAAAAGAGAGAGAACTCTGCATGTAATTTAGGTACTATATAGAAGATTCATAATAAATATTTTCTTTCTTTTTAATAAGACTTTTATAATGCAAATAAGACTTTTATTAATGCAAATAAGCTATGGTAATGAACCAGTTCTAAATACTTCTTCACTCTGTTACCATTGGGACTAGTTAAGACTTTTATCCCTTTTGCTCTGGCATGCCTGTTCTCTTGGGAAATGAGGCACAGAAGAAATCCACTTCACCTCAGCTTCTTCTCCTGCATGCTAGCAAAGGAGTGGAAGAATGAGTGATAACAATAAAAACAATCTTCAGGAGTTCTTTGTTAGGATAAAGTTTGTGGTCCAAGAACATTTATTCTCACTGTAGTTACACCTACAGATATGAAGGAGTCTCCATTTTATGCATTTAACCATCCAGTATGGTCAATATGCCAGCCAACACTAGCTAGTTAACAGCACGCATTCAAGAAAGAAAAATAGCTTTACCAGCAAAACATTACAACATGGAACCTCCCTTCAAGACAGATTGTTCTCAGAGGTAAGTGAACTGAAGAACTAAAGTTGCATATCCAAAGGCATCTGCTCATATAACCATCCTTCTAAAGCACCAACATCAATATATTTCAACCATTCCATCAAAAATTATAAAAGCAAACAAATTATTTAAAAGAGATAGTAGCAGTTATGTGTCAAAAGGAATGCAATGCTATGTCCTCAAAAAAAAACAAAAAAGAAGGAGTCCAAGAAGAGACTGTTTAATCACTAGAGTTCACACTTTTCTCCAAGAATAATAGTTCAACCAAAATGTTTGGACAATGATGTGCACTAGCATTAAATGCCTGAGCAGAGCAACTTCACAAAGCACAATGAAAGAGAGGCAGTGATACTGGGACCAACACACTTTTATAACTATATTTTATTCATACTCCTTGTATGTGTTTGACATTTGTACATTGCTTCATACACCTTAATGAGCCATCTTTGAGGGAAAGGTAGAACATTATCAGATTTTAATATAACAAAGTACCACACTCAGATTTCAGCTAACAGCTTAAGCAACTGAGAACTCAACTGATTAAGAATCAAAGCAGCAACCAATCTGTGCTACAAACCTCAGTCTACAGTAAGCCTCGGTAACATACCGCTTTCTGACTTGTTCCTTTTACAACAAGATTTCAGTTCCTTTTAGAATTTCACTTTTTCACTCTTTCCACTATCTTGGACTTCCCTGTAGGAATAAAATCAATCACATAATAGTCACTACTCTAACTTCTCTTTGCCATCAGCCACTTTGTTCCACCCCTACCATTTTCCTTATGGATGAATTTGGTTACCTCGGTCATGATGCAGGTATTTTCCTGCAGTATGCAATCATACGGCAAAACAGCAGTCAAGTGCTTAAATGTTCAATCTTGAGAAATTTTCCCAATGGTAGGATGTATTCTATTGTGAAATTATGCCCCAAGGTGGTGGTGGAAGCCTATTACCTGGGTCTATTTTCTAAAAATTCTCCAAAGAACACCCTGAGGAAAGCCCTACATTACGGGGATATGAAGAACTCGTCCAGACTACAGCCATCATCCTTTCATATTTGCTGAAAACCTACGGACCTTATTTCCTCCCAATTTATATCCTATTACTTCAATTGCTAGGGAGAAGAATTCAAGACACATCAGGTAGAATACTACACAAACCAACAGTGCCAGCTATCACTACTGTTTAGCAACAATTTAACCAGTAATCCCTGAGTTAACACTCTTCTTGCAAGGTACAATAGGCATGAGAGTACTTCACAAACTGTATAGTAGTTTGCAAATTAGACTTACTACCAAGTCATACTAAAATAGGTAATAGGGTAAATGAAAAAACAAATTGGGATATATATGTGTGTGTGTGTGTGTGTGTGTGAGTACACACACATACATACATATACATATATATACACACACACAGTGGAATATTATTCAGCCTTAAGAAGAAATTATAACATAAACGCAGTTGGAACATGTTAAGTAAAATAAACCAGACACAAAAGTACAAATACTATATGATTATACTTACATGAGGGGTACCTAGAATAGGTAAATGTATTACAACAGAAAGTAGAATAGAGATTACCAGGAGCTGAAGGGAGAAGGAAATGGAGAGTTATTATGTAATGAATACAGAGTTTTTGTACAGGATGATTTTTAAAAGAGTTCTGGAATACATAGTGGTAATGTACAACATTGTGAATGTACTTCATGCCGATGAAATGTACAAAAAAATAGCTAACATGGTAAACTTTATATTATGCCTATGTTACAACAATAAAAATGAAGAATAACAGATAAGATGGCAAGAGTCATTATAGGAACAGCTCTGCTTATTGGCTGTACCATATAAGTTACATTTATTTTCTTCCTGGCACTAAACAGTATTTGAAATAGTATTAACCTATTTGCTTGTTTACTGTTCCTCTCTCCCCCCTACTAGTATACCATAAGAGCACAAACCTATGCCTTCTATTTCACTACTTTATTTCCAGCATTTACGATGTTTCTTATCAGAGTAGGTGCAGGATAAGTATTTGTTGAATAAAATAAATAAATGGAAGAAACACTACAGATGTCCTTTTAATTTTCAGTTTGGTTACTCTGCATGATCACACACATTTTCTTATGTCCAATAACATTTAATGACTCTACTTCTTGTAGGCAGTAGAATGCTTCCAATTGTTGTTTATATTATATGTAAGTCTTGTATCTGTAAATAGAAGCTAAGCTCCTTGACAAACCATAAGCTAGAGCTCTATTTCCCCCACAAAGTAACTTACTTTTGCATAGTGCCATATGGTATACTAAGAACTTTTACATCTGTGATCATCTCTGGTTCACATGATCACGAGGCTGGCAGATGGAATCATCCCTCTTGCAGAGATGAGGGAGCAGGCTCAGAGAAGGGAAGTGACTTGTTGAAAGTCAAAGTTAGTAAGTAGCACAGCCAGAACTCAAAACCAGTTATCCACCAGGCACAGTGGTTCATGCTGTGGCTCAATGCTTTGGGAGGCCAAAGAATGAGGATCGCTTAAAGACAGAAGCTGGAGGCTGCAGTGAAGTATGACATCACCACTGCACTCCAGCCTAGGTGACAGGCAAGACCCTGTCTCAAAAAATGTTTAAAAAATTTTTCCAGCTTCAGGCCCAAAGTTCTTTCCATTAAAAGTTTGATAATGAAGAAGAAGCAGTTTCTCTGCTCCTTCTGGAATCTCCACCTGGTTCAGCCCGCCTGCCTCCACTCCTGTCTCCACCATGTATATCAGAGTGACCCGGAAGTCCTACAAGGTGATCACCTCTGGCCCCCGGGCCTTCAGCAGCTGCTCCTACACTAGTGGGCCTGGTGTCCACATCAGCTCCTCGAGCTTCTCCCAAGATGTCGGCAGCAGCTTCCAGGGTGGCCTGGGTGGAGGATATGGTGGGGCCAGCAGTATGGAATTCATCGCCACCGACACAGTCAACCAGAGCCTGCTGAGCTCCCTTAACCTGGAGGTGAACCCCAACATCCAGGCCCTGCACACACAAGAGAAGGAGCAGATCAAGACCCTCAACAACAAGTTTCCTTCCTTCATAGACAAGATACTGTTCCTAGAGCAGCAGAACAAGATGCTGGAGACCAAGTGGAGCGTCCTGCAGCCCCAGAAGATGGCTTGGAGCAATACAGACAACATATTGAGAGCTACATCAACAACCTTAGGCGGCAGCTGAAGACTCTGGGCCAGAAGAAGCTGAAGCTGGAGGTAGAGCTTGGTAACATGCAGGGGCTGGTGGAGGACTTCAAGAATAAGTACGAGGATGAGATCAATAAGCGTACAGAGATGGAGAATGAATCTGTCCTCATCGAGAAGGATGTGGATGAAGCTTATATGAAAAGGCAGAGCTGGAGTCTTGCCTGGAAGGGCTGCCTGATGAGATCAACTTCCTCAGGCAGCTGTATGAAAAGGAGATCCGGGAGCTGCAGTCCCTGATCTGGGACACGTCTGTGGTGCTGTCCATGGACAACAGCCACTCCCTAAGCATGGACAGCATCATTGCTGAGGTCAAGGCCCAGTACAAGATCACCAGTGCAGTCGGGTTGAGGCTGAGATCATGTACTAAATCAAATATAAGGAGCTGCAGACGCTGGCTGGGAAGCATGGGGATGACCTCAGTGCACAAAGACTGAGATCTCCATGATGAACCGGAACATCAGCCAGCTCCAGGCTGATATTGAGGGCCTCAAAGACCAGACAGCGTACCTGGAGGCTGCCATCACAGATGCCAAGCAGCACGGGCAGCTGCTCCTTAAAGATGCCAATGCCAAGGCCAAGCTGTCTGAGCTGGAGGCCGCCCTGCAACAGGCCAAGCAGGACATGATGGGGCAACTGTGTGAGTATCAGGAGCTGATGAACGTCAAGCTGGCCCTGGACAATGACAGCGCAACCTACAGGAAGCTGCTGGAGGGTGAGGAGAGCCAGCTAGAGTCTGGGATGCAGAACATGAGTATCCATACAAAGGCCACCAGCGGCTATGCAGGTGAGCTGAGCCTGGCCCAGGGAGCCTCACAAACCCTGGCCTCAGCTATCTCCTCAGCTCCAGCTTTGGCTCTGGTGCGGGCTCCAGCTACTTCAGCCACAACCAGCTCCACGAGAGTAGTGGTTGTGAAGATCCAGACCCTCAATGGGAAGCCAGTATCTCAGACCTCTGACGTCCTGCACAAGTGAACAGCTGCGGCAGCCCCTCCCACCCTACCCCTCCTGTGGCTGCCCCAAGTGCATGAGGGAGGCTGCTGTGCAGGGGAGCACAGGGAACAGGAGACCCACCTGAGGCTCAGTCCTAGCTTTCAGCCCACCTGCAGGGGTAGTTTACTGCCTGCGGACCCCCCTTGCCCATGCCTCCAACTACAAAATAATTAAATTGTCTTTTTTTTTTCTCTCAAAATACACCCTCAGCTAGCTGTGCCACCTGTCAAAAAAAAAAAAAAAGTTTGATAATGAAAGCAATGATTCTAATGTCATATTTCCATAATGTAAAATAGAATATGTTAGAATAATTCATACTAAATTTTTTTCTGGGCCTATACAAAAAAGGATGCCTTGGCCATGGGTTTAAAATGCTAAAAAAAAAAAAAAGAGAGCGAGAGAAAGAAATTACACATGGCTAGAAATAAATTTGATTATTCATCAATAGAATGATATATAAACAGTTACGCATTGCTTAATGATCAAGATACATTCTAAGAAATGCATCATTGGGCAATTTTAATGTGTGAACCTCATAGAGTGTACTGACACAAACCCATATAGTACAACCTACCACACACCTAGGCTATATGGGATAACTTACTGCTTCTATGCCACAAACCTGTAGGCAACTGTAACACAATGATGTTTGTGTATTTGAGTATATCTAATTACATAGAAAAAGTACAGTAAAAACAGCATATTAAATCTTATGGAACCACCAGTGGATGTATGTATAGTTCATCATTGGCCAAAACATTATGAGCTTATGACTGTATAGAAAAAACTGACTACAAATATATGATGGGGCCAGTAGGAGCCAGGCAGGCAAGTCAGTGAAGTGAGGGCTCAATCATCTCACTGTCCAATTGAGGACACATGGGAAGGGGAGTCTTGTACCACCCCCTCCTCCCATTTTCCTTCAGGAGCCAGAAATCCAGAATCATATCTGAAACTGACCATTTTAAAATGTTATCATCTGATCTATTTTTGAGAACATTCTGCATGCCAAATACAGTCTGTGGGCATCCAGGGTGTGGCTTCAGTTCTAAGCCATCTTATTTCTGAGTAGGTTTAAAACCCACAGCACTTTTTACTCATGGACTGTCTAAACTATGACTTGAATCAGAAAAAAACAAATAAAAGTGCAAGAGAGTATATGAAGACAAAAAAAATCTAGGTTATTTTCCCTGTGCTTATTTATCCACATTGAAAATTCTGCCTAGACTTATGGGTTTTAAAGGAGTGTGTTATATGAAATAACTGGGCTTAGAAAGAGTACTTTAAAGTCCTTAGATTTAAAGATGTTTAATGTACAAATGCAACTTAAAGTAAGTTTGCCCTCCATGGGAGAATGCAGAGGCTAAACACAGCATATTTATTATTGCAAGGACAGGATCTGATGTTTCCACTCTATACTTTAGCAGTGGCACATAAAGATTATAATTGAGAATGAAAGAAAGAGAAGGGCCTACTGAAAAACAGATGTCTTGAGCTAGAAGTAGCAATCACAGCATCTGCACTTTGGCGTCAGGAGAAAAACACTGGAGGAAAACAATAAAGCACAAGGTATAAAAATACCAAACAAGTCAGCTGGTTTTTTCAGTTGATAGGGAAAATAAAAAAAAGAGTACAAAAGGATATTTAGAAGACTTTGGTAAAATTCTGAAGCCTTAAATAGCTTGTGGTTCAGATAAGCTTAGAAACGGAGGCAAAAGGAGTAAAAGAATAAACTGGCTGTGCTTAGTTTTTCTCCTAGTATAAGGCTTAAAAGACAATTCAGAACTGGCTCAAATTCAGACTCTTTCACCAAGATGAGTACCATTGCTTCTCTGTTGGTACCATCTTTCAAATGTCAAATTCTCTCCAATTTATAACATGTAAGCTTCCAGAAAGCACCTTAAAAACTGCCTAACTTTATTTCCTTGCAAATACTCTATGCTATGTTTATATTTTCTACTTGCTGCATAACACAGAAAGAATGCAGGATTAGGAGTAACAATACTTGGACTCAAGACTCGGTCACCTGTTTAGGTAGAGGATTTGTGGAATCATTTAATCCCTTTGAGCCTCAGCTCATTATTTTGTACAATAGAGGTAATATACTTGCCTTAACTACCTCACCAGGTTGTTGCAAGGATTAAAAGAAACAACCTGTATAAAAGTGTCTCTCAAGTTTTAATCTTAATAATACATTAGGTACAAAGCCAAAGGTTCATCCTCCAGTGAAAAATACAACCTAACTGATGATTTAACAAACATTATTAAACATCTACTGTTACTTTAAACACTGGCAATATATCTGTGAAAATGGCAAGGTCCCTGCCTGCACACATGGAGCCCATAATCTGATTATAGTTGTAAATTCTTAATTTGGGGTTTGATGATAGCATAGTAAACAAAAAAATTTTCATCTTTCAGCTAATAAGTAGATTATGGGTTTGTGATAATGTATTGTTTTTCATTAATTTTCATAAAGAAAATAATATAATGGCATTATCTTAATTAAATTCAAAAAGGCACTTAGCCTGAAACCACATAGTCAAGGCATTATTTACTACACATGTGTCATTGGAATAGAGTAATTATTAGGCACCTCAGGCACACTTGCTATCATGTAAACATAAGGAAAATGCTGCTGCTTACTCAAAGTTTGATTTGTGGAAATATGATATATGCATCCAAAATAGCAATTACTAAGTTTTCATCTTACACAGGGCCCCACAGTGGACACTATAAGGGATAAATCAGCAAGCCCCAGTTTACTGCTTCCTTCAAATAACTTGTAATAGAGGAATAAAAGATTTGTGAGCTCATGTAAGTAAGAGAATGATGTATGAATACTGAAGAAGGGATTATAGTGGCTTAGAAAGAGATACTAAATTTAAGGCGTCAAAAGATGCCCTCATGAAATTTTGACCAATAATGCAAAGCACCAGACCAATAGTTAAAACTGCCAGTTTGAGTCTAAGTATTTATTCACCCATATGTGGTTCTATGAACTGAAGCAAATTATTTTAACACAGCTTTTCTATCTATGAAATTAAAAAATAGAAAATTACCAATACTCTGATCTTCTCAAATCCTTGAGTTGGAAAAACTCATGATAGAATGAACAGATTTTTCTGAATACCAGTTACTCCACAGTTTTGGTAGTTACAATAGATAACATATGTGAAGCACTCTCACTATTTCTTACACTACGTAGGTCCTCAATAAATGTTGAACCTTGATCTGAAGTAGGAAATAGTTGAACTAAACCTTAACATATTGGTAAGATTTTAATATACAGAGATAGAAAGAAACCAGTATCAAGCCAAAAGAGCTGGCTGAGGAAAGACACAGAATTTAGAACATGCAAAGAGTATGAACGGCAAGCAATCTCATTTGACTCTACTCTAAAGTGTATTAAGTGGAGGAATAAGAGGTCAACTTGGAACAATGGAGCTGGCCCAGAATATTTAGGATGGTGACAGTCACATGGAAGTGTTTGCCCTTAATGTAGTAGGTACCAGCGAGGCACAGGGGGATTGCAAAGGACATCAGCTTAAACATGTAAAATCTATACAGATCCTCTTTGTCACTTGATGATAAACATCTCCAAAGAAAACCAATCAATGAGTTCTTTGGATAAAGTATTTGCCACTAGCTCATAATGACACCACTACTATTTCCAGTTAACATAAATAGAAAAACATTCTCTGAAGATTTGTAGTTCCAAATATTTGTAGTTGCTCTCTTTAGCAGGATGCTAGTGAATGCCTCTCTCAATATTAGATGCATTGCATTTCTCAGAATGTATCTTTAATCAAGCTATCTTAAAAACTTGAGATGCTCAATGGAAAGATCGGTGTCAATAAAGTACAGAGTTTGTAATTTTTTTCAGAAAGACTTTGCCATTTCTGAATCACTATGATACTCCATATAAATACAAAAGAAAACATGACAAAAATATGTTCTCTAGGCTACCAATATGTACTGTATCTTAAAACTACTATGCAATATGTTTGTGCTATCATGAGGAAGGTTATAATAAGAGAATAAAGAATAATTTGAGGGGAGAGAAAAAAAGAAGCTAAAAGATAATATCTAAGCTTAAATAAAAACAAAAGCATTTCAAATGTGGTATCCTGCCTCCTTTTATGAGTTTTTCACTCCATTCCTTAATAAAATCCAGCCACATTTCTTAACTGAAGTATGACAATACTTGCTAAATAAACTTCTTTGTTTCTACCACAGGAAGCATCTAAATTTATAGTTTCTTATGTTTACAGACCTCTTTCAAATGGGTGAAATATTTCACAGTCATAATACAATACAGTGAATAAGATGTTTTTACCCATATTATAAAAATAGGGAAACCGAGGCTCAGATGGGTGAAGTGACTTGCCCAGTCTGAGTATACCCATAAGGGACAGCTTTAGGACCCATATGCAGGTCCTCTGATTATGAATCTCTTGTTCCTTCTAGCATATCATCCCGCAGCAAAACTAGTGAGCATGCTATGCATCAGATAAAGAATAGAGAAAGAGTTCCTGGCATTCACAATGGAAGAATGACATAATGCTGGGGTGCACGACAGCTTTGGTCCTTTTTCATTTATCTAACACAGTCCTACACCTTCCATACTGAGAATTGTATAAAAATAATCGAGTTCACAGAACCCTTGATACCATCTGCTGACACCACACTGTACACACATCAAATGCAGATGATAATACAATTAAGTTTTAATCTACTTGGGGATACTAGCCAATTTGTGGACCATCTGGGGAACATGTGTCCTCCACCTCAGTTCACCTTTGCTGTTTGCTTGATTCTGCTTTCTTTCTGTCTGAAGGTGTGAAGAATGAAAACTGGTGACTACATTAAAATATAATTCAGAAGGCAATGGTATTCAGAAGGCAATGGTATGCTACATAATGGTCCCCAATGGTAAACAGAAATAATTCGAAGTCGTCTGCTGTTGGAACTTTTAAGTGTCACTCTTTTTCTCCATTCATGCCAGTGACTTGAGTGTGGGTGTTATGTCATGTCTGAACGGTTTCATTCCCACTTTCTGATTAAGGAGAATACTATGATAGATCCTCCAGGATAGACAGAATAGGAGACAAAACGATTTTCTTCTCCTTTCAGATTTTGTATTCCTGTGCACATTAGACAGCATGTCTAAGGATACTATCTTCACTCCATTGCAAGAACCAATCAGAAAGGAAAATAGAGTGTACAACCAATGGCACGCACTCAACTCTAGACATAACTCCCATAGTTATGTCAAATAGTTGATTAATAAATGAGAGGGGCTATGCTGTGGGTAAGGCCTCCCTTTGAAAAGAAAAAAGCATTTTTTTCCAAAACCAAAACTTATCTTCTCCTCCGTTAGGCTCAGACCTCCCTCCTGGCATTAGGTTCAAACCTAGCATTCAGAATAAAACATTTAAGGAGACCTGGCCCATTGCTGTGGGAGTTACATGGCATTTGTCAGTCTGGCTCTCTTGTGTTGCCCCAGTTCTGGACATAGAGCTTCTACCATTTTCCCAGGGCTCACTCCTTTTCTGGGGCACCTGTAGAAGACCTCAGTTTGTTCTTGCTGTGACCCCCTTCCCCCACCAGCACTCCTCCATGGAGTACTGTTTCTGAAACTTGGTCCTGCTCTTTGCTACCTCCGGACAATGTTTCTTCACACTGATTTCCTACTTGCATCTCCACTGCCCTCCTTAAGAGTACTCTGGCTATATTGCTTTTGCCCTATCCCTGAGCGTCATGCTTTGCCTACCAGAATGGATCCTGAGAATATACATTAGGCCTGATGCCAGCACTGGGCCCTCACAGTGGCAAGGTCTCATGTGGGTCCCAGTGGTTCACATCTGTGTCTACTTGCTGGAGTTAATCACTAAAGGTTTACACTCTAATTGAAAGAGATGTACATTAAAAAAAGGATTGGTTCTTGACTTTTGTTTTATATTGTTAGCTCTTACAGGCACTTAAGGATAAAATAGTATGGTTCATTAATTCGTGGGCTACTGGCATAATTCAGCTATAATTAAACCACCTTATAATTGATAATGTAATGATAGCACTGAATAGTGGGAAGCTTGAGAACCAGACTTCCTGGACTCAAATCACAGCTTTGACATTTGCTAACTTTGGGCCATTGGACAAAATTAACAACTGTCTCAATTTATTCAGCTACGAAATAAGGAAAATAATAATGCTCTCTTAAAGGGATTTGATGATGAAATGTATTAAAATACGTGAAGTGCTTAGAGCAGGACCTGCTCATAATAAATGCTCAACTAGTAGATGTGTATTAACTGGAGGTGGGGGGGCTGCCATAGCTAAAAAATAATAAGAGTCACAGAGAAGACTAAGTAAAGAAATAAGTCCCATACTGAAATTCACTATTAATTGTTTCAAGAAGACTTCTCTGCCCCTTCCCAGGACAAGCTGAATTTGACTCCAATATGCCAGTAACTGTTTGGCAGGGAAGTCTGGAGTACTAGGTCTACCTTGACAGCCTACTACCTACATGGAAGTTTTTAATCTGTTAAATGCAGAAAATAATGCTTCCTACCTAGTAGAGTTAGCCTTATTACAAAATTAGTTAAGACGGATAAAGCACTTAAAATAATGCCTGACATACAGGAAACACAAGGGTTAGCTAGTTGCATTACGAGTGTAACCTAACACAATGGTCAGGAAGATGCAATGATGAAACCGAACTGTCCCCAAGTGATTAGAGCCTGGTGGATTCATGTATCTGGCAAAGAGGGAAAGTCATGAGCTCCAGTACAGGACCCCTCTCACTGAAAGTAAGTTCAAATCTTAACTGTACCTTAAAAACATACCACATGGAAAAAAAACACAAAACAGACCAGAAGGAAGCAATCATAGCCACATTCTCCTAAAAGCACAGAATAACAAATTTCCAAAGATAACAACTCACATTTTGCAAAGCTTTTAAACTATGTACTCATTGAAAAACTCAGTGAGAAGGTGCACTTAAAAGACAAAGTAGATAAAAAGACTTTTTGAATAAAAGTTAGGATCCCCAAGCAAGGATGCAACAATCCAACACATACAGGTAGGAGGCAAAAAGGTGTGGGCACAAAGGAGGATCAAAACAATCTAAAGGAAGAGAATTTCGAAGTGGACCAACATGTGGTAATTACCAGATTCTTAGTGAATAGGTCCCAGAAATGAACACCTGAGTTCTGCTCTAGTATAAACATAAATTAGTTTATTTCATGGTAAGTTTCACAGCTTATTTCTTATTCCAAAGGTGGACTCAGTTATTTTTAACAATAGCTTTTCTAACCCTCCCCCGCTCCATTGGAGGCTAAACTCCCCTGGAGTGGTTGGAGACCGTGTTTCCAGCAGCAATGGGCTGGCCTTGATTGCTAACTATCTGAGTGACCTTAGGAAAGTTACCACAACTCCCTCTCCATTCATCTCCCATCTGCAGAGTGGATATAATGGTGGAATCTACCCAATAAAAGTAACACAATTATTGATTTAGCTAACACACATGATGCGCTTAGGAAGATGCACCTTTTGTTGTCTCATAAGGTACCAGGTTAAAGAATGTCATCATTGTTTTTTAGGGATATCTAGACTAAGCTGACCCTATTGAGTATTGCAGTCAATATTCTAAGAAACAAGATCAAAAGGGACAAACATGGGCAAATAACACCTCTCTTAGAATGTGTTCTGCCTTGTTCCCCATGACTCAGTCTGCGCTACTGGACTTAAGAGGGTTGATTTTCTCTTGATGTATCTTACATTACAATATGGGTTACTAGGAATGAGCTGCCTGAGAACCTGGCT
Organism: Ateles fusciceps; assembly: GCA_036589455.1. Classification (NCBI taxonomy): domain Eukaryota; kingdom Metazoa; phylum Chordata; class Mammalia; order Primates; family Atelidae; genus Ateles; species Ateles fusciceps. The sequence goes on from JAZHEH010001063.1 coordinate 3,106,377, forward strand.
GGTTTCTTTGCTCTCTACCTTGCATTTAACATAGTTCCGGACACAAACCAGGGTCTCAAAAAATGAGTGATGGATAATCAACAAATGGATATCAAACAGGAAAGAATCCAAGACTATCTGCTAAAATCAGCAGACTTATAAATTCATTAACAGAACAAAATTATTTTAATATTCTTTTAATAGTTTACAGCTAAAAGCATCAGCAGTGCTTTTTAAAGTGAATTGTATCAACCGTTGTGTTGCGAATCTTGAAATGTTTTTGCCGAATACCACAGCCACATCCTTCTGTCCTTTAGAGACTTTTTAAATTGTTTTGTCTGCCCCAAATGTTCTGAGACACTTACGTGTTCTATATGCATTGGACTGCCTACACATAGAAAAATTATCCACTTCCCCATCAACCGCTGACTTTTTCTATTACCAAATGAGAGGTTCTAAAGGCCTACGATGACTAGGATAAATCGCTCCATTTCTTTTACTCTATTAAAGTAGATATTTTATGTTCCACTGCCACAAAATCCAAGATGAACACCAAAAATAGCCTGTGAGTTGAAGACTCTCATTTTAAAATGGCACCACAATTTATCCTATTTCTTACTGTACCATGAGCATTACATTATTCATTAGAAGATTTGGTTTTTAGGCAGCTATTATACAGCCTTTGCTGAGTGTAGGTTTCCCAGTGCAAACTGGTGATTTAAAGTGATATCTTCCAGAGATAAGGTCGTTTTGTGGATTCTCACCTCTGTGACCCCAGTGTGTTTGCATAAATATAAATTTACTCTATGACATTCCTGTCATGTCTGTTCAGTGAGCAAGTAATTTGCCACTCTCGTTACTCCAGGTACAAGGTACCTTGTGAAAAATCAATCTTCTTTCTGCTTCATACATCACAGCTCCCCCTAGTCTCCCAGTGCATTCTGATTCTGAAATGCATCTGTGAGATAAAAAAAAACAGGTCTGTTTCAGCAGGCTGCATTGTCTGAAGGGGCTAATTAATGTTACACCTCACTGGGAAACCCCATCTTGGGGCAAGGGAAATGTCTATATACAAAGCAAATGCGCTGTTTTTGCAAAGCGTTTCCTATACCAGAGGGAGGGAGGTCTTAATAGTAGAACAAGTAAGTAGCTATAGGGGGTTTAGTGCACAGTTTTTCAGAAATATTAATCTGCCATCTCTTCAAGCTACAAATCATTTTCTCCACATCTTGACAGGTTGAATTTTGACTTTGAAAGACAATCCATTGCAGGATCCTGACTAGCTATAAGATGCCAGGCTTTTCCCCAGGGACAGACCCAACTCACTGCAGCAGATGAAAGCATTTCCAGTGTTTGCGTTGGTGCTGATTGCTGTTTTTCACCAACATATCTTCCTGAACATCATAGCATAAGTGCCAGTAGGAGAAAAAAAAAGCAGTGAAAATATTTTCATTTTTTATCTATTTTCTGATCCAAAAAAGGATTATATCCTGGAATTTTCTTGCTCTATAGTAGCACAGATCTATTTTAGAAAATCACTAATTTGAATGTCAGCAAATATGTATTGAGTACCTACTGTGTTCTATTTTGGGAGCTGTAAATAAAGTAATTGACAGAACTAACATAGTCCCTCCATCATGGAATGTATGTTCCAGAAGGGAGAAAATAAATGAATACCTAAATAAACCAATGTGACAATTTTCAGTACTGATCAGTGCCTGGGGGGGGCTAAAACAACATTAGACAGGATGGTGAGAAAGATTAGCCAAATAAACCAGCTGTGAGGAAGAAGAAAAGATGCAGCAGCAGAAGCAGGAGAAGCAAAAGCAACAGAAGGAGAAGCAGTTACAGAAGAAACAGAAGCAAAAGCAACAGAATCAGAATCAGAAAAAGAATCAGATGAAAAAGAAGGCGGAGGAAGAGGAGAAGGAGGAGGAGGAAGGTAGGGGAGCATATAAGCATATTCTGGGCAAAATAAAAGGAATAGGAATAGTGAAATCGACAGAAGGCAGTATGGGAGGGGCAGTATGCATGAGTCAGCGGAGTGGTCCTGGCAGGAGTCAGTCCACAGAAGCCCGCGACCATGAAAAGAACCGGGATTTATTCAAAGTACCGTGGGAAGCCATTGGAAAGTGAAAGTGAAGGGGGCTTTGAAATAACCACGCAATTAAAATGATCTATGTTTTTTAAAGATCACATTAAAAATTGCTGCTGCATAAACAGTGTCGTAGGAGGTAAATGTAGTAGAAATGGGGGGAACAGCTAGGATGCTGGGGCTATGGCCCAAGCAAGTTAAGATGACGGCCTGACCTATAAAGCTATCAGTAGGGAGGAAGAAAAGTAGACATATTTGTGATATACTTTGGATATAAAGACATTGGAATTTGGTCAGAGATTTGATAAGAGGGTAGCAAAAAGGACAGGAATCAAGGACATAGTCAAAATATTTGGTTTAATAAACCAGATGAGTATCAGTGTAGTTACTACGATGGCGAGAAAGTAGAAATGAGTAATTGTCTTTGGGACATATTAAGTTTGAGAAGACAGATGCCCAAGATGTTACATAGGAAATTGGGAAGACTCACTTGAGGCTTTGGGAGAAGTAACATCTAGAGCACATAGACAGTATTTAACACCATGAATGTGAATGAGCTCACTCAGGGGCAGGGATGCCAGCTAAAATATAAGACACTCAGCCCAGTTTGAATTTCCAAAATAATGAACAATTATTTAATATATGTCCAAAACATTGCACAGGACATACCTATACTAAAGTATGTCCTGGTCGGGCACGGTGGCTCATGCCTGTTATCCCAGCATTTGGGGAGGCTGAGACAGGCAGATCACTTGAGGTCAGGAGTTCAAGACCAGCCTGGCTAACATGACAAAACTCCATCTCTACTAAAAATACAAAAGCATTAGCCGGGCTTGGTGGTATGTGCCTGTAGTCTCAGCTACTTGTAAGGCTGAGGCATGAAAATCTCTTGAATCTGGGTGGCAGAGGTTGCAGTGAGACAAGATTGTGCCACTGCACTCCAGCCTAGGCTACAGAGACTCCATCTTGATAAAAATAATAATAATAATAATAAAGTGTGTCCTAATTATTTATAGAATGAATAAGTAAATAAATAAATGTGTGTATGTAAAACATGGAACATGTTTGCAGTAAAAAAATATGTCTGAAATTCAAATTTAACTCAGAATGCTATATTTTTATTTGCCAACAACCTTAGAACTCTGAGTGAGATTATAAATAGAGAAGACCCAAGATCTAAAGCACCACTAACTTTTAAAGTGGAACAGAGGAAAAAGAGACAGCAAAGGAGACTGAGAAGGAGGTGCCAGTCAGATGAATAAGGTCTCACAGAGACTAACAGAAAGAAAGTATCCCAAGAAGGAAATGCTCAACTGAGTCCAAAGTTTTGACTACAGCTTAGGGGTTGAATAAAATGAGCTTAAACAAGTAACCATTACACTTGGCAGCACGCAAGCAAGCCTTGGTGACCTTAAAAACAGCAGCTACAGTGAAATGGGAGGAACAGAAGACCCTCTGGAGTGAAATAAAGACATTGGATACAATGAATATAGAAACCTCTTCCAATAAGCTTTGCTATGAAAGGGAGAACAAAAATTGAGCAGCAGCTATGAGGTCACCTAGGGTTGGGGAGATACAGGACAATGTGAGTGTAATGGGAATGATCTGGTAGAGAGGGAGAAGTGGAAGATTCAGGAGTGAGAGGAGAGAATGGCAGGACCAAAGTTTATGGGAGGAATAAGATCCAGACCGTGATGGACAGGTTGACTTTGAAAAGCAGTGCAGACAACTCTTCCATTTTAACAGAAAGAACATAGTGAATATGAGTGTGGCATTTGTTGGTTTCAAATTTAATAAACAACTCCAAAGATATGTACATAAAAATATTCTACTTTTAATCAAACATTTTCCTACATTTTAGTTTGTAAAAAATTACCCCGCTATTTTTATACTCACATAAACAAATGCAGACACACTTAAAATTAGTTGTTTGAAGACATTTTGATAGCTAAATTAATGATTGTTAGAAAATCATTTAGGAAAAAATTATTCATGTTCTCCTTTATGTTCCCAGTTCCCTTTATTTTTCATGAGTATGGGAAGCATAAAATAGTTACAATATCAAAGTTGAAGTTTTGCTAAACAGGAATTAGACATTTCTAAATGACATTTCTCATAACAACTGTGCCATGATGTACACCATTAAACAGAAAAGTTTTGCTAATATGAAGTGAAAGCAAATACTACCAAACTCTGAGAAACAAAGGTCAGTTGCTGTGGGAACTAACCTTTGGACCTCCTGACTTTTGCATGTGTTGCATTAATGTGGATATATGCATTGGATCTCCTCCAAAATATAAATCAGATATTCACTAATACAGTTATAAATGCAGCTCAGCAGCAAAGAGACAGTGCTGCATTTTGAAGAGCACAAAGACAAATAGTAAAGACAATTTTTAAAATCTTTAAAACATTTCTCTCAGTATCATGCAGTCATCTCTCACTTACCTGAAGTCCTGATGATATTTGTACATGGATGCAGTTATCCCATAATACTTTATGTTCTTGTTAGCAAAAGAGTGATAGTCTGGTAAACAGAATTCCCTGGTTTATTAAAGAGTAATTATTGCCTGCATGCTTCTTGTAATTTTCAACTCAAAGCTCACAGCTAAAACAATCTTAAATTCTTTTAATATTTAAAAGAATTTGTCTCTTAGCCATATCCTGCATTTGAAGTCAAATGGATACTGCTTTTAGAACTGATAAAATATGGATGCAGAAAACTCCTGATTATTAAACAAATTATCATGTGGTTATGTATCGATTTATACTGTCCAAACTAAACAGGCCTTTTTCTCAGCATGTTTACTATCATTTGTGTTGTCCACCTTCACTGTTTTTAAATAGTATTTATCTTAGTTTCCCTATATGAACCCAAGGACAAAATCGAAGTTCCATTCAAGGTCAAGGGCCCTGTGTACTTTCAGGGTCTGGTACCTAACCATCAGTCAATAAACATCCATGGATAGAAGCATGGATGAGTGCATGGCTATCCAGAAGGACTATGAGGAGAGAAAGCTTATGAAATTTAGTCAGACAATAAAAATAGAATCATAAATATGTGTTTTATATCAGTTGAGAAAAATGAGACATAGCCGAGATTTTAAACAATCTGCTACCCTTCCTAAAGCTACAAGTAGGTGGCAAATGTCTTAATTTCATTTTAAAAAAAAAACCTATTTCTTCTACATTCTTTCACCATCCATAAAGCATACACTATCACTCCCCTGATCTACCCACTCAGACACTAAAAAAGTGAAACAGTTTCCCCAAATATTAACTCAATGAAACTCCAGGCTCTTATGGCTAGGTTTAAGAACTGATACCTAAGATTTACTCAAAGTATCCAAAGCAAACACAAATACAGTGAAGTAAGGAGTTGAAGAGAACAGTTCACAAAGGCCCATGTTCCCAAGAATAATGTCCATGCTTACTTTTAGATAGCCTTAACAGTTCAGATGTTTGGCAGTTCACACCTGTAAATCATAAACTTGGGCAATCTCTTCAGAGAGTGAAAGTTTTTGAGGCCGGAAATATGTTATTCTCATCTTTGTATCATAGGAGTCCGTGCCTCACAGGTATACAGTAGGCACTCAATGTATGTGTTTATTGGATGAATGAGTGAATGAAAAAATGAAGGTATCCATGCCTAGGTACGCTAGTAAGAAGTAAAATACAACCTGGTAATCTAGTGTCCTAACCATACGTATCAGAGAACAGATTATACAAACTCTTCAAATACCCAGTTAGATAAGAAGTTAGCACTCCCCAGAAACAGAGTGTCCTGTAAATAAGAATTTCAGGAAACCACAAATCCATCCAGCAGTTGGTGAGAGAGAAGACAGAGGAGAATGAGAGAGAGAAGGGAGGAGGAGGGAAAGGATGTAAAGGGCGGGGAAGAAAAGAAATACAACTACCAAAGGCTGGTGGGTCAGCAGGATGGTACCTAAAATCTATGCTTATAGATGAGGCAGTGGAAAACCAGTTCTTTATTTTTATTTCATTTCTTTATTTCATTTAAAGCCTTGAACTTAGCCAAAGCTAAGTATGAAGTTCACAAGAAAAGTAATGGCTCTGGGTTGAGAGTTAATAAAATTCTGGAATGAAAAAAATTAACAATGGCAGTCAAAAGCACAAACTAAGCCAAGATCTAATTATATTATACTTTCATGAATATAAAAATTATGAAATATTTAATAATCTTCCAAACTCCACACTTTTCATCTACCCAGGGATTCCACAGACTTGCATACAATTATCTCTTCAGTTAAATACACAGCACTTGGCAAGTACTTGGATTCATGTTCACATCATTGTTTCTGATATTACTAGGTCACTTCAAATGCTTGAAGCTCTTCCCTTACCATTCTCAGTGCTTAGAAAGGTTTAGGTTATAAGGATTTCAATCTGCTTGTTTTAATCAGTAGTTCAGCACTATTTGCCTACCTTACATGTGAGCTTTTTTGGCAGATGATTTATTTGATTTTCCTTATTCTTATCTTGCCAACACTTCTAAAATTGAATAAAGGAAAAAAGAAAAGGGCTCAGCAGCCACTGAACAACATGTCACATTATCAACCAAAATGCTTAATATATATTCTGATTTCTAAGAGACCCAAGAACCTAAGTTTTTAAAGAGAGATGTAACTGTTTGCATCGTCTATGATGTTTCCTTTCTTTTGCCTGCCGTCAAGCTATTTTTGATACAAATATCAAATGGGATATAAATGTTATCTGATAACATGATAATCTAGATAGTATCTTATCTCTGTTAAGGATCCAGATGATCTCAAAAATGACTGATTACATGCAACATGACTCTTCCTTATTATTTGATACATATAAAAATAGGTAACATAGGTATAGTTAGAAAGCAAAATAATAAAATAAATATGAAACACTACCTACCAAACCCATCACCAATTTAATATCAACAACATTACCATTGTTCTTGGAAGACAAACCCCTTGCTATCTGCAGGGGATTCATTTTAGGACCCAAGTAGAATGGATGTGCAAGTCCTTGAGAAAAGAAAATGATGCTGAATGTACATTTATATATATATATATTTTTTTTTTTGCATTTTAGGTTTGGGGGTACATGTGAAGAACATGCAAGATTGTTGCATAGGTACACACATGGCAGTGTGATTTGCTGCCTTCCTCCCCATCATCTATATCTGGCATTTCTCCCCACGCTATCCCTCCCCCAACTCCCCACCCCCCCACTGTCCCTCCCCTTTTCCCCTCCCCCTCCGACAGACCCCAGTGTGTGATGCTCCCCCTCCCCTGTTTCCATGTGTTCCCATTGTTCAACACCCGCCTATGAGTAAGAACATGCGGTGTTTGATTTTCTGTTCTTGTGTCAGTTTGCTGAGAATGATGGTTTCCAGGTTCATCCATGTCCCTACAAAGGACACGAACTCATCATTTTTGATGGCTGCATAATATTCCATGGTGTATATGTGCCATATTTTCCCTGTCCGGTCTATCATCGATGGGCATTTGGGTTGGTTCCAGGTCTTTGCTATTGTAAACTGTGCTGCAATGAACATTCGTGTGCATGTGTCCTTATAGTAGAATGATTTATAGTCCTTTGGATATATACCCAGTAATGGGATTGCTGGATCAAATGGAATTTCTATTTCTAGGTCCTTGAGGAATCGCCACACTGTCTTCCACAATGGTTGAACTAATGTACACTCCCACCAACAGTGTAAAAGAGTTCCTATTTCTCCACATCCTCTCCAGCATCTGTTGTCTCCAGATTTTTTAATGATCGCCATTCTAACTGGCGTGAGATGGTATCTCAATGTAGTTTTGATTTGCATTTCTCTAACGACCAGTGATGATGAGCATTTTTTCATAGGTTTGTTGGCTTCATGTATGTCTTCTTTTGTAAAGTGTCTGTTCATATCCTTTGCCCACTTTTAAATGGGCTTGTTTGTTTTTTTCTTGTAAATCTGTTTCAGTTCTTTGTAGATTCTGGATATCAGCCCTTTGTCAGATGGGTAGACTGCAAAAATTTTTTCCCATTCTGTTGGTTGCCAATTCACTCTAATGACTGTTTCTTTTGCTGTGCAGAAGCTGTAGAGTTTGATTAGGTCCCATTTGTCTATTTTGGCTTTTGTTGCCAATGCTTTTGGTGTTTTGGTCATGAAGTCCTTGCCTACGCCTATGTCCTGAATGGTTTTGCCTAGATTTTCTTCTAGGGTTTTTATGGTGTTAGGTCTTATGTTTAAGTCTTTAATCCATCTGGAGTTAATTTTAGTGTAAGGTGTCAGGAAGGGGTCCAGTTTCTGCTTTCTGCACATGACTAGCCAGTTTTCCCAACACCATTTATTAAACAGGGACTCATTTCCACATTGTTTGTTTTTGTCAGGTTTGTCAAAGATCGGGTGGTTGTAGATGTGTTGTGTTGCCTCGGAGGCCTCTGTTCTGTTCCATTGGTCTATATCTCTGTTTTGGTACCAGTACCATGCTGTTTTGATTACTGTAGCTTTGTAGTATAGTTTGAAGTCCGGGAGTGTGATGCCTCCAGCTTTGTTCTTTTTGCTTAGAATTGACTTGGCTATGCGGGCTCTCTTTTGGTTCCATATGAAGTTTAAGGTGGTTTTTTCCAGTTCTGCAAAGGTCATTGGTAGCTTGATATGGATAGCGTTGAATCTGTAAATTACTTTGGGCAGTATGGCCATTTTCACAATATTGATTCTTCCTAGCCATGAACATGGAATGTTTCTCCATCTTTGTGTCCTCTCTTATTTCCTTGAGCAGTGGTTTGTAGTTCTCCTTGAAGAGGTCCTTTATGTTCCTTGTTAGTTGTATTCCTAGGTATTTTATTTTCTTTGTAGCAATTGTGAATGGCAGTTGGTTCTTGATTTGGCTGTCTTTAAGTCTGTTATTGATGTATAGGAATGCTTGTGATTTTTGCACATTGATTTTGTATCCTGAGACTTTGCTGAAGTTGTTTATCAGTTTCAGGAGATTTTGTGCTGAGACAATGGGGTCTTCTAGATATACAATCATGTCGTCTGCAAATAGAGACAATTTGACTTCCTCCTTTCCTATTTGAATACCCTTTATTTCTTTTACTTGCCTGATTGCTCTGGCTAGAACTTCCAGTACTATATTGAATAGGAGTGGTGAGAGAGGACATCCTTGTCTAGTGCCAGATTTCAAAGGGAATGCTTCTAGCTTTTGCCCATTCAGTATGATATTGGCTGTTGGTTTGTCGTAAATAGCTTTTATCATTTTGAGATACGTTCCGTCAATACCTAGTTTATTGAGGGTTTTTAGCATAAAGGGCTGTTGAATTTTGTCAAAGGCCTTCTCTGCATCAATTGAGATTATCATGTGGTTTTTGTCTTTGGTTCTGTTTATGTGGTGGATTATGTTTATAGATTTGCGTATGTTGAACCAGCCTTGCATCCCTGGGATGAAGCCTACTTGATCATGGCGGATAAGCTTTTTGATGTGCTGTTGCAATCAGTTTGCCAGTATTTTATTGAAGATTTTTGCATCTATGTTCATCACGGATATTGGCCTGAAGTTTTCTTTTCTTGCTGAGTCTCTGCCAGGTTTTGGTATCAGGATGATGTTGGTCTCATAAAATGATTTAGGAAGGATTCCCTCTTTTTGGATTGTTTGGAATAGTTTCAGAAGGAATGGTACCAGCTCCTCTTTGTATGTCTGGTAGAATTCGGCAGTGAACCCATCTGGACCTGGGCTTTTTTTGGGTGGTAGGCTCTTAATTGCTGCCTCAACTTCAGTCAGACCTTGTTATTGGTCTATTCAGGGTTTCGACTTTTTCCTGGTTTAGGCTTGGGAGGATGCAAGTGTCCAGGAATTTATCCATTTCTTCCAGGTTTACTAGTTTATGTGCATAGAGTTGTTTGTAATAATCTCTGATGATGGTTTGAATTTCTGTGGAATCTGTGGTGATATCCCCTTTATCGTTTTTTATTGCATCTATTTGATTATTTTCTCTTTTCTTTTTTGTTAATCTGGCTAGAGGTCTGTCTATTTTGTTGACCTTTTCAAAAAACCAGCTCCTGGTGTTACTGATTTTTTGAAGAGTTTTTCATGTCTCTATCTCCTTCAGTTCTGCTCTGATCTTAGTTATTTCTTGTCTTATGCTAGGTTTTGAGTTTTTTTTTATCTTGCTCCTCTAGCTCTTTCAATTTTGATGATAGGGTGTCAATTTTAGATCTCTCCTTCCTTCTCATGTGGGCAGTTATTGCTATATATTTTCCTCTAGAGACTGCTTTAAATGTGTACCAGAGATTCTGGTATGTTGTGTCTTCGTTCTTGTTGGTTTCAAAGAACATCTTTATTTCTGCCTTCATTTCATTGTTTATCCAGTCAACATTCAAGAGCCACTTGTTCAGTTTCCATGAAGCTGTGTGGTTCTGAGTTAGTTTCTGAATTCTGAGTTCTAACTTGATTGCACTGTGGTCTGAGAGACTGTTATGATTTCCGTTCTTTTGCATTTGCTGAGGAGTGATTTACTTCCAATTATGTGGTCAGTTTTAGAGTAGGTGTGATGTGGTGCTGAGAAGAATGTATATTCTGTGGATTTGGGGTGGAGAGTTCTGTAAATGTCTATTAGGTTTGCTTGATCCAGGTCTGAGTTCAAGTCCTGGATATCCTTGTTAATTTTCTGTCTTGTTGATCTGTCTAACATTGACAACGGGGTGTTCAAGTCTCCCACTATTATTGTGTGGGAGTCTAAGTCTCTTTGTAAGTCATTAAGAACTTGCCTTATGTATCTGGGTGCTCCTGTATTGGGTGCGTATATATTTAGGATCGGTAGCTCTTCTTGTTGCATTGATCCTTTTACCATTATGTAATGTCCTTCTTTGTCTCTTTGATCTTTGTTGGTTTAAAGTCTATTTTTATCAGAGATGAGAATTGCAACTCCTGCTTTTTTTTGCTCTCCATTTGCTTGGTAAATCTTCCTCCATCCCTTTATTTTGAGCCTTTGTGTATCTCTGCATGGGAGATGGGTTTCCTGGATACAGCACACCAACGGGTTTTGGCTTTTATCCAGTTTGCCAGTCTATGTCTTTTGATTGGGGCATTTAGCCCATTTACATTTAGGGTTAATATTGTTATGTGTGAATCTGATCCTGCCATTTTGATGCTAGCTGGTTGTTTTGCCAGTTAGTTGATGCAGTTTCTTCATTGTGTTGCTGCTCTTTGCCATTTTGCATGTTTTTGGAGTGGCTGATACTGATTGTTCCTTTCTATGTTTAGTGCCTCTTTCAGGAGCTCTTGTAAAGCAGGCCTGGTGGTGATGAAGTCTCTGAGTACTTGCTTGTTCGCAAAGGATTCTATTTTTCCTTCACTTATGAAGCTCAGTTTGGCTGGATATGAAATTCTGGGTTGAAAGTTCTTTTCTTTAAGGATGTTGAATATTGGCCCCCACTCTCTTCTGGCCTGTAGGGTTTCTGCTGAGAGATCTGCTGTGAGTCTGATGGGCTTCCCTTTGTGGCTAACCCCACCTTTCTCTCTGGCTGCCCTTAGCATTTTCTCCTTCATTTCAACCCCGGTGAATCTGACGATTATGTGTCTTGGGGTTGTTCTTCTTGAGGAATGTCTTTGTGGTGTTCTCTGTATTTCCTGGACTTGAATATTGGCCTGCCTTCCTATGTTGGGGAAGTTCTCCTGGATAATATCCTGAAGAGTATTTTCCAGCTTGGATTCATTCTCTCCGTCACATTCAGGTACACCTATCAAACGTAGATTAGGTCTTTTCACATAGTCCCATATTTCTTGGGAGACTTTGTTCATTCCTTTCTACCCTTTTTTCTCTACTCTTTCCTTCTCGTTTTATTTCATTGAGTTGATCTTCGACCTCTGATATCCTTTCTTCTGCTTGGTCAATTCGGTTGTTGAAACTTGTGTATGCTTCGTAAAGTTCTTGTGTTGTGTTTTTCAGCTCCATCAATTCACTTACATTCCTCTCTAAGTTGCTTATTCTCGTTAGCATTTCGTCAAATCTTTTTTCAAGGTTCTTAGTTTCTTTGCATTGGGTTAGAAACATGTTCTTTTAGCTCACAGAAGTTTCTTATTATCCACCTTCTGAAGCCTGATTCTGTCATTTCATCACACTCATTGTCTATCCAGCCTTGTTCCCTTGCTGGTGAGGAGTTGTGATCCCTTGTAGGAGCAGAGGCATTCTGGTTTTGGGTGTTTTCCTCCTCTTTGCACTGGTTTCTTCCCATCTTTGTGGATTTATCTATGTGTGGTCTTTGTGGTTGGTGATTTTCAGACGGGATCTCTCAGTGGACATCCAGTTTGTTGATGATGAAGTTATTTCTTTCTGTTTCTTAGTTTTCCTTCTAACAGTCTGGCCCCTCTGCTGCAGGACTGCTGAGGTCCACTCCCGGCCCTGCTTGCCTGGGGGATCACCTGCAGCAGCTGCAGAACAGTAAGAGTTGCTGCCAGTTTCTTCTTCTGCTATCTTTGTCCCAGAAGAATACCCACCAGATGTCAGTCTGAGCTCTCCTTTATGAGGTGTCTCTTTGGATATACGGGGGTCAGGGGAGCTGCTTGAGGAAACAGAGTGTCCTTTATAGGAGCTCAAGTGCTGAGCTGTGAGCTCCATTGTTCATTCAGAGTTGCTGGGCAGGAACGTTTAATTCTGCTGCAGCAGAACTCATAAACCCCCTTTTTTCCCCCAGGTGCTCTGTCCCGGGGAGTTAGGGCTTTATTTATGAATTTCCCTTGTGCTGCTGCCTTTTTCTCAGGGCTGTCTTGCCCAGCGATGAGGCAGCCTAGTCACTGCCTGCAGAGGCTTTGCAGAGCTGCTGTGGGCTCTGCCCAGCTGCCATGTGAACTTCTCTGCAGTCCTGTTTATACCGGTGTAGTTAGAACTGCCTCAGCAATGGCAGGTTGCCTCTGCAATGGCAAACTACCTCTGTAGTGGCAGACTGCCTCAGTAATGGCGGACGCCCCTCCCCCACAGAGCTGGACCATCCCGGGTTCAGCTGTGCTTGCTGTGAAACTCTCGATCCAGAGCGTTTCCGATTGCTGTTTTTTTTTTTGTGGGGGTGAGACTAGCGGAGCCTGATCACCTGGCTCCCTGCCTCAGAGTCTCCCAGGTGTTCCAGCGGCCTGTTGAAAAGGCGCCAGGATCTGTGTGATTTCCTGTGCGGTGACCCACTGTGCCAGCTGAAACCGCGGGCGCTGAGATTCCTGGAGTTTTTTTGCCTGGGGAATCTCCTGGCCTGGCTGCCTGTTTCAGTCCCCTTTTTAAATCAGATGAATGGGCGGCTCTGCCTTCCTGGAGCTCCAACTGCCAGCTAAAACGGCACCCGGACCCACGTATTTTGTATGGGGGAACCACTGCGCCGGGACGCCGCCCAAAACTGCAGCGCCGGTGAAAACAGCCGCGCCGGCCAAACCAGCCGCGCTGGCGACCCGTGGGGGCTCCTCCCCCTGGGAATCTCCTGGTCTGTGGGCCATAAAAGTCCGTCTGGGAATGCGGCGTCCACTCACCCTCCGCGCTTTCACTGGGAGCTGCAATCCTCAGCTGCTCCTAATCGGCCATCTTGTCCCCACACTCGAATGTACATCTTTAACTAATGTATTCTTTCAATTTGTTTGGCTTGAGCTTTATAAATATGGTATTATGCTATGTGCAATTTCCTGAAACTTGCTTTTTCCACTTAGCATTATACAGGACATATCTGTAGGTTCTGCAACCATAATGTATTAGTCCAGTTTCACATTGCTATAAAGAACTGCCCAAGACTGAGTAATTTATACAGAAAAGAGGTTTAATTGACTCACAATGCAGCATGGTTAGAGAAGCCTCTGGAAACTTATTATCATAGCAGAAGTGGAAGCAGGCATATCTTACGTGGCAGCAAGTGAGAAAGAGGAATGAGTGTAAAGGAGGCACCATCAAACACTTATAAAATCATCTGATTTCATGAGAACTCACTCACTATCATGAGGACAGCATGGGGGAACTGTCCCCATGATCCAACCTCCTCTCACCTGGTCCCTCCCTTGACCTATGGAGATTATGGGGATTACAATTCAAGATGAAATTTGGTTAGGGACACAAGGCCAAACCATATCATGCTATCTCTAGCCCCTCCCAGATCTCACTTTTTTTTTCCATTTTAAAACCAATCTTGCCTTCCCAACAGTTTCCCAGAGTCTTAACTCATTTCAGCATTAACCCAAAAGTCCATCAAATGTCTCATCTGAGACAAGCAAGTCCCTTCCACTAGGAGCTGGTAAAATCAAAAGCAAGTTAGTTACTTCCAAAATACCATGGGTATAATTGGATGAATGCTCTTATTCCAAATGGGAGAAACTGGCCAAAACCAAGGAGCTACAGGCCCCATGCTAATCCAAAATCCAGCAGGGTAATCATTAAATCTTAAAGCCCCAAAATAATCTCCTTGACCCAATACTCACATCCAGGTCACAATGATGCAAGAGATGGGCTCCCATGGTCTTGGGCAGTTATGACCCTGTAGCTTTCAGGTACAGTCCCACCCCCTACACAATCCCCCCCAGGTGCTTTCACAGCTGGTGTTGAGTGTCTGCAGCTTTTCTGGATGCATGGTGTGAGTTGTTGGTGGATCTACAATTCTGAGGTCTGAAGGACAGTGGCCCTCTCTCACAGTTCCGCTAGGCAGTGCCCCAGGGGGGACTCTGTGTAAGGGCTCCAACTCCGTATTTCCCTTCTGAACTGCCCTAGCAGAGATGCTCCATGAGGGCTCCACCCCTGCAGCACACTGCTGCCTGGACATCCAGGACATTTCCATACATCTTCTGAAATCTAGGCAGAGGTTCCCAAACATCAATTTTTGACTTCTGTGCACCCACAGGACCAACACCATGTGAAAACCACCAAGGCTTGGGGCTTGCACCCTCTGAAGCAACAACCCAAGTGGTACTTTAGTACCTCTTAGCAACAGATGGAGCTGAAACAGCTGGAATGCAGGGCACCAAGTCCAGAGGCTGCACACAGCAGAGAGACACTGGGCCCTGCCCATGAAACCATTTTCTTTTCCTCCTAGGCCTACAGGCCTGGGATGGGAGGGCCTGCAGAGAAGCTCTCTGACATGCCCTGGAGGCATTTTCTCCATTAACTTGATGATTAACATTCAACTCCTCATTACTTATTTCTGCAGCTGGCTTGAATTTCTCCCCCATAAAATGGGTTTTTCTTTTCTATTACATGATCAGGCTGCAAATTTTCCCAACTTTTTATGCTCTGCTTCCCTTTTTCTCTGCTTCCCTTTTAAACATAAGTTCCAATTTGAAGTCATCTCTCTCAAGTTCAAAGTTCCACAGATCTCTGGGGCAGGGGCAAAATGCAACCACTCTCTTTGCTAAAGCATAGCAAGAGTGACCTCTATTCCAGTTCCCAATAAATTCTTCATCTCCATCTGAGACCACCTTAGCCTGGACTTCATTGTCCACATCATTATCAGCATTTTGGTCAAAACCATTCAGCAGGTTCCCAGGAAGTTCCAAACTTTCCCACATCTTTCTGTCTTCTTCTGAGCCCTCCAAACTGTTCCAACCTCTTTATGTTACCCAGTTCCAAAGTCACTTCCACATTTTCAAGTACCTTTATATCAGTGCCCCACTCTTGAAACCAGTTTGTCATATTAGTCCATTTTCATACTGATATAAAGAACTGAGAACTATATCAATAAATTTATAAAGAAAATAAGGTTAATTGACTTATACTTCCACATGGCTGAGGAGGCCTCAGGAAACTTACTATCCTGGCAGAAGGGAAAACAGGCACATCTTACATGGCAGCAAGTGAAAGAGAAGAGAGAGAGTGTGAAAAAGGAACTGTCAAACACTTATAAAACCAACAGATCTCATGAGAATTCACTCACTATCATAAAAACAGTATGGAGAAACTGTCCCCATGATTCAATCACCATTAACCAGGCGCCTTTCTGGATATGTGGGGATTATGGGGGATTACAACTGGAGATATAATTTGGGTGAGGACACAGAGCCAAACCATATCACATGTAGTCATCCAACCATGCATCAAAAATATTCAAAACAATTAAAAACTGCTTCTGTACTGAAAATGTACAGACTTTTTTCTTGTCATTATTCCCTAAACAATATAGTATCACAACTATTTACATAGCATTTATATTATATTAGGTATTATAAATGATCTAGAGATGACTTACAGTACACAAGAAGCTTTGCATAGGTTATATGCAAATGCTGCAGCCATTTTATAGCAGAGATTTGAGCATCTGCGGGAGATTCTAAAATCAATCCTCCTCTACTACTGAGGGGAAAACTATATTTCAAAGATGAATTTGTGTTGTTGCATCCAGTTACAGTTAAATCATTTTCACAGCTGTATAATCTACTGTGTGAATATAACAAAGCATACACATTCATTTCTTATCAAATGGACATTTATTTCCAGTTTTTTGCCATTGTGAACAATACAACTAGAAGTATTCTTATACCTATCTCTTGATTCACATGTGTAAGAGTTTTTCTAGGATTTATGCATGAGAAAAAAAAATGTTGGTCATAGGGAATGCATGTGTTTATGTTTACAAGATAATCCTAAATTGTTTTCCGAAGAGATTATCCCAATTTATGTCCCCACCAGCAGCAATGTGTAAGTTTCCACAACTCCACACATTGTCAACACTTGATGTAGAAAGGTTTCTATTTCTGTGGCATTCTAGTGGTGTATTAATTCATTATCATGTTTCTAAAAAAGGCATACCCAAGACTGGGTAATTTATAAAGGAAAGAGATTTAATTGACTCACAGTTAAGCATGGCTGGCAAGGCCTCAGGAAACTTACAAGCATGGTGGAATGGAAAGCAAACATGTCCTTCTTTGCATGGTGGCAGGAAAGAGAAGTGCTGAGCAAAGAGGGGGAAAGCCCCTTATAAAACCATCAGATCTCATGAGTACTCACTCACTATCATGAGAACAGCATGGGGGAAACACCCCATAATTCATTTACCTTCCATCAGGTCCCTCCCATGACATGTGGAGATTATGAGAACTACAATTCAGGATGAGATTTGGGTGAGATATAGCCAAACCATATCAAGTGAGTATAAAATGATATCCATTTTTGGCCTTACTATGCATTTCCCTGATTGTTACTGAAGATTAATTTTTTTAACAATGCTTGTTTTTAACCTGTGACTTTCATTGGTATCTGTTAATTTCTGAACAATGAATAATTTTTAAGTAAGCAGACAGTATCATCATTTTTTAGTTTCCATCACTAAGACACCAAGATCATGTCAAGTTTTTTCATTAAATTGACCAATTCTTGTGGAATTTTGAGCTGTGGGTGTGATTACATGTTTCAGTATACTTAATTACAAGTATATTGGAATCTCTTTAAAAAGCTGCCAGACACTTTTCCACAAACTTTACCAAATATGTGTCTTTATAACAATCTTTACCAAATGTATTTCTACATGTGTTCACTTGACTGATAATCTTTTCCCAATAGTGTTTTGTATATTTTCTTATCATACTTATTCTAACAGTATCAAACTTAATTTGCTTTCCAAGTTTTAACTCTTCAATTTCACTTTTTAAAAATAATTTTAATTCTATATTCTGCCAACTTTGTAGTTGAAAACATCCTATAAATTAGTTACTTGCCAACTGTAATGAAACAAATACATGCTACTCTTATAACAACAAAAAAGACACTCAACATAAACAATACATAAAACAAAAGCTTATTTTCTCCAGAAGCCATTTGAAGAAAGCATTAGTAATTGGCCTATAAAAAGTATTTATTTCGGTAAGAAGTACTACAGGAGTTAAAGTTGAATTGAAGGCATCATTCTAATCAAACATTTGGCTCCACGCAGCTTTGTTACATTAATTATCTATTTCACACGCATCAGGAGACAATTTTTTATTGTATAACATGTCAGTTACTGATTATTATAATACAGATAGATATACATCTTGCCTCTGATCAGCCATTATATCATTTCTAAGAATGAATTCTATTTGAATACTTTCATGCATAGGCATCAAATTTTTCTTATTCATTGCACATGACTAGGATAACTGTATAACTTCTATAAAACACAGTTTTATTACTTGCATAGCACATAGCTAGCTATAGCTGTGGATAGGGCTTCTAGCTCTGAACCTCTGCCAGTTAAACTATTTCATTAAAATCTATTGATGGAATCATGGTGCAGCAATGTTAAAAAACCTTTATCGTTCTGGTATAGTACTATAGGAATCCAGCCTCTTCGTAACCTGTTCAACCAAGGCTGTCTACAAAATGATGTAACTGAAGAATTCCAGCAAACTATGAATCCAAGGAAATATTATCTCTGTAACAGCTTTACATATAAAAGATGACCAACTGTCACTACCTTTAAAATAAGATGTCAATACATGACTTCTTCCTATATTTCCATCCATTTCAAAGCTGGAGATGGCATACAATCAATGCTCAGATCTAAAAATAGCATAGAAGCAATCTCCTGGGCTAGAGTTAACTTTGCTGTCCTCCTCTTCTTGGCCTCTTGGTAACATGAACACAGTTGAACATACCCTTATTTTTTAACACTTCTCTCCTCTGGGAGTGAAGGATTGAACCCTCTCACAATCTTGGCTCTCCTATTGCCTTACTGGCCTCTCGCTGTCAGGGCATTTTGCTGGCATTTGCTCTTCTGGCTGACCTCTGACGGTTACTGAAGCACCTCAGATCCTGTTAGAGCCTTCTTCTCTGTTTATAGTTTTGACCCAGATGACCTCACAGCTTTAATATGACCTCTTCCCGGTTCATTCACAAAAATTTTCCTCCAACCTTGATATCCTATCTGTGCCAAACCTGTACATTTAATTGAGAATTTGACACCACCAGTTAGGTAGCTAATAGGCATCTCAAACCTAACATATCCTGAGTAGAGTGATGCATTTTCATCCTTCTCCCCCTACACACTATCCCTCTCCCATTCTTCTTCATTGCACCACCATCCAGTCTAGCCAAAAATTCATGAGTCACCTGTCTTTTCCCTTTCCCCTCATTCCCATTTCCAACCTGTCATCCCATCATTTTAAGTATACATTAAATCCATTCACTTTTTTATTCCTCTCTTCTTGCCCAAGACTGACCTTCACTTCAACAATGAACTCCTGTCTGATCTTTCTGCTTCTATTCTTCACCATATAATTCTTTCTACTATTAACATATAAAGCCACCATTTTCTACCTCATATGTAAATCTCACCACTGCCCCACTTAAAAATTACAGTGTAGTACCAATGTACAATGACTCACAATAAAATCCCAACCTCCTTACTATAACCTAATAGACTATTAAGGATCTGGCCTCATTTTGCCTCTGTCATTTGACCACCTATTCTCCCCCTTACTTACTTTCTTCTGCGGGACACGGATGAATCTGGAAACCATCATTCTCAGCAAAATGACACAAGAACAGAAAATCAAACATCGCATGTTCTCACTCATAGGTGAGTGTTGAACAATGAGAACACACGGACACAGGGAGGGGAACATCACACACTGGGCTCTGTTGCAGGGGCTAGGGGAGGGACAGCAGGGTTGGGGAGGTTGGGGGAGCGAAAACGTGGGGGAGAATTGCCAGATATAGGTAATGGGGGGATGGAGGCAGCAAACTACCTTGCCTTGTATGTACCTATGCAACAATCCTGCATGATCTGCACATGTACCCTAGAACCTAAAGTACAATTTAAAAAAAAAAAATTCTCAAAACTGGAAAAAAAAAATGCCAAACTCAAATTCTGAAGCCCATTACACTGCTCATTCTTCCTTTCTCTGTTCAAGTTTAATCTCTTTAGAGAGGCTTTCCAATTATATGTACTTCAGCACCCAGTTAATTTTCACCACAATGAACATTGCTATCAATAATAATTAACTTATAAATTTCTTGATATACTTTCTGACTCCTGCCACCAGCATTGAAGTTCCACAAGAGAAATCTTTTCTGTCTTGTTCACCACTGTGTTCCCATGTACTGAGTCTAGAACACTGCCTGGCTCAATAAATATTTATTAGATACATAAATTTGTAAAAGCTCATCTTACCAAATAACCACAAAAAATGAGGCCATGGCTTTTTTTTTTTTTTAGTTTTCATGTCAAATTTTAAAATCTTGGATAAATTGCTTGATTTATGTGCTATTCTTTAAGAAATAGTCACTTAAAATTTCTAGTTTTTTTGTATGTCAACTACTGTGAGTCAAAAATGCAATTGTACTCACAAAGTCAAAAAGTTCACTTATTTTTACTTCTGAGAGAATTCAAGAGCAAAAGCTTCTTCTTTACAAAGTCGGTTGTAATTTACACTCATTAAGTTATCTGCCTTTCCAGACAATGGAATAATAATAGTCTAAGTAGTTTGAGAAAAATGCCTGGCTTTTGGCAAGTCCTGCTATTCTTTTCAAGATCTATCATCTGAAATTACTGAAGATTTCTGTATCTTCAAAGTTATGCTTTTCAGACACTAAGAAAGTGACACAATATTATAGAAGTTAGAAGTGGAAACCTCAAAGCATCCATCTGTATCGACCACATTTTTAATTCGATAAACATAAA
This sequence comes from Ateles fusciceps, assembly GCA_036589455.1. Taxonomy (NCBI): domain Eukaryota; kingdom Metazoa; phylum Chordata; class Mammalia; order Primates; family Atelidae; genus Ateles; species Ateles fusciceps. The sequence goes on from JAZHEH010001063.1 coordinate 3,127,052, forward strand.
ATATGTTTATCAGAGTCAATACACTCCAGCAGCTAGTGGTGGAATTCTAAAAAATATAACACACACATAATGGGTTCTCTGACTGTGCAGCCACCATACCAGTTGAATATAAACAATCTCCAGTATGGAATCTGGACATTTGGATCAGAAAACACTACATGTTTTCTCCTAGTGTTACAAACTCCCCCAAAACTCATGTATTTAAGAGGCAGAGTAAAAGAGGGAGGTAAAATTTTAGATTTAAATTTAAAAATGTGGCTCTGCCTTTTACTAGTTTGTATTGAGCATATTACATTTCATTCATGAAATATTCTCAGAGCACCCACTCTGCCAGGTGCTGTAGTAGGTGCTAGGGCTATAAAAATAAAGATTTCGTCCTTAATTTCAAAAAGTTTATAGCTTCACTTATCTCCTAGATAAAATGGGAATACTACTACTAATCCCACTGATGATCAACCAAAGTAAAGAAGAAAACATAATCAGCAAAAAGAAAAGTCTCAGTTAATAACCTGCTTTTATAATTCTCAACTAACTCATGGTTTACGGGATCCCCTTAGCAACTTACAGTATACATATGGAACAAAAATTTAGACTAATTCCCTTTCTCTCATTCAATCCCACTGGGGAAAAAAATCACACTATAATTATTGATCTGGGCATAAAATGAATGATACTAAAAAACAGTTTATTTGGAAATTTTCAGTGGGCCTACAGGTTTAGTTAATAAATGTTTCATTGTCCTCAACTCTTTGATTCAATAAAATGTTACAAAAATCCACTGTGCTGATTTTATTTACCAATGAATATGTTTTTAAACATAATATCTTCAGCAGGTTAACATTTTAAAAGCAGATACTAAAAAGCAATCAGAGGAAAGCATACCTTTAGTATCCACTGGACATTCAAAAGGTTTTGTTCTTTTCAATTTCTGGATCTCTATTTCTTAATAATTAATTGGTTATGTCTAGGAATATGACCAAATAGTATTATTCTGTTTTATAGAGAATTACTATGCCAAATTCAGCAGTACATGGTACTCCTATGGTGTAGAAAAGCTATTTAATGACTAACTTAAGAAGACAGTTTCCTACCTTCTCACAGCATAAGAGATATACTACTGTTCAAAGTCTGGCCATTATCAGGCCCTCTAATTGTGGTAATTATTTTGGATAACATAAGTACCACAAAAGAAAAAGCAATAAATTTTCAGTTCTTTTGCAGCTATGGTTCAATAACCCAACATTACTATTACCCTAACATTAAGATTTTAATTTAGAGAGTTATAAATAACAATGATCACCCAAATTAAATAAAATAAATCATTAGCTTACTCTTCAGAAGTTAAGATGGTCTTGGTATTATTTCATTAACATTGAGGATTAGGTTTAATATTTTATGTAAATGAATATGTAAACTGTAAAGTACTAAATAAATTTACATAATTAGCATCATCAGATAACCTCAGTATCACCAGACAGACCATCATTACATATATTAAAGAAGGTGGGGGTCACCAGGAAAAATGTCCCTCGTATCAAATTTGTCTGAAATGAGATTTCAATCAAGGAAAGGCTGTTGTCCTCCTCACTTATAAAAGCTAAGCATAATGCAGGATTTCCTTTTCGCACACAGGGGGAAAATAACTTTGAAAATTACTGAAAAGGCAAATACTCATTTTATTAAGCTCCTTAACAAAATGCCTTTGGCAACTCTGACTCTCAGCAGACATACTCACACACAGGCCCCAGAGCTCTCTGCTTTTCAATACTTTATCAATTCATCTGAGTATACATGGAGAAAGCCTGAACTAGTAATCATGTTGTTAGCATACATCTTTACTACTTTAATCTCTCTTTAACAAAGAGTATACTACCTAACTCAGAGTAACTTCAGAGACACAAAATTGGTCCTTAATGGGTTGTCAAGAAAAAGTATACCTATTCCAAATACTGAATCTTCATTTGCAAACACAAAAGAGCTACACGTAGTTCACCACATTGCAGAATATCACACTTGGTAAGTTATGAGGATGATGTCATAGACTCCATTACAAAGTGACATGGTTTGACTGTGTCCCCACTCAAATCTCATCTTGAATTGTAGCTCCCATAATCCCCACATGTTATGGGAGGGACCTGGTGGGAGGTAAGTGAATCATGGGGGTGGGTTTTTCCCATGCAGTTCTGGTGATACTGCATAAGTCTTTTGACATCTGACAGTTTTATAAAGGGCAGTTCCTCTGCATATGCTCTCTTGCCTGCTGCCATGTAAGACAGGACTTTGATCGTCCTTTGCTTTCTGCCATGATTGTGAGGCCTCTCCAGCCAGGTGGAACTGTGAGTCCATTTAACCTCCTTTCCTTTATAAATTACTCAGTCTTTGGTATGTCTTTATTAGCAGCATGAGAACAGACTAATACAGCAAATCAGCACTGGGTAGTGAGGTGCTGTTATAAAGATACCCAAAAATGTAGAGGCAACTTTAGAACTGGGTAATAGCAGAGGTTAGAACAGTTTAGAGGGCTCAGAAGCAAGGAAGATATGGGAAAGTTTGGAACTTCCTAGAGACGTGTTGAATGCCTTTGACCAAAATGTTGATAGTAATATGGACAATGCGGTTCAGGAGATGAGGAACTTGTTTGGTAACTGGAGTAAAGGTCATGCTTGCTATGCTTTAGGAAAGAGACTAGCAGCATTTTGCTCCTGCCGTAGAGATCTGTGAACCTTTGAACTTAAGAGAAATGATTTAGAGTATCTGGCAGAAGAAATTTCTAAGCAGCAAAGCATTCAAGAGTTGACCTAGCTGCTGTTAAAAGTGTTCAATTTTACGCATTCACAAAGATATGGTTTGGAATTGGCACTTATGTTTAAAGGGGAAGCAAAGCATAAAAGCTTGGAAAATTTGTAGCCTAATGATGTGATATAAAAGAAAAACTCATTTTCTAGGGAGAAGTTCAAGTCAGTTGCACAAATTTGCATAAGCAATGAAGAGCCAAATCTTAATCACCATGACAGTGGGGAAAATGTCTCCAGGTCATGTCAGAGACATTCTGCACAGGGCTTTCCATCACAGGGCTGGAGGTCTAGGATTAAAAAAATGGTTTTATGGGCTGGGCCCAGGGACTCTTTGCTCTATACAGCCTCAGGACATGGTGCCCTGCATCCCAGCTGCTTCAGCTTCAGCTATGGCTAAAAGAAGCCAATATACAGCTCAGGCTGTTGCATCAGAGGGTGCAAGCTCCAAGCCTTGGCAGCTTACATGTGCTGTTGGACCTGTGGGTGCACAGAAGTCAAGAATGAGGTTTGGGAACCTCCACCTAGATTTCAGAGGATGTATGGAAATACCTGAATATCCAGGCAGAAGTTTGCTGCAGGGGCAAGGCCCTCATGGAGAACCTCAGCTACGGCAGTGTAGAAGAGAAAAGTGACATCGGAACCCACATACAAAGTGCCCACTGAGACACTGCCTCACGGATCTGTTAGAGGAAGGCCACTGTCCTCTAGACCCCAGAATGGTAGATCTACTGATAGTTGTATCATGCACCTGGAAAAGCTGCAGACATTCAACACCCATGAAAGCAGGGAGGACAGGGGCTTTACCCTGTGAAGCCACAAGGGTGGAATTGCCCATGGCTATGGGAGCCCACCTCTTGCGTTAGTGTGTCCTGGATGTGAGACATGGAAACAAAGGAGATCATTTTGGAACTTTAAGGTTTAATGACTGCCCTATTGGATTTTGGACTTACATGGGCCTGTAGCCTCCTTGTTTTGGCCATTTCTTTTATTTGGAATGGGTATATTTACCCAATGCCTGTACATCATTGTATCTGGGAGGTAACTAACTTTGGCTTTTGATTTTACAGGCTCATAGGCAGAGGGCACTTGCCTTGTCTCAGATGAGACAGCACTGTGGACTTTTCAGTTAATACTGGAATGAATTAAGACTTTGGGGGACAGTTGGGAAGGCATAATTGGTTTTGAAATGTGAGGAAATGAGATTTGGAAGGGACCTGGATGAAATGATATGGCTTGTCTGTGTCTCTACCCAAATCTCATCTTGACTTGTAGCTCCCATCATTTCCATGTGTCATGGGAGGGACCCAGTGGGAGGTAACTGATTCATGAGGACAGATCTTTCTGGGGCTTTTCTCGTGATAATAAGTGTCATGAAATCTGACGGTTTCATAAAAGGGAGCTCCCCCTGTACACTCTCTCTTGCCTTTTGCCATGTAAGATATGATTTTGCTCCTCCTTTGCCTTCTGCCATGATTATGAGGCATCCTCAGCAATGTGGAACTCTGAGTCCATTAATCTGAATTCCTTTATAAATTACCTCGTCTCAGGTATGTCTTTATTAGCAGCCTGAGAACAGACTAATACACAAAAAAATGGATTCCAGGTAGGCTCTAAAATACACAAAGAATATAGATTTTTAAAGTTTCTAACCTAGTGATATGTAGTGCTAAGATGTCTAGGAACTCTAAGTCTGCCAAGAACCAGATACTCAAAATATAATACCAAATTATGGTCCACTAATGATAAATACAATATCATCAAAGAACATTAACCTACTCAGAATAAATTTAAGCAAACTTCTTCATGGAGCAACATAAACATGGTTTTGCTTGTATCTAAGAATGAGGGAATGAACTATGTAATATCCCATGATCTTTCCCATTCTTATATTTAACTGTAAAATCAGAATGTTGTATTCTTTTTTTTTTTTTTTTTTTTGAGATGGAGTCTTGCTCTGTCACCAGGCTGGAGTGCAGTGGCACAGTCTCGGCTCACTGCAACCTCCGCCTCCCGGGTTCAAGCAATTCTTCCATCTCAGTCTCCCGAGTAGCTGGGACCACAGGCGCGTGCCAACACCCGGCTAATTTTTGTATTTTTAGTAGAGACGGGGATTCACCATGTTGGTCAGGATGGTCTCGATCTCTTGACCTCATGATCCGCCTGCCTTGGCCTCCCAAAGTGCTGGGATTACAGGCGTGAGCCACCACACCCAGCCTAAACCAAAATGATATCAGCAAACCTAAACCAAAATGATATCAGCTTTTTCCCAAAGTCAGTTTATTCTCTGGTCTAAAGTGTAATTTTTAATTCTAGAGTGATCCAATAGAGCAATTTCAGGAAGCCAGTTTTGCGTGAAGGAGCCTGCACTTCACTGTTGGAGAGTTACAAGAGATGACAGTTTGTAATCCCATGGACACAGTGAAGGATGTTCACATATCAGAAAATCTGGAGAGAAAGGCATCCAGGGCCCTGCACAGGATGAGTAGTGAGTCACAAATTCATAAACTCTAACAAGCATTTTGACCTTGAAGTCACAGCATTTTCAAGGTTCTATTATTTTATGTGTAAAAATGGAGGTGAGTAACCAAAGTATGAGGAAAGCCATTAAATTTTAGAGCATCCTAAGAGTGCTTAGGGGTACAGAGGTAAATAAGGTACAGACTCTTCTCAGGGGCAAAGCTGGCAAGCAGGACATTGCATATAAGACTCTGGACCTAGTGGAAAACATCCAGGTTAGAAAACACACATTTGGAACTTACCAGCATATGGGAAAAAGTTAAGACTGAGTCCTGTTGCTATCGGCCAGGAAAGAATGTGGTGTTAGCAGAGCTGTGAAAGAAAATCAATCTCTGTAGAGATGCCAATATTTAAAGAGAAGCAAAGGAAAAGATGCCTACCAAAGACTGAGTCGTGAGACGTGCTAGGAGACTCTGAGGATAAGGCAGCCGGTAGGGACAATCATGTAGGAAGGAACTAACCAGCAGTGGCAGATGTAGTAAAGAGCACTAAAGGGATAGGAAACTGCTCACTACATGTTTCTAGAATGGGGAAACAGGTAATTCAGAGTGGTCACATCTAAAAGCCCCTAGTTTTTCCACAAATTAAGAGGCACCATAAACCTGTGAAAAATTAAAGTGGAACGTTTTAATAGGGTTTTAAAGAGACTAATCAAAGTTTGGAATATGCCCTAACAATTATCTCCTTAAGGAAAAATTTTCTAAGCTACTAAAAGGAACAAATAGCATACTGCCTTTTAAATGTGTACAGATGGGGCATTCATTTAACTAATAATTATTAAAGGAGGTTATGGTGTGAAAGAACAAAAATACATAAGACAAATCCCTGACCACAAAAATTCAACTGTGTATGTAACTTTCAATGCAATGCAAAAACAAGGTCTGAAAAGAGAATATGAAGAAAGAGAATGTGAGAGTGTGCGCGCGGGTGTGTGTGTGTGTGTGTGTGTGTGTGTGTTTTGGGGGCTGTAGGTTATGCTAATCTATCTAACCTCTTTCTTTCAGCCTCTCAGGACACAGGCATGAACTAGCAAGACAATTCATGGATTTTAGTGGTACAATCCACAGTGTAGAAGGAGATGCTCTCCCATGTTATGCATTGACCATACAATTTCAATGTTAAGAACATAATTTACATGACTAACTAAAAACTGCTGGAATAAGACACTCCCTCCTGATTTCCGCAAAGTTCACGTAGCTGAGCATAACCAGTAACAGAAGAGGCTGGCTGACCGCACAGATTGACTCTCTACCAGCCTCTTAATTCAGTGGCCAACATTCTCCCCAGAGGTAGACTCCAAGATAAACGTAATCAACAAACACCTGGTCAGGGCTGGAGTTAAAGTGGTATAAACAATAGTCCCTGCCTTCAAGGAGCTCCCATTTTAATCCGTAAGTAGAATATAACCATGAGAAACCTTAAGAGATGATAAGATTGTGTAGGCTGGTCAAAATAACTAAGGAGGAGCTAGCCTCAGGTCACACATAATTATGCTATAGATTGACATTTTCTAAAAGAAGAAAGAATACACTTAAAGGAGAAACTACGAAAGTGGCAGGAATTGTGCTGGGTCTTGAAACTACTTAAAGGTCAAAACTCCTTGCTGCAGAGCAATAAATAGCCAGTGATATTCTAATTAATTAGCATCTCTTTTGCTATCATTGCTGATAAACTTACCCTGTGCAACTCCAAACCATCTGTGTTTCTTCAAAGTTCTAACACTGCCAATGATTTGGACAACTCTATTTTAGGAGGCATTCATTTCAAAGATCAGATGTTTGACTGTTTCTTTGTTTTTAGGACTGGCAAAAATAAGACAAGTAATTTGCCTGCTCGTTCCCTGCATGGCTGAAGAGTTACATCATGTACAGATGTTCATGAAGGTTGTGTTAATTGGTATTTTGTTCTCACAGTTTTCAGAAGAAAATAGCCATACGCACTTTACCTTATACTTGCTAGGCCAATTATTTAAGATCGGACTGGAAAGTATTTTGGAGTTTAGATTTTACATTTCCCCCAAAAAAATAGCAATTTACTATAATTAGCACCCATAATCACGCAACAGCAGGAGGATCCTTTCCCTGATTCTTTACTCTGTACTCCTACCTTCCCTTCACCCATTTAGTTTCAGAGTCTGGGCAACATTTCAAGCAAATAAGGATTGGGATTGGCCCAATCCTTTGAAATTTCCAGTCAACAAATCCATCATTTATCTTACACTCATTATTCCCAAGTCAAGCAACTTCATGGAACATGAAGCTAAACTGCGTTTAACTCTTTGCATGTCTAAGTTAAATTATGACATTTTGAACTCACACAAAACTTACTGGTTTTGCCGAGGCTACAAAACTAAATTCCATAAAGAATTCATTGTCAGGCTGAGGTCCAGTTGCTGAAAATCACCCAAATCTTTAGAAAATCTATACTTCTCATTCTTTTAATGAGCAGAGCTTTCTGTCCTAGTTTTTTGTCTAGGGCAGAGCAAGAACAAAACCAGGGTTAGTACCAGAGAAGCAGAAAGGAAGCATCAGGTCTGAACAGACAGTCACAAATAGAATTGAGGGTGAAATCAGGATTGATTACAGGGGGTCTGAATGAGAGACACCAGGAGCTTGAGAAGTTGAAACATCACAATAACAGCCAGGAAACAAGAATCAAGGGTCAGATGAAGGAAGTGAGCCATCAAAACACAAGCAAAATAGAACACAAAAAAGATATAGAAAACCTCAAAGAAGAACAAAGAATCAAACAAATGTCAAACAGAAGCTGATACCTCATCCTCCTAAGCTAACAGTTCTCATCCATCCCTTATTAAGGAAGAACTTAAAAATTTTACCCAAACTCCCAGTGGAACTTAATGATACTGACAGTTAAAATTTATCAAGTGTCTGTATGCTAAATAGGCCTTAAAAATATAAGATATGCCACCTATATGTGTATTTTCTAACAGCCATTTTTTAAAAATAAAATAGATGAAACTAATTTTCACAATGTATTTTATTTTACTCGATATATCCCCAATATTATCATTTCAATGTGTGTCTCTAGTCACAACTCAAGTCAAACCCCCTGAAGCCAGGGGTTTCAATTCTGACCCTAGTTAAGTTGTATAAGAGTTTGCTAGTTTCATCTTATCTCAGAAAAGCAGCAGCCTTCTAGGTCTGGGTCATAGCGTTAAAAACACATAGAATCCACACTGGGTATGTAAACGAGAGAAGAAGTTCTGGAGAAAACCATAAGGAGTAGCAATAAGTGTGGTAAACAGATGATTTACATCTACCTAAAAACATCACACTTGAAATTTTTAAAAATTCTCTACAATAATTGCCAAGGGGGTAACCAAGAAAAATCTCTCTCAGTCTTGAGGCTATGGGTTTTCATTCACTAAAATGAGAGGCAAGTTAAGAAAGAAAGAATAGAAAAAAATACATAGGGAAACAAAATGTTAAGAAAAAAATACATAGGGAAAGAAGGTATTAAGAAACAAAATTGAGCATAAAATGGCTCTGATTACTATACACAGTGTCCTTCCAATAGGACTCAAGGAATCTCCATCTTCACCTGACGAAGGTGAAAATAACAAAGTATCTAACATTTGTCAAAATATTTTATGGATATGTGTTGATTTTTATACACAATAATCCCTGAAGGTAATTTAAATTCAACAGCTTTTAATAACACTGAGGGAAACTGGAATTGATATTGGAGAAGAAATTTACTCAGAGTTATGTTATTTACAGTGGCACTTTGACAGCCTGACGTTCCTCTCTATTTTATAGGATAGAAGCCGGGAGGGTGTGAATCACAGGAAACCAGCAGATAGGGATCATGATTCCTGACTTCCGAGTATCTCTAACATTCCTCAATAATGTTTGTTGTGCAACTTTGCTTTCTCAGCAATTTACTTCCTGAGAAAATGAATGGGGTCAGCAATAACGAGAGCTAATGTCCTTCATGCAAGAAATACACAACCTGCTCCAAGAAGAACATATGCTTCAAAGGCAATATTCCCAGCCTGAAGAAGATTCCAGAACAGTCAGAAGACAGGAGACACTGGTTGTGATACATTCACAATCCTTCAATAGATCCTGACACTTGAGTTTCAAAGGTTACAGTTTAGTTATATTCAGAATAAAGGTGACAAAAGAAACAATCATTTGAATATGAATTTTTGGAAATGGTTTTGTGGTAAAGTAACACAAACACAGGACTGAAAGAGGAAGACCCCAGCTACAGTGCCATACCAACACCACCCCCAATTGACCTAACCCAGGGTGCTTAAATTTGCTGGAGTTAAACCAGATTTGAGGACACCAGGAAATCCACCCTGATCAGTATATTATCTCCCTCACTTGTAGGTGATGCCCTAAGGATGAAGATCCATGGGTAGAATTTCAGGCAGTGTAAGGAGAGGACAGTGCTAAAGTTCAACTGGGAAGGCATCACAGTCACACTTCACTTACATCATCATTTTGTCATGCACCATACTTCTCTCAGGATTTAATAATGAATTTCTACTTAGGGTCTAAAGCTAGCCTCACACCAGAAAAAAAGAGACCTAAAATATGGGTTGCACGTTCACCACACTGTTCCCACTGTGGATTGCTTACAAGTTTAAAGGTATGGAAGTTCAGGCAATCACCTTGAATGCCTCTGAGGTTGGAAACGCATTCTGTAAAATCCTGGTTATTTGAAACTAAGAGTTACTGTAAACCTAATGAAAATGACTAGTGTTATTCCTGTTGAAGTCTCTCAGCCCATCAGTGAACAAAAACAACCTAACAGCAAATGTTACACCTGGAGACTTTCTTTCAGAAGAGATTTCCACAAATTATTCTCATTGCTAGATTATAGGACCTGACATCATGTCCTCAATATTGTATCCTAAAATTATTACATATTATTTATTCATTCATTTCACACTCATTTCAGCTGCGTTGTGTGTCAGGCAAGGGATCTGGAGTTGACAAAAATTAGACAGATACGATTTTTATTCTCTAAATAGCTTGCTTTCTAAGTGGAAAGATAGGCTTTAAAAAAAAAAACAAAACTTCTATATACATAATATAAGAAAATGATGTGTCAGCGGGTGCAGTGGCTCATGCCTGTAATCCCAGCACTTCAGGAAGCCAAGGCAGGAGAGATCTTAAGGTCAGGAGCGCGAGACCAGCCTGGCCAATATGGTGAAACCCTGTCTCTACTAAAAATACAAAAATTAGCTGGGCTTGGTGGTGGGCACCTGTATCTCTGCTACCCAGGAGGCTGAGGCAGGAGAATTGCTTGAATCTGGGAGATAGAGGTTGCGGTGAGCCGAGATTGTGCCACTGCACTCCAGCCTGGGCAACAGAGTGAGACTCCATCTCAAAATTTAAAAAAAAAGAAAAGAAAAAATGATGTAGCATCATCTAGACATGATTTGCAACTTTCTTTACCATTCTCTTTCCTAGATGAATAGAGTTTAAGGTTTGGAAGAATCCGTAAAGATATGTAATCCCTATACCCATTCAATCCTCTCAACAAGCTCCTCACCAAGTGGCCGTCCCACATATTCCAGAAATCTTTTGATGACAAGGAATATTCTTCTCCAATTTATTGGTACAAACTCTTTTTCCCAGTAGATCCTGGTTCTGAGCCATGTGTATTAGTCAAAGTTCTCAAGAGAAACTGAACCAATAAGCTGTATAGAGAGATATTTAAAAAGGGGATTTATTATGGGTATTGGCTTACTCAGTCATAGAGGCCAAGAGGTCTCACAATATATCATCTGAAAGCTGGAGAACTAGTAACTAGTGTTGTAATTCAGTCTGAGTCCAAAGACCTGAGAAGCAGGAGAGCCAATGGTGTAATTCTCAGTTCAAGGCCGAAGGCCTGAGAACTGTGAGAGGGGGAAATTTAAGTCCCAGACTTCTAAAGCCTGAGATTCTGCAGCTCTGTTGTTTGAGGGCAGGAGATGGATGTACCAGCTCAAGAAGAGAGAGCACATCTGCCCTTCCTTCACCTTTTTGTTCTATCTGGGTCCTCAGTGGATTGGATAATGCCCATCCACATTGGTGAACATGGGTCTACTTTACTCAGTCTACTGATTCCATTGCTAATCTCTTCCAAAAACAGAGTCTCAGACATACCCAGAAACCGTGTTTTACCAACTAGCCCAGTGTGACACATAAAATCAACCACATCACCATGTTAATCAAGTCACAGTTTCCATCCATAAAAGGTATTTTTGAATACTAGAGGACATGGGCCACTTTGTCCATGACTGATCAAAGCCAAGCCTAGGATCTTCAGCCTTTTCTCATAAGAAATGTCATGAAGCCCTTTGTCACTGAGGTCATACTTTTCTTCAACAGGTTCCAGTTGTCTGTGTACCTCTTGAAATTTGAAATCCAAGACTAAACATAATTAAGAGGAGAATACATGTAATAAGAGCTAAGAAATAATTCTTGGGTTCTGATAGATCTGTGTTACCACTTCAGCTCTAAAACAGCAGCTGACTTTCTGAAAGTTAATTAACCTCTCTGGCTCTATGTTTCCTCATCTGAACTTCCATATAATAGAGATCAGAATGTTTAATTACATTCCTGAACAGTTGATCATGAGGATTAAATGTGACAGAGCATGTATAATACTTGGTACAGTAACCAACACATAGCAAACTGTTAATAGTCATTATTTTTCTATTGTTACTGTTTTTACTCTCCAGCTTTAATCTAACTAGCCCAAATTAATACATCATCGTTAAGTCATCTTTGAAGTTGTTCAAAATTTATTTGTGGACCATTGCCCGTTTCCATTTTTCATCTTTTTGTTGCAATTCCATGCTTTTCTTTTTCTTGTTTGATTTCCTGACTTAGTAACTCACCTACCTTTGGCTTTTGCTTTCATCCCATTTTTATTAAGAAAAATAATTCTGAGTAGAAATACCTGAGCCATGAGTCACAGTTAATCTGGAGTGTGGATTCAAGATAACTATCTTATTCCTAGCTGAAAGAATCACAGTGAAAATTCCAAAGTAATCTAACATGCTCTACATTTTTTTCTTGAAAAATAATTAAGGAAGGATATATTTCAGGTTTTATGCTTCCTTATACAAATGATGTACACATGCTACATGGAAATATATTCTTAATAGCTACATTAACTATGATAAGTTCACCCATATCATTGTCATTCATGTCTAATTAACCTAAATGCCCAACTGGGAGTAGTAAGAACTTGCACACGGCAAGGAGAGTGAGTCATGTGAGATCTCCCAGCCCCCGGTCCTGCCATTTGAATATACAAGGACAGGAGAGGGAAATGAAAATGAGTGTTCAAGATCAAGAGAGGTAACTGTCAGGAGACCCTGGCAAGACTGTCTTGACAACACAGGCCTGAAGTTGTTGAACAGGGGAAACTTTTTTTTTTTGAAGGAAAGCATTTGTGAGATAATAAAATAGAAAAAAAAAAAAGGCTGTCCCTATGAATCCAAGTAACTTTCCCTATGAAACTGTCCCTATGAATCCAAGTCTAGACAGCATCTTGAAAGACATATACAAAATAAATCATTTTTCATAAATTGTACCTGTCAGAAATTAAACAATTAGTTTTCTTTAATTAAAAGGTCAGAATTATATCCAGTTCTTGGTGTAGTATTCCTAACATCTGTGCAACCAGGCTCTGCTTGATTATGATCACTGACAAGTGGCTTACCACCTCACAAGGCATCACATTCCATTGATTAGATCTCTTTTGGTTAGAGATTTTTTTCATTTATTTGACTGAACTCTGCACCCTTCATAACTTCCCCTCCCATGCCCACCCACTAATTAGCCTGTGCTCTCTCAAGTGACATATCAGGAAACTTGGCAGGTAGATATTGAAGGGAAGGAGTTGGTGCCTATTTGAGGGCAGTGTATTTTTTCATGCTGCCTGTTAAAGAAGGGTAGTCACTTATTCCTACTAGGAGGAAAGCAGAAAGACAGAATGAGAATGTTTGTTGCCTGGTACAGGTCTATCAAAGTCACCCAACTCCTGTATCTGCCATGTTACTCTTTTTGCCTAGAAAATCCTTCCAACTGTTTTTCTGAATATCTGTTTCACAGATGGAATCTTCAGAGATTTTGTGGAAGTTTATAGTACTAGGATTGGGAAATGAGTCAATTTAATAGCTAAATATATATGGCCCAAGAAGCCACATAGTGAAAAAAAGTTCCTTGGCCAACAGGCTGGCAGAGCCTACCCTTATGAAAGAGAATCAGTAATTAAGTTCTGGAAACAAATAATGAGACTTTATTCAGAAGTGCTGTGAATCTTATGAATGTATAAAGTTCTAAAGAGGCAGTAGTGGATAGCTGGGGATTCTCAAGTTACATGTTCATGTGTTGTGCATAAAAACCATGCTTATTTATTTATTTTTAATTTGTCTTTGTACATAGTGGATGTATATATCCACAGGTTGTGTGAGATATTTTCATACAGGCATGCAATATCTAATAATCACATCAGAGAAAACAGGACATCCATCACCTCAAGCATTTATTCTTTGTGTTTCAAACAATCCAAACATACTCTTTTAGTTACCTTAAAATGAACAAATAAAGTATTTTTTACTATAGTTCCCCCTAACAAATACTAGGTTACCAGGTCTTATCTATTCTTTTTAACTTTTTTACTCATTAACCATCCCCCCCTTTTCCCCACCCCCCACACCCCAACTACCCTTCCCAGCCTCAGGTAACCATTCTTCTACTCTCTATTTCCATAAGTTCAGTTGTTTTAGTTTTTAGATACCACAAATAAGTGAGAAAACATAAAGTTTTATCTTTCTGTGCCTAGCTTATCTCTCAACATAATGACCTCCCGTTCTATCTACATTGTTGCATATGACAGGATCTCATTATTTTTATGACTGAATGGTACTCCATTGTGTATATGTACCACATTTTCTTTATCCATTCATTTGTTGATGGACACTTTGGTTGTTTCCAAATCGTGGCTATTGTGAATAGTGCTGCCATAAACATGAGAGTGCAGATATCTCTTTGATATACTGATAGCCTTTCTTTGGGGTATATACTTAGGAATGGGATTGCTAGATTGTGTGATAGTTCTATTTTTGGCTTTTTTGAGGAACCTCCAAAATGAAGAATTATGTTTATTTAAAATGCAGGCTATGGGCCTCTATCCTTGGAGATTCTAATTCAGTGCCTTTGGTGCAGGGCCCAGGAGTCTTTGTATTTAGCAAAGGCAACAGATGATTCTGAGGTTCTTTGGGAAATACTGGTGCCACAATTAAAAGCTATGGAGTCAGAAAGACCTGAGTTAATACCCAGTCTTTGCCTGTGCTAGCCATGTTTTCTCTTTAGTAAAATGGAGATGAGAACCGTAGTTCCAATATCGTTGGGTTGTTGCAAGGATTAAATATGTGTGTAAGTAAAGCATTTAGCACACGTCCAACAGTGGCCTGTTAAGTGATTATAGCAATCATTTTTGTTTTTCATTATTACAATGTATTGATTTCAACTTTCCCTCCAAGGAATTAATTACCTTAATGACAACCTTTTCCTCTGGGTCTTCCCCTATTTCTGATTTTGTTTAAAATTCATCATTTATCTTTGGAAATAGAGCATAGAGGAATCAACCAAAAGGCTTGCTAATTTAGTATTCATTATGTCTTTCACATCCAACCCTTTCCAGTTCCAACTTCCCATCTCCTGGCTACTACTTCCTGCATTCTCACTGCCATTTCTCTTGTTCAGTCTATCTCATCTGTTACTCTTTTTGCCTAGAAAATCCTTCCAACTGCTTTTCTGAATATCTGTTTCACAGATGGAATCCTCAGAGATTCTGTGGAAGATTATAGTAATAGGACTGGGAAACGAGTCAATTTAACGGCCAAACATATACACCCAAGTTCATGGCTCCTAAGTTCCATGTCTATATCTAGTGCCCTGTAAGCCACTACCTATCTAGCTGATCCAAGGTACCTTAGGGTGAAACACTCAGACCAATCATCAATACAATCTTTCTGATTATTATATATTTTATTGTATTGTATATTTACTTTGTTTTATTATATATTTTTATTTTATACTTACATTTTATTTCATCATCTATATTATACCATATTATTGTACTTTTAGTTTAATTGTATAATTGTCAATTTCTACATTTATCTCATTTAATCACAGAAGCTAAATTTCTAATAAGAGTAAGAAGCAAGAGGAAAATGGTGCAATGAATCATAGTTAATCACTCAACCAAAAACAGTAAGCTCTGATTCAATTGCTTAATTCAGGCAAATGCATTTTTGCCTAGTCAGTATAATATCTTAAATTTTTCACTTCACTTTCTTGATGTGAAGCTAAAATTTTTCAGTCTCATTACCAATATGTGATTATTATATGCAAATTTTAAAAATAAAGTAAACAATGATTATAATGGCAATTTTTGAAGTACTTGAAACATCAAACACAGCAAATAAAATATTTATAGTGTCAATATAAATATAACTGATGTAACAAATCAGCACTAACTTAGATGGTAAATGAGACAGTGACAGTGAAAGAATATTCACTTCCTTAACTGACAATTAAAATATTTATAGTGTCCATATAAATATAACTGATGTAACAAATCAGCACTAACTTAGATGGTAAAAACTGTGAACGAATATTTATTTCTTCAATTGACAATTAAATAAATCATAAATAAGCATACTATTGTAAGAGATCAGCTTATGCCATCCCAAAATATTCCACTTTGGCATAAAGAGGCAAATGAGAATTAACAGATGCAGAAAGAAGCCTTCTTGGAGCATCCTTTATCTCACTAAAAGCAGAAACTTGAAACTTCTGAGAAATGAGGACTGTCACAAATCTCCTCTCCCAGGGAAGTTTTAAGGCCATGAAAAAGATGAAAAGTTGGCACCAAATGGATCAGCAAACAAACCTTGCTAAAATAAACTTTATCTTCCATTAGTTTGCCCCATATATTTACCTTCCCACAGTTTGCTGCTTCTAAAAGCCTGAAACCCTTTTCCTTTGTCTTGTCACTTTTCTACAAATGTATTGTTCCTTGTTAAGATGATATATAGACCCAAGTTCTAGCCAGTTCTTTGAGCAACTCTTCACTGTTTCTCACACATGTATGTGTGCTGCACATGTTTACAAACTCTGCTTTTTGCTTGTTAATCTTCCTTTTGTCAGTTTAATTTCAAGAGTCCTAGCCAGAGAACCTAGGAAGGTAGTGGGAAAAAAAAATTTCCTCCCCTGTGCTATATAGGATGTATAATTTTCTAATAATAAAATAATAAATACACTACATAGAATATTGTAATAGTAATGCTAAGATACTCTGCGGGAAAAAAGGAACAAGTAGAGAGTTGTCAGAGAAGCCCTTACGGAAAAGATTCAGACTTAGAGAAGATGTATGAGTGCCCAAGTGAATATTTGGGAAAAATTTCTCCCTGGATGAACCAGTGAAAAAGCCAAGAGGTTGGAGTGTGATAGGTGGGTTCAGAGGCCAGTGTGGCTGGAGAGAACAGAAAAGGAAAGCAGTGGGAACCAATATCAGAACGAAAATGGTAGGCCAAGACATAATGGGAATGATTGGCCATTATGAGGAATTGGCTTTGACTCTGAATGGCAAAGAGAACAACACCTGTTAAAGCAGAAGCATGAAAAGAAAAGACTTAGGTTTTAAACAATCATCCTGGCAGGTATATTGAGATATTCTGTTGGGGAAGGAAGAGAGCAAATGAGCCACTTAGGAGACCATGAACTAATGCAGGTAAGAGATAATGCTGGCTTAGGCCAGAGCAGTAGCAGTGGAAGTGGTAAGAAGTGGCCAGCTACAGGATGTAAGGTGAAGGTAGAGCAGGAATATTCCCTGATAGATTGAATTCTGATTTTAAAAAACAGAACAATCAAGGAGGACCTTAAAATGTGGGGGTTTGTGCAATGGGATAATAGAGTTGCCCCATCAGAAATGGAAAAGGCTATGGCTGAAAAAGAAGACTTTGCTTGGTGTGGTGTGGTTTGATGCGCTGTGCTGTGCTGTGCTGTGCTGTGCTGTGCTGTGCTGTGCTGTGCTGTGGTATGGGTTTTTTCTTACAGTGGGATCATGATTTCCATTTTGTACACATCAGGTTTGAGTTGTCTATTAATACTGCAAGTACAATTGTTCAATAAACTAACTGGATATATAAGTGAAGAATTGAAAATAATCTGAATACAAACACTAGTTCACATATTGATGTTATTTAAAGGCATACAACTACATGGTAGGACTATGCATGAATGTATAAGAAAAGAGAACAGGAATAAAGAATGAACCCGAAGGCTCACTAACATTAAGAGGTGAGGGAAAAGAGAAGGAATCAGTAAATGATAATGAGGAAAAAAATAAGGTAGGAGAAAAATTGAGAGTGTGGTGTCTTTCAAGCCAAATAAAGTTTATCAAAAAGAAGTATGTGATCAACTATGTCAAATGCTGTTAATAGATCAAGTAATATGAGGACTAAGCACTGAATGTTTGATTTAGCCATGCAGAAGTCTTCCGTTATCTTGATAAGAGGAAGTTTAGAGGAGTAGTATCACAAAGACCAGAACAGAGTTGGTGTAGGAGAATGGAAGGAGAACAAGTGCTTCAAAATAAAGCAAAATAATGGAGCTGGTTGGAAGGTGCAGTCAAAAGAACTTTAAGACAATGGAATAAACAACACATGTTTGTATGCTGTTGAAAATGATCCACTAAAAAGTCAATAACTGATGATGAAAGAAAAAGGGAGAATCACTGCAGTTCTGCCTTTCAGGTGAAAGGAAATAGGGTTCGATGTCAGGCAAGACGGCTGAATAGGAACAGCTCCAGTCTACAGCTCCCAGCGAGACCAACACAGAAGGCAGGTGATTCCTGCATTTCCAACAGAAGTACCTGGGTTTATCTCATTGGGACTGATTAGAAAGTGGGTGCAGCCCACAGAAGGTGAGGAGAAGCAGGGTGGGGTGTCACCTCACCTGGGAAGCACAAGGGATCAGGGAACTCCCTCCCCTAGAAAAGGGAAGCCATGAGGGACTGTGCTGTGAGGGACGGTGTTGTCTGGCCCAGATACTATGCTTTCCCATGGTCTTCACAACCTGCAGACCAGGAGATTCCTTCAGGTGCCAACACCACCAGGGTCCTGTGTTTCAAGCAAAAAACTTGGGCAGACAAGAGCCAGCTGCAGGAGTTTTTATTCATACCCCAGTGGTGCCTGGAATGCCAGCAAGACAAAACTGTTCACTCCCCCTGGAAAGGGGGCTGAAGCCAGGAAGCCAAGTGCTCTTACACAGCAGAACCCACCCCCATGAAGCCCAACAAGCTAAGATCCACTGGCTTGAAATCCTCCCTGCCAGCACAGCAGTCCGAAGTCGAGCTGGGATGCTTGAACTTGGTGAGGGGGAGGGGTTTCTATCATTCTGAGGCTTGACTAGGCAGTTTTGAGTAGCCGCTGTAGTCAGATTGCCTCTCTAGATTCCTCCTCTCTGGGCAGGGCATCTCTGAAATAAAGGCAGCAGCCCCAGCCAGGGGCTTATAAAACTTCCATCTTCCTTGAACAGAGATCCTGGGGGAAGGGCCACCTGTGGGCACAGCTTCAGCCGACTTGAACACTCCTGCCTGCTGGCTCTGAAGAGAGCAGTGGATCTCCCAGCATAGCACTCGAGCTCTTCTAAAAGGCAGACTGCCTCCTCAAGTGGGTCCCTGACCCCCATGCCTCCTGACTGGGAGACACCTCCCAGCAGGGTCAACAGAGACCTCATACAGGAGAGCTCCAGCTGGCATCTGGCTGATGCCCCTCTAAGATGAAGCTTCCAGAGGAAGAAGCAGGCAGCAATCTTTGCTGTTCTGCAGCCTCCACTGGTGATACCAGGCAAACAGGGTCCGGAGTGGACCTCCAGCAAACTCCAGAAGACTTGCAGTAAAAGGGCCTGACTGTTAGAATGAAAAGTAACAAATAGAAAGCAGTAGTATCAACATCAACAAAAAGGACGCTTGTGCAAAAAGCCCATCCAAAGGTAACCAACATCAAAGGCCAAAAGTAGATAAATCCAGGAGGATGAGGAAAAATCAGTGCAAAAAGGCCGAAAATTTCAAAATCCAAAATGCCTCTTCTTCTCCAAAGGATCACAACTCCTCAACAGCAAGGGCGCAAAACAGGACAGAGAATGAGTTTGATGAGTTGACAGAAGCAGGCTTCAGCAAGTGGGTAATAGCAAACTCCTCCAACTAAAGGAGCATGTTCTAACACAATGCAAGGAAGCTAAGAACCTTACTCAAAGGTTACAGGAACTGCCTACTATAATAACCAGTTTGGAGAAGAACATAAATGACCTGATGGTGCTGAAAAACACAGCACAAGAACTTCATGAAGCATACACAAGTGTCAATAGCTGAATTGATCAAGCAGGCAAATGACTTAATGAAATAAAGCATGAAGACAAGATTAGAGAAAAAAGAATGAAAAAGAACAAACAAACCATCCAAGAAATATGGGACTATATGAAAAAACCAAACCTACATTCGATTGGTGTGCTGAAAGTGACAAGTAGAATGGAAGCAAGTTGGAAAACACTCTTCAGGATATTATCCAGGAGAACTTCCCCAACCTAGCAAGGCAGGCCAACATTCAAATTCAGGAAATACAGAAAACACCATAAAGATACTCCTCAAGAAAAGCAACTGCAAGACACATAATCATCAGATTCACTAGGGTTGAAATGAAGGAAAAATATTAAGGGCAGCCAGAGAGAAAGGTTGGGTTAACCACAAAGAAAAGCCCACAGACTCACAGTGGAACTCTCTTCAGAAACCCTACAAGCCAGACAAGAGTGGGGGCCAATATTCAAAATTTTTAAAGAAAAGCATTTTAGAATTTTCAACCCAGAATTTCATACTCAGCCAAACTAAGCTTCATAAGCAAAGGAGAAATAAAATTCTTTACAGACAAGCAAATGCTGAGAGATTCTGTTACTACCAGGCCTGCCTTACAAGAACTCCTGAAAGAAGCACTAAATATGGAAAGGAAAACCGGTACCAGCCACTGCGAAAACATACTAAAATGTAAAGATCATTGACATTATGAAGAAACTACATCAACTAGTGGGCAAAGTAACCAGCTGTCATCATATGGCAAGATCAAATTCACAAATAACAATACTAACCTTCAAGGTAAATGGGCTAAATGCCCCAGTTCAAAGATAGAGCCTGGCAAATTGGATAAAGAGTCAAGACCCGTCAGCGTGCTGTATTCATGAGACCCATGTCATGTGCAAAGACACACATAGGCTCAAAATAAAGGGATGGAGAAATATTTACCAAGCGAATGAAAAATGGCCATACTGCCGAAAGTGATTTACAGATTCAATGCTATCCCCATCAAGCTACCATTTACTTTCTTCACACAATCAGAAAAAAACTACTTTAAATTTCATATGGAACCAAAAAAGAGCCTGTATAGCCAAGACAATCCTAAGCAAAAAGAACAAAACTGGAGGCATCATGCTACCTGATTTCAAAGTATACTACAAGGCTTCAGGAACCAAAACTGTATGGTACTGGTATCAAAACAGATATATAGACCAATGGAACAGAACAGAGGCCTCGAAATAATGCCACACATCTACAACCATCTGATCTTTGACAAACCTGACAAAAACAAGCAATGGGAAAAGAATTCCCTATTTAATAAATGGTGTTGGGAAAACTGGCTAGCCATATGCAGAAAACTGAAACTGGTCCCCTTCCTTACACCTTATACAAAAATTAACTCAGGATGGATTAGAGATTTAACATAAGACCTAAAACCATAAAAACAATAGAAAATAACGTAGGCAAAACCATTCAGAACATAGGCAAAGACTTCATGACTGAAGCACCAAAAGCAATTGCAACAAGTCAAAATTGACAAATGGGATCTAATTAAACTAAAGAGCTTCTGCACAGCAAAACAAACTATCATCAGAGTAAACAGGCAACCTACAGAATGAGAGAAAATTTTTGCAATCTAGCCATCTGACAAAGGGCTAATATCCAGAATCTACAAAGGACTTAAACAAATTTACAAGAAGAAAAACAAGCAACCCCATCAAAAAATACGTGAAGGATATGAACAGACACTTCTCAAACAAGACATGTATGCACCCAACAAACATATTTTTTAAAAGTTCATCACCACTGGCATTAGAGAAATGCAAATTAAAACCACAGTGAGATACTATCTCATGCCATGGTGATCATTAAAAAGTCAGGAAAAAACAGATGCTAGAGAGGATGTGAAGAAATAGGAACATTTTTACACTGTTGCTGGGAGTGTAAACTAGTTCAACCATTATGGAAGACAGTGTCATGATTCCTCAAGGATCTAGAACCAGAAATACCATTTGACCCAGCAATCCCATTACTAGGTATATACCCAAAGGATTATAAATCATTTTACTATAAAGACACATACATGTGTTATTATTGCAGCACTATTTACCATAGCAAAGACTTGGAACCAACTCAAATACCCATCAGTGATAGACTGGATAAAGAAAATGTGGTACATATACACAAGGAATACTATGCAGCCATACAAAAGAATGAGTTCATGTTCTTTGCAGGGACATGGATGAAGCTGGAAACCATCATTCTCAGCAAACTAATACAGGAACAGAAAACCAAATACTGCATGTTCTCACTCATAAGTGAGAGTTGAACAATGAGAACATATGGGCACAGAAAGGGGAACATCACACACCAGAGCATGTCAGGGGGATTGGGGTGAGGGGGGAGAGATACCATTAGGAGAAATACCTAATGTAGATGACGAGTTGCTGCATGCAGCAAACCACCACAGCACATGTATACCTAAATAATAAACCTGCACTTTGTGCACGTATATCTCAGTACTTAAAGTATAATAATACTAATTTTAAAAAAAAGGAAAGGATCCAATGTACAAGTGGAGGGACTGGGGTTAGACAGGAAGAGAGCACATCTTCTATGGCAATAATTGTCAGTGCCGGCTAGCAGAAATATCCCCCTGGGGGAATCTTTTCAAAAGCACAATACCCAGGCCCCAAATGAGAGGTTTTTATCTGTCTGGTGCAGGAGTTGAGGCATCAATAGTGTTATAAACCTCCTAGGTAACTATGGTTGGGCCCACAGTTTGGAGAACCACTGCTCATTTTGGTGTAAAAGAGAATGGAAGTCAGGGGGAGGGTAGATTTGGTGGTGAGACGGATGGAAGTTCTCTCCTGATCCTTCAGTTTTCTCAAGAAGGAAGGAAACAAAGCCATCAGAGAGAAAGGAAAATGAAGCTGGCCTTTGAGAAAAGAGGAATGATCAAATACGCATTCAGAGTGTGGAAGAGCAAACGAATTGCTGAAGGACAGTATTGTTGCCAAAAACAAATTCAAGGCCTACTTAAAGCATGGTCACAAGTTTTAAGGAAGGCCAGTCACCCTGTTTTTACTGAAGCCTCAATGAGTTGCACAAGTGCAGATACAGAGGGGATGGATTGAAAGAAGGCTGTTTCTCCAAGCTAGTATGAAGAGGCAAAAGAAGGGCAAGTGAATTCAGAGTATATGCAAGGCAGTGAGTGAAAGGATCAACTCTAGGATTAAAATTAGGTAAGGAGAGTTGAGAGAATAAAGAGACTGAAGAACAGTGGAAAAAAAAAAGATGACAGGACTAATGAATTGAAGATCCTGAGACGGGTTGCTGGATTAATGAAGGATATTAGAAGCAAGTTAGAATATTAAAAGGAAATAAATTAAAAGATCACAGATGGTAGTCAGAGATCACACAGCTGACACTGAAATTATGTGTGTGTTGCAGTTATTGGGAATACAAAGCCTAGAGCATAACCATGGGACTAAGTGGCTGAGGCAGGAAGCAGGACAAGACTATTGGAGAAGGAGAGTTTAAGGAACTGATCTAAGAAGGTGTTGGAAAGATTATGTATGTCTGTATTATAATTGCTACCAACTGAAATGGGAATAGTAATAGACAGTGGAAGGAGGTAAAGCCATCAAGAAATGAGAAAAAATAATTCAAAGAGCAGTTGATAAGAACACTGAGAGGTAGAGGATCATATGGTCTGTTAACGTAAGACTCAACATTACAGCGTTTTAGGAAGGACAAAGGGAAAATGATCTACAAGTGGCAATAATAACCAGGAAGCCTTCCCCACTTTCAGCCTTGATAGTAGGATATTGGAGGGAAGAAAATACTACTTGAGATACCTGTGGAGGAAGCAAGAGCCTCTGAGGAGCCAATTTGTTATTAGTCCAAGAAGGTGAAGTCCAAGATGTTGATGATATAAGAGCTTTGCTTCTGATAAACCATGAAAGACCCAGTGGAAATGTTATGGGAGATGGGTAAAGATGAGAGGAGATAGAAGACAGACAAACCTGGCCTAGCGCGGTGGCTTACAACTGTAATCCCAGCACTTTGGGAGGCCAAGGCAGGCAGATCACGAGGTCAAGAGACCAAGACCATCCTAGCCAACATGGTGAAACCCTGTCTCTACTAAAAATACAAAAAATTAGTTGGGCGCAGTGGCACACACCTGAGATCCCAGCTGCTCAGGAGACTGAGGCAGGAGAATCGCTTAAACCTGGGAAGCAGAGGTTGCAGTGAGCAGAGATAGCGTCACTGCACTCCAAACTGGTGACAGAACAAGACTCCATCTCAATAAAAAAAAAGAAGAAGATAGACAAATCTAATAGTAATTAGAATGTGGGACAAGTCTGGAGTGTTTTCTGGAGAATAACTTAAAATAAATAAAGGGCAACTGACGTTAATCCCAGTGGACTCAAAGCAGAATTTGATAGTGAGGCTAAGAGTTTGGGGGGGGGGGAAATTGGAAAATAAACTAGAGTTCTCTTTGAGCCCTTAGGAAAAGTCAAGGAGATCTAGGATAATGGAGTCCTCACTCCAGTGCACAGATCCCTCTTGACTCTGATGATCCAGGAGAAGATCTAGTGGAGGTAGAGTTTCACTTGGTGGAGTACAGGCTCTTCCTTGAAAATATAAAGTACAATTTGGTTTTAAAAAGGATCATTCTATTATAAAGACACATGCACATGTATGTTTATTGCGGCACTGTTCACAATAGCAAAGACTTGGAACCTAACCCAAATGCCCATCAATGATAGACTGGATAAAGAAAATGTGGCACATATACACCATGGAATACTATGCAGCCATAAAAAGGAATGGGTTCATGCCCTTTGTAGGGACATGGATAAAGCTGGAAACCATCATTCTGAGCAAACTGACACAATAACAGAAAACCAAGCACTACATGTTCTCACTCATAAGTGGATGTCGAACAATAAGAACACATGGTCACAGGGAGGGAAACATCACACACTGGGGTCTGTCAGAGGGTTGGGGGTAGGGGAGGGATAGCAGGGAATGGGGGGGATAGGAGTGGGTTAGCATTAGGAGAAATACCTAATACAGATGACAGGTTGATGAATGCAGCAAACCACCCTGGCACATATATACCTATGTAACAAACCTGCACATTCTGCACATGTACCCCAGAACTTAAAGCATAATAAATAAATAAATTATATAAAATAAATAATTTATAAAAAATAAATTATTATAATAAATAAATTATAATAAAGTATAATAAATAAATTATAAAAAAGAAATAATAAATAAAAGGATGTCTTTTTGGAAAATCAAAATGATAGCAAGAATAAAAAGAATACTGGATTTGGAAGCAAAACATTTGAGTTTAAATCTTAGCTTTAGTAATTGGTAATCAAATGAGATGTTTGCACAGACTTCATCACCAGTTGCCTACTGACCATCAAAGCTCTAAAGAGATCTGTGGTTCTACAAGCTGTCCCTTAGTACGCTATTCAGTTTGTGTTATCTTAATCTCTAGCACAGTCTTCTGGAAGAGTTAAAAATCGCCAATAATCGTAACTGCAATCTCATGAAACACAGGTTGCAAAACTATGGAGTAACAAAGGCCCATAGAACAGGATGGACAATCCACCCTGTCAAGGTGTAGCCAAGCCAGCAGAGGAAGCCCACCAAGTGTCCCCAGATCAATCACCATGCAATTTCCACATGAAGAGAACAGATAATACATCAATAAATAGCATCAGATGGCAAAGGAAGGGCAACACAGACCATTTGACATAAGCTTGATAACAAAACAATCCAAAATCCCTTTGGACCTTAGGATAGTCTTGTTGAAAAGGGGAGGAGAAGGGCAACTGAGAAACCTTGAATCTGTTTACACAAAACCGACAAGTTTCAAACCAGAAAGGACTGCATAACCTTAAATTGGCAAGATTAAGCTTTGTTTCCCAGAGTACAAATGAAGTTTTAAGAGCTAAACTAAGTTGAGGTAAAGAATTACAAGGAAGTTTACATCTTCGTACTCCTGAATGCTAAGAAACCACTTCAATAATGGTAGTAGACATGCACTGAACACTTAGTATCTGGTTGACTCTATGCTTAAACACTTTACATAGATTGTCACATTCCTCTTCACAACAACCTAATAAGTAAATGCTATTTTTCATTTTGCTTTGCAGACAAGAAAGCTGAAACCTCCCACCTACACAAGGGCAAAGCCAAGATTTAAGCTACTGGATTCAAGCTGCTTACCCTAATCACTCTAATCATCATGCTCTACACTGCTCCATTTAATAGAGCAACTATTTATATATTCAATATTTTAGGATATCATTTTAGGACATTAGCCTTGGTGAATATCCCCAATAGAATTACTTCCACACCAGATTCATGTTCCTCAAGACCTTGGAACATATTTTCAGAATTTTTTTTTGGCTTCCTCTTACGGCACTCTGCATGAGGAAGAGAATAAATAATTTCCATGAATAGTAATATCTGTAATCCAATTTGTCAGGTGCCATGAGACACAATGGTACACATGGGATCAACACTTCCTTTGATAGCCTTCATGTTAAATCCTAAGAAGTCCACGGAAGAAGTAATTTGGTGCTCACATGTCTATAAATAGAGTCAGAAGTTGTTTCCCATTCAAGCCTGATGATAGTTGGTTTCATAAAATAAATGACTAGACAGACAGATGAGAGACCATTTATTTCCTTATATGACACGCCAAAATAGCTAAAGAAATTGTGCTGCTCAAGTTCTTGCTTCTCATGTCACCGTCAGTTGAACTATAATCATAAATAATTATAGTTTTTCATAAGGTATTCTGTGATTAAAGTGTATTACCTGCTTTTCTCCATTTTAGGATTACTGGAAACTCTAATCCATTTCATGTGTTATTTTTCATCACTCATAATTCATTTCTGCTAATTTTGCTAGCACCCCAAAATTAAACCTCATGCTGTAGGCTGATATTACATTGGAAATCTCAGGTACTTTGGTTCATATGATAGGTAAAAATACTTTAATTTTAGATGCAAATATTATAATATCCCAACTCAAATTGATATAATAAAAAAGGCACAGTGTCTGATCTTACACTGTGTGAGCACTTAGCACTGTCCAGCTGCTGTGAAATTGGATACCGTTTAATGTCTTTCGGTAATAAGCATATTCTATGGAAACCGTGAATGAGAAAACTGCAAACCTATCTCGGAAATTTTGTTACAGCTTACCTGTGGTCTTTTGTGAAACTCTATACAATGCAAAACATCTTGTATCTGTTCTGCTTCTCCCAGTAGTTTCAAAAACTGAGGGAAATAAGCTACTTTAATCTCTAGTTTGTAAGTTACAGTTTAACTCTAGCTCCATGCATCCCTGGTAGTCATTGCCATTTTGTAATGTCACAAAGGCTTCTGTTTTAAAATGTACTGTGGGCTTATATAGCAACTTTATCAGATGAGTTATCTTCTTTGGGAAATCTTCTGGAACACAAAAAGTAATATACAGCAGACCAATTTTTGTAGCAGCTATGTGCCAGGAAATTTCTAAAGATAATCAAAATTCTATATACAGGGCTCTTTCCTGCCTACAAAAATGTATCTGAAGATAATTCTGCTTCACCAATTTTTTTATCCCTTACAAATTTTATACCTAAGCATAAATTTCCCTCTTTGCCTCACATTTTTCACCTGAGCCACATTAAATAACATTATAAATCACTGAATCATTTCAAATTAAATTTTGTACCAGAAAACTAATTTCCTCCTCCAAATTACTAAAATAATGTATATTACTAGCATTCATAAATGAAAAGCAGCCAAATGGCATTTTAAAGGGAGAAAACCGGTTTTTAGATTTTCCTGTTTGGAGAATAGTCTCCAAAACATCACCACCAATTTAGCCCACTGATTCCAGAAGACTAGCACCATTTACAGCAGAAAGACAAGGTGCTGTGATGCACATTCGTTTACTGCTTGTGTTCAGATTTTGAAAAGAAACTTCAAGGTAGTAACCCTTCAGTGAGATTGATAGATGCCTCTCAAGACTGGGAAAAGAAATCGCTTGAGAGGTGAAAAGTGGAAGGTGAAACAGTGAGGAGAGGCATGATATCATCCATGCCCGTAATTGGTTTTTTTTTGTTTTTTGTTTTTTGTTTTTGAGACAGAATCTTGCTCTGTCACCCAAGCTGTAGTGCAGTGGCATGATCTCAGCTCACTGCAACCTCCACCTTCTAATTTCAAGTAATTTTCCTGCCTCAGCCTCCCAAGTAGCTGGGATTACAGGGACCTGCCACCATGCCTGGCTAATTTTTGCATTTTTAGTAAAGATGGGGTTTCACCATGTTGGCCAGGCTGGTCTCGAACTCTTGACCTTGTGATTCCCCCTGCCTTGGGAATTACAAATTGCTGGGATTACAGGAGTGAGCCACTGAGCCCGGCCCCATAACTCTTTTAATGTTCCAGGACAGGCCCCCCCAAAGCACTTCTTTGCTATTCAACAAGTCTCGAGTTTTCTGTACTCAAACGGCTCCCTTAACCTTTCCAGAGCTGCCTTCTTCCTGGCAGAGACTTGACTCCTTAATATGGTAGGATGATTCATTGGAAATTATTCTGTGTAGTAGACTCTCTGCTATATTACAGAGCCAGCAAGTCAAGTGTTAGATCCTAGCAGGCTTATCTGGCCACAGGGTGCTGTCTCCTGGAAGTAAGGAACTAAGAAAGCCAAGCTGGGTTAAAGGCAACTTGAAAGCTAACAGAAAATTGAATTTTCCCAGCTGAGGTTATTATCCAGTTCCCCGCCCAAACTACTTCTACATAGTAAAAAAACACCAATGGAGGTCAGGGTAAAGGAGGTACTTGTGCTGAATCAGGAAGGAAACTTTGTATGAAAACCTGAATTTGTCTCATTTCTAGATTTATTTCTGAACCTTCATAGTATCAAGGAAGGAACACAGAATTTGGGATCAAACAGACTGGCTCAAATCCTAGTTCAATCTGTTAAAGATTCTTTAAAAACATCTTTTTTTTTTTTATTGCATTTTAGGTTTGGGGGTACATGTGAAGAACATGGAAGATTGTTGCATAGGTACACACATGGCAGTGTGATTTGCTGCCTTCCTCCCCATCACCTATATCTGGCATTTCTCCCCCATGCTATCCCTCCCCCACCTCCCCCACCCCCCCACTGTCCCTCCCCTTTTTCCCCTGACAGACCCCAGTGTGTGATACTCCCCCTCCCTGTGTCCATGTGTTCGCACTGTTCAACACCCGCCTATGAGTGAGAACATGCAGTGTTTGATTTTCTGTTCTTGTGTCAGTTTGTAAAACATCTTTAACAGCTATGAGCGATAGTTTCTACCTTTATGTAATAGATAGGAAACACCTACCTCATTAGCTTGTCATGAGGATTAAATAAGATAATGTAATAAAGTTACTGGTGCAGAACTCTAACCCAGGGGCCAAAAGATATGTTTTCTGGAAGGGCACAGTGGCTTACACCTGTAATCCCAGCAATTTGGGAGGCAAAGGCAGGAAGATTGTTTGAGACTACAAGTTTGAAACCAGCCTGGACAATTACAGCAAGACCCCATCTCTACAAAAAAGCCTGGCATGAATACATGAAATTACTGATTACTGACTGTACAGCACCATTAACTGAATCAGGATGAGAAAAAGAACTGTTAAGTGCTATATGCAAAGAGCTAGGCTTTTCTAACATATCCTTACACTGAGATTGTTAATTCTATGATGGTATATTTTTAGAATGTCTGGTTCTGACAACATTTTCCAAAAATAAGTATTCAATAGTAAATAGCAAGAAACCCAAGCACCAAAATGATAATAAATATTTCAAGCTACCTTTCCCAGAAATACAATCTATTTCTCAATTGATAGAAATTCATCATAAACCACTGCCTATATCATAGTTCTTACTATGAAAAGAAAATTTTATTGTGCAGTAATTCAACAAAAGTCACTAGACCAAATTGCCATTTAATCCTTGAACCAAGGAAGCAATTCCTATGGCTGTAAGTTTATAAACATCTTACCAAATACTCGATGTGCTATACCACAGCAATTTCAAAGTCCATCCAATATATCAGCAACTCTAATTCTTGGTACAGTATATACTTATTTTCATTATGGGATTTATACAAGTTTAATAAGAATCACAGTTTTAAGAAAAAATAATATGAAATTCTTCAGCATGTTTATTACATAGAATAGTAAAAAATGGTAAACATTACTCAAAAAAAGAAATTTAAAATAAATTTTAAAACCACTTTTTGAAAGATCAACTTTTGAACAAAACACAAAGACAAATGGAGGTTTTAAACACCTGAATTTTGACCTCTACACACACAAATTAGAAAATCTCAAGGAAATACATAAATTCCTTGAAACACAACCCCTCAATATTGAACCAGTAAGAAAGTGAAAACCTGAACAGGCCAATAGTAAGTTCTGAAATTGAATCAGTAATTTAAAAAAACTTACCTTGGCCAGCCACGGTGGCTCATGCCTATAATCTCAGCACTTTGGGAGGCTGAGGTGGGCAGATCACCTGATGTCAGGAGTTTGAGACCAGCCTCACCAAGATGATGAAACCCTGTCTCTAACTAAAAATACAAAAATTAGCCAGGTGTAGTGGTGAGTGCCTGTAGTCCCAGCTACTCCAGAGGCTGAGGCAGGAGAATCACTTGAACCCGGGAGGTAAAGACTGCAGTGAGCCGAGATTGTACCACCACACTCCAGCATGGGTGACAGAATAAGACTCCGTCTCAAAAAAATAAAAATAAGGGAGAGAGATCCAAGATGGCCGATTAGCAGCAGCTCAGGATTGTAGCTCCCACTGAAAGCGCAGAGAGTGAGTGGACGCCACATTTTCAGACGAATTTTTATTGCCCACGGACCAAGAGATTCCTGGCGGAAGAGCCCCACGGTTCGCCCGCGCGACTCTTTGGCCGGCGCGGCCGTTTTGCAGCCGCCCCGGCGCGGCGGTTCTCAGTCCGGAGTATACGGGACTAAGTGCCCTTTTGGTTGGCGTTTGGAGCTCCGGGAAGGCAGAGTCTCCCATTCAGCTCATTGAAAAGCAGACTGAAGCGGGGAAGCAGACTGGGAGATTCCCCGGGCAAAAAAGCGCCACGAATCTCAACGCCGCTGTTTCAGCCGGCGTAGTGGGTCGCCGCAGGGGAAGGCTGGTCCCCCCCACACACACACACAAAACAGCAGCTGGAACTGCTGAGGATTGAGAGTTTCACAGCAAGTACAGCTGAACCCGGGAAGGTCCAGCTCTGTGGGGGGAGGGGGCGTCCGCCGAAGGAAAATTAAGAAACAGAAAAAACTTTACCACCAATAAGCTGGACATCCACTCAGAGACCTAATCTGAAAGTCAGCAATTACACAGACGACAGGTGGATAAATCCACAAAGATGGGAAGAAACCAGCGCAATAAGGCTGAAAACACCCAAAATCAGAATGCCTTTCCTCCTACAGAGGATTGCAGTTCATCACCAATTGAACAAGGCCTGATCGAGAATGAATGTGAGGAATCAACGGAATCAGGCTTCAGAAGGTGGATGATGAGAAACTTCTGTGAGCTAAAAGAACATGTTCTAGCCCAATGCAAGGAGACTAAGAACCTTGAAAAAAGGTTTCACGAAATGTTGATGAGAATGGACAATTTAGAAAGGAATATAAGTGAATTAATGGAGCTGAAAAACACAATACAAGAACTTCGTGAAGTATGCACAAGTCTAAACAGTCGAATTGATCAAGCAGAAGAAAGGATTTCAGAGGTCGAAGACCAACTTAATGAAATAAAACGAGAAGACAAGATTAGAGAAAAAGGGTAAAAAGGAATGAGCAAAGTCTCCAAGAAATATGGGACTATGTGAAAAGACCTAATCTACATTTGATAGGTGTACCTGAATGTGACGAAGAGAATGAATCCAAGCTGGAAAATATTTTTCAGGATATTATCCAGGAAAACTTTCCTAACCTAGCAAGGCAGGACAATACTCAACTCCAGGTAATACAGAGAACACCACAAAGATATTCCTCAAAAAGAGCAACCCCCAAGGCACATAATCATTAGATTCACCAGGGTTGAAACAAAGGAGAAAATACTAAGGGCAGCCAGAGAGAAAGGACAGGTTACCCACAAGGGGAAGCCTATCAGACTCACAGCTGATCTCTCAGCAGAAACCCTACAAGCCAGAAGAGAGTGGGGGCCAATATTCAACATCCTTAAAGAAAAGAACTTTCAACCCAGAATTTCATATCCAGCCAAACTAAGTTTCAGAAGTGAAGGAAAAATAAAATTTTTTACGAACAAGCAAATACTCAGAGATTTCATTACCACCAGGCCTGCTTTACAAGAGCTTCTGAAAGAAGCACTATATACAGAAAGGAACAACCAGTATCAGCCATTCCAAAAAACCCATCAGTAAGCTGCATCCAGACCCATCTCACATGCAAGGATATACAGAGACTCAAAACAAAGGGATGGAGGAAGATTTGCCAACCAAATGGAGAGAGAAAAAAAAAAAAAAAAGCAAGAGTTACAATTCTCATCTCTGATAAAATAGACTTTAAAGTAATAGAAAACAAAAGAGATAAGAAGGACATTGTATAATGGTAGAGGGATCAATGTAACGGGAAGAGTTAACGATTCTAAGTCTATGTGCACACAATATAGGAGTACCCAGATACATAGGGCAAGTTCTTGGTGACTTACAAAGAGACTTGGACTCCCACACAATAATAGTGGGAGACTTTAACACTACATTGTCAATAGTGGATAGATCAATGAAACAGAAGGTTAACAAGGATATCCGGGACTTGAACTTATACCTCAAACAAGTAAACTTAATAAACATTTACAGAACTCTCTACTCCAAATCCACAAAACATACATTTTTTTTTTTTCAGTAACACATCACATTTATTCTAAAAGTGACCACATGGTTGGGAGTAAATCACTCCCCAGCAATTACATAGCATTTCATAGGTTTAAGTGAAATATTGGTTGGCTTTTGTTTATTTTCCTCACGTATTCCTTCCTGTCTCCATTGTATAACACAATTATTAGTATAAATGAGCTTTTTGATACCCATTTTTAGACTGCATTCTAGCCTGGACAATAGAGCAAGATTCCCATTCTCTCTCTCTCTTTTTCTTCTTCTTTTTCCCTTTCTTTCATTCTCTTTTTTTTTTCTTTCTCTCTCTTTTTCTTTCTTAAAATAAAAAAAATAAATAAATAAATAAAATAAAAATAAATAAATAAACAAATCGAGCATCCCTTTATAATAAAAACCCTCAGCAAACTAGGCATAAATGGGAAATGCATGAAAATAATAAAAACCATATATGAAAACTCACAACCAATATCATACTGAATAGAGAAAAGTTGAAACTTCTCCCCTGAGAACTGGCACAAGACAAGGATGCCCACTTTCACCACTTCTATTCAACATAGTACTAGAAGTCCTAGTCAGAACAACCAGGTAAGAGAAAGAAATAAAGGGCATCCAAATCGGAAAATAGGAAATCAAACTATCACTGTTCACCAATGATATAACCATATACCTGGGACACCCTAAGGACTCTTCCAAAAGACTCCTAGATTTAATAAACAACTTCAACAGTGTCTCAGGTTACAAAAATCAGTGTACACAAATCAGTAGCACTGCTATTACGAATGATGACCAAGTTGAGAATCAAATCAAGAACTCAATCCTTTTTACCATAGCTGCAAAATAAATAAAATAAAATACCTTGGAATATACTTAAACAAGAAGGTTGAAAGATCTTTACAAGGAGGACTAAAAACCACGCTGAAAGAAATCATATGACATGAACAAATAGAAATACATCCCAGGCTCATGAATTGGAAGAATAAATATCATGAAAATGACCATAGTGTTCAAAGCAACCTACAGATTCCAATGCAAGTCCTAACAAAATAGGAATTTTTCACAAAATTAGAAAAAAACACACATTAAAATTCGTATGGAACCAAAAAAAAGCACAAAAAGCCAAAGCAATCCTAAGCTAAAAGACCAAATCTGTAGGCATCACATCTGACTTCAAATTATACTACAAGGCTGTATTTACCAAAAAAGTATATAGTACTGGTATAAAAGTAGACACACAAACCAGTGGAACAGAATAGAGAATCCAGAAATAAGCCAAATACTTACAGATAACTGATCTTTGACAAAGCATACAAAACCATAAATTGGCAAAAGGGCATGCCTTATTTAATAAAAGATGCTGGGAAAATGGATAGCCACATGTAGAAGAATGAAACTGGATCCCTATCTTTCACCTTATATGGAAAGCAACTCAAGATGAATCGAAGAGTTAAATCTAAGACCAGAAACCATAAATATTCTAAAAGAAAACTTAGAAAAAATTCCTCTGGACATTGGCCTAGGCAAGGAATTTATGACTAAGACCACAAAAGCAAATGTAACAAAAACAAAACTAAATAAATGGGACCTAACTAAACTAAAAAGCTTTTGTACAGCAAAAGAAATAATCATCAGAGTAAACAACCTACAAAATGGGAGAAAATATTTGCAAACTATGCCTCTGACCAAGAACTGATATCCAGAATCTACAAGGAACTCAAACAAATCAGCAAGGAAAAAAAACAAATAATCCCCTCAAAAAGTGGGCAAATGCCACGAATAGACATTTCTTAAAAGAAGATACACAAATGTCCAACAAACATTAAAAAATACTCAACATCACTAATCATCAGGGAAGTGCATATTAAAACCACAGTGAGATACCACCTTACTCTGTATGACTGATGATTATTTAAAAGTCAAAAAACAATAGATGTTGGCAAAAAGACTTCACCACAATTCATCCATGTAATCAAAAACAACCTGTACACCAATAGCTGTGGTAAAAGGGGAAAGCTTATACATTGCTGGCGTGAACGTAAATCAGTAAAACCTCCTTAGAAAACGGTATAGCGATTTCTTTTTTTAAAAAACTTTCATTTTAGATTTTGGGGTATATTTGCAGATTTGTTACATAGGTAAACTGCATGTCAGGGGGGTTTGGTGTAGAGATTATTTTGTCACCCAGGTAAACAAAGAGGGAAACAACAGACACTGGGGCCTACTTGAGAGTGGAGGATAAAAAGAGGGAGAGGATCAGAGATTTCTAAAGAACTACAAGAAAATCTACTATTTGATCCAGCAATCCCACTCCTGGGTACCTACCCAAAGAAAAAGAAGTCATTATATCAAAAACATACCTGCATGCATATGTTTATTCCATCACAATTCACAATTGCAAAGATAGGGAACCAACGTAAGTGCTCCTTGACCAATGAGTGAATAAAGAGAATATGATATATTCATATGCATATCATGGAATACTACTCAGCAATGAAAAAGAATGAAATAATGTCTTCTGCAACGACTTGGATAGAGCTAGAGGCCATTATTCTAAGTGAAGTAACTCAGGAAGGGAAAACCCAAATACCTTATGTTCGCACTTATAAGTGGGAGCCAAGCTTTGGGTATGTAAAGGCATACAGAGTAGTGTAATGGACTCTGGAGAATCGGAAGGATGAGGGTGGAAAAAGGGTGAGAGATAAAAAAAACTACATGTAGGGTACAATGTACACTACTCGGGTGGCTAGTGCACTAAAATGTTACACTTCACCATTATACAATTCATCCACATAATCAAAAACAACTTGAATTCTTTTTTAAAAAGGGTATCTATGGTTAGTGAGCATTGTGATTCCAGGCACATGCTACTAGAAGTTAAATTGCCAGAGAATAGCAGATGCATTTCAGTTTTTCAATAGTGAAGTAACTCAGGAAGGGATTTACCATTTAATCCATAAATTAATTAAAAGAGACATAAATGAGATTTATGTGTGGCTAAACATTAATTGTTGATTACAGTATTACTCTTAATTTATATTGTCATTTTAGTTGCCTAGAAAATATGACTAGTTAGATTTCTCTTATGAAATTGGTGAAATTATTAAGCCTAAAATCTTCCTATTCAGTTTTTTCCTCTGGTATTTGAATACAATGTGTATCCTTGGTTTATTGGCAAAAAAATACTATCCATTTTTCTCTATGCCTAATCAGTCAAACTTTCTTTTTTTTTTTTTTTTTTTTTAATTGCATTTTAGGTTTGGGGGTACATGTGAAGAACATGGAAGATTGTTGCATAGGTACACACATGGCAGTGTGATTTGCTGCCTTCCTCCCCATCACCTATATCTGGCATTTCTCCCCATGCTATCCCTCCCCAACTCCCCACCCCCCCACTATCCCTCCCCTTTTTCCCCCCCACAGACCCCAGTGTGTGATACTCCCCCTCCCTGTGTCCATGTGTTCGCATTGTTCAACACCCGCCTATGAGTGAGAACATGCGGTGTTTGATTTTCTGTTCTTGTGTCAGTTTGCTGAGAATGATGTTATTCAACATTAAAAATAAAAATAAAGAACCTGAGTTCTGGCAGTTCTACTCTTAACTCGTTGCATGATCTTGCCCGATTTAGATTTCAAATTCCACATCTATAAAGTAGGAAAAAGTGCAATCTCTGTCTACTTCATATACTTGTTTTGTGGAGCAAATGGGATAATTTATGATACACATAAAATCTGTAATTTTATTATCAACAGCATTTTCAAATGAAAGAAAACAGGACAATACATTTGATGGCTGCCTCTCTTTACGTGACTTTTCTCTTCACCCATTCAAAGAACAAGTGCCAAAAAGAAGTTATTGCCTAAATAAAGTAAGATCTAGAGAAAAAGAGCAATACCCTGGCAATGAAAACTCTACTCTTGGACCAGTTACTCAATTTCACTGAATCTTAGTTTTGCCTTCTTTAAAATAGAACAGCTTACCTGCTCCCACCTACACAGACACTTGACAATAGATTTAACAGTGTTGTCTTACTCAGCTTCCTCATAGATAAAATTGGCTTTGCGGATAATGTATTTAAAGCCAGTAGCCTGGTGCTTAGCATCTTTGTTAATTCAACAAATAATCTGTTCTGGCTACTGCAAATATAACAGAGAACAGAACAGAAAAGCCCCAGGCTCCAGTGAGTTTACCTTATAGTATGGAAAGACCAACAATAAACAGAATAAATAAGTAAAATACATGGTGGCAGTGCCAGCTTCACAGATATGTAACCTTTGCAACTGCATAAGGTCCTAAGTCCAGACACCCTGTGCTTGGTTTAATGCCCTGCTGTTGCATTTTCAGATTCTGGAAGGTGGTAGATGGTGGTATGAAGAAAATAAAGTGCAAAGGGATTAGGAAATGTGTGGTGGGAGGTAGGAGGAGTGGCCATCAGGCTTCAACATAACTTATGCATTTTGGCACTACACAAAGGTGACCAGGTTGGGGAGACTGTGGGGACTGAAAACTGCCTGGAGGGGAGAGGCCTTACTCTACACAAATCTGATTCCAGGTAGCTCTCCAAGCACCTGGCTTTAGAGGTGACAATCACATAGATTACAATGTGTCTCAGGTATCTTTAGATGCAGTTAACCCAAAGCCTGCCTGTTTAACCATCTGTGAACCACAGAGCTATACCCCCAGAGTGAGCATCCTTTTCTCATCTACACAGAGATGAAGGTGAAGCTAGCAATGGGCATGCTGGTCAGAAAAGGCTTCTCTGGGGTGACACTTGAGTAAAGGTCTGAAGAGGTGAGCAAGTAAGTTGTGCAGAACGGAGGAAAAAGGAGTTAGGTAAAGAGAACAGTGAATGTCAGTAGGATACTATGGCGATGAGCTTTTCATTTGGCTGCATTGGGGGGAAATGGTAGTAATTTATTTAAAGGGAAAATAATTTTAATACTAGATTATCTAAGATAGAAGCCACTAGCTATATGTGACTACTGAATACTTGAAATACAGCATGTGTGAATGAGAAAGTTAATTTTTAATTTTTATTTTAAAACATATCTCATTCAGTTATTTCAAAATGTTTATATATGTTTTAAATGACATGAGTATGTAAATCTATTTTCTAACTGTAATTTTATAAGATTTAAATACAGATCACATATTTGTGATGAAAATCTAGACTCTGAACTAGATATGTTACCATAAACAGCACATCAGATTTTGAAAACAGTACCAATACTAATACGTAAATCATATCATTAATAATTTTTGTATGACTACATGGTACAATAATATTTTCAATATGTTGGATACATAAAATAATCATTAAAATTAATGTGTACTCTTTTAAATTTTCTAATATGGCTACTAGAAAATTTTAAATTATACATTGGCTCACATTATAATTTTATTGGAAAGTACTGGTCTAATGAATTAATAGGGTAGCCAAAACAAGATCTTGCCAAAATTAAGAATTTTGTCATTCATTTTATCTCAAGCTTCTCACAAAACCTGAAAAATAATAAGGTGCTCTGCTGTTTCCGCTTTGGAAATTAGCATATACAATTTTCATTTGGTCAATTTGTTGAAAAGCCCACCCTAATTCACTAGGCCATTTTCCACTCATCGTTTCAAAGTTCTGCTCCAACCATACATGCTCTAAGAAGGTTAATTCTCCTGTAATCCAAGCACTTTGGAGGCCAAGGCGGGCAGATCACCTGAGGTTGGGAGTTCAAGACCAGTCTGACAAACATGGTGAAACCCTGTCTTCAAAAAATAAATAAATAAATAAATAAATAAAGAAGGTCGATTCTTGGCCGCTGAACATTAAGTTGCTCTCATCTCCTCTATATATAAATGATAGCTGTAATACATTATGCTTCACATGTCTGTGTGTCCTACAAGACTTTCCTACATTGAAGCAAGGGTATACAATTTGATTTTGGAATCGAAGAGCTTAGCACAAATCCTGGAACAGTAAACCTCAAAATGACTTGTTAAATAAAGAGATGAGATGGGAGTACAGATATATAAGGGTATATACAAGCATACTTTATGGAAACTCCCATTTATCCAGCTATCAGACTTACAGAAACCAACACATCTGGAAAGCAGCCACATAATCTGAAAGAAAGGGGAAAATAAGTAAATCATACTAAGAGTGACTGAGTACCTACTATGTGCCTGACAAGCACTCTGAAGAGTTTCTTTACATGAGAACGCTTTGCTGTGATAAT
The DNA here is from genome assembly GCA_036589455.1 of Ateles fusciceps. Classification (NCBI taxonomy): domain Eukaryota; kingdom Metazoa; phylum Chordata; class Mammalia; order Primates; family Atelidae; genus Ateles; species Ateles fusciceps. The sequence goes on from JAZHEH010001063.1 coordinate 3,165,905, forward strand.
AACTTTTAATAATTATTAAGCACTGTTATTTGCCAGACATTGTGATAAGGACTTTAAAGATTTTTAAAATTTCTTTCGTCTTCACAAACTCCAAGTGGGGTTCTACTATTACCGCCATTCCTCAGAGCAAGGAGGTTAAGTAACTTTCACAAGATTACACAGCTAACAAGTGTCAAAGCCAAGAAGAAAATTCAGGTAGTCCCTAATATTTGAGATCAGGAGTAAGCATGACCTTAATGCAAAGGGATTCTAATACAAACATTTACAAATCTGTAAGCCAAGAGAAACCAACTGAAGGTAAATGTTGTTCATAGAATATATGATAGCAATAATGGGACACCCCAGGAGACCTTGGAAATCAGTCAAATAAGACAATTAGAGATATAGAAGGCTACTTTAAAGATTGACTGATATATTCAGAATGGTTCCATGCATATAGCACACACAATTGGCAGAACAAAGTTATATTATTTAGCAATATATAAAAATATAAAAAGCAATCAAATGACACAAATGTCACAATACTCATTTCCCTTACAGAAAAGACAATGTATTATAGTCACAGGAACTGCAGGGGTATTGTAAATGATCTATTTATTGACTTGGGTGGTAGATATTTAGGTATTTGTATTGTAATCCTTAAACTGTATACAAGTTTTATGTGATAACAACAGTGACACCTCAGCATCTTAACTCTAGAGCCATGCTCTATTATACCCATTGGGTGAGCTAAGCAGAAGTCAGGTGATTACCTGTGCCCATGGCTGATTATCGCTCATCACTCCTGACCCACCTTAAATATCATCTCTAACTCTCCCATTTCAGTAGGTCCTCCTAATCTTTTTACTATCATTTACTGCTTAGTACTTGTGATGGTTAATTTTACATGTCAACTTCACAGGGCCATGGGGTGGCCAGATATTTGATAAGGCATTATTCTGGGTGTAGTCTGCAAGAGTGTTTTGAATGAAATTAACATCTAAATCTGAAGACTCAGTAAAGCAGATTGCCCTCCCTACTGTGGGTGGGTCTCATCCAATTAGTTGAGGGCCTGAATGGAACAAAAAGGCTGACCCTCCCATGAGTAAGAGGAAACACATTCTGCCTGACTGTGTGAGCTGGAACATCAATCTTATCCTGCTTTCAAACTCCAAAAGAAATATCAGTTCTTCTTGGATTTCAAGTTTGCTGGCTTTCAGAATGGAACATTGGCTCTCCTGGTTTCCAGGCTTTTGGACTCAGACAGGAGTCACAACATCAACTCTCCCAGGTTTCTAGCCTGCCAACTGCAGAAGGAGTGCTGCTCTAGACCCAGCACCTATTATAATGACCAGTAGATAGCAGACAGCCAGTCAATGGGGATTAAAAAGCAAGAAATAAATAAATGCCATATAGCTGGTCAAGTAGACAGACACAGGCTTTGATCCAGCTAGCTCTCTACCATCAAGCCTCCTCACAAGACACACATTCTTTATATACCTTGGGATGTCTCAGCCTCCATAATCATTTCTTATAATAAATCATATATATATATATAATGTATATATATCATATATGTCATATATATATATATCTTGCTGGTTCTGTTTTTCTAAAGAACACTGACTAATACAACACTAAAGACCTTAAGACTCCTGGTAATTATTTTTATAATGTGTTTTTGGTTTTGTCTTATGTACATTTTTTATTATAGGAAAACACAGTTTACTATTAGTCATTTTTAAGTGTACAATTCAGTTTTGTTAACTACGTTCACATTGTTGTGACATAGATCTTCAAAACTTTTTCATCTTGCAAAACTGAAACTCTATATTCAGTAATCAACAACACCCTTTTCCCCTCTTTCTCTAGACCCTCATAAGCACCCTTTACTTTCTGTCCCATGAATTTAACAACTCTGGATACATCATATAAGTGGAATCATACAGGATTTGACTTATTGTAACCAACTTATTGTGACTGGCTTATTTCACTTAGCATAATGTCTTCAAGTTTCATCCATGTTGTCACATGTCACAGGAATTACTCCCTTTTTAAGGCTAAATAACATTTTGTTGCATGTATATACCACATTTTGTTTATCCATTCATCCACAAATGGACATTTGGGTTGTTTCACTTCTCAGCTGTTTTATGTAGTACTGCTATGAAAGAGAGTGTGCAAATATCTCTTCAAGTCTCTGTTTTCAATCATTTTAGGTCTACACCCCAGAAACAAAATTGCTGGATAATATAGTAGTTCTATTTTTAATTTTTTTTAAGAACTTCCATACTATTTCCATAGCTGCTGCACCATTTTATAATCCTACTGATAGTGCACAGGGTTTGGAATTCTCCACATTCTTGCCAACATTTTCCGTTTGTTTGTTTTGATAGTGGCCATCCTAATGGGTATGAGGTGCTATCTCATGGTATTGATTTACATCCCTATGATGATTAGTGATGTTAGGCATTTTTTTCATACGCTCATTGGCCATTTGCATACCATCTTTAGATAAATCTCTACTCAGTTTCTTTGCCCATTTTCTAATTGAGTCATTTGATATTTTGTTTTTGAGTTGTAAGAATTCTCCATGTATTTTGGGTATTAAACCCTTATCAGATACATAATTTGTTCTGGTTTTTAAAATAGTAACTTTATTGTTTCTGGATGGTTTTCTCATACTAGTTTGGTAGCTCCACAAAGTCCAAGTGTGTTTCTTTTCTGCCCTAGACAAAGCAGCCGTTATAATAACCAGTAGATAGTAGATGGCCAGTCAATGGGATCGAAAAGCAAAAAATAAATACCATACAGCTATTAAACAGACACAGGCTTTGAGCCAGCTCTCTACCATCAACCTTCTTTACGACACACATATGCTTTATAGGAAAGGTAGAGTCTTCTTTGGACTGGAGCCTACTTACTTCTTATTGGCTATAAAGTTTACCAAACACTCACCCTAGTCTTGACTTTTGCACTAAATGACCCAGTGCTGCAAATTAGATGCTAATAGTTCCAGGGATGAAAAAAGATCTCAGAAAAAGACTCATTGAGAGTGAAATCTAATAAAAAGAAAGGCAGAAGAATAGCAATAGCAACTGAGGATATGTGATGCAGGAAAAAGCAGTCTCAAATGTGGATTTTTCCCTCAAGGGCTTCATGGAACACTGGAGGAGGGATGCTTGCACAAATGATCTTCCCAAGAAGAGATTAAATTCTGTGCTTTTTACAGACAAATATGTTTTAGAAAGATTTTGTAAAATAAAATGGTTACCATAAAAGAAGACTGGTGTTTTAAAAAGAAGAAATTTCACTGACATGAATTGTTTTCTTACCCAAAAATCCTCAAGTCCTGAAAATAACAAAAGAGTTAACATACATGCCCACAATAAATGTGCACCTATATGTGTAAATGTCATGGCTCAAATTAGGCAACTGGTAATTGGATGTAAGATGAAAATTAATGTCATGGTAAAGATGGGGAAAGGTCAGAACCACACAGGAAAGCCTTGACAACTCTATGTCTGAAAAATAAAAGCTATAGAAGGAAAGGAGATGAAGGGCTTAGAAGAAAAAAGAAAAGATGCTGTTTGAAGAAAACATAGTTTATTGTTTTTTCTTTCTCCAGATGACACTAAGGCGTATACTAAAAACTTCAAAATAAACCAGGAACCCAGTACACAAAGCTAACGATGTGCCATAATTTCACTGGTACCTCTGCCAAAGTAATCGCTATGCACATCTATTTTTGTAAACTGATTGATCTTAATATTTATGGTTTTAGTCTGAGCTGACTGTAAGGAACAATATTTACCTAATTTAAAAAAAAAAGTTAAGTAAATTTTAACTAATACACACTTGAGGGAAAAAAAACACGAAGCATTTTAAACAATGTAATCACCAAAGGTGGCCAACTCCAGAGCAGCAACTTGACTTCTTCCCAGTGTTCCTGATGGTTAAGTGGTGAGGAAAACAAATTGCCAAAGAAAATAATTCTCATCTATACTTTTTTCTATGTGTGTGCACATATGTATAGCCCCAGGTCTCTGTAAATGTTATCATCTATTTAGGTGATGATTGACAGGAAGGTAGACAGATAGAGTCAAGATAGATATCTGCACAGCCCATTTTCCACCAAAGACTCTCTAATGTAAAAATGTCAAACCTGTCAATCAATATTTCAGTGTTTTCATTAGATAATTATTTTTCTCTATTAGGTAATGATAATGAAGCTATGAAACTTTCAATGACAAAAGGATTATTATAAAGTAAAATATTAAGTACTGAAGGTTTAGATCAAACTTTTTTATCTTCATTTCACTTTGCATACACCTTTCAGAGTTTTCATATTTTTATTCCCTGTTCTTGTGGTCAAGTTTTGATATTATCTCAAGTTAACTTATTCTTTCCTCAATTTCCAGAAATTAAGTACTTTTCTTGCTCAGATCAACACAAACTTCAAGAACTGACAAAGATAAGTCCATTGGAAACAAAAACACCTTCAGAAACACAGTATTTGCACTCTACTATTTACAGAAAAAAAAAAAAAAACAGCTGACATCTTTATCTCTTTATATATAAGCTTCATGTATCTACACCATAGTTTTCTAATTGGTTGATCTTTAGGATTCTTTCTATTGCCTTCAAATTGCATAACTAAAGCTACAGAAAATTCTATTATATAAATAAGAATTGAAGAGGTATTATTTACATGTCTCAGAATCAGGCATTCTCCCTGATTAAATATATTGTTATATGTATGATTATACATATGATCATATAAAGAACCAAGTACCTTGGTTCATATAAAGAACCAAGATCAAGATTTTTAGATCATTTCTCCTCTTATGTATTTTATAAAAATAAAAGTACATGTGATGTTAAAATAGCCCAGAGAACCAAGACCAAAGTGTGGCAAGATTCTACTTAATTTAGAAGTCAATAAGGAGCCACAAAACATTTTCCAAGACTATAAAAGTTTCTCTTCATTGCGTCTCCTCCTTATATTTATCATTTCCTCCATGAAGTAATAAGGTTATTCTTGAAGTGAAGAGAAGCAATAAATAATGATTGAGCTAATCCGTGTCCTGGGAACCTATTGCCTCCATGGGAGAGCACTATGCACTTTCCAAAGAAAAAAATAACTTTGTAGTACTATCATTCACTTAGTATGTGTTTTTAAGATGGTTATTTTGTTTGGATTATAGATCTTTGTAACAGGTAACAAAAAGTTAAATACAAAAGATAATAATCTACTGCAAAATAGGTGCCAGTCAACACCAGCTTCCAAGTCAAGAAGATAATTGAGTAACAGTAACTCAAAAAAGGGGTAACTGCAGTGAAGTTACATAGTAGAATAAGGGAAAATAAAATACGCTATGATTCAGCTTTTCTTTGAGACTGATAATTACTGTCAATCACTCACTGGGAAGTTCACATTTCTTAAAGTTTGCATTATCATGTATTTGCTACATTTTTGTGGGATTTTAACCTATACAAACAAAATGTGTATGCTTATTAACCAGTGGCCTCAGCAAAGAAGATACTTTATAGTAACACAAAGCACATGAAAAAGAGTTTTATGATTTCTGCACTATTGGAGAAGCCTGCCTCAGCATCTTCCTCAATCTAGAAGTACCTTATCCACCAAAACACCAGGGCATGGTTGGAGAAACCCAGCACCACATATCACATGTCACACTAACACAGAGAACTAAGCAAAGTGTGACAAGATCAGTCACAGACATAGGACATTTCACTAATATTGTGGTGCAGTCACCAAACTACACAGGCATTTTTGAAAAGCATATTAAGAGAGGACATACTTTGAAATTCTATCATTCCCTAGATTTTTTTGCTTACATTTTTCATTTATTTATTTGTATAAATTAAAGAGTTACAAGTGCAGTTTTGTTACATGGATATATTGTATATTGGTGAAGTCTAGGCTTTTAGTGTAGCCATCACCCAAATGGTGTACACTGAACCCATTAAGTAATTTTTCATCCCCCACCTTCCTCCCCACATCCCACCCTTCCAAGTCTCCAATGTCTATCATTTCACACTCTATATCTGTGTGTACACATTATTCAGTTCCCATTTACAAGGGAGGATATGTAGTATTTGACTTGGATTTATTTAGAAATAAAGTTCTAGAAACAGATGCTGAAGTTAAAGTATGAACTTAAGGCAACTACAGAGCTACTAATAGGAACTAATAAAAGCACAGCGTTTGTTTTTAATCCACTCAAGATTTTTAGGGAAAAGACTAATTTTTTTTTTAGGGGAGGGTAGACACTATTATGTAGCATTTGGAATTCGTAATATAAGAATATACGTTAAAGTTAATTGCTTGAAAAACAAGAATCATCTCATTCATAATACAGATTTAGTTATTCTTGAACAATATTTTTCTTAACTGTGTAGTTGCTAGTTAAAACACAACACACACACACACACACAATTTGGTATTATTGCTTAGAGATATATTGATGGGGCTGACAAGACAATATACTTCTGTTGGTAAGGTAGGCACAATAGGGAATCAGAATCCTTCATGTAACTGTGTCCAAATGATGCTTAAATTTATTTTTGTGAGCTGCTTATAACAGTCTTAAATTCAATCTCAATTTGGTGCAAAAAGGAAAGCTCATGTACGTGAATGATACTAAGCAAACTTAGTATCTGAAACTAGAACAGACAAAAAATCTCTAGCTATAAAATGAACACAGATACTTCAACTTCAGGAACTTTTTCTCATAGGAAGGCCTATTTCAGGATTCATTGACCTACACAAAATCATTAAACCACAGAAAAGATTTGTTAACCTGAAGTTTCATTTATTTTATAACTGTTAGAAGCTTATGAAGTACTAACATAATATAACCCTTCCTAAGTACTCTAAATACCATCTAAGGAAAGAATATATTGAAGGTCTTCATATGGTAGACTATATTATCTGGAAATAATATTAGTTTTACTAAAAATGTTGAGTCTTAAATTTCACCTATTATTAGAGTAAAAAAGTATCTGAATTGTAAACTTACTAGCTGCTATTTATTGCTTAATTTAGAGAAAGTATTAACATAGTTTTGGGGGACACATAATGTTAACTATGCAATTTAGAAGAAAAACTAAAGCACTATGTTACCCTGTTTACCTTCATAGAATAGGTGCTAGAAAAATTAAAACATTGTAGGCCGGGTGCAGTAGCTCATGCCTGTAATCCCAGCACTTTGGCAGACTGAGGCAGGCAGATCACTAGGTAAAGAGATCAAGACCATCCTGACCAACATGGCAAAACCCCATCTCTACTAAAAATACAAAAATTAGCTGAGTGTGGTGGCATGTGTCTGTAGTCCAGTTACTCAGGAGGCTGAGGCAGGAGAATCGCTTGAACCTGGGAGGCAGAGGTTGCAGTGAGCCGAGATCGTGCCACTGCCCTCCAGCGTAACGACACAACGAGACTCCATCTCAAAAAAGAAAAAATAACTCATTGCATATTAAAATAATTTTAAATATTAAGTCTGTGTAAGAACCCCACAGTCATGAGAAGGGGTACGTTCCTTAAAAAAAGAAAAAAAAAAAGGACTTCAAAACTGGAACTCCATGAATCTCACAAATTTCTTAATTTTACAATGTACATGGTTTTCACAATGATCGTCATATTGACAGATAGGACTCAACCACATAGGGTTAAGCACATAGGGTGATTTTATTTGTAACAATTTTTCTGGTGCCAGGAAGTTCTCATGATGTCTCAAGTGTTATAATCTTAATGATTTTAAAACTTATCTCAATGGCACGTACAAATTTTTTAAATTTAGGCTCAATTATAATTTCTCCGTAAGAAAAGAGTATGAGATTTAAACAGCAGACAATAACACATGAATAACAGTGATCAGAAAGCTAGATTCTAGTATCCCGCAAATTTATGCATACTAGATTTTTTTTAACAAACACTTTTGTTCTATATTTGCTATATATTTCAAGTATCCTATAGCAGGGTCAAAAAACACCATTTTATCGCATTTTATTTTTGTGGATTCTTTATGAAGAATTCTTTAGCAATATATTCCTTTATTGGCTTTATACATGCTGATTTTCATACACTAATACATCTTAATGAGAAAAATACATAAGCCTTGTCTTTTTTTGATGGAAACAGAATTTCACTGACAAAGTAAAATAAAACATCTCATTTATTTTCATGTTTCTCCTCCTCCTCCATCGTCTCAAAATCCAGAAAATGGAGAGAAAATGCATAATAATATTGATATAATAATTCTTTGCCTGGAGAACCTAATTTTTCTGATAAGAGAGTTATAAAATGACTACATTTTCAGTATACATAATAATATCTGAAAATGTAGTTGGATTTGTTTCTGAAGTTTTGTTTTCACAGAAAAACAGATGGTAGTTTTTTGGTTTGAGGGTGGTAGTAGAATTTTGTTTTGTTCTGTTTAAAAAAAAAAACAGGTGTGACAATCATTTTCTGCTGCTACTGTATTAGCACATTTAATTGCTAAGTTCACAGGCAGTCTTCTCAATTCTTTTACCAGCAGATGGTGAAAGTGAGTTTAAAAAAGAAGAATTTTTCAAGAACCATTTCAGAACAGCACGAGATCTGCTCTTCTTCAATGGGTGTGTCAAACTCTGATGAACGCTAAGAGAAGTCACATCACTGCATCTACAGTGCATTTGCCTTTTATTACTTGACAGTTATCCAAGTTTTTATAAAATTACTCACCTATTAGCTACCAAAGTACTATCTACTTACAGTGACTTTCTTCAAATGACTTTAAAACTATTAGCTAATTAAAACTTCACGATACTCCTACAAAATATGTAGGTAGAAAGTTTTACAAGCTTTGTTTCACTGAGTTCCCAGGTATTTCACTGACAGAGATGGCAGTTAAATGTACGTTCTGAACTCACAAGGATTTATGCCCTGTACCAGCATTTGCTTCTCAAATGGCAATGACTAACTTTTAGAACAAGGAGATCTTTGGTGCCACAGACACAGTTACTTCTCCATTATCCATCCTTTTATTTTCTTCTCAGCTAACAGAACCCTAATTCTATCCAGAATAGCCACTGACAAAGAAAAAAATCAGACACTTGTTAAAACAGTAGGGAAGACTTGATTTATGACTATTGCAATATAGGAGAGAGATTGGGCTCAACTCTGAATACAGAAAAGTCAGCTGGGGATTGTAGCCAAGCTTCAGAGTGAGGTGTCAGTAGATGGAAAGTTACTAAGAAGAGTCATTAATGGAAAAGGAATTCTTTCTGAGTTCAGGCCAAGGACTTATAAATCAAAGGTAGGGGATGAGGAACCTGATCAGATATCAAAGTTAATCAAATCGAAAGTGGGAGAATTCTCGCTAAACTAACTTAGGAGAATACTTTGCTAAGATTAAACTGAAAAGGCCAAAGACAGGATTGAGGACAAGGTCAAGGCCCTTTAGAGAAGAGTCACCTTGCAGGTGAGTGCAGTATGTTGCATGGATTTGAACAACAACATGTAAGAGAAAGTCTGCTGCAAAGTTTGGAAAAAGTTTTCACCTTTCTGATGTAGGCACTGTCTCTTTCCCTTATTTCCCTCCTGAACACAATGCATCCCTATGGTGATCATTGGGATTAAAACCACATACTACAGATGATGGACAAATAGAGAGAGCTTAGGACATTGATGAAAATGTGGAGCCACTAACACAACCCTTATTCTTTGTTTGTCTCCTGCAACCTTTATCTATAATAACATCTTACCCCAACTCCTCAGTTAACCTACATTAGCAACCTGGTGTGTTTCCTCTCATATTTTCTCATATATTCCTACAAAGACCTAAATGTGAACAGAAATATTGTATATAGATATGTCTACAGAATTTACTTTTCATTGCTTTATTAAAATTGAGCCAAATTATTAATGCTCCATTTTTCTCATACAATAATACCTCATAACAATCCGTCCGGGATATCCAGTATAGCTCTAACATTTGCTTGTTAACAGCTGCCTAGTATTTCAAAGTATGGATATACCCTAATGATGAATGCTTTCTTTTCTGTTTTTTTTTTTTTTTGACAGAACAAAAATATCATAATGAATGTTTTCCTATATGTACATGCTTTTATTTTTATGATACAAACTCACAACACTCCATTTCTAAATTTTTCTAGAGAGATTTTGAAAGCATCTGTTTCAATCAACAATAGATAAGTAACTTTTTCCCTGTATTCCTACCAATAATTTGTGCTACCAGTCTTTTTAAGTTCTAATATTCTAGTATTTATAAAGTTATATCTCATTTTTACTTTTATTTCCATTTCCTACATATATATTTAATTATCTCTTTATATGTCTGTTGGCCATTTCCATTTTCTCTTTTGTGAGTCATATATTCATAACATTTGTCCATTTTTCTCTTTGCCTGTGTCTTGCCAATTTTCTTCTTTATATGGATATTAACCATCACTATTACATGTGTTTTCAGATCTTTTGTGTGTTTACCAACTCTATTTTGGGTATGGGTTTTCATAGATAGGTTTTTAATTTTTTCAATTGTTAAGTGATTAAGTAAAACCCATTCTTTTTTCTGTATAGGTAATGGCTTATTAGTCTAAGGAGATTTCCTAACCACCATTTTTTTTTAGTAATTTACACATTTTTCTTTTTCTTTGTATATTTTAGTCTGCCTGAAATTTATTTTTGAGCATAGTGTAAGATGAGGTTCATTTTTATTCTTTTCCAGAATTCCAGCCACTATATTTGCCAATGTGAATTCATTATATTTATCATATTCTTTATTTCATATTCTCTTCTACTAATTATCTTTTCTCATAATGACTTGATTACAGAGGCTTTCCTGTATGCTCTGATATTCTTTAAAAGTCTCCTTGCCATTCATCTTTCTTGCATTTTTACTGGCTGTTCTCATACATTCATTGTTCCATGTAAACTATAAGATGATTTCATCCAATTTAAAAATGTATTGGATTTCTGAATAAAATGGCATTAAATATAAATGCCAATTTGGGGAAAGTTGATATTTTCATAATATTGCCTCCTTCATCCAAGAGAATGCTATGCCTTATCCTTTATACAAATTGTTTGAGGATTTCAATTAGATGTCATATAGTCTTTGTATCGGTCTGCTACTCTTCCTTTTAAATTTGGTTCTAAGTATTTTACAGTTTTGTTGCTATTATAAAAGTAGTGTTTGCAGGCATTTCTTGGTGGAGTGAAGAACATCTATTGATTCCTTTAGTTTATGTAGTCCATATCTGGTCAACTTACCAAATTTTCTTATTAATTCCATTAGCTGCTTTTATTCAATTATAAATGTCTTAGGTATATGGTTTATTGAGTAGGAGCAAAGAAGTGTGGCAAAGACATGGCCACTGGAATTGACCATAAAGTGCGTCCAGCATATTAACATTAACCATTATGCCTTTGTGTGGAGGTGGAAGGTCAGAATATCTACTCTGAGATATCTAATAAATATCTGGATTAATTTAACTGATTTTACATATTTTTTCTCAGTTTCCACATTTTTTTCAGACTGAACTAAACATCTCTTTGCTTTATATTTAAACATTTGCAATGATTGCATATATTAGCAGTTTATCAAAAGTCCTACTGCATCACTAATTTTTTTAAAAAAACATTTTAGACATGAGTGTCACTGTGTTGCCCAGGCTGAAGCACTGTTATTCTCAGATGTGATCATAGCATACTACAGACTTGAACTCCTGGGCTCAAAGCAGTTCTTCCACCTCAGCATCCTGAGAAGCTTGGACTATGGGTGTGCACCACTGGACCTGGCTTGCAGCACATTTTTATCAGAGAATAACATGGCTGGTGTGTGTGCTGAAATTTAAATTTCATCTGAGAGTTTTATTGGTGATTTCAGATTTTAAATTTCATATTTAAATATCTTGATAATTTCCTTGTCATTCACCATTTTATGGGTGCAAATCTTAGTAATTAAAATCTATATGCTGTTTTATATTATGATTTTTATTCTTAAAATCTTTCTCTAGGAAATATCTCTGGGTTCAGTGGTCCTTCTGTGCTTCAAGTTCACTCTGCACACGTCTATATTAACTGGCATCAAGACATCCCAATAAGGTACTTAACCCATCACATTGTGTGTTATTTAAAAACACAAGCTATGTCTAATTATCATTGTATGTCCACTATCTAACACAGCTGGACATATTTTTGGTGCTAAACATGTTTGCTACACAGAGTTTAACTGTTCACTAAATTTATATTGACTCACTTTGTCTTCAAAATTATCCTGCGAGAAATACTTTACCATTATTCTAATTTCTCAAATGAAGAAACAAACTATGAGTAGTTCAGAGAGCAATTATTCAACTAGAATCTATTCCTTTGATTTCTCATCCCATATAATCATTGCTGTTACCCACATCAACATACATCACATCCTCCAATTATAAGTTCATGGTTAGCTATTTAATCAATTGTATGATTCAATAAATCATACCACCATTTTTACCATTCTTGTGTCTATTTTTTAAATTACAGCCACTTTGTCCTATTTCCCCAAAAACAAAATCTTCTAATCTCAAACTTGCTTTGCTTCACCCAAAATGTAAACGTTTATAACATCTCATAAGCATATTGCTCCAACCTGATGAAAATAGAAAAAAAAATAGAACTTTTTTCCTCGATATATTTGCTACTTTATGAGTCTGTTCTTGCATTGCTATAAAGAAATACCTGAGCCTGGGTAATTTATAAAGAAAAAAGGTTTAATTGACTCAGTTCTACAGGTTGTATAGGAAGACACACCTACTTCCCCTTTGCTTTGCACCATGATTGTAAGTTTCCTGGTGAGGCCTCAGGAAACTTACAATCTTGGCAGAAGGCAAAGGGCAAGTAGGCACATCTTACATGGCCAGAGAAGGAGGAAAGACAGAACTGGAGGGTGGTGCTGCACACCTGTAAGCCATCAGAACTCGTAAGAACTCACTATCAATAGAATACCAAGGGGGAAATCCACCCCCATGATCCAATCATCCCCTATGCAACCCCTCCTCCAACAAGGGGTATTACAATTCAGACATGAGATTTGGGATCTAAACTACATCAACTATCAACTTAAGTCTATAATTTTTACATGAATATGTACCATATGCTCAAGTTTTAAAGTTACTTAACTGTGGTCATTTTTGAAGGTTAAATTATATAGTTTCTAATCACAAATTTATTCTAGAGTTAAGTCTTCACTTTTGTTATCTGGGAGTTTCTTTCTTGAAATAATACATCACGTTCTATCGTATTTTATATAATTTTAATATCAATAAGGCAGCCCCTTTCTCCCCTTATTTTAAGGTTAAGAAGCTATAGCTTAAAGGGGATAAGCACCTGATCCGAGGTCACAGAAATACTGAACAGCTGAACAGGAATTCACACCAAATCCTATAACAGCAGTCTTGAAGCTATTCTTTTTACTCCTTCTCTGAGTAGTAGAGTAATAATATTTTGAGTTCTCCATGTCATTGGTTGTTTTGTTTGTCTGGAAGATAACATTCTTCCACATTTGTTTCAGTCTCTTCTGTATCATCAAATGGTTTTTTTAGCAAGATTCCCCAATTCATTTGGTTCCTTTTGGTTATCTACTTGAGATAGGCAGATCTAACGCATTTGCCACCGATAGGATATAGCATTTAACTTCCTTTTGATTTCAGAATATGTACTTATTTCCTCTAGTCAGCAGAAAGCTTGGTTTTTCCTTTCACTAGAATTGAAGAATTTGAACTTTGCTTATAGTAAACATTTGATTTACAACAATACTTTGACTACATATATTGATTTACATTAAGACCAATCAAACACCATATTTCTTTTTCATTCATTCATTGCTTACTGTTAAAGATTATGTGCTTTTAGTTAATGTAGAACTTCTAGGAATTCCTGTTTATTCTCATATTTTAACCTAAATCCCTGAAAAGTTATTTATTTAAGTATCAGCTTTCCAGCTTCAATTCAAAGAAGAACTCACATAAACAATTTGTATCCCTGAAATAATTCTTATTTTATACATATAAGGCTGCATTCCATCATCTTTTCCTTAAAGCTATACTCTATCTACTCTCCATGGTGCTCAAAAACATGAAACTATATAACCAGTCTTTTAATTTTGAAAAACAAAATCATGGTGGATAAGGACTGAAATCATAGATTTTTCTTGTTGCTTATTTGGCTTTTGCTTGAGTTTTTGTCATTAATACATGTAGTCTATATTCAGGTTTTATTGTTTTTAGATTACATCCTAATGGAAAAACTTTATTTAAACATATACACATTTTATTGGAGTTTTCTTTTGAAATTCAAAAATGAGAACATTATTTTTTCAAAACCAAGTAACAGAAGAGTATATTAAAAAGTCAATTTTATGCACATCTTTTTACATTTCTTTCTAGGTTCATGTAAAACATACATGACTTATGTAATTATACACATATGTTCCTGATCTCATCTGAATTTTTTGTTATTTATTACACTTTAAGTTCTGGGATACATGTGCAGAACATTCAGGTGTGTTACATAAGTACACATATGCCATGATGGTTTGCTGCATCCATCAACCCGTCATCCACATTAGGTATTTCTCCTAATGCTATCCATCCCCTAGCCCCCCAACCCCAATAGGCCCCAGTGTGTGATGTTCCCCTCCCTGTGTCCATGTGTTCTCACTGTTCAACTCCCACTTATGAGTGAGAACATGTGGTGTTTGGTTCTCTGTTCCTGTGTTAGTTTCCTGAGAATGATGGTTTCCAGCTTCATCCATGTCCCTGCAAAGGACATGAACTCATCCATTTTTATAGCTGCACAGTATTCCACGGTGTAGATGTGCCACATTTTCTTTATCTAGTCTATCATTAATGGGCATTTGGGTTGGTTTCAAGTCTTTGCTATTGTAAACAGTGCTGCAATAAACATACATGTACCTGTGTCTTTATAGTAAAATGATTATAAACCTTTGAATATATACCCAGTAATGGGATTGCTGGGTCAAACGGCATTTCTGGTTCTAGATCCTTGAGAAATCGCCACACTATCTTCCACAATGGTTGAACTAATTTACACTCCCACCAACAGTGTAAAAGTGTTCCTATTTCTCCACATCCACTCTAGCATCTGTTGTTTCCTGATTTTTAATGATTGCCATTCTAATTGGCATGAGATGTTATCTCAATGTGGTTTTGATTTGCATTTCTCTAATGACCAGTGATGATGAGCTTTTCTTCATATGTTTGTTAGCAACATAAATTTTTTTTGAGAAGTGCCTGTTCATATCCTTCACCCACTTTTTGATGGGGTTGTTTTTCTCTCTTGCAAATTTAAGTTCTTTGCAGATTCTTTAGCCCTTTGTCAGATGAATAGATTGCAAAAATTTTCTCCCATTTAGTAGGTTGCCACACTGCCCAAAGTAATTTATAGATTCAATGCTATCCTCATCAAGCTACCATTGACTTTCTTCACAGAACTGGAAAAAACTACTTAAAATTTCATATGGAACCAAAAAAGAGCCCATATAGCCAAGACAATCCTAAGCAAAAGAACAGAGCAGGAATCATCATGCTACCTGACTTCAAACTATACTACAAGGCTACAGTAACCAAAACAGCATGGTACTGGTACCATAACAGACATATAGACCAACAAAACAGAAGAGAGACCTCAGAAATAATACCACACATCTACACCCATCTAATCTTTGACAAACCTGACAAAAACAAGCAATGACAAAAGGATTCCCTATTTAATAAATGGTGTTGGGAAAACTGGCTAGCCAAACTGGATCTCTTCCTTATACCTTCCACAAAAATTAACTCAAGATGCATTAAAGACTTAAATGTAAGATCTAAAACCATAAAAACCCTAGACAAAAACCTAGCCAGTATTATTCAGGAAACAGGCAAGGGCAAAGGCTTCAGAACTAAAACACCAAAAACAATGGCAACAAAAGCCAAAATTGACAAATGGGATCTAATTAAACTAAAGTGTTTCTGCACAGCAAAAGAAACTATGACCAGAATGAACAGATAATTCTTTATTAGAAAATTATATCCCTCCTTCCTCACTATGTATTCCCAATATTCTAATTTAGACTATTTTTAACATACATATATATATATATATATGCATATGCATTTATATACATAATTGCATATATATACATATTTGCAATTATATATATATATAGATAATTGCACTTTAGGTTCTCGGGTACATGTGAAGAACATTCAAGATTGTTGCATAGGTACATAGATGGCAATGTGGTTTGCTGCCTCCATCCCCCCCATCACCTATATCTGGCATCTCTCCCCATGTTATGCCTCCCCAACTCCCTGCTCCCCACTGTCCCTCCCCCTAGTCCCCCACGACAGACGTCAGTGTGTGATGTTCCCCTCCCTGTGTCCATGTGTTCTCATTGTTCAACACCCGCCTATGAGTGAGAACATGCACTGTTTGATTTTCTGTTCTTGGGTCAGTTTGCTGAGAATGATGGCTTCCAGGTTCATCCATGTTCCTACAAAAGACATCAACTCATCATTTTTTATGGCTGCATAGTATTCCATGGTGTAGATGTGCCACATTTTCCCTGTCCAGTCTGTCATCGATGGGTATTTGGGTTGGTTCCAGGTCTTTGCTATTGTAAACAGTGCCACAATGAATATACATGTGCATGTGTCTTTATAACAGAAAGATTTATAATTCTTTGGATATATACCCAGTAATGGGATTGCTGAGTCAAATGGAATTTCTATTTCTAGGTCCTTGAGGAATCGCCACAGTGTCTTCCACAATGGTTGAACTAATTTACACTCCCACCAACAGGGTAAAAGTGTTCCTATTTCTCCACATCCTCTCCAGCATGTGTTGTCTCCAGATTTTTTAATGATTGCCATTCTAACTGGTGTGAGATGGTATCTCAATGTGGTTTTGATTTGCATTTCTCTAATTGCCAGTGATGGTGAGCATTTTTTCATATGTTTGCTGGCCATATATATGTCTTCTTTTGAAAAGTGTCTGTTTATATCCTTCACCCACTTTTGAATGGGTTTGTTTTTTTTTCTTGTAAATCTGTTTTAGTTCTTTGTAGATTCTGGATATTAGCCCTTTGTCTGATGGGTAGATTGCAAAAATTCTTTCTCATTCTGTTGGGTGCTGGTTCACTCTAATGATTGTTTCTTTTGCTGTGCAGAAGCTCTGGAGATTAATTAGATCTCACTTGTCTATTTTGGCTTTTGTTGCCATTGCTTTTGGTGCTTTAGTCATGAAGTCCTTGCCTATGCCTATGTCCTAAATGGTTTTGGCTACGTTTTCTTCTAGGGTTTTTATGGTGTTAGGCCTTATGTTTAAGTCTTTAATCCATCTGGAGTTAATTTTAGTGGAAGGTGTCAGGAAGGGGTCCTGTTTCTGCTTTCTGCACATGGCTAGCCAGTTTTCTCAACACCATTTATTAAACAGGGAATCCTTTCCCCATTGCTTGTTTTTGTCAGGTTAGTCAAAGATCAGATGGCTGTAGATGTGTAGCACTGTCTCTGAGGCCTCTATTCTGTTCCATTAGTCTATATCTCTGTTCTGGTACCAGTACCATGCTGTTTTGATTACTGTAGCCTTGTAGTATAGTTTGAAGTCCGGGAGTGTGATGCCTCCAGCTTTGTTCTTTTTGCTTATAATTAACTTGGTTATGTGGGCTCTCTTTTGGTTCCATATGAAGTTTAAGGTGGTTTTTTCCAGTTCTGTGAAGAGGGTCATAGGTAGCTTGATGGGGATAGTGTTGAATCTATAAATTACTTTGGGAAGTATGGCCATTTTCACAATACTGATTCTTCCTAACCATGAGCATGGAATGTTTTTCCATCTGTTTGTGTCCTTTCTTCTTGAGCAGTGGTTTGTAGTTCTCCTTAAAGAGGTCCTTTACATCCTTTGTTAGTTGTATTCCCAGGTATTTTATTCTCTTTATAGCAATTGTGAATGGCAGTTCATTCTTGATTTGGCTCTCTTTAAGTCTGTTATTGGTGTATAGGAATGCTTGTGATTTTTGCACATTGATTTTGTATCCTGAGACTTTGCTGAAGTTGCTTATCAGTTTCAGGAGATTTTGGGCTGAGATTTAACCTAGATTTTTATAAAGTTTCCTGATTTATCTCCCTTCCACTGTCTTTCCTTTGTGAGAAATCTCCCCTTCATGACCTGCTATCTGAGGATATCAGAATCTTCTGACCTATACTTAATGTTCCAAGCACTTCAAATTTACCACATACCAAATGACCCTCTTTTCCCCTACCTGTCTCAAGTCTACCCCTAACCCAGGCTTCTGCACTTTGATATTACCACATACTCAGCCATGCAGGCAACATTAAATCATCTTTGTTTCCTCCCTTTTCCTCATCCCATAGTTTTCTTCATTCATCCACCCATTCATTAGATAAATATTTAAAGTGTTCTGACTACAGGGCATAGTGTGAGGTACCATTAATTTTGTTCTTTCTGCAGCATTTTTCTTCCTCTACCACCTCTTTTCTTCACATGTCAAAATTCTATTCATCCTTCAGGACCCAGTCCAAAAGACATTTGAATTTTCTATGAAGCCTTCTCTAGTTTCTTCCTATTATCCTCCAGTAAAGTTTTTTTAATGTAACTAAATAATTATTTATTTACATACTACTATCATGATATTCATTGCAATTTGATTTGTATTGGAAAGTAATCTATGTCTCCTCTACTAGGTTCTACACATGATTTACATATTTTTTAGGATCTCATCAAGAAGTTAGAATAGATGTTCAGAGGTCAATTACCAATGTGCTCCCCCAAATCCAAAACGTTAGTTTCTATGAAGTGAATGCTTGTGACTCCTTAGAAATTTAAATCTTAACCTCCAAGGTAATGATATTAGAAGACGGGGGCCTTTGAGAGGTGATTAGATCATAAGGGTAGAGCCCTAATGGATGGGATTAGTGCCTTTATAGAAAAGGCCCAGAGAAACTTGTTTGCCCTTTTCACTATGTGAGGACACAGCTAGAAACATCATCTATGAACCAGATTATGAGTGCTCACCAGACAACCAAACCTGCCAGTGCCTCAGTCTTGGACTTCTCGGCCTCCAGAACTATGAGATATAAACTTGTATTGTTTATAAGCTACCCAGCCATGATATTTTGTTATATCATCCTGAAAGGCTAAGAGATTAGCAGAGCACAAAATATTTGGGGAAATATACTTAAGAATCTACGCAAGTATGCACTCACTTGGGTGAAGGTAATTGCCAAGATTAGGCCCCTGACCTAGAAGAAAACTGATGCACTAGGTAAGTAACCAAGCAAGGACTCCATCTAGAAAAAAGGCAGCAAGTTCATTTTAAGTACTAGACTTTGGGAGGGGAGTGAATTTCAGCAGCAACAAGTAAGAAGTCTAATTAGCAGGGATGAACTAGTTGCAACAGTACTTTAACAATATCACAAAATTACTGCTACTTGACTAGTCATAAATGACACTTGTAAAGCAGAAGCAAGACTGAGGTTGCAAGCAAATCAGGAGCCCCAAATCTTGAAAGCTGAGAATGGCATACCATTGTGCATCTCCTGAAACTCCTCATCAAAAAACACACTCAATTGCATTTAGTAAACATTTGCCTTTAGGTTATAGGCAAAATAAAATCTATATGTGCCTAGAAATTTCTGAAAAAAATTTTAACCTTGTCATCCATTGATGGACATTTGAGTTGTTTCCATCTTTAGGGTATTATAAATAATATTGCTGTGAATATAGGCATATAAATATCTCTTCAAGACCCTGCTTTCAATTTTTTGAGGAACTGTCATACTATTTTCCACAGTGGCTGTACCATTTTAATTTCCCACCTATAAGGTACAAGTGTTCCAACTTCTCCTCATCCTCACTGTCCTAGTTGTTTTGTGCTGCTATCATATATATATATATATATATATATATATATATATATATATGCTATCAGCTATATATATATATATATATATGCTATCAGCTATATATATATATATATGCTATCAGCTATATATATATATATATATATGCTATCAGCTATACATATATATGCTATCAGCTATACATATATATGCTATCAGCTATATATATATATATATGCTATCAGCTATATATATATATATATATGCTATCAGCTATATATATATATATATATGCTATCAGCTATATATATATATATATATGCTATCAGCTATATATATATATATATATATGCTATCAGCTATATATATATATATACAGCTGAGGCTGGATAGTTTATAAAGAACAGACATTTATTTCTCACAGTTCTGGAGGCTAAGTCTAAGATCAAAGCATTGGCAGGTTTGGTTGTCTGGTGAGGGCTGCTCTCCACTTCCAAGATGGCACCCTATTGTTGCATGTTCCAGAGAAAGGAACACTGGTAGAAGATCAAGAGGGCTGAGGCTTTGGGGGATTTCTTTTATAAGGGCTCTAATCCCATTCATGAGGGAAGAGCCCTTAGACCCTAATCATCTCTTAAGGACCCCACCTCTTAATACTACCACACTGAAATGTCTGTATTTTGAAAAGGACATATTCAAACCATACCATTCACCAACACTTACTATTTTCTGTTATTCTTATGGGTTTGAGGTGCTATTAATCATCTTTTAAATCTTCTATGTCATCAACTCTGTGGCTGAGCAAATAGCAATGTTCAATAAATACTTATGCAATTAAATTGAAAAAGAGGTGAACTCAGCAGCATCTGAAAAAAGCAGATGTACATTGCATGATGTAATTCCATCTCAAGGAGATTCAGCGTTTTGCTTTTGCTTGCAGCTATGGTAACACAGCTTCTCTCTTCCTACTTTCTTATTTTGAGGTGTTTCAAACTGTGGACACATTTACAACAATGGAATGGGAAATTTCATGAATGATTGCGAAATTCCTTGTGTTTTTCCAGTCAATGAAACAGTCACTTTTCTATGTGTATCTTTTTCTATGTGTATATGCTATTGTGTTAAGTAAGTTCATATATGAGCAGTAGATGTGTAGAATAATATCCATGTTGACCTAGGAGCAAAATACATATATATTACAAACAAATTTCTTAGTTGCTCTAAATTAAAGGTAAGAAGTGCTGTGAGACTGTATCACAGGGGGTCTTGATTTTTGCTTGTGGGTCAGGCTTCAGTGAAGAGGTGATATTTGAGTGCATCTTTTTCTATGTGCGTGTTCTCTGCCTTGTACTTTTCTGAAACCAGGCAAAAATTAATTCAGTCAAGAGATACTGATTAATCACCTGCTAAATATAAGCACTATGCTAGACTCAGTAGCATTGCAGAGAGGAACCTAAGGACTTGACTTGCTCCCAAGAAGTGACAGAGGCTGGGAATCATCCTAGCTCCATAGAGCTTCTATAGCAGAGAAAGGTCAAATTCCTTACATACAAGAATAAAAATGTAATGGGGAAGTTAAACAGAATCTGATAGCCACTCATCACACATCTAGTGAAATGATTTGATTCTAAAGAACATGCTACACTTCCATGGTTTGTCCTATCCGATTGAATGGGACATGTCCACACAACATGTGTATTATATCAAAATGCACTGGCAGGCTGGCACTGTTCATTCAATCTATAATAATACAAGGTGCTGGGAACTGAAGTGAAAGTTGAACCAACTCCTTGAACCATTCAAAATAATGTTCAAAGAAGCATCCTCTTTCAGAATACCAAATATTTCTGTTCAGAATTTGAAAATCAACCAAGCATAGTGGCAGGCTGAGTGAAAAAGGAAATCAGAAGAAAACAGACTGATAATTCAAAATTTGTGAAATTTCTGCTTTTGCATAAAACGAATGTGGAAAAATATAAAGTTGATCTATTCACCATTGTCATCCATGCTCTAATAAAGAAAATTATAGTTAGTCTAGATAGGACAGACACATGAGCAAGGAAGCCCACAAACAGGTCTGCAGTCCCATGTTTCTGTAATCTTGATCCAGGCCTGGTAATGTTTAGTGGTCAACTTTGCTTAATGGAGTCTTCTTGATGGTTCAATGGGCGTTCATTATTTAACAGACATTACCACATTATACTATCATTTAAAACATGTTTAAAACATGTTCCCTGACCCCTTCTGATAATAGATACTCTTTGAGATGGAAGTAGAAATGGTGAAATATTTAGAAAATGAAATGTTAAAACCTCACTTCTATTAGTCTGACCTTATTTTCTTTTTCTGTATACAACCTGGTTATTCCTATTTCTGGCCTTTTGTCATGCTATTTTACCTACATAGCGTATCTTCCATACTGCTCTACCAGCACTTCCATTAAAACCCTGTCAATATTCTCAATCATTCTCCAAGCTGAGGAAAGCTGAACAGCAGTTTTTTAGAGTCCCATTAGTACTCTACATATGAATTGTAGCATAATAAGCCCAGGCATCAGGTCCCCACATTGTACTTAATAATGCACATTAAATGCACTTGATCGTTTTAAAGCATTATACAAAAATATGAGACATATGCATAAGCCTCAATCTCAGCATCATTGCCTCAAGTCCCACATTCAGCATTTGGGGGATTGTTGTGTTTGAACACATTCAGGTCTGCTTTGCTTGTCTGTATTTTCAGGGATATTATGATTAAGTAATAATAAAAATAGCTTCCACTTTTTGACAGCTTACTCTGTTCTAGTCACTGTGCTAACCATTTTTCACACATTATCTTAGTCAATCATTGAAACAATGCTATTCAGTTGAGTTGATATGAGGATTATTATTTCAATCAATCACATTAGGAAACAGAGAGAAGTAACAACTTCCCCCGAGTTCATGTCTCTATGAACTCTTACTTTGCCATAGATAATATAATCTCTAATAAAGATGGAATCAGAGTGTTGGCTTTACAAACAAGTAAAACTGACTGATTTCACATTCTTTCGCTGCCCCTCATAAGCTAGGTTACACTGAAGGAGTTTGCTGATCAATTTGAGCCACAACACTTCATCAATAAAATAATGTGACTGTGACTATTAAATGGAATAATGTATATGAAATATGGAATAAATGATTGTCATACAGGAAACACTGAGCAAGCCTTCTGTTTTTCCTTTTCCTTTCTAAATATACGTTCTTCAAGTCAAGAAATATCATTATGACGTTGGAGCACTCTAGTGTTGCTAGGACAATAATGCCACCATAAGTAATCAATAAATGACTTGTGACTGAAGAGTACGCATTTATTATGACTAAGAGACAAATGTATCCATATTCTAGCTGATTTTAAGGTTAAAAAAGATTGCTTAAATAATCCACTTTAAACTTTTTTCTTCCTAACTTTGAAACTATTATTCATTAGTAGGACAATATAAAGAATATGAAAAAGCAGCACTTGAACGCAGGCTAAGTCTGGAGACATACTAAATAATTAAAAGGAATCCTGACTTGGCTTGCAGAGAGGAACTTAACCTGCATTAGACTATTTTAAAATATTACACTATTTTTGAAATATAAGACCTGAATAAAAATACAGGACTCCGTCGGAGTGCCTAAGTCTTATTCTTCATTGTGTAAGAGAGAAATACATAAGACGTACACATCCATTAAATATCTTTAATGGAAGACGTAATAGTGCAGAGTAAAAAATAAATGACAACATATATCTGACCTCCAGTGAACTCATAGTCTAACAGAGAAAACGTGTAACATATGTGGTAATTACATTTTTTAAAGTACAAAAATAATGATATAACAATACAAAAGGAGATATTCACTAAGATTGAAGGATCATAGAACTCAATAAACATTTGAACTCGGCCTTGTAGAAGAGTACAAATTCACAAGGTAAAGAAGACAACAAAGAGGAAACTGTAAGAATAAAGGCAGACACATAAAAAAGAAAGTTGCAGCATTTTCAGAGAATGTCAAGAGATCCGATATGGCTAAAGCAAAAGGCAAATAATGCTACATAGTCAGAGAAAGGAAATACAGTTGGACTATTAAGGATATTTAGAGCCACAATAAGTGGCATAGACTCAAAGCAGAAGTTTAGATCCTGCCATTTCAACTCTGAGAATATTTTTACCCTGTCATTTTGACCCAGTTGTATACCAAATTCTTGTCTTCACTCTTTAAAATATACAAACTGAATAAAATATTCTTGTATTGAAGCAATCCAAGATGGTCCAATAGGAACAGCTTTGGATTGCAGTTCCCAGTGAAAACGCAGACGGTGAGTGATCACCACATTTCCAAATGAATTTTTACTGCCCACAGACTAGGAGATTACCAGGTGGAAAAGCGCCATGAGTCTCCAGTGTGGCTGTTTCAGCCAGCGCAGCAGGTCTCTGCACAAAAACTCACACAAATCCGGGCTGCTGTTTCAACTGGTGACTAGAATGCCTGGGAGAGAGAGTTGCCCATTCAACTGAAAAAAAGGGGGCTGAAACAGGGAGCCAGGTGATCTGTCTCAGTGGGTCCCACCCCCAAAGACCAGCAATCTGAAACGCTCTGGATTTAGAGTTTCACAGCAAACACAGCTGAACCCAGGACAGTCCAGCTCTGTAGGGGGAAGGGCACTCACCATTACTGAGGCAGTCCACCACTACCAAGGCAGTCCGCCATTACAGAGGCAGTCCACCATTACAGAGGCAGTGCACCATTACCAAGGCAGTCCGCCATTAC
This sequence comes from Ateles fusciceps, assembly GCA_036589455.1. NCBI lineage: Eukaryota > Metazoa > Chordata > Mammalia > Primates > Atelidae > Ateles > Ateles fusciceps. The sequence goes on from JAZHEH010001063.1 coordinate 3,190,612, forward strand.
CAAGGCAGTGCACCATTACCAAGGCAGTCCGCCATTACAGAGACACTCCACCTTTACTGAAGCAGTTCTAACTATACCCCTATAAACAAAACTGCAAGGAAGTTCACACAGCAGCTGGATAGAGCCCACGGCGGCTCAGCAATGCCTCTGCTGGCAGACTGTGACTAGGCTACCTCCTCGCAGGGCAGAGCATCTCTGAAAAAGGCAGCAGCATGACAGGAACTTATAAATAAAGCCCCACCTTCCCAGGACAGAGCACCTGGGAAAAAAAGGTGGTTATGAGTTCCACCACATCACACTTAAACGTACCTGCCCAGCAGCTCTAAACAGAACAACAGAGCTCACAGCTCAGCGCTTGAGCTCCTATAAGGGACAGCCTGTCTCTTCAAGCAGCTCTCTGACCCCCATATACACAAAGAGACACCTCATAAAGGAGAGCTCAGGCTGACATCTGGTGGGTATCCTTCTGGGACAAAGATAAAAGAAGAAGAAACTAGCAGCAACCCTTACTGTTCTGCAGCTGCTGCAGGTGATCCCCAGGCAAGCAGGGTCTGAGGTGGACCTCCAGCAGTCCAACAGCAGAGGGGCCTGACTGTTAGAAGGAAAACAAAAAACAGAAAAAAATAACTTCATCATCAACAAAAATGATGTCCACTCAGAGACCCCATCTGAAAGTCACCAAACTCAAAGACCACAGGTAGATAAATCCACTAAGATGGGAAGAAACCAGCACAAAAAGGATGAAAACACCCAAAACCAGAAAGCCTCTCCTCCTCCAAGGGATCACAACTCCTCACCAGGAAGGGAACAAGGCTGGATGGAGAATGAGTCTGATGAATTTACAGAAACTGGCTTCAAAAAGTGGGTAATAACAAATTTCTCTGACCTAAAAGAACATGTTCTAACCCAATGCAAAGAAACTAAGAACCTTGAAAAAAGGTTTGATGAAATGCTAACGAGAATAAACAACTTAAAGAGGAATATAAGTGAATTGATGGAGCTGAAAAACACATAACGAGAACTTCACGAAACATACACAAGTTTTCAACAGCCTAATTGACCAAGCGGAAGAAAGGATATCAGAGGTCGAAGATCAACTCAATGAAATAAAATGAGAAGGCAAGATTAGAGAAAAAAAGGTAAAAAGGAATGAACAAAGTCTCCAAGAAATATGGGACTAGGTGAAAAGACCTAATCTACGTTTGATAGGTGTGCCTGAATGTGATGGAGAGAATGAATCCAAGCTGTAAAACACTCTTCAGGATATTATCCGGGAGCACTTCTCCAACCTAGCAAGGCAGGCCAACATTCAAGTCCAGGTAATACAGAGAACACCAGAAAGATATTCCTGAAGAAGAGCAATCCCAACACACATAATCTTCAGATTCACAAGGGTTGAAATGAAGGAAAAAATACTAAGGGCAGAGAGAAAGGTCAGGTTACCCACAGAGGGAAGCCCATCAGACTCACAGCAGATCTCTCGGTAGAAACCCTACATGCCAGAAGAGAGTGGGGGCCAATATTCAACATCCTTAAAGAAAAAAACTTTCAACCCAGAATTTCATATCCAGCCAAACTAAGCTTCATAAGCAAAGGAGAAATAAGATCGTTTATGAACAAGCAATTACTCAGAGATTTCATCCCCACCAAGCCTGCTTTACAAGAGCTCCTGAAAGAAGCACTAAGCATAGAAAGGAACAACCAGTACCAGCCACTCCGAAAATGTACCAAATGGTAAAGAGCATCAACACAATGAAGAAACTACATCAACTAATAGGCAAAACAACCAGCTAGCATCAAAATGGCAGGATCAAATTCACACATAACAATATTAACCATAAATGTAAATGGGCTAATTCCCCCAATCAAAAGACACAGACAGGCAAATTGGATAAAAAGTCTAACTCCATCGGTGTGCTGTATTCAGGAAACACATCTCACATGCAAAGATACACATAGGCTCAAAATAAAGGGATGGAGGAAGATTTACCAAGCAAATGGACAGCAAAAAAAGCAGGAGTTGCAATCCTAGTCTCTAATACAATAGACTTTAAACCAACAAAGATCAAAAGAGACAAAGAAGGGCATTACATAATGGTAAAAGGATCAACGCAACGAAGAGTTAATGATCCTAAATATATACGCACCCAATACAGGAGCACCCAGATACATAAAGCAAGTTCTTAAAGACCTACATAGAGACTTAGACTCCCACACAATAATAATAGAAGACTTTAACACTCCACTGTCAATATTAGGCAGATCAACGAGACAGAAAATTAACAAGGATATCCAGGACTTGAACTCAGACCTGGACCAAGTGGACCTAATAGACATCTACAGAACTCTCCACCCCAAATCCACAGAATATACATTCTTCTCAGCACCACATCATACCTACTCTAAAATTGACCACATAATTAGAAATAAATCATTCCTCAGCAAATGCAAAAGAATGGAAATCATAACAGTCTCTCAGACCACAGTGCAATCAAGTTAGAACTCAGAATTCAGAAACTAACTCAGAACCGCACAGCTTCATGGAAACTGAACAACTGGCTCTGGAATGTTGACTGGATAAACAATGAAATGAAGGCAGAAATAAAGACGTTCTTCGAAACCAATGAGAACGAAGACACAACATACCAGAATCTCTGGGACACATTTAAAGCAATGTCTAGAGGAAAATTTATAGCAATAAATGCCCACATCAGCAGCAAGGTAAGATCAGAAATCGACACCCTATCGTCAAAATTGAAAGACCTAGAAAAGCAAGATCAAGAAAACTCAAAAGTTAGCAGAAGACAAGAAATAACAAAGATCAGAGCAGAACTGAAGGAGATAGAGACATAAAAAGTCCTTCAACAAATCAATAAACCCAGGAGCTGGTTTTTTGAAAAGATCAACAAAATAGATCACTACCTGGATTAATAAAAAAGAAAAGAGAGAATAATCAAATAGATGCAATAAAAAACGATAAAGGGAATATCACCACTGATTCCACAGAAATACAAACCATCATCAGAGATTACTACAAACAACTCTATGCACATAAACCAGTAACCTGGATGAAACGGACAAATTCCTGAACACTTGCACCCTCCCAAGCCTAAACCAGGAAGAAGTCGAAACCCTGGATAGACCAATTACAAGGGCTGAAGTTGAAGCAGCAATAAATAGCCTACCAACCAAAAAAAGCCCAGGTCCAGATGGGTTCACAGCCGAATTCTACCAGACATACAAAGTGGAGCTGGTACCACTCCTGAAACTATTCCAAACAATCCAAAAAGAGGGAATCATTCCCAAATCATTTTATAAGATCAACATCATCCTGATACCAAAACCCAGCAGAGACTCAACAAGAAAAGAAAACTTCAGGCCAATATCCATGATGAACATAGGTGCAAAAATCTTCAATAAAATACTGGCAAACCAATTGCTACAGCACATCAAAAAGCTTATCCATCACAATCAAGAAGCCTTCATCCCAGGGATGCAAGACTGTTTCAACATACTCAAGTCTATAAACATAATTCACCACATAAACAGAACCAAAGACAAAAATTACATGATCATCAAAAGAGATGCAGAAAAGGCCTTCAACAAAATTCAACAGTGCTTTATGCTAAAAACTCTCAATAAACTAGGTATCGACAGAAAGTATCTCAAAATAATAGAAGCTATTTACAACAAACCCACAGCCAGTATCATACTGAATGGGCGAAACCCACAGCCAATATCATACTGAATGAGCATTCCCTTTGAAATCTGGCACTAGACAAGGATGCCCTCTCTCACCACTCCTGTTCAATAGAGTATTGGAAGTTCTAGTCAGAGCAATCAGACAAGAAAAAGAAATAAAGCTTATTCAATTAGGAAAGGAGGAAGTCAAATTGTCTCTATTTGCAGACGACTTGATTGTATATTTAGAAGACCCCATCATCTCAGCCCAAAATCTTCTGAAACTGATAAGTAACTACAGCAAAGTCTCAGGATACAAAATCAATGTGCAAAAATCACAAGCATTCCTACACACCAACAACAGACTTAAAGAGAGCCAAATCAAGAACGAACTGCCATTCACAATTGCTACAAAGAGAATAAAATACCTAGGAATACAGCTAACAACAGATGTAAAGGACCTCTTCAAGGAGAACTACAAACCACTGCTCAATGAAATAAGAGAGGATACAAACAGATGGAGAAACATTCCATGCTCACGGTTAGGAATAATCAGTATCATGAAAATGGCCATACTTCCCAAAGTAATTTATAGATTCAGTGCTATCCCCATCAAGCTACCATTGACTTTCTTCACAGAACTGGAAAAAACCACCTTAAACTTCATATGGAATGAAGAAAGAGCCCTCATAGCCAAGATAATCCTAAGCAAAAAGAACAAAGCTGGAGGCATCATGCTATCTGATTTCAAATTATGCTACAAGGCTACAGTAATCAAAACAGCATGGTACTGGTACCAAAACAGAGATATAGACCAATGGAACAGAACAGAGGCCTCAGAGGTAACACCACACATCTACAACCATCTGATCTTTGACTAACCTGACAAAAACAAGCAATGGGGGAAAGGATTCCCCTGTTTAATAAATGGTGTTGGGAAAACTGGCTAGCCATGTGCAGAAAGCAGAAACTGGCCCCTTCCTGACACCTTACACTAAAATTAACGCCAGATGGATTAAAGACTTAAACATAAGACCTAACACCATAAAAATCCTAGAAGAAAACCTAGGCAAAACCATTCAGTACATAGGCATAGGCAAGGACTCCATGACTAAAACACCAAAAGCATTGGCAACTAAAGCAGAAATAGACAAACGGGATCTTATTAAACTCCAGAACTTCTGCACAGCAAAAGAAACAATCATTAGAGTGTACCAGCAAACAACAGAATGGGAAAATAATTTTGCAATCTACCCATATGACAAAGGACTTATATCCAGAATCTACAAAGAACTGAAACAGATTTACAAGAAAAAACAAACCCATTCAAAAGCGGGCAAAGGATATGAATAGATACTTTTCAAATGAAAACATACATGAGGCCAACAAACATATGAAAAAATGCTCATCATCACTGATTATTAGAGAAATGCAAATCAAAACTACATTGAGATACCATTTCACGCCAGTCAGAATGGCGATCATTAAAAAATCTGGAGACAACAGATGTTGGAAAGGATGTGGAGAAATAGGAACACTTTTACACTGTTGGTGGGAGTGTAAATTAGTTCAATCATTGTGGAAGATAGTGTGGCGATTCCTCAAGGAAATAGAACCAGAAATTCCATTTGACCCAGCAATCCCATTACTGGGTATATAGCCAAAGGATTATAAATCATTCTATTATAAAGACACATGCACACATTTGTTCATTGTGGCACCGTTTACAATAGTAAAGACTTGGAACCAACCCAAATGCCCATCAATGATAGACTGGACAGGGAAAATGTGGCATGTCTACACCATGGAATACTATGCAGCCACAAAAAACGATGAGTTCATGTCCTTTGTAGGGACATGGATGAACCCAGAAACCATCATCCTCAGCAAACTGAAACAAGAACAGAAGATCAAACACCGCATGTTTTCACTCATAGGCAGGTGCTGAACAATGAGAACACATGGACACAGGGAGGGGAGCATCACACACTGAGGTCTGCTGTGGGGGGACTAGGGGAGGGACAGTTGTGGGGTAGGGAGTTGGGGAGGGATAACATGGGGAGAAATGCCAGATACAGGTGAAGGGGATGGAGGCAGCAAACCACATTGCCATCTATGTACCTATGCAACAATCCAGCATGTTCTTCACATGTACCCCAGAACCTAAAATGCAATAATATATATATATATTTTAAAAAATATTCTTGTATTTATTCCTGACATTAAGAATAAAAAAAGAATAACTAAGAAATGAAAAACTTAATTAGCTAATTGATAATGGAGATTACTGGTAAATATTACCAAATCAGAATAGAACAGATAACAGCTAAAGTTGCCGAAGGTAAAATTTGTTAACAATTAAAAATTGATGGAAGAATCAAATTTTCTTAGTAAAATTCATATCTGATTTTTTTGGTTCCCCAAATATTGGACTTGTTATAAATAATGGCCACAAAATAAATACAATGTCAGAAGCTATAATGGTTAAATATAAGAATAAAACTGGCTGTAAACGATAAGCAACACTTACATAAACATAGCAGGGATGACACATCTGGGATATAAGAAATGAATCATTTTGGCCAAAAGAATTTTTTTCTTCAGAAGTTATAATGTTAAGAATTAAATGGCACATCAAACTCAGATTCTGAAGGTTTTTACAACAGGCAAAGGAGGTTAGTAATAACAAAAACTATGTTCTGCCTGAAAATGACGTAACAGAAGAGCTATTTTTAGATCATTGACTAGTTAACAGGCATTAAAAACCAAAAAATTATCACTGAAGTAGTTATAGAAACAAGAGTCACCAGTTTAAAAGCTGGCGCAAGAATCATCATGAACACCTAGACTAGAATGGTCACATTAAGAGTGGAAGAGAAAAATTCGAAAAGCATTTTAAGAAATAAAAAAACAAAAATCTGATCCTCAAAGATAATTCTATATAGAAAAAATAACCTAAAGGCTAAAGATTACTTCTTCTGGAATACCTGTATTTCAGGAATTTAAAACAAGAGAGGGTAATCCATAATGTCTTATGACTCATTAGTTGTAAACAATGAAGATTGAGAAAAAAAGTTACAAGATAACGCAAAACAGACCATTATGGAACTTAGAAGAAGTAGAAAGAAGCTGGGAGGTATGGAAAGCAAAGAAGAATAAGGCCTGAGTAGAAATCAAAGACACAAAGACAACGGATATAGAATGCTCATTTGAAAATCACACTGGAAAGGGTGATGAAGGAAGCCTTCCTGGAAAGAAAATGGAAATATTATCTGGGTCTTGAATGAGAAATAGAAATAAGACAGGCAGAGACAAAGTGGTAAATTATTCAATACTCTTGAATCCACACAAAGTCTTGTTATTGCTCTTACAGTAAGATAACTTAATAAAGAAATAGAAGTTATATTCAATAATGATTCAGGTAGCTGGGCTAGGGCATCAGTAATACCTATATAGAATGAAAAGTTGAGAAGCAAAGAGCCCAAATTAGTTTCTTTAGAAGATACAGCCAAGTGGTGATAACTTCCCTCTCTTGACCTTTCCAAAGTTGTATGAGCCCTATGTCCTTGCATTAAAATCTTCACATCTGGATTTTACAAAGTGAGTTCTGTTTCCTTGACCAAACCCAGACTGATAATATGCATGGTATAGAGGAATTAGGACTGGGTAACTTAAGGAGGCTAGAAATGGGGAAAGGACTGAGTAAATAACTGGGCAGATGAAGACTGTACTGGAAAGAGAACAAGTAGCATGACTTTTTAAAAGATCAAATAACTTGTACCTATGGAAAAACTGGTCATTGGAAATAATAATTGCTGGCAACACTAAGTCATTTGGGGGAAAGAGATGGGACAATGGGATGATCTGCCAAGGGGAAAGAAGCATACAAAAGATATCTCAGGGAAAGTGAGAGGTCACATCAAACAGGGGTCAAGTGGACTACAGATAGTTCAAACCCATGATTAGAAAGCAGAACACTCATTTTGCACACACAAAAACTGGTGATCTAAATTGAGTAACTCATACTTTAGATTTGATTTTCCCACCTACCTACATGCCCTATTCAAATGCTAGTACCAGAAAAATGGAACACTTACCATATTGGCACCCCAGATAAAGATATTCCTGTGAATTATACAAAAGAACGGTATGATTTTCCTTTTCAAACACAGAACTCCCATTAAAGTAAATGCAGTTTTTATTCAGCTGTCAAAAATAGATTATGGACACTGTCAGTAAAGGTCATTCGGGTGTATTTCTTCTACCCAGGAGCATACCTGTGAACGCAAATTAAAAGTGCACTATATAAATATTGTAAGATAAGAGCTCCAAGTGCCCTTAATCCTCTCACTTATACAACATGAACAGTCGTGCTGAAAAAAACATTTCATATATTTCAATCAAGTACATATGCCCCAAGGATGACTACATGCTGCAAACATATGTAAGTTCTAATTTCCTTGGAAAGTATTATTTAGATTATTTTTTAATTATAGATTAACACAGTAGTTCCCAAATTTGTCTTCACATTAGTAGAATCAAGTAGGATCTTTTAAAAATTTCAAATCCTAAGCTACCACCCAAAACAATTACATCTCAATCTCCTAGGGTGAGGCAAAGATTTTGAAGCTACCCAGGTGAGTCCAATGTCCACACAAGTTGGAAACCACTGTGTTAAGATAGAACTCCTTCAAGGAAACCTGATTAGCCTTTGAGAGCAGCAGGTCTCAGACTTTGCTACGTATGAGAACCACCTGGGAAGTTCTAAAAATCCCCAGACCCTGGCTACATCCAAGACCCGTTAAAATATAATCCTTGGGGAAGTGAGCAGCGAGACAACCGTTATTGTTCTTTAAAGTTTCTAATGTGCAGCCAAGTTTGAGAACCAGTGCTTTAAGCCAGAGAATGATGTGCAATACTTATTAAGACCATTAGATGTCTGGAAAACTAACTTCACTGATACAATGAAAATTCTTATTAAAACTCTGCAAAAAAAGAAAGAAGAAGAAGAATGTGTATTATGTTACGTAAAGCTAACGATGCTCTAGTAAGTAGACCAGCTATTGTGTTAACTACAATATCGAAAATTAGGACCGAGACCAAACAAAGGCTAAGCAAGACAAAAAGAAATATAACATATTGTCATTTAGAGAAGTATAATTGAATCTTTTAATCTCTATATAATAAAATACATTCCTGTTCTATTCTTCATTCTTGCCAAATTGTGTAAGTTTAAGAAAATTTTAAAAGTAAGAATTTTAGTGATAGAAAAGGTTTCAACACTCAAATATGTAGATTAAATGATTGAATAATTTTGAAGTAAGAAAAGGTTATCTCTTATCTCTAACTCCAGTTCTAATCAGTAGTTTCTCGCCACTCTTCGGTCCTGTTGAAAATGAGCTCAGCGTGAATAAAATGTATATTACGTTTCAAATGCAACAGAAGGGGTGGTTGAATTAAGATGATTTGATGATATAACTTTTAAGTGTTTATTAACTGTTCACTTTTGTGTAAATATATTTCAATGGAAGGTTTAACTATCATTTAAAACAGATTTTATAAAGTATAATTAGATGTGCTGTCAGATGGGAAGACAAATTAAAGTGTAATTCACACTGTTGCAGCAGCAGTGCCACCAGGAGCAGCTGAGCTTTCCTACAATGCTCAAGGCAGAATGTAATCCAGTCCGAAGCACACGTGACTACAGACTTGCAGGGATACTAGTATTTAAATTATTAATCAATGCAGTTTCCTTTGGTAGAAAAAAACTGTGTGCTACACAAAAAAAGGGGAAGAGTAAGGTCTTTTTTAACTTTTGTAAATTGACTGCCTGGTAAAAAGCCTCTGTTTTCACCAGTTCATCGAAGTATCAGCTAGGCATGCCCTGCCAATGGACAGTATATGACAAAGTTAGTGGCAAACATCCATTTAGCCAATTACATTGGGAGGATTTAGCAGTTATTACAACTGGAAATCTCTGGGTAGAAACCAAATGAATCAACAGACTTTTTTTTTAACTGCATATATCTAAGGCGCCCAAAGTGATGTTTTGATATACATATATGTAGTGAAATTAATGCTACAGTCCAACTAATTAACATAGAATCATCTGGCATAGTTACTTTTTGTGTTAATAACAGAGTCTACTCTTAGCAAATTTCAAGTACATAATGCATTATTAACTAATGTGCAGTCCTCATGCTATACATTTGATGTCTAGACGTATTCATCTGATGTAAGATGTAATTGCAACTTTGTACCCTTGGACCTACATCTTCCCATTCCCTTTCTTTCTACTCTGTTTGTATGTATTCTACTTTTTCTTAGATTCCACATATATGTGAAATCATGTAGTATTTTATTTTCTGTGTTCTGTGTCTGGCTTATTTCACTTAGCATAAATGTCCTTTAGGGTCATTCATTTTTGTCACAAATAACAGGATCTCCTTTTTAAGGCTCAATAATACTCCATTCTCTCTCTCTCTCTTGCTGTGTGTGTGTGTGTGTGTGTGTGTGTGTGTGTGTGTGTGTGTCCGAATTTCTTAATTCATTCATCTGTTGACAGACACTTAGGTTGTTTCCATAGTTTGGCTATTCTGAGTTATGTTGCAATTAACATTTCTAAATTATTCCCGCAGCTTTTAATGCAGAGGTAGGTGCAATTCTAACTATTGTAATCTTACCCAAAACATCAACAGGGATCCATCTGATGATTATTCCCTTTGAAGTTGTTGGTTAAGGGTACAAACTTGTAGTTACAAGACAAATTCTGGAGACCTAATGTACAGCAAGGTGACTACAGTAAATAACAATGTATTACATACTTGAAATTTACCAACAGAGTATATCTCAAATGTTCTCATAATGACAAAAAAAGCAGAGGGGGAGGAGGGACCCTCGGTGAGGTGACTGATATGTTAATTAGCTTGATTGTGGTCATCATTTTACAGTGTATACATATATCGAAACATCACATTGTACACCTTAAATACATACAATTTTTTTTTGTCCATCATACCTCAATAAAGCTGGAATGAAAAAATGAAGGGAATCACTTTACCAAATGGTATGATTAGGTAACTATCTAACCTAAATCTAGACAAATCTTTAAACAAAATTACTTTTCTTTCTACATCAGCTGCAAAGCATCACTAATAAATGAAAAATCAAAGAGGATATGTTTTGCCTTTTCATTTTCTTCACTGAGCCACTATTGGACTCATTAATTACCCAATCAAAAGGCAATATGCTGAGTTGTTTTAGGACACTTCTATCAGCATGATAGAACCTGTCACCAACGCAGCCTAAGGTTTCGTTCTCCTTTTATTAAATATATCTATTATTACTTGTTAAACAATGTATTTTGATATTTCTGGATTTCACAGTTCATACATGATTAGAAAAATGAAAATCATTAAAAAAACAATTTTATAATGAACTCTCCTAATACATACAAATCATCTAAGTAGGCATTTATTTTGAATCCGATCAGCAATGTTTAGTATAATCCAAATATTATAGAGAAAATGAAGTCATTTAAAAACCTTTCTAGAGAAAAAACATTTTACAACATTTCATATTTGCATTACAAACTACATATACTTTAATCCCAAATGAAAGACTCAAGTATGCTTTTCTACCTAAGCCTCATTAAATGGTGGATGTGAGCAGCATTTCAATTCTCCTCTTAACAAGATCTTCGGATAAAATATATTGTCTCCAAATTTTAAAATGGTTCCAAATTGCTGGTATTAAATAAGCACTTTTAAAATTAATTATCTCCTTTCCTGATAGTCTATGCTTTTCACATCCACACTAGAAGTATTACAAGGTGCCTCAGCAAAATATGAAACAAAGATACCTTATTGTTTGACTTTCCTATTTGACCTTGTTTGCCAGGTGTGCACTGAATGTCATGGCTTCCATTGCTAAATCCAGACAATGAATGTGTTGCTGTCAGCAAGCCCATTTGACTGAAACTTCTTCTCTTGTGAAATTCATTTCATAACCCTATATCTGGCCTCTATAAAGAATAAAATCGTACTTGTATGTTTTGTAGTTGGTAGACCAACGAAGTAAAATTGCCACTCTTTTTAAAAGCCTAGCTTTCTCTTGTTTGTTTTCATTTAATTCTACAGGTCTTTGTAGCTTCCTAGAGTATGAAACCATTCTCTCACTTTGTCTTTCTCAACCATAAGATAAATCGATGCAAAACAGCCCCTCTTGTGAACATCAGTCTTTCTTTCAGCCAGGCTGCCACAATGCAAGCACAGTGGTGCCCTCCTCTTCTAATCAGTTTTCAGATATCCTTTGACTGTAAAGGGGAGAGGATAGAAAATAAAGAGGAAGAAAGAAAATCATTCCACTGATTTCAGTAGATTAGGGTTTTGCCTTCTTTTAGATTAAGAATTCCTTTTATAAAAATAATGAAAACATTCTTGCAATAGTGACCATAATGAAGATGCTCAGAAATAGCATTGCACAGGTTTTGCTTAGCAATGAATACATGACTGTGCAAGTTACTTAGCTTCTCTGTTCCATATTTTTCCATGTAAATATTACCTCCCTCAAAAAGAGAATGTGTGGATTAAAAAAAGATAATGTATACAAAACACTAAGTCCACCTGAGTCACTGCTCAATAAAATTAACTCTTATTTTGAAAGCAGAATTTAATGAAATCTCCAAAAGTTCTAACATTCTATATAAATATCTTCTAAAATAAGTGTGGTGAATTTGATATCCTTCTCAGGCTTCATCATATATCTCAGACCCGATATTCCAAAACATATAACAAATTAATGTCACAATATTTTATAAAAAATACTCTAATAATAATTTTTGAAGTGAAAATGTATTTTAAAGTTTACAAGAGAGGAAAAGTTTCTATATGAGAAAGAAAGGATTGACATTACACCTACATCAGACAGAAGTACTGTGGGGGATGAAGAAGAAACAGCCCCCAGGTCTCCACACATGCCCACACACATTAGAACTGGATTTCCTCCTGGTTCTCAGTGGTGCTCAGCATTGAAGATAACTTGGATTCACCTGAAAGCACTTGAGTTTGTCTGGATAAAACATAGATTTCAGGGCTTCAACCAAGACCTACTGAATTAGAAACCCTGGAGAAGGAGGAGGCAAGAAATTGACATTTGACAACAACACCCCCACCAGGCTCAAAGTCCCACCAGTGATGCCAGTAGTTCATGTACCCATGCTGCAAGAAACTGCAAGAACTGAAGTCCCAAGAGAGCAACAGCTATGATGGCTGAGTCTTGCCAATGTTGCCTACATTTGCATTGCTTTTCAAAGTAGGCATACACAGAGTGATCAATATGTCTTTAATTAACATTTGTGACTATCTCCCAATCAGAAAACCCAAGAGCCTAGTTCTCCAGTAACCAGGAAACTGTGTGAAATTCATTTTCATGGAATAATACGCATTGCTTCTTTGGGGCCAAACTATAATAGGTTATAATGTGGAACTAAATAATATTTGCCATTTTTCTGCAGATAATTTCATGTTATTCTCTTTTGCTATCCAATAATTATCATTAAAATGAATTCTGGTCAAACTCCCCCAAATACTACAGTTACTTTGTAATTGTGCAGTGCATTGTCTAATTACCCTGCCACTGCATAGCACTTTCCACATAATTAAATAAATAGTAATTATCCTTGAGGAACCAATAACTCAGTGGTATTGGTGAATGGTAAAGTGAATCACTGCCTTACTGGGTAAATATGCAAAGAAGATCTTCAGTGAAGGTTTTAAAATCAGGCCACTGAAGCACATCTCAAACACTATGGGTTTTATATTATATCACATGAATAAAAATGGAACAAATAGAAAAAGTTTAGTGAAATGACAGTTCATCTACGGCATCATGATTTCAGAAATTAAAGCTGGTAGCGTAAGTTCATCCTTTCCCAAGGTATAGGAAGCATGAGAATGGAGTGAAGTAAAGTATATTGTAGCAACCCACTGAAGTACTGCTCAGAAAATGTCCTGAATTGGATAAAGTATCATCAGAATCAAAAAAGGAAGGCAAGTAAGGGAGAAATTATGAAAAGACATGAACAGAGGAAACAAAAGGAAATGAAGAAAAAACCAATCTTAAATAGAAACAACACTGTTGCCACAAAGTAGGAGCACGACACCCACCCCCTCCCCCATGGCAGCTCATTACCACAGTAAAGGTGCTAGAAGGACACCAGTTAATAAAAGATGCAGATATGGCAAGCTAAACTGGAAGGGAAGCCTCTACAAGAGCAGCTTCATGGAAATAAATAAGAAAAATTAACCACTCTTTGTCCATCTCCCACCCCATATCTCATGGGCAAGGTTTACTAATCCTGTGTCCCATAAAAGTATACCATCTCATGCCAGTTAGAATGGCGATCATTAAAAAATCTGGAGACAACAGATGCTGGAGAGGATGTGGAGAAATAGGAACGTTTTTCCACTGTTGGTGGGAGTGTAAATTAGTTCAACCATCGTGGAAGACAGTGTGGCGATTTCTCAAGGATCTAGAAATAGAAATTCCATTTGACCCAGCAATCCCATTACTGGGTATATACCCAAAGAACTATAAATCGTTCTACTATAAAGACATACGCACACGTATGTTCACTGCAGCCCTGGGCACAATAGCAAAGACCTGGAACCAACCCAAATGCCCATCAATGATAGACTAGACAAAGAAAATGTGGTACATATACACCACGGAATACTATGCAGCCATAAAAAACAATGAGTTTGTGTCCTTTGTAGGGACTTGGAAGAATCTGGAAACCATCATTCTCAGCAAACTGACACAAGAACAGGAAGCCAAACACCGCATGTTCTCACTCACAGGTGGGTGTTGAACAATGAGAACATGCGGACTCAGGGAGAGGAGCATCACACACTGGGGATAGTTGAGGGGGGTAAGGGAGAGACAGCAGTGGGTGGGGGAGGGATACCAAGGGGAGAAATGCCAGATATAGTATGCACCTAAAATAAAAATTAAAAAAAAATAAAAATATACTTTAAATGCCACATTGACAAGATACATTGTTGCTAATGCTTATTGAGAAAATCATTTTCTTTTACATAAATTATCTTTCAAATATATTTTATGTTTATGAACTCTTTGGAATAACTCCAGATACTTTGCCCCCCTAAAAATTTATCCCTGACTGGGCACAGTGGCTCACACCTATAATCCTAGCACTTTGGGAGGCCTAAGTGGGCAGATCACCTAAGGTCAGGAGTTCAAGACCAGCCTGGCCAACATGATGAACCCCCATTTATACTAAAACTACAAAAATTAGCCGAGTGTGGTGGTGCTTGCCTGTAATCCCAGCTACCTGGGAGGCTGAGTCAGGAGAATTGCTGGAAACCGGGAGATGGACACTGCAGTGAGCTGAGATCACACCACTGCACTCTGACCTGAACAACAGAGCAAGACTCTCAAAAAAAAAAAAAAAAGAAAGAAAGAAAGAAAAAGGAAAACGAAATGTATCCTTGGTATTACAATATAAGGAAATCAAAAAGGTTATTTGATTTCTAAATAATAGATTTGTACGTGACTTTCTTGTCTTTCAAACTCCTGGTGAAAGGAGATGAGTTAATCATATTCCTTTGTTCATAGTAAATTGTAATCATTGTGAAGTCCCTCCTTTGTTTTAGTTTAATTTCCAATTTATTCCTAATGTCCTCTCATCCCACAAGCCCCCTTTTCTAAATTGCTTGCTATATGCTTTCTAAAACACCCAAATCTTGATAAAAATAGTAAGTTCAAATGTATAAATATAATTAATAAAAATAGTGTTAGACTATGCATCCTGTTTCTTTTTTAATTTTTTAAACTCACCATGTTCCTAAGACCTGTACAGTTTCTTAATGTGGATCCATGCTGCTCTGTTTCTATCCAATATGTTGCTTTTAAGTGCCCCATGTTAAACACAGATCTTTCACATTTTACTTCCTCAGTCCCTTCATTATGGAAATACATATACACATACATATATATTGCCTTTAGCTCCCAAGTATTACTCTTAGCAACAGCAAAATATACGGATGAGAGAGAAAGATCATTCTCAAACATATTCATTTACCTTTGTGAGAATTTTCTGTAGGATATACCAAGGTCTGAGATGAGTAGTCATGAAACATATGCTAACTTCATTTCGCTAAGCGCTGCCAGATTGCCTTCCAGAATGACTATATTCCCACTAGCAAGTGGAAGACAAAAAAAATTTTTTACTTTTTTAAAAACTTCTGACCGAAATGCTTTTCATATATTTAAGAGTTCTTTAATTCCCTTCTTCATCCCATGGATCCACACTCTATTCAAATTTAGTTTTTTGTTTTATTTTTTAAAGGGTTTATTTCAGAAAGCACAAGGTCAACAGCTGCTACGTGATTTGGGCATAGTAGGAAATAAAGCATGCTATGGTTTAAAAAGATTCAGCAATGGAATAGACTATTTGGAAGCTAAAAAGCTATACAGTGCTGAATATGACACATTTTCTATGGAACATCCTATTTTCCTTTACAATAACCTGCATCTCCATAAATCCATTCTCCCATTTTATATGGGTAGGATTAAAAATCACGTCTTTGGGCAAAAACAGCAGAAGCTCCCATTTAGAGTACCAGTGATTCTCAGTATGAAACACTTTCTGCTGTTATCACCAAACAATATAAACCAGGAAGGGGTGGAATTCTAGCTCCTAGGTCCCTGGGATTATTAATCAGCACTCTAGAAATCATGCTGGAACCCCAGCACTTTAAGAATCAGAGAAGTTCGTGCAATTTCCTTCTCAGAGCTGAAAATGAGCTTAATAGCCACTATTAGATAGATAAAGCTAATAGTCTCAAGTCCTAATACTAACACCTCTATGACTTCAGGTTTACTCATTATCCTTTGTATTTATTATAATTACTGTTCTGTGACTGTAACAAGCATCCCAGAGTCTCCTGTTAGTCAGTCTTCTTTGAACTATCACCATGTATCACATCGGTCATTCTGTCACCTCATCCCTGGCCTTGCTCAAGTGTCGATGTAACAGAGAGCCCCTCTCCTATCACCCTATGTAACGCTGTGCCTAACCCACTCATATAAATACACACATATTTTACCAACAATCTCTATCCTCTAACAGTGCTGTATTATCCTTCATAACACCACGTATATCTTCCCACCAAAGTGTAAACACACTAACACACTAAAAGCAAGGATTTTGTTATTTTATTCATTGAGCTATCCCCAGTATGTGGAAGAGTGCTTAGCACAAAGAAGATACTCAAACATCTGTAGAACAAATCAATTTAGACTGTGATAGATGCTGAATATCCAGTAACAAACAAGACAGCCCAGTCCCTGTCCTCATGGGGCTTACATTCATGAAGGGATACAGATGAGTAAGCTGCAGAATGTGCAGGAGAACTCCAGTCTTCTGACTCATGTAGCTCTTTTCACCCTGCTATGCTGAACAGTGTAAAGAAGATGGGGTTTGATTACTTAGCAACAGCTAAGGGAAAACATTAATGAACAGAGGACTACAAAGGCTGAATTAGTTGCCTTTTTCCATCATATATCTTGAAATCCTTTGTGGTTTTTTCCAGAGACCCATTCAGATTAGAAGCTGCAAAAGGGGGAAATAACCATGATGACTCTTTGAACACTTGTATTATTCTAAAGAACATTTTCCATTGTTTTTTGTATGTGGGATACTATTTAGATTTCTCAATAAATCATCACAGTAGTAATGTATAGTTTAACAGTGGGTATAGGAATGGATAGCTGGAAATGTTTTAGTGGTTATATAACTTGTACTTATTAAGCCATGATACTTATTGTCTAACAGAATGCAAGTAATATCTACCAAGTCTTATTAGAATTGTGATAGGGTTCTATTTGCAAACAAGTTAGAAAATAAAGCGTCTATTCATATACTTTGGAATAGGAATAAACATCCTATTTTTATTGTATACCAGACTCTCTTTGACTAAACTTGAAGAAAGTGAAAGGAATTAAAGTTTTAAATACTGTCCTAGAATTTAATTGAGAGAGGGAGAGGGTGAAAGTTGCTTTGAATGTGAAGTTAGGCTGATAATGGAATTTACTCTCCAGAAGCCACATACCACTTCTGTTGACAGACAATGATATCTGACATAAGAGAAGTCCAAAGTACTAATTCCTGCATGAGAGTTTAGGGACCCATACACCAAGATTAAAGGAAACACTGGACTTATTTTGAGTTACTTAATATGGGCTAAATATTGTTGAAAAAGTTAACACAAAAATATGTTGCGAATAATTTTCACTGGAAGTATATTTTCTCCTGTTTATACTTTCATTCATAGGAACCATAAAGGACAAAGGATTAAGCAGTAGAGTCTTCCGGTCTTAACCATTTGAGGGAAGGAAAACAATAAAGATTAGTTTATTACATACAGTCTCTTATTATATAATGTAGGAATGCTGTGAAGTTATTTGGGAGTAATTTTTCAAGTATCAGTGGAAATTATCTCTAGTGAGTAGAAGTCAAATTCTCAAATTTCTGATATTTACTTGTGAGTCACAAGTCTCCCCCTGTTCAATATTAACATATTAGATTGAAAGCACAAAAAATCATTTACAAATAAAAGAAAGCCAGGTGTGATGGCTCATGTCAGTAATCCCAGCACTGTGGGAAGCCAAGGCAGGCAGATCACCTGAGGTCAGGAGTTTGAGACCAGCCTGAGCCACATGGTAAACCCCCATCTCTACTAAAAATACAAAAAATTAGCTGGGCACAGTGGTGGGCACCTGTAATCCCAGCTGCTACTTAGGAGGCTGAGGCAGGAGAATTGCCTGAACCCAGGAAAGCAGAGGTTGCAGTGAGCAAGATCATTGCACTGCACTCCAGCCTGGGCAACAAGAGTGAGACTCCATCTCAAAAAACAAAAATAAAAATAATAAAAGAAGTAAGTCATCAGCTCGCTCTACTTCAGAAGTTCTCCCAATTTCTCTAATTTGCTGATAACATGTTTCTTTTTCTCTTTGTTGCTCCTGTTTTGGAATGAGGTCAAATGGTCCAGTTGCATTTATTTCCACTGAATTATGATTTTCAGCACAACCAAATGAGATTGCTTTTTCTTTTGAAAATTAAGAAGTTGTGTTATGATACATAAAGTGATTTTCTGATTACTATATTCAGATGTGAAATACAGGTCTACATGTGACTTGGTTATGCTTCATTTTTGAATGGGGCATGCACTGGTAGCTGTAGCTCTGGACTACTCAGATATTCACCAGGCTCCACAGCCACCTCAGCCCACAAGCATCGCCCTTGGATATCATTTTGCTCATGGTATACAATAGCTTTTTCTGGTGACCTCAAAATAAACAGCACATGCTAAGTAGCTCTGTGTCCCACTATTGTTTGTATTACGTTCAGTGTATTTGCTAAGTAGAAGGAGTGACAGAATCTAGACAATCTAAGTTCCTTTTTTTTTTTTCCTGTCTCATTCGGTTGCCCAGGCTAGAGTTCCGTGGCATGATCTCAGCTCACTGAAACTTCTGCCTCCCGGGTTCAAGCAATTCTCCTGCCTCAGCCTCATGAGTAGCTGGGATTACAGGCATGCACCATCACATCCAGCTAATTTTTGTATTTTCAGTAGAGACAAGGTTTTGCTATGCTGGCCAGGCTGGTCTCGAACTCCTGACCTCAAGTGATCTGCCCACCTCAGCCTCCCAAAGTGCTGGTATTATAAACATGCGCCACTACACCAGGCTTATTTTTGTATTTTTTAGTAGAAATGGAATTTCGTGATGTTGGCCAGGCTGATCTCAAACTCCTGCCTCAAGTAATCCACCCACCTCGGCCTCCCAAAGTGCTGGGATTATAGGTGTAAGTCACCACACCCAGCCCAAATGATCCAAGTTCTAAGAAAAATTCTATCATTTACTGGCCACAAGACTTGGTTAAAAAAAACAAAAATCACTTAAACTCTTCAATAATCAAACTCTCCCTGCCCTTCGAACAGGATTGATTGCATCATATTGCAACAAAAGGTATAATATGGAATTTTAAAAGAGTGTGTGTGTACATATTTTGTTTTATATGCTGGAAAACAAAAATAATTCAAATTTGAAATAATTACATAAGAACATGACATTATATAAACAGGACTTGACAGAACCACAACTGGAGAGAAGACAAGTAGACCATCTATGTCTGAGGCTCACATTCTTCAGTGCTGATGCCACCATCTGCTAGCGATTCTCTTGGTCAAGAAAATGGACAACTAGCTCACACCTTGGGGAATTATTTTAAATAGACCATACAAATTATTTCTTTTCATCTTATGTAGTTGATTCCCTCCTCCAAATATAAAAAGGACATTAAGATAAAAAATGTTCTATAGTTTAACCATCCAGTGTTGTAAGTAAGGAGAGAAAATACCTTTTTTTCTTTTCTAAATGTAAAGAAAGCAAGCTTGCACTACAATCTTAAGATTCTTGTTAGTGCAGCAGGCTCCACAACTCGTAAATCATAATGTGCTTCCTTGCAGCATCCTCTTTACATGTAGCTGAATTAATAAAGCAATAAGGGGTGAACAAAAGTATCTCTGGTTTCTGTTAGAATGAGTGCCATGTCTATACATCTCTGCCTGTTTTTCAAACCAGTAATCCATCGAGTCTCAGGACAAAGAAATAAATGGTTCTGGTCAACTCATCACTGAACAAATGTGCTAATGTACTTCTCTTTGGGTCTGGGTTCCATTATTCCACAGTCAGAGTAACATGCACAATTTGTGTTTTGCCTTATTTAAAATAATGACTGCCTTTGTTAGAAACTACCAAGGAAATATGATTCCCTGCAAGATGCTAAACTACCGTAAGTCTAGGAAAGTCCGCATCCTTCCTGAACAATGGTTGACCGGTTAAAAATTGTGCTTCCGAGAACACAAATAATATCTAAGCCAAAAATAAGATAGTCTAAAAGCACTTACATTATTCAGGCTGCTCTTTCACCTAAAGTAAATTGGCAGAATTGGTAAATTAAATGAGGTAACTTCTTACAAAAGGTCTCTTTTGTGGAAGGAAGTGAGTGGATGTGACGGGGATGTTGTCCCATAACAGTGTCCTCAAAAAGCTTAAGGGGAAAACCTACTGTTCTTGTAAAGTGCCTAACTGAAATTTGAGCTCTCAGCAAATGTTTGTTGAAGCAAATTAAAATCAATAAATTTCTTGGAGGCTTAAATCACATAAAATAAATTGAAGACTATAAATTATCACCACAATGAGTTATTCTTCAATTAATATTCTTCCACAGAAGAGAAATACGTGCCACTGATGGATACAGTGGATAACAGCCAGGAGGAAGGTTTTCCTGGCAATACCCTGGCTAGGAAACTTTGAGAGTTATCACAGGATTCCTATCGTGGCCCAATCTGAGGTCCAGACAGAACTTAGCACCCTACTTCCTGGGTGTCAATGGGGGGGATGCCTTTCTCATGAGGGAGGGGCTTAGGGGAAATTATTATGGTGTTGGTTTCCTTTTCACATATATGACCTTTTCACTTCCCAACAGAACATAAAGCATCTCAAGCAGTAGATAGTGAAACAGATTAAATGTATTGTAAAATGCAAGATTTGGAATCTAGAGAATATTTTATAATATTAAAATACTTAATTAATAACTAAAATGGATCAGAAGCCATTTAGGAAGTAATGAAATCAAAGCCAGTATGTGAATTCATATAGAAAGACAAACTCTGCTGGTAACAAAATGTTGGAGGAGTTTTTCAAATGATGCTTCCTTTGGCAGACCTTAAGAAGCAGAGCACATAATGTCTTCGATCACTCATTTATTCAACAACTGTTTACTGAAAGCACTTATTACGTGTACTGCAATTTTGCTTAAGAAATATTCTTAAGCAAATAGCTGTTTTTTAGCTTGACTTCTGATCATAGGGACATATAATTCAATTATCATTCCACAAACACATTCTACCAGAAAACTAAGGTTTGGTGATGCAACTTGGCCCAAGAACAGAGATATGTCTCTCGTACTGAACTCTCAAGTACCACTGCAAACATACTTCAGCAGGAGGCTGTCTGTGCAAGCTTGGGCTCTGTGATGAGTGCTACAGGATGTGGGAGTCTAAGTTTTTAATTGATGTCAAACAAGCAGAATAAAGATTATCTTTTGACACTTAGCGATACAACTTTCATCTTTGTTTCATGGAAACAATTCAACCTCCATATATAGTCAGACTAAAGGGGTTCTTGTGAGTAAGACCAATTTTGTTTTCCCAAAAATGAAAAGATATTTTCAGCTGTTCTAACATTGTACATGATATAAGTGCCTTTGATCAGAAAAATCTTTTAAGGTAGATATGCATTAATAGTGTGCTGCCTTGATTTTATGTCTTAAACATGATACATTTAAAGGAGCTTAGCATCTTCATGCTCTTGACCAAGATGAGTTAGCTGTAAATGGGTCCTGAAGGTTGTGATTCCAATTTCGTGCAGCAGCATGGAATTCTAAAATAGAGTTGCATGTGTCCTCTCACCAAGATGTAGAGGAATGCCTAGTGATCCACAGAGGAGAAGGACAATAATAACATCTACCCCACACAAAAATGAACTGTTATCCCTCCTTCCCCAAAAAAAGTTTATGCCTAAGACGTACTGAAAAGCTGCTCCCCGTATTTACTCCCCCAACCCTAAAAGAGCAAAACATTGACAAATGCCCATCAGGT
The DNA here is from genome assembly GCA_036589455.1 of Ateles fusciceps. Taxonomy (NCBI): domain Eukaryota; kingdom Metazoa; phylum Chordata; class Mammalia; order Primates; family Atelidae; genus Ateles; species Ateles fusciceps. The sequence continues at coordinate 3,213,039 of JAZHEH010001063.1, forward strand.
TCTAAGTGACTTGGCTACGTGAAATCACTCCTGGCTGACAAGGAGTATAAAAATATGTGCTCCCCCACTCTCTAACTCCTTACCAAACCTCTCACACTACCCTTGCCACTGCCTTCCCCATTCAGAAAGAATGGTTGCTGCCCTCCTTAGAGCAGACAATCCAGGGCCAGCTCACGGCTTGTTTTAGAAGCTGCACATGAGAAGCTGCCACTTCTTCCCCCACTCCCAGAATAGATGTGGTTCAAAGGTGTATCTGGCAAGCGTCCAATCATTTGAAGCGAAAGTGGTGAAGTGCTCCAAAATAGGATGTCAGAAAGCATACTGCCCTCATAGCCTGCTAAAATAAATGGAGAGAGGGATATGTGGAGGAAACGATACCAATTACCCATGCTGGAGCCTGCCCAAGTCAGAACAACTAACACACCTTAAATGTGTAAATAATCGTCCTCAGTATTTTAATTAGTTCAGTAATGGAGAATCATCTTCTCTTCATCCATTTCACCTCCAAAACAGCACTCCCTACAACTTAGTCTCTATTAACAATCCGCTGAGGCATTAATTGAATATTGACCCAAAGAAATGTCTGCTACCTGTGGCATCACTACAACTCCCCCGATCGAAAACCAGCTCTAAATTTGAGATACAGCAAGGAAAGAATTCCATTTCACTACTTTGATTATATTTTAACTGCTAGTACATGGAAGCCAATATATTTTCTTTAAAAATAAAGAAAAAAATTCAAGACAACTGGAGTATAATGAAAAAAAGCCCTAGATTAGCAGTCAGGAATCTCCGCTTTCTATTACTGTTCTGTTCTTCCAAACTCTGTGACTGTAACTATGGACTGTTTGTTAATTTATTCTTTTATTAGACTGTTTATTGTCTACTCTGAGCTAAACACTGTATCAATTTTTGTTAAAAGGCAATATTTATATCTATTCTGACTAACACACAGGATTGTCATAAGAATTAAAATTACTTATGTGGTAGTGCTTACCAAATAATAAAGCACTGTGCAGTTATGAAACAACTATTATCAAAAAACATTCCAACTGCTTGAGTCTGCATCTGATCACCATGTGGAGGAGTGTATGTGTATATAAATGGAATTTGTGGGTACATGATATGTAAATTATGCACAATGAGAAAAGTATTATAATATATGGAAGCTATAACAAATAAAATGTAATTTGTAGAATGAATGGAAATGGAGAAGCAGAATATTTAGGGGAGAAAAATAGTGACCTTTTGTAACTCTCATAAATTAACTGCACATGGGGCTAAAAGAAATTTACAATTTAGAGACAATAAACTGAGAGAAGCAATTGAACAAGGTACTTTATGCTCTATCTGGAACCAGGTTGTCTGAGTTTAATTACTTGCTCTACCACTTATAGCTGTTGCCTAGGAAAAGTTACTTAATATCTGTGCCTCAGTTTCCTCATCGTCAAAATGTGCTCAATTACAGTATTCACCTTCTAGAACTGTTGGGAGGATTAAATAACCTAACACATGTAAAGTAAGTGTTATATAGTGCATTGTAAGTCTACCTAAAGATGAGCTATTTAACATGCAGATACTTTTACATTTAAAGAGGTTATTAGAAATAATCATGCTTAAAAACTATTAAATCATAAATCAATTCAGTGAATGTTACTATAAGCACATATATAGGTTTTTTATGTCATTCTTTATTCAAAAATCTACAAAGCCTTCATTTTATCTACCATAAACAGTCTAAAGTCATTTATTAGCTTTTAAATCACTATATTTTCATACACTATCCAAACATTTCTCACAACTTCTAATATGAATGCTACATTTCAGTTAAGTCAATTTATTTCTCTATTGGTTCTTTTCCATTAGCATAAATACACACTATCTCTCCCGTCTTTTAAAAAATTAAACTTTTTTGATCTTATTTTTTTGTTCACTTTTACAACAAAACTCCTTAAAAGAGTTTTCTGTATATGCTGTCTGAACTTCCTGTTTTATTCTTTCTTGAACTTACTCTAATTGGGTTTCACTCTCTGCTAGTCTTGTTAAAACAACTCCCGTCAAGGTCTCCAGTGATTTTAACGCTGCCAAGCCCAACTGTCATTTCTCAGGGTTCCTCACCCTCATCTATTCAGCAGAATTTGACATTACTGATCACTTCCTACTTTTGAAACACTTCCTTCATTTTGGCCTGCAGAACAGTTTTTAATTCTTCTCCCATATCATTTTCAGTCTTCTTTGCTGGCTCTTTCTCATCTTCCTGCCCTCTAACTCAGGACATGATCTTCACACCTGTAGTCTCTCTCTACTAACTCCCTAGCTCATCTCCTCTAGTCACACAGCCTTAAAAATTATCTAAGGGCAGATTTCTCTCCAATTGGTATTTTCAGGTCATTCCTCCCTTCTGAAATCCAGACACATAACCAACTACTTTTATTTGGTCCCATTTAGAAGTCTGTATAAAACTCTCAAAGCTAATACGTCCTATAGAATGTTTGATAACTCTTCCCGTACCTGCTACTACCACCATCTCCCTAATTTCAGCCAATGGAAACTCCATTCAGAAGAATCCTATTAATTCCCCCTCTTTCTTTCACACTCCATAGGCTTCAATCGATAGGCTTAGAGTAAAACCTATAAGCTCCTTGTTGAAAATATATCTAACCAATTTCAACAGCCTCCACCACTCCCTAACCCTCTTTGCCTCTCCCTTGGACTTTTTGCAAGAACATCCCTGCTTCTGCTTTGGTTTCCTTACAGTTTGTTCCTACACAGCAGCCAGAGCGAGCCTTTAATATAAGTCAAACTGTGTCACTGCTCCCCCTCAGAATATCTGAATGGTTTCCTACTTCACTCAGAGTCAGATCCAACATCTTCGCCATATACCTGAAGGCACTACCTGATCTGGCTGTCGCTTCCTCTCTAACCTCATTCATTGCTACTCACCACCTCCTCCAACCCCCTTTTTCTGCTCCAACTACACCACTCTTCCTTTTCTTCCAAAATACAACCCTACGCAAGAAGATAAGCTCCATCAGAGTGAAAATTTTGGTGTTTTATAAACTGCTATATCCCCTAAAACCAAGAAAAAGGCCTTGTGATTTCCTATATTTATTGAAAGAATAGACTGAACACTAATTTCTCTGTATTGTGCATAAATGATAACTCCCACACATCGAGTGCCAGGCCCAAGGCCTGCATTGTGTCAAACCTTCGTGAAAACTGGGAAGACAAGCATTATTATTCTTATTATGTAGATGAGTAAAATGAAGTCCAGGAAGATTATATTTCATGTCCAAAATCACATTACTGGAAAGTAGCAACACTGAGGTTTTAACCAGAGGCTGTGCTCTTTTCATTGAGCCTCTCTGCTCACTGAAAATTCTGCACTCATTTTTGTTCCCTAAGCTGGGCTGATGTTCTTACAATACCTAGAATGCCCTCCTTCTAACTCTACATCTCAGATGTCAGCTACAAATCAATGCTTCTCATTCATTTCCTTTATTCACATCCCACTCATCCATTTAAGTCATTCCAATTTTTATCAATGTCTCCATTCTCAGAACTAAAGCTCTTAAAGTTTAGAAAGAATGAAAATAATCTCAAGTGTACATGCTTTTCCATAGTTTTTTATGTATATGTGTATGTTGGTCTTCCCAAACACAACTGGGGGCTTTACTATAGAACCTATTTCATTAAAATACCTGTCTCATATAGTGGCGATTGAGAATGTTCATAGCAAGGGTTAAATGATGTATTGCCTTGAAGACACATAAATATGCAAAAGAACACAAGGTTCTTTTGACCTAGATGTCAAAATCTACAAACTTTATTGTTGCCATTCAGAAATTTCTGTCATTGGGCATAAAAGCACAGAGAGCAGATGCCCATTTGCTCAGACTAATTAAAGTCTCATAGATCAGGGTTTTCCTTTCTATTTGCGCTAATCCCTAATTTTCCCCATGGTGTAAATTGAGGAATCTACACAAATGGTCACTGTTAGGCACAGACAATGAAAATAATCTTTAATTTTCTAACACAGAGACTAAAGCATGCATGTTTGTGGGATGTACATTTGCCTCTTGATTGCTGCCTCTCTGTTCCCCTCCAACAGGCAGATGAAAGATTCGTGTTCCTTCAACACTACTTCCTTCATAGTGCTCCTTCTCCCATCACACCTCACTCAGCTCTCTACTACTACTACCTACAGATGAAATCTAGACTTTCAGTCCGACTGAAAACCTTTCACAACAAGATCCTGCTCTCTACACACTAATGGTCCACAGCTTTATAACTAACTAACACTCTTACCTGTTTTTAAGTAATACAATTAGATATTATATGCCCATGATACACTACTCTATCCTTTGTCCCTTGCACAGATAGGTTCGCTGGACCCATGCAACCTTTTCCACCCTCACTTTAACATCAACATTGTCACCGTCCTTCAAGCCACCAAAGTGGAACTCTGTCACCATCACAACTTCATCCAGACAAATCCATCTGTTCATGCCTGCTTTTTCTTCTTCTCTCTTGTTACACTGAGAATATATCACTATTTTATTAACAATCAATGTCTCCAGCCATGCTCTGGCTACCTCCTCCCCTCCATTCCCTTTTCAAAACTTCTCTCAAGACCTCTCTCCTGAAACTTTAGTCTCTCGCCCTCTCCTGAGTAATTCTCACTGACATTCAAATATGCTTCAAAATATCCCATTTTAAGGTGAAGAGGAAGACTTCATTTAACTCACCCTCCAGTTCCTACTCTGTTCTTCCTCATAGCTAAATTCTCAAGAGTTTCTACACAAAGTACCTCCATTTTCTCATGCCATTCTTTCTTCAGTCCATTCTAATCACAGTTCTAACCATTTTTCCATTAAAATTGTTCTGGTCAAAGACAACAATGACCTCCATCTTATCAAGTTTAATGGACCTTCCCTCATTTTTTATATTCTAGTAGCTTTTGACACAGTTGTCCAATCAATCCCCCTTTGTTTCCCTATCTGTATATTCACAGCTTTCTTCTTACTAGCCTGGAGACTTCCTCTTAGCTCTTTTCCGGTTCTTCTCTGCGATCTCAACTCTGAACTTTTTTAGGGTTTGAGCCTAGGCCAGCTCTTCTCTCTAAGTTCTAAAATACATCCTGAACATGTTCACTTCTCTGCATCTCCACTGACACCATCCCTTTCTAGACCATCAATTTTACTAGCTAGTCCACTGCAACTGCCCCCTAACTTGTCTCCCTGTCTCATATTTCTCCAATTTGCCACTCAACAAGAGTGATCTTATTAACATAAATAAGTCCACTTCCCTCTACTGTGTCATACTTTCAGAGGTTTCCCATATCCACAGAATAAAACCCAACCTTCTCATAATGATCTCCAAGGCTTCACATAATCTCCCGCTTTCTCCTTTGAGACTTCAGTCATCTTGTGCCTCTATCGCTCCTAGCTCATTATTCTTCAGACAAAATGATCTATCTTTAGTTTCCCAAATGACTCAAGTTCTTTCCCATATAACATAATCTCCCCCTTTCTCCTATACAACTTCAGTCATTTGTGCTACTATCACTCCTAGCTTATTACTCTTCAGACACAATGGTCTATCTTTAGTTTCCCCAAATAACCCGAGTTCTTTCCCATATCAGAACCTTTAACCTTCCTGTACCCTCTTCAAAGAATACACTTCTCCCATCTTCACGTGGCTAGTTCCTTCAAAGTCAAACATCACTTCTTTAGAGATTTTTATAATGATCTCACAATTTGTTTCAAATGTCTTCTTCATTCTGTTTTCTCTAATTGCATACTATGTTTTATTGCAGCACTTCTCTCAGTAATTATTTTTGTTTGTTTCAGTTTCTTATTTGTTTCATCTGTCTTCTCTATTAGAATACAACCTGGGACCAGGTCAGCCTTTTTCAATGTTGTGTCTTTCCATGAATAACATTATGTCTGGATCACAGGATACCCAGGAAATACATGTTGAATTAACTGATAAATATGTGCAAGATTTAAGGGTACATTTGATTACATATTATGTGATCCCGTTTATATGAAATATTCAGAATAGGCACATCAATAGAGACAAAAAGTAGATGAGTAGTTGCTCGGTCTTAGGGCAGATGAGAGAAATGGAGAGTGACTGCTAAGGAGTACAAAGTTTCTTTGGAGGTTGATAAAACATGTTCTAAAATTGATTGTGGTGATCAATAAGCAACTCTGTAAATATACAAAAATCATTCAATTGTACATTTTGGGTGAATTGTACGGTATGTAAATCATGTCCCAATAATGCTGTCCCCTCTCCTCCCCGACATAAAGACATTTGACTAATCCATTAGTTGATTGAGTTTTTTTCTTTTGACATTGTGTTGATAAGAAATATTTAGTAGCATATAATTTATTTGTTTTTATAGTCCTTAAGGGTACTATAGTCCTTAAGGGCACTATGAAAAATAAATGACTATAGGATAATGCTAATAAGGCAGTCAAATAATAAAGAAATATTTATTCAACACTTGCTACATACAATGCAAAGTATTGTAGATAATCAAAAGAAAAATGCCTCAACACTGCCATTAAAGAGTTTAAAGCACCAATTTAATTCAGATTAAGATGGTTAAGAGCAAACAGTGAAGATCACTGAATCAGAAACCTCCTGTGACCCATCTCCCATCCTCCCACAACCCTTTTTACTCTAACTGGTGATTCAGTAACAAGCTCAGAGCAGGTGCAGTCCTTCACCTCAGCTTTCTTCCAGGGGTTTCCACTCAGCCAAGGGGGACACTGCAGAACTGCTCAGTCATTTCAATGTGTGTGTGCAAAGTTGGAGGAGGTGGGAGTTAGGAGTTAAAGACTCTTGCAACTCTTGACTACACGGGAGCTGGTGCATAAATACTCCAGTCTTCTCTGTCTCAGGTGCACAATTCTCTGATGTACTGTACACCAATTCTCAAAGTTTGATCAGTGGGACTGAGTCACAGCTTCCCACAGTTGTAAGCAGATAAAAAATGCACCTCAAATAGGCTTTCATTCCTCTCCTCTTCTCTCTTCCAAGCACACACTTCTGTACTCTGGCACACTTCCACAAATAAACTACTTATATGAAAGCCCTTGTCTCAGGTTCTGCTTTGGGGTGGGAGGGGCTCTAAGTCTCAAGCAATTTCCAAAGTCTATTTATCTATTTTTATAATCTTACCAAGAAAAACCAAAATTTTTGAATCCAAAGCATAGCATACTGTCAATTAGATAAGATGACCATAAATCCTGCTTAGGTCTGCACATTTGCCAAGCTAATTCATTCAACAATTCATTCATTCTTTTATTAAATATTGATCATCCACTATTAGCCAGACTGGATTCTGGAAATATAGCAGCGGACATAAAAAAGTATACCTATGTATGTGTGTGTGTATACACGAAAGTATATATATATATATCCCATTAAGCGCTGGTAAGTGCAATTAAAAAAGAGTAAAATAATGAGTGATGGCAACAGATCATGATTAGAGAAGGGGTCTATAGAGAAGTGATATGTGAGCAAAGATCCGAATAAAGTGATTCATGAGAATATCTGGGGGAAATAATGCCAGCAAAGGGAACTGCAAGAGTAAAGGCCTAAGTTAGTAATGAGCTTGGTATAGTCAAAAAAGAGCAAGAAGGCAGTACAGCTAGTGTCAAATGAGGAGGGATGACAGTGGAGAGAGAGGCACAGTGGCTCTTATAGCCCAAGGTACAGAAAAGTTAGATTTTATTCCAAAATTTAAAGGATTTGGGAGTTATGAAAAGGGAGGGGTGACAAAATTGAATTTATATTTCTGTAAGATGATTCCAGCTATTATATGAAACTCGCTGTGAGAAGGCAAGAGAGGAACCAAGGTTATGGATAAGTGAGAAACACTAAACAGTGATGCAGGAGAGATATGACAGTAGAGAAAGATGAAGGGAGGAAGAAACCATTCCAATGACTTCACATGTTTTAATAAAAAGCGGGAGAACATGTTAGTTCTGCTTAAGTATCGTTTTGGGGATTTTTTTTTTTTTTTTTGGCAAATGAACATTGACAAAAAAGCTGTTCACATTTGAACAAATTTTTAATGTTTTTAAAAATAACAAAGTATAAAACTGTTCTAAGATATGATGTAGTATTCATACAACTTACAAAGAAAAGTGGAGTCTAATTTCTAAGCACTGATTTTAAGAAAATAACTTAGATCGATCTCCCTTAGTGCCAATCTGCAGGAAATCACAGGTCAGATGTAAATGATGCAATCAGAAGGGAAAAAAAAAAATCCTAGACACACTGTTCCCAAGATTGAAAAATCAAAAGGAATTTGATGAACAAATATAAGGAAAGAATTTAAGGAATAAGTCAGAGCAAGTAAAAGGAGAGTGGAACTTTTCCTTAGAAGTGCAGTTGTCCATTCCTGTCATTCAGGACATCAACATGAGGAAAAATACCAGGTCTCAAGTGAAGCTATAAGATTTCATCTTCACAGATTTCTTAAGTAAGTGCAATATAGCATAATATTTTGAAAATATGTCCAAAATACTATTTTTAAATGCCTTTTGCATGTTCATTTATGTTAATTCCTCCCCTGACCCTCATCTTAAAAAGACAGTGCCCTCATGAAGATTGAACCTAGATGTAAAAATGCGATGCTTTTTTATGCCACAGGTAGGTGTCTTTCCCCCTCTTAACCAAAATTTCAGATATTAAAGGCCAACATTTCTAATGGATTTGCATATATAAAACCATTTAATAGTCACAGCTATATTAAGTGTGTACTATTATTTTTTCCATTTTATAGATAGGGAAACTGAAACCCCAAGAAGTTAAATGTCTTGACAAGGTCTCACAGCTGGAAGCCAGAATTTACACCCATAAAGTCTGGCTCCATACTCTCAACCACTGTAAATATCACCTCGTAATGTACTATACAGATGGTAGCTTGGTTCAGAAGAAAAAACAAAAATAGAAGCAACACCTGGAGGATGTAATTGAAGAAAAAGAGGGGAGAGGCTGGGAATACACATCTCTCCTCAACAGCTAATTCTACCAACAGCAGGGAAGCCACAAGTAACATCTTCTGATCCTGCCAAACATCTCACCTAGAAGTGTAAGAGATTCACCTCCCATACTGCAGGCAGCCTCTCATATCCTGAGGATTTTCTTCTAGTAGTAGCAGTTGAGTGCTAACCTGCTCTGTAACAATACTAGGGCATCCTGCCAAAGAAGCTGGGTTTTTATTCAGCTGCATGAATGAGATCTAGTTTCAAATACAGGACTTCCTTACTACTTATTCTAGAGATTTCATTTAAGACTGAAAAATATCCTGGCCATAAGAAGATCTTAATATGAGAAGCAACAGTTCTATTTAATTCTAGGGGGCAATCCTCCAACCTAACTGAATGACAAATTCAAAACGTCATTCAACCAAATCATGCCCCTTCTTCAGAAGTGGCCTCATGACCCATACGCTTCACGCAATAGCCTCGGCACAGGAATACAATTAGCTGACTTTGTTATAAACAATGGCTTTCATTTAATAGTACCCAAACTTAACCTCATACAAATCCAACTAAGATTTGTCAGGTTATTAATAACTACATTTGCTAGATAAGAAAGCAAAAGGACAGAGAGCTTTAAAGTCTTGCATAAGATTATATAACTAGGAGAAGTATGGAGAAGATATGTGGCTATGGCTTCCTAAAATTGAAGATTACGCCATTCATTCATTCACTGTTGCTGAATTAGCAAATCAACTGGTGACTGAAAGCCTGTCATGTGCCCAGCTCCATGCTGACCAATAAAGTTCAGTAGACAACAATTTGAAACTCCCAAGCGAGTACTTAATCCACCTGTGTCCGTTTCTGTATCCATGTGCTGAAGTGAATACTAGTACTTTATCCCAGAATTGTTGAGAAAATTAAAGGAGGCATTGCATATCAGCATTTAGCACAGTGTCTGGCACAAATTATTATGATATTTTCAAAACCCTGCAATTAGAGCTATCTAATAATGATTGAACTCCTCTCACCAGAAGGGGAGAGAGAGACAGTCTGAATAACATTTATCAGAAATAATGGATAAAGCCTGTTGCAAACCTGTGAGACTGTAAGAGGTAGCATCTTGGTTCATATAGGTTCTTTTCCTCCCTCTTTGTTGATATAGAGGAGATTTCTCAGAAATTTTCATACATTTCCAAAGATAATACAAATAAATCAAAAATTAATATGATTTTCAGAGACACACCAAAATAAATCAGATGCTTGGATTAACTACTCATGTATTTTTCCATTAAGATCAGTGTCACTTTCCATTGCTTATACTTTTTTAAAAGAAAACCAAATACAGCAACTAAAACTAAATCACAGGAAAAAATTAATAAATGTGGCTACTATTACTTTAACCCTGTACGTTAGCATTCTAATGCATACTGCTTATATAGTCCTTTAGTTTCTTCAGAGGTTTTTATTATCCTAACTATATTAAGAGAAGCACAAAGAAAGAAACTACATCATATGTTTTTCTTAATTCCCTGCCACACTTTCCAGCATAAAGTGGCCAATACCTTGATATGGCCAAGGCAGCTATGAACTAGATTCCATATCAAATGTTGGCAAGGATGTGGAGCACATGGACGTCTCATGCATTGCAGGAGGGAGTCAAAACTGTTACACCAATATTGGAAAAGTGACAGTATTTTCAAAAACTGTACATATACACACCTTATGGCCTAATAATTTCACTACTGGAATGCATTTATACAGGAATTCTACAGCAATACTACAATGATGCATCTATATATTTAAACATGCATAAATATAAATATGTGCACACACAAAAAAATGTACAAAGGTATTTGAAGCATTATTATGTGGAATAGCCCCAAACTGGAACAACAGAAATATTCTTCCAAGGTAGAATAAATAAGTGAATTGTGGTATATTCATATGATAGAATACTATGCAGCAATGAAAATAAAGTGTTACCTTTCACATCATTCTCACCAACATGTTAAGCAAAAGAAATGATGGGGGATGGATGCAGCAAACCACCATGGCAGTGTATTTCTATGTGACAAACCTGCACGTTCTGCACATGTACCCCAGAATTTAAAGTATAATTTTAAAAAAGAGAAAAAGAAGAGAGAGATCCAAGATGGCCGATTAGCAGCAGTTCAGGATTGTAGCTCCCACTGAAAGCGCAGAGAGTGAGTGGACGCCACATTTTCAGACGAATTTTTATTGCCCACAGACCAAGAGATTCCTGGCGGAGGAGTCCCACGGTTCGCCAGCTCGACTCTTTGGCCGGCGCGGCCGTTTTGCAGGCGCCCCGGCGCGGCAGTTCTCAGTCCGGAGTATACGGGACTGAGTGCCCTTTTGGTTGGCGTTGGAGCTCCGGGAAGGCAGAGTCTCCCATTCAGCTGATTGAAAAGCGGACTGAAGCGGGGAAGCAGACCGGGAGATTCCCGGGCAGAAAAGCACCACGAATCTCAACGCCACTGTTTCAGTCGGCGTGGTGGGTCGCCGCAGGGGAAGGCTGGTCCCCCCACACACAAAAAAAAAACAGCAGTTGGCACTGCTGAGGATTGAGAGTTTCACAGCACGTACAGCTCAACCCGGGAAGGTCCACCTCTGTGGGGAGGGGCGTCCGCCGAAGGAAAATTGAGAAACAGAAAAAACTTTACCACCAACAAGTTGGACGTCCACTCAGAGACCTAATCTGAATGTCAGCAATTACACAGACGACAGGTGGATAAATCAACAAAGATGGGAAGAAACCAGCGCAAAAAGGCTGAAAACACCCGAAATCAGAATGCCTTTCCTCCTGCAGAGGATTGCAGTGCCTCATCACCCATTGAACAAGGCCTGATCGAGAATGAATGTGAGGAATCAACGGAATCAGGCTTCAGAAGGTGGATAATGAGAAACTTCTGTGAGCTAAAAGAACATGTTCTAGCCCAATGCAAGGAAACTAAGAACCTTGAAAAAAGGTTTCACGAAATGTTGATGAGAATGGACAATTTAGAAAGGAATATAAGTGAATTAATGGAGCTAAAAAACACAATACAAGAACTTCGAGAAGTATGCACAAGTCTAAACAGTCGAATTGATCAAGCAGAAGAAAGGATTTCAGAGGTCAAAGACCAACTTAATGAAATAAAACGAGAAGACAAGATTAGAGAAAAAAGGGTAAAAAGGAATGAGCAAAGTCTCCAAGAAATATGGGACTATGTGAAAAGACCTAATCTACGTTTGATAGGTGTACCTGAATGTGACGAAGAGAATGAATCCAAGCTGGAAAATATTTTTCAGGATATTATCCAGGAAAACTTTCCTAACCTAGCAAGGCAGGACAATACTCAACTCCAGGTAATACAGAGAACACCACAGAGATATTCCTCAAAAAGAGCAACCCCAAGGCACATAATCATTAGATTCATCAGGGTTGAAATGAAGGAGAAAATACTAAGGGCAGCCAGAAAGAAAGGACAGGTTACCCACAAGGGGAAGCCTATCAGACTCATAGCAGATCTCTCAGCAGAAACCCTACAAGCCAGAAGAGAGTGGGGGCCAATATTCAACATCCTTAAAGAAAAGAACTTTCAACCCAGAATTCCATATCCAGCCAAACTTAGTTTCATAAGTGAAGGAAAAATACAATTTTTTACGAACAAGCAAGTACTCAGAGATTTCATTACCACCAGGCCTGCTTTACAAGAGCTTCTGAAAGAAGCACTATGTACAGAAAGGAACAACCAGTATCAGCCATTCTAAAAAACCCATCAGTAAGCTGCATCCAGACCCATCTCACATGCAAGGATATACAGAGACTCAAAACAAAGGGATGGAGGAAGATTTGCCAACCGAATGGAGAGAAAAAAAAAACAGGAGTTACAATTCTCATCTCTGATAAAATAGACTTTAAAGTAATAGAAAACAAAAGAGACAAGAAGGACATTGTATAATGGTAGAGGGATCAATGTAATGGGAAGAGTTAACGATCCTAAGTCTATGCACACACAATATAGGAGCACCCAGATACATAGGGCAACTTCTTGGTGACTTACAAAGAGACTTGGACTCCCACACAATAATAGTGGGAGACTTTAACACTACATTGTCAATAGTGGATAGATCAATGAAACAGAAGGTTAACAAGGATACCTGGGACTTGAACTTATACCTCGAACAAGTAAACTTAATAAACATTTACAGAACTCTCTACTCCAAATCCACAAAACATACATTTTTTTTTTTTCAGTAACACATCACATTTATTCTAAAAGAGACCACATGGTTGGGAGTAAATCACTCCCCAGCAATTACATAGTATTTCATAGGTTCAAATGAAATATTGGTTGGCTGTTTGTTTGTTATATTCCTCCCTTATTCCTTCCTGTCTCCATCGTATAACACAATTATTAGTATAAAAGAGCTTTTTAATACCCATTTTTAGACTGCATTCTAGCCTGGGCAATAGAGTAAGATTCCCGTTCTCTCTCCCTCTTTTTCTTCTTCTTTTTCCCTTTCTTTTATTCTCTTTTTTTCTTTCTCTCTTTTTCTTTTCTTTTTCTTTCTTAAAAAAAAAAGAGAGAAAAACAAATAAGGCTTAAATAAGTTTATACTCTAAGATTCTATTTATAAAAAGGTCAAAAGCAAGTAGAATGAGTCTATAGTGATAGAATTCAGAACAGTTATTACCTTTGGGAAAGGGACATAAGAGTAACTTCAGGAGTACTAGTAATAAAAATATTGATAGAAATAAAAAGCCTCAGGATCAGTATCATTGCACTCCACTGCTCTCTTCCCCCTGCCTATTGAATTAATGTAATTTATGACTATTCTATAGAAATAACAAAAGGCAGGCAAAGAACATTGTAGCAAAAACACAAACTTCTTTGAGGTTCTATTGCTGCCTTCAACTAGCTACAAGTTTACTTAAGTTGCTAAAATTATTTGTTCCTTCTCATCTCTAAAATTAATATATTGAACTGACCTCCTTTATTTACTCAGCAACACAATAAATGGCAGCAGTCCCCAACCTTTTTGGCATCAAGGACCGGTTTCCTGGAGACAATTTTTCCATGGAATGAGGCAGCAGGGCATGGTTTTGGATGATTCCGGCACATCACATTTATTGTGCACTTTATTTCTATTATTATTACATTGTAATTAATATATAATAAAATAATTTTACAACATAACGTAGAATCAGTGGAAGCCCTGAACTTGTTTTCATACAACCAGACAGCTCTATTTGGGGGTGATGGGAGACGGTGACAGATCATCAGGCATTAGAGTCTCATAAGGAGTGTACAGCATAGATCCCTCACATGCACAGATCACAATAGGGTTTATGCTCCAATGAGAATCTAATGCTACCACTGATCTGACAGGTAGTAGAGCTCGGGTGGTAATGCAGGCGATGGGGAGCGGCTCGAAAATACAGTTGAAGCTTCACTTGCCCTCCTGCTGCTCACTCCCTGCTGTGCAGCCCAGTTCCTGTCCATGGCCCAGGGGTTGGGGACCCCTAATATATAATTATTCACATTATAAATCAAAAGTAAATCAAAAAATTATAACTACAGCTAATTAAAAACTATATAAACATACAGGTCCAAATCAGAAGAAATTATGGAAAGCTATAATTAGTTGCTCTTAAGTGATAAAGTTGTAGAGAGGTTTTAATACAAATAAAACTTGGAATTAAAAGATCCAATGATAACATGAACAAAACAGTGTTACCAAAAACAAAAGCCAGACGGTCTGATCACCAGCCTGAAGGACCCTAACCCTTCCATGCCTCTCTCTTCTGTGGAACCACATCGCATGTCCCCTTTGTCCAACCAATGAGAAAAACCTTCAGAGACTGGTGATAATATGGTAGGGAAGGTCACTGCAATTAAGTCTTGTGCTTCATTGAGTTTTCATATAGCCTAGGATATACTACTCTGTATATTGCAGGTATTCCATAAATATTTCTAGATTTCTTGGGAATAATAAAAAGGGAAAATTTCTGTGAGACACACACTTGAATCATAAAAGATCTCCTTCAGTTTCTCCTTTCCTTACAAGTAGCCCTCATGTAATCTCAGCATTCTTTCCTAACTGAAATCCTGGCTCCTCCCTGAGCAGCCTGCCTCCCTTGCATCTCAAGTATTGGCTTTCTCTCACTTTTGCACAATGGGCCTAGCTACAAGTGAGGTGTTCTTTTGCTTCTCATGATAGCTTCCTAATTATTCTCCCCCTCTCTTCATAAAATTTCCTAGCTTAGAATCTCATCTCATCAGATTACATCACTTGCAAACCCTAATTGTTGATGTAGTCTACTGATACCTGAATCATTTCCACTTATTGCTTGACAATTTTAGCTCCTGGTTTACTATGACTTTCTAGAGCACAACTCCTATCTTAATTTTTGGCTATTTCTATTCATATATAGATTGTCCTTCCAACACCCTGGCCCCTTCCTGAATTTCTCTCCTCCAATAATCATATCATGCTCCCTATTCTAGCTTCTCATTCCCAAGTCATATTCTTCACCTTGTTATTACATACAAATCCTCTAAAATCTAAATTTTATGCATCCACCTCCTGGGAAGCATCTATCTTTCTACCTTATTTCTTCCAGGACATCAATTCACTCTAAAAATGCTTAAACCCCACGAGTTCTTGCAAAGCATGAATTTTACTAACTTTTTACTCTCCTTCACCCTCTGACATTCTCTCTACCCTTCTTGCTCAGACTAAATTCAATTGTCAGTTATTGGAATCACTCCCTTGCATAAATCCTTGACTCCTTTCCCCTCTCACCACCACCATCTCTCACCTGGATTAGTCTCCTAACAGGTTCCCCAGCTTCTATCTTTCTCCATCTACAGACTATTGTCAACATGGTAGCCAAAAGGATCCTTTTAAAATGTAAATCTGGACCTGTCATTCACCTATTCAATACTCAAGTGGCTTCCATCTCACTGAGAGAAAAAACAAAGTCCAAGCAATGCCTTACAAAGCCCAAGCAATGCCTTACAAAGCCCACCATGAACCACACCCCCTTATGTCTGATTTCACCTCCTACTCTCATCTGCTAACTCAATCCAGGCAGTTACGCTGGGCCCCTCACTGTTCCTCTATTCCCCCCAGACATGCTCCCACCTCAGTCTCTGCACTGGCTGTTTCCTCTGCCTAGAATGTTCTTACCCTAGATATACTCTCGTGACTTCCCCCTTTGCCTTCAAATTTTGCTCAAATCTCAGCTTCTGAATGTGGCTTTCTCTGAAATCCTATTTAAAACTGCAACCCATCCACCTCAGCCTGGCACTCCCAATCCTTCATATCCTCCTCTATTTTTCTTGTTACCACTGCACTTTTAAAAGTCTACTCTACTATATTATTTATTTATTTATTGTGTTCATTGCTTCTCTGTTGTCTACAAAAACCAGGATTTAGACTCCATGAGGAATAAAGATCTTGATCTATCTTGTTCTCTTACGTATTCCAAGTACCATGAGCAATGGCTAATATATAGATGCACAATATAACATGCACAATGTTTCCATTTGTGACTTGCTGGATTTCAATAGAAGCAGAACCAAACTTGAGTAAAGACTTTCAGATTTCTCATTTCCAATTTTTTCTACAGGAAGTACATGCAAAAAAAAGGAGAAAGTTCCTAATTGACCCATATTTACAGTCTAAAAGTTAATCTCTACGTTTGCTTCCCATACAGAAAAAACATTCTTAATTGTAGATCCAGAAGTCCATCTGTAGAAGAAGCACTTTGGGTTTATAGTAGTCTAAAATATTATATATTATAAATGGATAGCAGTGACTAAAATCATTATAATATCAAGCAAAAATGCAAAATAAATAAGTTATAAAGGTATTATTTTATCTTAAATACCAACACTTAACAGCAACCATACATAATTAAAGAAAGTGAGAAGAAAGACGAAAATTTTTAGGCTAATTCTGCAGGAAACTTCAAGCACCTTTTAAAGTTTTTGGAAATGAAGTCTTTGTTATGTCTATTTTCACTTCAAAGCATGGATTTCCTTATCCCTGTTACAAGTGGATCACCAGCACTACTCTGATATGGTTAGATTCTTTTCAACTCATTTAAATGAAATAAAGAGACAGCTGGAAAGGTGTTTCTGGTATTACTAGGCAATGGCTAGAAGAGAGAAGACGTAAAAAGGTGTTCAAAAGAAGAAAAGTTACTTGAGCTAAAAATAGCTGTATTGTAAAATAGGAACAAGCACCTAGTCTCTGCTCAGATATGAGCAAAGAGAGGAAAAAAACGAATGTCTCCAAGGTTGGTGGGGGAATGTATAGGGTGTAAATTGTCTTTAACATAAGCAGAATGGGCAAGATATAGAACTACTATATGACCCAGAATTTCCTCTGTTGGGTATATAGTCAAAGGAAATGAAATGAGTGCCTTGTAGAGGTATCTATGCTCCCATATTCACTGCAGCATTATTCATAACAGGTAAGATATGAACACAACCAAAGTGTCTTATCGACGGGTGAGTGGATAAAGAAAATGTGGTACAGCTATGCAATATCTATTATTCATACTTAAAAATGAAGGAAATTCTATCATTTGCAACAACATGGATGAACCTGGAGAACATTATACTACATTAAATAAGCCAGACTCACAAAGAAAAATAATGTATGATCTCATTTGTGGAATTCTTTTAAAGTCAAATACATAAAAAGACGATAGAACAGTGTTTACCAGGGATGGGGTGAGGGGGGGTAAACTACATGGAGAGATGTAGGTCAAAGAGTTCAAAGTTGCAGTTACGTAACTTTGGATGATTAGAAAGCTAGTAAGATAAAAACTATAGTTAATAATATTGTATCATATACTAGAAATTTGCCAGAAGAGTAGAGTTTAAATGTTACCACCAAAAAGAAGGTAACTATGTGAGGCAATGGCAATGTTTATTTGCTTGACTTTAGTAACCATTTATTTACTATGTATGTGTCTATCAAAACATCATGTAATATACACAATATAAATGAATAAATGAATGAATGGAAGAAAGGTTCTAATTTTATTGATATCATCTCCACTTTAGCCTTACTTCTTCCTTCCTTCCACTTCCAATGAGATCTTAAATACAGATTATTTGTGACTTCAGAATACAGATATGTTTCTGGAAATTCATATAGAATATAATTTAATTTTAAAATATAGGAAATGCATTTTTACTTTAGTTATATGGATATAGAACTTTCTAGCTTACTAGGTACTTTAATATGAAATTTTAGCATGAAAGTGCTTTTGGGGGACTACACACCATACATATTACACATAATCTAGTTCAAACTATTTATTCTGAGAGCAGGAAAATTAGGACCAGAGAGAATCAGTGTTTTGTCTAAGGTTATAGAGATGAACTAGAATGCAGTTTCCCCCCTCTGTCATCCTGCTTTCTTTCCATTAATTCTCAAAAATACTATATGGATTTTACAGATAAGCAAAGTGAGGTGTAGACAGTTCATTTGTCTTAAGTTGTACAAATAGTAAGTAATCCAACTCAGGTTTGATGTTCTTTCTGATTCACATACCTGCCAATGAAAAATCATGTCTGTGAAAGAAAGAACTGCAAAATGCAAAAATAAGCCTTAGATATCTACCCTCAAATCATTTATTAAAATTTACATCTCCTCCTTTTCCTATCTAGCTCTATTAAGGAAAATAAACTTGTTTTCTTTTTGACAATACTATGAAGACTCATAGCACAGATTTATTGTATTTTTTTCTTCTCTTGATTTATTAAAAGCACTTTCAATCTCTTTTAGATGATTTGAACAGTATAAAATCTAATCTGGTGATGGTAGTACTGACTAGATCCTAAATTCCATTCCGTCTTGAGGATACTTTTGTTTTGTAAACCATGTACATGAGATTTGAGAGTTTATCATGCTTTTTTTTTCCTTTAAACTTTCCTGTCTATTTCATTACTGCTTTTTGTTGACAAAGGCAAACAGGGTTGTGAAGCTGCCCTCTGCTGACAAGAAGAGGAAAACGGTCATACTTCAAACCAAAGAGATCCTATGTATTTCATGTGGATAGCGGATGTATCTAAAGATCCAAAATACAGTAGCCTACAAATGATTGATTTAAAAATAACTATCATGTTATAATATAGGCACTTAAAATTGGAAATAAAATAGATTTACAAGGCATTGAATAATAATATTTATATTTGTTCTAGCATTTTATATTTGCTTTACTACTAACTAAAGTCTAAGAACTGCTACAGTTAGGAAGAGAAAATCCTCCTCAGATGGATGGAGCCACCCAAATTTTTTCTATATTTTATGAAGGAAACTATGAATAGTTTATCAACTTCAAAATATCAATTGCAAGCACTGATACTGTCATTTAAATGAAAGTCACCAAATTCAGTGCCAATATTGTCTTCTCTCCAACCCATTTTCTATCACAATTCATCAGCAAATCCCCATTAACCCTTTTAATATCTCCTTGTAAGGCAAAAAGGGAGACAGATCCCTAGCTCATCACAAATGTTCATTACAAGTATGTGCTTTACACATCTGCAAGTTACTTTAACAATTATAAACATAATATTTCTTATCTCATGAGACTAAATGAACAATATATGTTCTTTTTATGAGGCGTTAAGAAGTGAGTCTTGCTTGCGAAGCATGGTTGAAGGAAACTCTGGGAAGGGTGATGAAGATGTGTCCTGTGTGATCTGTCACCTGGTCACCTCTCCTACCATTTTTCCCAACCCCTGTGCTCCTTCTGCTCAAGCCATACTGACCCCTTCCTATTCCTGGAGCATGCTGAACACATCATTTCTCAGGGACTTTTTCATTTGCTGACCCCTATGACTGTAATGTTCTTTACACACATAGACACACAGCCTCTTCTTACAGCTCATTTAGGCATTGGCATAAATGTCCTTATATCAAAAAGAACTTCCTTTATCACCCTATACAAAGTCACTACATCCCCTTACCTTGATCTTCGTAATATTTATTACTTGTTATTATCACAGTGATTTTGTTTTATTTATAATCCATATCTTCCCATGAGGAAGCAAGTTCTGTGACGCAGAGACTTAACTTATGTGATTCACTGTTCTGTTTACAGTGACTGGAAGAAAATCTAGTTCACAGTAGGTCATAAATATTTGATGAATGGATAAGTAAATGAACTTATCAGGAATATTACAGAGATAATCTCTGCTTTGAATGGGAGAGTGATCTAATGACTTCCAGGGCCCCATCCTGTAATTTTATAAAGACATATCATCTTGAAAAAACAGACCCCATTTCTTTCTTTTCATTGCTAGTAGTATACTTTCACAAGTCCTCACAACTTTTTTTAAAGTTTTACTTTGTTTCTAATAGATACATAATAATAGGGGATACAATGTGATATTTACATACATGTATACACTGTATAATGATCAAATCAAGGTAATTAACAAATCCATCACCTCAAACATTTATCATGTCTTTGTGGTGAGAGCATTAAAAATTCTCTCTTCTGGTTATTTTAAAATATACAATATTTTATTGTTAAATATAGTGAACCCTACTGTCTAATAGAACACCAGAACTGATTCCTCCTAACTGGAATTTTGTACCCATTGGCCAACATTTCCCCATACCTCTACCGTTCCCAGCCTCTGATAACCACTATCTTACACTCTACTTTCATGAGATCAACCTTTTAAAATTCCACATGAGTGAGATCATGTGGTATGTGTCTTTCTGTGTCTAGCTTATTTCACTTAACATAAAGTCCTCATAATTCTTTACAAAGAAATAAAGTATAAGCAAATCAACTAAGTAAATTTGGGAACACCATGAAAAAAGTTTCATTGGATGTTTAAATAATTCAATGCACTACCACGTAAAATATTTTTTCTTCTGTGTTACTGTCATTTCCCTTTGATCAGGTATTTTAAGACAAATAAAATACAGCAACTGGAAATAATTTATAAAAATACCACATTACTGGAGTTGATTAAGTGGTTAAATATCAAATATTTCACATAGTTTCTACACTTTTTAAAATTATAATAGAATAATGTTTTTCAAGAACTGAATAGGTAAAGCAGTAACCAGAAGAAAACAAAGTTTACATGTGTGAGCATATGCTAGTACCTACTATTTTTTTCTTATAATACTGCCAAACTCTATTAAAAGTACTTTAACACATCATCACACAATATAACATCTAAGTCTAATTCAAAAATGACATACCTAAAATTCATCATAAAGAAATATGATATTCTATTTAAAATATTACTACTATAACACACAGATTTGAGATGAACACATTTTAGGTATGCTTGTAATCCCTAAGGAATAAGCAAAATAATGAAATTGGTAACATGTCCAAATATTTCTAGTTAGCTTTCTGGCATTGCTGTCTGTCTAGACATCAGGATTACACATGAGAAAGATGACTGCAGTTATTTGATATTTTGACAAATGCCTGACACTATCCATTTTATTGCCAACATTTTAGGCCCCTTATTGCACATGATGACAGAACTGACCTTTGAAAGAAAACTGTTGGTTGAATAGAGAAAAATCAAATGGCAGAAATTGATAGAAAAAGGACTGTTGTTGCAATCATACTTGGATCGTCTCAAATGATCAACTTTTCTAACTAGTAATTTTTTTTAATTTAATCATGTTTATCAGTGAAAATCTATTACAAATGTACACACATGACATAAGGGACAATCTTTCAGCCAATGTAGTCACTTTTTATAAACAAAAGCAGAGCAATGAGAACTCCAGTACCTGGGCACACATAGAATAATCATATTAAACACATAATTTCAGGTGTTTATAGCATTTTGCAAAACATACTGCTTAAACAAATTTGAAAGTCAATTAAGTGAATTTGGGGAACATCATAAAGCCAAAAGATGACACAGGTGCCCTTATTCATAAAATCATCATGTTCTCTTTTACTCATCCTTCTTACACTGGTATCAAGTAGCACCAGAGAAAGCTCAACTTTTTTAGATGTATTTATTTATTCATTTTAAAAGCATTTCGTAAGTGTCTACTAGGTACCGGGGAACCAATAGCTTCTGGGCATTTGAAGATTATACATAATCCCAACCTCTTTAGAGCTGATAGAAAATATAACATGGCAGAGATGATTTCTGATTTGTATTTAACATTACCACTATGAAAAGCTCTCAAAGAAAAGTCAAAGAGACACTAAGCATTTAGATATGGAGCAATTCAGAAACACTCATTCGGCTTTATCGGATATAAAAATGTATAATTATGTGAAAGTCAAATATTATTTCAAGTGACTAAGCCATCCAAAGCGATGCATTATGTCATTCCATCCATGTATTACTCATGGAAAGTAATAAGAGAATTCTATTCCTTGTTTTGCAGATGAGGAAACCAATATTCTAAAAACTTGTGACACACACAAAGTCAAACAATGAGCAGTTGTTAGATATGAACTGAGGCCCACTACCTCCTAGTCCATGTTTTTTTCCATTATAATAATTATCTGATCACATAGAATAAACTCATCTTCCTTCCCTTTCCATCTTCAGACACTGATAGGAATGCCTTGGTGACAAAGTACTGTGTGTTTAAATAATTCAACATTCTTTGGCAATTGCCCCCAAATAGCTATTCTAGTGCCAAAAAAGTATAAAGGAGACTGGCCAATTGAGGTAGTCTCATAACATACTTAAATGTGCCTAAGAAACACACCCTTCTCCATTAACTTTTACATTTTTGTACTATAGGTTTACTTTTCCAACATTCAAAATATGTATACAAAAACATTAATTTGAAACAGTAGTATAAGGTAGCCAGCCAGTGGGTTCATATAAGAGAGACCAGAGTTAAAACCCCTGCAACTGCACTAAGCTCTTCTGTAAACCTCGGTTTGCCTCATCTATAAAATAGAGATAGAGCTGACTTCACATTTGTAAAATATTTGGTTGATCTCTCAGCACACAAATGCTAAGGAAATTATAAGCATTATTCATAGGATTCTATGAGACTAGATCCCTAATAGTGCTTATATACAACTGACACTTGTTTGTACATGATTTTCAAGTGTTCTTAAATCATTTCGTAGTGCATGCTGAACATTACTGCTAGAATCTGTAGAAATCTGTAATTTCTAAGGCTTGATATTTTCAGTCACATTCAGTGGAGAGTTAAGTGATTTACTGCTGATAATAAGAACTCCAACCCACTCATATACACTGGTCCACTGAGAAATATCAATAAATGTTAATTATCTGACTGTCACATTATTAAAACCTTGATAAGACTGTTTTTCTCCTAAAGCAAATATGGAAAACAAAACATTTTGTCTGTAATAAAACTCTTATTTTTGTCACTTCTATTTTCCATTAGGTGATGTACCCTGTTGAAGGCAACTGGCGACACATATATCATTTTTCTCATATTTCAGCATTTTTCAAAAAAACAGACTGTTGATTTGTTTTAACCTCTGCAGATGCTTTGTGAAGGTACAAGGGTACCTGTGGTCAGAATGAGACATTTCCTATTTTTATAAGCACCTTCAAACTTCCATTGCTTGCATTCTTATTGAATTTTCTCAAAGCACAAAAGTAGAAAAGTCTCTAGAGGAGTAAAACCGTATCCAAGTTATTCCATCTCAGACTTTGTCTTATTCCTAAAAGTACTCTACAGAAGAAATTATTTGAAAATGTAACGGGAAATAATCCAATCTAAAACAAAGTACCCAAAATTTAACCTTACAAGTAAAAAAGAGTATTAGTATTTTTGGTACTATGATACTACTAAATATTACACAAATAATACACTCAGAAGACAAAAAATAAAATTCTATTTTCCTGATTATTGCAAGGTTTAAAAAAATCACTTAAATCTAAATACTGGAGGGAAATGTAGTTTGCAGAAAATTATGGAAGTACACTCATGCTGCAGACAAAACTGCCCAGAAATTTTCCCAGTTAACAAAATAATTCAGAGTCTCAATGCATACTTGTATATTCTCCCTATTAAAATGCTAGAAATTAATTTCTCACCCAAGAGGCATTCATAGTCCCATGTGTAAATCACAAAGATTACAAGGGGAGCATTTAGATTATCTGCAGGTGCCATCATGTGAATTTAGCCCATTATTGAACATTTGCAGTTTATGGACAAAAAAAAAATAGTAAATCAGTAAGTTCAGCAGGATAGGCTGCTTAAGAAGGATTAGACAGATTATCAGACTATAAGTGAGATAGAATTTTACTACATGGAAATCAGTGAGATAAATTTAAGCTTTGTAGCTTACAAATTTGTGGTATTTACCATAAGGGCAGCACAATAGAACTCAATGCCTGCCACTACCCACTCATAAATCTCTAATCATAGCATGTAACAGGTTTGAACTAATGCAGGATTAAGTAGAACACAATTTTCCTGGTTAACATATTATAAAGTAGGTATGTTCATAAATATACAACAATAAAAAGGAAAGAAGACTTCCTATTGCTAATGGGTACCATTTGAGACTTAAGTCAATAGTAAGTCTAAAATTCCAGTATCTACTTCTCCAGGCCAAATCTGTACCCAGATATTTAACACTACACACAGCATCATCACACAGCATGGTGGCTCTGCTGGAGTTACTCTATTAGAAAAATCACTCTTATTACTAGTCTAATACCACAGTGTGAGTAATGAACTGCATTGTAAGTTGTATGGAATCATTTAATGAACTGCAATAATATGAAATTTCAGTGAAATGCGTTGAAGTCAGGTTGCTCTGTTTAATAACTTACCTTATTCACTCGACTACTCAGGCTTCAAGTCTTGATCATCTAACATTAGACACTGAGAGAGTCAATGTGTAAATATATGAAATTAGTTGTAAGTTAGTTGATAATTTAAGGTCACCTTCAAATACAGCACACAGCACAATCAAAAGCCAAAATACTATTGCACTTTTACAACAATTGATATAATGGCAACAGGTTCTATCTTACAAAGTCTACCTAATAGGTCTCATTAATATATGCAGAAGGGAAATTAACTATCTTGGACACACTTTCCATTAATAGTGCCAGGACACACTAGATGTTTCTTAAATACTTGGTATCTGACTGTTAACTGATATCTTAGTGAACTACTGTGGAATGCATTTAACAAAATCTTTAAAATATATATTATTCCACTCTATTATATAAACACACATTAAGTCAAAACATCCTACGGACATCAAAAACCTTAATTTCATACTTCAGGCAATAAAATACAAAGAATTATGCTATATCCTCAAAAATACAGGGTAAATTTAACATATTAGTGAACCAACTTTGGCAGCAAGATAACAACATTTACCACCCAATAAGATAGTGTATTAACCAGTGTTGCTCCACAATTTATTCTGTATTTGTGAGCTGAAAATAATTCAAAATCATGTTCAGGTTGATCGCAGTGGTTCATGCCTGTAATCCCAGCACTTTGGGAGGCCAAGGCAGACAGATCGCTTGAGCCCAAGAGTTCAAGACCAGCCTGCACAACATGACTAAGCTCCATCTTAAAAAAAAAAAAATACAAAAATTAGCCTGGCATAGTGGTACATGCCTGTAGTTCCAGCTAGTCAGGAGGCTGAGGCAGGAGGATTGCTTCAACCTGGAGGCAGAGGCTGCAGTGAGCAGAGATGGCACCACTGCACTTCAGCCTGGGTGACGTAGCCAGACTCTATCTCAAAAAAATAAAAAATAAAAATAAAATAAAATCATGTTCACTTGTCAGTACTTTTCATCTTGGCTGCCATAATTAAATATGCCATAAATCAACTTAAAGTCAGATTTAACTAGCATTTATTAAAAAGAAGTATTAAATATCAAGCATTGTGGTAGAACTTTCCACATAAATTGGTAATTCTCATGACCAACCAGATTTGGAAACAACCCTGCCAGTGGTGGACCACATAACTCCACAATGCTATGCCCAATAGCTTCAGTGATAGGACAGACAACCTCCAAAAAAAGAAAAAAGCCGTCAGTTTCATCTTGAAGAGCTCTACTAGCAAATTCTTCTATAATTAACCAAAATCTGTTTTTCTAAGAAAGTCTATCCTAGCACCTCTTCCAGTATTACAAATGAGCCTTCTTCTCTCCTATGCAAGAAAACAACTATTCACAAATATGAAAAGTTAACATTTCTCCAACTTTCTTCAATTTAAACTTGTCTGCCCCATCCTTGATCTTTCTGGTAGCATTCCATCTTTTCCCTGCTTATAATTTACAACTAATATATCATATGTTTCTTCACTTTTTATAGTTTATGTTCTCTGCTAAACTAGGGCTGAGTCCAAGAATCATGTCAATTTTGTGCACCATTGCACAGACTGCATCTAAAACATAACAGGTATTCAATAAATATTTGATGAATAAATTAAAGAATAAATGATTTAGATGCATAAGCTCATAATCTTTGGTTTATATCACCACAACTCATTTTTAGAGATAGAGTCACAGGAGGATAAGAGTTCCAGAATTAGCTGATCTCCTACATAGTAGGAAATCTCAGTAACTGGTTTTTAAGTAGATTTTTTAATGATAAAGATCAGCAGCATTTGTTTATTCTATAAATACATATATTGATTTTCTACAAAGTGCGAACAATGTACCAGACACTGATGATACAGTGGGGGAGCAGAGTAGATACAGTTCTTGCCCTCATGATGTGATAATGAAATTTAAAAGGTTACTATATAGAGAAGCAGAGTATACTATTTATTGCAAGAGAATTGCATTAAGTTCAATCCTCACATAGATCCGGCAGTGAGACATCAATCCCAATAATCAGATAATAACCACAGCAAGGAAAAGAGAAGATGGTCGCCCTCAATTTAAACAAATAAATCTTAGAGTTATAAAGCTGAGACATGAGTTGTCCAATTCACAGATGCAGAAAGTAGAATGGTGGTTGCGAGGGGCTGAAGGGAGAGGAGAATGGGGATTTGTATTTAATGGGTATAGAATTCCATTTGGGGAAGATGAAAAAGTTTTGGAGCTGTATGGTGGTAATGGTTATTCGGCATTAATAGAGGTAATGCCATCAAACTGTACACTTAAAAATAGTTACAATGGTAAATTTTATGCTGGAAGGAAACTACAAAAAGAACAGATACATTAATTGTAAAAATGCACATGGCAGTTGTATTTTCAGACAATGTAGTAGTCATTTACCATGCATATGTACAGAACTCTGATTCCTGAGTTTGTTTTTGAGATCCATGTGCACAAATATGGAGAAACACTACCAACAGCAGGAGCTTCCAGTGAAGGAAGACAACCACGTTTGACAAATGATGTATCATTATGTGACGAGTGAGAAACCTCAAGGATGCCAACAGCTCATTTTTTTACTTAAATTCCCTTTCAGGAAAGCTCTCCAGGACTGTGAGACTCAGTGATTATTTTTTTAATTCTTTCACCTCCAAAACACAAAGAAATGTTTACCCCTCAAAACACAAAGAAATTTTTACCCCTCAGGCTTAACTTTGAAAAAATCCTAAGGACAGAGCTACCAGAAATGACTTAAGGATGAAGTCAGGAAATGCTGGGAAAGCTAATTGAAAAATGTTAACTCTGCCTGAACACTCCAACTGCCCTTAGACCCTTCTTCCCACAGGCACCAGGGAAATAAAATTTAGAATCAAGATGCAAGTGGCATATGACTGAAGAGAAAACCTCCTTTTCTAATATAAAATGTAAGGCATACTGCAACAATATTCCTTCAAGCCCTTCTCAGAATCAACCATCCTACCAATCATTCACACTGATAGCAAAACCAGAAACAGTGTCACCACCAAGCCAGTCAAACTGTCAACAATATTTATTATTGTGTGTACAGGTACCAATAAGTGATACAAAAGAAAAAGTCTCATCCTTCACCCTTCAGAAGTTCATAATAGGAAGAATAATCATTTCTGCCATACATGTAGGTCAGGGGACTTGGAATGCAATGAAGAAAAGAGCATGAGCTCTGGAGTGAAACAGATCAGTGATCTAATCCCAACTCTACAACTTTTTAGCTATCTGTCCTTAATGATAATAGATAGCTAAATTACTGAGGACTTATTATGCCCAGGAAGTTTGGTCCATAATCCATCCCAGCTAATCTTCACAAACCCTTATAAAGTAAATACTATCATTGTTTCATACATAAACTCAAGTTATTTAATTTCCCTGAGCCTCAGTTTCCTTGAGGGGAAGGAGGATTAATACCAACTTTATATCATTTTTTTTAATTTACATGAGTTAATACAAAAAAATAGCTTAAGGTACTGTACACTCTCAATGAATAAATACTGATATCATTATTTAACTAAATTTCTATAAAAATTGCACATATTTGGAAAAATTACTCTAAGAAAGCATTTTAGATATTAGTATTTTGTTAGTTTGAACTATTTATAAATGCAATGTAATTCAGCAAGTATATGTATTCTGCTATATACAAGAAACTGTGCCACGTACTGCAATATGCACACTGATATATGACATAATTTTGGTTGTTAAGGAGTTAGTAATACAGAGAATAACAAAATATATTCTATCTTAAAATTATCTCAACTAACCAAGGCCTAAGAGTTGGAAACATGGTGAAATATTTTTATTCTGGAGTGTATTTTGTTATATTCTCTATTACTGTTTTGAGCCATAACTGCAAGATGACATTTTCCCTGAAAAATGTGACTTTCTACAAGTTAAATACCATGTTATTTCACTAAAGTATGGTTCCTCTTGTTTTTCACATTAATATGGCATATGTTTTATAAACACCTGTACCAAGTGAACACTTGCTGATTTTCAATCATCAGCATGCAATTCACTCAATAAAAGAAAACAAGCAGCCAATATTCAGGCATTCTGTTTATAATGATGACATAAACTACCATTCATGCTCACTACTATGTTATAATTATCAGAATGAATGGAAATAAATGATCAGTAATGGGAAAGCTTCTTATGTATCTCCCATTGCAATATGCTTTCAATTCCTAGTGAGATTTCCCAAGATATTTATGAAGAAATCTTCCCAGAACATTGATCTCAATTGAAAGTCTTATAGTTTGGGAGAATCAGGAAATTTCCCAACGGAAATGGGGAGAGAGATGATATAAAGTACTGGGCATTCCTGCAGTAAACAAATACTAAGAATTTATAAAATGTCTGTGAGAATTAATAACATAGACACTGTAATTAATATGCATTATAAAGTGTTCCCCATCTCTCCAGGTAAACTCCATCAAACTATAGTTTTAAAAGCAGTTAACATGCTGGAGAAACATAATCATTAGTCAAAACCCATTACATTTCATTATGAAATCTCCAGTATTATCATTCTCCTTCATCTTTCGGGGAAAAATAGCAATCCATGTTTATTATTAAATGATACCACCATTTAGTCACACAAAATCAAGCAAATGCTTAAAGACAGTATCTTTTAATATAACCAGAGACATCCATTCAACTAAACTTAAAATTAAGTTTTAAAATTCATGTTTTATATCACATATGATGCTTCTGGTTAAGTTTCCAATTTAATTATTTTTAATTTATTGATGATACATTTTTATTCAATTTTAGTTTTATTCATTTCAATGCTCAATGTCCAGACTACTTCACTATAAATATTGAAAGACAGTCTCATCATTGTAGACTAAACTGATGCCAAATCGTCTCAACAGGATTTGAGAATTTACCTTTAACTGAAAATGTTTCATTTTATTAAGTTGATACTAAATAACTACAAATCCCAAGTTCTATACTGGCACTAGGCATATATAAAAATGACTTCAGAACATGGTAAGAAGGAGCAACACAAGAAAGACAAGAATTAAAATACAACATGAAAAGTGCTACACCAGTATTATACCAACACCCCACAGAAACAAAGGGAATGTGCCCTCATCACAGCCCCCACCCTTTTACTTCCACCTGGAAAAAATAAAGAGAACATACTTCCAAAGGAGGTAGTTTTGAGCTGAATATTAGGAGACAAATGATAGCTCATTAAGAAGAAAACTTAAAAAAAATAAAAAGAATATTCCAAGTAAAGAAAAATGTAAGGCACAAAGCCCAAAGGTAGCAATGGGCATAGTGTTTTCAGAGAATGTCAATTAGTTGTGTCAATGAATTACAGCACAGATAACACTGGGATATGTTCAGGGAGTCAGATAAAAAGGATGAAGGTGAAAATCAGCTACTTAGAAACCAAACTGAAAAGATTATTCTATTTCATGCTAAGGAGTTTACTCTATATTACAGGCAAGAGCTGCTCATTTAAATTTTCTGCATGTTCTCACTCATCCAGAACTTAAAGTACAATAAAAAATAAAATAGAATAAAAAATTTCTCTGTGTTTGAAAATGATTTCAGTGAAAACACGCCTTTACTCACTTCTCATTTACTGAAATGTACTGATAGAGCTCCATTTCTCTGCCAGGATTGACAAATATCACACAGGCCAAAGATTTTCTACAGCCTGGTTTTATATGGTCCACAAACTGAAAATAGTTTTTACAGTTTTAAATGAATGAAAACAATAAAAGTAAGAATAATATTTCATGATGGGTTTATACAAAATTTAAATTTTAGTGCCCTTAAATAAAGTTTTATTTAAACACAGTCATCTTCACTCCTTTGCATATGGTCCATGGCTGCTTTTGTGATATGGTAGCAGAGATAAGTAGTTGCAATAGAGACAGTATGGCCTATAAATCCTAAAACACTTACTAAAACAGAAAAAGGTTGCTAATTTCTATGCTAGATACTGGAAAAACAAAACGTCTAATTACGGAGAACAGAGAAGCATAGCTATACATTTCAGTGTAAGTATTGTGGTACAAATAATCTCGTAATAATTAATGAGGAGGTATTTGGGACACTTAGCCCAAATTGTGGGAAAGGAATCTTAATAAGGAAAGGCTTCTAAAACTGGATTAGATAAAATTTAGAGACCAAGCGATGAAGAGCCTTACATGTCCTGCTAAAGACTTCAGATTTCATTCTGAAGGCAACAGCAAGCCTTTGTTGGGTTTCTAAGAAGGTCTATGACATGATCAGTTTTATATTTTAAAATGGTGATCCTAGAAGAAATCCATATAATTATACTTAATGTCATTTTCTTCCAGAGCAAACGCAACACTGGGATGTGAGGATTATTTCCTCTAAGAAAAATTAAAGAGCATTCTTATCAGGCAATCATTATTCTTATTCATTTTTCTCTCTTAATAAAATAATAATAATAACAATAATAGCTAGTATTTATTGAGTATTACCATGTGTCAGGCACTTGCTAAGTGCTTCAGTGTATTAATTCATTCAATCCTCACTCATAATCTGGACAAGTAACTCTTGTCGAATGGGGTATGTAAAATAATGTAATTAGATTTAACACTTTTCTGGATGGAAACATTTCTAGTGTTCAAATAACATATTTTTATCTGCTCTTAAGCAAATGTATTGAATAGTTGTAGTGTAAACTTTAACTCCCTTTGTCAAGCCAGACAGGTAGTTATGTAATCACTGATTTGTCTACTCCAATCATTGACTGAGTGTCTATCATGTGCCAGTAACTGTGCTGGGAAGACATGAGTGTATACTAGCAAGTAGTTCTCATTCCCAGGGGTTCCCATGGCTGAATGAGGGGGGAGAAAACATACCACCAGTTTCAGACCTGAACCACAGTCATTGTTTATGCCCCTCCACCCGGGATTATACTGTTGGATACATCTAATATTTGAAATTCTTATTAAAATATCCACCTTCTAAGCAGTTTTGTGAGTTGATCTTCTGGTGAGACAGAAAAGACAGTGAGAGACAAAGAGAATCAGTGGGTATTGAAAATGAAGCCAAGAAAGACAGAAATCACTGGTTCATACAGAACCAAGGATTGGTATGTTGGCCTGTTTTCCAGTAGCAAAATGAATGAAATAACAATAGATTGTTGCCTGGAGTAACTAAGTTGAAAGTGGAGGTAAAGGGCTTAGTGAGGGGAGGGTGAACAGCTAATGTAGACAAGAGGTGGACCTCCCTCTGTAATATCGGCCATTTGCCTTGATTTACGCTATAAAAGGTACAGGAAATTTTTTATACATCTGAATTTTTTGTGTGTTAAACTTTCTTTTGAGTTATCTAAATTTAATAATCATATATACAGCTAGGATATAGGATATACTATGCTTTACAGGCTGAATAAGTTTATTGGAAAATTAGATAAAAATCAGATAAAACAAAGAAGTTGCCATTTTACTGGAGTGCTACACAAACTACAAGGTTCACAAAGCAAGACTTATGAACCATGAGCTTAAAATCATGCTTTGTAACTGAAAAGCGCTGAAATGTATCTGGAATTTCCCTAAATTTTCAACAGCAGCAGCGTATCTGTGAGCTTCACCAGAAATCAACACAGAGAGGAATGACAGCATTTTGTAGTTCTGTACTTTTTCAATTCACCTGAGATGGATAGCTTCACTACTACATCTATTCCTTACAGTCTGAACTCTGATCTGCTGCCAAATGGAAGGAAAAAAATTAGGTGCAGGAAAAACCAAAGATCTCCCCCACAAAACTCCCCACATGCAATTTGTCTCTCATTCAATTTTTTTCTTCTGCACATTATCATATTTATCCTCAGTTATGTTATTGGAAGACTTACAGCTGGGTCAAATAGACATTTGTTAAGATTGTGACAAGTCGAAAGTTTAGATAAATTTGAAAGATTATTTTTGTGTCTGATTTAATTACAAGTTTTTCAATGTTGGAATCAGTTGCCTTAATATATGCTATTGGAAATAGAGTTCCCCAAAATCCACAGCATAAGTAACCTGACCGTACTATATTAATAGAAAATGAAGTCTCATGGTAAGTTAGATGAATAGTGGCCTGGATAGAGATACAGATCCCATCGTGCATACCTTCTTCTAAAATGATTTAGTGATAATGTCCAAAATGCCTGTTGGTTAGTTAGAGCACAATCTATGCAGATTGGTTTTACTTCACAGCTAGATAAAGTTAATGTCCCATATGAGAAACCATTTTGGATCTCAAACTTAAGAATCCTAGAATAAAACTTGGGAAACACCAATTTGGACATTGGCCTTGGGAAAGAATTTGTGACTAAGTCTTCAAAAACAATTCCAACAAAAACAAAAATTGACAAGTCAGTCCTAATTAAAGAACTTCTGAACAGCAAAATAAACCATCAACAGAGTAAACAACCTTCATAATGGGAGAAAATATGTGCAAACTATACATTCAACAAAGATCTAATATCCAGAATCTATAAGAAACTAAAACAATTGAACAAGCAAAAACCAAATAACCCCATTAAAAAATGAGCAAAAGACATGAACAGACACTTCTCAAAAGAAGACATTCAAGCAAACAACAAACATATGAAAAATAATGATCAACATCACTAATCATTACAGAAATGTAAATCAAAACCACAATGAGATACTATCTCACATCAGTCAGAACAACTATTTAAAAGTTAAAAAAAAAGAAAAAGAAAGAAAAAGAATGCTGGCAAGGTTACAGACAAAAGAGAACACTCATACACTATTGGTGGGAATGTAAATTAATTCAGCCATTGTGAAAAGTAGTTTGATTTCTCAAAGAACTTAAAACAGAACTACCATTCAACCTAGCAATCCTATTTCTCTGTATATATCCAAAAGAAAATAAATCATTCTACCAAAAAGACATGCACCCATATGTTCATCACAGCGCCATTCACAATAGCAAAGACATGGTGCCCATCAATGGTGGATTGGCTAAGGATACTGTAGTGCATATACACCATGGAATACTATGCAGCCATTTAAAAAATAAAATCATGTCCTCTTCAGCAACATTGGTGCAGCTGCAGGCCAATATCCTAAGCAAATAAACACAGGAACAGAAAACCAAATAACAAATGTTTTCACTTATAAGTGGGAGCAAAACACTGGGTATTCATAGACATAAAGATGGCAACAATAGAAACTGGGGACTACTAGAGGAGAGACGAAGAGGGAGACAAGGGTTGAAAAACTAACTATTGGGTACTATGCTCAGTACATGGATGATGGGATCAATCATACTCCAAACCTTAGCATCATGCAATCTACCCAGGTAACAAAACTTTACCCAGGCAACAAAACTGCACAGGTACCCCCAAGTCAAAAATGTTGAAATTTTAAAAATTAAAAAATAAGCAAAGAAAATGAGACACTTTTAAAGAGAAAAAAATTCTGATTTCTACATAATGAAAAGCTAATCTTTGACAGCCTTCTCTCAGTATGACATAGACTTTTTAAATATTATGGACTGTTTGTACTTAAACACTTTCTGCGTGAAATCTATCATCCATATTTAAGCAGAGTTGGTAAAACTTAGCTAGAACATTAGATGGCTATTGTTTTACAATTGCTATTGTAAGAATAATAAAATCTGTTTTAACTTGCTTTGTATAACACTTAGTAAAGAATAATAATCCTTGTATTTTAAAGGCATCTAATAATGAAAACAATATTGTATAACAAAAATTCAAACAATTCAAATTTTGTATTCTAGCTCTGATGTTTGCAAATTGCTTACACCACCTTAATTACAATGCATACTAGAGTTTTACCTAAGGAAAAAATATATTTAATAAAAATACTGAGCACCTACCATAAGTACTGCAGAGGAACCAAAAATAAAGAAGTAGTCTAGTCAAGACTCTAAATTAACTGGTAATACACATTAACATAGCAAACAATCAAACCTGTTCATTTTTTATACCATATATATTTCAGTACATGCAGGAACCAAATCAATGAGGATTATTAATAATTTATATTCCAAGGATAAAAAGAAGCCTCCTAAAAATAGAATAATTGGAAGAGCTTTCACATCCTCCCATTTAGATGAACATAAACATTAAGAAAAGGATTAATTAGAATGAGTTCGTTGTCTTTCTCCAACCCTCTGATATACTAATCTTGAAGTGAAAAGGTTGCTGAAGTGTTCCACTGGTGTGGTTTCCATTCCTCACTTGTTTCAGAGGTTTGCCCGAATAGATATCTAGTCAAAGAAGTCACATAAAGAAGACAGAAAGAAAAACATAAGCGCCTTTTGAGGTCTGCCCTTAAAGACCCCTGCTTGGCTTCCCCCACAAGATGTAACAGGGCAAACCTCTGATGGATTTGCTTCCTTCTTGCTGATACATTTCTAAACTTCCAGATTCTTTGTAAAGCCTGGAAATATCTCTTGTCACTAGAACAGAATGATCTGCTTATTGGTCTGATTCTCTTTCCAGCTTCAGCTCAACTTGACCTTTCATGTTGTACACTTCCTTGTTTGTCTCACAAACAGCTCTGATTTCTCTATCAGCTGGCAGACAGTGTTCATTCTGTCCAGCTTTGTTTTGGTTTGCAGAGCCTGGGAGACAGTCTATGTTTTGAATTTGCTGAATAATGCTATTATTTGGTTTATTCTCTGCATCTTCTATTTTTAGCAAAAGGTTTCCCTTTCTAAAAGTACTCAAAATTATGGTAAATATTTTGGGGATTTGGAGCTTAAACAAAATGGCTTCAACAAAGGAAAGCATTTAGAATTATAAATTTGCATTTAAACATTTGACCATGCTGGTATCACTTATGCGGCAATATCAAACAGCATGAGATAAATCAGAACACAGCTTGAAATTATAGGTCTAACTTATTTCATTTCATAATAATTTTAGGGTCTTTCCTTTAAAAATCAATAGCTCAGAGACATATTTTTTTTCAGTGAATCTCTTCTCTTTTGAATAATGACTCTCCCATGGTTCACAGAATGGCATATATAAAAGCACTATTCTATAATAATTATTCCTAATTTTTACATTTAGCTAAATAACATCTGCCTCATATTTATAAGCATAAAGTTAGACAAAATCATTGAACTGACAGCAAACTAACTTAAAATATGTAAATGAAAATATTCTAGGCTGGACCAAGGATTTGCATGTAAGTTCCTATTTTGAACTGCACTTGTGTGATTGCAAGATAAAGAATTAACATGCAGCATAGAGCCCTTTGGCATAGCCCTAGAAATAGGGAAGGAATAGGAACATAATATTCACAATCAAACAAATTAATAAACTAGAGTGTTGATAATGGGACAATGGAGCTGTGGTAAGAAAAGCTACTAGAGAAGATTAAATTATTCTCAAGAGAAATCATACAATTTTAAAATTTCCAGGAAAGTGAAATTTGTTGCAATAAACAAAGCAAAAAACATTCCTAGTTTTTTTGTGCTAATGTTGTGATTCAGAATATTTCTATTTGTGTAGCACGTTTCACATTAGAATCCCAAAAGTCTAATTATTTTTTTTTATTGCACAGAACTCCAATGTTGTCCTTCTAAACACAGAGTAAGTTGTACCCACTTCCTTCAGCAGAACCTCCTATGTATACCTTGGCATATGCCAGCCTCTGTTCAAAGTGTATTTTTGTATTCTAAGTTTTCAGTGCAGCAGATTCTATTTCCCTTTTAAAGATGAAAAAGTAAAAATACACAGGGATTCATTTCATTTGCCCAATTTCTCATAGGTAGAAAATAGTAAAGCAGAGACTTTATCCAGGTGTCTGTCTATAAAATTCACTAGTTTAATTGCCATGTTTTACTGCTTCTGCTCTACCAAATCCTTTGGGCAACCACAAGATTAGCTCCAGCTTTCTAAGATGCAGTCAGCTAATCCCCTGGTTGCATGTTATCCAACTCAGCCTTTGTTTTCTATGTTGAAGGACTTCGAATTTCCAGTCTAGGTCTTGGCTTCTTAACTTATCTGCTATAGAGGTAGGCTCCAGTGTCACACTGGTTGAGTTCAATTTTCTTGGGGCCACATTACGGTTAGAGGAAGACAATCTCTCGTCTTTTTGTTATAAGAGAGAAAATTCCCAAAATATCTAATTATCTATTACCACATCAAGTTCTCAAGGAATGTATCTAGAGCCAAGTGTGAAAACTTGTTTTCTATGGATTTAGTCTGGCCCTCTCCTGTGGTAAACTGAGTTGGGATCAATGACCTGGTCCATCTAGACTAATATCGAGACTCAAGACAGAAAGACCCATGACAGAAAACAGTTCTTGGCTCCTTCACAGTGAGTCCCCACTTCTTCCTCTCATCTTTACCCTCTGGACTTCTCTCTTCTACAGAAGAGGGAAGCCAGTAGGCCTTGGAGAAAGAACTCTTCTCTCTAAAGCTCAAAGCAGAGACATGTATGAAATAATTCTTAGCTACCACCTATTGAATGCTTACTACATAGCTAATTCGAGAGTTCTGTATGGTCAAACATATCAACACAGCATAAAAGAAAAGCATTGTGTGAGAGTCACCAGAATCCATCCTAGCTTATTAGTAAGTTCACACAAGTTGTACAAACTCAAATAACTATCCTCAGTTTCCTCTAAACTATTACTTTAATCATAGCAGAAGGCTCTCAAAGCTCCTGACAGCCAGCCGTGGCAGAGTCGAATGCAGCCTGACTAGCCACCTGTTGCGAGGTAGAAGCCAAGAATAAATGTGAGTAAAATCAACTTTATTAGTCAGGAAAAGAGACATCTGCCATAACAGCCAGTACAACCACCCCAAAAGACAAACTATAGTCCAAACTACTTCCCAGTTCCTGTTTGCTTCTCTCCAACCCTCCTTCACATCCAATATGGGAATCCCTGCCATTTATTATCTGCATCCTACCACAGCATAATTATTTTCACTTTTTAAAGTATGGGCTAAAACACATGTATTTAATATGCAATTAATAGATATGCATTAGAAAATTTCTCAAGAGATTTTTTTAACTGAATAATACATTAAATACTGAAAATGGAAAATGTTCTCATCATATGTAATTTTTTAATTAAAAATTAGGTGACATTTTAACTTTCACTAATTTGTTTTTCAATAATCCTTTTGTTTTTGTTTTAAATGAAATCAGGCAAGTTATCTCAAAACATTCAATTTCGGATTTATAACCTGTAAGGGAAGCTCCCAGTAAAAGCTGGGTTTTGATTGACAGAAAAGAAGAAAATCATTAATTGTGAAAGACCTAGCATGTGTCTGATGTGCTGGACAGGTTTAACTACATGTTATCCTTTTTAACACAAATATTATGTTTGTTAGGGAGGTATTATCAGAACCATTTTATTGATAAGAAAATTGTGTTTCTGAAAAGTTCACAAACTCATCTAAGGTCATATAGCTAATAATCAGTAGGTCGTCTGCTTACAGAGCTGCGAACCCTAGTAAACCTCACACTATATAGTTTCCATGTCCCATGCCTGAGGAACTCAAACACATGTGATAAGATGGCTATGTATCAGAAAAATGGCAGAACATCCCATAATGACATTATAGACAATTACTTTATTAGAAAGCCAAAATGTGGATTACTTGGATTATAAAGGCAAAGGAAAGTACAGTCATCCTGTACTTCTATATCACCATCACCTCATTAGTTAAGTACAGGTCAAGGTCTCCCTAGAATAACAATGAACCCAGGTGAGGAGAGTTGACTCCAGATCTCGTGATCACGGCCACATGGAAGAACCACGTTAAGTGTCTCTCTCTCTCTCTTTCACACGCAGACACACACACACACACATGCACACACCATACAGGACTCTAGAGAAGTTTCTAGAGAGTCAAGATAAGAATAGCAACATCTACACAGCAATGTCTGAAAGAAAAATGATCTTAGAATTAACACAGGGCACTGCTTTCAGAGCTACATTTACCTCTCATTGACGTTTCATCTGGCTCCTCACATAAATAAGGAATAATCACAACTACCTCTTCCATGAAGTCACTCGTGTATTTTAGGAATGCGAAGGCACAGAATCTAACCTATTATCAGCCACTGCTGAGAAGGAAAAGCTCAGAAAGGATCAGAGACACACTGGCATCAAAGACAGTGGTCAGAGTAGAATGTCTGAAACCGAGATGAAGGCAGAGTTGCCATTACTGGCACTGACAAGGTCTGGGTAGGAGTGAGGAAGCAATAAACTGAGGTTGGAAGATAAGGTCATGGAGAAGTGGAGTCCTAGGAACTGGGAGTGTGTAGGAAGGATCATCTATGTACATATTTAAATGGCCCGGAATTGAGATAATATTAATACAGGAGAAACAGAGTAAGCCATAAGAGAAGATTGCTGGGTAAAGAGAAGAGAGAATGCAAGGGTTGGGTAGGCAAAAGAAACACAAGTAGTGTAAGAGAGTTTAAAAAAAAGGCAAGAGCATGATCTGAAAACCACAATGACAAACAAGGAAGACATCTATTCTACTCCCAAGCCTAGTGGTATGAACTATGATTATAAGAGTTAAAAACAGCCACCTCTTGTCAGGCTTGCAGTGAAAGTAGCAACCTTAGGGAGAGCCAGTTGTCAGAGCAAGAAAGTGAAAGGAATCTTTTGAGAAAAATCTGAAACTATAGAAGATTTTGCTGATAATGGTCCATGGACTCTAGAAAGCATAGAGAGAATGTACAGAGGCTGAAATAATTAGAGAATGGACTATGATGGGGTGGGATCTGGGAAACAGAGGTTTGTTGTTGTTTTGTTGCTGTTGTCACTGACTTGAGATTAAGGACACAATGAAATGTGTCCCAATAAATTCAAAGCAAATGGTGAAGGTAAGGCTATGGGTTTCAGAGGTAGGAGGAATGATTTCTGGAGCTTCCTCTTTACCCTTAATGATGCAGGCAAAAGTTATAGAGGAGGTGTGGCGTTAATCACAGGGCACATTGGCACCTCACTGCACCTTATGGGGTAAGTACTATTATTATTTCCATCTTTCCTTATTAAAGAGAGAGCAACTACAATAACCCTACGGTGACTTAAAGCTCCATGGTAAAGGAGTCATGGACTGTGTAATGGTTAATACCGAGTGTCAATTTGATTGGATTGAAGGATGCAAAGTATTGATCCTGGGTGTGTCTGTGAGGGTGTTGCCAAAGGAGATTAACATTTGAGTCAGTGGGCTGGGAAAGGCAGACCCACCCTGGGTGGTCACCATCTAACCAACCGCCAGTGCAGACAGAATATAAAGCAGGCAGAAAAAAAAAGTGAAAAGACTAGACTGTCCTAGCCCCCCCAGCCTACTTATTTCTCCCACGCTGTATGCTTCCTGACCTGGAACATCAGACTCCCACTTCTTCAGTTTTGGGACTCAAACTGGCTCTTCTTGCTCCTCAGCCTGCAGACGACCTTGTGGGACCTTGCAATCATGTGAGTTAATACTTAATAAAGGATATATATAATTATGTATCTATCTCCTATTAGTTCTGTCCCTCTAGAGAACCCTGACTAATACAGCAAGAGTTGAGTTGTCTGTTTTAGGGAGCAGGGCCAAGTAGGCTCTTGAAGGCAGACAAAGTCACAGAAAAGTATGAAGAATGCACATTTGCCTGTGCATACACACTTTGAGAACTTGGGGATCACAAGTATAGTAGTCAACTACACTATGAATTTCTCCCTCTCAACAAAAACCCTATGATCTCCATGTTCCAGGACTGTGCCACCTGTGTTAACATATATGTTGTAAAATTTGAAGCATAATTTGAATATTTATGGTTTGCCTACTTTATTGTTAGTCTTAATTATGTTTTAGAGTATTCTAATATTTGCAGGATGCTTAGATCAATTTAGTTTCTTATCTGATAAGAAAATTTAGCTCATGTATAATAAGAAATACTGTAAGGAAACAAAAAGTTAATTCCTCTTAATATTAGCAAAGATTTCAATAAGGCCCTGCTTTCCTTCTTTTATCAAACTGGGGAAATATGGTTTATAACTTAAATAACATTGAAAATTTGGCTGAAAAATGCACTTAAAAAGCATTTATTGATGGCACAATACCAACCTAGAAATGTATGGCACGTGTAAGTCCAAGAGATTAGTGGTGAATAATGAATTGCAAACATCTCTGCTGGCAATTTTAACAATAAAATAATATTTAAAATATGAAGCAGGAGGATATGAGGAGGAAAAACACACCTGCGAGAGGGTACAGGAAAGGATTTCATCTAAGTAATATGACCTTTCTCAGTCTCATCCAACCCAAAATTTCTCTGCTGGAATCCAGTAATACTTCTTGTAATTGATTGTCATGCACATTAAGATGTGATCAAACTTTGCCAATATCTCTGACAAGAGTTCAGAAGACTGTTTTGCAAATCAAATATATGTGAAAATGTTCTAAGGAATAAGAACATTATATTTGTACTAATAATCATATCTATAATAATAATGCTGGTATTATTCCTACTCAGACTAATCTGAAGTGTTTACAGCTTCAAAATCCCCAGTATGAAAAGCGTTGGTAATCATGTCATTATCTGTCTGATTTTTTTAATTGTTTAACTTCCATAGGAATATATTTTTTCCAAAAATAGCACTCATATAAGACTTCTTAATGCATTAATAAAAAAAATTTTTTTAAACCTGTGGTTCCTTTTTTAAAAAAGGCAAAAACAGCAGACTTGCTTGGAGCTACTTATATTTATAAGCATCGAG
Organism: Ateles fusciceps; assembly: GCA_036589455.1. Lineage (NCBI taxonomy): Eukaryota > Metazoa > Chordata > Mammalia > Primates > Atelidae > Ateles > Ateles fusciceps. Next base: position 3,254,620 of record JAZHEH010001063.1, read on the forward strand.
AGTGTTGTTAGCTTGTCTTTCTCTATATGAATCAGACAAACAGAAACAGAAGAGTATATGAAGTTTCCCTTATTCTTCTATTTATCTAAAAAAATAAAATCAGAAAAGGAAGCAGCATTCTCACCTAAGAATATCCTCCCCCCTCAGCAATGATTCACATTTTTTCATGGATTTTTATTATTATTATTATTCTACCCTCAGGGAATTCAGATAGTAAATAAAAATTTATGATCTGAACCTCAATCTTTTCCTCTCCCCCAGCTAAGGATCTGCCCTGCATGGAAACACGTACATGAACTGCCAGGCTACTCACACAGCCATGTCAGGCTGGCAACTGGAAAGTTATTCCACCTCGTTCAGGGAGCAGAACGACACTCAAGCTGTTACCCTTGCTTTTCAAAGGCTGGAATTATCGTGGGTTACATCACCCTTTGGCAGAAATATTACCCTCCTGTGTCACCTTATGAAACACCACCATATGCCCACTCACATTATGGGCTTTTTTTTTTTTTTCATGAACATACATATATTCCTGAAGGTCAAATGTCCATGAACTAAGGAATTCCCAAAACCCTAAGATTAGGAAACAGATAATGACTAAAAATGGCCTTCATTCAATGAGGACCACTGATAGAGACTACATCGGCCTTTAGGAAAAAGGTTTGCTTTTTGTAATTCTGTACATTTTTCTACATTTGATCAGATTCCAAAGACTCTGCTCCCTAGACAAAGGTTTTCTTTCATCAGTGAGAGTTAATGCCTCAAGATGAGAGCAGAGTTTCCAAAAATGCTGACATTATCACCTAATTCACTATCCATCCCTAATTGCTAGACCAAGGCCAAACAACTAGACCAGATGACTAGCAAAGCAGTCTCTATTAATTATTCTATCACAATATTAAGAAAATTCTTCAAGGTGTCATGATGTATGTCACCAACCCATGAATATGTTATATACTAAATGCTCATATGTGAGTGTTTTCAACCTGAGACGCCTCTCCCTACAGAATCACTGGTTGAAGTTATAGCTATGTTCTCTGGCTAGCCTATAAAAATCTGTTTGAACCATTATGTACCTACCCCAAGTACACATAGAACTCTTTCAACTTTGTTTCAATGTTAATTAGAATATTATTTTTACAAAAAGAATGAATACAAAGTTTGTAATTATTTTAAGCTGAACCATATGAAAATGCAATTTTTGTAGGTCAAAAATAGCTGAACCTTGGTCCAACCTAATCCATTTATTCAAAAAGCATTAACTAAATAGTACGCACAAGAGAGAAAGAGGTTGGGGGAAAAAAGAGTGGAAGACATAATGCATGTATTTAGAGATCATCACATCCAGTTAATGCATAAATGGATATAATGGGTACATGACATGGTGAGTGGTGATTTGAAACGTTTTGACTCCAGGACAACTAAACTTTACAGACCACATGTGTTTTATATTACCAAGCAATGTCAGCAGATATTGTCACTTTGAGCCCAGCCCCCTTTGCCAAACCCACACTTTAAGGGACAGGAAGAAGTTCAGGTACTACCTGGCAGATAAACCATATGAACAGGAGTCAAATATTTATTAGACTTTACCTACCTTGGAGAAGGCCAACCGGTACCCATACATAATGGTCTGTAATTTAAATTCTCCTATAATTGTCTTTAGCTGTAACGTTCATTCTAATTTGTTTTGGGTAATAAATAGATTAATCAATTTAATAAGGATATTCAGTCTGTTTCCCATTTGAAAAATCCGGAGGACAAACACCTCTGCTTTGTGTTGGCTGCCTAATTACGCTAACTATATTTGACTGAGTATATATTAGACAGGGAGCCAAGCAGGATGTTTGGATCACAAAATGATCCCTTATTCTCAACTCCAAATTACACCATTAATCTTCAATTTAATTTCTCACAGATTTCCCCACAGTCAATAATACGTATGTGTTATATTATTAAACTTCTGTAAAATTATAGTTTGGGAAATTCAATGATACAATCTTAGAATCCAGTTCTGCTTCAATATCACTTTAAAATTTTAGTTATCTTTCTTAATATAGAAACAATGCTCATTAATTTTTTAAAAATCAAACAATGTAAAAATACAGTAGAAATTGAAAGTTATATGTAATTGAAGTGAAAGGGGTGAGGGGAAAGAGAGAGCAAGAGATGGTGATTTGAAAACAGGGTGACATGACATTGTTGTATCAAAATAACCACATCCAAAAAGCCATGACTATACTATTTTGCCTACAACAACTGCATAAACTATATATGACTAATACCAAATATTGGTTTACATAGAAATGCCTTATCAGTTTAAAGGAAAGAAGTCACCTCTCTACATGTCAAAAATAGTGAGGTGTCTAATTCTTTGTAAATTACTGTAAGATACATTATCTAACTTGATGACTCATTCTTTGAAGAGGTATTTATTGAGTGACTACCAAGCACAAAGCACTGCTGTGGCCACTGAGGGAACCACAGTGAATAGGCCCTGCCCTCCTGAAGACTGTATTCTGATGGGAAAGATAAGATATGAACAACCAGTTATACAATGAATTATTTAATTAGAATTGTTAATAATGTCCAAGGAGAGAAATACACGGTGCTCTAAAGAGAAAGCCATCTAACCCAGTGGGAGAAGTATGGAAGGCTGCTTTGAGGAGTGCTATTAGCTGAGCTCTGAAGAATTCAGAGTTAATTCCTACTTGGCAAATAAAAAGTTGGAAGAGGGTTGATGTAGGGGAGAGCCACAAATAAAAAATAAAAAATAAATAAATAGCAGTAACGAGAAAAGCCATCAGGCTATTCAAAGAGCTGAAAGGAAGCTAGTGTGTCAGGAATGGAGAGTGCGATGGGAAAACAGCCAAAGATAAAGCTGGTGAAGCAGGCAGGGGCCAGATCCTCTAGGGCAAGATTTCTGAACTTCAGTGCTATTGACGCTTGGGGTTAATGATTATTTGTTTGGGTAATCTGTCCTGCAGTAGCATGCTATGCAGCATCCTTGACCTCCACCCACTAGGTGCCAACAGCTCCCCCTTTCCCATAGGCAGTTGTGAGAACTAAACATGCCTCCAGGCTTTGCCAAAAGTCCTCTTAAGGACAAAATCACACCTGATTTAGAGTCACTGCTAGAGAGCCTTATCGGTGATATTAATAAATTTGACCTTTATTCTGCAAGCAATAAGAAAACATTGGATATTTTAAGAAAATGATTGATTTTTTAAACAATCTGGGTAGGACAAGTGGAGGTTAATTAAAAGAGCAAAATTCTACAGCTGCCAGATGAAAAAAAAAAGCTCTCTAAGCCTACAGAAGAGAAAGCAGGTTGGTAGGTCAGCCATTCCCAAAATGTTCTGAATGACCTCGATGGAAGTGGGGGACAGGACCACTAGCTGCGTACTTCCCAGTTGCCCATTCATTTATCTGAAGTTAGACTTAAGGGCTTCTTGTGCATCTCTGTTCACCATTCAGCCTGGCAGTAATATCTACACAGCAATAGCTAAATAAAACCTTTGTTGACGAATTGTCAGAATTCTAAAATGCATATTAGGGAGGGAGTGAGAATAAATTGTAGATGGAAATTATTAAAACGTAAAATATGTAGCATTGATTGTTTATTACGCTCCTTTGAGGACATAACACAAAACTAGGAAATCAAGTATCAAAACTAAAGCAGATATCAAATACTGAAAGAAAAGTTGTGCCACCAGACGCAGTAATTCTCTTTTTAGTAGAAGTGTTCTGGCTTCTTTATTGGCTAAAACAAAGAATCAGTCAACTGTTTCCACCCTTGTTAACTCAGTTCCTTCTGCTTTTTAAGAAAAACAAGTAATTTCTCACTGAGGTTTCTTTCTATTCTGATTCTGCTGCATTATTTTTATTTTAATGAGTGCTTGGAAGGTATTTATTATGTAATTTAATAGCAATAAATAAAGTAAATCTGGATGAGCTCCTAAAAGATTTGCTATATACCTGCTTATTTAAAATAAGGAAAAAAAAAACACATTTTCTATAATGACCAGGTAGATGTTTATTTTGCTTAGTGCCTCTCCCCTCCAGCCTTAATCTTTCCCTCTCTTGCTTGTTCCCATGTATGGGCTTCTGCCCATGAACTTACTGTTCCTTCTCCAACTGTGCTAGCAAACTATTGTCCATCTGTGCAGGATGAGTTTCATTCAAACCAACAACCAAGAAGCAAGATCCAATGTCCTTAAGCATGCTAAGATGAAAGAATAATACCAAAGGAATCCCTCTGACCCATGAATGGGATTGTCTTCAACAGCCAACAGTATCATTAAATTGCTCTCACTTGAGTTCTGGCTCAAAATTCCAGGCAAATTCCTGATTTTAAAAAAAATCATTAATTCTTAATTATTTTAATTCTTAATTCACTCATGCCACAAGTAAATAGAACGCCTACTTCTAATCACATGCAGCAGAGGTCCTTGAATACAAATGCATATTCCCACGACCCACTACAGACTTATGGAATAAAACTCATCAGATATAGGGGCAGACCATCTGTACTTTTCATGAAATCCCAAGGAAACTTGCATACCAAATTCTGATGCACACCAAAATTTAAGAATAACTACTAGACTAGCGCAATAATTTAGTAGTGGTCATATAACAATTATTAATTAGTCAGGGAAAGATAAATATAAGTCACAACATAAATTATTTTACCCCCAGACAGTCTCCCCTGATAAATCAAAATCTTTTTGGAGGAAACAACAAATCTTAGACACCTTTATTCCCAAACCAGCTGTATACCAGGTACTCAATAAATTTTAGAAAAATAAGTAAAAACGTCCATATCCACATGAATATCTACTTTAATTACTTTTATCATTTCATTTGTGTGTAAGAAGACATCTATATTGTATGACCCCCACTTACATGTGAAATCTAAAAATAAAAATCAAATACACAGAGAGAAAGTAAAACAGTGGTTACCAGTGGCAGGGTGGGAGGAAATGGGAAGATGTAGGTCAAAGCATACGAAGTAGAAGATGTATAGGATAAACAAGTCTTGAGATCTAACGTACAACAGAGAATTATACTTAATATTGTACTGTATTCAAGATTTCTGCCAAAAGAATAGATTTTAGATGCTCTTAACACACACAAAAAAAAACCTATGTGGAATTGCATGCTAATTTTCTTGACTATAATAACTATTTCACTATGCATATGTATATTAAAATATCATGTAAACATTAATTATCCTCTTTCCTCTGTGTCTGCAGATTCTGCATCCACAAACTCAACCAACTGTAGACTGAAAATATTCAGAAAAAAAATTTAAAATAGTGTTATAATAAAAAATACAAACTATAAAACAATGAAGTATAACTATGTACATAGCATTTATACTGTATAAGATATTATAAGTAACCTAATGATCATTTAAATTTTACAGGAGGATGTTTGTAGGTTACATGCAAATTATACACAGTTTTACATAAGGAACTTGAGCATCCACATACTTTGGTATTCAAGAGGAGTCCTGGAGTCAGTGCCCCACAGACGACTGTATTCAATAATTTTTTTTTTTTTTTTTTTTTTGAGATGGAGTCTTGCTGTCACCCAGGCTGGAGTGCAGTAGCCCTATCTAGGCTCACTGCAACCTCCACCTCCCATGTTCAAGCAATTCTCCTTCCTCAGCCTCCTGAGTAGCTGGGACTACAGGTGTGTACCACCACACCAGACTAATTTTTTGTATTTTTAGTAGAGATGGGGTTTCACTGGTTAGCCAGGATGGTCTCCAACTCCTGACCTCATGATCTGCCCACCTCGGCCTCACAATAAAATTTTATAAAGAAAATCTCCTGGACGTACAAAAAGAAAGGAAAAAAAACAAAGTACCAAGACTTTCACTTCATTTGATCACTTAAAAATGCTATACAAAAAGTACGACAATACCAGGTTCCTAGGAAGGAAATGCATGTTCCTCTCACCCACATTTTCTGAATTTTAAGTATACATTTTAAGTCTCAATTTTTAAAATAAATGAAAATAAGCCATTTTATACAAGATAGTCATAAAATTCTCAGGAAAAAAAATTAGATGACTCCCAAACCTCTCACTCAGCCTTCTCCCTCCATACTCCCCCACGTGCTGACCTGATAGCTCATCACTGCATTGCTCTTTTGCAACATCTGCCCCAGATGATGTCTGCGTCTTTTCAAAAACAAAAAACAGTTTCTGTCCTTGCAACAAGTGACCCACAAAAAATTCTAGACCACCCACTGGATTTGAGACATCAATGCAGGGAAAATGCAAAATAAGAAATGCAGAATTAGAATTACCAGTGTGCATGTACGAAAGTATTCATCCATTGGTTTGTAATGATATCCAAATTCCATGCATATAACATTTGGTATGGTAAACTCTATGCACCTTACACTAGTTCCCCCATTTTATTTATTCTGAATCTGTCTAAAAATAACAAATATTTTACTCATGAAGCACTCCATGAAAACTTCTGAGTAAGGGCATAAAATAGGTTCTTCATTCCTCATAAATCACTATAATTTAGGCTTTACTTGTCCCATTGGAGAGGATAATAAGAGGCTGATGTGCATAACATATTTCCTCAAAAAAATTTTTCGCTATGTTCTTCCTCACTCTGAACAAGCAATTGTAAGGCAGAAACTTGATGGTTGAAAGCAGGGTATTAAGCAATGTTGAGAGAGATCAGTTGCCAAATGGAGCTTAGAATAGGACTTTTAAAGGTAACTTGGATGAAATTAATGTTACATCATCTCAGTATCAGTGCTGTCTTTGTCATAAGTATGCCGGAGAATACTGCTAAGAACTCAAGGTAAAGAAGAAAGATGGCTCTTCTGTTTCATGAACAATCCTGAGATGCATACACACTTGCACAATCAACTTACAACCTCCACCACTGTCACCAAAGCAGATACCCAATCAGATTCAGTACTTCTCAACCTGCAGCATGCAAATGATTCGCCTGGAGAACAGATACATGAGCACTATCCCCAGAGATTCTGATTCAGTAGGTTGAGGTGAGGCCCAAGCATTTGCGTATCCAAAAACGTCCTAGGGGATGCAGATGCTGCAAATATGTGGACCACAATTTGAGTGGCATTCCTCCAGTTGATTTTTCTGATTCCTTTTACAACTCAGGGTTGCTTCTAGGTCATTTTAAGTAAGAAAGCTGCAGGAAAGCACACTGGGGGATTTGATGTGTATTATACCACTCTGAGCCCTGCATAAATAAGCATCTATGATGTTTAGATTGCTAAACTCACCAAAAAGGGAAATAGCCAGGGTCCAATGTAAGATAGTCTGACTCCAAACACCATGTTCTTTTCATTACACTACAGTTGTTATTAAAGTCAACAACTGGATAAGATTACCTGGGGGAGAAAGAGAGGACCCAAAAGGGGCTGAGGTCAGAACCTTTGGAAATACCAATTGTTATGGGTGGAATTGTGTCACACCCCCTCCAAAAAGAATATGTTGAAGTCCTAACCCCCAATACCTCAGAATGTGACCTTATTTGGAAACAGAATCTGAACAGAGGTGATCAAGGTAAAATGAGATTATTAGGATGAACCCTAATTCAATGACTCGTTTCCTCATAGAAAGAGGAAAACACATGCAAACAAGACACACAGGAAGAAGACAGTCATGTAACTAGAAGCCAAGGAACCCCAAGGATTGCTAGAGATAGAAGAGGCAAGGAAGCATTCTCCTCTAGAGCCCTCAGGGAGAGCATGGCTGTATAACACCTTGATTTTGAACTTCTGGCCTCCAGAACTGTGTGACAATATATTTCTGTTATTTCAGTCACCCCACTTCTAGTACTTTGTGACAGCAGCCCTAGAAAGCTAACATTTATATGTATAGGAACAAAGGAAGTGCCCACAAAGGACACTAAGAGGCCATGTTTAAAGGGAGATGAGTGCTATACCACAGGACCAAAGAGAGAAGAGGTCAAACTGAATTTAAAGAGAGACATGTAAGAATTTCATAGAAATTTCCTAAAGAATTCTTGTATCTCTAAAATGACCTTTCTGGCCAGATGGACAACTTCAACAGGCCATGTGATTAGGAAATCTCAAAACATTTTTGATCATTTGAGCTGCGACCAAGAAAGACTAAAAATGAACATTTACATGTCTAACAAGACCCTATTATTCAGAATGTTTTTATCATTTATTCTCAAAACAATCTGATGAGGTAGGCAGTATCTACACTCTTCATATCAGAAACTGAAGCCGAGAAAGAACTAATCTTTATGTGAAAATTATAAGCCTGCAGGCATTATGTTATTGATTTAACTGTTTTCTTTTTGTTGTTGTTGCTGTTGTTGTTGTTGTTGTTGTTTTTGCAGAGTGGCTCACATCTATAAACCTAGAACTTTCGAAGACCAAGGCAGGAGGATCACTTAAGCACCAGAGCTCAGGGTCAGCTTGAGCAACAAAGTGAGACCTTGTCTCTACAGAAAGAATTAGCTGGCATAGTGGCATGTGCCTGTAGTCCCAACTACTCAGGAAGCTGAGGTGGGAGGATTGTTTGACCCAGAAGATCAAGGCTGCACTAAGCCATGACCGTGCCACTGCACTCCAGTCTGGGTGACAGAGTGAGACCTTGTCTCATAAAAAAAAAAAAAGGTTTTTTAGAGCAATGTTCTAAACAGGCTACAAGATGAACTATCTACTTCACAGAACCTTCCTCTCTAGAATAAGATAGGATCCTTCCGCAATTTCCATAAGTGGAGCCAGGGCTGCTGCTGTTACTGTTGCTGCCATGTCTAAGGAGAGAAAGATGAGAAACACTTCTGCTTCCAAACTTGAGAAAAAAACTCAAATATTTATATATTTTTGAATGTAATAATTTTAAACTCTTAAGAAAAACTATAAAGCTTTTCTTTTTTAAGTGCCATTAAGCAGTTAAACCATCATCCCCAAAGGCTTGCATATCTTGCTCCCTTTTCTCCTACCCCATAGCCACCCTGTCCTTTCTCAAGTCACTAATATCTGCTGTAGAACAGTAATAAATACAGTGTTTTGGCATTTTCAAACTACTGTTTCATTTTTTTTTTTTTAAAGAAGTCAGGGAACTCTTTAGTGTGTGTATTTTTTTTTTTTTTTAGAAAAAAGAGAAAAACAGAAAGAAGGAAGAAAAAAAAGAATGAAATAAAGAGAAAAAGAAGAAGAAAAAAAAAGGGGGAGAGAGAACGGAAATCTTGCTCTATTGCCCAGGCTAGAATGCAGTCTACAAATGGATATTAAAAGCTTTTTTTATACTAATAATTGTGTTATACAATGGAGACAGGAAGGAATAAGGGAGGAAAATAACAAACAGCCAACCAATATTTCATTTAAACCTATGAAATGCTATGCAATTGCTAGGGAGTGATTTACTCCCAACCATGTGGTCACTTTTAGAATAAATGTGATGTGTTACCGAAAAAAAAATGTATATTTTGTGGATTTGGAGTAGAGAGTTCTATAAATGTTTATTAAGTTTACTTGTTTGAGGTTTAAGTTTAAGTCCCGGGTATCCTTCTTAACCTTCTGTCTCATTAATTTGTCCAATATTGACAATGTAATGTTAAAGTCTCCCAGTATTATTGTGTGGGAGTCCAAGTCTCTTTGTAAGTCACCAAGAAGTTGCCCTATGTATCTGGGTGCTCCGATATTGGGTGCACATAGACTTAGGGTCGTTACCTCTTCCCGTTACATTGATCCCTCTACCATTATACAATGTCCTTATCTCTTTCGGTTTCTATTACTTTAAAGTCTATTTTATCAGAGATGAGAATTGCAACTACTGCTTTTTTTTTTTTTTTTTTTGCTCTCCATTTGGTTGGCAAATCTTCCTCCATCCCTTTGTTTTGAGTCTCTGTATATCCTTGCATGTAAGATGGATCTGGATGCAGCTTACTGATGGGTCCTTTGAAGTGGCTGATACTGGTTGTTCCTTTCTATATATAGTGCCTCTTTCAGAAGCTCTTGTAAGGCAGGCCTGGTGGTAATGAAATCTCTGAGTACTTGCTTGTTTGTAAAAAATTTTATTTTTCCTTCACTTATGAAACTTAGTTTGGCTGGATATGAAATTCTGGGTTGAAAGTTCTTTTCTTTAAGGATGTTGAATATTGGCCCCCACTCTCTTCTGGCTTGTAGGGTTTCTGCTGAGAGATCAGCTGTGAGTCTGATAGGCTTCCCCTTGTGGGTAACCTGACCTTTCTCTCTGGCCGCCCGTAGTATTTTCTCCTTCGTTTCAACCCTGATGAATCTAATGATTATGTGCCTTGGGGTTGCTCTTTTGAGGAATATCTTTGTGGTGTTCTCTGTATTACCTGGAGTTGAGTATTGTCTTGCCTTGCTAGGTTAGGAAAGTTTTCCTGGATAATATCCTGAAAAATGTTTTCCAGCTTGGATTCATTCTCTTCGTCACATTCAGGTACACCTATCAAACGTAGATTAGGTCTTTTCACATAGTCCCATATTTCTTGGAGACTTTGCTCATTCCTTTTTATCCTTTTTTCTCTAATCTTGTCTTCTCGTTTTATTTCATTAAGTTGGTCTTTGACCTCTGAAATCCTTTCTTCTGCTTGATCAATTCGACTGTTAAAACTTGTGCATACTTCGCGAAGTTCTTGTATTGTGTTTTTCAGCTCCATTAATTCACTTATATTCCTTTCTAAATTGTCCATTCTCATGAACATTTCGTGAAACCTTTTTTCAAGGTTCTTAGTTTCCTTGCATTGGGCTAGAACATGTTCTTTTAGCTCACAGAAGTTTCTCATTATTCACCTTCTGAAGCCTGATTCTGTTGATTCCTCACATTCATTTTCTATCAGGCCTTGTTCAATTGGTGATGAGGCACTGCAATCCTCTGTAGGAGGAGAGGCATTCTGATTTCGGGTGTTTTCAGCCTTTCTGCGCTGGTTTCTTCCCATCTTCGTGGATTTATCCACCTGTCGTCTGTGTAATTGCTGACTTTCAGACTAGGTCTCTGAGTGGACGTCCAGCTTGCTGGTGATAAAGTTTCCTCTATTTCCTAATTTTCCTTTGGCGGATGCCCCTCCCCCACAGAGGTGGACCTTCCCGGGTTCAGCTGCACTTGCTTGGAAACTCTCAACCTTCAGCAGTTCCAACCGCTGTTTTTATTTTTTGTGTGTGTGGAGGCGGGTACCAGCCTTCCCCTGCGGCGACCCACTACGCCGGCTGAAACAGCAGCGTTAACATTCATGGCGCTTTTCTGCCCGGGAATCTCCTGGTCTGCTTCCCCACTTCAGTCCGCTTTTTAATCAGCTGAATGGGAGACTCTGCTTTCCCGGAGCTCCAAATGCCAACCAAAAGAGCACTCAGTCCCGTATACTCCGGACTGAGAACCGCCGCGTCGGGGCGCCTGCAAAACGGCCGCGCCCTCCAAAAGGGTCGCAGTGGCGACCCGTGGGGCTCCTCCGCCAAGAATCTCTTGGTCCGTGGGCTATGAAAATTTGTCTGAAAATGTGGCGTCCACTCACCCTCTGCGCTTTCAGTGGGAGCTACAATCCTGAACTGCTGCTAATCGGCCATCTTGGATCTCTCTCCCCCTTAACTGTTTTCTTATGTAATATCTACAATCCTCTGAGGGAGGCATCTTATGCACCTCTCATAGATCAGAAAACATAGAAATATTAGGTAAATTGCCCAAGATCAGAGAGATTAAAAAAAAAAAATTTTCAAAGTCACATGTTACCCCAAAAAATCATATTCTTTCCATGGCACTATACCTGGCCCGCTTGTGGGGAAGTGAGGAAGGTACTGAAAGTGGATTTATGAAACTATAGCTTAGTGACTTTATAAAAATAGTCAAGAGACATTTCTCTTATGTAGGAGACCTTGTGCATAAAGTGGCTGAAGAAACCATTCACATAAAGGTAATCAGAGTGTATTGCTGCCAAAATAAAATATTTCCCCACAAATGTATTAGCAAAATGGCTTTTCTGCTCAGGTGAACAACTTTAACTGGTCATCTAGTTAAAGGCAGAATTTGGAAGTCACTGTCTGAATTGCATGTATACTTAGTTATTCCTCTCCTAGAAAAAGGGTAAAAAATCATCAAGACATAAACCATACGTACATTACAATATAGAATCTAAGTGCTTTTATTAACATCACATTTTCATGCTATGCTCAAGACTCAATAAAGCTTTATGCTTTAATAAAGATTTCTCACAGCACTAGAAGATTTTTTTCAAAGACTATCCTTCATTTTAAGGCAGTCTTTCAGGTGTAAATTCTAAAAGATTTCAGTATTGCTAAAAATACAAAAATATAGAAGAGCAAATGATATAGCATTTTTTTTATTATTAAGTGTTTATTTTCTGAATCCCAGAGCTATAAAGGGTCTCCCAGAGGCAATTGATTTATCCATGTAGTCTTAATACTATATATTAATGTATTTTAAATAATGACCAGGATGGAAAGTCTCTAATAGAGTTGCCTCCATTGTGGCATCTCCTCATATTTGAAGGGAATCCTCAAGGCAGAAGACAGCCCTTCATGGGGAGACCTACCCATTCCCAAGCTGCCTACTCCCTACAACCAAAAGCACATAAATGTTCAACTCTGCTCAGTGTCTAAGAGAACACTGTAAACAGTTCCAGGTCAAGGGTCAAACAGAATCAGTATAAGTCTCCTTGGCTGCTAATTCAGTTCAGGTGCTTGCATCCCAATTCTGGCAACCTAGATTTAGTCCTGCGTTCTGCATTCAAGTTGTTTTTTGTTTTGTTTTGTTTTTTGTAACATGCATAATGCAAGTATGTCTCAAAAACTGAGACTTTGCCTTCATCTGACCAGTGCCCCTGCCAGAATAGAGCCTTACCCCTGAATTATGTTCTAGTAGCTGAAACCTTACCATTAATTGAATGGTTTCTCTGGTCTTACCAGTCTACATATCTACCTGGAATCCCAAGTACTTGCATGATACTACTTTATCTTGCCTATCAAAACACTTATAACTCCATGCTGAGCCTATATTTTGTCTGTTACTATACATCTTTAAAATGTGCCCTCCATATCATCAACTTTATTGAACTACACATGTCATCTCAATGCCTGTCCCATTCCAGTAGAGCAGGCTTTAAGCACAATCGATCCTGCCAATGTTAATTGTGTTACATCCAGCCCTATCTTAAACACAACCTGTGTGGTGACCACTTCTTGGATCTGCTCCAATGCAGGACTGTCAGCACCCTGTCTTTCCTCCACTTCTATAGGGTTCTCATCATCAGAATTTCATAATTTCTAAGTATCTCAATAGTTTTACAAAATAAAAATTATATCTTCAAAAAAAAGGGAGAAATGTCAGCCATAGATGACAAAGACAAAAGTCACATTTGTAAGTAGTTATTTTTCAGACCTAAAACAGAAATGTAAAATGTTATTTTAATTAACAATATTTTGTATTAAATCTTGCTGTATTTCAGAATAATATTTTCATTTAATTAGAATTATGGCAACTGAATCTCAAGTATTAATTATGTATATCTTTAAATTTTACTTGTTGGTGTTTTGTTTTGCCTCAAGTAATTTTAGAAATATATCATATATTAAGCATCTTGCAAGGAATCTAAGTTCTTCAAAGGAAAGAATTATGTCTTGCATATAATACATGATAGTTTCATCCTATATCAAATCCATAAATCCCTACGCATTGATTAAAACCACATGCTGAGGCATTTTATGGAGATTTGTAAAAGCTTTGCTGGCATTAGATTGAAGGCTGTATTAACAATTATGATAACTACTTTGGAAAAATAAAACAAACAAGGGAAAGCACAGAAAAGTTACAAGTGACACTTGTCCTAACACTCTAAAGCAAGTATAATCCCCTTCAATTCAAAAATCTATTAATTACTCTCGAGGCTTGCAAGTGTTCTACACAATTCGTAAACCTTTTTCCATCTTTGCAATGCATACTTTCAGGCACAGAGGTATTTGAGAACCAACAAACAGTATAATCCTAAGGTATTATTGGGCAGTGGGTGTTAAATATATATATATATATATATTTTTTTTTTTTCAAGATACCAGGATAACTCAGATTCCAAAATCTTCTCTACTCCTCATGTATTTCCTGTTGTTGGAATTGCCCAAAGCTTTTTAGTTCAAGTTCTTAATACTACTGGTAAAACTGGCAATAATCTGAGTGTTTTAACGTTTCAAACTTCTATCATACTTACACTACCTAGGGTAACAAAAACTCTGTAATTACAGATAAAGTGGTGAGAGGAAATGGATCATAAGGATGCCTAGAATCTAAGTCTGGGAAAGGGGCTATCAAAAGGGAGCAAAGGGCAAGATTCTGGGGATAAAACAAGACCAGGTGTGGACATTTCCCACAAGTAAAGCAAGCCTGCATAACCTGAGTTCTGGTTTACGCCAGGCAGGTGTCAGTGTGGCACAAACCAACAGAACCAGGACTAATCAATGTGAAGGTCACAAGTGATTTTCAACTCAGGCTTCTTCTCTTTATCTGGCTCCACTGTTTGCTTCCTACCTACTGTTAAAATCAACAGTCCTAGGCAGACTTTAGTCACATGTCAAACAACTTGGCGGGGCAATTGGTTTTGGAAAACTTCATGAGAACTAGACTCCTTCATCTTTAGATTTCTTCCTTTTTAGGTACTGCTATCCAAATGCTGGTTGAACAGCTGAGCTTAAAATCTCTCCCAGGTGCAATGGAAAAGAGAAGGCAATCAATCTCCTGCAAGCTTCTAAACCATGAGAGAACAGAGTAAGACCCAGGATGATCAGGCTGATTTCTGCTTCCCCTAAAATTTGGCAGAAAAGCATCTCCATCTGTGTTCCTTGGGCCCTTGGAAAATCACTGCGCCTGACATTTTAAGGCCCTGGATACCAGAGACAACATTCCTTTTGCAGGGAAGAACAGACTGAATCATCCATTAGATATGGCAATAGCTTTCTTTATGAAGAAACCTGACTAACTTATCTGGCAGACATCTGAGGCACAGATACTCTTTACTTAATGTAGACACAGCCTAGGTCATACAGAGAAATAAATAAGAATATAATTCCAAAGAAATATAAATTCCTACAAATTAAATTGATTTCATTCATGCTCCAGTTGCCCTGTTCATTTCCAACGTTTTTTATGCTGATAACTTCCCTCCCAACTTCTCTGTTCATGCTTGGGCTCACGCATTCTCTTAATCTGTTAATTATCTGTATTAGTTATTCATCAAATACTATATGCTTTTGGTTGGAACCTGACCAAGTAATTTTTTTTTAAGTTTCGTGCTCTCCTAGGAATAACTTTTAAGATGAAAATCCAGATTTCGTAACACAATGCACATAGTGACCTCCCTGGGGAAGATGTTACCATTAAAACAAAACTGCTTTCTGTCAAAGAAAAGTGATGTGGATGCTGATATTTGAAGCCAAAAATAAAATATTCACAAACAACAAAATATTTATGATTAAAGATGTTATGCTTTCAAAATTATGCTCTACAAATTTTGCTATGTCTTCTATTAAAAAAAAGTAGCCTAATGCTAAAGCGTCAGATACTAACCTGGAGCTATTTTAAATGTTCCTGTTTTTAAAATTTGAGAAACACTGTATGTAGAGAATCTAATTATTTTGTCCTCTCTCCTTACCGAAATCAATCAAATTACAATGGCTACCCAGAACAGTATGAGGGAAAACTTATCATTCACGACACATGTATAAAAAACAGCAAGGAGGTTTCCTTAACCAGTATTGCATGCAGAGTGTCAACAAAAGACAGGAAAGAATACAAACTGCCTGCTGTAAGAAAGACCAGAGCAAAAGACAGGAAAAAATACAAACTGCCTGCTGTAAAAAAGACCAGACCAAGAGATCTGAAAGCTAACAGAGAACTTAAGGGTAAGAACTGTGATCCAAAAGAAATTCTGAGGGAAAATAAGATGAATGGTGAAATCGCAAAGGAGGAAACCTAGCTAGAGAAATAAAAGGCCCCAGATAGACAGGGATACAAAGGTCAAAGTAGTCCATGGCCATAACGATGGATTCAGAAAGCAACAATGCTGTTATCTGCTCTTTAAAAACTAGGACTGAATCCAAAAGATTTAAGTGTGTTTCTGATACTATTTGACTCCAAAATTCAACCTGCTCCCATGTTTGCTGTATATCAGAGCTAGAAAAATGAGTTAAGATAAGTCAGTTCTTGCACTGATTTATTGCCATCCAATTAGGAAGCTCTTGTCTCACTGATCAGAAACAAAGATAAAGGAAAAAAGATACCATAAAAGCTAAAACTTCTGCAATCTTCTATCTCAACTGACTATACAAAAAGATACGCAGCACCTAATTTAGTATGAGTTATAAATCACTGCAAGTGCTAAAGAAAAAAAACAGATGTCAACATTTAAACATATTTTAAACATGTTTCTTCTGGATTTTGGTGATTATGTTACTGATAAAAATCATTTTTAAATGAACCTTTAAATGCCCTGATTTTGGCTGTCTTCACAGACTATATCTAATGTAAAACCACACTTATGTAAGTAAAAAATATTTAGACCTATATAAAATACTCTACAGATTTCTGTAAATATTGTTGCTATAATATTTACTTGGCCTACTTCCTTCTAACTCCCTAGGCCTTGCTAAATCAGCAAACACATCGGTCAGGGTCTATACCGGAATAACTAACACTATGTGATGGAAGGATTTGTCTTAGTCTAATGGTTATTTGGCAGATTACTGCTCTGTTTGTTAGGGGTGTTAAGGGTGTTAATATTTCAACATATTATTTGTAAAATCTTTTAACACATTATTTGCAAAATTTTTAAATATACCTTGATTTTTTATTCATCAGGCTAACACACATAGAAAACGTGTGTAGGAAAATTAAGATCATCTTAAAACAAGGAAAGTAAAATAGTAATAATAATAATTAGGTCAGGAACTGAAGCATCAGCAAATGTACTGATTTAATAGTAAGTAACGAACATTCTCTTATCAAAAGATTTTGATGTCTGTTCAGCACCTAACTGGTAGCAAAATCTATGAGACAGAAATAAAGTAGGAAGGGAGGAGGAAGAACAAAAGGAAGGCTAGGTCTCAAAAAGCCTGGAGTTTAGGCCCTCATTGATGAACTGTATGATATCTGGCAAGTGACAACCACTATAAACCTCAATTTTCTTTTAATATATGAGCTCAACTTATGTCTCAAGATCATCACAATTATCAAATTAGATAGTGGAGGTAATACTGTTTTGCAAATTATAAAGCTCTATATAATACAAATTTATTACTTCTGTTATATTTAGCTGAACAAAGGAAACAACCTCAGAAATAATGAATAGTAAATTTGGTTAGATGCCAGGTTTATTTGATCACAAAGTACTGTTACATTTTACTAATTTAATTTCCAATGTAGCTTTTCAAACTTATTTATCCAAAGTGTTAGTTTGCATTTTTTAAAAACCTATTAAATCAAAAACCTAACCGTATAATTAATCATTTTCTTTCCTTGAGGTATATATAGCCAAAGATATAAAAGAATTGTCATTTTACTACCTAAGAGAGATTTTTTAAATATTAAAAAATAACTTTTTGTGCCTATCTCAGTCTACTTGCCTTCAAGAATAATATAGTTCCAGATTCCCTGGAATGGCTGGATGCATCTAAATGGAAGTTAAAATGGAGAATATACAGGCTGAAAGTTCCTAACTAGAACCTCTTCACAAGTTCTAGTTGTGTAGGTCTTAAAACTATCATAAGAAAAACAAAAACTAACCACATACATTTCTGCTTTAAAGGAAAAAAAATATGATAAAGTGATCTCTGAAGCAAATCTTTTCAATTAACTTTTTTGTGATCACCCTACGATAATTAGAGATTGCTTCTAATCAGGAAATTATCTTTCAAATATCTGAGTTGAATAGTTTTGGTGAGAGCAGATATAAGACAATAATACTTGTGTTAGTCTGTTTCTCACTGCTATAAAGAACTGCCGAGACGGGTGATCTATAAAGGAAAGAGATTTAATTAACTTACAGTTCAGCATGGCTTGGGAGGCCTCAGGAAACTACAATCATGGTGGAAGGTGAAGGCGAAGCAAAGCACCTTCTTCACAAGGCAGCAGGAAGGAAATGTGCCAAGTAAAATGGGAAGAGCCGCTTTAAAACCATCAGATCTCGCGAGAACTCACTATCACTAGAATAGCATGGAGAAAACTGCCCCCGTGATGCAATTACCTCCACCTGGTCTCTCCTTTGACAGGTGGTGATTATCAGGATTCTGAGGACTATAATTGAAGACAAGATTTGGGTGGGAACACAAAGCCTAACCATATCAATACTCATGGAATACTGGAAATTAAAATCCTCACTTAGCAGCTCATTTTTTTCCTGATTACATTTCCCCAATTTTTAAAACTTTGTCACCATTTACTCTATTTAGTGTTCAACCTTTGATCATAATGATGTTATATCAAATTCATTATTACTTTGCCCCCCACTAGTTTCATTTTATTATTACAAATAAGCCTTATGATAAGTAAGCTTAATGTGAAAATTGTTAATAGATAAATAAAATTGAGAAACAAATGATTCTGCATAACCCAAGGCCTAAACTTTGCTATCACAATTGAATTATTGCATAGTAGATGACAGCAGCACCAGCAGTGTGTATTTCAGCTGAGAACTGCATATATATCAGACATAGATAGACCAAAGGAGAGGAATATGTCACCCAAAGATTAAACAATTTAGACAAAATATCTGTAGACAGAGCCACACTAAGAGGCAAACTACCCATGCAGCCGCTCATGTTGCTAAGAAGCTATCAGTAAAAATATAAGATGGAGAAAATTATATTAAACAATGTCCTCTTAAGGAGGAGATATATGAAAGAATACTTTGATAAGTCTCCTTAGGTGGAGTACTACCTCCAGTGGATAATGTCCAAGTCATAAATGTAATGTCTTCTAGGGAGGTGGGTATGGATTTACTGAATGAGGCACATATCCTAGCAAGCTGCCCCAGAATCCCTCCTCCACTGTTTCTGCCTTTCATGGCACTCCTATAAATAGACACTGAATAAAAAAATTAAAAAAATTTTCTCAAAGAGGCACCAAATCATGATCCTACCAGGGCAACCAGACATCACCTAACATGATCCTATTTTCGTGAGACACAATTCATTCTGGCAGCACTGTGGCTTGAAAGGGAGACACCATTAAACTCACAGAGAAACATTAGCAGACAATTGGAATCACCCAGGCAAGAAATAACTAGCACCTGAACTCAACCAGCGTTAGTGGGAACAGAAAGAAAGCAGCTGAATTCATGAGTTTGGATGAGGTCATAAAGGGAACAAGCAGTAGTGGGGGAGAGCAACTGAAACATTTCCAGTGGAATAATGAGCAAAGAAGCCAAGCTACACTGAGTTCAGGATGAAACAGGAGAATATGAAAAAAAATCATCTTTTTATAAAGATCGACAATAAAGGGATGTTTTAAATCATCTTCAATGTCATAAATAATCTTGCCAGAAAGTCGACATATATTGGAAAAACAAAAGGACACAAAAACCAACTTTTCAATGTGAAGTCAACTTATATAGAATTTACTATATTATGTACATATATTATTAAGTTCATTGAGACATATTAGAAACAAGAGAATATGTAGGAATCTTACCAAGAAATTGCAGAACAAAAGCCAACTCTCTGTACTGAGCACATCTGCAGAATTGACATGGTGCCACAGGGAAGTGTTGCTACCAATTGTCCATAACAGAGCGTGGCTTTGAAAAATTTGCAAACTGCCACTTGAATATCCAGAATAGTAACTTCACAGATTCACAAGTGCAAATCCAGACTAATGTTGACTAGAGCAATTGCCCTGTGCTGGCTCATTTGGGTGTAGAGTAAAATTCCCGAAGTTGTCTATCCCCTGTACCTGCAAGATAGCCCATTCTTTTGAAAAGAGAATTTGGAGATGCTTTTATTGTTACTACTACTAAATGCAAAGTAAATGCCTGAGACCATGCCCTCTGACCTTCCAAGGGACACATTCTGAAAATTATAACTGCCTCTCTCATCAAGATGTCAAACAGTAAAAAAGAATTAAAATTTTATTACAAACTTTACACAGCTCCGTATTCCCCTGCATATGTAAAACAAATGATCATTATCTATACTTAATAACATGAAACACCTCCACATTATTCCTACTAACCTGGCAGTAAACCCCTGCAACCAAAAACTAAAATTATTTTCAATTAGGCATGTGCTAAAGTCAGCTCCTAGGAGCCATATCTGGGCATTCCTTTCCAACTCTGTGCACGGTGATGTCACATCAGTAGCTTATATCAGCTATGGTGGGAGTATTTACACCAATAAGAATTGGCAAATACTATAAATTAAGGTTTTTGTCCCCTTTTATAGAGCTGGTTGTTAAACCTTTACCATCACATTACTACTCTAAGCGTCCCTTTCATCAGTGCATTAAAAAGCAGAATTGAATCCCTTCCCATCACTTAGTCTTGAAGAGTTCTCCAGGATTTCCAAAATGCCAACATTTCCCAGTCTTAAAGTTTACTCTCTCCAAGGTAACTTAACAGCATCCTTAGCGTTGCTAAATTATACCAGATGAAAAAAAAAATTCTTTTTTGCTAAATCAGCTTTTGATGTTGCTCTCATATTTTAGCTCTGTGCTTCCTGACAGCTAGGAGGCTAATTACTACTCTCCCATTCATCCATTCAGCAATCTTGGACTATCCTTAACCCAGTGAGGCATACAGATTGATCCTTACTCCTCCTCCGTCCTGCTTCATGCAAAAAGACTTCATTCAGATCCAGAAACAAATTCCCATATTTTTCACAAATAATTCCAATCTTACAGCTAATAACCTTGTTTTGCAAGTCTATAGTCCATGCTCTATGCTAGGTAATGACAATAAAAAGATGAATCAAACATACTTCCTCCATATGAAGGGATACAAGATCAGGGGGTGGAAAACAGACATTTAAGCGACTGCTTTTCTACGCCATATTAGGTAAGCTTCCAGTAGGAATAGAAGCAGCAACAATTGGGATTCCAGGAGAAATTCAAAAATGTATAATTTTTCATTACATAAATACTTCAATTCAATGTAATTCATTTACTTAGTGCCCACAGTGAGCCAGGCACTATGCATACCTATCACCTGTTCATGAGGGAGAGAAAAAAGACAGGTGTGCATACTGTCTGAGTCACTGGGGGCACTAAGTAAATAAATTACATTGAAGTATCCATATAAGAAAAATTGTACATTGAACTTAAAGAAACTTGCAAATAAGTTTTATAGATAATTTACACCAGAAGTCAGATAATGTTTTCTAAAAAGGGCCAGATAGTAAATATTTCATGCTTTGTAGTCCATATGGTCTCTGTTGGCAACTACTAAGTCTGCCTTTGTAGTATGAAAGCACTACTAGATAATACATAAACTAATAAACATGTTATATTTCCATAAAACTTTAATTGCAAAAACAGGCAGTAGGCCATAAGTGGCCCACAGCCATAGTTTGCCAACTCCAACTCCAATTTCAATTATCAAAATTAATATGACTCGAACATCTTCATGGGTGCCTCTTACATTTACCAATGTATCTTCTCATTTTACCTTCTCGTCCGTGTGTCCGTGTGTGTGTGGGTGTGGGTGTGGGTGTGGGTGTGTCTGTGTGTGACAGACAGGGTCTCTGTTTCCCAGGGGCTGGAATGCAGTGGCATGATCACAACTCACTGCAGTCTCAATCCCAAGTTCAAATGAGCCTCCAGCCTCAGCCTCCCAAGTAGCTAGGACTACAGTTGCATACCACCACGCCTCACTAATTTTTTTGTTGTTGTACAGACTGGGAGGGCTCACTGTGTTGCCCAGGCTGGTCTCGAATTCCTGGCCTCAGGTGATCTGCCCACCTTGGCCTTCCTAAATGCTGGGATTACGAATGTGAGTCATTGCACTGCACTCAGCCAACCCTCTTCTCTTTCTGAGAAGACTGGCTTATCCTTTGTGCAATAAGCAATTGGTAATTAGATACTTTTATTTATTAGTATTTTATTTTGAAACAATCCTCTGCTTACTCACCTTTGCTCTGTTTTCCTGACACCTGGCAATCAATAAGAAGCAAGTTAGTCCTTAGAATAGGCAATTGACACCACTGATTCCGTTAAAACGATAAAAACTGCTCTACCTAAATTCTAATTGTTCTAAAACTTTGGGGTCTGAGCCAGAGCATAAATGCAAAAGTAGAATCTAAGAGATTCTTAGATTTACCCACAAATGAAGATTGTATCCAAGCACTAATATTTATTGTTTGCTAAATAAAGAGTACGAGTTTAAAATCAGTAAGATTATTTCTTTAAAAGTTATTTATTTATTTGAAACTTAAATGAGAAATGAGTTCATTCTGACCTTTTCATAAATTAAATTAAACTAGCACTGGCTAAAAGGTGATGGGGAAGAAAAGCTGAAAAGGTTAGTAGGTTGTTGTTGTTTTTATTGCACAGAAATTTCTGAATTGAGCATTAAGCCAAAATATTGCAAAGATTCAGAATTTAATTTTCTGGGACCAGCAAACCAATTATTGATGGTACCATAAAGACTTCCAAAATGAGAGTTAATTTAATTCATTGTCATCCAAATCAAAATTGTGAAAGTATATAAAAAAAGCAATCAGTACATTTTCTCCAGGTAATAATTTTCCTTTCTCCAAGTTTCATGTATATTGCTACAACCCAGATTAATATTTTCTCAAGTAATATTAATATTTTACCTGTTTGGTTAGCATAAGATGCTGCTCTAAATACATATATTTAATATTCTGGTGTATTTCTTAAAATAGTCTTATTTCCTTTCATTGTGACTTTGAAAGAGCACCTCTATACATACAAAAAACAGAAAGACCCTAAATACAGAAACTAACATAGAAAGTATGTAAAATTGTTATATGAATGTAATAAATGCTGTTTTATTAACTTTGAAATGAATCCAACCAAAAAATTAAAAATTTTGTAACAAGCTATTTAATGTGATCCTATTTGAAATATTTGTTTACTAAACACGTATTTTAGCCAAAAATAATGCAAAGCTTCTAGAATGCCAACAAAATGTCTTTTAATAACTCAACTCATTAGAAAAATGTTGAGAAAGACTCTCTACCCCTTTTCACTCCTTTACAAGTTGAGGAGCTGCACAACAGAGTGGAATGAAATTCCCTAATTTGAAACCTGGTTCTATTGCTTAGCAGCTGAATGACTCGGCAAGTTATTTAACCCGGCTCCGAGTTTCATGAAATGGAAATAGTATTAGAACCTATCACACAGGCTTGATGTGCCACTTACATGAGCTAATATTTGTAATCCACTATAAACAGAGCTTACTACATAGAAAATGTTGAATAAATGTCAGCCATTAGTAATATGTTCATTTTTCTTGGTTAAATGTGATTTTATTTACTACAATTTAACCTCATAAATGACCAACAAAGATTAGAGGCTACAGCTACATAAAAAGGAGAATTGGGGTCAAGTAGTTCGGACAGGAGAAACTACAGCTCAACTCAACATCACTCTAGAGCTCAACTACATCAACAGCTGTGTACTTCCAGTGACTAACAGTGGATGCTGCTGCAGGCAAGATACCAAAGCAATGTTTTGTGTCAGCAGCATTAAGCAGATAGGAAATCAAAAAAAGATTATATACAGTAACAGAATCTGTGGTTGCCAACTGTAGCTTTAATACAGAAAGCCTGTCTATGAGTGTAGAAATTCAAATATGGACATGAAGCTAAAAAGTTTGTACTTAGTCTTTTCAGCCCTTTTCACCGTTAGTGCCTTAGATTTGATGTGAAGACTTACCCATTGTGTTGCCAAGAAAGCAACATTTTAAAATTAAAGTTCCAGGACACTGAAATCTAAGTCTGAGACTATACACAATCTCAGAGTTCACCTCAATATCTCCAGCCTGAAGAAAATGGATAAAAGGTACAGGATACTTCAAGCTTTAGTGAACTGTAACTTATTTTTAAAAAGAAGGGGAAGGTATATTTTAATGTGAATTACATTTTAAAGCAAAGGCAATATAATGGTACTTCTAGAACCTCATAAACTTTGAATAAAAATGGAGTAGTTCATACTTAATGCTTTGTCTCATAAACCTCTTCCAGATACTTGAAATGTTAAAGCTGCTACTTTACATAAAACAATATGCTCTTCTATAAAGCTGTGTTCTAAATACATGATGCTTGGGTACATTTCATGGCATTTTAAAATGCATTGTTTTCTGGACTTGCATTTATTGGTGATTTCAGGGATATAGAATTATAAAACAGTGTCACAATTTAAAGTATGCAAACATGATTTCATCACAGAATCTTATTTTTAAAACAGCATTTTTATCTTCTAAATAAGATTAAAGTACAGAAATTAATCTCATACATGTAATAGCTGTTTTAGATCACTATTGCTACAGAAAATGTTTGCATCCCTCCAAAAATTCATGAGTTAAATTCTAATAGTCAACGTGATAGTATTAGGAGGTGGGGGTCTTTGGGGGTGATTTAAGTCATGAGAGTGGAGTCCTTATGGATGGGATCAATGCCCTTACAAAAGAGGCCTCTGAGAGCTCCTTCCCTACTTCCACCACATGAGGACTCTAGGAAGCAGTCCCCCACCATATACTGAATCTGCCAGCACCTTGATCTTGGACTTCTCAGCCTTCAGAACCATGAGAAATACATTTCTGTCATTTATAAACCAAACCACGTGGGTATTTGTATTTTGTGACAAAGCCCAAATGGACTGAGATAACTATAGCAGTCAATATTTAACCCATATATTTCAAACAATAAAAAATTAAATGCCTGAAGTAGAAAAGAGCCTCTCCATGTGATATTTTCACATACCATTTAGTCAACTTATTACAACGATAAGTATAAATATTTCTACATTGTCTCCACTGGAACTAATTTTGATCTTTGGCAGCAGAATTAAACTTATCAAAGATGATTACGTGTTATGCAGGTCACAATTACTATTGTCCCAGCATTTCAATGACAAACTAGAAAGACAGAAAAAAGCAGAAGTGATTTCAGGTGACTGTACCTAATAATTTCTAATAATAAAAATCAACAATCATCTAAACAGCTATTAGCTATCCAGTTATATTTTAGATTGCATTTTTCAAAGTTCAGGTTGTAACCTATTAGTAGATCCTCAGAACCAATATAGTGGTTCACAACTTGCAATTTTTTAGTAAAATGATAGCGTATTAAGAATACAAAAGAATAGAAATACTAGAACATATCTATGATAAAAGTATCTTTTCACAAAGTCTATTTTTAGTTACATGAGTATGTATGTGTGTGTTGGATTACAATTAAAATCCATTTCTTATTATAGGTTACTGTCATAACCTTTGAAATTCAATAGAGAGCTATCATACATAAATGTAAGTATAATATTAAAATGCAAAATTATTAACTCTTGCTTCTGTGTAGTTCACTTCCCACTCAAAATCAGGATTTCAATACATGCCCACAATATCTAAAGATCTAGCAAATATAGAAAAATTGTTTTCTGCATTAAAGGCCAAATTCATTCCTGTTGTTATGACTTAGGTTTATGAAAAATTGAATACTTTTCTTTTTTATTGCTCTATCTCCTATAATGCTTTTATTTTGAAAGAGGTGGTGGTGAATGTTAGAAGTTGAGTAAGACAAGGCAACCCACGCAATAGCTTGCTGCATCCCCAGACATTTAAAACGCTCCCTTCCTCAATTTAGCAAAATGCTATTACAGTAACTAATATTTCCTCTAATTTTTGGAAGTATGAATAGAATATTATTGCATTAAAAACAACTAACCACAATATTTAGATATAGAAAAGTTCACCTGATGTCTACAACCACCAGTGGGACATATTAATTAAATTTAAATTAGTAGTAGTATTTGCACGTGGTCTAACCAGTCAGTGATAGCATATTGTTGGAAGAAATTGTTCTAGAACTTGCAGGGACCTGGAGGTCTGAGGTCCATGGGCTCCCCCACCAACCCCACTTCCCATAAACATGCCCACTCTCCAGGTATCCCATCTCTGTATTTTGCAGCTTTGTAAGGCTGAGTTAAGGCAACCACTGGACACTTGGGTCTGCTCTGACTCTATCTTAACACCTAGGAATGAGCAAGTCCTTCCTCAAAGATATCCCAAAAACAGGGAGATCACCTATGTTTTGAGCATGAAAATGAAAATCAAAAACTATCTGGGACACACCAACCACTGCATTCACTAGCAGGAGAAATGGGTGCTGCCTACATCAGGCATAACAACAACGACAACAAACAATAAAAAGATGGGGGGCCCAAGGGCACTTCTAATCTGTCATTAGGATAAAGTTAGCTGGAATTTTGTTCAAAGTTTTTCTATCTATGCTCTTGAGAAAGCCTGTAGTTTTTAGTCTCTCATGCTGTCCTTTTCTAAGATTGGTGTCAAGAGTGTATGTACCTCTCATTGCTCCCTGGAAACGTTTTTGATGGAATACTGAAATTGTTTGTTCTTTGAAGGCTGGGATGAACTTATCCATAATACCATCTGAGGCCAGTGTTTAATTTGTGGGAAGATTTTTACTAACTGATTTAATTTCTTCAATGCTCATAAAATGTTTCAAGTTTTCTATTTCTTCTTGAGTTTTGGTAGGAGGTGATCTTCAAAATTTTTTCCCCTTTTGTCTAAGTTCTCAAATTTATTACCATTAAATTATTCACAGCATGTTTCTGATGTTGTTAATCTCTTAATTTTTTCCTTTCTTTTAATTCTTAGTATTTTTTCTCTTCCTTGCTTTTTTCTCTTCTTCTTCTGATCCATCTTGCTAGATGTTATGTTAGTCTTTTAAAGAAGCCAAATTTTGATTTTGATGATCTATCTCTTAAAACTGTGTTTTCTTCTAATTATGATTATATGAGGGTTTATTCCCACTGTATTATGTTGTGTTTTCTATTTTCTTCTCATTTTCTATACTGCTTGTTCTTCTTATTTTTTGCTTTATTTTAAATTATTAAATTACTTTGTCATTCCATTTGTTTTACTTTATTCAGTTTGGAAATTGTGTACCCTGTCTCTTTTCTTTGAGTTCCTATACCTGTGATGCATACTTAAGAAGGTAAAGTCTAAAATTACTATCATTATCCTCCTTTCAAAAAACATAAGAATTTAGGCCACTTTAACTCTTTAATACTTCACACACAATGATATGCGACTGCCATATATTTAACTTCTGTCACTTTAGCCACACTAATTAGACATCGTTGTTATTGATTCATGTGGTGGGTATCAGTTCAGCTGTAACCACAGGTTTCTGATTTCCTTCACTTACCATTCCCTCTTGCATTCAGATCTCACTTAAGGAATCACTTTTATGTTCATTATTTATAATTTCCTTTAATGAAGAATTAGCCAATGGAGAGCTCTCTCTTTAATTGTCTGAAAATATCTTTGTTATGCTCTCATTCTAAAAGAAAAGTGATTTACTGAATATAAAATTGAAGCTAGAGAATTGTTTTCTTTTAATAATTTAAGATATTATTCCACTGTCTCCTGGTTTCCATTCTTGCTATTGAGAAGTCAATCATGCCTGTCATTCCTTTGTAAGGAATATGCCTTTACTGTGGAGCTGATTATAAGATCATCTCACTCCCATGATGATGGGCCTTTAGTAAGATTTCCTTTTGTTCATTTGGGATTCCTTGGGTTTTTCCTAACCTAAGGAGTAGGATCTTTCATTAATTTTGCAACATTCCCACTCTTCAAAACGTGCTTCTCCCTCATTCTCTTCCTCCTCCCACGATTCTGATTAGATAGACATTAGACTTTTCACTTATTGTTTTATTTTGCCATATTTATAGAGTACTCACTATGTGCCAGGCACTGATTTACAGACAATGTAGATACAGCAGTGAATAATTCAGCCTGAGTCCTTCCCTCAGAGGTCTTACATTTGAATGAGGCAGGCAGTCAGTAAGTAAGTACAGCTATAGTGTGTCTGACAGTGCTGTGTTTCATATGCTGGCCTCCTTTTCATGTTTTCTCACCTCTTTTTTTTAATGTGTCCCTTTTATGCATTCTTTCATTCAAGAAGTAATTATTCAACTGGGCATGGTAGGTCACACTTGTAATCTTGTCATTTGCGGAAGCCAAGGTGGCAGAAACACTTGAGCTCAAGAGTTTGAGACCAATCTAAGTAACACGGTGAGACCCCCATCTCTACAAAAACTTTTAAAAATATATCTGAGTGTCGTGGCATAAGCCTGAAGTCCCAGCTATCAGAAAGCTGAGGCAGGAGATCCCTCAAGCCCAGGAGTTTGAGGCTGCAGTGATCTATGATGCACCAATGCATTCTATCCTGCAGGATAGAAGGATACCCTGTCTCTTACAAATAAAAATTAAAAAATGAAAGTAATTTTTGAACCACTGCTGTGGGATAAGCATTTTTTAGGCCCTGGGGCTGCTGCACTAAGCATGAAGAGAAGTCTATTGGGTAGGACTGGGAAGACAAGCAACAAATGACTATCTTAATAGATAGATAGAATGTCACCAGGTAACATACTGTGAAGAACACTAAAGCCTGGTAAGAGACAGCAGAAGTTTAGCAGTGGGGGGTTGCTGTTTTATAATACATGGTCAGGAAAGGTCTCCAGGATAAGGTATTATTTGAGCAGAAACCTGAAAGAAATGAAGGAGCAAGCCATGTGACCACCTGAAAAGTATTCCCCAGACAGAATAAACAGTAGGAGTGACGGTAAGTTCATCCTGAGTAATTTTCAGTGCTTCCTATAGGCCACAAATTCCATTTTCAGCTCTGTCTACTGATTAGGCTGTTCATTAAGTTTCTAATATAAATTTTTATATTTTTCATTTAGATGTTCTATTCATTTTTCAATTCTATATAATCAGTGTCAAGGTCACTTTTTCCTCACTTATATTTTAATTCAATCCTTTATTTTTTCCAACTATATTAAAATATTTTTATAATTTTATGTCTGATAATTCCAATATCTCAAGTTTTTGAGGATCTGTATTAGTTATTAATTATCATTGTTTCAGAAAAATATTTTTTTAAGAGAAAAAGAGAAAGAAGGAAGAAAAAAAGAATGAAATAAAGAGAAAAAGAAAAAAAAAAGGGAGAGAGAACGGGAATCTTGCTCTATTGCCCAGGCTAGAATGCAGTCTACAAATGAATATTAAAAGCTTTTTTATACTAATAATTGTGTTATACAATGGAGACAGGAAGGAATAAGGGAGGAAAATAACAAACAAACAGCCAACCAATATTTCATTTAAATCTAGGAAATGCTATGCAATTGCTAGGGAGTGATTTACTCCCAAACATGTGGTCACTTTTAGAATAAATGTGATGTGTTACTGAAAAAAAATGTATGTTTTGTGGATTTGGAGTAGAGAGTTCTGTAAATGTTTATTAAGTTTACTTGTTTGAGGTTTAAGTTCAAGTCCCGGGTATCCTTCTTAACCTTCTGTCTCATTAATTTGTCCAATATTGACAATGTAATGTTAAAGTCTCCCACTATTATTGTGTGGGAGTCCAAGTCTCTTTGTAAGTCACCAAGAAGTTGCCCTATGTATCTGGGTGCTCCTATATTGGGTGCGCATAGACTTAGGGTTGTTATCTCTTCCCGTTACATTGATCCCTCTACCATTATACAATGCCCTTCTTATCTCTTTTGGTTTCTATTACTTTAAAGTCTATTTTATCAGAGATGAGAATTGCAAGTACTGCTTTTTTTTTTTCCTCTCCATTTGGTTGGCAAATCTTCCTCCATCCCTTTGTTTTGAGTCTCTGTGTATCCTTGCATGTAAGATGGATCTGGATGCAGCTTACTGATGGGTTTTTTGAAGTGGCTGATACTGGTTGTTCCTTTCTATATATAGTGCCTCTTTCAGAAGCTCTTGTAAGGCAGGCCTGGTGGTAATGAAATCTCTGAGTACTTGCTTGTTTGTAAAAAATTTTATTTTTCCTTCACTTATGAAACTTAGTTTGGCTGGATATGAAATTCTGGGTTGAAAGTTCTTTTCCTTAAGGATGTTGAATATTGGCCCCCACTCTCTTCTGGCTTGTAGGGTTTCTGTTGAGAGATCAGCTGTGAGTCTGATAGGCTTCCCCTTGTGGGTAACCTGACCTTTCTCTCTGGCCGCCCGTAGTATTTTCTCCTTCGTTTCAACCCTGATGAATCTAATGATTATGTGCCTTGGGGTTGCTCTTTTTGAGGAATATCTTTGTGGTGTTCTCTGTATTACCTGCAGTTGGGTATTGTCCTGCCTTGCTAGGTTAGGAAAGTTTTCCTGGATAATATCCTGAAAAATATTTTCCAGCTTGGATTCATTCTCTTCGTCACATTCAGGTACACCTATCAAACGTAGATTAGGTCTTTTCACATAGTCCCATACTTCTTGGAGACTTTGCTCGTTCCTTTTTACCCTTTTTTCTCTAATCTTGTCTTCTCGTTTTATTTCATTAAGTTGGTCTTCCACCTCTGAAATCCTTTCTTCTGCTTGATCAATTCGACTGTTAAAACTTGTGCATACTTCTTGAAGTTCTTGTATTGTGTTTTTCAGCTCCATTAATTCACTTATATTCCTCTTTAAATTGTCCATTCTCATGAACATTTCGTGAAACCTTTTTTCAAGGTTCTTAGTTTCCTTGCATTGGGCTAGAACATGTTCTTTTAGCTCACAGAAGTTTCTTATTATTCACCTTCTGAAGCCTGATTCTGTTGATTCCTCACATTCATTTTCTATCAGGCTTTGTTCAATTGGTGATGAGGCACTGCAATCCTCTGTAGGAGGAGAGGCATTCTGATTTTGGGTGTTTTCAGCCTTTTTGCGCTGGTTTCTTCCCATCTTTGTGGATTTATCCACCTGTCGTCTGTGTAATTGCTGATTTTCAGATTAGGTCTCTGAGTGGACATCCAGCTTGTTGGTGATAAAGTTTTTTCTGTTTCTTAATTTTCCTTCGGCGGATGCCCCTCCCCCACAGAGCTGGACCTTCCCGGGTTCAGCTGTACTTGCTGTGAAACTCTCAATCTTCAGCAGTTCCAACTGCTGTTTTTATTTTTTTTTTTTTTGTGGAGGGGGGTACCAGCCTTCCCCTGTGGCGACCCACTACGCCGGCTGAAACAGCAGCATTAAGATTCATGGCGCTTTTCTGCCCGGGAATCTCCCGGTCTGGTTCCCCACTTCAGACCGTTTTTCAATCAGCTGAATGGGAGACTCTGCCTTCCCGGAGCTCCAACGCCAACCAAAGGGCACTCAGTCCCGTATACTCCGGACTGAGAACCGCCGCGTCGGGGCGCCTGCAAAACGGCCGCGCCCTCCAAAAGGGTCACGCTGGCGACCCGTGGGGCTCCTCCGCCAAGAATCTCTTGGTCCGTGGGCAATGAAAATTCGTCTGAAAATGTGGCGTCCACTCACTCTCTGCGCTTTCAGTGGGAGCTACAATCCTGAGCTGCTGCTAATCGGCCATCTTGGATCTCTCTCCCATTTCAGAAAAATATTACCACGAACTTAGTAACTCAAAACAACACACGTTTATTGTTTCACAGTTTCTGGGAGTCAGGAGTCTTGCCTTGCTTTCTTGCACAAGGATTTTTACTATTTTACCTTTTCACTGAGGACGCAGCCCTTTAGTCTCTAAAACCCACTTTGGCTGGGCTTTAAGCTTTATCTCCTGTCCTCTGCCCTCAGCAGCCAAGAAATACAAGCTTCTATAGGCAGACGGATCTAGGAATGTTGCAAATAATAAATATAATCATGCACCACATAATGACATTTTGGTCAATAATGGGCCACATACACAATGGAGCTCCCATAAGATTATAATGGAGCTGAAAATTTTTTCACCTTGTGATAACACTTATAATGTCCTAGCTCAATGCGTTACTCAGGTGTTTGCAGTGATGCTGGTGTAAAACAACTTACTGTGTTGCCATTATTGTATGTGTTATACTTTTATAAGTACAACACATAATGCTTAATGATAATAAATGACAATGGTATTGGTTTATGTATCTACTATACCATATTTATCACTATTTTAGTGTGTACTCCTTCTGCTTAAAAAAAAAAAATTAACTGTAAAACAGCCTCAGGCAGGTCCTTCAGGAGGTATTCCAGAAGACGTTGATATTATAGGAGATGGTAGCACCGTGTGTGTTACTGCTGCTGAAGACCTTCCAGTGGGAAAAGATGTGGAGGCTGCAGACAGTGATACTGATGATCCTGACCCCGTGTAGGCCTCAGCTAATGTGTATGTTTGTGTCATAGTTTTTAGAAAAAATTTTAAAAGGAAAAAAGTTTATTTAAAATTTTAAAAATATCAAAAGCTTATAGAATAAGAATATAAAGAATGTCACATGTTCCTCATAAATATATACATCTACTATGTATGCATAAAAATTAAAAATGTTTAAATGGAAAGAAAATATTTTTGTACAGCTGTATAATGCATGTGTATTTTAAGCTAAGTGTTATTACCAAAGAGTCAAAAGTTTAAAAAAATAAAAAAGTTGATAAAGTAAAAAAAGTTTTAGTAAGCTAGGGTTAATTCATTATTGAAGAAAAAAACATTTTTAATAAATGTAGTGTAGCCTAAGTGTACAGCATTGATAAAGCCTACAGTGGCATATAATAATGTCCTAGATCTTCACCCTCACTTACCACTCACTACTGACTCACCCAGAGCAACTTCCAATCCTGCAATCTCCATTCATGGTTAAGTGCTCTGTACAGGTGTGCCATGTTTTGTCTTTTATACGGTATTTTAGCTCTTAACTTCTCCATGTATTAATATGTTTAAATACACATATACTTACCATTGTGTTACAATTGCCAACAGCATTCAGTGCAGTAATATGATGTACATGTTTGTAGCCCGGGAGCAACAGACTATACCATATACCCTCGGTGTTTAGTCGGCTCTACCATCTAAGTTTGAGAAATTACACTCTGTGATGTCGCATGACAAAACTGCCTAACAACGCATTTTTCAGAATATATCTCTATCGTTAAGAGACACAAGACTGTATATACTACCATTGGGTAATGAAAGAGGAGTCATAAGATGTGAGGGAGAAAAATATCCTACATTTTTAGTATGATCTCCTAATATAACTTAATGAGATTGTCACTAGGAGGTACCTCATCTTATGATGTGCAAGAATTCATTTTGGAAAGTAGACACACCACGAGAATAAGTACAACAATACGATGCCTGAGGAAAACTAAGAAAACATCATTTATTCATTCATTCAATATTTACTGAATGTCTACAAGGTATCAGATCAGACAATTAGTTCTAACTTTTGAAGCCATATTAGTGGATAAAGGTGGCAAAAATCCTTGCCTACTGGGAACTTACATTCTAGTAAGCATGAGGGTAATAAGCTATTTATTGTAAGAGTGGGGAAGACATGGCACCAAGAGGCCCAGGGAGCCTCAGGAAAACAAAGAGATGCCAGCCTGGCCAACATGGCAAAATGCCGTGTCTACTAAAAGTACAAAATGTAGCCGGGTGCAGCGGTGCACGCCTGTAGAACCAGCTACTCCAGAGGCTGAGGCATGACAATCGTTTAAGCCTGAGAAGCAGAGGCTGCAGTGAGCCGAGATGGTACCGCTGCACTCCAGCCTGGGCAACAAGCGAGATTCTGTCTCAACAACAACAACAAAAAAAGATGCAAAACATAAAACTCCCTTATCCAACCACTTTGCTTAGAGTTGAATGATACCCCTCATTTTTAAGATCAAGTCTACTGTCTTAATATATTTTCTAAATCTGTTAACAACACACTCTATTCTCTTGGAGGAACTTACACTTCTTGCATCTGAGAGGGGAACACTGATGGGGCATAAGACTAAGAATAATACTGGAATAGGACATGTGGTTTCATTTCGACCTGTCAAGAAGTGAAAGACTTCCTGATGCCACAGTGGTGGTAGAGGGCTGCTCACTGAATCAGGAGTACAGGTGCCAAGCCAACGTGGCCTCTGCCCACTCTGAAGTTCTATCCTAATGAGGTCCAATTCCGCTACCTCCTTGTCTTGACTTGCTTGGAATGATATGGAGATGTTAACACACCTGTATCTGTTTCCTGTCAGTGCCATAACAAATTAACACAAACTTAGTAACTTAAAACAACACAAACTAATTATCTTCCATTTCTCAAGTACAATAAAGGTCTCACTAGACTAAAATCAAGGTGTCAGCCAGCTGCGTTCTTTGCTGGAGGCTCTAGAGGTGAATCCATTTCTTGCTCATTTATGTTGTTGACAAGATTAAGGTCCTCGTGGTTGAACAACGGAGGCCCCCATTGTCCTGCTGGCCTTAGGGTGAAGGCCTTTCCCAGCTTTTAAAGGCCACATTCCTTCGCTCCGGCCTCTTTGTTCTGTCTGCAAAGCCAGTAACAGCGGATGGAGTCCCTTTCATACTTCACATTTTTTTCTTCTTCTCTGTCTTACCTCTCTGATCCAACCGGAGAAAGGTTTTCTGCTTTGATGGACTCATGATTAGAGGGCCTACCTAAATAATTTAAGATCTCCCACCTCAATGCCCCTACCCTTGGTCACATCCTTTGTCAAATAAAGTAATATATTCACAACTTCTGAATATTAAGACATGGACATATTTGGTGGGACCGTTATTCTGCCTGCCACACAACCCTAGTAGCTTGGCTCTATGGTGGTCCTTCAGCATGAAAGTTCTCCTGGCTATTTGTAGAAGGTAAAATGGGTTATAATCTCTTACTATTAAATATTTCCCCAAATAAAATAGTCCTCTAATTCCTGGTGCTAATCTAAACTAATAAGCATAATAATTGGGCTATATACTACTCAGAGTTATGAATAAATCCAGGAGCCATTTCTTACTATAAAATTCTATTTATCTGTTAAAGTTTATCTAAAGAAACAGAAATATGTATTCTATACATAGTTGGTTAACCTTTATTCAACGTCCCTGGGAACTTTCTATAGCAATGGAATCCATTTAGTATGCAGCCCTAGAAATGGCACCTTTGATAGAAAGGCAGACACAGAGACACTGAAGTGTTCATCTTAATGGTTAACCAAATTATATTTTGCTGTCTTTCTATTTGTACAATGAATGCTATTCACATAGAAAATCCTTTGTTATCCAGATGAACACCAGATGGTTTCATGTATCACTTATTATGGTTAACAGAGATGTACAACATATAAATTTCCTATAATCAAAACTCATTTTATTTTTGAGACGGAGTCTTGCTCTGTCACCCAGGCTGGAGTGTAGTTGTGTGATCTCTGCTCACTACAACCTCTGCCTCCTGAGTCTGAGCAATTCTTAACAGCTGGGACCACAGCTATTAAGTTTCAGCCTTCCTAATAGATGGGACCACAGGCATGTGCCACCATACTCAGCTAATTTTTTTTCTTTTTTGTATTTTTAGTACAGATGGGGTTTCACCATGTTGACCAGGCTGGTCTCGAACTCCTGACCTCAGGTGATCCACTCTTCTCAGCCTCCTAAAGTGCTGGGATTACAGGCATGAGCCACTGTACCTGGCCAATCCAAAACTTTTAAGAGCAAAACTTAATCATTGTTCATGATACAGATATTTCTAAAAATAAATCAAAATATAAAGAAAGCCAATAGTTTTTAGTGTGTAAGGGTGGCTGGACAGACACACACACACACACACACACACACACACACACACACTAGATTGGATAATCCTAATATTTAAGATTAAGAAAAGGAAAGCAACTTGTAGAAAAACAGTAATGAAAGTTGTTCACTTACATTGTTCCTTAGACAATGGTAGGTGCTTAATATATATTAATACATTGCTCACAAGAGCTGTGTAATTTATGTGGCATGGTTATTTTAGAGATGAGGAAACTGAGGCTCAGGGGTAATTTTTAAAGCTTATTTAAGTACAAGTACCTAACAAGTGACAGGGCTGGAATTTTAAATCTGAATCTGAGTTCAAAGTTCACGCTCTTTTTTAACTTTATGAAAAACTTTATATAACAATTGTAAACACTATTATTTTTTACATGATGAGGACAAAGGTATTTATATTTTGTGGAATTTTAGAACACATAGAGCTATTTTTCCATATTGTGTCACTGCACATATGCACAAAAGGTTTGTGTCTATTTAAAATCTGTAATTGCAATTCCACAAACCCACTTGGTTTTGAATAACTACAAAAAAAATCACAGTTGTGCCAATAAACAACTTACCTGTGTTTTCTTATTAGTGTATTGCCAGTATAGCATTAAACGGGAACCCAGAGACAGCTTGTGAGCCAAAAAAATGAAAAGAGAATAAAAGAAAAAATACACACCACCCAAGTCTGTTGGACTTTGGTTTTCACATTTGCTCCAGAATCATACCACATGGTGGATTCAGCAGAAAGAATGCAAAATCTTAACACAGTTATCCAAACAAAAATGTTTCTGTTCAATATAATCATTAAATATTTCATTTTGTTCATACATAATTTTTTAAATAACATATATGACTGAATTGCATTCCCTCATAAGTGCTATTAAGGTACACGTTAGTTCACTATGTATTAATCCATCTGCAAACCTGTCACAAATTGTGACTTTGAAATGAGCATAGTTTTCATATAATCCTCAGAACTTCCAATACCTATTACTGTAGGAATGCCACTAACAATCCTCACAGTAAATCTACTGAATTTATACCATTTTATAAACTGGAGATTCAGCTTCTGTTGTCTGTATTTCTCTAAGTCATCCATATTAACTATTTTCACTAACAATATGAAGTCTTGTGCATACATAATTGAATGCTACATATAATATTACTTTAGATAGCTGTTGTTGCTATATTTTAACACTATGCTCCCTCAGGATTAAAATCATGCAGGCTTGTTTTTCCTCCAAGGAATTTAGTTCCAAAAACCAGTCATAGTAAAAGCATTTTCTGTAAGCTATTTTCATAATGAGTACAAGCTTTGCATGAAATCAGAACGTATTACACAACTTATGTGTTTTACTAGGAAAGAGCTCATTAAAGT
This sequence comes from Ateles fusciceps, assembly GCA_036589455.1. Lineage (NCBI taxonomy): Eukaryota > Metazoa > Chordata > Mammalia > Primates > Atelidae > Ateles > Ateles fusciceps. The sequence goes on from JAZHEH010001063.1 coordinate 3,291,745, forward strand.
GATACACCTCACTTCCAGGAAAAAAACCTGAGCACCAAACAGCAGTCCAAATGTCAACAATATTTATATGAGGAGTAAACAGGAACAGAAATTTCCAAATTACAAAAATCAAATATTCAGCAACCTATTGCAGACCAGGATTCTGTGAATAAACAATGACTGATTATAGCGGGGAGCCTCTTGGCTCTCAGTTTCCTGCCTTGTCTTACCCATGAAAATGCCAAAACAATGTTGAAAAAACGTGCACTTGAAAACTCCAAATCATACTCAGCTTTGCAAAATCAGTATTGAAACTAAAATATGTGTGATACTATCTGGGCACAGACCCTGAGCCCAATATATTATAAACTTCTTTATATCTATTCTTAGCATGTGTTCGTATCATAAATATCATCAAGTGTGGTCAATTTTTAAAATCATATAGGTTGACTGGCCAAGAAGCACTGTGTATGCTAATAAAAATTCTGTGTGTGCGTGTGTGTGTGTGTGTGTGTGTGTGTGTTAGTGATTAGTAGGGGCAGAACTAAAACTCTGAGTTCTATACATATGATATTTTACCTCAAAAGTAATATTTACACCTGTTCTCAGCCTCATCATCCACAAAATAATAAAAGAAAAATGTTTTTCTCTTGCATGTTAGTAGCAGAACACACCGAAAACCTCCAGAGCCATACCACTTTATAAAAAAGCTGGTTACAATTATTAATGTCAGTGTAATCTGGAAACCACCAGTGCATGTAAGAAAAGCTGTAGATAAACGCTGTCATTTCTATGTGATTAACGATAGTAATTTTTTCAAAGGGAAAGAATTAGCAACTGAGAATTAGTAACCAAAAAGTAAAAAAAAAGAATTCCCCATTCTAATAAAAGGCTGAGTAACACTTCTTCTCCTGAAACAGCCCTGTGTGTGTGTGTGTGTGTGTGTGTGTGTGTTTGTGTGTGTGTGTGTGTGTGTGTGTGTACATAGTAGGGCATATATATTTCTGGGTTATATGAGATATTTTGATACCAGCATGCAATGCATGATAATCACATTCAGATAAATAGAGCATCCATTACCTCAAGCATTTATCCTTTGTGTTACAAACAATCCAATAACACTCTTTTCATTATTTTCAGTGTCCTTTTAAGTGTCCAATTAAATTACTTTTTATCATCCACCTTGTTGTGCTAACAAACACTAGGTCTTATTCATTCTTTCTAACAATTTTTTGTACCCATTAACCATCCTCACTTCCCTGACTTCCCCCGCCCCATCCTCACTAATCTTCCCAGCTTTTGATAACCATTCATCTACCCTCTATCTCAATGAGTTTAATTATTTTCATTTTCAGTTTCCACAGATAAGTGAAAGAACACGCAATGTTTGTTTTTTTCTGTGTCTGGCTTATTTCACTTAACGTAATGAACCTCCAGTTCCATCCATGTTGTTGCCAGTAACAGGATCTCATTCTTTTTATGGCTGAATAGTACTTCACTGTGTATGTGTACCACATTTGCTTTATCCATTCATCTGTTGATGGACACAGGTTGCTTTCAAATCATGGCTATGTAAAATAGTGCTATAATAAACATGGGAATGCAGATATATTTTCAATGTACTGATTTCCTTTCTTTTGGACATATATTCAGCAGTAGGATTGCTGGCTTATATGATAGCTCTATTTTCAGTTTCTTGAGGAACCTCCAAACTGTTCTCCATAGTGATTGTACTAATTTACATTCCTACCAACAGTGTATGAGGCTTCCCTTTTCTCCACATCCTCACCAGCATTTGTTATTGACTGTCTTTTGGATAAAAGCCATTTTAACTAGGATGAGATATTTCATTGTAGTTTTGATTTGTATTTGTCTGAAGATCAATGATGTGGAGCACCTTTTCATCTGCCTGTTTGCCATTTGTATGTCTTCCTTTGAGAAATGTTTATCCAAATCCTTTGCCCATTTTTTAATTTGGTTATTTTATTTTTTCCTATAGAGTTGTTTGAGCTCTTTATATATTCTGGTTATTAATCCCTTGTCAGAGGGGTAGTTTGCAAATATTTTCTCTCATTCTGTGGGTTATCTCTTCAGTTTGATTGTTTCCTTTGCTGTGCAGAAGCTTTTTAACTTGATGTGATCCCATTTGTCCATTTTTGCTTTGGTTGCCTGTGCCTGTGGGGTATTACTCAAGAACTCTTTGCCCAGTCCCATGTCCTGGAGAGTTTCCCCTATGTTTTCTTTTAGTTTCAAAGTTTGAGATCATAGATTTAAGTTTTTAATCCACTTTTATTTAGGTTTTGTATATGAAGAAAGATAGAGGTCTAGTTTCATTCTTCTGCATATGGATATTTAGTTTTCCCAGCACCAATTATTGAAGAGAAGGTCCTTTCTCCAATGTATGTTCTTGGTACCTCTGTCAAAAATGAGTTCACTGTAGATGTATGGATTTTTCTCTGGGTTATCTATTCTGTTCCACTGATCTATGTGTCTGTTTTTATACTAGTACCATGCCATTTTAGTTACTAAACTTCTGTAGCATAATGGCCCAATTTTTTAATGGTAAAGTCTCAGACAGAATTTTACTCTGCTTACAATATGAAAAGGAACTTTCAAGAAATGTTCAGGTGACTTTCAAATATCCAGGTATCCTTTAAAAAAAACTAATAAAACATCAGACTTCACAATTAGATTTGCATTTTCATATTATTTGTTTACTGCATTTATTTCAACTTGAGTGTGTATCTATTACTTTCCTTTTAATAATTTTTGGTTTTACTTTTTGTTTTTTTCAGATTCGAAAAGCACAGAAAATTCTTAGTGTCAGATCCTCACATCTACAAACTGTATTCCATAATTCCACAATAACTCAATTCTATAATCACTGATCTACAATTCCTTTTACAAAAAAAAAAAAAGAAATAAATAAAAGAAGGCTTATTCACCTTTCTCACTTTGAAAATACAGACTCAACATATCAGAACAGATGTCCATATTTTTTAATACAGGAAACATTGTGATGAATGTTCTCATAGGTACAAATGAAAGGCAGGAATAGATATACAAAGTTAATCTTCAAGAAACTTTAAACTACAAATACCCCCACATAAGGTGATTTTCATTCTCTGTGAACCTTGCTTTCCATTTCTATGGCACACCCTCAGCTACCTAGGCAAATCAGCCACATTGGTGTCTTGAGGATGGAGTTTTGAGAGAACAAGATGAGATGGGATTAATTCTCTTTTTTATAGCTCACCTCTGCTCTCTTTGAAATGCTGAAAAATAGCAAAGTTAAGCTATTTTTTCTGCTGGTACCCAAAGAACAATTACCTAGTCTTCTACCTGCCTCTTTGAAAAAAGTCTTACAATAGTTAAGTAAGGGGGTCATCTATCCTGCCGGTCATACCATCAGAGGGGTTCACTTTCTGTTAGAACATGAAAATGGGAAACTTACAGACTCAAAATATTATTCAAAAACCTCCTTTATCAAGCCTAAAATTATCTTTGACTTCATATAAAGGATTCAGATGTCTTGTACTACTTGGCCATTGTCAAGAATCACTGGGAAATAAGAACAAGCAGTCTACATGATTACATCCATCAGAAATATTTATAATCATAGACAATCATTTGAAAGTAGAAACGATGAATTCCTACTAAGTGAATGCTTCAGTGTTACCAACATCAATGCCATCACAAATAGAAAGATGTGACTCCTAAACTATAAAAGTCTGAATGCCACAAATTTTCTTCACGTTTTTAAAGTTTCCTGTGTGGGGACATCACAAAGCATATACTCTCTAGAAGCAAAGAGAGCCAGCTTGAAAACCTCAATCACAAAAGCAGAGCAATTTTTGTGCTGCAATTTCCACAGAGAGGATTTATTTATGTGATCTATGGAAGCCATCGTTAAATGGCTTCTGGGCTCCACGCTAGTCTCTTGTTCTCCAGGCTGACTCCTTTCTTACTGCTCCATGACAGCCTATTAACCTTTTTAGTTTATCTGTGACCCTAACAGCAAATCCCTAATGGCATAGGGGCAGGAAAGAATCAAAACAGAGATTTCTTTAAAGGTGTGTTTTGTTTATTTTCTGGAAATCACTAATCTGATGCTCTTAGTATGAGTCCAAGGGGACAAGGATGGCAACTAATCCTCTGCCCTGTACACACCACATAACACGTTACCAAAATTAAGAGCATGCTGAACTACTGCTTTCCAAGGCTTAAGCTATTTTTTGGATAGATAGCCACTTTCAGATGCTACATACACCAGGAGTACACTCAAATTGTATTCAACAGCATGAACAACTCCCAGTGGTACATGAACAATAGACTAGAAACACTTTAAACCTTATAATGACACTAGCTAACAAGTGTTGAGCAGTTCATAAGAGCCAGAAAACACGTAAGTTCCTTATATACATATTTTGAGTCCAAGTGCTCACTTTTTTTACTTGAAGAAAGAAAACACATAATGTTACCCAGGATTCAACAGTCCCCTTTGGTTGTTTGAATTTTAGTTCTTCCACATGACAAGAACAACACAATAGTGACCAAGCACACTGCTTCACTTCAATGTGCATGTTCATGGCATGCATCATTAACACTTCAAAGATTTGCTAACCCATTTTAAAATAAGAACACTTTTATTTAGATTAAATACAATGCTTGTTATAGCCAACATATATATGTCAAGTTCTTCCTAATATTTATAATGTTGCAAGGTGGCCTTACTTCCTAAAGGCATGCTAGTCTTGGGAGTAATATTAATTTATCCATCCATCCATTCATTTATTCATTATTTCCAGAGCTGTCTGAGACCAGCTCTCAGCAAAGAACTAGAAAAACTTCCAAAGACACAGAAGGCAGTTTCCTCTTTAAGATATTTGTTTCTTGTGCTGCTTTATTTTTAGAACATTATTGGAGAATTTGAGGTTAAAAAGTGTCTTGAATGAGATGTAATAACAGCTTTGGACTGCAGAGAGGTCTTAATCTCTTTCTAATACTGACACAATTTGCAACATTTTTAAGCAAACCTCAAATAATATGATTTTTTCCAAACATACAAGAAAAGTCTGTGTGTGTATATATGTGAGAAAGAATATGTTGCAAAGCTCACCAAACACATAATGAAAACAGTCATTAAAATATACCAGCTAAGAGCAATAACTATAAAAGCAATTATAGTCAACAACCTGATACTTCACTTTCCTTGGTTTAATTGAAACACAAAGGCTTTTGTTAGCAGCTCTTTGCCTAGGGAGTTTACGTTGAGGGCTCCCTTACTGATGGAGGAAGTGGCATAGCTCTATTTTCTTGCCTCTGCTAGTAGTTAGGGCTACACTTAGAGTAAAAAATATTATTATTATTATTATCCAATGAGTTAAGTGTGATGTGATAATAATTCAGAAATTATTTGCACTTCAAAAAAATAACATCCCAGCATCCCAGCTTTCCACAGAAAAGTCTCCTAACTGCCTTGGACTCTGAATACTTTACCTAAAGGTTAAATAATCATGAATGTCATTTTAGTATATCATAAGCTGTCACTACACTCTTTCTTATTTTTTTTTTCTTTTCTGTTTTCCATGTTCATCATTGCAGGGGACAATGCCTAGTTTATTATATTCTTATTGTTCAGCTTTTGGTTATCAAACATGAATGTTTCGGCTACACCAAATTTCAGATAGAATTACCAAACCTGAACACATGAAATAAATGGGTACAACCCATCATCACTTAATGCCCTTACATTATTAATGTGAAGTTAAGTCCTGTTTAAGATGCAAACTGCAAAGAATGCTACTTAAGTAAAAAGCAAAAGTCTTTCAACAAATATGTATTAAACCCCTTGCAGACAGACATAGTTCAAAGTACTGTAAATACAGTGATGAAGAGAACCTGTGGCATTCCTCTTATGAAGCTCAGAGCCTAGTGATCAGAGGGTGTAAGTGCTAAAGAAAGACTAAACGCAACAATGTGATGGAAAACAATAGGACAGGCCTCTCTAGGAAGCTGGCATTTAGGCTGAAATTGGAATGCTAAGAAGGAACAGCTCTCCAGGCCCGGGGAAGGTCAGCATGTGGCTGGAGCACAGGGAGCGAGGGTGAGAATAGGATCACACAATAAGCTCAGAGAGGAGGCAGGTGAACGATCATGTAGGACTTTGTGAGCCTGAGTAAGGAGAGTGGTTTTTCTTCTAAGTGAGATGGGAAGCTTTGAGGGAATTCAAGCAGGAGAGCAACATGGTCTCATTTACACTTTTAAAACATTACTCTAAGAACTTTAGGAGGCCAAGACAGGAGGATCACTTGAGGCCAGGAGTTGGACACTAGCCTAGGCAACATAGTGTGACTCTGTCTTTACAAAATAAAAATGTTTTTAACAAATTACTCCAACTACTACACACAGGATGTACTGTTGGGACACAGCAATCTATGGGAGGATTCTAAAGAGAGTTCCAGACCTGAGCCATGATGTTAGAGGAGAGGAGACAACTTGAGATAGATTTTGAATGTTAGTTTAATCGTACCTGGCTGATAGAATAAATATGGAGAATAAGGCTAACTTCTAGATACCTGGCTTGAACAACTGGATGGATGATGGTGTCATCGTGAGATGAAGAAGACTAGAAAAAGCAAACTTGTGAGGACAGGGGAAATACAGTTTTGTTTTGGCTGTGTTCTTTTTGAGATGGCTATGATATGACATTAGTTCTTGATGTTTTATTACACAAGACACTTCGCTGACCTAATATTTATAGAAAATTAATAGTATATTCATAGGCAGGGCAACTAAACTTACATTACATTTCAAGTACGATTTTTTCACACTCATTTTCCTCCAAACATGCTGGCTTAGACAAAGTTGCATCTCCAGAGAAAGAGAGTTAAAGTAAAATGTAAAATGGGCTTGAGGACCAACATCCTTGAGCAACAATCTTGCACCTTCCATGTTAAAATAATCCACTCCAGGCCAGGCATGATGTGTCATGCCTGTAATCCCAGCACTTTGAGAGGCTGAAACGGGCAGATCACTTGAGCCCAAGAGTTCAAGACCAACCTGGGCAACATGGCAAAATTCCATCTCCACAAAAAATTAGCAGGGTGCGGTGGTATGAACCTGTAGTCCTAGCCAGCTACTTGGGAGGCTGAGGTAGGAGAATCATCTGCGCCTGGGAAGTTGAGACTTTAGTAAGCCATGATCACACCACTGCACTTTCAGCCTGGGCGAGGGAGTGAGACCTTTACTCAAAATAAATAAATAATAATCCATTCCAAAGATCAAAATAGTGAATGATCCAAATAAGATGGAGCAAAGTAAAGAAGAAAAACTGATACCCTAATCGACTGACAAAGATTACTTATATCCTAGAGTGTCTTATTCCTTTGCAATGAGAACTGTTTAGTTAGCTCTTGGATGATAAGGGAAGCCCATCGACCTAAAAAAAATGTTCTTGTTCCCATCTAAAGCCAGTGAAACCTTTAAAATCTCTTCCTACTGAACAGCACAGAAGACAGAGCAAGAGCTAAAACAAACTAATCCAAGATACTGCTCCTGATAGTAGAAAGTGCCACATCCAGTTTATGGTGTCATGGAAAACACAAGCAGGCAATACAGATCAGGGGACAGAGTAAGACAAAGATAGGGACTAGAATCTGAAAAACATCCGACAGGTATCCTAAATGCTCACCTGAAGATTTCACTATTACTTTGTTATTGTTCCCTTCTATGTACTACACATCTTACATAGCTTGTATTCCTCCATTTCATCTTCACCTTAGGCCTTTGAGGTAGATGTTATTATACTCATGTTCAGAAAACTCATGTTCAGAAATACTTGAATAGGATTGTAGTTTGTAAGTGGTAGAGCCACGATTTGACTTTAGGTCTGTTTAACTTCAAAATTCATGTTAGTATCCCCCCTATTTTTTATTATTTGCTGGATACATTTTTTATTACATAGTAGATACCTAGTATAGTTTTAGTTATCTGCAATCATAAAGTGACAGGCCATGAACCAAGTGGACCCAGATGGTACTGAGATCTTCCTATGCCACAACTATTCAGATAAAAATGAATCATTCTGTAGAATGACAAGAGTAGGGATTGTCTCCAATGAGATGAAATAGCCCTCACACATGGCTTGCTGCTAAAGCAAATTAGGTGTCTTTCTATCTTGACTATACCATAGTATACAATACAAATGTTTTGAGTCTACATGTGCTGAATTTGAGGTTGGTGAGTACAAACTTGCTTCCAGTTTATTGATTTGCCTAGCAAAGCATTAAATAGGAACTTAACTAGTTCTCACTGAATGTACAATAATTAACTTATGCAGCACAGGTATTTTTAAGTATAAAATCTGTTATTATTCTTTTCCTTCCCAAAGTTAAAACACACACACACACACACACGAAGAGAAAGATAATGTGTGGCAAAGTCAATATTAATTTCAGGTTTCTGTGCTCAGACAATATATAGACCACCAGGTACCATGGCATTCCAGCAGCATGACTGCACAGGCACAGTTTTTCCAGCAAATATATCATAAAGTACTTTATTTTTGCATTGAAAAAATTTCATTACTTAATTTTGCTTAATCTTGAAATTAAAGGGTTTATGTAAAAGGATCATTTTTTTTAAACCCTCAAATTCTAATCTCTAATGCAATTTAATTGTTTGAAGAGTGACATGTCTTATGAGCTAATTAATAATTTATGAAAATTATTAAATGGTGATACATTTACTAATTTTAGAACAGTTGCAGGAAAACATATATTTTCATTTTTTTCATAGCTAACAAATCCATAGCTATAAAATGTCGTAAAATTAAGAAAGGCCTTTTTCCTCTTGCTTCTGAAACCGTTCTTCAATCACCAATTTGTTTTCACAACAGACAGCATGAAGCAAGCTTATAAATGCAATATTCATACCTAGCATATCCAGAATCCTTCTATCTACATGAAATATATATTTTTGAGACAGAGCCTCACTCTTTTGCCCAGGCTGGAGTGTAGCAGTGTGATCTCAGCTCACTACAACTTCTGCCTCCTGGGTTCAAGCGATTCTCCTGCCTCAGCCTCCCAAGTAGCTGGGACTACAGGTGCATGCCACCACATCCAGCTAATTTTTGTATTTTTAGTAGAGATGGGATTTTGTCATGTTGACCAGGCTGGTTTTGAACCCCTCACCTCAAGTGATCTGCCCACCTTAGCCTCCCAAAGTGCTGAGATTACAGGCATGAGCCACCATACTTGAAGATCTTGAATTTTAAAGATTTAATGACTACAGGAAACTCATCACAAATGAAGGACAGACATAAATGTTATTACATTTTCAGATGCCAACCATTGAACCAATAACACAACATTCTTTTGCATTGTTATGAAGTGAAATATTTGTATAACAATAACAGCTATCATTTGAGTAGTTACTATATGCCAGGTACTATTCATATATTATTTAATATGTAGATAATTTAATGTACTGTGTATTCCATTAAGAGGGAAATACAGAAAAGCAGTGTCCATCATGGTGGACATACTAGCTATCCGCTAAAATCAGTTGTTCTTCTGACAGTAGGTAGGAAACAGATGCCAAGCTAGAGGGCATACATCCCCAGGCTTTTTTGCAGCTAGGCATGGCCATGTGTCCAAGCTCTTTACAATGGAATATGGAAGGAAGCAATATATGCAAACTCCACCTCTCTTGCTTGAATGGAAATCATTGGGCCCAAATTAGACTCTTTCCCCCTTCTCATAGCTAGACTGGCCTTATCAGCCCTGTTCCTAGCTAACTATAAGCAGCGAAGCAGCCAGTCAGATAAAAAGATTAAACTTGGGACAATTATTTAATCATTTCATGTCTATTCATTTCAGCACTTTAGTCTACCCAAAGTAATAGATCATATGTATATACACACAGGCACACACACACACATATACATACACACACATATATATTGTTTTATGGTCAATTACCAATTAATCCACTAAATTATTTAAGAATACTTACTGACCAAAACACTAAGAATACCCACATAAGCAATATATAAAACTATTGTATTCTGATTATTATGTTGCTGGTGATAACTAACTTCAGTTATATGGTTTTGAACTAGAATTTTATTATTTACAAAGCATTTCCAAAAATATTCTCACTTTGTCTTCCTTAGACTCTTTTTATTTTGTAGACCCTAAACTAAAGTTCAGAGCGGTTAAGTAACTTGCCAAATATTACTCAGTTATCAACACTGAATTGAACCAAAATCCATGCTCTTTAAATTAATGCTGCTTCTTTGTGACAATACTTTTAACCTTTGACTTGGTTTATGAAACCAATTTAAATAGTACATTTCAAAAGGGAAGTGAATTTTGCCTGGTGTTGTAGTATTAAAAGTTAGCTAAGATCAATCTTTCCTACTTCTTTTTTCATTTGAGCATGTCTGGTATAATGTATAGTATGCTGAAACATCCAACACACATGTGGAGAAATATGGGAAAAAAATTATTTAAATTTTCTTTAAGAAAAAGCCTTCAGATTATCATCAGTTTTGTTGGCAGAGTAACTCAATGAGATTTAAGGCATTAGAAATAGAAATTGACTTAAATAAATAAATATTTCCAGTGCAAATCTTTTTTGAAAATCACTTTTCTGCCCTACACTTCAGCAAAGGGTCACTGTTATTGACGTAACAGTGAGATAATTACATTTTTTTCTGCTTCCTAAGGTTTTCTTTAGGGTTTTCAAGTCATCTACTCCAATAAAATCTAACGTTCTTCTCACTACTCTTCCAAATTCCTCTTCTGCTTAGGTTCAACACCACATATAAGTCTGTGTATGGTGGCCAACAACCTTCCAGGAGCATTCTTCACCCTGTCTCGTGTTGTATTTAAACAATACTTCTCCTACCCCCAAATGGAAAGGAATAAAACAATAGCTTCCACTAAATACTTTCTTCCACAGAAATAACCAACAGTTCTATTGTTATGCACACAAAGCACAAGGAAGAAATAAATAATTTATTTCTTATTACACAAATATCTTCATGGGTTCATATTCAGATGAGACAGCTTCTTTGAATGCTCTGAAGATGGGTAGAGCTGCTCAGAGCAGCATTAAAGACTTTGGGGAAAAAATAATCTAAAACTGGAACCTCTGAGAAGGAGAAAAGAGCTCATGAGTGGAAGTCTAAAAGAAATGAAGCCTCGAAGAGTTTTAGATTCCTCATTATACTAGTCTAGGTTTAGGTGATTAACTTTCTGATATGTTTAACATAAATGAAAATATTGCAAATTCTTCTAACCCTAGATAATTATTTATGGATCCATTAAGCATAAAAGGAATTATTCAACACTAGATAAATTATTAAAGTCATTAATTACCAACACAGAGAATTATTGTTGGCTGACTTGATTAGGTCTCTCCTTAAAACCAACAGTGTAGAGACACTTCTTTCAATTAATTTGACACTAGTGATTTCAGAAGCTGAAAACCATATGAACATGGTTTAATGAGGATGCTTTTATTCTGTGTTCTGCTCCCATTAATTGACAAAGAAATATTCACTGATATTTTGGCTCAAAGTCATTGCATAAGCTATCGTTCACATAAGAGTAAATTAAAAATTAAAATTTCTTCTTAAATTAGCAAGTAATTATTGTTTAATTAGAAAAGAGGAAAAGCTTGGCTACTCCTTTTTAAATTGCTAAAAGGAAGGTAATATTGTTGGTGACAGAACGAGGATCAGCATCAAGTGTGGCTGATTTCCGAGAAGAAATTTCCTTTAATGACTAGATTGTTAAATCCCTTTAAGGCTATGCAACAAGTATTATAAAGCATGCAAGAAATTTTATAAAGACATCAAACCTCTTTCTCCCTTGGCTGCCAGTATACCGCTTTGTCCCAGTTCTCTTCTGGACTCTCTAAAGACTGATTAGTATTTTCCAGTATTGCCTGTCTGCCCCCAGAGCCCTATTCTTATTATCCCATGTACTCTCACAGGAGTATCTCATCCACATCTATGAATCGCACTGGCACCAATATGTTGATTGCCAAAATCCACATCTTCAACACAAACCCCATTCTAAGGTACCAAGCCGTATTTTTATACTACTTCTATATCACAGAGACCTGAAAACACTGAACATCTCTCCTTCTAAATTACAATAGGCATCTCAAAATCAACATGTCCCTAATTTGCTGTATATACTCCCTATCACCAATTCAAATAATCTGTTAGCCCTCCTACATTCTCCTCTAAATTAGTAGTTTCAGTCTCCTCCTTCAGGGCTTTGTCAGTGTTCCTTTTGAGACAGTGTAGGGAAGAGACTCGGTCCTGGCAGACAAGAGACACACAGCTCAGGACCTCCATGGGCCTCACATGTCCGGGCATATTTCCTCCCCTACCCTCTTACCTCCCTTAACAAGCTGACCCAAATCACATAGCAGAAAGCACACCCCTCCTAACTGACCCAACAAAGCTGAATTCCTAACCATAAAAGGCAGAGCCTAACATTTATTTCCTTGAACAACGTCTCCCAAGGTTGCTAAAGCGGGACTCCAGCATTCCTGATAAGAAACAGACCATCTATCTCCCAAGGTTACAAAAGGAAGAGGCTGGCATTCCCCCATAAGAACCAGATCAGATTCAGCTGGCTAAAGACAAGATGGACTTCAGCACTGACCTTTCACTGATTTTTAGCTCTTCATAATCTCATTATAACACTAAGACTCACATCCAGGGGTGTGGATTTCACAGGCCAAAGAGACGACACATAAAGAAGCATGTCATCAGACAGTGCAGATGCTGAAATTTCCCCACCTCTACATGCCTACATGTCCCTCCTTTCCTCACCTCAGCTTCCTTAAAAGGACAAGAGCTGTGCCCTTTCGGGGAGCTGGCACTGGAATCTCTTTCCCTTATGCTTCTACCTTGCCTTGCTCGTGCTGCAAGCCTTTCAAACCTTGCCTGAGAAAAATTTCTTTTTGGCGTGATGTTAATTTCTATTTATGCAATAGCCAATATTTATCTGAGCTGTAATACACTCTGGATACCTGCATCATGAGCTATGGCTTTCATATCACCAGAGCAATGCCATGTGTGACAGAGGAAGAGGGAAGAACACTAAAATGCTCCACCCTGGTTCACTGTCCCCTGGAAATCCATGTAGTTCAGCTTATGGGCATGTTTCACAAATTTTTCTTAAAAACAAATCTTTAGCTTCCAACTACAGCCTTTCTTTCGAAAGGACTCAAATGTTGCCAGTGAAGTCATACTGAATTTAGGATGCCATGTCATCATCTGCAACTGCCCCTCTCTCCAACCTCAGCTCTTCAGGAACCACAAACAGACGTTTTCTGCTAAACAAGCCTACCCATGAGCACAGAAGCCTAGGGAAATTGCCAGTCCCGCATACCCAGCTACAACTGGATCACACGTACATGCCTCCCCATCAAATATATATTTTATCAATTAATTACAAATTAGTTGATATTCCTGACAGGCCTATGGGATTGCAGACAACACCGTGGCTTGATGAAAGTTTAACAGAGTGTTGTTACTAAATCTATGACTGAAAGTCAACATTCCTGTCTCAAAGTAATTCTAGGATATTCAGGTTACTCTGACCCAACCTATCCACTTTCATCCGATGAAACTTCTCAAAAAAAAAAGTGCGTCAAGCAGCACACTACTGGCAAAGCCAACATCTTCCCTCTTTATTAATTTTCTACTGCCACATCGCATATTACCACAAAATTGGCAGCTTAAAACAATACTGACTTATTAGCTCACAGTTCTGCAGGTCAGAATTTCAGGCACAAAGAGACCGGTTTCTCTGCTTGGGTCTCACAGGCGAAAATCAAGGGGTCAGCCAGGCTGCATTCTCATTTGGAGCTCAGGTACTCTGCCAAGACCATGTAATGGTAGCAGAACTGAGTTTCTTGCAGTTGTAAAACTGTGGTTCCAAATTCACCATTGTCTGTCAGCAGGGGCTGCGCAGCTCTGAGGAGCCAGCCACAATTCTTGCCATGGGGCAACAAAGATTCTCCCTTGTGTCAAAGAGATATGTACATCCCACTCACTTAGAATCTCTTTCCGCAGGAAAAGCCCAGCCTCTTTTAAAAGCTTACCTGATTCAGTCGGGCTTACCAAGGATATTTTTCTTTTCTTAAAGTATCTTTTATTCACAGTTCTGGCCCACTCTTGAAGGCAGAGGATTATGTAAGTATGTACAGGGGGGTGAAAACCTTAGGGATCATCTTAAAATTCTGCCTACCACACTACCCTTCCAGCTGATAATAGTTTCTTTCTACCACATAACTATGCACTAAATTGAATTATCCCCTGGATAGAAAGAAAAGAAAAAAATAGTAAAAGTGAATCATAGACATGGGAATGAATGTGTGCTATTGGTATGGCTTCCCTGATTTGACACATACGTGAACTTTACAAAATTCTAAAACCTATACATAATATAGTGTGCATCTACTAAATCCCTGAATTTCTTTGATCTTCAGTTTCATAATTTGTTAAACCATGACTGTCACTTTGTATGACTATGTAGTCATACATAATATATTTATATTCTATAATTTGCAAGGCAACAAAAATGAAAAAATTGGTCTCAGCTTATCTTTCTGCTAATGTCCATGAAAAGTAATCTATACAACCAGTTCATTAAAAAGCAGTCTCCTAAACCTTTGATAAATGATCTATTTGGTCTTTCATTAAAATATTCCCCTAAATATTATTTCGGTTTATAGAATTTTAAGAAAATCTTTGCAATTATTTAATTACTTTAATTTTTCAAGTTACTTTTGCAATCATTGTCACATTAATTTTTTTATTTTAAAAAACTATTTAAAATGGGTAAGGTCTGAATTACTTTTTTCATTTCACAAGTGGAAAAAAACCCTGAGTCTGAGAAAAAAATAAATAAGTTTTCCAGAGCAAGTTAGGTAAAGAACCAAGAGCAGATTCCAATTTTTTTCCACTTTTTTTTTTTTTTTTTTTTTTTTGAGATCGAGTCTTGCTCTGTCACCCAGGCTGGAGTTCAATGGTGCAGTCTCAGTTCACTGCAACTTCCACCTCCTGAGTTGAAGCGACTCTCCTGCCTTAGCCTCCCAAGTAGCTGAGACTACAGGCATCTGCCACCACACCTGGCTAATTTTTCTATTTTTAGTAGAGGCGAGGTTTCACTATGCTGGCCAGGCTTGTCTCGAACAGCTGACCTCGTGATCTGCCTGCCTCAGCCTCCCAAAGTGCTGGGATTACAGGCATGAGCCGTTGCACCCAGCCTCCTGAATTAAGTTCAGGAGTGCATGTGCAGGATGTGCAGGTTTGTTACATAGGTAAACATGTACCATGGTGGTTTGCTGCACAGATCATCCCATCACCTAAGTATTAAGCCTAGCATCCACTAGCTATTCTTCCTGATGCTCTCCCCTCCCCACATTCTCACCACTGACAGGCCCCGGTGTATGTTGTTCCCCCAATGTGTCTATGTGTCCTCATCATTCAGTTCCCACTTCTAAGTGAGAACATAGAGTGGTTGGTTTTTTGTTCCAGCATCAGTTTGCTAAGGATAATGGCTTCCAACTCTATCCATGTCCCTGCAAAGGACATGATCTCATTCCTTTTTATGGTCGCCTAGTATTCCGTGATATATTTGTACCAAATTTTGTTTATCCAGTCTATCATTGAGAGGCATTTAGGTTGATGCTATGTCTTTGATATTGTGAATAGTGCTGCAGTGAACATATGTGTGCATGTATCTTTATAATAGAGTAATGTATATTCCTTTGGATATATACCAGTAATGAGATTGCTGGGTCAAATGGTATTTCTGCCTGTAGGTTTTTTTCTAGTGTAGCCTGAGGCACTTCCTATTCTACTAGTGCTCCTTTCATCTTTAGTAGTAAGCAGCTATTTTTTTAATGTGTACAAATATCACATCTTGTTTATCTTGCTTTCCAAGGGGCATAGCAGTCAATGTTTGTTGATGCAACCAACACTGAGCATTGCTAAGTGCCAGATGTGGTTCCAGGCAGTGAGGCACTGGGGCTGACACACATGACACCGTCCTGCTTTCATGAAGCGTGTCAAGTTCAGACATTTCTTCCAAGGAGCACAATTTCTGACTAAGTCTCCAGGGAGCCCCTGAACATCTGAGCACATAGAATCTTTTGATATAGAATACAAAGTCAAGCAAAGGAGGCAGTAATTACATCATGTATTGAAATAATAACCAGTTATGAACTCATCACAGTGGAACACTTCAATTGAATTCTGAAGAATATTCAATATAAATTTAAAATATAGCTTCTAAGAACAATTTATGTCACTTAGTCATCCACTAAAAAGAAAACTTAACACTTAACACAACATATACTATGCATCTGCAATGTTCTACAGTGATTTTTTTTTCCAATTTATACTTGCAACATCCCTTTAAGAGTAGGTGCTATTATTAACTTCCTTTTATAGATGAGGAAACTAAGGCAAAAATAGAAACTTGCCCAGGGTCACACAGCCAGTAAGAGCTGAGATCTAAATCCCCAGTATCTCGTTCTGGAATCCAGGCTTTTAACCAGTAGGTCCTGTTACCCAATAAACATTTGCTGAGCATCTTCTAAATTCCAGGCACTGGGGATTGAAAAGCTGTTTTTGTTTTATTAATAGGATTATGAATTGAAGCAGCAATCTGATCTGATATGAATCTGGTATGATCTGATTTGAATATGGCCTTATCTGAATCATTTCTTTCACTGGAAAATGCACTGCTACAGTATCTATAAGTTTCTGAATGGTAATGACAATTTCTTCCTTCTATAAGTGTCTGCTATTAGAAAAGAGCCTTCTCAGAAGAAAGTAAGGGAGTTTCCAAAAAGAAGAAAAATACTTATTGGACACCCCCCCAGTCAAAATTCAGGTAAACATTTTTCTGGGCCATATGCCATATACATTAGGTCTTATCTTTGGAAATGCCTCTGTCCTTCAATAAAACCTCTCTCCTCTCCACCATCAAAGCAAAACAAAATACGAATGGTTTTTTTGTCTATTTGAGCCTGAACAATACTTTTATAGTTGCAAACCCAAATGTCATTTGACTAAAAAGACATGAACATCATTTACAAATAAAATTTTATTCTTCCATCAGGAACTGTGGTTCAACTTCCAAAGTTTTAACATAAGACACAGAAATGTCTCTCGCACATTTTTTTTTCACTTTGAAGGCATTTTTTGCATTTTTCTTTTTCTTTTTTTTTTAAATATATATTTTATTGCATTTTAGGTTTTGGGGTACATGTGAAGAATATGCAAGATTGTTGCATAGGTACACACATGGCAATGTGGTTTGCTGCCTCCATCCCCTTCACCTGTATCTGGTATTTTTCCTCATGTTATCCCTCCCCCTACTCCCCACCCCCCTCTGTCCCTCCCCTAGTTCCCCCCCCCCCCCAACAGACCCCAGTGTGTGATGCTCCCCCTCCCTGTGTCCATGTGTTCTCATTGTTCAACAACCACCTATGAGTGAGAACATGCAGTGTTTCATTTTCTGTTCTGGAGTCTCGACAGATTATCTCTGTCATTAACATATCTGTAACATTTACATTGTGTTAGTAGCCTTAGCATTTATGTGACTTTTTATTTTTTATTATCTAATTTGAATTCTTCCCACACTGCTGTTATTTGGAGAATGCTTTATTCTCATCGTGTATGTGCTTAAGTGTGTGTGTTTCAAAAGACACATACAAGAAGAGAGACATCAGTATTCTCAGGGTGTTTTTAAACTGAACTCCAAATTCAAGAGATTTGTGGTTTAAGTATGAGTACACAGTCCATTTTCAAAAAAAGCCAACCTTTCTTCAAAATCTGTAGTAGGTATGCAAAGAGAGACAAAATCATCTGGCAACATAACTACATTTTTCTAACAATTTTTCCTCCCCTTTTTACATTCCTTTTCCTCCTACAATTTTCAAATCTAAGTTTACAGGGAAGCTTTTTGAGAGCACAAAACCACTTCCCAATTATATGCTTAATACTAATTTATCTAATACCTGTTTAAATGATGAGCCCAATTATGACAATCATTAGTATTTTTCCATTTGCTTTTCTCTAATTATATTAATACATGACAAAGGTAGAGACATAACGTAAATGATGCTCAGCAGAGCAATGCAAAACCATTTATTTGTAAGAAGGAGGGGAGCGTCTCTTGGCAGATTTATTAATGCAGAGTCAAAAATGTTTGCCAAAACAGTGTTTGGACATGAGTCCACAATCATTTTTATGAGAAAGGAAATTTTGCTCCCCAAAAGGAGGGAAAAAGACAATAGTCAAAAGCAAATTTCTTCCAGGGGTCATTTGCTTCTGTTGATTTTTTTCCTTCCCAATTATCAGGCCTCATTCTTGGACAAAGAAAAACACTCAGGCTTAGCGGTAAAGACTGGATAAAGAAGTAGTAGAGCTATCAGACAAATATAGATCCTGAACTTACAATAGTGAGACTTTCAATTTTTAGACTTAAAAAATTTTTGAGAGTGATATGTATTCAGCAGAACTATACTTCAGGTTTTGAATTTTGATCTTTTTCAGGCTAATGATATGTAATAGGATACTCTTTCTTCCAATGCTGGATAACATCAACGAACTACAGCACCCAGTCAGCCATGCATGGAGGTAAACAACAGTGTTTTTGGATCCTGATGAAAAGAAGAAATTCGCTATGCAGCCAAACTTGACATGTTCCTGAAGAACACTATTCCTGCTAACCCATCAACAAGTGTTGATAAC
This sequence comes from Ateles fusciceps, assembly GCA_036589455.1. Classification (NCBI taxonomy): domain Eukaryota; kingdom Metazoa; phylum Chordata; class Mammalia; order Primates; family Atelidae; genus Ateles; species Ateles fusciceps. Next base: position 3,310,526 of record JAZHEH010001063.1, read on the forward strand.
CCAGTGCCTTCCATCATCTATTCTCAGGCCTCCCCAGAAGAGAGATAAATTGATGATCCTGCCTCGGTAGCATCCCTGTCATCTAGCAATTAGTTTTGCTTTGTTGCTTTATATGTTAAGAATCATAAAAAGGACTGTATTTCTTCAGATTAAATACAGAAACTAGCCAAAGTCACAGGGAGAAGACATCTGACATAAAACTTAAAGAAAATGAAAAGTGCATCTATTCTGAAGTTCATCATCCTTATTTCTTCTTCAGATGAAAGAAGTGTTTTCAGTGTTATATATGTTATGGTATGTTATGTTATGATTTATCCCAAGCTTAGCAGACTGAGATATACCTAATTAACAATGCTTCTAGGAGTATAACTTGTAAGCCACATGTTTAAAAAGAAGCAAAAGTAGCAGAAGAAAATTGCCCTAGAGGTAACCAATACAAATTTAATTAATTAATTCTCATGCACAAGATTCTATGATTCTGAGAAGTAAACATATATTTGCCTTAAATATCCCATTTAAATGTCTTTATTCCTTCATTCCACATTTTGCTGTGTGTGAATCCCTGATTTAAGGATTGGAGATGGAATGTAGTGTAAGACAGGCATGATCCATGATCTCATTGAGCAAATATTTCATTGGAATTACAGAAATCAAAAAGTAGAATAGGTACCATATACCTAATATAAAAATCAAATCAAAATGGATCAAAGGCCTTAATGTAAGAGCAAAAACTGTAAGACTTTGATATGGTTAGGCTGTGTGTCCTCATCCTAAACTCATGTTGAATTGTAATTTCCAGTGTTGGGGGAGGGACCTGATGGAGGTGATTGGATAATGGGAGCATTTTTCCCATGCTGTTCTTGTGATAATGAGTGAGTTCTCATGAGATCTGATTGTTTAAAAGAGTGTGACACTTCCCTGCTCACTCTTTCTCTTTCTCTGCTGCCACCATGTAAAGAAAGTGCTTGCTTTTCTTCTTGTTCTGCCATGACTGTAAGTTTCCTGGGGGCTTCCCCAGAAGCAGAAGCATATACAGCCGCAGAACCAAGAGCCAATTACAGCTCTTTTCTTTACAAATTACCCTGTCTAAGGTGGTTCTTCATAGCAGTATGAGAATGGACTAATACAGACTCATAAGAAAACAAGGAAAAAGGCGGGGCACGGTTGCTCATGCCTGTAATCACAGAACTTTGGGAGGCTGAGGCAGGCGAATCATTTAAGGCCAGGAGTTCAAAACCAATATGGCCTGTCTACTAAAAATACAAAAAAATTAGCCAAGTGTGGTGGTGCCCACCTGTAATCCCAGCTACTCTGGTGGCTGAGGCATGAGAATCTCCTGAACTCGGAAGATGGAGGTTGCAATGAGGCAAGATCACTCCAGTGCATCACTGCACTCCAGCCTGGTTGACACAGTGAAACTCAAACATAAAAAAAGGAGGGAGGAACTTTGTCTCTTGCTGCAGCCAGAGTTCTGGGTCTCATCTTCACTGAGACCCAGAACTTTTCTCATAGAGGCCCAGTCTCTGTGGCCCTGTGACTTACTGGTACTGGAGATCCACAGCTAAGACGCCAGGACCCCCTTGAAGTCTAGAAATGGGAGTGTTGACATTTAGGGATGTGGCCATAGAATTCTGTCTGGAGGAGTGGCAATGCCTGGACACTGCACAGTAGAATTTATATAGGAATGTGATGTTAGTGAACTACAGAAACTTGGTCTTCATGGGTATTGCTGCCTCTAACCCAGACTTGATCACTTGTCTGAAGCAAGGAAAAGAACCTTGGAATGTGAAGAGACATGAGATGGTTGCCGAACCCCCAGCATTTTAGGGGACTTCCACCAAGAGGGCCAAATAGGAACAGCTCCAGAGCACAGTTCCCAGGGAGAGTGATGCAGAAGGCAAGTGATCTTTGCATTTCCAAATGAGGTACCAGGTTCATCTCAATGGGACTGGTGAGACAGTGAGTGTAGCCCAAGGAGGGCAAACCGAGGCAGGGTGGGGCACTGCCTCACCTGGGAAGTGCAATGAGCCGGAGGGCACTCCCACCTACCCAATGGAGGCCATTGGGGATGTCCAGCCACTCTGGAGCTCCAGTTTGGATGCTACACTTCTCCTGTGGTCTTTGCAGTGCACAGACCAGCAGATCCCCGCATGCTGACAGTCGCCGTGGGTTTCCAGGGCAAATCTGGGTAACCGATTCAGCCAGCACCACGAGTTCCCAGAACAAATCTGAACAGCCGTTTTGACCAGTGCCCTGAGCGCCTGGGAGACAGAGTCACCTATACACCTGAGAGAAAGAGGGCTGAAGGCGGGGAGCCAGGTGATCTGGCTCTGTGGGTCCCACCCCCAGGGAGACCAGCAAACTGAATCCCACTGGCTTGGGATTTTCCCAGCCAGCACTGCAGTTAGAGCTCAACCATGGATGGTCAAACTCTGTGGGGAGAAGGCGTCTGCCTAGCTTACCTGTGTAAACAAAAGCACAAAGAAGTTTACACAGCAGCTGTGGGGTAGCCTGCAGCAGCTCAACAACACCTCTGCAGGCAGACTGTGACTAGAATCCCTCCTTGCTGGGCAAAGCATCTCTAAAAAAGGCAGCAGCCTGTCAGGGACTTATAAATAAAGCCACACCTTCCTGAGACAGAGCACCTATGAAAAAGAGCAGTTGTAAGTCCCATTGCAGCAGACTTAAACGTCCTGCCCAGCAGCTCTGAGGGAGCAATGGAGCTAACAGTACAGCATTTGAGCTCTGACAAGGGACAGACTGCCTCCTCAAGTGGCTCCCTGAATCCTCTATATCCAAAAACTCATCTCACACAGGAGAGCTCTGGCTGACATCTGGTGGGTACTCTTCTAGAATCAAGCTACCAGAGGAAGGAACAGGCAGCAATCCTTGCTTTCTGCACCCCCTGCAGGTGATTCCCAGGCAAGCAGGGTCTGGAGTGGACCTCCAGCAGTCCTGAAGCAGAGGAGCCTGACTGTTAGAAGGAAAACTAAAAAAAGAAAGAAAGAAATAGCCTCAACATCAACAAAAAGGATGCCCACTCAGATACCCTATCCAGAAGTCTAAACTTCAAAGACCAAAGGTAGATAAATCCATGAAAATGGGAAGAAACCAGGGCAAAAAGGATGAAAACACCAAAAACCAGAAGGCCTCTCCTCCTCCAAGGGATCATAACTCCTCACCAGCAAGGAAACAAAATTGAATGGAGAATGAGTTTGACAAATTGACAGAAGCAGGCTTCAGAAGGTGGGTAATCACAAACTTCTCTGAGCTAAAGGAACATGTTCTAACCCAAGGCAAAGAAACTAAGAACTTTGAAAAAAAGGTTAGATGAAATGCTAAGTAGAATAACCAGCTTAGAGAAGAACATAAACAACTTGATAGAGCTGAAAAACACAGCATGAGAACTCCATGAAGCATACACAAGTTTCAATAGTCGAATCAATCAAGCAGAAGAAAGGATATCAGAGATTGAAGATCAACTCAATGAAATAAAACAAGAAGGCAAGATTAGAAAAAGAAAAAAGAGTGAAAAGAAATGAACAAAGCCTCCAAGAAATATGGGATTATGTGAAAAGACCTAATCTGTGTTTGATTGGTGTACCTGAATGTGACAGGGAGAATTAATCCACGCTGGAAAACCCTCTTCAGGATATTCTCCAGGAGAACTTCCCCACCCTAGCAAGGCAGGCCAACATTCAAATCTAGGAAAGACAGAGAACACCACAAAGATATTCGTCAAGAAGAGCAACCCCAAGGCACATCATCATCAGATTCACCAGGGTTGAAATGAAGAAAAAAATGCGAACGGCAGCCAGACAGAAAGGTCAGATTACCCACAAAGGGAAGCCCATCATACTCACTGCAGATCTCTTGGCAGAAACCCTACAAGCTAGAAGAGAGTGTGGGCCAATATTCAACACCCTTAAACAAAAGAACTTTCAACCTAGAATTTCATATCCAGCCAAACTAAGCTTCATAAGTGAAAGAAAACTGAAATGCTTTACAGACAAGCAATTGCTGAAAGATTTCGTCACCATTAGGCCTGCCTTACAAGAATTCCTGAAGGAAGCACTAAACATGGAAAGGAATAACCAGTACCAGCCACTGCAAAAACATACCAAATGGTAAAGAGCATCAACACAATGAAGAAACTGCATCAACTAACGGGCAAAACAACCAGCTAGTATCAAAATGGCAGGATCAAATTCACTCATAACAATATTAACCTTAAATGTAAATGAGCTAAATATCCCAATCAAAAAACACATACTGGAATATTGGATAAAAAGTCAAGACTCATCAGTGTGCTGTATTCAGGAGACCCATCTCAAATGCAAAGATACACATAGACTCAACATAAAGGGATGGAGGAAAATTTACCAAGCAAATGGAGAGCAAAAAAAAGCAGGAGTTGCAATCATAGTCTCTGATAAAATGGACTTTAAACAACAAAGATCAAAATATACAAAGAAGGGCATCACATAATGGTAAAGGTATCGATGCATCAAGAAGAGCTAACTATCTTAAATATATATGCACCCAATACAGGAATACCCAGATACATAAAGCAAGTTCTTAATGACCTACAAAGAGACTTAGACTTCTGCACAATAATAGTGGGAGACCTTAACAATCCACTGTCAATATTAGACAGATCAACAAGACAGAAAATCAACAAGGATATCCAGGACTTGAACTCATATCTGGACCAAGTGGACCTAATAGACATCTACAGAACTCTCCATCCAAATCCACAGAATATACATTCTTCTCAGCACCACATCACACCTACTCTAAAATTGACCACATAATTTGAAGTAAAACACTCCTCAGCAAATGCAAAAGAATGGAAATCATAACAATCTCTCAGACCACAGTGCAATCAAATTAGAACTCAAGACTAAGAAACTCATGCAAAACCACACAACTACATGCAAAATGAACAACCTGCTCCTGAATGACTCCTGAATAAATAATGAAATGAAGGCAGAAATAAAGATGTTCTTTGAAACCAATGAGAATGAAGACAGCATGTACCAGAATCTCTAGAACACATTTAAGGCAGTGTCTAGAGGGAAATTTCTAGCACTAAATGCCCACATGAGAAACAGGAAAAGATCTAAAATCGACACCCTATCATCACAATTAAAAGAACTAGAGGAGCAAGATCAAACAAATTCAAAAGCTAGCAGAAGGCAAAAAATAACTAAGATCAGAGCAGAACTGAAGGAGATAGACACACACAAAAAAACCCTTCAAAAAATCTATAAATCAAGGAGTTGCTTTTTCGAAAAGATCAAAAAATAGATAGACTGCTAGTCAGAATAATAGAAAAGAAAAGACAAAAGAATCGAATAGATGCAATAAAAAATGATAAGGGGGATATCACCACTGATTCCACAGAAATACAAACTACCACCAGAGATTACTACAAACAACTCTGTGCACATTAACCAGTAAATCTAGAAGAAATGGATAAATTCCTGGACACTTACACCCTCCCAAGACTAAACCAGGAAGAAGTTGAATCCCTGAATAGACTAATAACAAGGTCTGAAGTTGAGGCCGCAATTAATAGCCTACCAACCAAAAAAAGTCCAGGTCCTGATGTGTTCACAGCCAAATGCTACCAGATGTACAAAGAGGAACTGGTACCATTCCTTCTGAAACTATTCCACACAATATAAAAAGTGGGAATACTCCCTAACTCATTTTATTAGACCAACATCATCCTGATACCAAAACTTTCCAGAGACACAACTGAAAAAGAAAATTTCAGGCCAATATCCATGATGAACATCAATGCAAAAATCTTCAATAAAATACTGGCAAACTGAATGCAACAGCACATCAAAAAGCTTATCTATCATGATCAAGTAGGCTTTATCCCAGGGATGCAGGGCTGGTTCAACATATGCAAATCTATAAACGTAATCCATCACATAAACAGAACCAATGACAAAAACCACATGATTATCTTGATAGATGCAGAGAAGTCCTTCAACAAAATTCAACAGCTCTTTATGCTAAAAACTCAATAAACTAGGTATTGATGGAATGTATCTCAAAATAATAAAAGCTATCTATGACAAACCCACAGCCAATATCATACTGAATGGGCAAAAACTGGAAGCATTCACTTTGAAAACTGGCACTAGACAAGTGTGCCCTCTCTCACCATTCCTATTCAGCATAGTATTGGATTTCTAGCCAGAGTAATCAGGCAAGAAAAAGAAATAAAGGTATTCCATTAGGAAAAGAGGAAGTCAAATTGTCTATATTTGCAGATGACATGATTGTATATTTAGAAGAACCCATCATCTCAGGCCAAAATCTCCTTAAGATGATAAGCAACTTCAGCAAAGTCTCAGGAAAAAAAATCAATCTGCAAAAATCACAAGCATTCCTATACAACAGTAACAGACAAACAGAGAGCCAAATCATGAGTGAACTCCCATTTCACAATTGCTACTAAGAGAATAAAATACCTAGGAATACAACTAACCAAGGACATGAAGGACTTCTTCAAGGAGAACTACAAACCACTGCTCAAGGAAATAAGAGAGAACACAAACAGATGGAAAAACATTCCATGCTCACGGTTAGGAATAATCAGTATCATGAAAATGGCCATACTTCCCAAAGTAATTTATAGATTCAGTGCTATCCCCATCAAGCTACCATTGACCTTCACAGAACTGGAAAAAAACCACCTTAAACTTCATATGGGACCAAAAAAGAGCCCACATAGCCAAGATAATCCTAAGCAAAAAGAACAAAGCTGGAGGCATCACACTACCTGATTTCAAACAATACTATAAGGCTACAGTAATCAAAACAGCACGGTACTGGTACCAACACAGAGATATAGATCAATGGAACAGACCAGAGGCCTTGGAAGTAATACCACACACCTACAACCATCTGATCTTTGACAAACCTGACAGAAATAAACAATGGGGGAAAGGATTCCCTGTTTAATAAATGGTGTTGGGAAAACTGGCTAACCATTCGTGAAAGCTGAAACGGGATCCATTCCTTACACCTTATACAAAAATTAACTCTAGATGGATTAAAGATTTGAATATTTGACCTAACACCATAAAAACCCTAGAAGAAAACCTAGGCAATACCATTCAACATAGACATAGGCAAGGACTTCATGACTAAAACACCAAAAGCAATGGCAACAAAAGCCAAAATAGACAAATGGGATCTAATAAACCTTAAGAGCTTCTGCACAGCAAAAGAAACAATCATTAGAGTGAACCACAACCAACAGAATGGGAAAAAACTTTTGCAAGTTATCCATCTGACAAAGGGCTAATATTCAGAATCTACAAAGAACTAAAACAAATTTACAAGAAAAAAACAACCCCATCAAAAAGTGGGTGAAGGATATGAACAGACACTTTTCAAAAGAAGACATATATGCAGCCAACAAACATATGAAAAAATGCTCATCATCACTGATCATTAGAGAAATGCAAATCAAAACCACACTGAAATACCATCTCATGCCAGTTAGAATGGCGATCATTAAAAAATCTGGAGACAACAGATGCTGGAGAGGATGTGGAGAAATAGGAATGCTTTTACACTGTTTGTGGTAGTGTAAATTAGTGCAACCATTGTGGAAGACAGGGTGGTGATTCCTCAAGGATCTAGAACTAGAAATTCCATTTGACCCAGCAATCCCATTACTGGGTATATACCCAAAGGATTATAAATCATTCTATTATAAAGACACATGCACACGTATATTCATTGCAGCTCTGTTTACCATAGCAAAGACTTGGAACCAACCCAAATGCCCATCAAGGATAGACTGGATAAGAAAATGTGGCACATATACGCCATGGAATACTATGTAGCCATAAAAAAAAAGGATGAGTTCATGCCCTTTGCAGGGACATGGATGAATCTGGAAACCATCATTCTTAGCAAACTGACACAAGAACAGAAAAAGACACAGAAAACCAAACATTGCATGTTCTCACTCATAAGTGGGCATTGAACAATGGAACACATGCACACAGGGAGAGGAACATCTCACTCTGGGGTCTGTTAAGTGGTGGGGGGCTAGGGGAGTGATAGCAGGGAGTAGAAAGGTTGGGGAAGGAAAACATTAGGAGAAATACCTAATGTAGGTGAAGGGGGGGATGGATGCAGCAAACGACCATGGCATGTGTATACCTATGTAACAATCCTGCAAGATCTGCACATATACCTCATAACTTAAAGTATAATTTAAAAAAAAAAAGAAAAGAAAAAAGAAAAAGCTTCATGACATTGAATTTGGCAAGATTGTTTGTCTATAACATCAAAAGCAAAGGCAACAGAAGAAAAAATTCGGTAATTTGGATTTCCTCAAAGTTAAAAACTTTTGTGTATCAAAGGACAGTATCAGCAGAGTGAAAAGACAACCCATAAAATGGGACAAAATATTTGCCAATCATATACCAGATAAGGGAATGATATCCAGTATATATAAAGAACTCCTACAATTGAGCAACAAACAAATCATCCAATTTAAAAATGAGCAAAGGACTTGAATAGATATTTCTTCAAAAAATATATACAAATGGGCAATAAGAATATAAAAAGATGCTTAACATCACTAATCATTAGGGAAATGCAAGTCAAAACCACAATAAGATACCACTTCATACATATAAAGGATGGCTATTACTCAAAAAGGGGTGGGGAGTGGGGAATAGTGTTAGTGAGGATGTAGAGAAATTGAAATCCTGCTCATTGCTGGTGGGAATGCAAAATGGTATCACTACTATGGAAAATAGTATTAAACATAGAATTACTATATGATCCAGCAACTTCACTTCTGGGTATATACCCAAAGAGCTGAGAGCAAGGACTCAAACAGATACCTGTATGCCTATATTCATAGCAACACTATTCACAATAACCAAAATGTAAAAGCTACCCAAGTGTCCACTGACAGAAAAGTGGATAAATAAAATGTGACATATACATAAGATGGCATATTATTCAAACATAAAAAAGAAAACAATTCTTACGCATGCTACAGTATGGATTAACCTTAAGGATTTTAGGCTAAGTGAAATAAGGCAGTTGGAAAATGACAAATACTGTATAAGTCCATTTATAAGAGGTACTTAGAGTAGTCAAATTTGTTCATAGAGACAAGAAGTAAAATGGCAGTTGCCAGGAGCTGGGAGAAAGAGAGGAATGGGAAGTTAGTGCTTTGTAAGTATAGAGTTATGGGACTGGGAAGATAAAAAAGTCATGGAGATGGATGGTTGTGACGGTTATACAACCATGTGAATGTACTTAATACTATCAAACTGTACACTTAAAATGGTTAAAATGGTAAATTTCAGATTATGTACACTTTACCACAATAAAAACAAAGTATACAAGGATAATTTTAGGTAGTAAGAAGAGCTACAAAGAAACATTGTATTACTGGGAGTGACTGGAAGAAACTCTGAAACTACATTTGAATGAGAGTACTCAGTGGACATGACATTAGTCTGAGGTCTGATTGACAAGAAAGAATCAGAAAGGTGAGACCTGGGGGGACAAGCATTTGAAGCAGAGAGTATAGCAAATGCAAAGTCCCTGAAGCAGGGATGAGCTTTGCATGTTGAAGGAGTAGAAAAAGGCTCACTAGAGTGAATCCTGGGAATGTTCATAAGGGATGACCTACAAGGGATAGATAAGGTATCGTAGGCCAGGGAAGGAGCCTAGATTTTCTTCTAAGGACAATGTAAAACCTTGGAAGATTTTTGAGCAAGAGAATTAAGTGATCTAATTTGTTTGTAAAAGATCATTTTGGCCACCATGTAGGAAATGAATCACAGGAGGGCAAGAATTGAAACAGATCCATTAGGAGTTGTTCTAACAGTAGGGACGGTGGTGGCTTGGAATAGATGATAGCAGTCATGACAGAGATAAATGGATGCATTCAACATATATTTTGAAGGTAATGCCAACACATCTTGCTGTTTTCATTATAAATAGGGTAATCATACATTCCTTGTTTGCCTAAGGCAGCACTGATTTCTGTCTGTCGTCCCAGTACCCTGTATGGTTAGTATCTCTTTTATTCTCAACAGTGTCCCAGTTTGAACAATAAATCATATGGCTGCCCTAGCTATGAGGAACAAAGGAAAAAGAAGAATCAAGGGTAACTCCTCAGCTTGAGCCAAATTTATAGTATTGATGTTTCAAAGATGCACTATTGACATTATTGTTAATGAAGGGAAAACAACAGAACTCCACATTTGTTTTATTCATGAATTCTTTTTGTCCATAGTCACTTAACAATGTCACGTTCCTCTTTCCATCCCAATTCAACAGTTATGTATTTGTACCAAAACTTCAGAAGAAAAAAAGTAAGGCAAACTGAATTAGATAGTTCAAAAAAAAAAAGATAGTTCAAGTAACTGGTCAAAAATATAAGAGAAAAAGAGCAATTCCCAAGAGAGAGCAGCAGTACAAGAATAGCTCTTAGGGTGCCGCCAGTCCTTCTGCTCAGAGACAAAGAACGTGAAGCTGGATCTTTGGTCTGCTAAGACTGTGGTAGAAGGAGCTTTATCCTGGATCCTGGACCCTTGGAGGGTTTTATGACACGAAGAGATAGAAAAGAAGACTCTCAGGGAAACATAGCCCTCTAGAGGGCCTGGAACACACACACACACACACACACACACACACACAATGACACTGGCAATGAGTTAGAAAAAACATCAAAAGTGAAGAAGGCTATATGAAAATTCTCCATTAGAAGGAGGATTGTGGCACAGGAATATCCAGCGTCTAAAACCAAGAGATATGTTTGACTATTTGGAAGCTGTTGTTTCCTGCGATAACTCTCAAGGAGTGTCAAATTTATTATTATTTTGCATTCTGGAAAAAAAACAGGCTGATGTGGCCTAAAAAATACCTGTTACATGTTCTCTCTCTCTCTCTCTCTCTCTCTCTCTCTCTACCCGCTCCCTCTGTTTGTGTGTGTCTGTCTCTCTGTCTCCCTATCTTTGTGTCTGTATCTGTCTCTCTCTCTGTCTCACACACACAAACACAAACACACACAGTTCTTATAATGCATTATTGCTTTCTTCCTTTATCCAAAGGAGACATAGCAGCAATGAAAAACATCCTCTGAAGTTTGCTTTCACAATTCTGAAGTTCAACAGATATCCATAAGGCCAAAATAGAACCTCAGGTCACCCCTGAGATAACTGTTAAAAGAAATTAACACCAAAGCATAGTGCTAGAACTATCTACCTTTATTAATATTTGATGGCAAATTAGTCAAAATTTAAACCTCTTATACCATAATGAACCAATACATTTTTTTAAATTGATTGATAATTGACTGGGGACTGTCAGTGAGTGTGATCTGGGTAAAGAAGAAAATAGATTACTTGTGCTTCAAAAGGAATTACTGTATATCATCTGCTACCTATAATTTTCAAGCTATTTCATGCCTCGGTTTTGTGACCATCTACATACTATGATTTCTAATATTACCCTAAACAGAAGAACTCTAGTAGTGCCCAGGGACTCAATGCTGATTTTTTTTTTAATTTCAGTAATTGTTTTTTTTCAGTTGATAGTCTTAGGATATGAAGAGCAACCAGGACTTAACTAAAGTCTAAATTCAGCTCTAACATAGAGAAAGAGAGTGAAATGGCGGTGTGGGGGCGGGGCGGGGACAGGGGAGACAGAGAGATTCAGAGAAAATCCTTTTAGGCCAGCCAAATTTATATTTATGGTAACCTGGCCCAATCTTTTAAATGCATATGATTCATAGAAGCATCTGAATGATCTAGTTAAAACCACAGAACTGAAACAAGTAATTGCTAACGAGTCATTGGATTAGAAGGCTAGGTGAAGCCCACTATTTTCTCAGGTTTTCATGATCAGCAGTGCCAGTAAGATATTTGATTCAGCTTTTGCTTATGCAAATATCATTCATCTTGCCACTGTCATTTGCTTTAATTACCTTAACAGAGTTCTTTAATCATAGCTATTTCCACAGATTCATCAAATCTCACTCATTATTGTACCCTGCACTCTAAATTAAGCTGAATAACACGAGATGTTATCTTTTACATGTTATGTGCTACCCGAATATTATCAGTTCTCATAAGACCGCCTGAATATTGTGGTCCACGCATAGCTACCTCCAGGCCAATGGAGTGATTGCTCATTTTACCTAACATTAGCCTCCCTTGGTTTTAATTCACGCTCAGATCTTGTCTTTTCCAGTGGATAAAATTTCAACATGATTTTAAAATAGTCTCTAGCCTCTAGTCCAGCAGAGTTAAATTCTTGGGGGACTTTCTTCAAGAATTTCAATTAATGGACTCAATTGAAAAGCTTTTCCTACAAATAAGTGATGAACTATATAGGAAATTTGACTCTGAACAAAATCTCTTGGTAGTCATTTACACATCCATAATCTAATAAAAAAATTTCAAACTGTACCACATATCAAAATTATGCTGTAAAATTAAAGAAAATATGTTTCTACTTTGGAAAAATAGGAGCATACTTTTACTGTATGAAGAATAGGTTTCTAAACAGAACAGTTGGCATCACTTTGAGTAGTCTGCTGATTTGGAAAGAGAAAGACTGCCTCAAGACTGTGTGAATAAGCCATTTTCCTTTGGCAATCAAGGAATCGTTGGGAACAGAAATAGAGTCACTACCAATCCTAGCACTAGAGCCTCAAGGTCAGCTGAAGAACTAGCTGTTCTCTACGTCTTACCCACAATCATGTGTTTATTCCCTTTTTGCTCTTGCTGACCATGATGAATTTCTTTTTTTCTAAAGAACATATAAACCCTATTGCAGGATTCATTTTTCATGGAAAATACTCTGTTAGAGCAAGACGAATGAACAAAATTATTTCTTCTTTGGTTGTTCAGTCCTTTCCAGAAATCTGCCACTTCCGTCAAAACATTTCATAAATCCTTCCGTGGATAACCAGTTTGGGCCAAAATTAGATTTTCAATAACTAAGATACAATGATGCTGGCAAAGCTGAGTTTTTACCTCCTATATACAGATATTTATGCCCATTTTCCTTTCTTTTACCACTTTCAGAGAATTTGAACAAAAGATTTGAATATCCAGACACATTACATATCAAAATTAACCAACAGGTATTTGTTGAGTGCTTAATATGTAGCAATCATTTTGCTGGGAACAGGTACCTCCTTTTCTTATCTCAGGTGACAAGACAAAAAGTTGATTGGATATCCTAGTTCAAGTTCCACCTTTTCATCTAAGAAGTTGTCTGCAGCCATTCCAGCCTACAGTGAATTTTTCTTTCTCTAAGCAACTATAGCATTTATATCTGTATTTTTTATTTTTAATTCAAGGCAGTGAATTCCATTTGATGGACTTAATGATGCTAAATAACAGCATTACAGAACTTAGCACATGCTTTGTATATAGTAGATATGCATCTACTGTACTAAACACTGTTAATATTAAGCATTAAAATGAATATTTACCTCCCTCTTTAAGATAATGTCTCTACTTCAATACATAGAAACCCATCATGTAACATATCGCTACATACAGCTCTTACATTTTTATACCATGCCCTTTACAATCTCCTTGTCATTGAGTGGGGGGGGCAGAGAAGAGGAAGGTCACCAAACTACCCATGAAGCTGAGGTGGTGGCAGCTAGAACATCATAACTGATATGTCAGTTGGTAGTCTGACCCAGTAATTCCAATCTCATACAGCAATTTACCGTTTTTGTCATTACCCATATGCCTCCAATGCAATTAACAGCCACACCCTCTAGGTGATCCCAGACCCACTATAGCCATTCAATGATTCGTCAAACTCAAGGTAAAGTGCAAGCTTGCTCCATCACAATAGTGTTTCATAACTGTCTCATATCTGCTCTAGGAAAGATATTTTGAAACACTTTTTGAAGATTTGCTATTAAGTGTTTTTAATAAGTTTCCAAAGAAGTATGAAGCATTCTAATTGCTGTCAACAGAGTATCAAGTTGAGTGACATGTTGTTTTCAGCTAGTCATTCTTTGGTGTGACACTGAGCAATAATACTGAACCATTTGAACATTTAAAATTATTTTCAAAAGAATGCGTAGTACCCCACTGTTAAATCTACCAACTCTATAACTCTACCTTCTTTCTTGATAATATGGATAATCGGTCTGTGTTCTTAGCTAAGGTTAACCCACCATTTGTGCACTTGATTCCATCCCCATGCACCTACTCCGGAGCATGGGATTTAGGTCTTCTCCACTTGCTCTTGTAGGACTAGATTGTCCTAGTAAATCACTACATAAACACAGACATGTGCTGTAATTTCTCTTAAGTAAAAATAAATTTCCTTCACCCACTCCCCCTGTACCTTCATCTTCTATTACCCCGTTTCTCTTCAACTATTTCCACCAAAACTCCTTAAAGGAGTTATTTAAATTCCTATCTCCAATTTCTAGCCTTTCATTCTCCCCAATCAGGGCTTTGCTCCTGCCAAAACCATTCCTATCAGGGTCACAAATGACCCTCTAGTCTGACAAATCCCGTGGTCAGTTCTTAGCCTTCATATTCCTTGACACAAATAATCCAAATTATTTGAAATATCTTCCTCATTTGACTTCAAAAATACCAATCTCATCTGATTTTCCTTTCTACTCCTTCTCATCCTCCTTTACTGGTTCCTGCTCTTCTCTCCAACTTTTAATAGCCCCAATGTCTAGAAAAGAATTTGAAACATGGTATATGTTCAATATGTATATTGTGAATAAGTGAATGAATAAATCAATTTCATTAACAAACACATTGAACACCTACTACAGTAGATTAGGAGCTGGCTCTGAAGTCAATAGTATGATTTTTTTTACATATCCATCTGCAAAAGAAACATTCAAGCAAAGAAGGGCATAATGTTTAAACTTCTCTAGATGGTTTCAGAGACATGGGCCCTGCAAACTAGCTTCTCCCAAATACCATATAATTTTTAAACCATTATAATTAAGTGAATACTTTGCACCACCATGGTCAGCCATCAGTTTCCAATCAAATTTACATATCAGTGAAGGTTTTATCTGCTATATGAAATTTGCTTTATAGTCCATTCATATCTTCTTTATAATCAATGCATCAGTATATTTATGGATTTTTATAGGATTTGGTATTTAATGTTATTATTTTAGACTATTACAGAGAAGTTGGCTGTTACAAATTTTCTTTTATAATGTACTATTACTGAATCTCTGACTTACTTGCTTTTGACTCATTGGTTAGGAGCACAAACTCCAGCAATATTATTCTTTTAGGAAAATATTAATCTGCCATATAGAACCATTTTCAGGAATGCATTGTGATGGAAAACAATTTACAGGTTTTCATTATAAGCTACTCTGTACATTCTGTGGGTTTATCAAGGTAATATTAATGATGGAAATGAAGATTTCAAATATAAATAATTAAAATGTGAAATGTTTAATAGCAAGGTGCAGCACTGACAAAAATCGATTTATATTGGCATTGCTAGAGGTGTTTTTTTTTAACAAATAGAATTCACACATTCAAATGAATTTCACTTCAAACTGGTTATATATCTTAAAAACAAAGAATCAGCAAGACCCCTTGGGGAGGGACAGTGCTGGCGGTGTGGGGGAGTAGGAGAGGGATAACATGGGGAGAAATGCCAGATACAGGTGATGGGGAGGAAGGCGGCAAATCACATTGCCATGTATGTACCTATGCAACAATCTTGCATGTTCTCCACATGTACCCCAAAACCTAAAATGCAATAAAATATATATATATATAATAACAATAATAATAACCACTAGAATTTATACATCCAAACAGGTATTGTTCCCCCTCCCAGCAATAACCTTGCAAAGCTGCCCCACATTCCAGTGTTGGTGCCATATGCTCAGAACATTTTTGGAACTCCACCTTCAAAAACATCACCAAAGCCTACATCGCACTCTTTATTGCCCTCAGAGGGCCACGTGTTCATACTTTGTGGGTGGATTCTTTTAAAAAACAAGATGAAACAAAATTATTCGGTGTCAAGACCAACAAATCAGATAATGATAAAATTAAGTAATACCATCATGAATCTAAAACTAGACTTAATTACAAAATAAAAAGGCAGATGTCCTTGTAAAGATTGTAAATCTGCTCTGAAGGCAAGTCCCAAAGAGGAAGAGATTTAGGTATGTATTAAGCAATTGAACCAAGGTTAAAAGGAATGTAACCTCCAGGGTGGCTACTGTGAAGAGTATCAGTCACTTTGGTTTTAAATTCAGAAAACTTTGTTTTAAAACTTCTTTTCAGTGGATATTTTGTAACTTAAGTACCTAAGACATTAGAAGTTAACGTTCCCCATTCTTCTTAGGGTTATGCTTCTCAACTTTAAAAATATCTATATCATTGACTAAGGTAGTTCTTAGCCTTTTATTAAGAAACAATTTTAGCCTCACTCTGGAATGGAAAACCAATTATCATATGTTCTCACTTATAAGTGGGAGCTAAGCTATGAGGATGCAAAGGCATAAGAATGATATAAAGGACTTTGGGGACACAGGTGGGGAGGTTGGGAAGAGGAATGAAGGATAAAAGACTACACACTGGGTACACTGTACACTGCTCGGATGACGTGTGCAATAAATTCTCAAAAATCACTACTGAAAACTTATTCAAAAACTACCTGTACCCCAAAACCTTTAAAATAAAAATAAAATTTTTTAAAAAAGAAATAATTTTAGAAAGAAATCAGTTTATCTTTTAAATTTTTAAACGGATACATAACAGAAAAAATAGAACAAATGTAAACCTTAACATTGTCCCAGAATTCTTTAATATACATATTTGTTTATTTATTTTGGCTAACATTGAATGTTTATTCCAGATACTTTTAAACACATTAGGCGTATTTATTCATTCCATCTTTATAAGAAACTTGTAAGATACATCCTATTATTGGCCTCATTTTCCAAGTAAAAAATAATTGAAGTCAGAGAAATTAAGAGACTACCAAAAATCACACGGGGCAAAAGGGCTACAACCAGAACAGGAACACAGGCAATTCAATCCGGAGCTGTTCTTTGAACTACAGCAGTACATTCTGAGAATATTAGCCAAATTATCAAGACAAATTATATAAAAATATGTATTTCAAAGGTAATAAGATATGCAGAACTGAGGAGAAAAATAACAGTAAAGCATTAGCCATTAACAAATTCTTCTAAATTGCCCAGGTTTTAAATGCTAAGAATATTTGTAATTGTATCATTATTCCTGTTTATCTAACCCCAGGCACCAGGCTACTTAGATAAGTCCTTGCTAGGGAATCTGAGTGACGTAGTAAAAGTGCACTTGGTAGGACACTTATACTCGGTAGGACACTTACTTATTATTATACAATCTTAGAAAACTGTCCTACCACACCATACATGCAACTCTAACAGCACCATAAGAATGCTATGATAAGAGTAGGAAATGCAAGATCTTTGAATGTCAGGCACTATGCTAGGCCCTCAGGCTGCACATCAGAGAAGGGATATAATTGCCACCCTGCTGCAGGTAATGTCTTAAGGAATAGACAATCAGTTAACAATTAAACAAATAAAATATATAATTATGAGTATTATTCTAATCATGAAGAAAATAAACATGACACTGTGGTACAGAATAAAGTGAGTGGTTAGGAAAGGTCTAAAAGAACATGGTCGGGCCCAGTGCACCGAAACCCTGTAAGGCCAGATGGCATAGCAGTGAATAACATTTAGAAATTAAACAGCAAGAAATTAGAAATGTAGTAACCATATCTGAGTGGTGCAGCTCAAATAGATTTCATTTAGTCAAGCAGACTCCATGAGTTACGTCCAGTTCCCATACTAACCTACAAATGGTTAAAAAGCAAGAAGTGCTAGGTCTCTCACTTGATTTTACTAAACTTTGGGTGAGTCTGAAAACAGATGGTTCTAAGAATCTGCATTCAACCCTACCATTATACTGTTAGTCTCATGTGTAGGCTTGCCTTGCTTATTTTCTGGCTTCAGTCATACAAAGGAAAACTAATATTGCTCAAAGGCAAATCCTTTTTGCCAGTCCTCAAGTTTGAAGCAGTATTTGTGAACCGTCCTACCTCAGAAAGCCTCTGTGAGCATTTAATATTTAAACTGAAATCTAGAGGATGAGAAGGAGCCAGTTTTGCAGAACTTCAGGAAAAAGAGCATTAGAGGTCTGGTTCAAAAAGTAAACTTTTTCAAAGGCTGATATTAGCAAAACATCTCTCTATACTGGCATATCTTTACTAGTCCCTTTTAACATTACCATTTCCCATTACCATAAAACCAGCATCCCATGATAAGATGTGGAAGCCAATACCAAGGGAAGCAAAGGGGTAACTGCTGGTTCTCTTTTTGGAGGTCTTATCTGAGTTTGGGCTCTTAATCTTTAAGCACAGCCCAACTCCCCAGATGGATCTGGGATTCCTGTCTTGGTGCCCAAGATATCGCTTAGATTGTGAGGTACTCTTTCAAAAGCCAAGCATCCACACGTCATTGATAATAAAAACACTAAAGTCAAAAAAAAAAAAAACCACTAAAGTCGTATAAGTACAGTAGAGAAAGCAGGAAAGGTGAAGGAGCTCTGCTTTAACTATACCTAAGTCAAAAAGAAACTGTTAAACCTGAGATATAAAGACACGTAAGATTTCACAACACTATTCCATTCATAAACAAGAAAATTCAGAATATTTGTTTTTGTTTTTGTTTTTTTTATAAAAAAAAAAAAAAAAGCAGAGGAATAAAGGAACCAGACCAAGGTCTGGTTTCTAAAAAAAAAGACTTTACTAAATTGTGTGTTCAGGATTATAAATCCCAATTAATACTTGAGTCTCCCCCTTCTCTAAGTGTTCCCAGAATAAGATAAATGACCACATTTTGCCTTAAAACTGTGTTAACGAAAAAACTTCTAAAGCATACAATGCAATTTCCAAGATTTTAATAATGATAACTCAGTGTCACAAATGAAGCCAAATCCAGTGGGAGAGCCATTGTTGAAACATAGGCACCAATGGCTTAGCTTGTCACTCTCATGCAGTGTGCAAACCCTTCCCAGGCTGCTAAACTGCACTGATTGCCAGGCCTCTGGAATGTCAAACAGTTTCTCTCAGGGGCTGTTGAGCAGCAGGTACACATGCCTGTGCCTGTCCTCATGGGGCACATGCCTGAAATCACACAGCTCCATACCCCAGGCTGCAACACTATGCTCTGGACATTTTTCATCTCTCTCTCTCTCTCTTTGATTCCACCATCAGAATGTCTCCTGTTTATCGCTCCCTTGCTGTTACTAATCTTTGCAGTCAGCTGTTGCAGCTGTGTCTGATTCCACAATTCGGTTTCTGTTTCTTCATTGATTGTTCAAAGAGAATTTATTAAGAATGATGTACCAAGCACTGTGTTAGGCACCAACTGAACCAAAAAGACATGATCTCTAGTTGCATAGTGTTTAAAATGCAGAGTAGAGAGATTTTAAACAAAAAAATACAACATGACAACTTACAGTAATATAATACCATGAGGGGAAAGGATACAAAGGAGCTTATTTGGACTCTGGTTCCAGAAGGTATCTCTGAGGAGGTAATAATTAAACTAAGGCCTAACAGATAAATAGAAGAGAGCAAGATAAAAAGCAAAGAGAAAACACTGAAGGCATAAGGTGCAACACAGGCAAAGGCCTGAAGCCAATGAGAGCTTGGCACATGTGGAGAACGGAAAACAGGAAGAGTGAAACTGTCATGCAATGAAGTGGCAAAAGAAGTAGGAGCCAGATCATGGCTTGTAGGTCATGATAAATATTTTTGACACAAGGGCTGGCCAATAAACAGCATTGGTGTGATCAGCTTGATTATATTTTAAATGGCTGCCTTGTCTGTTCTATAGGAAAGAACTAAGAAGAAGGCAAGAGTGGAAGTTAGAAAGCCAATTACAGGGACATGGCAGTCATGCAAGTGGACTCCATCTCTTCTCAGTGAGTTTCTTCCGTCTCCTCCAGTCACTTATGACCCATTCTGATTTTTCATGGAAAAGCTTGACTTAGAGAGACTGGTATCCCTCAGTAGTTTTCTCTTTTCCTCCATGTGGCAAATCAAACTATCAGAATGAGAAAGGTTCCAGATTGTCTCAGCTGTGTTCACGATTCTCAGAGGCTGCTTTGTCATGAAAATTTAAAGATGTCTTAAGCTTGTGAAGTTGAACCCCAGAAAACTAAAGTCTTTACATTCCACTATATTAAAAAGAGATATTTCCTTGAACTCTATGTGACAATATATATAACTTTAATATATTCTTATCAGCAAGAATTTCCCATTTGGAAGTGAAAACACATCTGCCAAAATTTGACTTCAGTGATAAATGGTGTTGCCTTAGCATTTTATCACCTGGGTCCTTAACTTGACATCTATAAAGCACTAAGGAAAGACCAATAACTCCCTGAAAGAGTATGCAAACACTTAGATGCATTCGTGCTTGAAGACTTTTCTGCAAAGGTCTGTAACATTCATGAGAGTTTCGGCAGGATTCAAGAGTGAGTGGCTGAGGTTTACCTACCCATGGCTAGCAAGCTTTTTCATCATCTTCATGGGCACATGACCAAGGCTGACCAATCAGAATTTTCCCTGACACTGATAAATGAATATGAAGAGAAAAAAGCTGGGTTTTCTCTGGAGATGCTAAGCTTGGGCTGCAGTGGCTATGTTCCCTGCCACGTGGAAAAATCCTACCAAATTAGAACAAAACAACTTAAAAAAATAGACATTTAGGTTAAAAACAAACAAAACAGGCAGAGATAGACAGATTTCTGCCATCATTGAATTAAGGCTCTAATTCTTGCATCTCTTCCTCCAGTTCTGTAATCTATTCCAGTATCCTTCCAAGCTACTTGAGCTGATTAATTCTCTTTTTGTTAAGCTAGCTTGAGTTGGAAGTCTATGCCTCTTGCAAGAGAAGTAGCCCTGGCTTATAAAATAACACCCAAATACTTAAGAATTATCTCTATAGTGTAATGATCTGATATTGAAATCCATCAGAGACTTAAAGACATTAAAACTGAAATTGAATAAAAATATGAGTTCATATTTGACCACTTAATTTTCAGAGATATTACTATGACTACCTACTGATATTTTACTAGATTTAGTTCTAGTGGCAAAAATTAAAGCCTAATTAGATACCTGTGGGAAGCTTATTAAATTATATTTACATGTTAAATGTTTGCTTAATAATCTAATAAACCATAAGACTACTTGAGGTTACAAAGCAGATGGCATATTTTAGATAAATTTAAGGGAATGAGGTAGCTCACATAAAATTCTTTAATCCAGTACATGTCATAAGAGACTTAAAATGCCCTGACAGAAAGAGACTTGTAATTTCATTCTAGTAGCAATGATGATATAAGGAGTAAAAACTGGTAAATGACAAAATATAGAAACACTCTCCCTAATCAATAGTGTAAGTCTCTAGAACATCCTCCAAATCAATAAGATATATAATAATGACAAGAAGCATGTAACAGTAAATGAAAAAAAAAAAGTGAATTGTATCCCAGCCCAGAACCATTATCCGAACTATATTAAAAGTGCATTTAACACAAAAATGGGATTAGTCTTCTTAACTTCGGTAGCACTGACAATAAATAAAATGTATCTTTCCTTCTTCATGACAGAGAGTTGTAACATTCCAGAAACCTCACAAAACTAGAAAACAAATAGTTTTGAATATCTTAGACCATCCTAGCACTTTACTACAGACTCACACCTGCAGGCTTTTGGCATTATTTAGAACATTCAAAGTTTATAATTACTGAGTTCAATTACCAGTTATGCATAGGATGTGCATTATAAATTTAACTTCCAGTCAGAGAAACAGCAATGCAGTGAAATCTCATTGAGAATGGGGCGTTTTAGATAAATAAATTTTGCCAAGTATATGAGGAGGTAAATAATACACTGAGGGCCAACAATATGCCAGGCCCTTGCTGACTGCACTTCACATATATGATGTCATCCCAGCCCCGTGGCACCCCTGCATGGTGGTGATATCCCCTTCACTTTACAGATCAGTTAACCAAAGCTCACAGCATAAGGAACTTGCCCACTTCACTTCAGCCTAAGAGATGGATCTAGATGCAAATACAGTCTGACTCTGAGTCAGAAAAATTTTTTTCATTTAGATCATGTTTTATTCAATAAATGCTTATAACATGAGAACAAATTACAGATGCAAATATTCCTTTAAAGTAGAAAATATTGAATGTTTTCTCAAGGTCTCAAGGATAATAATCAATATGAATTTTTTTTTTCATTTTTCTTGTTATCCCTCAAGGTCAAGCTTTTGATTATTCCACTTGCTGTCATTATGTCTTTCACTAACACTGCCTCTTCATATGGCATCTCCCTCTACACATACACACACACACACACACAGGCACATGTGCGCACCTTCAAGCTTGTTCTTTCAATCCTCTCTGGGTGGGAAACAAGAACACCATGTTGTTTAAGTATTATACGTTCATTGAGAGCCATTAAAATTCTGGAAGAATCAAAAAAGTCAATTCTGCATTACCAAAGCCTTTGAAACCACTATGTCAGAGGATTCCTTGCTTTATTTCCTTACTCCTAGTAATTTATATCTCAAAGGACTGAAATTTCAGAAATGAAGATTGGAGATAGAAAACGGCCTCCAAATACATGAAAAGTGTCTGTATTTATATCCTTGTACAGTTTGGTCTGGGATTTCTGGTATACTAGCTAACTTCTAAATATAGATTCCAGCAATGATTTATGGACTAGATTACATTTGCAATCCCTTACCCACCTGTTAGATCACTTGAAAATCTTATTTGTTATAGCCCATATCATACCTCTTATCCCATCGAGTCATCCTAAAAGAACAATGTAGACCTTTCTGTAACAATGAAGGTCATCACTTGTGTACCTCTTGAATGTCAAGCACTGCAGTAAGCACTCTGTGTGCAGTGACTCATTAATCTCATAAGCAAATAGTTCTGCTCATTGTGGTGTGCATGGTTTGCTCTTTAAATCTTGTGAGTGCCAGTCACATTGACTGTAAAGTGAGTGGTACTACTTGTAAATGTACAATGCCCAACCTACACAGTGGCATAAAGGTAGGTACTATTGGATTCCCATGGAACAGAAATTAAGGAAACTGAGGCTTAAAAGTTTAAGTGGTAGAGGTATATCAGGAAAAGAGGTCTTAATCACTGTGTTACACTGCATCCTATATTTTCCTACAGAATAACATTGAGTTGTGATACCTTAAAACATGCGCATACTTGCAGACAATTCAGATCTATATATACACAAGCACTCAGAACGCAAAAATGGCCTAGGTTAGTAGATTACCCAGCAACAACTATCTGTTTCTCAAGAATGCCCCAGAATAAACCAGGACACAGTTTATACCTAATCTATGGAGCTGTTCTTATATTTGGGGGGTCTCTTAGGATCTCAGCACAGTAAGAATGGACCATTTCTGGAGTCTATTTGAGAATCCTTTCATTTGTCTCAATTTTTACTAAATGTTTACTGAGTACCAATTCTGAGTCTAATACTGAGTGTGGCATTAGCCAATGGTATATTGAAATGAAATGGAACAGTCCCTGTCCTCAAAGAACTCACAGGAAAAGGAAGGAGGAAGATATAAAAATAGATAAATCCTAAGACGCATAGTAGTGCTGACAAAACGGTGAAAGAGTAATTAGCTCTGCCTGTGGGTGGGACAGGAGGTTGGAGAAAGATTCCTAGAAAAAAAAAAAAAATGTGGCAGTACTAATGGGTCTTGAAGGACAAGTAGGAGTTTGCCTAGTTAAGAAGGTGAGGTGGAGAGCAGGTGGGAGAAAGCTGCTTCTTGCTATGTAATTAACTGCAAGAGCAGCCTAAGAGGAAATTTCCTTCCTGCTTTCATTATACTTGTGCTTTGTCCTCCCTTGATTATATTTTCTTTGAGTTTAAAGTAAGCAATCAGTGGAGATTCACTAGACTGTTATTTGGATTGAAGTAGAATGGGCTGGGTTCAGGTAAAAACTATTGCTATTTTTAAAATATTTTTCTGGGTCCACTAAAAAATCGGCTACAATATCGTGACTTTTCAACAGTTCATACTGTGAAAACATGAGAAAATTGTAACTTGAAGGTCACAATTAAATTAAACATCAACATTTATTAAGATCAAATTAATACTTTCTGAAAATTAGATTACTCCCCCCCAGCAAATATTTAAATTGACTGCTGGTGACTAGGGTAACGTGTTCCACATTGTTGCGCCACAGCAACACAGAAATCTTTACAGAATGTAAAATGATTGCTGAGATGGTGATTCCTGACATCTTTTCCAGTAAACCCCATGAGCTGAACTACTTACTAAACAGCAGTGTCAGAAGTGTTCTAAACTACATGGCTTTATAGAACTCCAGAGCTATCTCATAAATCTGAACAATTTCTTTATTATAATACAAGGACCTTTATTATAATATAAGGACCTAATTTCCTTATCAGCTTAAAAAAAGAGAAAAATAATAAGATGTATTGTGGTAGAGGAAAAATAAGCTAGCACATATTTAGGTAAATCATATAACCACGATGTTTAATACTCATAGACTTCACTTAAGAAGACTCCAGGGCTGTCCTGAGCATAGCTGGTCAATTTTCTTTTTATCTGTCTTATCAGCAGTCTACTACAGTCTCTCCAAAGAGGAGAGAAACCTCTGTTTCCCATATATATTCTGGGTGATACTGGCCTCAATTTCTCTTTCTACAGTACATCCTTGTGCTCATGCAACCTCTAGCCCTGCTGACAATAGATGTGTGAACTCAATTTCAGGACTTCCATTCATCTGATCAGAGTTCACACTCAGAAAGGTTGAAGAAAAGCATCTTTCAACACTGTCATCTCACACTCATTACAGCTGAAATCAGAAGCATCACACTAGAGGAAACATTGACCAAAATCCTATTTGCTGTTCATTCAGAAATGTTGCTTCCCCAGAACTTCCAGCATTCACCTTGCTAACACAGACTCCTTCGAATCTGTAATATTTGCTGATGTCTAGCTGGATGTTTTCATTTCTGATCTCATCCGAAGGTCAAAGTCACACACTTACTCCATCAGAACCTAGCAGCAATGATCTGTTATTATCCAGTCCAGTATATGAAGGGTATCTTCAAACAGCAACTAGAGTTGTGCAGAATGGCTATTAAAGACTACATGCTTCCGGCTGGGTGCGGTGGCTCACACCTGTAATCCCAGCACTTTGGGAGGCTGAGGCAGGCGGATCACCTGAGGTCGGGAGTTCAAGACCAGCCTGACCAACATGGAGAAACCACCATCGCTACTAAAAATACAAAATTAGCTGGGCATGGTGGTGCATGCCTCTAATCGCAGCTACTCAGGAGGCTGAGGCGGGAAAACCTCTTGAACCCAGGAGGTGGAGGTTTCAGTGAGCCAAGATCGCACCATTGTACTCCAGTCTGCGCAACAAGAGAGAAACTCTGTCTTAAAAAAAAAAAAAAAAAAAAAAAAGACTGCATGCTTCCTCATAAACACCTGGGAACTGGAGGGGCAGGATAGTATGCATTGATAAGAAACAATACAATGACAAATGAGCAATGTCTAATTATTCAGGCATTGCTCAGATTCAGAGACAAAGCAAGAAAACTGAGAGTTAGGGATGAAACTCCATCCTCCTCTAACCCTATTGTGCCTGTGTACTGCAGTACATATTAATGTAACATCAAGCCCTATTTTTAGACTTCTGCAATTCCACAGGCATAAATCATTCCTGTACCACAAGTCACCTTTGAGTTAGCAATGCCAAGTTTAACATTTTACAGAATCCTACAACAATATAATTGAAAGCAAGTGATATTTAAAATGAATAGTGATCATTTTAATAGAATAAAATTAGCCTAAATATAGCTTATTTGAGAGAATTTATTGAGTAATAATTAAAAGGAAAAGTGACAAACGTGCCATTTAGCTAATCCTGTCTTCATAATAGCTTTCACAGTTGAATTTGGAATGCTGTTCTTCAGCAAAAAAAAAAAAAGAAAGAAAAAAAGCTCATGTAATGGTCTTTTTCTTTTTACATAATACTGATTAATCCTTAGTGATTTTAGCTACCAGGGTTTGCTCTGAATTGCACATCTGATTAAAGAAGGAAATGCATAGCACAACTAATGGCACAAGCTGGTCAAAGTGTTACTTTTTATATTAGCCCATGTCTATTGTTGAGGATAATTAAAAACAAAATCTTCTCTCAACCCAGAAATCTTATCCACAAAAGTAGTAAGAAAGAAAACATATTTACCATTGAATAAGCATTAAACCAGAATGGAATGTGCATTATAGATAATCTGCTTAGAGATTCCAGATAATGAAAGAAATCTCACTCTTGTATACAGCCACATAGATACAAATCATTACATACATATTTTCAAGATAAGCAATAATCAGTCCTCAACTAAGGACTTGATGGTACAGTTTTTCATGCAATCGTCTTCCTAAATTTACCTGTTAATTGGGGTGATCATCGGTGTAAGCTAACTGGCTTTTTCTAGAGGAGAGCAAACTTCTCACTCTTTATGACAGGAGGTGATTTTGAGGCTCAAGTTAGGCTCCTACCATCTCACAGAAACTGAGAGATTGAGTTGTTATCTCCCTTGATGTTTACATTTCAAAACATTGGATGCCAAGTCCTTGAGGAAATAAACTGACAAAAAGCCTATCTCATTTTTAAATGTATTCATATATATTTTAAAGAGAGGAGAAAGTACTTATAATTACAAGTTTCCTAAAGTAAATGCTCTGAGAAAAGGGAGGGGGAAAGGTCTCTCTTTTTTTTTTCAACAGGGAGAATTAAGCCTCTTATTTTCAACCTTTGTTTTTCCACTATACAGGTTTAGTGTGATCACCATAATGCAAACTCATTTACAGAAGATACGTGACAACTCTGAGTCCCCAGAAGAGAAAATCAGAAACAAAAAAAATACAAAATGAAAAGGGTTTCTAAACCATTAAATCAGCACAAATTAATATGTCATGCCAAACCACATGCATTATAGACTACAATGATTATCGATAATATATTTCACCAGGGGGAAAAGCAAATTCTTAATAAGCTTTTGTTTTCCTGCCTATTTCTGACAGGGTTGATGATTTCATTTTTAATTTGTTCAGAAGTAAATGTATAATGATAACCAAAGGGAAACAATTTGCTCCCCCTGTATGAGATTATCTATACCATCATTAGCCATTAAAAATATATTAGACTGAGTGCAAAGGGGAGTTTTGTATTCATTTAAATAATGCATGTTACTCTACAAAACACAAAATGTATAACAGAGATGAGTTAAATGAGTCAACTTACCAAAATTTCAAATCAGTGCTTGTGTTAGAACTTATTTAGCTGATATATTTGGCTGATGACGCATCCCAGACACGTAGCTCAAACTATTTAATGAACTTTCTACCGATATACAGTAATTTTCCACTAAGTGCTCTGATAAAGCACCATCTAATGTTAGCATTAAGAGGGATGTGTAATACCAATCAATAGCCAAATAAAACAAAACCACCAGAAGTCAGAAGGGGATAATGCAGAGAGTAATGCTTTCTGAGGAGACCTTTCTTTAGAGGGCAACATCAAAAGGAATCATCCAGGGTCTGCTGCCATTAGCAGATGAGATGCGGGCTGTTAGGAAGTTGCTACCACAGTTCCTATTTAATGAAAACGATGGTTTCCAGCTCTTGCTAATTGTGTTTCAATTCATTTCGGAAAGTGCTACGGTAAAAAGAAATGTCATAGAGAAAAATATAAAGGTTTAATGCAAACACTAAGGAGAGGCCTAAGTTCAGACATTATCCAAAAGTTCACTGGTTTAGGGTTTCTGGGAAAATGAAGGGAGAGTCAGAAGGGAAGGGATGCTTCAAATTCCTGACTTGAATTTCAAAGCTGTCAATTCTAAAATCTACCCCCCCAATCTGATGTGTTGGCAAAGTAAAAGAAACTGTAGGAGAATCACTATAGATGACACTATGGCCTGCTTGATGAGAATCTGTAGAGTAACAGTAAACTTTTCTTTAGTATATTCCTCTTTAATTTACATGAAAAGGGAAGCTGTTTTTCCAACACTCGCCCCTAACATCCCACTGTGAAGACAGCTGCCTTAGTTGCCTTTCAGCAAATTAAAAGTTAAAATAGCTTCACTGTCAGGAGTAGCAGCAGCAATTGGGAGACTTGTAAAAGAGCTCATTTTACTGCAAATAGAGCGTTCTCTTTTCCAAAGGATCCCCGCTACCTTTTTTTTTCCTCATTTCAGCAGTTTTCCAAGAAAAGACACCCTTCTTCTAATATACTCTCTGCTGCTCCTGTTGACATAGGTCAAGACAAAATTCCAAAAGCAGAATGAGAAAGGTTCTGCTTTCTTAATGCTCCTCATGCATTGAGTTTTGCTTTCATTTTCTTACACTGTTAAGATTCACCTCTATCTACCTCCCAGTAATAAAAGTAATTAACAAAAACTAAAAATACAACAAAAATGTAGGTCAGACAAAAGTGCAAAATATCTCTGGTATTTTTCCCCCACACCCCCAACTGAAAAAAAAAAAAAAAAGGATAAGAATGGAGGACCAATCAAGCTAATAAACTACTGAAAAAAATTATATACATCCTTTCCTCAAAATGCCAGAAGAAAAAAAAAAGGAAAAATTATCAAAGGGAAGAGCATATAAATTCTACCAGAGTCTTAAGTTTGGCTTGTACTTTATTTTTCCAAATAAACCAAATTCTATCCCCACCAAAAAAATAAATTATTTGTAAAGCCACATTTTCTTAATTTTAGTCAAGTCAATTTTAGCCTGGGGACCTCAGAAGTTTAACTTTTCCTTAGATATTTTTCAGAATTCTGACTTACCAAAATGTGCTAAGATTATTTTCTTAAGTAAGGTTTTCATTCAGAAAGGAAACTGAAATAGAAGATCTGGAAGAATAATTATTTCATTAGGATGATATTGCTGGACTTTTTAACTCTTCTGTGTTCAGATTTTCCTCAGTGCAAATTCATAACAGCCTCCTCTTTCCTTACTTAGCATATAAAAGCTTACCATATGCTTTTAGTTAAAAATCTCCTGGATGACTGAAATAAGAATACTACTAAATAAAATACAAATTACTATAGTACTTGTTATTTTAATATTATTAGTATCTGCCAGAAGCCATAAAAATTATCTTCTCTTTTCCCATTTTGCTTAAGAAGCTGTAAAGAGTGTTGTCTGAAGAATTTATTATTTCATTTCTTACCTTTCCATGGTTTCTTTTACCACACTTTCAATTCACTTCCACATAAAAGCTTTTTTTTTATATACTTTAAGTTCTGGGATACAGGTGCAGAATGTTCAGGTTTGTTACATAGGTATACATGTGCCATGGCGGTTTGCTGCATCCATCAACCCATGATGTTTATTAGGTATTTCTCCTGCTGCTATCCCTCCCCTAACCTCCCATCCCCCAGCAGGCCCCAGTGTGTGATGTTCCCCTCCCTGTGTCCGTGTGTTCTCATTGTTCAACTCCCACTTGTGAGTGAGAATGTATGGTGTTTGGTTTTCTGTTCCTGTGTTAGTTTGCTGAGAATGATGGTTTCCAGCTTCATCCATGTCCCTGCAAAGAACATGAACTCATTCTTTTTTTTGCTGCATAGTATTCCATGGTGTATATGTGCCACATTTTCTTTACCCAGTCTATCATTGATGGGCATTTGGGTTGGTTCCAAGTCTTTGCTATTGTGAACAATGCTGCAATAAACATACACATGCATATGTCTTTATAGTAGAATGATTTATACTCCTTTGGGTATAAATGGGATTGCTGGGTCAAATGGTATTTCTAGTTCTAGATACTTGAGGAATCACCACACTGTCTTCCACAATAGTTGAACTAATTTACACTCCCACCAACAGTGTAAAGGCGTTCCTATTTCTCCACATCCTCTCCAGCATCTATTGTTTCCTGACTTTTTAATGATTGCCATTCTAACTGGCATGTCTGTTCATATCCCTTGCCCACTTTTTGATGGGGTTGTTTGTTTTTTTCTTGTAAATTTGTTGAAGTTCCTTGTAGATTCTGAATATTAGTCCTTTGTCAGATGGATAGATTGCAAAAATTTTCTCCCATTCTGTACGTTGCCTGTTCACTCTTATGACATTTTCTTTTGCTGTGTAGAAGCTTTTTAGTTTAATTAGATCTCATTTGTCAATTTTGGCTTTTGTTGCCATTACTTTTGGAGTTTTAGTCATGAAGTCTTTGACCATGCCTATGTCCTGAATGGTATTGCCTAGATTTTCTTCTAGGGTTTTTATGGTTTTAGGGCTTGTGTTTAAGTCTTTAATTCATCTTGAGTTAATTTTTGTATAAGGTGTAAGGAAGTGATCCAGTTTCAGTCTTCTGCATGTAGCTAGCCAGCTTTCCCAACACCATTTATTAAATAGGGAATCCTTTCCCCCATTGCTTGTTTTGGTCAGGTTTGTCAAAGATCAGATGGTTGTAGACGTGTGGCATTATTTCTGAGGCCTCTGTTCTGTTCCATTGGGATTGCTGGTTATTTTGCCCATTAGTTGATGCAGTTTCTTCCTAGTGTTGAAGGTCTTTACAATTTGGTGTGTTTTTGCAGTGTCTGGTACTGTTTTTTCCTTTCAATATTTAGTGCTTCCTTCAGGAGTTCTTGTAAGGCAGCCCTGGTGGTGACAAAATCTCTCAGCATTTGCTTGTCTTTAAAGGATTTTACTTCTCCTTCACCTATGAAGCTTAGTTTGGCTGGATGTGAAATTCTTGGTTGAAAATTCTTTAAGAATGTTGAATATTGTCCCCACTGTCTTCTGGCTTGTAGGGTTTCTGCCGAGGGATCTGCTGTTAATCTGATGGGCTTACCTTTGTGGGTAACCTGACCTTTATCTCTGGCTGCCCTTAACATTTTTTCCTTCATTTCAAGCTTGGTGAATCTGAGGATTATGTGTCTTGGGGTTGCTCTTTTCGAGGAGTATCTTTGTGGTGTTTCTGTATTTCCTGAACTTGAATGTTGGCCTGTCTTGCTAAGTTGGCGAAGTTCTTCTGGATAATATCCTGAACGGTGTTTTCCAACTTGGTTCCATTTCCCTGTCACTTTCAGGTATACCAATCAAATGTAGATTTGGTCTTTTCACATAGTCCCATATTTCTTGGAGGTTTTATTCATTCCTTTTCATTCTCTTTTCTGTAATTTTGTCTTCACACTTTATTCATTAAGTTGATCTTAAATCTCTGTTATCTTTTCTTCCATTTGATCAATTTGGCTATTGATATATGTGTATGCATCACAAAGTTCTTGTGCTGTGTTTTTCAGCTCCATCAGGTCATTTATGCTCTTCTCTATACTGGTTATTCTAGTTAGCAATTCCTCTAACCATTTTTCAAGGTTCTTAGCTTCCTTACATTGGGTTAGAACACGCTCCTTTAGCTCGGAGGAGTCTGTTATTACCCACCTGCTGAAGCCTACTTCTGTCAACTCATCAAACTCATTCTCCATCCAGTTTTGTTTCCTTGCTGGTGAGGAGTTGTGATATTTTGGAGGAGAAGAGGCATTCTGTTTTTTGGAATTTTCAGTCCTTTTGCACTGGTTTTTCCTCATCTTTGTGAATTTATCTACCTTTAGTCTTTGATGTCGGTGACCTTCGAGTTGGGCTTCTGTATGGTTGTCCTTTTTTGATGTTGATACTATTCCTTTCTGCTTGTTAGTTTCCTTTCTAACCATCAGGCCTCTCTGCTTCAGGTTTGCTGGAGTTTGCTGGAGGTCCACTCCAGACCCTGTTTACCCATGTATCACCAGCAGAGGCTGCAGAACAGCAAAGATTGCTGCCTGTTCCTTCCTCTGGAAGCTTCATCCCAGAGGGGCACCTGCCAGATGCCAGCTGGAGCTCTCCTGCATGAGGTGTCTGTCGACCCCTGCTGGGAGGTGTCTCCCAGTCAGGAGGAGTAGGGGTCAGGGACCCACTTGAGGAGGCAGTCTGTCCCTTAGTAGAGCTCGAGTGCTGTGCTGAAAGATCTGCTGCTCTCTTCAGAGCCGGCAGACAGGAATGTTTAAGTGTGCTGAAGCTGCACCCACAGCTGCCCTTTCCCCCAGGTGCTCTATCCCAAGGATATTGGAGTTTTATCTATAAGCCCCTGACTGGGGCTACTGCCTTTCTTTCAGAGATGCCCCGCCCAGAAAGGAAGACTCTAGAGAGGCAGTCTGGTTACAGCAGCGTTGCAGAGCTGCAGTGGGCTCTGCCCTATTTGAACTTCCCAGCAGCTTTGTTTACACTGTGAGGGGGAAAACCGCCTACTCAAGTCTCAGTAATATGGACGGCCCTCCCCCAGCTAAGCTCGAGGGTCCCAGGTCAACTTCAGATTGCTGTGCTGGCAGCGAGATTTTCATACCAGTCAGTCTTAGCTTGCTGGGATCCATGGTATTGGGATCCACTGAGCTAGACCACTTGGTTCCCTGGCTTCAGCCCCCTTTCCAGGGGGAGTGAGAGGTTCTGTCTTGCTGGTATTCCAGGCACCACTGGGGTATAAAAAAAAAAAAAAACTCCTGCAGCTAGTTTGGTGTCTGCCCAAACGGCCACCCAATTTTGTGCTTGAAACCCAGGGCCCTGGTGCTATAAGCACCCAAGGAAATCTCCTGGTCTGCAAGTTGTGAAGACCATGGGAAAAACATGGTATCTGAGCCAGAATGCACCATTCCTCATGGCACAGTCCCCTGTGGCTTCCCTTGGCTAGGGGAGGGAGTTCCCCTGACCCCTTGTGCTTCCCAGGTGAGGTGACACCCCACCCTGCTTCGGCTTGCCCTCCGTGGACTGCACCCACTGTCTAACCAGTCCCAATGAGATCAGCCAGTTACCTCAGATGGAAATGCAGAAATCACTCACCTTCTGCGTTGATCTCGCTAGGAGATGCAGACAGGAGCTGTTCCTATTCGGCCATCTTGCCCAGGTCCCCTCATAAAAGCTTTTGTCATATATCAATGAGTTCTAACGTATAACAAAATTAAACTGTTTAAGAATGCAAAAAATGATCAAGACCATCCTGGCCAATATGGTGAAACCCTGTCTCTATTAAAAAATACAAAAATTAGCTGGGCGTGGTGGTGTGCGCCTGTAGTCCCAGCTACTCGGGAGGCAGAGGCAGGAGAATTGCTTGAACCCGGGAGGTGGAGCCAGGATCGTGCCACTGCACTCCAGCCTGGTGCCTGGTGACAGAGCAAGACTCTGTCTCCAAAAAAAAAAAAATGCAAAAATTATGATGTCTCAATAATTGATGATATTTTGTTAAACCAACTAAGAACAATGTTTATAACATGAGTCAGGTTGCTAAAAGACCTCCAATTACCATTAGCAGAGATATTAATTATGTAATCAGATTTTAATATCCACAACAATACTGTGGGGGTGTGTCCATATTCCCCTTTTACAAAAAGGCAAAGTACATGGCCCAGGTTCACAAAGCCACGAAACTATAGAGCCAGCCTTTGAATGAGAGTACACCTGAATCCAAAGTCCATGCTTTTAACCATTTCTTAATATTACCAGGCACATTTATACAAAATCTCACTATTATATTTGCACAGGTTGCTTTTCTTGGTATGATTCATAACACTGAGTCCCCCAAAAATTCCTCCAATAACTCAATTTTTATTAGTAATTTTTGTCATAGCTCTTGCATGGGCCATATTCTAATTCAAGGGCCTCATTTAATTAAAATTCAACTGATCTCCTTATGGATTAGTTGAAATGCAGTATGACTTTGGTCATTTAGGCCAACGTTAAATTCCAAAACCAATGCAATATCTTTATTTTTACATATTTTCTCAAAACATTGACCTCCTTTGGGTTATTTCTTCCCTATAATTTGGCTATTTTTCATTTTAGTTTTAATTCTAAGCCCAGAAAAGAAACTACTAAGATCATCCTGACAAGAACAGGTCAGTTATCAAACTGACAACAATAAAGAGTTAGCTCCCCTTTTACACTAAAATTGTCTATGTCTCCTTCCCCAGCCCCCCACTTTCCAAGTGTGTATATCAGATCAACTCCATGCTGCTGCAGGAGGCCAGTAACTCACACTGCACTGATTTTTTTTCTATTTATGACAGCATATTACAAGAGCTATGGTAGGATTTTTAAAGTTCATGAGCCTCTAGCCTTGCATCAAGCCATGCCACAGCTCAATCTTTTTCAGTATTTGTTAGCAGAGCACATCATGTCACAACTCAAATATATCGAGTATAGAGTCTCATGTCCAAATCACAGCCCGTAAACTCAGGTGAGCAAGAAGTACCACTTTTTGTATATTTACGTTTTTATAACTGTGTGATGAAAACATCGTCTCAGTCCATTTAAAGATGTATCCCCTCCCAACTCT
Organism: Ateles fusciceps; assembly: GCA_036589455.1. Lineage (NCBI taxonomy): Eukaryota > Metazoa > Chordata > Mammalia > Primates > Atelidae > Ateles > Ateles fusciceps. The sequence goes on from JAZHEH010001063.1 coordinate 3,345,040, forward strand.
CACAACCACCCTTACCTCCCACAGTACTGTTTTCCCACAGTTGTGTTTGGTATACCAGATGGAGGAAGCTTACTTAACTGCACAGGAAGGAGAAGGTGAATCTGATTCTCAAACTCCATTTATCCACGATGGTATCCACTCTGACATCCAGCTTCCTTTCTTGTCCTTGGTCACTGGCCCAAGCAGGTGGTTACACGGTGTTCCTCAGGACCACCCACGTTAGCCCCATTACATCTAGCTGGCTCAAATTCAATAAAATCATTTAACCCTGTTCTCTGCATCCCTCTGTGTGGTCTAGCCTCCCAGATAAAGGACAGCCAAGGGGATAACAGAAAATCATATGGAGAGAAGGAATCATTAACTAATCTAGGAAAATAACGTTTTAAATAAAATTGAATATTAGTTATTTAGTCTTTTACTGGAAAAAATGAAAATAAATGGCACCAGATTTTCACAAAATTTTGGACTCTTTGACTTCAAATACAGAGTGTGGCTTACCCAAATTTCACTTTGAAGGACCTGAGAAGTACCTCAAAAGAGAGATAGCTATCATCCACAGCAGCCTACACAGATGCAAGAAGCCCATGTGGCTGCAATTGGAGGAGACATACAGAGGCATGCATGCACAGAGGAAACACTGTGTGAGGATCCAGGGAGAAAACAGAGTGAGACCTTGTGGACAGAGAAAACGTGGTGGTTCTAAATATGATCCCACAATCATTATCACAATGACACATGCTTCTAATTACAGGTGTTCCTTTGCCATTAAGCTGCTCTCACGTGCACACCTCCATAAAGTATGTTGTAGGCTCTGGAGTATGCCGCAGCAGGGATTTATTTCTTTAACAGTGGTTAATTTTTTCAAACAATTAAGAAGGAAGCCTTTAGTCCTCAATAAAAATGACAGGGACTTAGTGATAATGGCATTTGCAAATGTCATTTTACCTCTAATTTTTCCTCTAATTTTGGGTCTCTGCTGATTTCTCATGTAATTTGTGATGTATAGTCTATAAGCCTTACTGTTGTGTCCCAGCAGAACTTAGAACAGGACCTGGAAAATGGCAGGCACTCATTATGGCGTTAAGTCTTGGGAATCACAGTCACAGAAATGGAGGTTGTTTGGGGCTGATTTGTATTCCTCCTAAACTCATACGCTGGAGCCCCAACCCCTAGTTCCTCAAAATGTAATCTTCTTTGGAGATAAACGAGGTTATCTTTTTGGCCACTTTTATCTATTTTGCCATTTTAAATAAGTTAAAATGAGGCTGTTGGGGTAGGACCCTAATCCAACATGACCAGTATCCTTAAAAGAAGAGACACCGGGGGATGCATGCACAGAGGAAAGACTGGAAGAGGACCCAGGGAGAAAATGGCCATCTGAGAGCCAAAGAGAGAGGCCTCAAGAGAAAGCAAACCTGCCAACTTCTTGATCTTGGGCTTTTATCTTCCAGGAACTTTGAGAAAATAAATTTATGTTCTTTAATATCACTCAGTCTGTAGTATTTTGTTAATGGCAACCCTAACAAACAGAGGTGAAAAAAATATATCTGGGCTCCATTACAAAATAGTATTTCCAAATTCTAAAGACTGTCAGTTGCTTTTGTCAGATGAAATTCCTACTCTTTTTATTGGCTAGTTCTTGTGTGTGTTTGGATTTTGCATATACCCTCATTTTATTGGCATTGTATCGTATTTGCAATAATTCACAATAGTTTTAATTTTGCTATCACAGGATGCTTCCAGTTTTGTTTTCTAAATATAAAAAATCATAAATGTGTTCCCATTGTTCAACACCCGCCTATGAGTGAGAACATGCGGTGTTTGATTTTCTGTAGATATAGGTGATGGGGAGGAAGGCAGCAAATCACACTGCCATGTGTGTACCTATGCAACAATCTTCCATGTTCTTCACATGTACCCCCAAACCTAAAATGCAATAAAAAAAAAAATCATAAATGGTGCATTTTAGGAACTGTTTTAGGAAACTAAATATTTAGATCTGAAATTCTACATATTGACTCACAGTATTCAGCCTGAGACTCTAATATTTCCAACAGATGTGTTTAGGCTGATTATTTAAATGCTCAACACTTCAAATGTTCCAAGTATCTTATCTGTAGTAAAACTAGTTTCAGTACTGTCTTAATTTTTTCTTTAGAAACTAGATAAAATATAATTTAAGTGAGTACCAAGAAAATGTAGCAGACTGAGACCTGTGCTTCCTTTTTTATGTGATAGACACAGATAACCTGGGAATGAGTTCTTAAAGCTGTTTCTCTTATGTAATCTAAACATGCATTGATAAATAATATAAAAACAGGAACAAAACAGAGCCTGCCATGTCAACTCTTAAAATATAATTAAAAACTGAATTTCCTTTGGGTACCAATTAACAGGGAAAAAAACTGAATTTCCTTAATATTCATCTATTTGGGGAACTAGTTCATCCTTTTTTCCTCTTTGTACCTGAGGTACACAGAATTGGATTAATAATAATCTGTGGCTTATAACATACTCTCAGCATTGTAATTGTATGACCCATTTTTATCTATTTGGCCATTTTTAATAATGTGATAAGGACACACGAATTTTCCCAAAACAAATACTGGGGCTCTGATTGCAACCCACATTCAACTATGCAGTCATCCCAGATGACATCCCTCTCAATCTTCAGATTTGAGGTAATAACCAAATCTCATCCCATACTCATCATTCCCTTTATTCCCTTGTTGGTGTACAGAATAATTACTTCTATGTGTATCCAAAGGGATATTTTAGTTTTTGACTCTATAAAAATGGTGTCATTACATATAATCTTTTAGAACTTGCTATTTCTGTGCAGATGTATATTGCTAAAATTTATTCATATTTGTAAATGCTGTACTTCATTCATTTTGCTACTGAGTCATATTTTAATGTAAATACATCACAGTTTATTCATCCACTCTCCTACTGATGACTATTTAGATTGTTTCCAGGCTATTCCATTCCAAGTGGCAATGATGTTAACTTCCTTATACATATTTTTGTTATATATGTAAATGAGTTTTACTGGATATCTAAGAGTATAATTTTGAAGTCATGCCATATATGAATGTTCAATTTTTCACATTTTTAAAAAAATGATTGCACCAATTTGCCCTCCAATCAGCAAAGAACATTTAGTGGACCTATTTCCTCTCCAATAATTGACACTATCAGGCTTTTAAATTGTCTTCCAAAAGAAGATTGTAAAATGATGTTGTATTATTATCTTTCTTTGTGTTTTCCTGATCACTAATGCATGTGATACTGTGTAATAAACGTTTCTTCTTATGTTTGTTAGCCATATTAGTTTCCTCTTATGTGTCTATTTATAACTTTTGCTACTTTTCTTACTGATTTGTAGATAATTTTTTGTGCTCTTAACATCAATCCTTTGTCAGTTATGTAGATAGTGAACTAGTTTGTGAGAATACTTCTCATTTTCTTTAAGAGATCTCTTTAATGAACTAAAGTTCTTAATTTTAATATAGTAAAATTTATGTCTTTTATAGTCAACATTTTTCATGCCTTATTTGAGGAATATCTTTCTAATCCTAGGCCTAAAAACCATTCATCTGGATTGTCTACTACGTGTTTAAAGATTCGCTTTGATACATAAATCCTTAATCTATATGGAGTTGCTTTTTAATATCGTATGGGATAAGGACCGAGTGTCATATTTTTGTGGGCATTTAATGAATTACTCTTCAGGCATTGATCTGTAGTTACTGGAAATTATTATTACATTATTCTAAAAAAAAACTACCCCCAAATTTTACTACTTAAATTCTAATTAGTTATATAATATTTTTCTAAGTGAAAAAAAATTTGCATAGTAGGAGTTGAGGTCACTAATAATATCAAATACAATAAGAATGATTATAAAAAAGAAGAGAAATATGAAGGTGATATCCCTGAAGCATCCCCAACTGTCTCAACAAGGCATATTTAAAAATCTGTTTTGACTAACTGAAACACACACAAATTCACACATACACATATACACACACACCATACACAGAAAGTAACAGCAATATGGGAAAGGCAAGTATAATCATTGTTCCATATATCCACTTCTATTTTCATTTTTGCATTCCTACTATGATATAATTTGTTTTACCATCATTTTTATATTAGTTTTTTTGAATGCTGCTTTAAATGAAACTGAATTAACCTCTACCTTATACAAAAGTAGGTCACAAATGAAGAAACGGCACACTGAAAAGTACATTAATTGCCACATAGTCACTATTTCAGAGGAGCTCTTGTTTCTGTTTCTCCTCCATCATGGTATGACTTTGCATCTCTGTAAAAGTAAAAGGTTTTAAATTCCAAACCATTCAACAAACATCTATTAAATATCTACTATGAGCAAAGTGCTGTGCTAGATACTATAAAGAACAAACATTTTCTCTATAATATAATCAGGGAGCTATAAGTAAGTCTAAAATAGGCCCAACTATGTTGTTCCGTAACAGATACACCCACAAATGTTGATTGACTTCAACTACATCTGTAATTACTAAGCACCTAAGAGGATATGGTATTGTACATTTCGATGGTCTCATTAAATAGGCATTTGTATTTCTTTTTAAAGAGTCCATTTAGTAACTTCATTATGTAGGAAATTTAAAATAGAAGCAGTCAATAGTGGTAAAATTTTTAAGCAACATCCATTTCCAGACATGCTTCAGACTGTAATGTATAGAAAATGATGGTATAGAAAATGATGAATGTTAATAACATATTTGATGAAGACTTTTCTCCAAAACTAGAGAAGAGAAACTAAGGAACAGTCTTTCCAAACTCTTCCTTCCTATGGTATATACCGTCAAACACAACTACAGCCTACCCAGTTACTTGGCTTTAGGTTTCCAGCTGACCCAACTGCATGACCAGCTCAACATAAAGGAATGAAAATGTATAATGCCCACTCTAGGCTCTCTATTTTTTAGCCTTTCCTGTCCTGTCTCTCTATGCACTCCTGCTGCCTTTACTTCAGAGCCTCTAATGGGGTATCCCATATAGGCCTTCCATTTCCAATGGCTGCATCATGATTTCTATGAACTACCCTAGGTAAGTTCAATCTCTTCTCACCTCAAGGTTCTTCTCAGTATCACATTTCCTATGAGCCTCTGGGTGTCTTCCATGATAACCCCTACCTAATCTTATAAACAAATAGATACCAATATGAGGAAGTTAGAAAGAGTTTATTCCTCCCAGGGGGAGTGAATATCATCATGAGGCTTTCAAGCCAGATATTTAGTGCCGCAGAAATTTGCACTTGTAATAAGAGACCTCAGATTAAGCCCAAAGTCCACAATGATTTGTGTGTAACATTGAGCCAGTGATCTAACTTTACTGAGACTCAGCGACTAGATCTAACAGTTAGGAGAAATAATGAATTCACATGAATGCTATCTGAAATTACATGATGTATGAGAGAGTGTTTTTAAACTATATTGATCTAAAATACAAGTGATTTTCATCTTATGGCAATGATTCAACTACTAGGGAAGATATTAAATTTGGTATCTCTCAAGATACGCTGTAGTAATAACCTGTTTCAACTATGCTAGGGATAGTACTGCCAACAAATTTGTGGAAAAAGACAAGGATAATTATCTAAGTCATGTCTACATTCAGTAACTGACCCATTCTTTTGGTGGTAAAAGCACATGCAAGGCACAGGAGATAGGACAATGACCAAGGTAGACATAGTCCCTGTCCTCATGGAGCTTACATTCTGCCCATGGTTCAAAACAACTAGAAAATGTGGGAAAGCTGCAAGCGCAAGCGTGACCGTTGAATTCCCAGGTGAACATCACTCTTCCTGAAATCAGGGTCACCTTTGTCTTTTACTGAAACAAGAAAGGACATAGATGGAGCTTAGCAAACTAACACAGGAACAGAAAACCAACTACCACATATTCTCACTTAAAAGTGGAAGCTAAATGATGAGGACACATGGACACACGAAGGCAAACAACACACACTGGGGCTTTGGAGGGTGGAGGGTGGAGGAGGGAGAGGATCAGGAAAAATAATCGGTACCAGGTTTAATACCTGGGTGATGAAATAACCCGTACAATAAATCCCCATGACACAAGTTTACCTATGTAACAAACCTGCACTTGCACCCCTGAACTTATAAGTTTTTTAAAAGCCCATACTATCTGACTTAATGAATCTGCCTGTGAGATCAGCATACTATCTGCTCCATCATTCTCAAACAGCAAAAGACAATGTAGTGTAGATGAGACCCAGGATGTTCATAACAAAGGCCTAATGGAATATTTCTACACTTTAAAAAGTAAGATACTTCCTTCTGTTAGAGATACACTTCAGCTCTTCGAGAATAATAGCTAACACTCAGGTTCTAAGTACTCCTTTAAGCATTGACTTTTTATCTCATTTAGCCATTACAACTCCGTGTAGTAGGTACTATCATTATCATGCCATTTTATAAATGAGGGGGGAAATAAGGCATAAGGAGGTTAATAACTTGACCTAGGTCATACAGCTATTTTCAGATGAGCCCAAGATTCCAATGTATTACACAGTCCACTTATACTCACTGTACTGTACTGCCTCTATACAGATTCCTCTCAATGAGTGATTGATGGTCATAACATACAAAGGGCTAGGAACCACTTCCTGTTCTATATAACCGCAGTTACTCTAGAATTCATTCTAGGGCACTAGGTACATCGAGAAAGACCATTCACACAGGCTTGGTGTGAACACCACCACGTAAGGGTATGCAGTACACAAACAGCATAATCTCACACTGTGACCTGTAGCCCCATCATAAATCATACCTTCTTCTCCCCCAATCTTTCAATGTTGCTTTTCTAGCATGGAAAACCCTCTTCTCTCATCTCGACATCCATAAAACCAGTCATCATCTAGCGCATGTCACCCTTGAAGCTTTTCTAGGCTCTTGCAGTTACAGGCATCTACATATTTCTTCTCTGAACACCTATTTCATATTCACTTTATGGACATTTTGAACTACTGCTTAGCATTTAGATACATAACGTTTTGTATTTTACCAAACACATTTATTTATTCAGCCACATTCAAGTTTATTGAGGACAGAAAACAGCTTTTATTTCCTCTCCCAACTGCATACTCCCCCTCCCTACACACATTCCACACCTCATATAGCACTAAAAGTTCAATAAGGGCTGTTTGGATAGTTGGTGGACTAATCGATTAATCTATTGAATAAACACTCACCTAAACTTAAATAACCTCCAAGAGTTTCTACCTCAAATGTAGGTGCACACACAATGTGTGGGCCTGTGAGGTAATGGACTGAAGGGAATAAAAAAAAAGCTTTCACTGAGAAATTGCCCTAAATATAAAAATCACAAGAAATGGACATGTATAAGGATTCAATCTGAAAAGTTTTAAAGGGAGAACGGGCTAACTGAGAAAGTAAGGGAAAAAAGTGGTTCTATGCATTTAGCATTAAAGTATTTTCTTGGGATCTGAAAATCAAATGCTTCTCCCCATCATTTCTGTCATTTTTCTTCAGAAGATGTAATATATCTCCCACATTTGAAGTGTATATTAAAATTCAAATAGTTAACACCTTATACTTCATTCTACTCTTTCTGCCTCCCTCTCTCTCACAAACACACACATTGGGAACCCTTCCCCAACACACACACGCCTACTCCACATATTCTCAAATTTCTCACAGCACGCACGCGCGCGCACACACACACACACACACACTCACACACACACACAAACCCCACCTTTTGAGGGGAGAACTAGTTCTAAATCATCAAAATTGCTCCTGAGACTGGTTCATGAACTTGGGCTCCCTCTGCTGGGTCTGCAGCAGTACAACAGACAAGTCTGTAAAGTTGGAGATTACGGAACTTACTCCCCGCAGAATATGCTCCTGTTTACACTCGAATTTAAGCTGAATAGCCAACACGATGCAACAATTTGAAAACAGAAGAGATTTAAGACTTGAATAAATTAGTAACAATAAATCAAAACAAGTGGTTTTTAAGACATTGCAAATCAGTATTTTTGCCCCCTGCTTATTTCCATTTGTAGTAGAATGGCAGAATTCATCAGAGGATCGCAAAGATTGCAGAGATAATGATATAAAACTGTACAGAAGAAAACAGTTTCAAGAAATAAGATCTAGATTACATACGTATTTATCAGAAATAAATGCAGGTGAGTATGACCAAAGGTCATATAAGGTCTCTAAGTAAGGTTTCCGAGGAAGTGAAAAAAAAAAAAAAAGAAGAAATAGCTAGAAAGTATTACTAAAGTAATACAAATCAAAGCTGTTGATAACATCACTGAAATATATTAGCCAACCCAGCAGTAGAAAATATATTGACCCTACACAGTCACACACACACACGAAGAAATAATAGAAAATGGAATCACAAAGTGCACTCCACATTTACTAAGGATAACAGAAATGTAACTTATACTTCAAAAGGGAAATAGTAAATATTGATTGCTGTTAAAAGGAAATGTTATCTCTCATTGAATTGATTTGGTGCTTATTATAAAAAGAGAATGGCTAAATTGTCCAAAAACAAACCATCAGACCAGAAAAAAAGAACGAAAACAGATTTCAGACCTCTAAAAATATGGAAATTATATATAACTGCCTGTAATATTATTTTCCTTAAGATAGGCAAGTATTCTACAATAAATACATCTTAAATCAACCCCAGTGTGATCTTGTAAAATCATCAAATACTCAGGGAATTGGATATTCCACAGCTTAGAAATTCCAGTACGGATACCGGCAGAACCTCTAGTTACTGCTGTAGCCAGTCCGTGTCCTTTCTCTCCTGTCAAATAATATACTGTTGTAAAGGGTCAACCAAGACTCCAGCCCGTGACTGGCTACATAATTTGAGATACCCAGTGCAAAATGAAAATGCCGGCCCCTTGTTCAAAAAGTAGCAAGAATTTCAAAACAGTGAAAATGCAGCAGAAAGCCAACAAAGTAAACTCTTCTAAGCACAGCTCTTCTAAGCCTGTGGCCCTGTGTGACGACATAGATCACAAGCCCATGAAGCTGGCCCTGCTCTGCCTAGTTTAGTTGAAGGTTGGCAATAACGTGTCTTCATGGGTCCTCAACCCCAACAATCACAGACGAAGATTCTGAGCCATCTTACCATCCTGAAGAATTTTCTTTCAGAGAGACATCTTTACTAAAACAAAGACAGTTCCGTTTAGTTTCCCAAATGCACATTGAATTTGTTAATGGGGATATTTGTGTTCTGTCTATCCAAGTTAGGTTTGAGAGACAGAGCATGTGTTTAGAGAATGTAAGATAACTCCTGGAGATAGTTGTTTCTTTTTTCCTTTCGTTTTCTGTGAGGAGTTGTACAACTTAAGTAGTTAAAACACAATCTTCAGCGTCAAACTGCCTGGGTTCAAATTCCAAGTTACTTAAACTTTTTGTTTAAGTCTCTCTTAAACTTTTTGAGTCTCTCTTACCACTAGCAGATAATAATAGTACTACTCATAGGGTTGTTTATTGGGATATACTGATGCATTACTTATAAAGAGTTTAACTCAATGCTTGGCATCTAATAAGATAATTTGATATTAACATTATATAATAAGAAACTTTTCCCATGAATTAGAATCCAGATCACAGAAAACCAGCTGGTTGTCTATGGGCCACTTGGCATTTGAAAACCAGTATGCTTAGTATGGTTTAATGGATTACTCCATATAAAATAATTTGAAATATAGCTCCCCAAATTCTCCATATCTAAAAGGTCTTCATTTATTCATTTATTTTATAAACATATATTGATCCTGTACTCGCTGACAAGCATTATGCTGGATAGTAGGAAGGAAAAGATGAAAAAATTCCATTTCTGCCCTAAGTGAGCTCACCAACCAGACACTTAAGTGGATAATTTTAATGCAATGTGCCAAGTGCATCAGCTCCATGGGTCACTCCCATTTCTGCACTTTCCCAGCAAAGGCATTAACATATATTTTGTTCCAGATTAGCTGTTCAGGAATGTTTCTATATCAAACTGCCTTGGAAGGTAAAAATAGTGTCTCTTTCCAGGGCAGAGGGCAGGTTTGTTTTCTCACCAGGATAATAAAGATATTTGTCTTTCCGGGGTAAAGTTTGAGCAGGTTTTCTGGCATCCCTTTTGAAAAAACAGAGGTTTCCAAAGTTTAAGTTTCTTCAGCTGTGCCACAAACCCCCTCTATGAGCATAGAAGGGGAAAGTTGATATTCCACGCCGAGAGAATCAAGGTATGAAACAGCATAGTATGAATGCGTAAATATAAACAATGCAGTAATGCTGCCGAGTTAGAGACGAAACAAGAGAGGGAAGAGATGAACCTGGAGAGCCATAGAAGGACAAAACCTTGGAGAACTTTATAGGTGAGGTATAAACTTATTTCATAATAATCATTTAGCTAACAATTTTACCATTACAGTTCTTGAAATGTTATGTCAGTTTTTGAACAAATCTTTATTTTTCCATGGAGAAATCTCCCAAAAATCCACTAAACAAATACACATAACACATGATATAGCAATATTATTGTTTCAGGGAGACACAGTCACCCATATACTTGACTAGCCAATTTTTAGCTGGAGAATATCTTGTAGGATACATTGGAATTAAATATCACATTTGGATGAACTCAAACATTTTTTGAGTGAGTTGAAAAGAAAGTATCAGTCTTTTAAACATATATGCATGTGCTAATTTCATCATGGGTTTACGTATTATCACATGTGGTCTCAAGTCAGGCCTTTGTTTTGCCCTAAAGGTAATGCTATCAGTTACAAAGTAAAGTTTGAGTGAAAGATTCTCAGAAGCCCAAAAAGGCTGAAGGATTGCTTTAGAAAATGAGACAGAAGGAAGACTGCACCCTCCAAAGAATGATTCAATTGTACCCCAGCTCCATCATTCCCTATTCACTCCTAAGTCCTTCCTTTCTCCATCGGCAGGTATAATTATTTTATATAGAAATTAGATCTATTTATTTTCACGTTGTTGTTGTTTATTTATATAAACTCATTTTCAGTGTTGAATTGCTATCTTTTTTCTGTGAAAACTGATCCATCTTAAGTTGTGACAAAATCCACTATAATTTTTCTTATTAAAATTAATAAATTTTTTTACCTTTAGTTTTTCATTTAGCAATAAGTTTTTCAGAAATGAATTAAAGTCATTAATGTTAGATGGATGTACTTTGAGTTTTGTGGTAAGCTTTGAGGAGACCATGAAGGTCTTAAACAGACAGGCTTGAGTAAGTTATGAGCCAGTGCTCCCAAGTCAAAATGCCTGGGGTTAAAACACATCTCTGCCACATATTAGGTGCGTTACCTAGAGCAAGTTTCTTCTTGTGCCTTGTCCTTCTTGTATGGATTTCTTGTCTGTGAAATAAAGGCAATAATATTTCTAATATCATACTGTTGTAAAAATGGAAAGATTTAGAAAAATACCAGGTACATAGTAAGTACTCAATTAAATGTTATCTGCTAATATTATTATTTTCTTCACATTGGTAGTGTCTGTAATTCACTCTGACAGCACAGTGGAGAACAGATTTGAGGGTATCAAAACCATTAAGAAAGAAATCCATGGGAGGAACAATCAAGGCAAGAAAAAAATGGGTAGAGAATAAGAAGCAAGCATATGGTGGAAAATAAAGTGTTCTATTTGGGACACGTTGAGATTAAGGTGACTACGTAAAATTATTTTTCTTCTATCTCAGCAGTTTGTTCAGGTCAATTTTATCACGGCCTTCTAGGACAAAAAAGATTAAGTCCAATTAGGATTATGGGTTGAAATAGAAACTGAGAAATAATATAGGTTGAAGAATGTTCATTGTCTATTCAATGCTAATCTATTCAGGGAAATGGCCCTAGAAGCCACATGCTTGTTATTGTTAAATGTGACAAAATCAATGCACTGGTTTTGCACTCAGATAATTCATTTCCTTGGAAACTCAGAGGTTGTGAAACAAACATAAATTAAGCTTGTGTTTACCCTGCCTTTCCCAAGGCTAATTATTCAACATAGCTGAGACTTTAGAGTTTCTAACATAAAGGGCTAAAAACAAATCCAAGTAAAGAACAAGAGGCCAGCACAGGTGTAAACTGCTTTCCTGCTTACCTTTTATCACGTTTATCTCCCCCACCACTCCTGTTCCACTAACCATTCTCAATACTGCCCTCTCCCCCCTTCTCCCTCCCCTGTCCCTGACATCTCTTCCCATAGTTGTGCAGGATGGCAAGGACCATTCATAATTCATGTTGATGCCCCTTGCTCCCAGAATAGCATGGCACATATTAGGTGTTTACTATGTGCTTAGTAAAAAAGGAATCATTGATTGCGTAAACCAACTTCCTGATGATAAGCTCCTTAATCACCTCATAATTGAAAAAGTAGTTCAGTGGATAAGATCAGGACCACATAACAGGCAGTTTCTATTATGTAAGTCTCTATAGTTGTAAACGCCATACATTACATCTGAATCCATGTGTGAAAGAGGTTACTGCAGACATATAAAATTAATTTCAGTCTCATGCTTTAAACTTTTATTATTTTTCAAATAAATCAGTAAACAACATCATAAAAAGTTCTATCTTATTTACTGCTCTAGCCTGAATGTGAATAAGACAGTCACTGACCAATAAATTAACAGATTCCTTTGGTTTTCTACCCAGAAGCAAGTATTTTTCTTTTTCATTTTCTTGGAGTGTACACATAAACTTTATCCAAATTGTAGAAAAATGTTTTTCTTCTTTTTAGGTTCTCCCAGTAACCTAAAAATAAAAGCATAGTGTGCGGTAATAATAGCAGTGCTGAGTGAAGTACTCTTCCAATACCACACCACCTATTGTTTTTAAAGATTAAAAACGCATTAAGGGAGATCCAGTTGTATTTCCATTCTGTTGTAATATGAAAAGTAAATAATTTTGTCTATAAGAAAGAAGTAACAATCCTAACTCAAATAACTGTTATGACATAAGAAGCAGTGAAGCCTCTTCAGATAACTACACCACAGCATAATGTCTCTATCCACCTGGCAACCAGGAATCTCCACAAACCAACACTTCTGTAGTTCATCAATACAGTGGCAATGAATGTTCACAAAGACACTGAAGCACTGTAAGACGCTAAATTGTCATCTAAATCGCCAAAAATGTTCACTGTCATCTTGTAATTTTACTAAATTCTAATTTAATTTAAAAAAAAAAAAAGCTAAGTGCAGGGTAGGGTCCCTCAAACTCAGAACTATTGACATTTGAGACCAGATAATTCTTTGCTATGAGGACCATCAGTGCATGGTAGGATGCTTAGCAGCATCCCTGGACTTTATGCACGAAATGCTTCCAGCACCTCTTCCTTTCATCCCCCTGAAAGTCAAAAATGTCTCCAGGCATTACCAAATGTCTTCTATAAAGCAAAATATTCTCCATGCTGAGAACCACTGCTGTACAGGTTATAATGTGTGGCAACTCTTGAAGATACAGAATTTTAAAATATACCATTTTTCAACCCCTATGGATAAATATTTTCATGTTATGTTTTAGTAGTACTCCATTACCCAGCATAGTAGACAAACTCATAAATCCCATTTCCCAGTTGTAACAATGATAAACATAAATCCAAAGTACTTGCTTTATTCAGGAACCTTCCTACCTTTTAGCAGCTATTTTTAACAGTAAATTATAAGCCAAAGGAGAGTTCCTCTGGTAAATTGCTTCCATCTTCCCAAGTGACTGGGGATCCTCAGGGACTGTACAACCATAGCTGTAGCCTAGTACATAATATCCCTTTCAGAATTTTCCTTTACTCTCCGTAAACAAAGTAATTCACATCTTTTCTACTGCTATCAGGAAGCCTTTAGAGTTTCTCCTGCTGTTGCAGAAACTCACATGAAGGAACAAATTTTGCAGAGAAGGAAAAACTTTACATTTTTAGCTCAAAATTAAAGTAATGAAAATGAAATACATAATTCAAGGGGGTAATAAATAAGTGGATATATTATATTAGTATAAATTAATATTGCAAATAAAGTAAGACCGGTCTTCACATTTTTACTGGCTAACCCACTCCCCAGGTTATATGGGGATAGGGAAATGAATGAAAATTAGAGTTCCTTATTACTTAAACTTAATGATTATTCACATGTGTTCCTCTTTTGTTCACTGGACATTTCCTGAGTACCTACTATGTGGCAGGCACCATGCTGGGGACATTCACAGCAGCTGAGAACATTTCCACACATAGATCTATATTACATACTCCACATAATAGTCTTCTCTAAGTGACACTTGAAATTCAATGACCCATATTTGATCTGTTTTAAGTGTTCTGATTTTCAAACACAATATGTTTCTCTGAGAGGGACATGCTTATTTTTGGACAAGTGTCAAGAAAAAGAGAAGAGAGAAGAGAGAAAATGGTATGTTGAGTAACATTTTATTAAACTGAAAATTCCTTTCTGAACAAGAAAGTGAAAATCATGTCAGTGCCTAGCAAACTGAAAACTTGACAAGTGATAAGCATCAACAAATTGCTTAACAAAATGTTAGCTACTGATTACAACGTTGATGCAGAACAGAAACAGCGAGCTGACATAAAATAACATGTTAACACTGAAAACTGCACTAATGAAAAGGGACAATGCTCTCGAGCTCATTGGCTGTAGGGGGGGGAAAATGGCACATATGAAGCAATGCAAAAATGTACACTGCAGTTCACTAGAGTAGCTAGAAATGGAAGGCACAAATGCAAAATGTCAGAGCCCATCCTCTGCTAAGTAATTATAAAATAAATAGATCACCTACAACCCCTTAAATTGTAGGGACTCTGGGTGGCATCCACACAGAGAGAAAGAAAAAAGAAGTAACATTTGCAATTTTTCTAGGCAATTTTTCTAAGCTTACCTAACAGCAAACACCTCCCTATTAAGGGCTAGGTGGCAGCGGGGGTGGGGGGGTGGTGGGAGTGGTGGTTACTATGTATAATCAATTATTTTGTTAAAACATGTAGAAAGTCCTGGAATAAAAAGCTTCGGGCATGTTACCTGAGTAGCGTTCCACTAATGACCTTTGAAAAATTCAAATGTTCTCAATTGTGCTCGTGGAACACTCGAGATGAGCTTCTTAAGCCATTTCCCAGACCACTTTTGAACAGTAGCCTTGTGTGTACTACACCGAATACATTATAACCAAGCAACAGAAACACCATTTAAAAACAAATTAATTCAAAGAAACAGATAAAGTGTTCATGTGAGTGTGAATTTGGTAGCAGTAGAAAAAATGTTTCCACTATCTAAAATGACCATTTTTAAATGTTATTTTTTAATCTCTACTTTAAAGGAGTCAGATATGTTTGTACAACTTCAGTCTGAGTTATTATATTACTATTCAACCTATTAAATAAGCCAAACCACTATTCCCTGTTTTTTATTTGCTGCCTTCCATTTCTATCCTTTCATTGTTTCTATGATGCCTGTTTCACTAGAAATTTAGTATTTCTGTCATTTCTATTCACAGCTTCATGGCCAGGTCAGTTTTTATATTTGAAAACCCTTGATGTTCAAAGCATACATTTAGTTCACAACATGGAAACAGGAAATGGCGTGTTAAAACAACGAGCAAGTGAGAGATGCCCACACAAAAGTGAATCAAGTCCCCCCGAAAAACGTTTTTAATCTACATTGATAAGATAAAATTTTCAACATGAAATAAAATTTGCATCACATTTCTCCCCAAATTAACTTGCTTTTTAAAATAAACAATTTGAGCCCACATTCACAAAAAGTTACCTTAATCTGGATTTTTGCTCAGAAGGTATTTAACATGAAAAATATTAAACTCTAATCACTTGTATATTGAGAAAGGCCCACATTTAGCAGAAAAAAAAAAATGAGTTCCCGGGAGACATTGAGGGCATCCCCCCCAGTATTTATTTCCTCTCTCCTGGCTTACAGTAACCAGACAGTACAAGTATTGACCCTGGCCCCAGCTCCAAGAATGGACTCTGATGTGTCTAAACCAGTTTTTTCAACCCTACTCAATGCAACAGTCTATTTATATAATAATTTTTTTGTAATGACCTCTTTCTATACTAAAATAAACATTTTAAATAAATACAATTATCTCCACACATAATTTTTTAAAATCAATACATTGCTCAAAATAAAACATAAAATAGAAATAAACAAAAGTAATTTGTTTTAAAATTTATTTTAAGATGTAAATCATCAGGCACAATATTGTAGTCAGATGCATACACCTTTATATGGAATTGACATGAAGTGAGACAGCTAAAAAACCAGGTGATAAGGCATGTTGCACAGATAATTCAGACACCAGAGCACCATCCCATCTGTGATATGATTTTTCAAATAAGTGAACAAATCTCAGAAAAGTTCTGACAAAACAAAATGCAGTATTATTACAATACATCCCATAGCTATATTTCTGGAAAATTCAGTGTGTATTAAAATAGTGCCCCAAAAAATATATTTTGCAGAAGTCTAGATTCAGATTACATAAAATTATATAAAATTTTTCACCTACATATTGTCCAGAAGCACTTTCCAAGGGAATGCAGAATGTGGAATAATTATTTGTGGTACAAATAATCCCATCATCTACATTGCAGGACCTCTATAGCATCCTTGACCCCCATCTGCTACATGTCAATTTTGACACACATGCACCTCCAGCATTGTCACAACCGATATTTCCCATAAAGTTCCATGTGCATCTTCCATAATCTTCCATGCATACACATTCCCAAACATTGATTTAACGCCCTATTAACACACTCCCAAAGACTGGTATAACTTTCCACATTGGATAGCCTAAATAACTGGGAATATCCTTGTCACAATGGTTGGTTCACTAATAAATATGGAACCCAGGACTAAGCATGTCAGTGTGAGTATTTTCCTGGCTCCATGAGGGTCAACTCAGTGAGCAAAAAGCTCCGTACTTATGACGAAACTTCTCGAACCCTCTTTCCTTTTGGATAATGTAGATTCAAAGTCTGAAACTGGGCAAAACTAAATCAAAGAAGAGGAAAGAACTAAGAGAAGGATAGAAAAAAAACAGAGAGGGAGACTTCTTTAATCATCCCAGAAAGCTTATTTCCATTATGTGAACAAACAATTCCTTTTGATATGTAAGCCATGTTGAGCTTTGTTTTTCCACTGCTTGCAGATGAAAATTCTCTTCTTTTCCTTCCCTTCCAAGGATACATGACTCAGGGGGGGGGAAAGCAAGCAAGATAGAGCCCCATGAAGGCAAGGACCTTGAATATCTGGCTTAACTGTATGTCCCTGGGCTGTAGCATGGTATGTGGGTGCCAGCAAAAGTTAGTTGAATGAAAGAACAAACAAACATAGCCTTGGACAAATAGTCATGGAGCATATAGGCTTGGACTAGCTTCCTGGCTTCACCCACTTACTACCTGAGACAACCCTGGGCAAATAGTTTCTTGGTTTTCTTACCTGTAAAACTGAAGGCAGAGTTCTACCTACTTACCTCTCTAACTGTATTTCACAATAGTCTATTCTTAGATTATTACACTCCAGCAACATTAACCTCTTTGCAAGAGCCTCAAATACCTCATTCTCTTTTCTGAGGCATGACCTCTCCAAAGAATATTTCATCTGCTCAGGACACTCTATCTTGCCCTTCTTATGCTTGGATTGTTTTGGTCCTTCGAGATTCAATTTAAAATGTTGCTTCCTCCACCAAGGCATCCCTGGCAATCCCACAGTCTTTCCCAAATTGCTATCACAAAACCATTGATACAAACTGAATATTTATTGAACGCTAATTCCCAATATGATGGTATTAGAGGTGGGGCCTTTGAGAAGTAATTAGGGTTAGGTGAGGTCCTAAGCATGGAGCCCATAATGAGATTAGTGCCTTTATAAAAAGAGGAGGAGACCAGAGTGTTTGCACATGCTCTCTTCCTCTTTCTTTCCCTCTCCCTGTCTCTCCACCCCATGTGAGGACACAGCATGAAGACAGCCATCTGTAAACCAAGAAGATGGCCATCAGCAGACACTGAATCTACCAGCACTTTGAACTTGGACCTTCCAGTCTCCAGAACTGCAAGAAAGAAAGGTTGTTTAAGCCACCCAGTCTACAGTAGTTTGTTACAGCAGCCCAAGCTGAGTAAGACAACTGATAGATGTCAGTAGCACTCACCACAATCTACACTTTGTGCTTATGACTTATTTCCTCTTTCACTAGAAAGTAAAATCCATGAAAGCAGGCAGCACGTCCATCCCTTCAATCTAGTTACCCATTACCAACACCTAGCATATAATTGTCAATCCTAATTATCAAATGAATGGTTCCTACTACCTCTCCAGTTAACCTCATATTCCTCAACCTCTATATTCTCTAGCTATATAGGCTTTATTTTAATTCCTCAAGCTGCTTTTGCACATTCCATCCCCACTGCCTGAAGCCTTCTTTCATCCCAGCACTGTAACATTACCTACTTTCTTCCTGATCTCATCTCTCTTTACCTGTCTAATTTCTACTGTTCTCTCAGATCTTAGTTTAAGATTGTTCTTTTTCAGAAGGACTTCTCTGGTCCCAAATACTAGGTTAAAACCCCCTACTATTCACTGCAATAATTCCATGTCATAATACTAATCACAAGTTCTATAATAATTATTAAATTACCTCTTTCCCATAGTAAACTGTAAGCTCTATAGAGGCAAGGACTGTGTCTTAGTCACAGGTGAGACACATGGTAGGTGCTCAATGAAACCTATTCCCTTCCTTTTTTCAGTAGTACTGGTACCTAAATCTGAGGTTGTCAACTACAGCCTATTGCAAAAGAGAGACTTTCAGACTATTCCCAAAGTCCAAAGTCTATTCAAGCAAAGCCACATTCTTAACAAAATCTGACTCCTCTAACTTGATATCAAGCAAAATGCCAGTTCTGAAGGACTAGATAGTTCAATAAATTGCTCAGAACTCCAGTGACAGGCATGGCAAGATTGCCATCAGATTTATGATTTGAAAACTCAACTACTCGAGTAAAAATCTCTTCATCACAAGGTTATAGAGCTAGCCGAGTGTTACTATGACAAGGCTGAAAAGATTTAGAAAATTCACTATGGAAATAAAATAAAGGGTTATTTGAAAATAAAATTAAACATTAGAAAAAACAGGTAATAAAAAATAGGTTTTACATATCATGGTAAAACAAGAAAATTAAACAAGGAGATATGCTTTCTTTTTAGAAGGCAAACTCAGAGACTTATTTACCATCTCTGAATTATTCCACTTATGAATATCATCAGTGCAGTTAAATCAGTAACAAAGCTTGCATTGCACAATAAAGTTAAAAGAAACTCATACAAAGTGCTGTTAGGAAAGCTCACCTTTTGGCTGGTCAGTAGACAGTTAAAGAATGAGGATTTTCTTATTCTGTGATGTGAACTGATAAACAACATAAATCTCAGGAGAAATCATACATGTATAGAAGAAATGCATGGCTTCTTCACCCTGATTGACTTTTCCCTGTTCTCCATGTGTCTCGGAGAAGAATGCTCTTTTTTATGCCAGACGCATCATGATGAATGCTGATGAGACAATATTTGACTCACCACTGCCTAGATGGTTATTTTGCATGCGATTTTTCAACTTCTTCATCAATTCATTGGCTTGCACACACAGCAGTATTTGGGTTCCTAGTTAGCAGGTAAACGTGTTTTTGTTTTTAAATTATAGAGATTTTATTAGGAGAAAAGATATTATTTACTTTCATCAATTTAGATTAAGTTGATCCAAGAATCAATTAGAAGATACAATAATCTTCAAAGTTATTTTCTTTAATACCATGACCCACAATCGTTAGGAATCATTCATGTCCATGTAGATACAGATGAGCTAAATAGATACAAATCTAAAATAATACCACATGTGGCAGTTTTTGTCTTCTTTGTGATTCTACTGTCAACCCTGATAACTTCAGAGGGAAAGATATCCACTTTTTCCCTCTATGAAACTATCTCATTCCAATATTCAAAAAATACAAATAAAAGAGGACAAAACTCTACTGAACATAATTTCCCCCCAAGGTTTTGGGGAAACACTGCACAGAAAAAAAAAAAATAAGCTATCCATGTAACTCACAATGGCAGTTAAATATAAGGTATAAAGACATTCTAAGCTTTTTCTGTAAATAGTACATATATAGAGAAGTTTATAATTAGCAGTGGTTGAGGGAGCCAAAGACAGAAGATATTGACAACTGAGAAATATAAGAAGCCAGGATAACATCTTCTAACCACAAAGTGTTTTGTGGTGAAATATTTGTTAAAAGAATTAGCAAGAATAGGCAACAATTTCTCTCGCATGCAGAGAGTGGTATTTAGAGTACAGCCATTGGCTAAGTAAAGCTTTACAGAACAGTGATTGGTAATGTTTTGGGGAGCACGGACCTCTTTGAAAAATGTCATAATCTGCCATTTCTTATTCACAGAAAATATATGCAAATGCACAAAATTTTTCATCAAATTTGAGGAGATT
The DNA here is from genome assembly GCA_036589455.1 of Ateles fusciceps. Taxonomy (NCBI): domain Eukaryota; kingdom Metazoa; phylum Chordata; class Mammalia; order Primates; family Atelidae; genus Ateles; species Ateles fusciceps. Next base: position 3,365,632 of record JAZHEH010001063.1, read on the forward strand.
CCCTGAGGCTCTCAAGTCTGTCCTTAGAACTTTCCCTCATCCTCCACCCCCACCCCAACAGAAGTCTCTACTTTGGAGAGAGCCCTCACCTTAAACATGGGACTGAAGCCTACAGAGAGAAAAAAGTACTATACTGGTAGGAATTTGTCTTCAATACAATCGCAGCTGTTTAGCAGAAAAGCTCCTGTTTCTTACCCCCTGCTACCTCAAGGACAGATATTCAGGGAAATGTCCTGCACAGATTCTTCCTAAAGAGTCAAGGAAACATATTTATAGTTCATGGGCAAATAAACTTACATTGTAAATGACCATACATAAGCTAATGAAGAATTGAAGGAAAGTAATATTTATGAAGTACTTAGGTATGCTAAACCCTCTATGAGCTGCTTTCATACATAAAATACCACACTAAATCTTCACAAGAACCCTAGGAGCTAGTTATTATTATTCCCACCCAAGAATAAACAGAAACAATGGTTCCAAGAGGTTAACTAACCTGAGCAATGTCACACTGCTGGCTGATGCTGGAATTTAGGTTCTAACTCAGAATTATCTCAGTCCAAAGCTCATTTTCTTTCCTTTACATTCCATTTCTTCATGGCTAAGTTATGGCATGGTCATCCACTGTGCATGGAATACATGTTAGATCTAAGAGCCTTTCTCATGGAGCATGTACCTAATCCACTCAAAATAATCCCCACTCCTCCCCCACCACCTCCACTGCAACCACCCTGATACAAAGCATCATCATCTCCCCCTGAATTATCGCAATGGCCTCCTCACTAATCCTTCAGCTTCCTCCCTGGCCCTCATACAGTCCATACGCAACATAGCAGCCAAAGTGATTCTTTAAGAGCAAAAGTTAGCTCACAGCATCGTTCCCCTGTTCAAATCCTGCAATGGCTCTCCAACATGCTCAGAATAAAAACCGCATGCCTTAAAAAGTCCTACAAAGTCCAATTTCATTGGGCCTCAGACCTGCCTCTCTGGCCTCACCTTGGATCATCAAAATCCCTCCCATCTAGCCTCACTAGCCTGCTTGATATACTCTTCCATTTTGTACCACTTATCCCTCTATCTGGAATGCTCTTCCCCCAGATCTTCATCACAAACTCCCTCACATCTTTTAAGTCTTTGCCTCAAATGCTGCCTCCTTTATGAGGGCTTCCTTGAACATGCTATTTTAAAAAATTGCACATCAGCCAGGTGTGGTGGCACCTGCCTGTAGTCCAAGCTATTTGAAAGGATGAGGCAGGAGGATGGTTTGAGCCCAGGAGTTCAAAGTTACAGTGAGCTATGATCGTACCACTGCACTCCAGCCTAGGTAACACAGTAGGACTCTGTCTCTAAAAAGTAAAATAACACTGATACCCTGCTGTTCCTTATTCTCCTGCCTTTATTTTTTCCCATGGCATGTATTGTCATTTGACATACCTTTAATAGCACTCATAGGCTTATATTCTCCTTCCTGCCCCCTGTAGAATGTAAGTTTCACAAGAGCAGGAATTTTTGCCTGATAGTTTAGTGCTGTAGTTTTAGTTCCTGAAACAATGCCAGGCACACAGTATGTACACAATTAATGTTTGATGAATGAGTAAGTAAATAAATGGTCACTGGCACTTCAAGTCTGAATTGACAGACCAACAGAGCACACTGAACTGTGCAGTCTTCTACAGCCTACTTGTATGATAACTGCTGTAATAGGAGGGCTGCCTCAACACTCCACTGCATGCCAATTAAATGCAGCCTGTGAGTGTGTGTGCAGTCCCCAGTGAAGTTTGGCCTCCCCCTGGTACAACCATTGGTTTCTGCCTGTCATCTTTTCAGTTCAGCGCACCACTTAAGACATCTAAATCAATGGAAACAGAAGCGTTCATTTTAATTTAAAACAGCCTTTGCAGAAGAGCTGTGAGCTTTACATTTTAAGCAAGCTTGCCAACTTTATCCTTAGTTAAATGATGAGTGCCACAAGAAGTAATAGGTTTCATGCCACCCAAAGATCAGAAACAGTGAGAAAAAAATGGTTTCCTTTCTTTTCCATGGAGTAATTAGACATGTAAGTGAAGAAATCTATGGTTTTACGAAATCGTTAGATGTGGTTAAATGCTTGGGGGTGGAGGACAGGATGAGTGACGAATCCTCCCAAAGTCGTTTACCTTTACCAACCTAGGAAAAGATCTTGTCAATCTCTGCGAAAAGATGTGTTTCAGGGAAATAAAATAAAGATAAATAAACACATGTGTTTTAATACTTCCAAAAACTAATAGCAAGATAGTCAGTATTATAATTACTTGTGCTGTCACAAACAGGGCATTCAGTGGTGCAAAATGAGTATGCCTTACTGAATTACTGAATGTTATCAAATGCTTAAGTATTTTGTAGAATTCATTTTCCTCACTTAAGGATTGTCATTGACAAAGTGGAATAAAATGAAACATTATACCCCAGAGTGTCAACTCAGGTTGTTCTTAATGGAAAGGCAAAATACAAAATTTTATAATAGAATGTGAGGATTATGCCTACCATTTTAGAGTTTATACATTAATCTAATATAAATTGAAACATAGCAATTCAAAGAATTCATTAATACCTCTTCTCCTGGGTTGTGATGGAAGAAGGGATACTTTAGCCAATATCTGCACCAGAGAAACATTTTCTCCATTTAGGAGGCTATGTGAGCAGTAACATGCATTTTAGTAAAAAGCATTACTGGAACTATATCATGTCATAAAAAGAAAAATAACTAAGGCCAACACTTTGGGGACACATTTTCTTATTATTCAAAAGGCATAACACATTAGAACTGCGAGGGATCTAGACCAATTTCCTCACTATCCAGACAAGAAAACAGAGGTTTGGATTCGAGCAGTGACTCACCCAAGGTTAGCCAGGACAAAAATAACATCTCCTAACTCCCAATCCAATCATCTTTTCTCTGCCATGTGGGTACTCAATAAACATTGGTTTCTCTTTCTTTTAAGGAGCAGGAGGAAACACAGAAAGAAAGGACATTGTCCTTTATTATTGTTTATTTATATTTTTTAATACAAGGACTTTAGAAAGACAGTACCAAAGCGCCAACGTGTATTTTATTTCCCCAGAGCATCATGTGCTCTTGGGTAAACGTGCTTTATGAATAGATTTGTCCTGGGAACTTGGCAGATGTTACTGTAAATATTTTAACAATTTCCTATTATTTAGCTCTGGGATTAAATTTTTATCCCAACTACCCCAGACCAGTGTCTGCAGGTTGTAAGTGATTTTGTGAGGCAGTGCTGGCAAGAAGAATTATGCCTTTCTCCATTAAAGAATGTTTTGGTAGACATTCAAAGAAAAGCTTCTCCTATCTGCAAGAAATCAGCTCTCAGCTTTGTCAGCTTCCCATCAGCTTCAGAGAACTGCTCTGCTGCAGGTCAAGGCCTTCTGGTGCTATCCATATCTGGTGACCAAACAAAACAGGAGGAGTAGAAAGGCTTAGAGAGTTTGACCAATGCAGAGCAGCTCTGATGAACAGTACACACTTCACAGCTCCCTGACAGTGATCGAGGCTTTTTCAGACCCACATCACAATTCAGATTCTCCCTCCACCCAATCCTGCTTCCTCCTCTTGACCTTCACAAAAGTTAATCCCTAATAAATATCTCACAGGCAGAACTCTGCCTCACTGTCTACTTCCACTCAATCCAACCTGCAACAAATCTCTACTTGGTTTCTCAGGCAGACACTCTAACCACAAGTTTTCAGCCAGCCGAGGGCGGTGCCCAGTTTATACTATAACCAGCTTCCCCAGGACTTCCAGGGTCATCAGAAACGAAAACAGCCTTGACTGTAGAGAGACAGATGAGCCCCTGGTGGACACCAGGGAAGGACCCACTGTTCATATTTTATCATGATCAGTTTCTCAGGGTCACTCACTGTGCTGAGTGCTTTATATATGTTGTCCCTTTAAATCCTCACAACCACCCTCTGTTCTAAGGTAGATTTCTTTATCCTCATTTTATAGTTTTGAAAACAGTCTTAGAGAAGTTAAATAAATTGTCCAAGGTCACCAGTCAGATCATAGATGCCTGAAATACCTTGAACAATGAACAAAGTTCTTTATTTTACACAGAGAAGGTGGGCTTAAAGCCCCTAAGTGTCTCTGGAGAGGAAAGTTCAGAGAGGACAATTACTGGGTTTCTGGAGCCTGTGTGTTCTCTCTGTGTGTGTAGCCTGATCGTGTAATTGACCTATAGCACTGCAAGAATGGGACTTACTGCAGTGAACAGGTATGCTTTTCTCTGAAGTGGTTCCATTTGTTTCTGCCTGCCTCAGAGGTTCCAGTTCCTAGCACTGTTGGTCAGGCGCTCCAAAGAGTTGCATGCAGCTTCAACCTGCAGAAGCTTTACCTGCAGTCTTCTATGTCTCTGTCCCCTTCTTTGAGGATAAACCTCAGACTTGCTATTCATGCCATTCAAACAAAGAATTTTGCCTGATATTTTGACTGCTATTTCAGTGTTTAAATTTTACTATACATTGCAGTTCAATGGTTTTGTCTTTTTTACTGAATAATCTTTTGATTTGGCTTTATATAATTATATTATTACTGCTGCACTTAAAAAATTTTCTAAACTATAAACAATAAGAGATATGCAAACCAAACAATTATGACTACAGCCATGCCCCAAACAGGGGGAGCTGAATGATTATTTTATATAGTTAGTTCTGCACAGGGCTTTTCTTTATCCCTAAGGAAGACTCCTAGGCAAGCCCCGGGAAACACTAAATTTAGTCAACTAAGAAAAATTGACACAGCCCTGCTCATCACTCATCCTGGTCATCTGAGAAACCCATAAACCCAATCTTCCTATGGAAATGCACTGAAACTGTCCCTGACACTAGGTTATCATTGTTTCTGGAAGCATTATCAACCACACATTGAGTGCTCACTAATGCCAGGCTTTACATGGTCTCACCATCCGACAGGAAGGCACCTTTATATTCATATGTGCTAGCTACCAGTAAGATTATGTTCCCCTTCTTATAAATGAAGAAACTGGGGATCAGAAAGTTTGAGTAACTTGCCATTTTATAAGCTTGTGATCTCATGGAAGCTATTTAACCTATCTTAGCCAGTTTTGTCATGTATAAAATGAGAAAAATAATAACTACCTGAGCCTGGTGTCATGCCCACACCCCTAATGCTCTGCCTGGTCCACATTAGGCCTTGAATTAACATTCGTTGAATAAATGAAAGTCATAGGAATTGAATAGGATGAGAATTATAAATACTGGAAGAAAATCGACTAGGACAGTGAGTGGCAAATGGTAGCTATGTTATTGTCATTCAGAGTCACACAGTAGTAAGTAGCTACAAATGCCCGTGTTCCTTTCACTCCGTGATATCATGTTTCAGATCATGGCACTGTAATGCTTTCAGAAGAATTTGGAGCCTAACTAAAGGCATACCACAGCAACAATTCATAGTGTCTTCCACGAATGGTTACCCAATATTGGCCACTATAGCAGAGCAGCTACACCACAGTTAGAGAAGAAAGTAGCAGAAAAGTTCTATCCAGGTCAGATCTTTCTATTAAACGCCTCAGCTTTATCTCAGGCAAAGTTTCCCATGGTATTTGCTGGAAGAGGGTGTAACAGTCTATAATTAAATTATGAGAATCCTCTTCAAATCTTGGTGGTGTCTCGAAAAAATCCAATTAAAAAGATCCACCTTTTGTCAAAGCAGTGTGTCAGAGATAATTTTTTAAAGGTTTACAATTTTCTGGATTGTAACTATTTGCCAGGCAATGTTTTAACTGCCTGATGCAGATTAACATCTTTAATCCTTCAACAACTCTGTTATGTAAGTACTACTATTATTCCCATCTTCCAGAGGAAAAGAGTGAAGCACAGAGAGGTCAAGGAATGCACTCAAAGTTATACTGTGAATAATGGCTTACCCAAAGTTCAAACCCAGGGTTGTATAGATATCACTATGCTATATAACCCCTCCAAATCTGCCTTTCCAAATGTCTTTGCTTTTCAAGAAACCTAAGCACTGCCTAAGTTTAAAATTGTGCCTAACAAAGTTTTTCAACACAGAGATGGCTGCAACATGTAGGGTTACTTCCCAGCCTCCTCTTGCACCAGTCATGGCCAGATAAGAAGACTTCCACGACTAACAGTCTTCTTTATCTCCCTAAAAATGCTAAGCCCTTTCAGCAGAAGAATCCCCCATACATAAGTCGTTATCTAGAGAAAGTCTCCTAACTGCATTTGCAAATGGACTTGGGAAAGAACCAGGTATCATTAAGGCCAAGTAATTGGTATATAGAGCTTAGGCCTTAAAACTAATTATAAAAGGGAATTTTTTTTTCCCCCTGCTGAAATTCTCAAAGAATCTAACAGTCTAAGGACTATCTAAGCATTTGTTTCATCTGTAAAGCCAGTCCAGGGTAACATCCCTAGGGACACCACACAGCATGACTCCAGCATGTGCCATTCACGTGATCCTTGTGAACGTAGCTGTCTAGATTCATACAGCTCACAACCTAAGCAGCTTTCAGCAGTAGCCCTGACACTTCTAATGGCAGTGTCTGCCCACCACCCCCAACCACCTTATTAACCAAATCTCCTCTTGATGGCATCTGTTCCTATAGACCCTCAGTCAAATTATTCATTAGAGTCCTAAAACTCAGCAGGGCAAGGTGGCTCAAGTCTGTAATTTCAGCACTTTAGGAGGCCAAGGCAGGTGGATGGATGGAGCTCAGGAATTCAACATCAGCCTGGGCAAAGTGGCAAAACCCTATCTCTATAAAAAATACAAAAAAGTTAGTCCAGCATGGTGGCACATGCCTGTGGTCCAAGCTACTTGGGGAGCTGAGGTGGGAGGATCACTTCAGCCAAGGAGGTTGAGGCTGCAGTGAGCAGAAATCGTGCCACTGCACTCCAGCCGGGTGACAGAGAAAGGAGCTGTCAAAAAAAAAAAAAAAAGTCCTAAAACTCTCATATGATGACTATAGAGTTGATAATTTTTCTTCTCTGTAGGAAACACATGGAACTGGCAAATTGTAACTATTGTCTCTTATTCCTAAAATATGTGTGTCCTTCTCTAGAAGATACACTTCAATATAGTACAGAGAATGAGATGTTAGGCAACTTCCTGTAAGAAACATCTCTGCCCAAAATTATGCTAGCTTAGTGTTGAATATTGCTATTGAAAAGGAGAAAGTGGCCGGCCTCTGGAACCACCTCTGGAGAGGCATGCAATCATGACTGGATATCATTCCTGCCAGTTACTTCTGCCTCAGGAGAGCTCAAAAAAGAGGTAAAGTCACCTAAGCCCCATGAAGGAATGACTCTACCCCTCCCCTGACCAAAAAAAAAGAAAGAAATATCCAAATCTAGTTGTATATCTGTGGATAAAAATTTTTAAGGAACCGGCACAGAAAGCTGACACCACTGTGGTAGTATACAAATGTGTGGATACAGAAGCAGCCTCAGCAACTCTACTGATTTACCTCTTGGGGGATTGTTACATTTCTTTTTTTTTTTTTAATAAAAACATTAAGATACAAACATTCAGATTATCCAAAAGAAGTCACCCCTAATATTTGGCATACATTTAAAGCAATATCCCAGGCCCTTCAGTAGAACCCGACCTATGTCCTATGCCATAGGATGCCACCATCCCAAGGCTGGCAGTCTTTTTATTAAACCACTGCCTTCCAAGAATGGACTGGTTGAGCAAGCCTTCTATTCTCATTTCATAAGAAATCAGTCTGGTAGTTATGCCTCAACCAAATGAACCTGCCTTGATGTCTAGTCTAGCAGTATTGGTCAACTACTTGTAACCGGTTATGCCAAAGCTTGTACTTGGTAAGGTATATGTATAAAATGGATTTTACTTTTCTCCAAATCCTTCTAAGTGAATGTTCCTGTTAACAATGATCAAAGGTTGATGATCATTTAACACCTTAGGTAGACACCATAACTTCTTAATCAGCTTTTGTTCATAATAGTTTGTCCAATCTAATGTTCCAGTTTCCTGTCAAATTCACAGCTTGTCTTTCTCCTATCACTGCTTAGTTTGCGCTATACGGCAGGGGTCCCCCATACCCCAGGCCACAGACTGGTACTGGTCCCTAGACTGTTAGGAAAGAGTCCACACACAGGAGGTGAGCTGCAGTCCAGAGCAATACCACCTGAGCTCCGCCTCCTGTCAGTCATCGGTGGCCTGAGAGTCTCATAGGAGCCAAAACCCCACTGTAAACTGCGCATGCGAGGGATCCAGGATGCATGCTCCTTAGGAAAATTTAACTGAAGTGGAACTGATGATCTGAAGTGGAACAGCTTTATCCCGAAACCCTCCGCACCCCCGTCCGTGGAAAAATTGCCTTCCACGAAACCGGTGCCTCGTGCCAAAAATGTTGGGGACCGCTGATATAAGGCACCTAAAGAAGTGGAAGAAAATATATTCATTAACTTACCCTCCTTCTTCACCTTGGGATGAAAAGCAGTGGCCTCCCTCTGGGACATTCTCCTCCCTGCTCTGAGTCTCTGCCTATTCAGGTGAAAGAGAGGAGGGTCCTTTATTGATACTTCAGTGGCATTACTATCTACCACTGGCTGGCTACGGATGCCCAAGTTGGAGAAAATATCCAACTCCTCACTCTCTTGTGAGGCACGCACATGAATTCTCTAGCTGATTCAGCAAGGCATCCTCACTTGACATAATGGAATTTAGCTTAACCTTTGCTAGTGTGCTCTCAACTCCTACCTCAAGTTTTATACCCCACAGCCCTTTGCTGTTGGCGTTACCCCCTTTGGTAGGGTATAGGTAAGGCAGCTTAAGCACAACTACTTTTTGATATCCTCATAACCAAAGAAAAATTCATGCTTCGTTCCTTGTCATGCCAAACGATGGGAATGTTGGTTATTGCGCCTCCTCTTCACCCTACTCTTTTCACTCCAGTTCTCCATTTGCCCGCTGGCATAAGCACAGTTCTTTGCCACATCTAACCTTTTCTCCTTCGTGCAGGAGCCCTCAAGTTTCTAAGAAAAGGTTTCTTAGAGGCCCCCTCATTTCACCTTGAGAAGGGAAAGCACCATAATTCTCCCATCCATATGCCACACCACTGCACTCTTAAGGTTGCTACTCTTGTGCCTTCAAAGCTTTCTCTCCTCTGGTGCTTTTTTTTTTTTTTTTTTTTTTAGACAGGATCTGGCTCTGTTGCCCAGGCTGGAGTGCAGTTGCACAATCTTGGCTCCCTGCAGCCTTGACCTCTGGGGCTCAAGTGACCCTCCTACCTTAGCCTCCCAAATACCTGAGACTACAGGCGTGCCACCACAACCAGCTAATGTTTTGTATTTTTTTGCAGAGACAGTGTTTCATCATGTTGCCTAGGCTGTCTCTTCTTCTTTAATTGGCTAGAAATGGGGAGTGGTCTTGGGAAATAACTGGAGGTAAGAAGGCTTCTGGTTCTTAACCGTGAGTGAAGTATATAGCTCCCTATTATGATGGCTCTCTTAGAATAGAAGGTACTTAATCTCTCTGTCCCCAGCCGTGATATCTAGTCCCTGTATCCCAGGCAATATGACCTGTATCCCAGGCAATATGAAAGTGCCATGTAACATCCTGTTACAAACAGAAACACAATCCAGGGCTTTAAGAGGCAAAGAGTTGCCTTTTCCATGACCCTGAGAGTTCTCTGAAATATATCTGATAAAAATTTAAAATCTCAAGATATGTGAAATATAGACTCTAACCTGATAATCTTCTTTTGGGAGCTTTAAAACGATTTGTTTATATAGAGACTAAGATCCTAGAGAGTTACTCCATCTTGGTAAAGTTTGGGTCCTTTATTAAAATGTGACCACTAATACTGGTATAAAAATAGACACACAGCCCAATGGAACAGAATAGAGACCCCTGAAATAAAGCTGCATACCTACAACCAACTGATCTTTGATGAAGTCAGGAAAAATGAACCATGAAAGGATACCCCATACAATAAACGGTGTTAGGAAAACCAGTTAACCAGAAACAGGAGATTGAAACTGGATACATACCTTTCACTATATACAAAAACTAATTCAAGATGGACTAAAGATTAAACGTAAGTCCTCAAACTATAAAAGTTCCAGAATAAAACTTAGGAAATACCATATTGAACATCAGTCTTGGAAAATACATATATGATTAAGTCCTCAAAAGCAAATGCAACAAAAACAAAAATTGGTAGTTGGGACCTAATTTAACCAAAGAGCTTCCACACAGTAAAAGAAACTATCAACAGAATAAACAGACAACCTACAGAATGTGAAAAAATATTTGCAAATTATGTATCTGACAAAGGACTAATATCCAGAATTTATAAGGAACTTAAAAATATCAACGAGAAAAAAAATAACTTCAATAAAAAGTGGGCAAAGGACATTAGCAGAAACTTCTCAAAAGAAGGCATACAAGTGGCCAACGAATATATGAAAAAAAATGTTCACCATCACTAAGCATCAGAGAAATGCAAATCAAGACCACAATAAGATACCATCTAACGCCAGTCAGAATGGCTACTATTAAAAAAGGATGAGTTCATGTCCTTTGTAGGGACATGGATGAAGCTGGAAACCATCATTCTCAGCAAACTGACACAAGAACAGAAAACCAAATACCACATGTTCTCACTCATAAGTGGGTGTTGAACAATGAGATCACATGGACACAGGGAAGGGAACATCACACACTGGGGCCTGTTGGGGGGGTTAGGGGGAAAGGGGAGAGATAGCAGTGGGGGATGGATTGGGGAGGGGATAACATTAGGAGAAATATCCAATGTAGCTGATGGGAGAATGGATGCAGCAAACCACCATTTGTATACCTATGTAACAATCCTGCACGATCTACATAGGCATGTGTATACCTATGTAACAATCCTGCATGATCTGCAGATGTACCCCAGAACTCAAAGTATAATTTAAAAAAAAAAGAAAAAAATTAAAAAGTCAAAAAATAACAGATGTTGGTGAGGTTGCAGAGAAAAGTGTATCCTTATACACTGTTGGTGGGGAATGCAAATTATTAAAGCCCCTGTGGAAAGCAGTTTGAGATTTCTCAAAAAACTGAAACTAAAATTGCCATTCCATCCAGTAATCCCAAAGGAAAATAAATCATTCTACCAAAAATACACTTGCACTTATAAATTCATCACTGCACTATTCACAATAGCAAAGACGTAGAATCAAACAAGGTGTCCATCAATGGTGGGTTAGATGAAGAAAATGTGGCATATATACAACATGGAATACTACGCAGCCGTTAAACAAAGAATAAAATCAAGTTTTTTGCAGTAGCATGAATATAGCTGGAGACCACTATCCTAAGCCAATTAATACAAAAACAGAAAACCAAATACCACATGTTCTCACTGTAAGTGGGAGCTAAACATTCAGTACACACAGACATAAAGTTGGCAACAATAAACACTGGAGATTCCAAAAGGCAGGAGGGAAGAAGGAGTGCAAGAGCTGAAAACCTACCTATTGGGTACTATGTTCACTACATGGGCAATATGATCGTTAGATGCCCAAACCCCAGCATCCCTCAATATACCCATATAACACACTTGCACATGTACCTTCTGGATCTAAAATTAAATAAATGAATAAATAAAATATGACCACCAAGAAATGTAGAGACAACGGGCTTTGTCTCACTAATCTTGAGTAACCTTAAAGAGATTTTTCTGAATTACTAATATACTCAGCTGGAATTCAGTCCTTCTAATGCCAGTATGACCCTCTCTCCAATTAAAAAATAACACATATGTCTTAATGTATATGCAGCTCTCCCCCGATGGATTTTTGAGACATTCCAATTTAGTTGCCTTTCAAGTTCTTCTTTTATCCCATTACCTAGCATTATAATTTTAGGTTTGCCTGGAATTCTTCGCTAGGCCTTGCCTAACCAGTACACCTTAGCTGGAATGGACCACAACCTCAGCCTGATTCAGAGCTAGGCCTTAGCACAGACTTACAGCATTTGTTAATATATCATGGGCTTTTGATTCCAAGACAAAAAGATTCATGGACTCACTATGTATTCTTGATATGAATTCTAGTAATACTCCTTAAGGTCCTTTCTTGTAATTACTCAAGAATCAATATAGATAGGAATTGGCTCTTGAGAATTAAAATCCAGATCCTGTTAAATGGTATAGAACAAAGGATAAGACATAGATCTAGGAAACGCTAAAGCCCTTAGAAAGAGTTTTAAAACCTGTTCTCTGCAGAGCCTGGGTTCCTCAGAGATATCACAGGAGCCTTCACAGAGGTGGGAAATTCAGGAGTGAGTCTCTCCTTGTTCTCTCTCCCAGATTCTCAACCAAAAGGATTTGATTTCATATGCTTTATATATCAGGCTTCTGACTAAGATTTTGTTTGAAAATACAGTTTTGTTGCCAAAAAAAATAAACATTTGCTATGTGAATTTCCTTAGATTAATTTTAAAAAATATATATATACATATATATATATATATATCCTCTTGCCTTATCAATTGAGAATAAAATCTGCCTTAAGGAGAAACTGCACTTTACAAATTATTGTCATACAGTATATTAATAACTATGCCAAAATGCAAGCATCATTTTTAAGGTTCATTCTTCAGTATTCAGCTGCACTAAATACTTTCCTCCAGCTCTCACTCGGCCACAAAAATGCTTTCACAGACTGTAATTTAATATTATGCCTCGGCCTTTATCAGAGGTTGATACAAGAAACTGCAATATGACAAACATTTCTGCCTTATTTGTGAAATTGCTGTTGAAGATATCATCCATGTCCCTTTTATGAAGATCCATGCAATTACTCTCCATAAAGCTAAGGGATAGAAAATTCTTCTCTTTCCTTTTTTTAAGATTCCAAGAAACCTGTAATCCCTTAGGTTTGCCTTTAGCCTCCAGTAAACTGAAAGTTAAATTTAGTGTTTAAGTAGCAGGGGGAGGGGCAGGGGCATATTCACATGCTGTGTTTTCTGACCCAATTACTACCCAGTTCTTCTCTAATTCAGCCAGCATGAATTGAGTATTTAGGTGCTAAGCACAAAGATCATTAAAACAAGATGCTTTCCCTAAAAGAGATCTTTGTTGAATAGCTCTTGTTCTTTCATTTCATTTTCATGATCTTTCTGTATATGGACCTTTATTTGTAGCCTGTCTCATACCTATTTTTGAAAACAAATATGGTATTATAAATAAGTAAACAAAATAAATTAGCATATTCTAGAAAGATAAGTCATTGACTTAAATTCATCTAGAGGGGTAGATAACTGATACCATATTCTTCTCTCTTAGCCTCCTAAATCACCTCAAAGACTGAGCCTCTCTTCCAAACCATCCTACATACAATCATCAGATTAATATTCTAACAAGCCTATTCTAATTATATCATTCATCTTCTACTCAAAAATACTACTGTCAGCACCACACACATTGCCATCAAAATAAAGTCACAAAACAGTGGCAAACCTGGCCAGGCATGGTTGCTCACACCTGTAATCCCATCACTTTGGGAGGCCAAGGAGGTCAAATCACTTGAGGTCAGGAGTTTGAGACCAGCCTGGCCAACATGGCAAAACCCTGTCTCTACCAAAAATATACAAAACTTCCCTGGGCATGGTAGTGTGTGCCTATAGCCCTGGCTACTCAGGAGGCTGAGGCACAAGAATCACTTGAATTCAGAAGGCAGAGGTTGCATTGAGCCCAGATTGTGCCACAGAACTTCAGCCTGGGTGACAGAATGAGACTCTATCTAAAAAAAAAAAAAAAAAAAAAAAAAAAAAAAATAGCAAACCAGATGCAGTCTTGGTGCAAAGAATAAGGAACCTGGCTAAATGCTTCATCCCTCATATGCACTTATCAATGGATGGGGCTGGGTTACCCATTCCTAGACTGAAATAGGCACATCCAAGTGCTGAAGGCCTTGTCAAAAAAAAAAAAAAACAGAGTAAATCCACATGTACTTTCTCTTAAAACACCAATTTCTTTATTTAGTCATTTGGGATCTTACATATCAACCCCATAAGTTATTAACATTATTTCTCACATTTACATCACCACCATCACCTTCCCTTAGGCAGGAAGGGTATTCTTTTTGCCCTTTACAAATGCAACAACTGGAACAAACCCAGATCCGAGGTAACCTGGCTAATCAGTACCTATCTTGCTTGCTTCCTCCTGAGGTGCCTCTAGGAAGTAGAACGCAGCCCTTGCTGAAAGCCACCCACGGTGACTGCCCACTGACCATCAACGCATTTCTCTTGCAGGTTAGTCCTTAGCTGAAAGTCTTTCTCCACAGAGGAAGATGGTGTTCCTAGATTTTGTCACTTGTAGAGAAACTTAAAATGTGTTCTCTATAAAAAGGAAGGTCTTCCCTACTTTCAATGCAGGAGATTGCCCAGAATTACAATATGTATTGTTCATTTGCAGTAGCTGATGTTTGTGTTGTTATTTAGTGTCATAGAGAAAAGATTTGATACTTTACGATGAGACTTTAGTGCCAATTTAGTCATGCAAATATATAGTGGCATAGAGACGAAAATCCTTTAGCTATTTATTCTGATTTCAACTGTAACTTTTCCACTTTTCTTGCCAGAAAAGTGGTAGTAAACTAATTTCTTTCTTCCCCAGATTTATACATCTTGTACATAAAATAGAAATCTCTATTTCTAATCACGCTTTAGTCCAGCAGGGCTTCTAAACCATACATTAGAATAGACTCTATTATTTAAAGGAGTATATGTATGGGGTTAAGAATACTAAGAAGACTCAAGAAATAAATTCTTCAGTTATGTTTCATTTAGCTATCAGATACAGTTACCTAGTGAACTAGTGAAACAAAGTAATGTTAGCCTTTAGATGTTTATGGTTCTAGGGAGGAACAGGGAAAACAATGGAAAGCTGTAGTGCAAAATATTTTCAGTAAAGTGGATATTTTTGATTTAGTGTACTCCTCTGGAATAGCAGGCCTGTCTGTAAAATACACAACAGAATGCTATTGCTTTGGGAAATGTGTAAGCATCCTTACACCGCAGTCAACTGTATCTAGGGGGAAAAAAGATGATCTCTAGAAGGTTCTTCCTGCCACACTCATTAGAGAGCATTTTTTAATCACATTCACATTCTCAGATACTGTTTTGTATGCACAGTGAACAACACAGAGAAAAAAATTAAAATGGATATAATTTCCTGCAAACTACTGGAAGAAATGTGAACTAATGTCAGTTTCTTTTATCTTCTTACACAGATAAAACAGCATAGGCATAAGAAAACCACCAAGAAGATAAGGTACCCTGACATTCCCAAACTTCATAAATTCACTAGCCCTAAATGATACCATGAAAATGTGATGAATCATTCACTCCTTAGAGATTTTACCTATCCTTGGATTGATTGCCTGTGGCATAAAAGGGTCCCAAGTTCTCTGGAGACTTGTAATCCAAAATTGTTTAGTCTGGATTTGAAGGATAGACATGAATATTTTAACAGTGTTCTCTTTTGCATGATAATTTATCTCCTGTTTAAGGATCTGTATTATGCCATTCCAAAATTCAGGGTCACTCTCCCATAGAAGTGAGGCATAGAGCTCTGATGGGGGCAGTGAATAATTTTAGGCTAGTTGTACACAGCTGCAGCTACTTGCATGGGTAATTGCTTTTGCCCAAATCACCAGCATAATTGTGGCTCTAAAGACATATTTAAAAGCCACTGAAGTGCCAAATTATATTACACCAATAGAGCCAGTTCTCCAGAAAGTATTCACGTTTTAATTTTAACCAGTCTCCAAGCATGTGTTGAGCCCTTGCTATAGGACAAAAAGCTGCCAAAGTTTTGTGATACGTTGATGTCAAGCATGACAAACAGAGAAGGGGTGTTATAACTGCATATACTACCGGACTCCAAGTTTCCATGATGGAAAGGATCTATTAATAATGCTAGCACCACTGCCTCACCCAGCTTTTGGCATAAAAAAGACATTCAATAATTTTTTTAATGAATAAATACAACCTCTAATTCCCACAATTGAAATTAGAAATTTGTGAGTTGAAAGCAGAAGGTCCAGCTGTGATTCTTGAGAGAGGCTGGTGGTGGCTGTTGAAAGTAAGTTGGTGACTACCGACAAAAATAGATAAATCTGCTACTTCGGCATGTGTTTGTCACACTTGACCTATCACATTCCATTATTACATTAACTGATAGAAGACGTACAAGAAGTGGAACATTATTCCTTGCTCTGGAAAATGTTCCAATCTAATTAGGCAAGATTTCTGAGAACAATAACAGGAATATGTAATCAAAGTGCCAATATCAATGGCCAACTGTGGTGGCTCACACCTGTAATTCCAGCATTTTGGGAGACAATGGTGGGAGAATCCCTTCAGGCTAGGAGTTTGAGACCAGTCTGGGAAACAGATCAAGGCCTCATCTGTACAAAACAATTTAAAAATTAGCCAGGTAGAAAGACATGTTTAAGTCCCAAAGACTGACACTTAGGTGCTGTGTGCTCTTAGTCAAATCAATGAAACTCTAACATGAGATATAAATTTTGCATACATATATTTAGAGATGGAGGTCTCATTATATTGCCCAGGTTGGAGTGAGTGCAGTGTCTACACACAGGCATGAACATAACAAAATAATGTTATGTTATGTCCTAGAGGCTCAAACTCCTGGACTTAAATGTTCCTTCTGCCTCAGCCTCCTGAGTAGCTGGGCCTACAGGCACCTGCCACTACACCTGGCTAAATAATATATTTTGTTATTAAGGATTATGTGCAGTTAAACAAATGTGATTGTTACTTGTTTTCATACAAGAAGAAGTCCAGGAGTAAAGAGTTGCTGGAGTTGGTTTGATGATTTAAGGCTGCCAAGGTCATAGTCACTAGAATTCTCTTGATCTTTCCCTCTGGTCCTAAGAAATCTGTAACAGCTCTAACTACTGTGTCTGTGATATAAGAAGGAAGGGTGGGAGAAGCGGGAGTATAAGAGAGAAGCTTTTTCAGAAGAGGCAAAGCTTTCCAGATCCAAATCAGGCTTCCACTAATAGCTTATTGGCTAGATTTATGTCACTTGCTACCCCTGATAACAGGGGAAGTTAGAAAGTATACGTTCTTAAAGCTAGACGCATTTCTAGCCCAGTCAAAATTAGGGTTATGTTAGTACAGAAAAGAAGGATGGGAATGCACAGGCAGCTAGTAACGTCTGTGTCAATATTTACAGAGTTGGTGTTAAGAAGTATAAGAGATAATATATTTGAAAGTGTTTTGTTAACCATAAAGTTAAGGAAGTCAATTTTTTAAAATGCACTAAATGTTATACTATTTTCATATGCATACAGTATCATGGGAAAAGATCTTCAGATAAAACATATATTATAATTTTTCTAATGTATAAACATTACCTAACATATATTAGGTCACAAACATCCACACACTGAAATGTACACACCCCTGACTCGAACAGGAGGAGTGACTTTCTTTTCCCTGTATATTTTAGACAATATAAATTAAAAACATGTATGATTCACAGCACTTCCTGTGACAACTGAAACAAAACAAGGATGCCCACTCTCACCACTCCTCTTTAACATAGTACTGGAAGTCCTAGCCAAAGCAATTAGACAACAGAAAGAAATAAAGAGCATCCAAATCGGTAAAGAAGAAGTCAGACTGCCACTGTTTGCTGATGATATAATCGTTTACCTGGAAAACTCTAAAGACTCCTCCAAAAACTCCTAGAACTGATCAAAGAATTCAGCGAAGTTTCCAGATACAAGATTAATGTACACAAATCAGTAGCTCTTCTATACACCAACAGCAACCAAGTGGAGAATCAAATCAAGAACTCAACCTCTTTTACGACAGCTTAGGAATATACCTAACCAAGGAGTTGAAAGACCTCTATGAGGAAAACTACAAAATATTACTGAAAGAAATCATATGATACAAACAAATGGAAATATATCCCATCCTCATGGATGGGTAGAATCAATACTGTGAAAATGGCCATACTGCCAAAAACAATCTACAAATTCAATGCAATCCCCATCAAAATACTACCATTCTCCATAGAATTAGAAAAAGCAATTCTAAAATTCATATGGAACCAAAAGTGAGCTCACATAGCCAAAGCAAGACTAAGCAAAATGAACAAATCTGGAGGCATCACACTACCTGACTTCAAACTATACTATAAGGCCATAGTCACTGAAACAGCATCGTACTAGGATAAAAATAGGCATATAGACCATTGAAACAGAATAGGGAACCCAGAAATAAACTCAAATACTTACAACCAACTGATCTTTGACAAAGCATACAAAAACATAAAGTCAGGAAAGGATACCCTTTTCAACAAATGGTGCTGGGATAATTGGCTGGACACATGTAGGAAAATAAAGCTGGATCCTCATCTCTCACCTTATACAAAAATCAACTGAAGATGGATTAAGGACTTAAATCTAAGACCTGAAACTATAAAAATCCTACAAGATAACATTGGAAAAACCCTTCTAGAAATCGACTTAGGCAAAGATTTCATGACCAAGAGCCCAAAGGCAAATGCAATAAAAACAAAGATAAATAACTGGGACTTAATTAAACTAAAGAGCTTTTACATGGCAAAAGAAATAGTCAGCAGAGTAAACAGGCAACCCACAGAGTGGGAGAAAATCTTCACCATCTATACATCTGACACAGAAGTAATATCCAGAATCTATAACAAACTCACACATATCAGCAAGAAAAAAACAAAGAATCCCACCAAAAAGTGGGCTAAGGACATGAATAGATAATTCTCAAATGAAGATACACAAACGGCAACAAACCTATGAAAAAATGCTCAACATCACTAATGATTAGGAAAATGCAAATAAAAACCACAATGCGATATCAACTTATTCCTGCAAGAATAGCCATAATCAAATAATCAAAAAACTGTAGATGTTGGCGTAGAAGCAGTGATCAGGAAACACTTCTACACTGCTGTTGGGAATGTAAACTAATACAGCACTATGGAACACAGTGTGGCACTTCCTTAAAGAATTAAAAATAGAACTACCATTTGATCCAGGAATCCCACTACTAGGTATCTACCCAGAGGAAATAATTATATGAAAAAGATACGTGCACACACGTTTATAGCAACACAATTCATAATTGCAAAATCATGGAACTAACTCAAATGCCCATCAGTTAACAAGAGGATAAAGAAACTGTGAGACAGAAAGAGACAAATAGATAGGTAAACAGATAGATAGATAGATAGGATGGAATACTACTTAGTCATAAAAAAGAATGTTAACAGCATTTGCAGTGATCAGGATAAGACTGGAGACTATTATTCTAGTGAAGTAATTCAGGAATGCTCTCACTGACATGTGGGAGCTAAGCTATGAGGAGTCAAAGGCGTAAGAATGATACAATGGACTTTGGGGACTTGGAGGGGGAAGAGTAGAAGGAGGATGAGGGATAAAAAGACTACAAATATGGTGCAGTGTATACTGCTCAGGTGATGGGTGCACCAAAATCTCACAAATTACCACTAAATAACTTACTCATATAACCAAATACACCTGTATCCCAATAACTTATGGGCAAAAAATTTTTTTAAATATGTGATTCAGTATGGTCTGTAATTTAAGGCAGGGTATAATAGGGCTTTTGTTTTTACTCTTTGCCTTATTTCTTTAAGTACATTATTTGTCTTTGATGACTAAATTTTGTCTAAAATTGGGCATATATGCCCTTAGACCTCATTTGCAAGTGATAAAATTAAACTGTAATTATGCAGTTTGTGAATTAAAATGCCTGAAGTACAATGCTCTTCAAAAAATGAAGGACAATAATAAAAAATGTTAAGTACAATTTTTTAAAAAAATTATCTTCAATATCCAACAACATATAATAGACTTACTGTATTTTTTTCTTTCAAAACATCTACGAATTTTTTCATGTATCAAAAATGATTTGGGAAGAGGATTTTTTAATTTAAAAAAAGTCAGTGCAGAAAGGAAGAAACTAGGAAAATATTCTGTCTCCTTGACAATATAATTACAGTGCCCTATGAAGAAAGAAGTTGGCACAGTAAGCTGATTTTTATTGAATATCAAAGTATACATGAACATTAAAGTGCAATTTGAACATGCATGGTGTCAGAGTAGTCAGGAATCTTAAGGAGCAGATTGTTTGGAAAGCATCTGAAAACACCTTACCGTCACCTACAGCTCACCATGGCCGACGAATCCCTCTGCAGTTCAGCCTGCCCTCCCTTGCTCCACCTCTACCTCACTGAATCACATCAGGTCATTCCCAGCTCAGGGCTTTTGCACTTGCTGTCCGTTCCTCAGTTTTTCACATGGCTATCTCCTTGGTATTCCAGTGCTGGCTCAAATGTCACCTCCTCACCTCTGTGATCATCCTGACTAAAGTAGCTAACCTCCTCCAGCCCTTCCTGCCCTAAACAAGCACCCATCATCCCCCCTGCTTTTATCTATTCATACAATTTACCATTATCTTTCATATAATATTGGGTTTGTGTCTCTTATGTCTTCCCGCTGGTTAGAGTATAAGCTCCACAAAAGCAGGGGCACTGTCTGTCTTATTTAGAACTCTATCTCTAATACATAGAACTGAGTTCATCACAAAGTACACCATAAATACTTGTGAAATCAAAATTTACAAATCTACATGTCTTATATATAAATAATACATGTATACATGTCTCATTCTTATGTGACTCTGATGGTCATAAGTTAAATCACATTCCCTGTAAACTTTTCCGGAAAAAAAGTCAATACATTCATGGTTTATCCCAAATAAATTCTTGAAACCACAATCAACATGCTACACTTAGTATAATCTAAAAAGATAGAGCCTGACACATAGTAGATCTCAATAATTATTTGCTGAATTGCATTAATTCAAATTATGTTTCCATTTAATATTTAAATATGACAAAGTAAAAAGAGAATATTTGGAAAGGAATAAACTGCTGTATATTGGGGTATATAGTAGGCAGTTTCTCAGATCATGAATATAATTCTTCCTCAAATAATATTTTGTTAAAACATATTCTTTTGGTACTAGTCTATAGAGGGAGAAAGTCTACATACCTCAAGAAAACAGCTAAACAGCTGACCCAGACCTTCTTCTGGTGAGTTCTTCGCAATTTATTAGCATATAAGAAGCTATTTTGCCAGATGCTATCAATTCTCAATGGAAACAGTGTAAAGCCAATCCTCTCAAACCCATGAGCTAACTTTCTTAGGGTAAGGACTCTTAAACTGCTGTATCACCTTAAGTCTGCATCGTAAACTTAGCTCTCCATTCTGTTCTAAGTTCCTTCCTACCCAGCCCAGTGATTGAGAAACAGTTGTAAAAATATAACTGATTTTAATTTGAACAAGTTTCTTTTTTCAAAGCAAATGTCCATTCTCCCTTCTTTAGTTTCCAAGGCAGGGTGGGAAAGGTAAGATATCTAGTTAAAAGCAAAAAGAATGTTAATCTCCTGAATTGTCTCCATCACTTTAAACAAGGTTCTCCTGAATTGTCTCCATCACTTTAAACAAGGTTCTCCTGAATTGTCTCCATCACTTTAAACAAAGTTCTCCTGAATTGTCTCCATCACTTTAAACAAGGTTCTCCTGAATTGTCTCCATCACTTTAAACAAGGTTCTCCTGAATTGTCTCCATCACTTTAAACAAAGTTCTCCTGAATTGTCTCCATCACTTTAAACAAGGTTCTCCTGAATTGTCTCTATCACTTAAACAAAGTTCACGTACTTACAAAGTCTAACGACCCAGCACAAATGGTATGGAAAAGGCACCAGAAGAGGCATTCAATACCTTCAACTCATTTGAAGCAAGGAAAAAGGGAATGTTCATCTTTACTTGAGATACTTCAGTTTAGAAGGAAAAAAGTTGTAACTTTACATATTATACAGGTATGATAACAAAATCCTTAATTAAATATGGAGTTCTAAAAAAAAAATCATTAGAGTTCAGGCTGTTTGAAAGACTTATTACAGAGGAAACATAATTTCTTTCTGTTCCATGGTATAATTTAGCCTGGCACTGAAGAACTCTTCTGTTTCTGTAAATGTGTTAGATGTGGCTAAAAGACATGTTTGTAATGTTCAAGTTTTTTCCTTAAAGCATTACCTCATGCAGAGCTATAGTCAGTTAATTGCCAAAAGGTGGGTGCAGGAGAGAATAAAACAAGCATGAGTAACTAGCCAAAGGATTACATTCAATGTAATGGCCATCAATAAAAATATTTGTGCTATCATTACCAGCAGAACTGCCACCATAAACTGAGTAGACTATGGTGAATTACTGAGCATCATAAAATTCTCAAGTATCTTGTAAGATGCATTTTCCCCATTTAGGAATTACAACTCAGGAAGAAATATTCTAAAAGGAGCAGACTGTTCCTTTGAGTCTCAGAAATCCAGGTTGTTTTAATGGAAAGCCACAATAAATATTTTTACAGTCGAATCTAAATAAATGCTTGCATT
Organism: Ateles fusciceps; assembly: GCA_036589455.1. Classification (NCBI taxonomy): domain Eukaryota; kingdom Metazoa; phylum Chordata; class Mammalia; order Primates; family Atelidae; genus Ateles; species Ateles fusciceps. The sequence continues at coordinate 3,388,183 of JAZHEH010001063.1, forward strand.
TTCCAACAAGTCTCGGCTTTTAAACTAAACTTAGTCCTATCAAGATAAAATAGTAGGGGATTTTTTTTTCTATTTTATCTTGATTAGACTGAGTTTAGGAGCTAAGCTATGAGGATGCAAATGCATAAGAATAATACAATGAACTTTGGGGACTTAGGGGGAAGAGTGGGAGGGGGATGAGAGATAAAAGACTACAAATATGGTGCAGTGTATACTGCTTGGGTGATGGATGCACCAAAATCTCACAAATCACCACTAAAGAACTTACTCATGTAACCAAATACCACCTGTACCCCAATAACTTACGGGAAAAAAATTATTCTAAGATAAAATAGTAGGGGAAGGCTGTGATGGATGTGCTTAGATTCCCCATGATATGCCTGTTTCTGCACTTCTTGGGCAGGATTCCTGGCCCTGCTACTCTATGTCTTACAGCTTCTCCTCTCACTCTTTACCCATACTCAAGTCATTCAGCTCAAAAACTAAGTACTGAACATCATCTGTGTGCCAGTTCCCATACAGTCCTATAGTTTTAGACAGCTCAAAGAGGAAAACTAGTGGGTGTTGAGAAAATATCTGAAGCTCTTTTTGTCAAATCTCCTGGGAACTCAGCCATGCAGCTGCCCTTTCCTCCCACTAGAGATGTCCCTGTTGGGCTTTCTTCTCTCCCTAACAGATCCATGATCCCCCCAAAATTACTAGGTACAGGAAAAAGCCAACGTGTCTATGAATATGCATTGAGGTAGCTCATAGGAGAGATTTTTACCAAGGTCCAATGTTAGCTCCTAAGGAAAGCTTCCAGAATCCTTCAGGAAGTCACTCACTTGCTTCTGTGAGCTCTCAGATCATTTCATTCATACTTCTATTACAGGTCTTGGCCAGTTGCATTGCAATTACTTGGTTTCTCCTAGTAAACTGTGATCTCCACATTCATCTTTGTGCCCCCAACCCTTAGCACAGTGCCCATGTCACAGTAAGTACTAAATAAATGTTGCTAAATGTGAAGGAGTTAGAAAATAATAAGAAAATTGTGTTTTGCCCGCCATCCAGGGCTCCATGTCATGCAAAGTCATGTCATAACTTCAGCATATGACAGATGCTTCTGAGTTCCTCAATATGATCACGTGCTGTTGGGGGCCATTATCTGTGTGGAGTTTACACATTCTAACCATATCTGCGTGAGTTTTCTCCAGGTGCTCTGATTTCCTCCCACATTCTATATCCATTGGGTAAATTGTCTAAATGGTCCCAGTCTAAGTGAGTGTAGGAGGGACGTATGTGTGAATGAGCCCTGCCATGGTCTGGTGTCCTGTCCAGTCCTGGTGCCCACCTTGCACCCTGAGCTGCTGGGAGAGACTCCAGCCACCCAAGACCCCAAAGTGGAATAAGTTCAAAATAAATAAATGAATGAATACAAATTACTGTAAAATAAAAAAGTATCAAGTCTACAAGAATCATATGAATGGATGACAATAAAAGATATGGTACAAAAGTACTCAGTGAGCCTACTCTATTTGTTATTATTTGGTTTTGAACTACATGGTAGTAGGAGGTACCCCTTACAACTTTCACTTTGCAAACATCTATTTCTTGATTTAACTCACCACCACTACAAACGCCATCACTCACTGATTCATCAAAAATCAGGTAAATACCAAAGAAAAAGAAATCGATATATGAAAAAGATACTTGCATTCATGTTTATCACAGCACTATTCACAGTTGCAAAGATACGGAATCAACCTAAGTGTCTATCAGTGGATAACTGCATACAGAAAATGTGGTGTATATACACAATGGAATACTATTCAGTCATAAAAAGAATAAAGTCATGTCTTTTGCAGCAACAAGGATGGAACCAGAGGTCATTATCTTGAGTGAAACAGGCCAGATACAGAAAGTCAAATATCACATGTTCTCACTCATAAGTGGGAGCTAAACAATGTGTACACATGAACATAGAGAGTGGAATGACAGAAGGTGGAAACTCAGAATGGTGAGAGGGCAGGAGGGGGTGGATGGTGAGAGATGACTTAATAGGTACAGTGTATGTTATTCAGGTGATGGATACCCTGAAATCCCTGACTTGACCACTACGCAGTCTACACTTGTAACAAAATTATACTTGTACCCCACAAATTTATATAAATTTCTAAAAGAGTAGAAAAAAAAGACAAATGTAAACACTCTTTTGTTCTTCATTTTAAAATTGAGTAAATAATTATCTTGTGGTTTTTATTAATCTTTCTTAAATACACGTATAGCACACATGTATTTCAATGTTTAATATTAGAAGTGTTTTGGTTCTTCGTTCAGAAGTGTGATGATGTTTTTATGACCAAAAATATGTCATAGTAGTTAACTCTTGTCTAAATTAATTAGCCTATGGTAAAACTGATTTCACTATACATCATTTCACTTAAGTCACAGTTTCTAAGCACCTATCAATGATATTGAGGACTTGCTGTAATTTAAGTTCTTTCTCTGTTTCTTTGAAATGTATGCAAATCTTTCTAAATGCTAAATAAGACTTTTGCTAGTTTTAAGACTTAGGAATGTCTTTCTCAAGGATCTGGGAGCCATCTCTTGGAAATGTAAACTTTAGGAAGGATGGAGTCTTATCTCCCAGTTTCTGTGGGAAGGATAGAGCCTTATCTCCCAGTTTCTGTGGGAAGGTAGGAACCCAACTTCAGCAAGCATCTTGCTCTACACTGTAGAACTATCTTGAATCATAAAGATATGAGAAGTTTATTTTTCCTTTACATAAAACTTCTTAGCTAACATTGATGCTTGCTCTAGTTTCCAGGTACTCTTAGGATGAGCTATGTGCAACAAATGCTGCTGTCAAGTCCTCTTACTGGAGAACTAGTTCCCGTTTATCTTGAAACTGTGTATATAGAGGGGTTTGCCTGCTTAGCCATTTAAAAGGGTGAGATTTCCTCTGTCTTTGCAATCCCTTAGCAGATTACCCGTGATGCACATTACATTCTGGTTTAATGTTTAGTCAGTAATAAAACTGTTTTCTTTCTCTTCTGCCTTTGTAAAGAGGTTTTCTGGGAGGAAGAAGTTCTTGTCTTTAATTACATTTCTCCAACAGTATCGTAGGTGAACTCTGGACGCTGAAATGTCTGGTCCACTGCAGGCTTTCTCTGGCCCCAGCTAATCTGCCTTGTCCATTTGACTGGGATTCCCCACTGATTTCTTATAATTGGAATTATAAGAAAATCTTATAATTAGAAAGGAATTGAGATAAACAAAGAGAAATTTAGATCAACTATAAGAACTCTATATTCATATAGTATATGAATACCTCTATGTGGGATTTTCCCCCAAAGAAGAAAACAGTGGTCAGCTTCTGCTTAAGAACTTACAGAGTTCATGGAAGAAATGCTACTTAAGGTCTGAAGAATGGGGAAGATTTCTCCAAAGGCATAAATCAAAAAGAGGTGGCACTGCAAATAGAAGACACAGCATGAACAAAGCACAAAGGAGGAAATAAAGGACTTTTGTAAATGCTGAGTAGTCTAATCGCATTAAAATGTTAAGTGTGCGTAGGAGCTGGAAGACAAAACCAGTAAGTGAGGTCAGGACAAAGACAGAGAACCGAATGCCAGGATAAAGACTTTCTGCTTGACTACTAAAAGGAGGAACATATGTCTCTGAAAGGAGTAACATACGACTTAAAAAGGATCTCGCCCCAGAAATATGATGAGGTATGTTCAGTGCTACGCTCCCTTTACAATTCTGCAAAAACAAGCCTCAGTTCCAGACAAAATCTTCAAACACTGAAAGAAAACAAGAATCACAACTTTCCATTGCTCTTAGGAGCTGGGTTTTTGTTTTGTTTTTATCTGACGGCAATTATCTGCTTTATCTCCATAACAGCTAACAGCAGTTTGGGGTGTTGTACTAAGACAGCATGGCTGTTTAAAAGAGCCATTTCTTTGTTCTCAAGTCCTTATCTTTTGGGCCAGAAGCAACCATTGCTCTCACTTTTCTTATGCTGTCTCCCACAGTGGCTAAGGCAAGTGGTTTTCGTTTTTCTTTGACCTTCCTTCTCATATTCAGGGAGGTGTCTTAACTATTTAAAGATGATTTGTTGAAACCAAATGAGCAGTCACGGAAATGTAAGTGCCCACAGAATGTCTTCTTTCATTTGTAAAATCTGTATTCTAAGACAGATGCTTTTAGAGAAGCTGTTATTTAAATATGGCAAATATATCACTTTGTCTTCAAAGTAATGTAAATCCCTCATTTGGTTTATCCTAATTGCAAAGAATCTTTAAAAAGCTGGACAAAGTAAAAAAATAGCCATCAGCAATAACCATTTGTATTAACTTGTCGTATTTCTTTTGAAGGGTACATTAAAAACACAGAGATTGGAAGGTGGGTAGAAGTAAGAAAAAAAGTTGCATTTTAACTTTTTCTTAGGACTTTATTAAAAGGATTTTCACTTCAACAGATACTTCTATAATCATAGCTGAGATATAATTTATTTTTTGAAAACAGAGAAAATGAAAATGTTATGAATAGTCTTGTTTCAGGAAATCAAAGAGAGTGGAACAAGAAATCTTGTATTTGATTTGTTTTCACAAGTACGATTCAAAGAACATCTGTGCTTATGCCATGAATCCTTCTGCAAAGGGCTCTTCCTTAGAAGTTTTAGTAATAACTAAGTCCATCCATCTGCGATTTGGTAAACGAGGTTTTTGAAGGGCAGCCAAAGTTTCACTTAGTTTCTCAACAACACTCTCTCTTGAACCTGAGAACATCTATCTTGTTCCTCGAGAACTTAAGATCCATTTTTATACTTAGGACATCAGTGTTGGAACTTACAGACAAAAGCCAGGCAGCCTTACTGAAACACAGTTGTTTTTAAAGAATTATTTCATTTAGATTCTTAATAAACTGTCAGTTTTTAGAAGAAATATGTCAAAAATTACAAGTGCTACTTCCCATGGACATTCTATGTTTTAAGTCTAGCTGGGGCTCAGGCCTTGACACATACATGATTCCCTCAAGATTTAAGATAGACAAAATAATCTGTACAACAAACCCTCATGACACATGTTTACCTATATAACAAACCTGTACGTGTACCTGTAAACCTAAAAAGCAAAGTTTAAAAACAAGATAATTATTGTATTTTCAAAAGTCCACCCAGCAATTAACCAAAGTGGAAACATTTTCAGACATAATCTTGGTTAATTCAGAGTAGTTTCCAATTGTTAATGTTTCTGTTAGCTTACAGAATGACCATGAAATTTTGAATAGAAAGGACATTAAGGATCACATAAATGAAAGGATAGATGTGCAAGGCCTGGCACAGAGGGCTAAACAAATAATAGTAATAATAGTTCCTAATTTAGTAGTGCAATAGTGGCAACTGTAGCCCTGCATCCTCTTCAGCAGTCCAATTTACAGATGAAACCCAGAAAAATTAAATGATTTGCCCAAGGCCACAAAGCTTGTTAGTGGCAGAGCTGAAATTGAAATGCAAGTTCCTTAACTAGTCTAATACTGTCCCCAGTACCTTGGGGAAATCATTTTTTACTGAATTGGTTTGATATAAAATATCCTTATACAGAGGGCTAGACTTCACATGTCTTCAGATAGCAAAGCTTCTCAGCGGCTATTCTGATTAATTTGTAATTTCAGAATTTGATGGCCTTTCTCCCAGTCCTCTCTTCTCTTAACCTCTCTGCTGCATTTAGCAACCATTGCCTACAGTGTTCTTTAGCCTGAGGAACACCACGCTAAACCAACTTCTACCTCTCTATTTACCTCCCTCTGTATTTACTTTCTTCCTCCTTCCTCCCATACTCAAGGCATGGAACTTTCTAAAGCTCTACTCTTGAGCCTCTGTACTCATCCTTCAGAGATCACATATATTCCCAAATAATCTCTCTATGAAGATAACTTCAAAACATTTATCTCGAGCCCTAGTCTTTCCTGAAATCTAGCCACAAATTTTCAGTTTCCTATTGGATATTACTACCTAGATGTTGTGACAGTATCTCAAAATTACCATGTCCGGAATTAAAGTCATCATTTCCCTCAAAAGTAGCTCAGAATCATTACTTCCATGATGTAATAGTCCCATAATTTCTCCAGTCTTGAAACCGTAGAGATATCTCTGTGTTTCCTCATGCCTCGTAAGTAATCTGCCACAAACTCCATTATATCCCTTCTTTTTTTTTCCCTTCCCATTCCCACTGATATCACATTAGTTCAGTTTTTCACCACCAAGGCCAGAACTACTCCAGGAGCTTCTTAACGGACGGCTCCATCTTTGGTCCTCACCATCTTACAAACTCCCCCGAGTTAGTGGACCCAGCTTAGGGATACAGAATTTAACATGTTCCCAGTTGGGACAAGACGGCTCCGTCTTTGGTCCTCACCATCTTACAAACTCCCCCCAGTTAGTGGACCCAGCTTAGGGACACAGAATTTAACATGTTCCCAGTTGGGATAAGTTTTATTTTTAATTGGTGGTTACTTAAACTTAATGCAGTCTTAATACAGTCTCTCTCTTTCCCTCTCTCTCTCAATCTCTTTCTCTCGCTCTCTCTTTCATACACACACACACACACACACACACAAACACACACACACACACATATACACAGAATTTGCAAAAGTAACCTGAATTCTGACTTCTCAGGCTGTTCAGAGACTAGTATCATGAATGTTCCACCAGGAAAGCTATTGGCTAAATCCCTCTGTGAAGAAACTCATCCACAAGAGTGATTTTTAATTTTCTCATCGTTTTTCACAGTTTGTCTATTTTTCTTTTATGTATTTCTTATTCTTTAGAAAAATTATCTCTCCAATGCAAATTAAAACTATACTGAAACACTGGTTCTTACCTGTAAGATTGGCATAAATTGAAAATTTGACAATATCTTCTTTGGCAATTTGATAGAACAATTGGCACTTTACACACTACTGGTGTTAAGACAAAATGATAACCCCTATGGAGAGAAATCTGGCAAAATTACTTGTAGTTTTATGCTTTGATCCAATTACATCACTTCAAAGAATCCATCACAAAGTAATACTGGCAAAAATACAAGAGCTCATTTTTGTTGCACTATTTAATAATAGTAAAGGAAAGGTAATATTTACAAATGGATTAAAGCAAAATCCAGTTTCCCTTGCTTCAACTTTTGCTTCCTTTCTCTTTTCTTTTTGCTCATCTCCTTTCCCCTTTCCCCCTTTGTTTGCTACCTCCATCTTCCCTGAAACTTGACAAACTGCAAGGATTGCAAAATAGCTCTTTAAAGAACTACTCTGACCACTGCCAGGAGGGGATTGCACCAGTGATCCCAAGAAAGAAGTGTGAAGAATGAAAACCATTCCACCTGTTCCAGTCACAAGTTCCACATAGTTAGAAGTTAAGCAACATGATGATACAAGAACACATACCCCTATCTTCTTCTTGCACTAAAAAATTCCAATCATGACACAGCTTGAAGAATTATCTGGTCTTCATCTGCTCCCTGATACATGCCAGTGAAATAAAACCTTTAACCTCTATTTGGATCATTTCAACTATTATTTTATTTGACAAACCCAAATATATGTCCATAAGAACTGACTAAGTAAACTATGCTACATCCACAAGTGAAGTACCATGCAGCTATAAAAAAGTAATGACTTAGCAATGTTTCCATACACCACAATGGAACGTTCTCCAAAAACACTAAGTGAAAGAAAAAAAAATCAATGAAGAAAAAGATGTGTGGAGTATGTTATTTACCTAAGGTACAAGACATAAAAATACATATGTATTTAAGTATATATTTTTCTTAAACTATAAACCAAAATTTCTAAAGTTACTTATAGAGGAAGAAAGAAAGGAAGATGAAGGGGACAGGGATAGAAGCTAGACTTCTCTGAATATGTCTTGTTTTCAACATAAATATCTTACATAATAAAAAATTAAATTTTAAAAAGCACACTTTAAAAACTAAAGCAACATGAATCAATGAATTTCTGTAACAAACTGGCAGTATAACCAGAGAGAAACTGTTAATGTTACATGCTTTTAGTAATCATTTTTGGTAGTAGTGTCAGTGTTGCCATCCTGAGACTGCTGTATGTACATTGTGGGATAAAACAAATGAACAATTTTTTTTCTTTTTTTGAGATAGAGTCTTGCTCTGTTGCCAGGCTGGAGTGCAGTGATGTGATCTCGGCTCACTGCAACCTCTGCCTCCCAGGTTCAAGCAATTCTCCTGCCTCAGCCTCCCAAGTAACTGGGACTACAGGCACGCACGACCACGACCAGCTAATTTTTGTATTTTTAGTAGAGGGTTTCACCGTGTTGGTCAGGATGGTGTTGATCTCCTGACCTCGTAAGCCACCCGCCTCGGCCTCCCGTAGTGCTGGGATTACAGGCATGAGCCAACAAGTGAACAATTATATTGGTATCATTGATAACCAGGATTTCCAGCATGGAAGAAGATACACACATAAATCAAAGAAATTAAGTTAAAACCCTTTAGCCCTAAACTTGAACTGGAGGTATTATTATGACTTTATAACACATTTTATCTTTAAAAGTTCACATATCTTAGTACTACACACTGGAAAGGCTTTGAAACAACATTCAACCTAAAAACAACAGGCATCCCTAGCTCCCAGATTGTAGTTCTAAATTTCTAGTCACTTCTACTAAGAGGAGCCGTGGCTTCTAGGGAAAATCACTTATTACAGATTTGGGGAAGGAAATATATAAGATACACTTGAACCATCTTGTCACATTAAAAATCAGATTGTTTAAAAAGACTCACAACACAACTTGAAAAGATTCTTACTGACCAATGATAGGGCAATTTGAGCATCAGTGAAAATAATATCTGCAATGGATCGAAATACATGAAATATGGCTAAATTCTATAAATTCATAATTATACTTTCTTTAAAAACTCATTAGCAATATTTGAAAAATGCTAAAGAGTCAACTAATATTTAAAAACACATAAACATATATGCATGTGTCTATGTGTGTATCTATCCTGCCTTTCCTGTAGTGTACCTCTGGGTAAGCAATTAGCTGATAAGGAGAAATTTCTCTTTATAGAAATAGTCTCACCAATAAATAAAAAAAGAAATTATAGAATTCCTATATCACAACTTGCTAACCCATCATTAATTAACAGATTTAGGCAATGAGCATTAGTGGCTACTAGCATCAATAAAGACAGACAACTTATACAACACCACCTATGAAATATTCATGCCCAAAAAGTCTAAATTGAGTATGATCAAGCTTGTTTGAACTACACATTAATCAAAACAGAAAAAATAAAGAGGTTAACAACATAGCAAGGATTCAATCAGCAAAATCTAGACTGAGAAGTTCTACTGGACAAATGATCTAAATTATTCTGCTGATAAACTGCAAAGAAAAACAAAAAAGTTATGGAGGGGAAATACAGGCTAAGTTACTTAAAGCCAGGTGTGATGACTCATGCCTACAATCCCAGAACTTTGGGAGGCTGAGGCAGAAGGATCTCTTAAGCACAGGAGTTCCAGACCAGCATGGGCAATATGGCGACACCCAGTCTCTAAACAAAACATTTTCAAATTAGTTGCGCATGGGGGTGTGCACCTGTGGTCCCAAGTATTCTGGAGGCTGAAGTGGGAGGATCGCTTGAGCACAGGAGGTTGAAGCTGTAGTGAGTTCTGATTGCACCACCGCACTCCAGCCTGGACAACAGAGCAAGACCTTGTCTAAAAATAACAACAAAAAAAACAGGCATATCAACCAATGACTGTATGAACCTCTTTTGGACCCTAACTGAAACAAGCACTCGCTCTCTCTCTAGTGCTCTCTCTCACGCTCTCTCTCTCTCTCACATGTGCACGTGCGCTCTCACTCTCGCTCTCTCTTGCTCTCTTACTCTCACTCTCTACACACACACACAAACACACACACATTTTTAAAGCCCCATATATATGTATATTAAAAAATTGGGTAAATTTCAACACTGACTAGCTATTTGAATGTTTGGGAATTAATGTTTACTTTTTTAGGTGTGATGACATTACTGTGGTTAAATATTTTCCTGAAGCGTCATTCTCTTTAGAGAGATACTGAAATATTTACAAAATAAATGATAGATATCTTGAATCTTCTACAAAACAACGGATGGGTAGAGGAATGGGCAGAGTTCTAAATGAAACAATCTAGTCATTTTGATCTTATAAAAGTTAGGTGATTTGGCCAATATCACACAACTACTAAGCAATAGAGTTAGAACTCCAATACTACTTGTCTGATTCCAAATTATATGTTCTCTTCGATACACTAAGATGCCTCTGAAATGCACCCCCACAGTTACCTGGCACACAACCACTTGTAAACTGATGAATAGCTGTATTACCTGGCTCTGCAGGGTTTTCTGTGCCTCAAATATGTACTTAGTAAAAATTTTGTAAGTTTTACTGGTTTTTAGTAAAGCCATCCAGAAAAGGTAATACATTAGACTTAGAAAAGCATCACAAGAAATAGATGTTTTAAAATAAAGAGCAAGTTTTCTTTAATAAACATGTTTGTTAATTTGTTCTACTCAACACTGATGGTACCTGTATAATAAAAGATGAGCCTAAGGTGTGTAATAGAAATGAGCTTATGATTTTCAAGCACATATTGAAAAACCAATTTGAGATTCAAGATAATTCATATATTATATCACTTTCCAAGTTCTTTAAAAGCACCATAAATGCTCTCTTGTTTATCTTGTTGTGCCAGTGATTTATGGAAGCCAGAAGAGAAAACTGCAGTCCCAGGGACCCTAGGGCAAGACTTAATAGTACCCTTGATGACTAAAATAATTGATATCCCTCTTTAAAATGTGGAACAAAGGAAACTATATGTTGGGGTCCAGTGTTATCATAATAATAATGGTAAGCAAAAATATGTTTAAGTCAGGGGAACCTGATATTGTCATTAGTATCACAGTGGGTGAGGACTTTAGACAATCTCTTTGAGGAAAGAAATCTTCTACTGATACGGTTAGCATTAAGGTGAACCTTCTTCTGAAATGTTGCCAAGACATGAAAGAGATACTAGTTTTGAAACTTGTCCGACTTGCACATCAAGTCAGCCAGCATCCTTGGATAGATCACTCTGCTTTAATGCTCTTCCATTTTCACGTTTGCTTATTTACTGTACCAGAGTTATGTGTGTGTTTATTACTTCCCTATAGGATTCACTCGCTAAAGAGGGACCATCTAGATCTATCAACCCCAAATACAATATGAAGCTTTTCTATTTGTATCAATTTAAGGGGCACACATGCAGTTTTGTTACATGGATATAATGCACAGTGGTGCAGTCTGGGCCTTTATTGGAACCATCACCTGAATAATGTACATTGCACCCATTAAGTAATCTCTCATCCCGCACATCCCTCACCTCCTTCCCACCCTCCCTTTTTTCTAGTCTCCAGTGTCTATTATTCTACACTCTGTGCTCACATGTACACATTACAATATGGGTTTCATCAGGTAGCAGACCACCTTGGCCATTGGCTTATTATTACATCTCTAACCAAGAACATTTTGTAGTCACAATTTTTGAAACTATGTGTATTTGTAATTTTATACTAACATTCCTGTAGCATTTCTTGATTGATCCATAGTTTATGACAAATAAGTAGTTTGCAATCTAGCATCAATATGTTATTCAATTTATTATGACTCATAACATTTAAGGTATCAGTGGTTTCTCTAATTATACATTATACCCTTGTTGTTAGTGTTATTTTAGTATAATCCCTGTAATTATTATTATTATTTTATTTTTAATCATCACCTCTCTATTAATAATTAACTAATGCAGACAACCTATAGTATTTGAAGAGAAAGGCTAAAAGAAAGAACATAAATAAGCAAATCCTCCATGTACCATTTTTGTGCTCTACTCTACTAAAATTTTACACTGGAGAACAATTCCAGATCCTGTAACATAGGTCCTATATGTTGACAGTAGTTAAAGAAAATGCCAGCTGTGACTAGAGCAAAGTTGCAGCAATAACAAGAAACTTCTGCTCTATGGCATTTCCTTTGATACTCGCTGTGGCCTAAATGTGCCCCCCCAAAATTCCTATGTTGGGGTCCTGGCCCCTAAAATCATGATGTTAGAAGATGGAGCCTTTGGGACATGATTAGATCATGAGGGCACATGGGATTAGTGTTCTTATAAAAGAGGCCCAAGGGTGCTTATTCGCCCTTTTCACCATGTGAGGACACAGCAAGGAGGTGCCTTCTATGAGGAACAGTCCCTCACCAGACACCAGATCTGCCAGTGCCTTGATCTTGAACTTCCCAGCCTCCAGAGCTGAGAGAAATTAATTATTATTGTTTATAAACTACCAGTTTATGTTCTTTTATTATAGCAGCCCAAATGAACTAAGACAAAAATAAATCATCTAGAAAAGTTGCATGGACAACATTTCACAGAGTACTTTAAAGAACTTCTTTCCTTCCTTTTTGATGGATTGCATACTGATAATCCTGAAATCAAGCAAGAATAAATACAATAATCTATTATAACACTAAGAAACTGGCCACGAGGGCACATATATCACTTTTTAAAATTCATGAAGGATTAGGAAAATGATCAGTGTGTATTTGTATTGTCTCTTATAAATGTATTTTTAGTATAACTAGAAACCTACCAAAGCAAATTATTACAAGATATGTCAAAAACAGTATAGATCATGAGTAATAAATGATTCTTTTGAAAAAGAAAACATTTCCGACAGATTCAATATTCTTTTTTGACAAAATTATAGGTTTAGGATATAGAAAACAAAGATGCCTTCCTCCCCCTCCTTCCTCCTTTCCTTCATCCTCCTCTTTATGAAGAGAAAAAAATGTGCCAGGAAATATGCAAAGAACAGTCCCTGCCCCAAGGCTTATATAATCTAACGACTAAAGCAAACAAATAAGCAATTTCATTACAGTAAGCTGTCTTAGATGTAGATTGAAGATGTGTACATGTCCAAAAGAGGGCCCCAAAAGCTCCACATAGTAGGAAGTCTCTCTTGATGTTACTTGAATGATATAGTCATCAATATGCCAAAAAGAATTTCTAAGATCATGTAACTGCAACTGTTGAGTAGAAGAAATGAAGTGCCACAGGCACTTATCTTGATTCAGAGCGAGTTTTCCATGGCATTCATGATGGACCAAACAAAATGCTCAATAACACTATAGCTAACAAAGTCAAAAGTTATTTCAAGGTGGGGGCTGACTTCTGCCTCTTTTTAACAGGTAAAATGCTCAGTATAAACACAAAGTAGGTGCCCAATACATAGTAATTTCCCACTGAAAGCTAGAGGAACATGCAAAATATTTTTACATATTAAGATAGAATTTAAATGCTAGTGACCTTGGTAAATTGAAAATATCAAGAGAAAATAAATGAAGACTGAAGCAAAGCTTTGCCTTTAAGTTCAAGCAACCTGTGTTCAATTCTAATTTAGTCACTTAATAAGCCCAGTGGCCTTCAGCTGGGGTGTTTAGCTTCTTTGACTCTCAACAACCTAGCCATAAAGTGAGGATATTGATACTGATCCCTTAGGCTTGAGTCATTGTGAGGAATAAATGAACTAATATATATGAAGGTTCCTAACTGAAGGCATGGCCCAATGTAGGACACTGAATAAATGTTAGCCTCATGTTCTTACTATACACATGGAAAAAAGATTTCCAAAAAGTGTAAAAGACTGGCCACAGAGGCTCATGGCTGTAATCCCAGCACATTGGGAGGCCGAGGCAGGAGGATCACCTGAGATCAGGAGTTCAAGACGAGCCTGGCCAACATGGTAAAACCCTGTCTCTACTAAAAGTATCCAAAAAACAATAGCTGGGTGTGGTGGAACACGCCTGTGATCCCAGATACTGGGGAGGCTGAGGCAGGAAAATCGCTCAAACCCAGGAGGCAGAGGTCTGTGAGCCAAGATTGTACCACTGCACTCCAGCCTGTGTGACAGAGCAAGACTCCATCTAAAAAAAAAAAAAAAAAAAAAAGTGCAAAAAGTAAAAGACCTTCAAGGATCTCCTCATCAATTTCCCTTTAAGTTATTGTAAACTGAAAGTACGAAGAAAAGGTAATTCTACAATCTTCCCCAACAAATGGTTTAGTCTTTCTAGAAAGCAGCACAAAAGAAAGTGGCTTCAGTATCTAGCATAAATCTCATCAATTCATTTATTTAACATTTATTATTTCCCAGATGCCATGGATTATTTTCCAGACAAGTGTCATTTAAACCTGTGTCCACGTTTCTGATCTGTATCAACCAATGAATGCTAAGTATCCAACAGCCTCTAGTGTTGGAAATTCACCACTTTCTTTAACAACTCTTAGTCTTTGGACACATTTCAGTATTATTTACTGATGCAAGAAAACAGGGAGAAGAGTTCAGAGGGAACAGGAAATGAGTTCAATCTGAGATTGCTGAGTTTGAAATTAATCTGATATATCCAGATGGAGAGACATAGTGTATAGACAGAAAATCAGACCAAAAATGTCTTACCAGATACCTTTGATTTGGAAATTATCAACACACATGCAGTAGTTAAACAATGAGAATAGATGAGATCAATAAAAAAATGTTGGCCGGGCTCAGGCCAGGTTGAGGCCGGGAGTTTAAGACCAGCCTGCCCAACACAATGAAACCCCATCTCTACCAAAAAATAAAATTAGCTGGGCGTGGTGGTGCATGCCTGTAGTCCCAGCTACCGGGGAGGCTGAGGCAGGAGAATGGCTTGAACGTGGGAGGTGGAAGTTTCAGTGAGCTGAGATTGCACCACTGCACTCCAGCCTGGGCAGCAGAGTGAGACCCTGTCCCAAAATAAATAAACAAATAAGAAGAAAAAGGAAAGTTGATAAGAGAGACATACCAAGAACAGAGTGCCTGGGAACACCAATATTTCAAGAAAAGGCTGAGGAAGAGGAGCCAGCAAGGCTTTAAAGAAATTATCACAAAAATAACAAAAGAACCACAGATACTGTTTCATAAGCATAGAAGTGGAGGGAAATTGAGTTGGAAAGGAAGAGAGTGGTCACTTACATCAAATGTGAGGGATAGCAAATAAAATGAAGGCTAAATAAAATCTACTAAAGAATTTAATCTACCCATAAGGCAGTTCAAAGAAAGGTAATTCAATTAACGGTCCATCTAAAATTTGAATGCCCTCAAAATAATACTATCTTGGGAACTGTCCAGTTGCACTTTGATAAACACTCAGTGTTAAAACTTTACCACTTTATAAAAGCCTTAATCTTTACACCCCTCTAAATATTATCACAATCTTCCTCATTTTGAATAAAATAGTTCTCCTTATATAACTGTCCACTGATAAATACTGTTTTCAAATATTTGAAGATAATTTTTCTAATATAGCACTTATCATAATTTGCAGATCTATTTGTGTATATGTCAATATATACAGATATATTCTTGATTATAAACTCCAAGAGAGTAAGGATACTCTGTTTTACTAAGTATCCACAGCACATCGTACAGTACCTGAAACCTAGTAGATGCTCCACATACAACGATTGAATTAGAGTGTATTGACGAGCAGCGTTTTAAACTCTAGAATTAATTGTTGAATGAAATTTTAGGATTTCTTTCTCTATAGATTTTTTTTTCTTAATTGGATCAATGCTTACGTAACTTCTAAGTCAATGTAAGAAAGCAAGATAGATTGGATGCCCTCTCACACTTCCTTCCAGAACTTTGATTCTATGAAAAGCTGACAAACATTACATGCAGTGGGAACATCTCATTGAAAATTGGGAAAGCTGGCTCCCAAACCCAGGTCTGATACTATTTCTGTGCTCTTCAATAAGCCTGGCTACTTCTCTGGGCCTTGGGACCACATTTATAAAGTGAAACTTTTGTATCTATACACTCCGGGGTCTTTTTCTAGTTTAATATATAAGACTATTTTTTAAAAAACATGTAAATATTATAATATAATGTGTAAAGGTACATAAAATGCCTAGTCATTGTTCTGATTATATTACCATTTCTTCAAACTTCACATTTCTCTTTTTATCTGAAGTTATTGTTTTACTATAATAAGCTCCTTTTATACCCTATTTTCACTTTGTCACATATTCAATCATTTGAAATACAACTGCCTTATCATCTCCAACAAAGTAGTTCTTCAAATTGAATTACATTGTTATTTTCTATGACTCTGAATCTATTCTTTCATAAGGGGCCTTTCTATTAGCCCCAGCTAGAAAATTTTATTGCTAATTATAATTTTAAAGCACAATCTATAGCAATACTTATTGACAATTAAGGCAAATTATCACCAATTACTATTCCATTATATAAGCAATGATTCTAATTCAGACCAAGAAAAGGGATTAAGTATACAAAGAACTTATTATATATATAGATACACATATATACATATATTAAAATTACAAGAAAATTTGCATGATACCTCTCATCTGTAAAAACAAACAAAAAAAATTCAATTTGTTCCCACCTTTTTCAGCAATATTTCTAAAGACATTCAAAAGAAAATACAACATAGGTGTAATACACTGCTCCTCCTTTGCTGTTGTTGTCATATTAAAAACATCCATAACCTTCAAGAATAGAAACCTGGCCAGGCGCGGTGGCTTACGCCTGTAATCCCAGCACTTTGGGAGGCTGAGGCAGGTGGATCATGAGGTCAGGAGTTCAAGACCAGCCCAGCCAACACGGTGAAATCTTGTCTCTACTAAAAATCCAAAAATTAGCTGGGTATGGTGACACGGGCCTGTAATCCCAGCTACTCAGGAGGCTGAGGCAGGAGAATTGCTTGACCTGGGACCCAGGAGACAGAGGTTGTAGTGAGCAGAGATTGTGCCACTGCACTCCAGCCTGGGATACAGAGTGAGACTCCATTTCAAAAAAAGAACAGAAACCTATTCATATTACCATACAGTGTCTGCTGTCTGTATTATCATATTATTTAAAAAATCTGTTTGCAGATATAGTTTTGGTTTATTCTGCCATTTCTTAAAATGAATTTGAAATAGATTTACTTGGAAAGGAATTGTCTGAATTCTTCCAATATAACTAATGTTTTCATAAGGCTTTGTCATTAAACAGAAAATTGAAAGATTGCGTTGTTCAATACTCACCCAGCATTTAGCATCTAATTAGTCTTATATTGATGTTCTACAAATGCAACTGAGTTCTGCACCACAACTGCTGCATGAGTGTTCCCACCCACCCCAAGAAACACATTTCTTGCACGGCAAAGAGCCCAACCCCCAAGAAACACATTTCTTGCAGGGCAAAGAGCCCAACAGAGGTTTTTAGAAGATCAATGTAATAGTACATTTTCGCCTGAGTTTATATTCCAGAAAAAGACACACTTTGGCTTACATTTGTCTAAAAGTTGGAGCTTTTTTTTTTAATTCAAATGAATAAATATTTGAGTATACAACACGAATTTTTCAAATTTTCTTAGATGCTAATTCCTTAATACATGACAAGGCTTTTCATCAAATGAAATTGGAAAATCATAGAAACGCATTTGTGGGAAATCTGAGACATATTCAAAGAATGCTATGATGCTATAATTTTAATTAATTCTCAAATTGAAAGGGGAGTCTCTTCTTAGTATTTCCAGATACAAATAATTTGAATCAAGATAATTCTCTAACCAACATTCTGTTAAGCGCAATGAATCTAATGTTGTAATGAGTATGATTCAGATGCAATGCTGTATGGTTAAAAACTAGCTCTGAACGCAGCGTATCTGATTCCAATGTTCATTTTTGCTTCCTACAAGCTGTGTGGCCTTGGTCAAGCCACTTACTTAGAAAGTACACTAGTGCCTTACTCTGAAATTGCTGTGTGAGTTTAAAAAGATCACTCATGTGAAGTACTTAGCACAGTGCCAGGCACGTTGGTCAGTTTTAATTTTTTTTAATGTTTACAGATGTCCCTAGAAAGCGAAGACCACAGGGAGAAAATCTTCATCCCCCTCAGAGTTTTCCTGTCCATGACAACTATGCCGGAGCACAGCCTCAGTGCACAATGACACTCAAGTGGTAACAGGAGGCAAAATGAAATAGAGAACTCTGGGCATGCTCCCCACTTTCATCCATGGCTCTTTCTCCTTCCACCAACTTGTCTAGGCAGCAGATCACTGCTGAAAGAGTGGACTTCATGGTCTATGAGGCCAAGTTGCTGCAAGCTGGGCAAAAATTCAGAGAGAGAACAATAGAGAGAAAGGTGACTTTCTGTCGGACACTTTTAAAAGTGAATGAGGTTCTTTTATACACATTATTGTTCCCCAGAGCTCTCTCTTAGGTGTTAAGACATTTCCTGGGAGATCTCATCCATTCAGAAGATTTTAGCTACTACCAGTACACTACTGACTTCCAAACCTGTATCTTTAAGCCATAATTCTGTTGTGAACTTCAAACCCAAATTTACCATTATTCACATTTACTCTTGGGTATTCCAAAGGTACCTCAAATTCAGAATGCTTTAAAGCAATTATCCTCATCTAGGTGGGATACAGTTGCTCTGGGGATCTCATTCTATAATCCCCAGTGGTCACCTAAGCCAGGACCCATTATTGACTCTTTCCTCTCCCACTACCACATATTCAGTCTCCAAGACCAGTTGGTTTCATCTCCTACCTCTAAACTGTCCCTTCTTTTCCTCCTTTCTTCAACCTCTTTTTTTCAGACTTTTACCAATTCTCACCAGAATGACTGAATAGCTCTGTAGCTGGTCTCACTGGCTTCCTACTCTGCCCTCCATGGAGTCTATCCCCCAATATTCCCACCAAAGCATCTTTCTAAATATAGAGGAGGGTAAGCCTCAAGAGAGACCACAGTTAGGCATGGCAGTTCACACCTGTAATCACAGCACTTTGGGAGACTGAGGCAAGAGGATCACTTAAGGCCAAGAGTTCAAGACCAGCCTGGGCAACATTAACAAGACCCCTTCTCCACAAAAAAATTTAAAAACTAGCCAGACATGGTGGTGCAAGTCTGTAGTCCTAACTTCTTGGAAGGCTGAGGCAGGAGGATCACTTGAGCCCAGGAGGTCAAGGCTGCAGTCGGCTATGATTGTGCCCGCTGCACTCCAGCCTGAGTGACAGAGCAAGACCCAGTATCTAAAAAATAAAATTAAATATAAATAAAGAGAGAGACCTCAGTGGGGCAGTACTTCTGTCAAGAAGTATAAAAGGTCACTGTTTATGTTATAATTTTTCTTAGAGTGGCCACCATAGCAGACATAAACTAGGAAACAAAGGTTTACTTTGATGTGACAGAAAGAGATGCTATCAAGAACTGTGAAGGGTCTGATGGTTAACCCTATTTGCAAACTCACAAGTTAGTTTACCATATTTCATAGATGCTGGCAAAAGACACAGACTCCCAGATTAGAGACAGAGGAGTTTATTATTCATCATATACCACAGACTCCCAGATTAGAGATAGAGGAGTTTATTATTCATTATATAGCAACCAGCATGAACATCATGTTTAAGTCAGTTCTGTTTCTCCCCAAGACCCACAGGTATGACATGAAATGGATCACAGGCAGATGCTGCATGTGGCATCCCTAGCACTTATGGAATCCAAATCTTCTATAATGGGCTACAAGAAGACCTGCCCTTTGCTCTAAGGGGAGAAATTATTTTTATTATTCTGGACAATAAGTAAATCTGCCCTGTGATCCAGAGACAGAAATTATTTTCTAAGACTAGTCACTTGTTAAACATCCTTGTAAAGATATTTTGGAACAGAAGAGTAGTTAGTGTTCTGAGAGACTTGCGGAGAAACAGGCTTTGAATTCAAACCTGCCTCTGGCATTTACAATCTGTATGATTTTTACCTTTCTCTATCAGAGTTTCCTTACCTGAAACTGAGGATAGCACTCATTTCTAACTCACAGCCATTTTACAATATCAAAAGAAATCACTTCCATAAAAATGTTTTGTAAACAATATGGCACGATTTTAAGTATAGTTATTATTTATGGTTCTGGAATGTATTTTGTTGTTTCTTATGGAAATGAAAAAGACAAATTATTTAGAATTTTTTAATTATACAATTAATAAAACACTTATTAAATACCTGATTAAAGGTTAGATTTGAGTGGTACAAGGTGAAGAATATGACACATTTTTCAACCTCAAGAATTTCACATTCTTGGGAGGAAGCAGACAGAAAAGACAATGATCAAGATGTGTTCAAGTGACAGAACAGAAGCACTATGTGCTTCTATAGAACTTAGAGGAATCTTTATAGAACTTGGACGAATCTAAGTAATCATTAAATCCAACCCTCTCGTTTGCCATAAAGAAAACTGGTGACGAAAATGATCAGTAATTTTTTTCCAAGGGCTGACAGCTCTCTGTGGCAGTGTCAGAATTTGGAACTCATTATTTTTGACTTTTAGTTTAATAAACAATCTTGACAGACATTTCTTGTTCCTGAATAGAGGTTTTACAAGACTGAGGCAGGACATTCGGTTTGACTCAGTGCATTTTTTTTCTTCTGCAGTCGTAGTTCAGTTCATTGCCATTTTACCTCTTTGCTCCCCCAAGAATGTCAATGGATTTATTTTTTTCTAACTTCTTGTCTCAAAGATCAAGGATTTTCTCTTTTATATAGAGAAATCTAGGACAAACTTCCCTTTGACCCTTTTCTCCCTTACTTTTACTCCATCTGGCTCCCTACCTGATAATTCTTCCTTGTTATATCGCACAAAATGCTAACCCTGACACCTTCTCAATCCCTGGCTGCCAGTTATTCACTCTGCTTTTTTCTCTCCGTTCACTCTGGTCTGCCATACCATCTGCCCAGTAAACTTGATGCAGATTTCATAAAATGCAAAATGAAATATTCACTACAAACCCTGAAGTTCACCTTAAAGACTAGATGTAATCAGCTGCTAGGAAAAGACAGTAAGCAAGGAAAACCATAGCTCATCCAGTTTTCCTAGTAGGGTAATATGGACTCTGCTCCAAGGTAAAATCCACCAATGTGCGGTCAGCTTGATTTCAATTCCATGTATTGATTTTGAATTTTTTTTAGTGCCTGAATTTTTTACTAATTTTACATTTGGGATCGAGATGGGGAAGAAGAATGGATATATCTTTTTCAATAAGTACCACAGAAGCCATAGCTCAATAATTAGATTGAGTTTAGAGCTTAATTATACAAGTTGGAGTGTTTTGGGACAATACAAGGAAAAATCAGGTTCTTTCCATTTAAAGCCTTTCTTAAGAATCATCAGAGTCTCAAAATATTATACTTCAAAAACTAAAGACAAGATATTCAAGGGTTTTGAGAAAGTTTCTAAGTGTATAAAAATGCTAATATAAACAGTTATAATCTTTTAAAACAGATGCAAAGAAAAAATATTCAACTTTAAATTTTTATGATCTAATAAACTGACTTTTTTAGGTTTTAGTAAACACATGGGTTTTTTAAATAATCAACTATACTCAAAAATTTTTAATTTTGTGGAATCTTCTATGGTGGCAAGCATTTAAAAGCTTTACTTAGAAGGATTAAAATAAAATTTATAAATATTTGAGCATTTTGTCTATACTAAATAGGATTTAGAATTAGAATAGCAAAAAAATTAATATCATTGACACCAAGAACAATGGTATCATGGTCAATAGTGTCCCTCAAGTTAAAAAAAAAAAAAAGCAAATCCGTTCACGATAAATTACAAAAATGGTAATTATGTAGATAAGAATAAATGGCTCTAAATTCCCTCATGAATGAGTCAAGTTACTGACAAGAACAATCAAAACACATTCCATATGTGGTTAACACTTAAATTTGACATTGACAAATATTATTTAATTTATACAACAATAGAATCTCAAGTGTATGTAGTCTGTAAGTCTCCAAGTTACAATAAATTGTGGAAAGAATGAGAATTTCAGTCAGCATGCTATTTTATTTTTTCCTTGACTTTTGCCTAGAATGTATTTGTTAATTCGGGTGTAGGTCAGAATAATTGCCCCCCACCTACACACACACACACACACATACACACACACAATTAGAATAAATGACAATTCTTCACAGAATGCTTCCTTAGTCATTGAAGTAACATTAAAAAAAAATACACTCTATCAATATGTAACTATGTAACTACTGATCATCTTCCTATTAAGTTTATTAAGTACCTATTACATGCCAGACATAATGCTAAACACTGGGAATCAATAGAAATGAGATATACATGGGTCTGCCTCACAGAGCTTACAGTCTAACAGATTCAGTAGAATGAATTGATATCATTCCTCAGCTATAAGCAAAGCTATTCTATATAGTAGAAACTTGTAAGCACTTAGAAGAAAAAACTGAGTAATATTTAATAGCATGACTATTACAAACTATATTAATCATACAACTTGAAAGAGAGCAAATTGCTTCACTCCCTCAGACTGACATGTCTAAATCTAATCTCAGTTTATAATTAATACACCAGCATAAGGAAACATAAGAACTTTCAGAGCACTGATAAAACTGATGACAAAATATTTTACCCAGTGAACTGAGCTTGTGACATGAGGTCCTAGACAGCAGTAGAATAGAGTCACATAGCTTAGCTGTGATACCTTCTGACATTAGCAAAACTGGCTTGGGGGGGAAAAAATGCTACTAATATATGAGATAAGTTCAAACTTCCTAAATCATAAAGTATTGTGTCTTCAATCCTAAAGGAATCACTTATGGAAAGTTATTTAAGATTAGCAGGGCAAAATTTACTAAAAAGAAGAGATAGTCATTTTGAAATTGTAAGCCCAATAAATATGCAAGGAAAACCTCATCTTTTTTCAAGTCCATACTCTCTGCTACTCATAGTAGCTACTCAAGTAGAACAAAAACCTAGACATTATGGCCAAAATTTTGACATCTAAGCCCTAAAAGGAATGTCACTATTGAAATTCCAAAAATAATTTGTATAACTAAAATTGACTTTGTATGCTAGAATACATTGATGTATAACATAATATCTTAGTTATGAAATAAACATTTCTTCAAACTGTAGGATATAAACCAAACATGCATTAATATGTGAAAAACAATTTCTAATTTACATTTCGGAAGAAAAATATGTTCTCTAAATAGAAGGCTAACAAACTAAGCAAAACACAAATTCTGTGCTCAGATGAAACAGCCTATGAGAAAAATGTCTGGAGTCAGAGGCCAGGTTTGGGCTGCTTGCTACAGGGAGAAACCTAAGAAAGGCGTAAGAGTTGAAGGCTTCCCACCTTTTTGAATGTGTGGAATAAAATTTAGTGATAAAAACGCTTTCTAAAGCCATGCAACTCAAACCATAGTCTGCGGGCCAACAGTATTCAGCTGGGAGCTTGTTAAAAATGCAGAATCTCAGGCCCTCTTCCAGAACCTTCATTTTAGCAAAATTCCCCTAGGTAATTTGTGCACACGTAGAAGTTTAAGACGCACTGATATAAAGGAATAAGGCATTCTGGGACTATAGCACCTGTTCCAAATATTTGGCATAAATTTAAACTTCTGCGTCTACGGTACATCCCTTAAAGCCTCCAACATGCCATCAACTTCAAGATGAGTTCCGCATCAACTATACAATGAGTCATTAAGAAAAAATAAAACTTGAATCTGTAAATTACTTTGGGCAGTATCAAGCTACCAATGACCTTCTTTGAAGAACTGGAAAAAACCACCTTAAACTTCATATGGAACCAAAAGAGAGCCCGCATAGCCAAGTCAATTCTAAGCAAAAAAAGCTGGAGGCATCACACTCCCGGACTTCAAATTATACTACAAAGCTACAGTAATCAAAACAGCATGGTACTGGTACCAAAACAGAGATATAGACCAATGGAACAGGACAGAGACCTCCGACGCAACACAACACATCTACAACCACCTGATCTTTGACAAACCTGACAAAAACAAACAATGTGGAAGTGAGTCCCTGTTTAATAAATGGTGTTGGGAAAACTGGCTAGTCATGTGCAGAAAGCAGAAGCTGGACCCCTTCCTGACACCTTACACTAAAATTAACTCCAGATGGATTAAAGACTTAAACATAAGACCTAACACCATAAAAACCCTAGAAGAAAATCTAGGCAAAACCATTCAGGACATAGGTGTAGGCAAGGACTTCATGACCAAAACACCAAAAGCAGTGGCAACAAAAGCCAAAATAGACAAATGGGACCTAATCAAACTCCATAGCTTCTGCACAGCAAAAGAAACAGTCATTAGAGTGAATCGGCAACCAACAGAATGGGAAAAAATTTTTGCAGTCTACCCATCTGACAAAGGGCTGATAACCAGAATCTACAAAGAACTGAAACACATTTACAAGAAAAAAACAAACAAGCCCATTCAAAAGTGGGCGAAGGATATGAACAGACACTTTACAAAAGAAGACATACATGAAGCCAACAAACATATGAAAAAATGCTCATCATCACTGGTCATTAGAGAAATGCAAATCAAAACTACATTGAGATACCGTCTCACGCCAGTTAGAATGGCGATCATTAAAAAATCTGGAGACAACAGATGCTGGAGAGGATGTGGAGAAATAGGAACGCTTTTACACTGTTGGTGGGAGTGTAAATTAGTTCAACCATTGTGGAAGACAGTGTGGCGATTCCTCAAGGACCTAGAAATAGAAATTCCATTTGATCCAGCAATCCCATTACTGGGTATATATCCAAAAGACTATAAATCGTTCTACTATAAGGACACATGCACACGAATGTTCATTGCAGCACAGTTTACAATAGCAAAGACCTGGAACCAACCCAAATGCCCATCGATGATAGACTGGACAGGGAAAATGTGGCACATATACACCATGGAATATTATGCAGCCATCAAAAACGATGAGTTCGTGTCCTTTGTAGGGACATGGATGAACCTGGAAACCATCATTCTCAGCAAACTGACACAAGAACAGAAAATCAAACACCGCATGTTCTCACTCATAGGCGGGTGTTGAACAATGGGAACACATGGACACAGGGAGGGGAGTATCACACACTGGGGTCTGTCGGGGGGGAAAAAGGGGAGGGATAGTGGGGGGTGGGGAGTTGGGGAGGGATAGCATGGGGAGAAATGCCAGATATAGGTGATGGGGGAGGAAGGCAGCAAATCACACTGCCATGTGTGTACCTATGCAACAATCTTCCATGTTCTTCACATGTACCCCCAAACCTAAAATGCAATAAAAAAAAAAAAAAGAAAAGAAACAGGTGAAAATAATTTTAATAATATATTTTGTTTAATCCAATATACCTAAAATATTTTCATCAACATGTACTTGATAATAAAATTTTTATTAATGAGGTAAAAAAAAAAAAAAAAGAAAAAAGAAAACTACAGGAGTCAACCTAGCCACTCATCATTATCATTAAGCTCCTTCAGATGAGCCCTTTACTATCAACTACCCCGATTTCAGATGTAAACAGGGTTGGAGGATTGTGGTTAGAGGTGACAGAGGGGCCAGCATACACATCTCATAACTAGCTGTCCTCAACATACCCCTCTGTCAACAGTGACACATTCATAGTCCTTAGCCTGTGTATGGCCTGCAGATATGCTCTATTGACCCACATCGTATTTTAAATTTGAATTTATTGCCATTATTTATAATTTTGAAACTTTCACATTTAAAAATCTGCACATCCAAGTTATCTTCTGCAAATCAGAAAATCTGCCACACCAGACCCATATTATAGCTACCGTGGTAACATGTTGGAGCCAAGGTTCAGCTGTCGCACTTAGATGTCAGCCATAATCTCCACCACTCCCTGTGGTATCCCCAATACTATGGCTGAGGCCGAGTGTCAGTTGCTATTTGTTATCTTCCACTTGGTCTGCCTCATTCATTCATATTTCCAACCTGACCCCTATAAGCACTTGAATTTGTGAGCCTTTTTTTTTTTTTAGACAGAGTCTTGCTCTGTCACCTAGGCTGGAGTGCAGTGGTGCTATCTCGGCTCACTGCAACCTTTGCCTCATGGGTTCAAGCAATTCTCCTGCCTCAGCCTCTTGAGTAGCTGGAATTACAGGCACTTGCCACCATGTCAGGCTAATTTTTGTATTTTTTTAGTAGAGACAGGATTTCACCATGTTAGCCATGCTGATCGCAAACTCCTGACCTCAGGTGATCCACTCACCTCTGGGATTAGAGACTCTAGGACACATGATGTCACTGATCTAAAGTCACTCCTTATGTGAAATTCAGGAAAAGAGCTACCGCTTGTGTCACCCTCCATTTGAGGATAGACCTTGTAAGAGGAAATCAATCCACTGCAATACAAACCTCACCTCAAATATTATACACTATAATATTTTTCTTCACAGTCCATTCCAACTCAGATATTTAACTATTTTAATTATTTCTTTTCAGACCTATACTTCACAGTTATAAATGAGAATGACTAGGAAGAACAGATACAGTGCAATACATTGTTGAGCCATTCCTTCAGATTCACTTTCAAAACTTCAATATACTAAAACAGTAAACATCATGAGGGCAGATGTCTGTCTTTTTTGATTACTAAGATAGTCCAAACACCTAGAGAGTGCTTTCTATGGACTGAATGTTGTGTCTTCCCAAAATTCACATATTAAAGCCTAAATCTCTAACGTGTTGGTATTTGCAGGTGGGACCTTTGGGAAGTAATTAGATCATAAGAGTGGAGCCCTCATGAATGGGATTATTGTCTTATTAGAAGAGACATGAGAGAGATGATACCTGTCCCCCGAATCCACCACCACCACGTGAGGATCTAGTAGGAAGGTGGGTGTCTACAAGCCAGGAAGACGGCCTTCACCAGATAAACCTGCTGCTGCCTTGATCTTGAACATCCCAGCCTCCAGAACTGTGAGAAATTACTGCTTATTGTTTGTTACTCAGTCTGTGGCTTTGTTTGTGTTGTCATGGTGGTTTTTTTTGATATAGGGTCTTGCTCTGTCAGTCAGGCTGGAGTGCAGTGGCACCATCACAGCTCACTGCAGTCTCAACCTCCTGGGCTCAAGCAAACCTCTTACCTCAGCCTCCCCTGTAGCTGAGACTACAGGCATGTGCCACCATGCCTGGCTGATTTTTGGTTTTTGTTTTTTTTTTTTTTGCGGAGATGAGGTTTCACCACATTGCCCAGGCTGGTCTCAGACCTTTGGGCTCAAGTAATCCACCTGCTTCAGCCTCCCAAAGTACTGGGATTACAGGTGTGAGCCACTGCACCTGGTGAATCTGTGGTATTTTTATTGCAGCAGCTCAAACTGACTAAGACAGTGCCCAATAACTACTTATTGAATAAATGAATAGATTTTTCCAAGGATTATAAATTCTCGAAATTCATACATAGATTTTGAATGAATATGTTTAACTATCATATAATATATGAAGATTATATATTTGCTAGCCTAGTTGATCAAATTTCAGTGACTATGAAAACCATCAGTAGAACAAAGAATGTAACCCTAAAAAGCCTGAGACCCATGACCTATCACAACTTGTTTTACAACAAAGCAGCATCATGCAGATAAAGCAAAATTACTAAATTATAAGATTAAATCTGACTCAATTTTATGTCCGAAGGTCTATGGTCTTTAGTCATCACTGTAATCATTATCATCATCATCATCTCCATCTTGATCTTACAAAGCTGGAGAACCCAAATAGCAAGCTAATGCATTTTAACCACTCAACAAATGATAGAAGGAGCAAATATATCTTCAACTAGAATAGTATAAATTTTGACCCAATTCTAAATGTTTATTTACAAGCACACCAACCATCGGTCTAAAAGAGGTTTGCAATAATGCCAAACTGCATACATATCTTAGCAGGAAACAACTATCAAGTAACAGATTACTTACCTATTGAAAAGCATATATGAGGCATTTAAATGCCAGGAACTATCTGCTAGATTTTCCTTGACTTCCTAACTAAAAGGGAAGCTCCTTAAAGTTAAATATGTCACGCTGTATTATTGCACTTCCATGCCATGATACTTAGTGGGTCTGAACACATGGAAAAAAATACTTATTTTTTTTTTTGAGGCAGGGTTTCACTCTGTCACCCAGGTTGAAGTGCATTGGCTTCATCACAGCTCACTCACTGCAGCCTCAACCTCGCAGGCTCAAGTGATCCTCCCACCTCTTGGCCTCCCAAGTAGCTGGGACTACAGGCACACACCACCATGCCTGGATAATTTTTTTTTTTTTTTTTTTTTTTGTAAAGGTAGGGTTTATCATGTTGCCCAGATGGTCTTGAACTCCTGGGCTCACATGATCCCCTTGCCTCAGCTTCCCAAGGTGCTGGGATTACAGGCATGAGCTACCATGCCTGGTTGAAAAAACATATTTTTATTTGTCTTGAAAATTCCACCAAAGAAATATGTTGCTGAGAAACTGAGACACAGAGAAATAAAGTGGTTTTCTTGTGGTCACATGGTTATTTATTTTTAGAGCTACAAAAGCATCTCCAGAGCTCTCGCCACTGCACCACACTGGTTTTATAATAGTCAATTTCAAAATTTATCTGCTAACCCAAATAGCAAGCTAATGAATTTTAACCACTCAACAACTGATGCAAGGAGCAAATATATCTTCAACTAGAAAAGTATAAGTTTTCGTCCAATTCTGAATGTATATTTATAAGCCTACCAGTCATCAGTCTAATAGGTGTTTGCAATAATGTTTAAATACATACCTATCTTAGCAGGAAACAACCGTCATTTAACAGTCATTAGGTTTAGTTCAAGAACTAAACTTTCAAAAATTAGGTTAAATTTTTTTCCTTAAAGTTTTCCAAAATGGGGCCTCTGTTTTGTGGAGGATGAGATTTCAGTGCCCTCTCATTCTCCCCTTGGCCTTTGAATTGCTTCACTGAAATGTGGATCATCTACCTTCTTCTCTTTCTACACTGTAAAAAAGAACTAAAGTTAGAGCTATTTCACTCAATTTGACTCAACTTTCCAAAGAAAATAAAAACAAAAGTAAGACCAGGTCACAGCTACTGCCTTATCTCATAGCCATTTCTAAGAAATTTTCTGAACACTCCAGCACCAACAAATTTGAAGATGCCATTCACCATACAACTATAACAAGGTAAACTAAACTAAGAAAAAAATGGTAACAGTAACCATGTTTCCTACTGTAAATAAAATAGTACCAGACAGTGTCTCTGTGAATTTAGAACTGTCTGTAAGCTAATAAAAATAAAAACGTAAGTGTAAATGTTGTTTTTCTCAAACAATATAAATGGCCTTTTCTAAATTCTTGATTGATTTGAGAAGTCACAAATTCATTCCATCAATACAGAACACTCTATTGTTTGAGTAGACCAAGTTGTAGGGTCCTGGAAGGCCTACCTTCTCAAAGAATTTATTTTAACAAAGTCTCTGTGTTCTATCACTAGGTGGAAGTTTACTGTTAAAATTCCTATGACCACATAACCCTTTTAAAACCATGGCAGAGTTTTCAGATGTAGACAATAATTTTGAATGATCAGTTTTTTGCACCAGAAAGAATCTGTCTCCTCATATCCCAGGACATTCTGGTTTGAAAACTTTAATTCCAAATCACAAATACACCTTTACAAGAATCTTCTGTTCTAGTTCCCGCTATAATTTATTTTTATAGACTTGTTTATAAAGAGCTGCATAAGAAAGCCAAAGTGTTTTTCTGTATTATTAAACTCAACAGAAAGTTCCATGTGCAGCTACAGGAGGCCATAGGCAATTAACACTGAAAATTGAAAGGTTTAGAATCTTTGCATGACCTTTAAAGGGCAACACAGTTGCCCAATCACAATCATGCAATCATACAGTGACTAGTTCATAGCAGCAAATATATATATGTATATTTAGTAAAACATAACTTGCATTCATCAAAAACTACTTTGAACTTCCCAGGCTTCACGTGGAGAGTTAGCTTTACATAGCACAGGAGACTTGTTTAGCTGGTTGTCTTAATTTTGCCAAAGTACTAAATTCAGCTTATCACCATAATTGCTAGAATGCAACATTATCACATTATTGAATCTCTCTGTAAAGAGTTTCCAAAATCTACTGCATAAAGCTATGGTATAAAGAAGCGATATAAATATAAATTTAATTGAATGACTACGTTTGTACTATTGCTGGGGAAAGGGAGATGTAGCTTTGCTAACTAGCCATTCAGGGGAAATCATAAAACAATTACAGCTACTATAGAGTAACTTAGGAGATTGAAGGAAGTGATTAAAAGGACTTTGTCTAATATAAACCTATAAGCTCTGATTCCTTCGTTATATATCTCATCCTCCACATGAACCACTGAACAAAATGGAATATTCTTCTTATAGCTCATATATTTACTTTTCATTTGATTTCCAAGTGAACTAGAAACCTTACATTTTCCAATGGCAATACCAATCAATTGCCCAAGTATTCCACTGACTAGCTTGCCTAATATTACAGCACAGGATGAAATCCAATATATCCACGTGGTATACACACTAGAAACAGGTGGAATTTGGAAAACTAACATAAATTTGGAGTATAATATCAATATATTTTTGGCAATTTTGTAGATATCATTTTAAATGAGAATAGTATACTCCAAGGTAATGCACAGTTTGTGCTTTGACTATGGAGGTGTATATTCAATAAAAACAGCACACAGATATATTCAGCATCTAAAATGTGTCAAAATTCCAGTTGTAGTGTCAATAAACACATGTCAAAGTGTCTCCATACTGAGGGCAAAAATGATTTTGTTTTTGTATTTGTAGCCTAGTAAATAAAAGTATCTCCAAAAGAAAAAGCCATGAGAAAAATCAAATGTATTAACAGTTGCTCAAACAGTAAAACTCAGTTATAAATGACCTTGTCGTACTATGGATATAATTGTACTGCAGGTCAAATCATGGAAAACAGTGGAAAAACTATGCACCTAAAAATGCAGACATTCTACAAAGTTGTTCTGATCACCCTGGTTTTCAATGACACCCATCTAAGATACTGGTTTTACGTAACCTAAAATACTGATTGCATAAAACCAGTATCTTAGATGGGTGTCATTGAAAGCATATGTGTGTATGTACGTATGTGCATATATGTATAGATACAGAGATTATGTAGTTAGATATTACAGTGAAATATATTTAAATATTTTCATGTTCCAATAAGTCTAACTTACCCTTTTAAAATTTCTGTAAGATTGAGTAGAAGACAAGAGTTGTTTATTTAATTGACAATGACACTGCACTGAATGAACAAAATCAGACCTTCTAAAAATTACCCAATAAGTCAGTGGCCAATGACAATTAAAAAACAGAAACTAACTTCTAGGTCCCTGTTTGCTAGGCTTACCTGTCAATCTCCTGTTTCAGATTGTGCTCCGAACCTAAAGTAAAACTGTTTTTCTAAAAAGACTAATGGTAACTCAGTGTGAAATTATTTCTTCTCTTCAATGGAATAATTAAATACTTTAGTATGCTCAAAGTAGTTCAAAATAAAGTTAACCAAAGAATTTTTAAACAAAATGGCAAATTCACCATATCACATGGCATTACAAAATCAGTGGTCCAAAAGCAAGATATCTCATGTGAAATTTTGTGCGAGCATGTGGCCAGATATTAGGCTGATGCAGCTGGTTTGGCCTTCACATCTAGCAGCAGCCTGTGTTAATGCATTTCTTCTCTTTGTTTTGATAGAGCCCTACTAATAACAGGTTGATGAATTACATTTGTAAATGTCAGGCATAGATCAGAAGGGATGACAGGTTGGATGATTATTTTACCACAAGTTGTGATTTTTCACCAAGAAAACAAAACTGTATTGCACAGTAAAGTTCCTTATTTTTACTTGAATCTTCAATGAACAAAACAGCTGCAGAAAAATGTGACTTAATGAGGCATCCCTAATAAAATACTGCAGAAGTAAAAGCAGGGGCACTGAACTGTTTGTACTCTGATTGTTTCATCTTTTCAAATATATTAGAAATAACTGATGACACTTTGGAACATTCCTTGTTTGGGACATGCATTAGAGACTTCATCAGTAAATGTTCATCAGTTTGCAGTGATTGCTGAACCTGGGCACAATCTGACAGTGCCTTTTCTTAGGGACCAAGATAAGAAATGACTAAGAAATCCTGAAGATACACATCTTACCCTTCCTGTATAGGTTAATCCATAACTGGTAATTAGTGATTAATCAACATTAAATGTGTATTTTAACCACAAAAATACATTTTTAAATGGTCATGAAAATACTATATTGAAGACATTGGATCCAGGACTACTAATATTTTTTGATAAGATATAAAATAATTTTTAAGTTTTTCTACCACCCCCTAAATTTTATCATTTTATGAATTTTTAAGTAGGAAAACTGGCCATATCTAAAAACAGATCTTTTAACAGCCATGTCATCACATTTTATAACTTGGTGGTTAGTAAATACCATATTGCCGTCTCTAAGCAATATGTATCTATTTTGACACAAATCCATAGGCATCTCAATGAATCTTCATTCTCCAATTTGTCATTGTTAAAATAGCTACTATTTTTCCAATGTGATACCACACATACTTAGAAGCCTTAAATCCCCTCTAGCAGAACCTGTACCATTATATAGGCATTTGCTTTCATGTCAAAAATTTTGGGCTCATCTTTAAGAGACACATATCATAGCACTGTACATAAATATAAATTCAGCATCCTAAACTACTAAATTTTTTAAAGGCAAGAAAAGAATCAAGATTTTAACATCAAAAAAATGCCTAATCTGAATAAAACAACACACTAAAGCTATTTGCTTCTTAAAAGACTCCCTGCGCCTAAGTATTCAGTTGGCAGTGACGTTGACCTCACAGACTTTTACTGTCTAAAAATAATACAATCGAACTTTTTTATTGAAAATTAGGAAAATGAAAATAAAATAAGCCCCAATGTGGTAACTGATGGCCTTTAAGAGCCCACTGGTGGCTTTAAAAATTAAGATTCTAAAAAGAAAGGTCAACTCAAACAATTGACTCAGGATAAGATCCAGAACAAAACTTAGTAAGGAAAAAGACAAACGTGTCTGATCTTTTATTTGAAATATAGTATGTTAGGTGCCAATTTTGATATTGCAAATGATTAATCAGTCTGAGAGTAGAAACGCAAACATGGAAAGGCTGGGGTAAATACAAATAATCTTAATGCTTTGGTTTTTAAAGCTTTAGAAGTGTTTTAGTCTCCTTTCCTAGTTAATTTGGTTTAGAACTTTATGCAAAAATCTTAAATTAATTGCTCATTTGTCTTAACTTATATTGCCTAATAAATCAGTTTCAGAGTGTTGATTGATAACTCTGAATGTTCATGTTTAAAGCAATCTAGTTGAGAAAACTAAATTATCTGGTTCTTATGATCAGATAATTATGATCCAGTCAATAGTCATCAAAATTCATTCTGTCCTGAGTGAAAGACCCTCCTACACGACTAAATACTTTGGGGACACTTCAGAGTAAAAGCTGCATACGGGTTTGCTTTTTGTGGTTTTTAAGGTTTTTATTTTTTTCCTCCACGAATCATTCTGTAAAATCCAAGAGGGGATTTCACACTCACAAAACGATGATTTTTTTCCTCTCTCTCTCTTATTGCCATAAGCCAAACACCCAGCAAAGGTGAAGAGAGACTAGCCGCTGTAGTAACATTACTACACATTAGATTCCAAACACTTCAGGCAATTGTTTAACAGTCAGTCAGGACCTGGAATACTCCATAGGGAAGCCTCGCATCCACCTGAAGCCTCTGAGAGCGTCTATGGTTCGTCCTTTTCAGACTGGGTAACTCAACCTGCAGTTCTTGGAGAAATAGGGCAACGGATCTCAAACTTTCCTTTGCAAAGGCAGTTTCTGGAAATAACACGTTCCCCATTGATAAGTGAAGATCAGTAGCCTAAAGAAAACACTTCTTGGTAGGCACCTGGCCTTTTAGAATTGAAGGCGGAAGGGATGGCAAAGCAGTTAGAAGAAAACCAGTGTACTACTAGCAAGATCTGGGAGACATCTACCCGGAAAGAAATGTAAAACCATTGGTTTCCTGAAGCCATTCTTATTCTGAACGCTGTTCTTCAGAGAATCGTTTACTAAAGCTCCCTTGTAGTAGCCTTTACAAAAGCTTTATTTCATTCAGTAAGAAAGCTCCCCATCCCAAATCCAAATAAACCTTACATAGATAAGGCTCGGGAAATTATCAGCTTGATTCTTTATGAAAATAGCGGTGGAGAAATCAATACTCTCATTGAAACACCAACCTTCTGCAAACAGGCCTGAGAATTAACTAATCAGAAGTGGACAAAAAGTAGGGATTTCAGAAAGATGACCTGACACATCCCATTGATCTTTCCTGGAACGCGACCCCCAACTCCTTATTAAGAGTCCAAAATGGTTACCGGCCGGGACGGGTCTGGGTGAGGAATGGAATTAAAACCCACTTCAATCCTCGACCTGGTCGTTTGCTGTATTAGGAGAAATGGGGCAGAGAGGGAGGCACTGGTCCACGGAGCGTCCTCTCAAGCTCCGATCCCCTCTCGGCGCCCCTCTACTCCGCCCTACCCTGACCGCCCGCGAGGGAGATGCCGGCCGAGGGACCCGCATCTGCCCTCACCTCTCCGCCTTCCCCGGGCGATCCCCTTACAGCCCCGACCCCCTGAGAAAGGGGAGGGGAGATGTGTGCCCACAGGAGCTTCCGGGACCGCGGTCCTGCAGTTGCCGCTCCAGTCCCCAGCGCTGGCCGGCGACCCAAGGCGCGGCTCGCACCTACCTGCAGCCCCGCTTCCTGGTGGCGGCAACACCTAGCGATGCTCCTGCAGTTTTTGCGGGCCGGCGCCAGCCTTATCGCTCTCGCATCGCTTCCAAGATGCCAATCCGCTGTCACCATCCAGGGGCATAGGGAACCGAAGTCTGGTGCTGTGTGCTCTTGGAGGGCGGCGTGTGAGTGTGGCCCTGAGCGTGCGAGTGTGCGCGCGCGTGTGTGAATGCGTTTCCTCCTCCGATGGCAAAGAGGGCTCAGGAATCTCTTGACATCGAACTGGAATCCCCCTAAAGCGGGTGAAGGTAAGCCTGATCCTTCTCCCCTCTTCTTTATTCCACAGTGTCAAAGTAATCAAAAGATTTCTTTACTGAGGAAAAGCCAACGTCCCGCAGCCCTTGGCAGCGCCCGCGGTCGCCCGCTGTCCTCGCCGGATGCGCGCGGTGCGCTCAGCTCCCTGAGCTGCAAGAATCAAGGCGGTCTTGCAGCAATTACCGCTCTTGTTCCATCTCTGATTTGTTTGCTTTTAACGCCGAGTAAAGACTTTTCCTCTCGCCTCACGTCGTCTCTCCCTCTCACACACACACACACTCACACATCCTCCGTTCCCTCTCTCCCGCCCTCCCTCTTGTTCTCTAGGGAAAGGCAATTGGACGGAATGATTCACCTTCAGGAAAGCAGCCTTGGCCACGCACTTCTCGAGTTCCCTGGCTCTCGCAGGTACCCGGGCTCCAGCGTGGCGGAGTTGCTGGGAGGCTCGGGGCAGGAAAGAGAGGCTCTGAGCTCCGCCAAAGTCCCCCCCCCGCCAGACGCCCGCGTTCCTCGGTGCAGGTGCCCCTGTGCCCACTGCTCGCAGATAGGTCCCCGCCAGTGCCCTCGCGGAGATGTTCCTCCTTCCACTCGAGTCCACTTAGCAGCAACTCCTGGCCAGCTTCAGCCCCTCAATCCCGCCTCGAAGTGCTGAGGGCAGAGCGCCGCGCAGCCCACCCACTGCCCTTCTAGGCATCCTGGGCTGGAAGGAAGGGGAAACTCGCCGATGTCACCCTGGCAGTAGTGCCCTGGCACCGTCACCACCAAGAAAGTGCGAGTTCCAACATCCAACACGAGGGGAGCAGGTGTCGCCTGTGTCACTTCGCTAAAGGCGGGAGGGGGAGAAAGAAAGGAGCGGGGGAGGGGGGCCGAGGAAAAGAAATCCAGATTTCCAGAAGAGAAAGAAGCCGTTTAGCAAGAAAAGCCTCCTCTCCGCGTCCCACCCCAGGCGCTGTACTGTCAAAAGACACTGGTGCTAATCTTCTAGAAAGTCGCCATAAAGGGCAGAGCCCCCTGCTCCACTCTAGAACCCTATTCCAGCCAGCCTGGCTGTCCAGGGAATATAGAGTGACTTGGCTCCTCTGTATAGTGCAGAGAGAATGCAGGAGGAGAATAGGTCCTGACACTCCAGGTTGAGTTAAGCAGTAAAATGGGATGGCAAGACCAGGCGACGTTGCCTCCCTTCTCTCCCAACAGCCAGTTCTGTGAGCTCCAGCAACTGCCCCTGAGAGCAAACAACGGTCCTGCAGAAACAGAACGAGACAGTAAAAGATGAGGAGGCAATTGGTATAAAAGCTGGACTATGTCTCCCTCTAGAGGGACAATCGGATTAGAACGCTTTACTAGATGTAACAGACCAATTTCTCTCTGTAAAGAAAAAGAAAGCAGTATCTGGTTTCACAGAATTTGCATTTTTACAAATTACAACTTCTCAAGGATTTAGACGGAGGATTTTTACTGCAGCCCTGTTAAGCAAAGCCCTTGCTAAAGAAACGTCGTGATATTCATGACGATGGAAGGTCATGTCCTTACACGTTTGGTCAAATTGGGTGTTGGTTTAAGCACTGTGCATATAAGCTCAGATGAAGGGTCTTCAAAGGCTCACTTCGATCATGTTTGGAGATGAGCAAAATCTTAATCTAGTGATTAGAAGACTATTCAAAAGTGAATAAATAGTAAGAATGAATTCAGAAAAAAGAAAATCTGAAACAAAGAAAGGGAATGCTGACCTGGGAAATCTTACAAGTCCTTTACAAGGAGGGGAGAAGTCAAGAATCTGGTTTTGGAGCCAGTTTTCATACCTCTTTTTCAACTAGACCGGTAATTGTCAAGATAGCTAAATTCCTTCCAGCTCTAAAAATTTGTGCTTTTATATAGCTGTGATTCACTGAAACCATTGACAAATTAGGTATCAAATGCTCTCTTTACCAGCTAAAAAAATAAAGGTAATACTACCTACCATATTTACAAAGAAATATGAAACATATGCTTCACTTAGCTATTTTATCTTAACATGCTTAATAAATAAACCATATTTTGTGGTCATTTTTATAAAAGGTAGCTCCACTGATTTTATAAGATTTGTTACTTCAATCACAGTCAAGCTAGTCCCATCTGTAACCTTAATATTTAGATTTTTGCAAACTTATCATTTGAATTGAGGATTTGCTTTCAAAATGTTTCAGTATGTTCAAAAATTATAAAATATGTATTAAGGTTATTAAACATCATTCACTCATTCTGAATTTTTGGAGCAGTTCTTTTTTAACTTGATAATCTAACTTAGCATAGGCATAAAGAAAGAAAAAAGGTATTTTTTTAATAACTGAGACTAGTTGAAATCATTTAAAACAAAGCACCAAAACTAAGGCAAGTTTTACCCTTGCAACTAATTGTTCTATGGAAGATTTGAGTTGGTCTAGTAGTACACGGCAATCATTTGTCTCCAAGGAACTCTCAGTCTCTTTCAATAGATTTATGCCATGCAATTAAATATTTCATTCCACTTACATAGTAACTTATATCCAGGAAAGCAACTTTTATATTTTAAAACTCCTGGCACTGTTTCACTGCAAATCTTACAGTAATTTTCTGTCTGCTGTGTTAAATAATGGGATGAAATCCAAGCAGGAATGACATTGGAAATTTGGACTCTGTACTAGAAAGAAGTCACTCACAAAATCACTTTAGAACACTGGCTTTCTTTTCGTGCACACACACACACACACACATACAAAAAAAAAACATAAAGCATACATTATAATCTTTCTAGCTTCCAATTCACTAACTTTTTGTGGTTGTAAAGGAATCTATAGTTTTGTCATAGTGTTAAAACTTTATTTTCATTGTTTAAGTGTGGGATATTTCCAGCCTTATTTTTCTAACTAAACCCACTATGTTTTTACAAACATATGAAAAAGTTAGTAAAGAGAACAGATATATAAATTAATTATGAAATATAACAAAATTGCTTTTCCAGTGTCATATGATGCTGAAATTTTATAATAACCTCTGTGCTTTTTATAAATAATTCCCAATAATTTTTAGATCACGATATTCCTATTTCCAGCATCTCCTAAACAAAACAAAATCTTTTGCATTCTCTTTGAAGGGAACAACATAGCAAATATTCTCCTGGTTTAACAGAAATTTTGTGTTGACACTTCTCACCTTCTACAGGCATACCTCAAAATGTTGCTGGTTTGGTTCCAGACAACCACAAATACTGCAATAAAGTGAGTCACACAATTTTTTTGGTTTCTCAATGTATATGAAAGTTATGTTTACACCATACTGAGGTCCATTAGGTATGCAATAGCATTTTGTCTTAAAATATATATATACCTTACCTTAAAAATGGTTTAATGCTTTTTTAAAAAAGTGTAACAATCATCTGAGCCTTCAGCAATTCCTAATCTTTTTGCTGGTGGAGAGTCTTGCTTCAGTGTTGATGGCTGCTCATGGATCAGGGTAGTAGTTGTTGAAGGTTGGAATTGGTGTGGCAATTGCTTAAAATAAGGCAATAACGAAGTTTGCTGTGTCAATTGACTCTTCTTTTCACAAAACATTTCTCTGTACCATGGAATGCTGCTTGATAGCATTTTATCCATAGTAGAACTTCTTTCAAAATTAAGTTAGTCTTCTCAACTCTGCCACTGCTTTATCAGTCAGATTTACAAAATATTCTAAATTCTTTGTTGTCATTTCAGCAATATTCAGAGCATCTTGTCTAGGAGTAGATTCCATCTAAAAGAAAAAACTACTGTATTTGCTCATCCACAGAAGCAATGCTTCTAGCATCTCCAGGCGCTTTTCAATTTACTTTGCCCAGATCCATCAAAGGAATCATTATCTTTGACAGATGTAGCCTTACAAAATGTATTTCTTAAATAAGAAGATTTGAAAGTCAAAATTACTCCTTGACCTATGGGCTACAGAACAGATGTTGTGTCAGCAGGCATGAAAACAACATTAACCTTCTTGTATATCTTCATCAGAGCTGTTGGATGACCAGATGTATTGTCAATAAACAGTAATATTTTGAAAGGAATCTTTCTGTGGAGCCAGTAGCTCTCAACAATAGGCTTAAAATATTTAATAAAATATGCTATAAACAAATATGATGCTATTATCAGGTTTTCTTTTTCCATTTCTAAAACACAGGCAGAGTAGATTTATTATAATTCTTAAGGGCCATATGATTTTCAAAATAGTAAATGAACATTGGCTCCAACTTAAAGTCACCAGCTACATTATACTCTAACAAGAGAGTCATCCTGTCCTTTGAAGCTTCAAAGCCAGGCACTGACTTCTCTCTAGCTGGGAAAGTCCCAGATGTCATCCTCTTCCAATATAAGGATGTTTCATTTACATTGAAAATCTGTTGTTTAGTGTATCCACCTGCATCAATGATCTTAGCTAGATCTTCAGGATAACTTTCTGCAGCTTCTGCATAAGCACTTGCTGCTTCACCTTGTACTGGTATATTATGGAGACTGCTTCTTCCTTTTAAATCTCATGAACCAAACTCTGCTAGTTTCAAATTTCTCTTCTGAAGATTCTTTACCTCTCTTTCAGCCTTTATAGAACTGAATAGAGTTAAGGCTTTGCTCTGGATTGGACTTTGGCTAACAGGAATGTTGTGGCTGGTTTGATCTTCTATCTAGACCACCAAAGCTTTCTCCATGTCAGCAATAAGACTGTTT
This sequence comes from Ateles fusciceps, assembly GCA_036589455.1. NCBI lineage: Eukaryota > Metazoa > Chordata > Mammalia > Primates > Atelidae > Ateles > Ateles fusciceps. Next base: position 3,428,024 of record JAZHEH010001063.1, read on the forward strand.
TGCTTTCTTATCATTTGTGTGTTCAGTGGAGTAGCATTTTTCATTTCCTTCTTGAACTTTTCCTTTGCATTCACAACTTGGCTAGCAGTTTGGCTCAAGAGGCTTAGTTCTCAGCTTTTGACATGCTTTCCTCATTAAGCTGAATCATTTCTAGCTTTTGATTTAAAGTGAGAGACATGAGACTGTTCCTTTCACTTGAACACTTACAGACCACTGTAGGGTTATTAATTGGCCTAATTTCAATATTAGGTCAGGGGAATAGGGAGACCCCAGGAGAGAGAGGTAGTTGGTGAAACAGTCAGAACCACACATTTATTAACTAAATTTGCCATCTTACATGCGCACAGTTCATTGCAACCTAAGACAATTATAATAGTAACATCAAAGACCAGTGATCACAGACCACCATAACAGATACAAGAATAATGAAAAAGTCTGAAATATTGTGAGAATTACCAAAATCTAACACAGAGACATGAAGTGAGCACATGCTGCTGAAAAAATGGCACTGAGAAACTTGTTTAACACAGGATTACCACAAACCTTAAATTTGTAAAAATAAAATATTAATAATAAATAAAAGCAATAACCGCAATATGCAGTAAAGGACAGGTCTCCAACCCCCAGGGACTGGTACCCTCCCTGTTAGTAACCCAGTCTCGCAGCAGGGGTGAGCTGTGGGCAAATGAGCATCACTGCCTGAGCTCCATCTCTTGTAAGATCAGCTGCGGCATTCGATTCTCATAGGAGCCTGAACTCTATTGTAAACTGGACATGCAAGGGATCTAGGTTGTGTGCTCCTTATGAGAATCTAATGCCTGATAATCTGAGGTGGAACAGTTTAATCCTGCAACCATCCCCCACCAACTGTCCATTGAAAAAATTGTCTTCCATGAAACCGGTCCCTGGTGCTGAAAAGGTTGGGGACCACTGCAATAAAGTGAGGCACAACAAGTTGAGGAACAGCCATATTTATTTAAATTGCCATCCTCCTCAACTCTAAGCAGTTCTTTAAAAAAATCATTTCTTTAAATGCTGAACTTAACTGAATTGTAACTCTATCATAGCTTTCTATGTTCTGTTCACTAAAATATCACTTTGGTATACGTCAGGCTTTTTCTTTTTGCCTTTTATAGAAAACTTTTAAAGTATAATTGATATACAATTAACTGCCTATATTTAAAGTGTACAATTTGATGAGTTTTGACATATAGGCATATCTATGAAACCACCAGTCAAAATACCAAATGTTTCCATTCCCCTAAAAGTTACCTCATGCCCATTTATAACCTATAACTTCTTCCACTCCAGTCTCCAGCGTCCACTGACCTAGTTTCTGTCACTATTGTTTGCATTTTCCGGTTTATATAAATTGAATCATATTTTATGTGTCCTTTTCTGTCAGGCTCTTTCCATTGCCATAATTATTTTCAGATCATCCGTGTTGTTGTACATAGCAATAGGTCACTCTTTTTTACTTGCAAGTAGTATGTCACATTGTAGATATACCACAATTTAACCATTCACCCCTTAATGAACATTTGGGTTACTTCTAGTTTGGGGATATTAAAAATAAAGCTGCTATGAACATTTGTGAAGAAGGCTTGGGTGAACCTATGTTTTCATCGCTCTTGGGTTACTACCTAGAAATGAAATGGCTGGATTATATGGTAGGGGTATGTTTAACTTAAAAAAAAAAAATCTGAAGTGTCTGTGCCATTTTGTATTCCCATTGCTGCGGTGGAGAGATTTTGGAGCACTTCAAGTTTTCTGCCAGAGGCTTTGTATGTTATCCAAACTCCTTACCTCAAATCCCCACAGCATCTCATAAAGCAGATAACATAAACCCATTTAACACATGAACAAACATGAGACAATTTACCTGTTATTAAGTATTGGAGCTGAGATTCAAACCAGATCTATCTGAAGACAGAGCCAGTCACTGATTTTTGTTTGGCTTGGTTTTGTTTTTGTTTTCCCAGACTCCTCTCTTTTGCCTCCAACCCCACTAGTAAAACATGTGATCTCCTGTATCACAGAGAGATCAAACTCATTTGGATCTGGATATGGAAAAGGCTTTAGCCAGAGAACCTGGATTCATTAGTAAGAATAGAGAGATGAGATTAGTAGGAGAGGCAGAATAAGGAAAAAAATTAGCTCTGGCTCCCCTCAGTGTTCTGCAAGATATTGTATTATAACAATTAAATAAAAACATATGAGTCCTAGTTCATAGTTCACAGCTTGTAGGAGTGCTGCCTACAAGCTATTTATCCCCATTTGTCTCCTCTTATTTTATTTGATGCTAACCATGTTATTTCTATCTTATGCAACAATGTCTCTCTCATTTATCTCTTAAGTGTTTTTTAAAACATTTACAGAATATTTTCATGTAATCAGGTGAACAGAAGGAAGCACAGAATTCATTCTGCATAACCCAAGGTTACATGTATGTTATTAACTTATATTATCCCCATCCTCTAGCATGGTACCTAACACACAATAAATACTCTATAAATACTTTGTGGTCAAAAATTGGAAAACCGAACAGGCCAACTGAGCAGACACATGCCATGGAGATAACTCAAGAAGACCGTCTCACAAAGTGATGTGAGAAACAACTGAGGCAGGAAAACTGTCCTACATGTAGTAGGCAAATACAACAAACCACCCCAAAACTTAGTGACTTAAAAAAGAAACATTTATTTAGCTCACATTTCTGTGGACTCAGTTGGGCTTACTCATGTGTCTGCAATCAACCGGCAGTGTATTGCCTGAGTTATTATCTGACAATTGGCTAACTGTAAGCTGGAGAATTGGGGGATAAGTGGGCCATATGCTTTTTTATTTTATTTTACTTTAAGTTCCTGGATACATGTGCAGGACATGTATGTTTGTTACATAGGTAAATATATACCATTGTGCTTTGCTGCACCTATCAACCCATCACCTAGGTTTCAAGCCCAGCATACATTATTTTTTATTCTGATACTCTCTCTCTCCATACCCCGCCAACCCTATCAGGCCCCAGTATGTGTTGTTCCCCTCCCCCGTGTTCATGTGTTCACATTGTTCAATTCCCACTTATAAGTGAGAACATGTGGTGTTTGATATTCTGTTCCTGCATTAGTTTGCTGAGGATAATGGCTTCAAGCTTCATCCATTTCCCTGCAAAAGACATAATCTCATTCCTTTTTACGGCTACATAGTATTCTATGGTGTTATATATATATATATATATATATATATATATATAACATTTTCTTATCCAGTCTATCATTGGTGGGAGTTTGTGTTGATTCCATATCTTTACTATTGTGAATAGTGTTGCAATGAACGTATGTATGCATCTATCTTTATAACAGAATGATTGATGCTTCTTTGGGTATGTACCCAGTAATGGGATTGCTGGGTCAAATGGTATTTCTGGTTCTAGATCTCTGAGGAATTGCCACACTGTCTTCCACAATGGTTAAACTAATTTACACTCCCACCAACAGTGTAAAAGCATTTCTATTTCTCCACATCCTCTCCAGCATCTGTTGTCTCCTGATTTTTTAATGATTGCCATTCTAACTGTTGTTTCTTGCTTTTAAATAATTGCTATTCTGATTGGTGTGAGATGATATCTCATTGTGGTGTTAATTTGCATTTCTCTAACGATCAGTGATGTTGAGCTTTTTTCATACGCTTGTTAGTTGCATATATGTGTTCATGTCCTTTGCCCACTTTTTAATAGGGTTGTTTGTTTTTTTCTTGTAAATTTGTTTAAGTTCCTTGTAGCTTCTGGATATTAGACCTTTATCAGATGGATAGATTGCAAAAATTTTCTCTCATTCTGTAGGTTGTCTGTTCCCTCTGATGATAGTTTCCTTTACTGCAAAGAGCTCTTAGGTTTAATTAGATCCCATTTGTCAATTTTTGCTTTTATTGCGATTGCTTTTGATGTTTTCATCATGAAATCTTTCCCCATGCCTATGTACTAAATGGTATTGCCTAGATTTTCTTCTAGAGTTTTTATATTTTTGAGTTTTACATTTAAGTCTTTAATCCATCATGAATTAATTTTTGTATAAGGCCTAAGGAAAGGATCCAGTTTCATTTTCTGCATATGGTAGCCAGTTCTCCCAGCAAGGTTAATTAAACAGGGAATCCTTTCTCTATTGCTCATTTTGTCAGGTTTGTTGAAGATCAGACGGTTGTAGATGTGCAATCTTATTTCAGAGATATCTATTCTGTTCCACTGGTCTATCTGTCTGTTTTTGTATCAGTACCATGCTGTTTTGGTTACTTCAAACTATACTTCAAACAGGTGGTGTGATGCCTCCAGCTTTGTTCTTTTTGCTTAGGTGTCTCTTGGCTACATGGGCTCTTTTTTGGTCCCATACGAATTTTAAAGTAGTTTTCTCTGATTCTGTAAAGAATGTCAATGGTAGTTTAATGGGAATAGCATTTAATCTGTAAGTTACTTTAGGCAATATGGACATTTTCACAATATTAATTCTTCCTATCTATGAGCACAGAATGACTTTCCATTTGTTTGTGTCCTCTCTTATTTCCTTGAGCAGTGGTTTGTAGTTCTCCTTGAAGAGGTCCTTCACATCCCTTGTTAGCTGTATTCCTAGGTATTTTATTCTCTTTGTAACAAGTATAATGGGAATTCATTCACGTTTTGGTTCTCTGCTTGTCTGTTGTTGGTGTATGGAAATGCCTGAGATTTTTGTACTTTGATTCTGTATCCTGAGACTGCTGAATTTGCATATCAGCTTAAGAAGCTTTTGGTCTAGAAAGCTGATGGGGTTTTCTAGATATAGGATCATGTCATCTGCAAACAGAGACAGTTTGACTTCCTCTCTTCCTATTTGAACACATTTTATTTCTTCCTCTTGCCTGCCTAGAACTTCCAATACTATGTTGAATAGGAGTGGTAAGAGAAGGCATCCTTGTCTTGTGCTGGTTAAAGGAATGCTTCCAGCTTTTGATTATTCAGTATGACATTGGCTGTGAGTTTGTCATAAAAAGTTATTTTTATTTTGAGGTATGTTCCATCAATACCTAGTTTATTGAGAGATTTTTACATGAATGGGGTGTTGAATTTTTATCAAAGGCCTTTTCCTATGTCTATTAAGATAATCATGTGGTTATTGTCTTTAGTTCTGTTTATGTGATGAATTATATTTATTGATTTCCATATGTTGAACTAGTCTTGCATCCCGGGGATGAAGCCCACTTGATCATGGTGGATGAGCTTTTTGATGTGCTACTGGATTTGGTTTGCCAGTATTTATTGAGGATTTTTGCAACGATGTTCATCAGGGATACTGGTCTGAAGTTTTCTTCTTTTTGTTGTAACTCTGTAAGGTTTTGGTATCAGGATGATGCTGGCCTCATAAGATAAGTTGGGAGGGTCTCCCTTTTTAACTGTTTGGAATCATTTCAGAAGAAAAGGTACCAGCGCCTCTTCATACCTCTGGTATAATTCAGCTGTAAATCTGTCTGGTCCTAGGCTTTTTTTGGTTGGTAGGCTATTTATTACTGCCTCCATTTCAGAACCTGTTATTGGTCTATTCAGGGATTCAACTTCTTCTGGGTTCAGTCTTGTAACTGTATGTGTCCAGGAATTTATTCATTTCTTCTAGATTTTCTAGTTTATTTGCATAGATGTGTTTATAGTATTCTCTGATGGCTGTTTCTCTGATTTTTCTGGGGGAAAAAATTCTCTGATTTCTGTGGAGTCAATGATGATATCCCTTTTATCATTTTTTATTGTGTCTATTTGATTCTTCTCTCTTTTCTTCTTCATGAGTCTAGTTATCTATTTTATTATTTTTTTCAAAAAACAACCTCCTGGATTAGCTGATTTTTAAGGGCTTTTTGTAGCTCATCTACTTCAATTCTACTGTGATCTTGGTTATCTCTTGTCTTCTGCTAGCTTTGGGGTTTGTTTGCCCTTGGTTTTCTAGTTCTTTTAGTTGCAATATTAGATTTGAAATCTTTCGAGCTTTTTTTTTTTTTCTTTTTTTTTTGAGACAGGGTCTCACTCTGTAGCCCAGGCTGTAGTGCAATGGTGCAATCTTGGCTCACTGCAAGCTCCACCTCCCAGTTCAAGCGATTATCCTGCCTCAGCCTCCCTAGTAACTGGGATTATAGGCACCCACCACCATGCCCAGCTAATTTTTGTCTATTTTTAGTAGAGACAGGACTTCACTATGTTGGCCAGGCTGGTCTCAAACTGCTGACCTCAGGTGATGCACCCACTTCAGCCTCCCAAAGTGCCGGGATTACAGGTGTAAGCCACCATGCCCAGCCCTTTCTAGTTTTTTGATGTGGGCATTTAGTGCTATAAATTTCCCTGTTAATACTGCTTTAGCTGCATCCCAGAAATTCTGGTACTCTGTCTCTTTGTTCTGATTGGTTTCTAAGAACTTCTTGATTTCTGCCTTAATTTCATTATTTACCCAGGAGTCATTCAGGAGCAAGTTGTTCGATTTACGTGTAATCATGTGGTTCTTTTTTTTTTTTTTTTTTTTTGAGACGAAGTCTTTCTCTGTCACACAGGCTGGAATGCAGTGGTATGATCTCAGCTCACTGCAACCTTCACCTTCTGGCTCAAGCAATTCACAAACCTCAGCTTCCCAAGTAGCTGGAACTAAAGGCACATGCCACTATGCCCAGTTAATTTCTGTATTTTTAGTAAAGACAGGGTTTCACCATGTTGGCCAGGCTGGTCTTGAACTCCTGACCTCAAGTGATCCACCCTCCTTGGCCTCAAAAGTGCTGAGACTACAGGCCTGAACCACCATACCTGGCCTATATGTAGTAATATGGTTCCAAGTGAGTTTCTTAAATCTTGTTTTCTAATTTGATTGTGCGCTGTGGTCTAAGAGACTATTTGTTATGATTTCAGTTCTTTTGCATTTGCTGGGGGAGTATTTTACTTCCAATTATGTGATTGAGTTTAAAGTGCTATGTGGCACGAAGAATAATGTATATTCTGTTGTTTTGGGTGGAGAGCTCTGTAGATATTTATCAGGTCCACTTAATCCAGAGCTAAGTTCAAGTCCTGAATATCCTTGTTAATTTTCTGTCTTAATCATCTGTCTAATATTGACAGTGAGGTATTAAAATCTCCCACTGTTATTGTGTGGGGAGTCTATGTAGGTCTCTAGGAACTTGTTTTATGAATCTGGGTGTTTCTGTATTGGGTGCCTATATATTTAGGATAATTAGCTCTTCTTGTTGAATTTAACTCTTTACCATTATGTAATGCCCATCTTTGTCTTTCTTTATCTTTGTTGGTTTAAAGACAGTTTTGACAGAAACTAGGATTGCAACCCCTGCTCTTTCGGCTTTCCACCTGCTTGGTAAATTTTCCTCCACCCTTTTATTTTGCATCTATGTGTGTCTTTGCCCATGAGATGGGTCTCTTTAATACAACACAGCTATGGGTCTTGACTCTTTACCCAGCTTGCCATTCTGTGTCTTTTAATTGGAGCATTTAGCCCATTTACAATCAAGGTTACAATTGTTTTATGTGAATTTGATACTATCATCATGATGCTAGCTGGTTATTTTGCAGACTTGTTGATGTAGTTGCTTCATAGTGTCTTTGGTCTTTGCATTTCAGTGTGTTTTTATAGCTGCTGGTAATGGTTTTTCTTTTCCAGATTTAGAGCTTCCTTCAGCAGCTCCTGCAAGGCAGGCCTTGCTTGCTTAGAAAGGATCTTATTTCTCCTTTGCTTATGAAGCTTTGTGTGGCCAGATATGAAATTCTGGGTTGGAAATTCTTTTATTTAAGGATGTTGACTATTGGTCCCCAATCTCTTCTGACTTGTTGGGTTTCTCTTGAGAGGTCTGCTGTGAGTCTGATGAACTTCCCTTTGAAGGTGACCTAACCTTTCTCTCTGGCTGCCCTTAACATTTTTCCCCACATTTTGACCTTGGAAAATCTAATGATTATGTGTCTTGGCATTGATCTACTCATGGAGTATCTTACTGGGGTTCTCTGGATTTCCTGGATTTGAATGTTGGCCTGTCCTGCTAAGTTGGGAAAGTTCTCCTGGATGATAACCTGAAATATGTTTTCCAACTTGGTTCCATTCTCCTTGTCTCTTTCAAGTACTGCAATCAGTTGTAGGTTCAATCTTTTTACATAAGCCCATACTTCTTGGAGGTTTTCTTCATTCCTTTTTATTCTTCTTCCTCTAATCTTGTCTGCCTGTGTTATTTCCACAAGATAATCTTTGACCTCTGAAATTCCTTCCTCTGCTTAGTCTATTTGGCTATTGATACTTGTGGTTGCATTGTGAAGTTCTTATGCTGTGTTTTTCAGCTTCATTAGGTCATTTATGTTCCTCTCTAACCAAAGAATAACCAGTTATTCTGTCATGTTTTATCGTGGTTCTCAGATTCTTTACATTGGGTTAGAACATACTCCTTTAGCTCAGTGAAGTTCATTATTACCCACCTTCTGAAGCCTACTTCTGTCAATTCATTCATCTCAGCCTCTGACCAGTTCTATGCCCTTGCTGGAGAGGTGTTGTGATCATTTGGAGAAGAGGTATTATGGGTTTTTAAGTTTTCAGCATTTTTTCGTTGATTCTTTCTCATCTTCATGAGTTTATTTAGCTTCAGCTTTGAGGCCGCTCACCTTTGGATGGGGTTTTTATACAGACTTTTTTGTTGATGCTGTTGTTGTTTTCTGTTTGTTTGTTTTTCTTTAACAGACAGGCCCCTTTTCCATACGGCTGCTGCAGTTTGCTGGGGGTCTACTCAAAACTCCTCTACCTGGGTCCCTCCTGCACCTGGAGGTGTCACCAGTGAAGGCTCCAGAACAGCAAAGATGGCTGCCTGCTCCTTCCACTGGGAGCTCTGTCCCAGAGAAGCACTGACATAATGCCAGTGGGGAACACTCCTGTATAAGGTGTCCGATGACCCCTCTTGGGGGGTCTCACCCAATCAAGAGGCACAGGATCAGAGATCCACTTAACAAAGCACACTGGCTACCCTTTGGCAGAGGGAGTGCATTGCACAGAGAGAAATCTCACTCGTCCGGACTGCCTGGATTCCTCGGAGCCAGCAGGAGAGAAAGACTAAGTCTGCTGATCCAGAGAGATTTTAGCCATTCCTTTCCCCCCATCTCCCAGAAGCAGTTCCATCCCAGTGATATCAGAGTTCTGTTTGTAAGCCCCTGGCTGGAATTGCTGAAATTCCCTCAGGGAGGCCCCACCTAGTGAGGAGGGATGGGTCAGGGTCCAGCCTAAAGAGAGAGTCTGGCCATGATCTACCACAGCCACAATGCTGCGCTGTGGGGAATTCCTCCTGGGTCCAAACCGCCCAGTCTCCCTGACATCAGCAGGGAAAAAACAACAAACTAGAGTGGCCATAATGGCTGCTGCCCTTCCCCCTGATGGGCTCAGTCATCTTAGGCAGCAGGCAGCCACAGTGATGATGGTTGCCCACCCCCCACCCTGAAAGCTCAGTAGCCTTAGGCAGTCTTCAGCTGAGTGGCCACCAAGAATCTGCATAGCTCTGTGTTTGGGATCCAAAGCTCTGGTGGCATAAGCTCACAAGGGGGATCTCCCGACATGGGGGGTTGCACAGATTTGTGGATAAGGTGTGGTTTCCCAGGTAGGGTAGCACAATCACTCACTGCCTCCCCCTGGCTGGGGGTGAAAGCTCCCCTTTCCCCATGCAACTCCAAGGTAGGCTGTCACCCCACTCTGCTTTTCCTCACTCTCCATGGGTCACGCCAACCACCTAGTCAGTACCAATAAGAGAACCTGGATACCTCATTTGCCGGTGCAGGATTCGCTCACTGTTTTCGTTCTTCTCAATGGGAGCCTCCAACTGCAGCTGTTTCTAGTCAGCCATCTTGACCCCTCCCTGCCATATGTATTTTATCAGCCAACTGGCCAGCCTAGATATTTAATATGGAAAGCAGAGTATTCCCATCATAGATGAAAGGACACCTCTCTTGGGTAAGTACAACAAGTTTTTCTAGAATATCACATGTCTGGACTTACTCCCATGATCAGTGTAAATAATGTAATTTTTCCAACAGCATTCACCAGTACCATGAAACATGTCTTTTTATTCTTTGTCTCTCTAGGAAGCACAAATTTTCCAAGATTTATCATATTTTTCACTTTAGACATAGAATTAATTCCAATGCTTTATTTTATAATTGAAATCTATCAACCTTATACTAAATTCTGACTTGTTATGCTAGACATCACTAGCAACTTTTTTTTTTTTTTTTTTTTTTTTTTTGACACAGGGTCTCACTCTGGTTGCCCAGGCAGGAGTGAAGTGCCACAATCACAGCTCATTCTAGCCTCAATCTTCCAGGCTCAAGACAGGCTCCCACCTCATTTTTTTCACATTTTTGTAGACACGAGTTCTCACTATGTTATCCAGGCTGGTCTCAAACTTCTGGGCTCAAGTGATCCTCTCACCTTGGCCTCCCAAAGTATTAGAATTACAGGTATGAGCCACTGTGTCCAGCCCACTAACAACTTTTATATGGCAGTAGTATGTCATCTTTGGTGCATGGACCTGACATCATCTATTTTGGTTACTCAGACGTTATTTGTTTACAACCCTTTTTTTAAATCATGTTTCAAAATATTGAGTTCATGAGATAAAGAATATGTTATAAATGGCTTTCCAAATGGACTTGATTTGAATCCTTGGCACCACCATACTGCATCTGTCAACAACCACTTTTCTGCCTAGTTAGCTCCAACTCATTTGTTAAGGCTCAGGACAAGAGTTATCTTCTTTAGGAAAACATCCTTAATTTCTGTAACCCACTCTATTAATTATTTCTCCTATGTGTTCCCAAACTTCTATACTTCCCTCCATCTTAACACTTATCCCATTGTGTTATAATTGTCTTACTTTTTATAGATTATCCAACATTAGACTGCATACCTTTTGGAATATACATTGATGTACATCTTTGTTTCACATAGTAAACCTGCAGACATAAATGGATGAGTAATGAATATATTTCAATTTATAAGGTTAGGGAAAAATATATGGTCACATTTATTTTAATATCCAATAGTTATGACTTTAAGCCTCAATCCTGCTGATCATAAGAGTTATATTCTCCTAGCTACTAGAGTCCCAAGTGGTTTCTGGCAATCTTGAAAAATGCTGACATGGTCTATAAAATTATCCTTTGTAAACACACACACACACACACACACACAGACAAAAAGCTCAAATGCACCCCTATGGTCTCCTTTGTCTTGCTGACCTCCAGACTTCCACCCATTTGTGTCTGTTTTCTACATTTAGTTGCTTCCATGCACTTTTTAGCACTAAACCTCATTTTAGAATTGTAAATAAAGTCCAATTTTCTCCAATAGCTGAACCACAGTAGTTCCTAGGGTACAGGGGGATGTTCCACTTCTCCACAATGTTATACTCAATCAAAGATCAAACAAAAATAGGTCCTAGACTCTGGAAGCCCTAGCTCTGCATGATAAACTCATTTGAGTTACAAGCACATAGACATTTTCCAAGGTGTGCCCACATTGCCAGAGTATCTAGGTACAAAAGAAATCCAGCATCAACTTCAGGCTGAACCCAGTACTGGGCCCTCCCTATGGCAAGTTAGGTAACTTAGGTACTGGGCTTAAGTCTTCCCTCATTCAAGGTCTCTAATATCTAGACATCCTCATTCCTTGTGAACACTGATGTCTGCCACAGGGAGGATGAAGTGAGATAGGCAATCTTGGTCTCATTCCCTGACCGGATGCTTACTGAGTTCAGAGACCAGAACAAGAAAGAGTCCTTGGGAAAATCTAACTTTTTTATCTAGTAGTTTGAAGTAAAATTTGAAATTAGAGGAAAGGGCCTCCTTCTTGTCTAAAAAATTCTGAAGACAGGAGCCTGGCTTATGTGATCCAGAACAGCAGACAAAAGAGAAATGTCATCAAATAGTCAAAAAGCAATTCTCATTTCAGGGGGCAAGGGCATATGAACCAAGTGGCTTCACAAAAGATAGCGGACTAAGACATTAAGGCAATAAGAAGAAAAAAGAGCTGTTTTTTTTTTTAAGGTGTGCACTTTATTCAACTGGTCTCAAGTCAGTGTACAGGTAAGCCCTGGCTGCCTCCACCCACTCCAGGGGAGACCAAAAGCCTTCATACATCTCAAGTTGAGGGACAAAAAAAAGGGGTAGCCACAGAGGCTAAAATCTTTCAAAATAAAACAAAATAAAAGTATTAAGGCAAAATTTAAAAATGTTTTCATTACATAATTTACAACAAAAGCAATGCTGTTACCTCCCCTGTGTGGACTTGGGAGAGGACTGGGCCATTCTCCGTAGACAGAAGTGGGGTGGCTTTTGGGAGGGCAAGGGACTTCCTGTAACAATGCATCTCACGATATTTGGAATGACTTAAAAAAAACAATGTACACAATCAAGTCCTCGGCCACATTGTAGAATTTTGGGGGATGCTCGCTCCAACCGACTGCTGTCACCTTCACCGTTCCAGTTTTTAAGTCCTGAGTCAAGCCAAAAAAAAAAAAAAAAAAACCAAAACAACAAAAAAACAAATAAAGTCATGCCAATCTCATCTTGCTTTCCGCGCAAGTTAGGTTTTGTCAAGAAAGGGTGTAATGCAACTAAGTCACAGGCCGCCTAGAAGCATTTGCGGTGGACGATGGAGGGGCCGGACTCGTCATACTCCTGCTTGCTGATCCACATCTGCTGGAAGGTGGACAGCAAGGCCAGGATGGAGCCACCGATCCACCTGGAGTACTTGCACTTGGGAGGAGCAATGATCTTGATCTTCATCGTGCTGGGTGCCAGGGCGGTGATCTCCTTCTGCATCCTGTCGGCGATGCCAGGGTACATGGTGGTACCGCCAGACAGCACTGTGTTGGCATACAGGTCTTTGCGGATGTCCACGTCACATTTCATGATGGAGTTAAAGGTAGTTTCGTGGATGCCACAAGATTCCACGCCCAGGAAAGAAGGCTGGAAGAGCGCCTCAGGGCAGCGGAAAGCTCTCGTTGCCGATGGTGATGACCTGACCATTGGGCAGCTCATAGCTCTTCTCCAGGGATGAGCTGGAGGCCGCCATGGCCATCTCCTGCTCGAAGTCCAGGGCGACATAGCACAGCTTCTTGATGTCACGCATGATTTCCCACTCAGCCGTGGTGGTGAAGCTGTAGCTGCGCTCGGTGAGGATCTTCATGAGGTAGTCAGTCAGGTCCAGGCCAGCCAGGTCCAGACGCAGTTTGGTGTGGGGGAGGGCATATCTCTCATAGATGGGCACAGTGTGGGTGACACCATCACCAGAGTCCATCACAATGCCAGTGGTACGGCCAGAGGCGTACAAGGAAAGCATGGCCTGGATGGCCACATACAGGTCTCAAACATGATCTAGGTCATCTTCTCGCGGTTGGCCTTGGGGTGCAGGAGGGCCTCAGTAAGCAGCACGGGGTGCTCCTCAGGAGCCACACGCAGCTCGTTGTAGAAAGTGTGGTGCCATATCTTCTTCATGTCGTCCCAGTTGGTGACAATGCCATGCTCGATGGGGTACTTCAGGGTCAGGATGCTTCTCTTGTTCTGGGCCTCGTCACCCACGTAGGAGTCCTTCTGACCCATGCCCACCATCACGCCCTGGTGCCTGGGGCACCCCCACGATGGAGGGGAAGGCGGCCCGGGGGAGCATCGTCGCCCACGAAGCCGGCTTTGCACATGCCAGAGCCGTTGTCGACAACAAGTGCAGCGATATCATCATCCATGGTGAGCCGGCGGCGGGTGTGGACGGGGCAATTAACGTTTCCTCTAATCCTCTTTCTTTCTGCCAGGTTTATTAGATTAACCAGATCGCCTTTCACCTCTGAATTTTTTTTGCCTTCATTCCTATACCCACTTCCCCAACATAAGTCTGTTGGAAATAAGATTCTCACTTTAGTAGGAAATCAAAGACTTGACATGCTGATATGGTTAGGCTTTGTGTCTGTACCCAAATACTATTGTTAACTGCAATCCCCATAATCCCATAATCTCCATCAGTCAAGGGGGAGACCAGGTGGAGGTAACTGAATCATGGAGACGGTTTTCCCCATGCTGTTCTCATGATAGTGAGTAAGTTCTCATAAGATCTGATGGTTTTATAAGGGGCTGTTCTCCCTTCACTTGGCACTTGTTTTTCCTGCTGCCTTATGAAGAGAGTGCCTTGTTTCACCTTCACCTTCTGCCATGATTGTAAGTTTACTGAGGCTTCCCCAGCCATGCTGAACTGTGAGTCAATTAAACCTCTTTCCTTTATAAATTACCCAGTCTCGGGTATTTTCTTATATCAATGTGAGACAGACTAATACACATGTGAAGATACATTCTGAAAGTACAAACCACGATGAAAGGCAATTTTCAGTACCATGCTTAAGAGGAGTATCCTATTCTTCTGTATTATTTGCTAGCTAAGTAGATATTAATAATAGCAAATTATGTTCAGTCTCAGGGATAAAAATGGGAGAAAGAAAGTGAGATCCACTGAACTATTTAGCTGCACATTAAAAACTACTTTTACCTAAACTAAGTAGTGGACAATGTTTACAAATGTTTAATCAAAAATGGGAAAGAAAACGAATATTTATCTCTTTGTTTCTGTAATAGTTCTATAAGATAGATATTATCTCATTTTATCTCATTTTATGACTTATAACCTGAGGTTCAGAGATTAAGTAACTTGCCCAAGCAATTAAGTTATAAAATAAGGGCATCCAGAATTACAAATACATTATTTTTACTCAAGAGCATCAACAAGAATTCTTATTTTCTAGTTCCAAGTTCAGTGTTCTTTTCATTTGACATATTGTTGTGATTTAATTATTTTCAGAAAGCTTAAGTCTAAACTCTAAAATTTCTCCATCCAAACTCTCTATAGATTCCTGTACAAATTTTCACCCACTTTTAATATGACAAGAGGATTATTTCCGTCATTCAACATGATCAAAATGTTGCTTGAAAAGTTAAGACAGAGCTTCAAATTCCCTATGGGCTTTGGCCACCCAGCGTCAAAACGGGCAACTGCAGGCAGATGCTAACATTTTTACAGACAAACATCACAGTACATGCTGTCTGTTTTAGAGCAACAAAAATAAATCATGGCAGAGGTTCCAGTCTTCAAATGGTAAAAGCATGTACATATTGAAGATACTCCCACAACAGAGAAAGTACATAAAAATGAGCAGCCAAATTTTTTAATGAAAGATTTTAGTAGCATTAGTGAAAAGGATGTACTGAATTCCAAAATGCTAGAAACAATCAAAGGAGTAAAAAATACTAAGAAGAAGAATAAGAGAAAACAAGATAGAATGTAATCATATGTGAGGACGCAGCCAAAAATGAGAAGGTATATTGTCTTTTCACATTTTTTAAATACAGAAGTTAATTAGACAGGGTAAATGAATGAGAACACAGACAATGAGACACACACACACCAAAAAAAAAGAAAAAAAAAAGTGAAATTGCCAATATTGTGTTATTCAGAGAAATATCTAGCTAGAAAACTGATAGGAAACCTATGGCAGTCAAGTTCTACCAAGTTGTAATGACAAATTCAAGTGAGCAATATCAGCAAGAGATCTTTAGGACTAATGTTAGAACACTGTCATCTGAGTGGATTTACTGCACACTTAATTGTACATAGATAGCACCTGCCCTTTGTTGAGCACAATCTAATAAAATAAAAATGATGATATCACCAAAGAAAGAAGAAGCTATTAGCTCTTTAATCCAATTACGTGAATGACAAAGAGGAGTGAATTTCAGAGATGCGTATAGAGCATGTGCTTATTTAAAACTGCAAAAGTAGAAAAATGGCCATAGAACTCTGGGTATGATAAGAAAATGATTTTAAATAGTAATATGTCTTCTTTTATAATCATTTAGGGGTTGGGCTTGGGCTCCTTAGGTCAACCTCTACTTGAAATCCTATCATTTTAGGGTGTCTGCCCAAGCACAGTGCATGAATGTAAAAAGCTATACATATAGATTAGACCAGTGGCTCTCAATATTTTTATCAGGTTCCATACATGGGATAGAAAGCACTCTCATAAATGCACTAGAATTATTCAAAATTCCTGACTCCTTTCCTGAAAGTCCTTTCTCTTCCACTGAAAAAAGCATGGTTAATGAAAGTAAGTAAAAGAACAATTACAGTAACTATTCTACTTTACACTTCAAAGTAAATACTTCCCAAAATTCAATACTCTGTTAGTAGTAACTTTATTATTAATGATCCACTTCACAACAAATTATCATCTAGTATGAAACCTATAGGTGAGTAATAAATACTGTTAAAGATCATAATTTAATTATCCCTTGTGATTCAAGGTATACAGCAAATTAGGGAAAAGCAGATAGAAATTTGATGTATACTTACCATCAGCTAACAGAATTGGAAAGGAAGTTTCAAATAGTATTCAGTTCTCCTTTATTTCCAAAAGTTTGTATTCATAATATCCCAGACCCAAAACCTTCCTGTCATTTTAATCATATTCAGCTATGCAAATTCAACCACCTCTCCAAGAATCCACCTAAAAGGAGGTGCTTCATTGACCCCTGTATTTCACATATAAGCCTGCTTCTTCAGGTTTTGCCCTTTAAAGGGTTTAGATAAGCATATTTTCATCCTTTATAATCATGTTTCATATTCCCCAGGAATACCCTCTAGGAATAACTTCTCTCAGCCACCATTAGACACTTCCCAAATTTGCAAACTATTATAGCTGAGCCTACCAAAGTCCTCTGACATCCATGAAGGAAAAGTCCCTCTCCTCCTCTGTCTGCTGAATAACCATTCTCTAAATACGTGTCCTATTTTCTTGGCAGATAGAATTGCTTTCCTTTGAAAACCTGTTACAATAGTTGAGATTCTCATATGCTCTTCCAAAAAAAAAAAAAAGCCACTAAAAAAGTGAAACATTTGAAAAATGCCTTTTTTATTCATTTGGCATTCTAAATTATCAAAGGTGTAAGCCATCTCTCAAGAGAAATAAATATAACTGTACTGATACAACAGGTTTCTTAATGGTTTTAAAGAGAACAAAAAATACACCTAACCACAGGAATCCAAGAGATGTAAATGCTAAGGTAAAAATTATTAACAGAAGATTAAAATTTTTAATATCAGAGTGCCTAAAGATGCCTGAAAATAAGCCTACATATATGATTGCTATCTGAATCTTTGCTTCATATGCTAGTTCTAAAATAAAAAAGTGCAATTATGAAATTATATAAAATAGAGGCAATAAATTTTGGCCCATCTCTGAATCAATTCATGCCCAGGAGCCACTATAAATGCCTGTCTTTTCTGTTGGATTTACAACAGACAGCTGCTAATATACCCCACCACTGCTCAGTCTCTTCTTACTCGAGTAAGGGGCACAGTCAGAGGAGTAGAAAAATGAATAGGATAGTGTTAAAGCCACACTTCAGAATTCAGGTAAAAACAAAATCCCTAGTTGTACTCTGTTTATGGATAAGCAGCCCAGTTTTCAAGATGATTACCTGAACCATTTAGGTAAGTTCAATTTGTTTAATAATTATTAAAAGTATAAGATGCTATTAGGTACTCCTGTGTGGTACTGTGCTTTGTTAATACACATGGTCTTGTCTTTCAAAATTTATAATCCAAGCTAAATAATAAATGCTTATCATCCACTGAAATTCATTACTCAATTATTCTTTTTTACTCCAAGAGTAGGTAGCCTCAACTTATGAATAAGATACCTTTCAAGATTTTATATATTCTTTTAACTCAGAATGTCCCCATCTTATAGAAACTGATTAAAATGGAAATTAGGTTCCTAGACCTGTGTACAAACAAGCAAGAAACTATTAAACACAGAGGGACTGAACCAAGTTCCCAGTTTGCATCACTAATGGTATGTAAACACTGTTTAGACTCTCAGCCATTTTGGGAACCATTGAGAACCTAACGAAAGCATGTACTTCTAAAATTTCACAAACCACTCAGGTGCACCAGGTTAAGAAGGGTTGATTTACCCCACTGTTTATTTAGGAATTTAACTGCCAATGTAAGAAATAATCCCCCTTATAAGAGGATCATTTATGACCCCCAGCCCCCCTCATTTGGTTTGGCTGT
This sequence comes from Ateles fusciceps, assembly GCA_036589455.1. NCBI lineage: Eukaryota > Metazoa > Chordata > Mammalia > Primates > Atelidae > Ateles > Ateles fusciceps. Next base: position 3,446,164 of record JAZHEH010001063.1, read on the forward strand.
ATCTCCAACCAAATCTCATCTTGAATTCCCACGTGTTGTGGGAGGTAATTGAATTACGAGGGTGTTTTTTTTTCTTGCACGATTTTCATGATAGTGAATGAGTCTCACGAGATCTGATGGTTTTCAAAATGGGAGTTTCCCCTGCACAAGCTCTGTTTGCCTGTCACCATCCATATAAGATCTGACTTGCTCCTCCTTCCATCCATAATGATTGTGAGACCTCCCCAACCATGTGGAACTGTAAGTCCATTAAACCACTTTTTCTTCCCAGTCTTAGGTATGTTTTTACCAGCAGCATGAAAAAGACTAATACACCCCCCAAAATTTATATGTTGACGTCCTAACTCCTACTATCTCAGAATGTAACTGTATTTGGAGATAACATCTTTCTTAAAGTAATTAAGTTAAAATGAGGTCTTTAGGGTGGACCTTAATCTAATGTGAGACTGGTGCCCTTGTGCCCTTGGACACAGACATGCACAAACACAGCAATACCACGGAAAGATAGCCAAATTAAAAGGCCTTGGAAAAAATGGACCTGCCAACACCTTGCTCTGAGAAATCTAGTCTCCAGAACTGTGAGAAAGTAAATGTCTGTTGTTTAAGACACCGGTCTGTGGCACTTTGTTATGACAGCCCTCACAAACTAACCTACCCATTATCCCCACCTTCTAATATAATATGCCTCTAAGCAGTAAGAAGAAGGGATACCACTCTAGAGATAGTATCTTTAAAGGTTCCATTTATTTTGATACTCTAGAGATAGTATTTTTAAAGCCTTCATTTATGAAAATAGGAAGTTCTACTTACATTCCAGCACCAGTGCTGAGACCCACTCTCCTGACTCAGAGGAGCCAGACTAGAGAGAAAACGAAGTTGTGCAACTCTCACCTAACAGAGATTACTAAGAAGCAAAATCACTACTTTCACAAGCTATCTTTGTATATCTTCATAAGAGACCAAAACTTTCCACCATACTCATACCTCCAGGTTTTGGAATTGAAGAACGAAAGTCAGTGTATACTTGTTTACATTTTGGGTTATTGGTAAGTTTGTTTCTCATAAATTGTTTACTAATTGAATTCAGATGTGCAGTTACCAAAAGCAGCCCTGTGTGTCCTATCTCTAGATCATTTGAGTTTTCGCTTCTCAGCAGTTGCTCTAACAGTGGGAATAACCTGAAATGGGAAAAGGCCAGGTAATAGAATATAAGAACAACAAATTTTCCAAAACATCTCATAGCCTAGGGAAGTACTGACATTTTCACCAAGCTCCTGCTATTCAGCTCTGCTTTTCAGACACAAAAAATTATTTGAATCCAACCTTTCTCAGGGAAAATTTACTGCAGCCACAGTCTCTGCTGGAAAAAAAGAACGAACTTGTTTCTGCCCCCCCCCCCCCCCACAAAAAAGGGGAAGAACTTGTTTCTGTTGATAAGGAAAACAATTTGTTTCTCAAAAAACAAAAACAGGTTGTTTCTCAAAAAATAAAAACAAAGATATGGCACTTGCAACTGACTCTTTGTGTGACCTAAACTCCCTGAATCTCGGTTTCTCATTTGTTGACAGAGAGCTCTTATATAATAGCAGCTACTCTAATGATAATGGTTGTGATGAGCATCAAATAAAATTTTACAAGAACTACTATTTGTAAAGACCAGTGGGTTTTGCCCATCAAAAGATGGGGTTCCTAAAGAGCCTGTAGCACCATGGCAAGTGAATAAAGTAACAATTTCCTCAGTCCTGCCCCAAGAAGACCTTACCAAAAACCATTTTCTCGGCTAAGAAAATGCCCAAATGTTTCAAGGACTTTTGGACACAGAGTCTTAGTTGACATTAAAGCATTATTATGTTCCTCTGATAGAAAACCAGCAAAAGGGGATAAAGTAATAAATGGAGTCTGGCCAAGTTCTATCCAACTGTGGGTCCACACACCCATCCAGTAGTCAATTGCTGTCGCTAACTGTATAATGATAATGGACATGCTTGGTATTTAGCAGAACCCCCATGTTGGTACCTTTGACTATGGAATAAGACCCATATACTGGAGAAAGATAATTTTAAACTCTGAAACTGCTCCTCCCCAAGATAGTAAATTTTAACACACAGTATTTCATCTGTTTGTTAGTGGGGGTATCAGGGAAGTGGTGGCAGAGATTAATGACACCTTTAAAAACCTACAGAATATTTGATTGCTGATTCTCATCATATTCCCTTTTAATTGACCATCAAGGACCCTACAAAAAACAGACATATCTTGGAGAATGACAGTAAAGTAAGGCAAACTCAATCAGTAAAGTAGTCCCAATTACAGATGTTGTGCCAGATATGGCTTCTTTGCTACAGCAGATTACCACAACCTGTAATACACAGTATACTATTGTTGATCTGAAAACCACTTTATTTTCCATCCTTATTGGAAAGACCAGAAATAGTTTGAGGTCACTTGAAACTGTATATATTTACAGTCTTACCCAGAGTTAGGTTCATTCTTTGCCCTCTGACATAATGTTTTTCAAAGAGACCTGAACTGATCATTTGGCAAAACATAGCATTGGTTCACTACATTGATGATACTATGCAAATTGGACTGGACAAGCAAGAAGTTAGCATATGGTATAGCATATGCATTCCAGAGTGTGAGAGTTAAACCCTATAAAGGTTCAGGGAAATGCCTTGTAGGTAGTATATGGGAGTCCAGTTGTCTGGTACAAGCCACGACATCCTCTCTAAACTAAACAAATTATTTCATCTTATATTTTCCCCCACAAAAAGGGAAGAGCCATGCCTGATATTCTGGTATTCCTCTTTGGCTAATATGTTTAACATATTACACGTTAGCAAATAATGTACTTACCCACTCACCAGATAGCTTGAAATGTTACAAGCTTTGAGTGGGGTCCAAAGCAGGAGAGAGCCCTGCAGCAGGTACAGGGAGTGGTTGGGCCATACGATCTGGCAGACCCTTCATTATGAAAAGCATCAGTGATAGGAAAAGATAATATATGGAATTTATGGCAAGGCTCTAAAGTAAAATCACAATGTAGATCCCTAGGATTCTGGATCAAACCATTCCATCTGAAGTAAGAAGTTACACACCATTTTTTAAAAATAAAAGCTCTCTGGAGTACAACTGGGCTCTGGTAGACAGAGAGAAAAGGCAAAGAGTCTAATTATGAAAGATAAGTGATTAGTGAACTAAAATTGTCCATTATGACATAATTTCTTCCAGATCGGCCTAAATCAGTCAAACAAAGGTTCTTGCCCAAGATCAAGTCCCTTTCCTGAGGGAAGCTCACTTTCATTGACTGATCCAGATGTGAAGTTATAAGGCCCAAACAAGTGGACCAACTCTGAAAGGCCATATCTGTTCCAGAGCTTCCCTCTAGGTGGCTGAAGCCATTGTCACAACTGCATCACACTTCAGCTCCCCCATGAATATTCTTACTTCCTCTGTTCTCCCGTGGATATTGTTCCCAAGGACATTCTTCAGTAAACTTCTTTCAGACAAATTTGCATCTTAGAATCTTTTTTCCCAAGCAAACATACCGGAGATGGGTACATACCAAAATGCTATTGAGTTGAGTAATTGAAAATGAGCCAGGGGGAAAAAATGTTTTACTTCTGAACTTTTCAAAACTAATGCTAAATTGAATTTATTTATTTATTTACTTATTTAGAGACAGGGTCTCACTCTTTTGCCCTAGTTGGACTGCAGTGGCGCAATCATAGTTCACTGCAGCCTCAGCCTCCTGCGCTCAATAGATCCTCCCACTTCAGTTTCCCAAGTAGTGAGACTACAGGCACGCACCATCACACTGGGCTTTTTCAATTTTTAGTAGAGACAAGGTCTCACTATGTTGCCCAGGCTGGTCTTGAACCCCTAAACTCAAGCAATCTTCCCCGCTCAGCCTCCCAAAGTGCTGGGATGACAAAAGTGAGTCACCGCACCTGGCCTGAATTTTAATTTATAAAGAAAAGGAGTGGAAAAAAGGAAATGGGGGGAAGGAAGGGAAAAGAGTCTCTCCCACCTATGTCTGACAAACACATCCCCCTGTTACTTGAAATATTATTATGTGATCAGTTGAGTAGGCTCACATCCTGTGAAGGATAATGTTAGCCTGGAGAACTACCACAATTTGCTATTCAGCAAAGAAAAAGCTAAATGTTTTAACCCAACCCATACTTGTGTTTGCCTCCTGTAAAAATTCTGAATTTCATTCACTCATTTAATAAATATTTATTTAGCACCTACAATACGTCAAGCAAAGCTCTATATTTTATAATATAGTACTACTATCTTTATGTATACCTTTAAATCTATGAATGAAATAGATGTGTCAGATACTCTTGGATATAACATTATACATAGCCATTTATTTTCTTTCTCTTTTTTTGATGCTTTCTCATTGCAAGTCACAAAGTCAATAAAGCAATGATAATCAGAGTAGATATCAAAAGGACATTTAAATTGGAATAGTTTTCTATTTACCAAAGATATGCTGAAGGACATTTTTTCAGGCTGTTACACATTTACATAGGAGATTCAATAATATCATACTTGCAAAGTTGCTAGACATGACATTTTGGATTTGAGATGATAGGATTAAAATGACAGTATATGAAAACTGTAATGTATACAAAATTAGAAAAGACGGGGGACAAAATAATATTTTAATTACTGACAATGAATAATATATCAAGGAGAATATAGCAAAAGAAAATTTGTGAGAAAACATTTTTTTAAAAAACACAAACAAAACAACTTAAAAGTTTCTCATATTAAGATTATATGTCTGCAAATTGATGAATAAAAATATGCTCCAGCTCTGAAAATATAAACCTAGGTTAACATATAAGAATACAAACACAAACTAAGAGAAAATAATCTCTGGAATTACTTAAAGTATAGAGATGAAAAATTAGCTTCAGTTAAAACTATAAGTGAAATCATAGGTCACAATTTTATTAGTCTTAAATAGAAAACTTGAAGAAGTTGCTAACACAAGTGCTTTTGCCAATGCAAAGCATTGGCAGATACAGGAGAAGGTTAGAAAATATTTATACACAGCAACCCCAGAATTTAAATTAAATCTATACTTAGTCTAAATCACATAAACCTGAATTTTTGCATACCAAGGATGAAGAGTTATTGTATAATACTTAAAAGTTAATTTTAATAGAAAATTTCAGCCTTGTTGACTTGAAACTTTGAAATTGGGTGTTTGTTATAAAATAAACTTATTTTCTAAAGAAAGCTTTTTGTTCACTTAAAGTTGTAAGCACTATTTGTCATAAGGGGTTGAATTTGCTCATCAAATTTACAATTAAATCACTGACTAAACACCTAACTGCTCTTTATATAAATCACTCACCCAGTATATAAAAACTATGGCTCCTTGTATTAAGTTAGTACTATATCTGAAAGTGTTCCTCTTTGAACAGATTATTAAAGTAATGGTTCTAATACATTACCTTTAAAACACAACACAAAATCACATTCTTTCACAGAAAATACTCAACAAGCTAAGCTGTAGAACTGAATTATTTTTAAACCCAGTGATCAGCACATCAAAGAGAATATAAGATGAAAACTGAAAATACCTAGTACATTTTGGGAAGTGGAAAAATCTAGAAGAAAGTTATAGAGCATTTTTAAACAACTAAATTATTGAAATATTACCAAAAATAAAACTACTCAGATGCAATTGTTTTGTTTAATAAAGGCAAAACCTCACTAGAGGCAGGAGCAAGCTAGAAAAAAAAAAAAAACTAATGAAGTTAGAACTAGAACCAAGTATAAGTCATATGAAAGAAATGGAAACAATAAACTCAAAGGAAAAAATCATTTTAAAAACTAATCATTACTTTGAAAAGAAATTACAAAATAAACCCACTTACTAAAAAGGAAAAAAAATACAAATTAATAAAATGAAAAATAAAATAAAATAACCAAGACAAAAGATTTTTGAAAAATAACTGACTAAAACAATAATAAGATACCACTACACACCTCTGTAAGAATGGTCAAAACCAAAACATTACAACACCAAATCCTGGTGAGGATATAGTGCAACAGGAACTGTCACTCACTGCTGGCAGTAATGCAAAATAGTACAGCCACTTTGGGAGACAGCTTTGCAGTTTCTTACAAAATTAATAGTGAATGCATATCATTATACATGTGTCAAAACCCACAGAATATATAGCATCAAGGGTGAATCCTAATAATAATTATGGACATTGAGTTCATTGATTGTAACAAATGTACCACTCTAGTGGGAGATGTTGATAGCAAGGGAGGCTATGCATGTGTGCAGGCAGTAGCCTATGGGATCTCTCTGTACTTTCCACTCAACCTTGCAATTAACCTAAAATTGCTCAAAAACAAAACTAGTCTATTTAGAGAGAAAGAACAAAACAAAGGAAGTAAGAGAGGAAACAAAGGGAAGGGAAGGCGGGGGAAAGAAGGAAAGAAAGAAGGAAGGAAGGAAGGAGGAAGGAAGGAAGGAAGGAAGTTTAAAAAAACAAAAATATTCAATAAAATAATCATCTCTAAGTAGCTGGATGTACAGGTCTTTTTTGTACTCTTTGATATACACTGTTCAAAAACATTGAAAATATTAGACCAACCAACTTATTTAGTACGCATCTAAGTTGGTAACAGATACTAAGACTTATTAGTGGGTTATGATAACTAAGACATTGTGCTGTTAGTTCAGGGACAAATAAATAGATCAATGACTCAGGATAGATAACTCAGAAAGATCTACTCATGTATGAATACTTAATATATGACAGCAGTGGCATAAACGATTGGTGGTTAAAGGATGGACATTTTAGCAAATGGGTGTGAGATAATTGGGAAAAAATTAAATTGGACCCTAACCTCACACCCTTAATGAGAATCAATTCCAGGAGGATTAAAGAAGTAAATATAAAGATAAAATGATAAAGATTTTAGAAAATAGTATTGGAGGATATTTTTATGACCTTTTTATTTTAAATAAGATGCAAAAAGCTCTGACCATCAAGTAAAGATTGAAAAATTCTAGTACATTAAGATAAAGAATTTATGTTCACCAAATAACATAAAAGGGTGATAAGAGAAAGCTTAAAGGGAAGGGAGAATATATTTTAACACATAACCACAAAGTGCTTGTATTCAAACTCTTACAAATCAATAAGTTGGAGAAAAGAAATTGCCACAGTAGAAATTTCTAAACCACGTAAAGCAAAGAGTCCAAGAAGCAGATGGGAGTGAACCTCAAAAAAAATAAAAATAAAACAAGTAATGTTTATTTTAGGAAGTTGTCTGTCTCTGATAGTGGAGTGAAGAGAGACATTGCATTGTAAAACCCTCACAGATGCCTACCTATGCCTATACACATGGACACAGGGAAAAATCACATACCAGGGCCTGTTGGGGGGGCTGGGGGATAGGGGAGGGAGAGCATTAGGAGAAATACCCAATGTAGATGATGGGTTGATGGGTGCAGCAAACCACCATGGCACGTATATACCTATGTAACAAACCTGCATATTCTGCATATCTACCCCAGAACTTAAAGTATAATTAAAAAAAAAAAAGTTGGGGGCAGGCTTAGTTTAATCAATTACTTAATTAAGACAGTGTGGTACTAGCACAATATTAGACCAAGAGTTGGAAGAAATGAACTAGAATGTCCAGAAAGTAATCAAATATAATGAGAATTTAGTTGCTTCAAGCCAGTAGAGAATGATTAACTTAGTAAATGGTGTTGGGACAATAATTATCCCTCCATGAAATAATAAAATTGGATGTAAACTTTCTTTTTTTTTAATTGCATTTTAGGTTTTGGGGTACATGTGAAGAACATGCAAGACTGTTGCATAGGTATACACATGGCAGTGTGATTTGCTGCCTTCCTCCTCATCACCTATATCTGGCATTTCTCCCCATGCTATCTCTCCCCCAACTCCCCACCCCCCGGTGTCCCTCCCCTATTTCCCCGCAACAGACCCCAGTGTGTGAAGCTCCCCTCCCTGTGTCCATGTGTTCTCATTGTTCAACACCCACCTATGAGTGAGAACATGTGGTGTTTGATTTTCTGTTCTTGTGTCAGTTTGCTGAGAATGATGGTTTCTAGATTCATCCATGTCCCTGCAAAGGACATGAACTCATCTTTTTTTTTTTTTTTCTGCATAGTATTCCATGGTGTATTTGTGCCACATTTTCTTTATCTAGTCTATTATTGATGGGCATTTGGGTTGGTTCCAAGTCTTTGCTATTGTAAACAGTGCCACAGTGAACATATGTGCATGTGTCTTTATAAGAGAATGATTTCTAATCCTTTGGGTATATACTCAGTAATGGGATTGCTGGGTCAAACGGTATTTCTATTTCTAGATCCTTGAGGAATCGCCACACTGTCTTCCACAATGGTTGAACTAATTTCCACTCCCACCAACAGTGTAAAAGCATTCCTATTTCTCTGCATCCTCTCTAGCATCTGTTGTCTCCAGACTTTTTAATGATCACCATTCTAACTGGCATGAGATGGTATCTCAGTGTTGTTTTGATTTGCATTTCTCTAATGACCAGTGACAATGAGCATTTTTTCATATGTTTGTTGGCTGCATAAATGTCTTCTTTTGAGAAGTGTCTGTTCATATTCTTCAGCCATTTTTTGATGGGATTGGTTGTTTTTCTTATAAATTTGTTTTACTTCTTTGTAGATTCTGGATATAAGCCCTTTGTCAGATGGGTAGACTGCAAAAATTTTTTCCCATTCTGTTGGTTGCCAGTTCACTTTAATGATAGTTCATTTTGCTGTGCAGAAGCTCTTAAGTTTAATTAGATCCCATTTGTCTATTTTGGCTTTTGTTGCCATTGCTTTTGGTGTTTTAGTCATGAAGTCCTTGCCTATGCCTATGTCCTGAATGGTGTTGCCTAGGTTTTCTTCTAGGGTTTTTATGGTGTTAAGTCTTATATTTAAATCTTTAATCTATCAGCAGTTAATTTTTGTATAAGGTGTAAGGAAGGGGTCCAGTTTCAGCTTTCTGCATATGGCTAGCCAGTTTTCCCAACACCATTTATTAAACAGGGAATCCTTTTCTCATTGCTTGTTTTTGCCTGGTTTGTCAAATATCAGATGGTTGTAGATGTGTGGCATTGCTTCTGAGGCCTCTGTTCTGTTCCACTGGTCTATATCTCTGTTTTGGTACCAGTACCATGCTGTTTTGATTACTGCAGGCTTGTAGTATAGTTTGAAGTCAGGTAGCATGATGTCTCCGGCTTTGTTCTTTTTGCTTAGGGCTCTTTTTTGGTTCCATATAAAGTTTAAGGTGGTTTTTTCCAATTCTGTGAAGAAGGTCAATGGTAGCTCGATGGGGATCGCATTGAATCTGTAAATTACCTTAGGTACTATGGCCATTTTCAAGATATTTACTCTTCCTAACCATGAGCATGGAATGTTTTTCCATCTGTTTGTATATCCTCTCTTATTTCCTTGAGCAGTGGTTTGTAGGTCTCCTTGGAAAGGTCCTTCACATCCCTTGTTAGTTGTATTCCTAGGTATTTTATTCTCTTTGTAGCAATTGTGAATGCAAGTTTGCTCATGATTTGGCTCTCTGTTTGCCCATTATTGGTGTACAGGAATGCTTGTGACTTTTGCAGATTGATTTTGTATCCTGAGACTTTGCTGAAGTTGCTTATCATCTTAAGGAGGTTTTGGGCTGAGTCGATGGGGTTTTCTCAATATATTCAGGAAACCCATCTCACATGCAAAGACATACATAGACTCAAAATAAAGGGATGGAGGAAGATTTACCAAGCAAATGGAGTGCAAAAAAAAAAGCAGGGGTTGCAATCCTAGTATCTGATAAAACAGACTTTAAATCAACAAAGATTAAAAGAGACAAAGAAGGGCATTACATAATGGTAAAGGGATTAATGCAACAAGAAGAGCTAACTATCCTAAATATATATGCACCCAATACAGGAGTACCTAGACACATAAAGCAAGTTCTTAATGACCTACAAAGAGACTTAGACTCCTGCTCAATAATAGTGGGAGACTTTAACACTCCACTGTCAATATTAGATCAATGAGACTGAAAATCAACAAGGATATCCAGGACTTAAACTCAGATCTGGACCAAGTGGACCTAATAGACATTTACAGAACTCTCTACCTCAAATCCACAGAATATGCATTCTTCTCAGCACCACATCACAGTTACTCTAAAATTGACCACATAATTGGAACAAATTACTCCCCAGCAAATGCAAAAGAATGGAAATCATAACAACCAGTCTCTCAAACCACAGTGCAATGAAATTAGAACTCAGGATTAAGAAACTCACTCAAAACCTCACAACTACATGAAAACTGAATAACCTGCTCCTGAATGGATAAATAATGAAATAAAAGCAGAAATAAAGATGTTCTTCAAAACCAATGAGAACGAAGACACAACATACCAGAATCTGTGGGACACATTTAAAGAAGTGTCTAGAGGGAAATTTCTAGCACTCAATGCCCACATGACAAGTGGGGAAAGATCTAAAATCAACACCCTAGAGTCACAATTAAAAGAACTAGAGGAGCAAGATCAAACAAATTCAAAAGCTAGCAGAAGACAAGAAATAACTAAGAGTAGAACTGAAGGAGATAGAGACACAAAAACTCTTCAAAAAAAATCAGTGAATCCAGGAGCTGGTTTTTCAAAAAGATCAGCAAAATAGACCACTTGCCAGACTAATAAAAAAGAAAGAGAGAAGAATCGAATAGATGCAATAAAAATGATAAAGGAGATATCACCATGGATTCCACAGAAATACAAACTACCATCAGAGATTACTACAAACAACTCTATGCATATAAACCAGTAAATCTAGAAGAAATGGATAAATTCCTGCATACTTACACCCTCCCAAGACTAAACCAAGAAGAAGTTGAATCCCTGAATAGACCAATAACAAGGTCTGAAGTTGAGGAGCAATTAATAGCCTACCAACCAAAAAAAGTCTAGGTCCAGACAGGTTCACAGCCAAATTCTACCAGTCATACAAAGAGGAGCTGGTACCAGTCCTTCTGAAACTACTCCAAACAATACAAAAAGAAGGAATCCTCCCTAACTCATTTTATGAGACCAACATCATCCTGATTTATGTTTTTTTTAACAAAATTTTTCCAAATTATATTGACTATAAACATTTAGATTGAAAAAGTTCAGTGAATTCCAAATAGAATAAACATAAGTTCAAAACCAAAAAAAAAAAATCAGTATATTTAAGAATAGATACATTATGTGGTAAAATGATAAATAGCTAAGGCAAGATTAATCAAAATTCAGTATAGTAGTTACCTCTACAGAGAAGGATGGGGAACTCAAAGTTTTAAATGTATTAGTAAAGTATTTGTCCTTCTTTTAATTTCAATTTTTTTTTTTTTTAAATAGAGACAAGGTCTTGCTGGTCTCAAACTCCTGGCTTCAAGTTATCCTCTGCCTTGGCATCCCAAAGTGTTGTGATTACAGGCCTTATCTTAGAGGTAAACAAATACTTCTGTTATTTTTTTCTTTTTCTTTTTTTTGACCTTCCCAACGTGAGTACATTTATTATTAAATTGGATATATACAAAATATTTTTTGCAGGTATGATAGATATCACAATACATGGAAAATTAATGAAGTTCACTCATTTTTCTTCTGTGTTACTTATAACGCAAGCCAGAAACCTGGAAGTCACCCTTGACCTCTCCCTCACCTACCAAATCTAGTTAAGTATCACTTTCCTACTTCTCCCTACCTCTACTCTTACACCCTGGCCAAAGCCAGCTTGACTCTCATCTGAAATACTGATATGTCCCTTCCTCTTCCTTTCACCCTCACTCTAATCCAATCAACACATTGTAGCCAAAGAAAACACTTTCAACTGTATCTCTCCATCTTTAATCTATCTCCCCATCCATCCCCTCTACTATCAAAAGCAAGAGGGACAAGTAAATTTCCCAAGACACCTCATAGCCAGGAAATGGCAGAGGCAGGATTCAAAAGCTACTAGAGAGTCCACATGTGTTTGTTTGCTTGCTTGCTTGTTTGTTTGTTTGTTTTGAGATGGAGTCTCACTCAATCACCCAGCCTGGAGTGCAGTGGTACAATCTCGGCTCACTGCAACCTCTGCCTTCCAGTTTCAAGTAATTTTCCCATCTCAGCCTCCCGAATAGCTGAGATTACAGGCACCCACCATCATGCGGCTAATTTTTGTATTTTTAGTAGAGATGGGGTTTCACCACGTTGGCCAGGTTGGTCTTGAACTCCTGCCTCAGGTGATCTACCTGCCTCAGCCTTTCAAAGTGTTAGGATTACAGTCATAAGCCACCTCGCCTGGCTGAGTCCACATGTCTTATCCACCCACTGTCCTACCTTGGATGATACTGGAAAAGGCTTAGCCACTGCCTAGCACATGGTCATCTCTGGATAAAGGACAGACTTATTTCTCCTCCAATCACCACTTCACCTCCTTTTATCTGCTGTGAACTCCTAGTTTTCTTTTAATCTGACTTCATCCACAACTTCCAAGAAATGCCTTTCTAACTCCCTTGCCCAATTATAGGTCCCCACTATTTGTACTCCCAGCACTTTGCGCATCTCTTTTTTTGAGATGGAGCCTCATTCTGTCACCCAGGCTGGAGTGCAGTGGTGCCATCTTGGCTCACTGCAACCTCTGCCTCCCAGGTTCAAGTGATTATCCCGCCTCAGCTTCCCAAGCTGGGACTACAGGTATCCACCACCATGACCAGCTAATTTTGTATTTTTTGTAGAGACGGCGTTTCATCATGTAGGCCAGACTGCTTTAACTTCTAACCTCAAGTGATCTGCCCACTTTGGCCTCCCAAGGTACTGGGATTATAGGCGCAAGTCACCGTGTTTGAATCACTTTGTGCATTTGTAGTAACATCTCTCCTCCACTAGATTGTGACCTCCACAAGAGCAGGAGCCTGTTTTGCCCACTGTTATAGTGCACATCCCACACCCTTTATGATTCTGGTTCTCTCTATGCCCATGTCTTGATGAAAGTGTTAGATCACCAACGAGACCCCTCGTCTTATATTCCAACAAGCAATCTGGTCTGCTGACCCTACCCGTGAGGCTGTGTGTGAGCCAGGTGGGCTGAGAAACAGAGACTAACGCTGGCCCAATGAACCCGAGATGGCCTGCTCCATGAAAGGGATCTGGTTCCCTGGTAGAAACGAAAGAGACTTTGAGTACCCAAGACCTCAATTCCTGGGGCTAGTGAATGGGTCATAAATGAGCCCCTTCTGCCCCTATTCTTTTAGATTTGTCCACTTCCCTCAGGAGCTTGGATGGAGGGCACCTGGATGTCCATCCCAGGTATACTGGGGCCACTAGCAACACAGACCGATGCAGCGAAGCAGGACAGGGTCAGGGTAGGGGTGGGAGAGCAGGGGCAGACACAGCCAAGGCTGTGGGGCTTCCCCAGAGGCCCAGATAAGCTTGAGCCTATAGAGGACCAGCTTCTTTCCTTGGCATCACTGGGCACATTCAGGATTTTGTCTATGATCTTTCTGCTCTGCAGAGGCAGGGTGCCTTCATGCGCCTTGAATCCTTACTGTCCATGCAACTGTTTCCAGAAGATAGAGACATACCCAGTGGTATATGTCCAAGAAATGGGAGGTGCAGCTAGCTCCCATGAGTCCTTCAGATCTGACTGAGGCACCTCCTTGAGAAGTCTTTCTTCCTTGATACATCCTTTAGTTATTTCCATGCTCCTCACCATGAGTCCCTATAGCCTTGGTGCTCTCAATATTGCAGGCTCAAAAAACCTTTGCTGAATGAATACAGAACTTGAAGACTGACTTTGCTCTAAGCAGTTGCCAGGTCCAGTGTTCTCTGCCTGAAATCCTCTTCCTTCTTCATTCACCTAAGGACCAGGAGCAAGAGGACTGTCCTGCTCTCCATTGTTGGCCAGTGAGTCTGAGGGTCCTGGCCGATGAGTCCTCTGGTGTTGCTTGAGATGGTCAGACCTCATGAACTCTCAGCTGCACTGATCACATTTATATGGTTGATATATGGTGTGTACCCACCTATGTCGTCTAAGCTCACCAGACTGGAAGAAAGACCATAAATATCTTTCCCAGTTGAACAAATAGGGCCTCTCACCTGTGTGCTCGCATTGGTAGCTCACGAGGTGGGAGCACTTGGTATAAGCTTTTCCACAGTTCTCATAGTTGCAGCAGTAAGGCCTTGCCTCTAAGGAGCCCCCCTCTACCAGTCCTTTCCTGAAGCCTGTCATTCTGCTCTGCTGTCTGTGAAGCAGGTCTTGGCTCCTCCAGTAGGAATGGGTCTTCTTGGGAGTCTGGTTGACTCACAAGAGAGTCCTGAGATCCAAAACCAGCAATGACTGGGACTCAGCTGGGGGCATCCCAAGATCATGGGCATCATGTGGGGGGGCAACATCGGAGCCACAGAGTGGAGCACAGCCTCGGCCTCAGTGGAAGGTATGGTTAGGGCCAACAACGTTTCATCAGAATGTATTGTTGAGAGGCCAGGTTAGGGCATTGTAGGATACCCAGTGTGGGACATCATTGGGATTCCAGTGGAAGCTGAGACTGGCAGCCTGAAGACCCTGGCCACCCCTGGAGTATTGGGCTCTCCTACAGGCATTATCTGGGGCCCTCTGAAAATCATGATCTCTTGCTGAGGGGGAGACACTCCCTGACAGTAAATCATCCAGGAAGGAGTGAAAGTCACTTGAGGGCAGTAGCTCACACCATGCTCAGCCAGTGGCATACTGAACTGTGGCCCCGCTTCATCCACAATCTGCCCCGGTGCCTCAGCAGACACCAAGGGGGGCCTCAGCATCTCTGTGCTGTGAGGGAAGTGCTAAATGTTTGGTAGGCCATGGTTCCAAGAGGTGTGCACTCCAGAGCTTCAGAAGATGGGATCACATTCAAGATGAGTGCTGAGTTCTCCTTATCCTGGGCAGCCTGGTGTGGTGCCTGCCACTGGCTCAGCTCCACAGCCTCCTGCTCCATCTCAGCCTGGGGTGGTATCTCAACTCTCTGCTGAACAGACAGGGAACGACCCACCATGGCATTGCAGGTGGATATTGAGACATCACTCTGGTTATTTTGTCCTTTCTTCCTTTATTCCTTTGTTACTGTCTTCCTCAGTGTTTAAATGAGTTTCTCATTTAATGGTAGCATGTTTTAATGTGTTGCTTTTTATTTTTAGTAGATCTATTTTAGGTTATGGGAGGGGGGGGTTGCTTGTTTGTTTTCATTTTTTAGAGATGAGGTCTCACTGTGTTGCCCAGGCTGGACTCAAACTCCTGGGCTCCAGAGATCCTTCCACCTTAGCCTCCTGAGTAGCTGGGACTACAGGTTCATGGCACTGCACCCAGTCTATTACAGAATTTTGCTTTGTTGTTACCATAAGGTTTACCCAAAAGTGTTTTATAGACATGACAAGTTATTTTAAAAAGATGACAAATTAACTTCTATCACAAAGAAAATTTAAAAACCAAATGAAGGAAAACCTAAAAGTCTCTACATTTTAACTTCATTCCCCCACTCATACAATTTGACTCTTTGTTGTCTCAATTTACATCTTTTTATATTTCCTATGTTTTAACAGATTTCTGCAGTTATTATTTTTGGTAGATTTGTCTTTTAGTCCATACTAGAGATATGAAGGATTGTATGCCATAATTATAGTACTAGATTATTCTGAATTTATGTGTGTATTTATTTACCAGTGAGTTTATGCTTTCAAATGTTTTCTTTCTGCATGCTAGTATCCTTTCCTTTCAGATTGAAGAACTCTCTTCAGCATTTATTGTAAGACAGGTCTAGCAATGATGATTTCCTCAGTTTTTGGTTGTCTAGGAAGACTTTTTCTCTCCTTTATGTTAGAAGGGAAACTTTGTTAGGTACAGTATTCTTGTTTGACAAATTTTTCTCTTGACTGAATGTCATCCAACTTCCTCCTGGCAAGTTGCTTTCCACTGAGAAATTTGCTGCTAGATAAATATGAGCTCCTTTCTTTGTTATTCGCTTCTTTATTCTTGCTGCTTTTAGAATCTCCTCTTTGTTCTTGACTTTTGAGAGTTTATTATATGCCATGAGGTAGTCTTATTTGGGTTGAATCTGTTTGGTGATATCTGACTTTCCTGTACCTGAATATCAATATCTTTCTCTAGGTTTGAAAAGTCTTTGGTTATTATTTTCTTGAATAGTCATTCTACCCCTTGCTCTTTCTTAACTCTTCCTTGAACACCAATGACTCGCATTTTCTCTTTTGAGTTTATTTTCTTATATTGCAGGCATTCTTTATTCCTTTTTATTCTTTTTTCATTTCTGAATGTGCATTTTCTAATAGCCTGTCTTTTAGCTCATTAATTCTTTTTTCACATGATCCATTCTGCTTTTAAGAGCTTCTAATGCATTTTTCAGTTTAACAAATATATTTCTCTGTTCCAGATTTCTGTTTGACTTGTTAATTATTTTAATCCCTTTGTTAAATTTATCTAGAAAATTTATACATTGCTTTGCTGTGTTATCTTGGAGTTTGCTGAGTTTCCTTAGAAGAACTATATTGATTTCTTGATCTGAGAGCTTACATATTACCATGTCATTAGAACTGGTTCCTGGTTTCTTGCTTTGTCCATCTGGGGAGGTCATGATTCCCTATTTGTTGTTGTTTCTTATAAACATATATCTGTTGTTTCACTTTGAAGAATTAGCTATTTATTCTAGTCTTTGCTCTCTGGCTTGTTTTCAACTTTCTAGGGTATGTTTGCCTAGAGATTCTATGCAGTTGCATGTAAGTGTCCTTAGATTGCTGCCTCCTTTTTGGCATTAGATGGTACATTAAGTCCCAGTTTGCTTCAGTTCTTGAAATCATTTAGAGCTCTTCTCATCCCAGATTAGGGGTTAGAGAGTCCCAAAGGGAATACACTGATTGTGTGGGAAGACTGGCTAGGAGTTCATGCACAGAAGACCAATGTAGAATATATCCTACATCTTGGTGTTGCTGAACAGCCAATCTGCTTTGACGTCTTTGGCTTAGATAAACAGCAAAGTTTCAAAAACTGGGGTCTCTAGTCCTGCCTCTCTTCTTTGTCACTAGCTGGCCTCAGGAGTTTTTCTCCCTATAGGCACTTGCAATGCTTCCATGGATTAAAGCAGGAATGGTTTTCCTGCAAGGGAACTCACGATGGTGGGAAAATTGGCTGTCTCCCTTGATCTCACTTTTTCTAGTGTGGAAATCATGGGTCAAGGAAAAAAAAAATGTCCATGAATGGCATCTGGCAGATTGAGGGGAGGGGCATCATGAGTAGAAAAGTCCATTTCTCTTACTGTCTTCTCAGAGTTTCTCACTGCTCTGTGGTCCTAGGGGCCATCTCAGCCCCAAATTTAAGTTCTGGGATACTGCTGTTTATAATCTTCACACTAGATATTTGATTTAGGTTTTCTGTGGGGGAAGAGTGAAGCCAGATTGCTTACGCTTCACATTTTGGTTACATCACTCAACAATAACCATTCATTTCTGTGAGCACTTTCCATGTGCCAGGCACTGTGCTAAATATTTTACCTACATTATCTCATTTAATCCTCCCAACAGCTTTCTGAGTTAGGAACTGTTATGTTCCTGTTTTACAAATGATGAATCTGAGGCTTGGAGAGATAAGTAATTTGTCCAGAGTTAGACATTTTGATTCCACAATCCAAACTCTTAATATCAAGAATTTTAATTGAAATTTTCAATTTATAAATCTGACCATCTTACTAGATTTAGAGCAGAAATCATCCTTTATTTACTTTTTTAGCCCGATAACTAGCATTGTCTGAAACATTCTAAGTACTTACTAAATATTTGTTGAACTAAACCTAATTTATAATAACTTGTATTTACAAGTTATCAGCAGAACTACAGTACACAGTATTTGGATATGTAGGTATGCTTTCCGTATACTTATATACATCCTAAATGTGACTGATTGTCCTTGGACCACTCTTGCTCTGCCACTGCAGCTTCCTCTAAGCCAATTAGAATCTGTCTTTGCAATTCCAGAAAACAAATATCTGTTTGTTTTTAAATATGCAGGTTTTTGTGAAACAAAAGAGCAAAATTTTTTCCAAATTTCCTTTGAAGACTTCAGATCTTTTCACAGAATTTCTCTTTTCACAGAAGCCAGCCTGTCTTTCCCTTTTTTCCCTCTGTGCCAATTTCAGTTATTTCTACCTCCGGAGTTTTCTCTCTGACTGTTCAATCTATAGTGAAGATAAATTTAGTTCTTTGGGTTTTTTTCATTTCTATCACAATGGGCTGATAATATTTTCCAAAGGTGACCACCACAATAAATATCATACCACAAGCCCCCTCTTAAGTGCTGTTCATTCTTGGTTCACATCTTTTTCTTGATATATTCTTCCTAAGTAATCTCACTTTATCTCTGGGCTTTAACTACCATTAGCATGCTAATGGTCCCCAAATCATAAGCATCGATCCTCATCTTTAGATTTTTACGCAAAACACTATAATACAAATCTTATTACAGAATGACAGTGACACTCATCTCATCAATTAATAGCTCTTCTTTTTAGTTTTGGTGGACAATTGTGACTAGTTCAATCAATAGAGTATGGTAGGAGTGATGCTAAATGACTCCCAAGACCAGATCATAGAAATGATATGCACTTTTACCTTCTTTTCTTGGTATGCTCTCTCTTTAACACAGCCACCATGTTGGGAAGAAGAAAAACAGCTGCTTGTAGAGGCCATGTGTAAGTGATCCATCTGACCAAGAACCCCAACTGAGGTCCCATGCAACAGCTAGTATTAACCAACAGATATGTGAGTGAGTGAGTCTTCAAATGATTCCAATCTCCTGCCATTGAGTTACCCACACCACCCCATCTGATGCTGCATGATGCAGAAATGAGCTGTCCCCACTGAGCCCTCTCCATTAAATTGCAGATTTATGAGCTAAATAAATGATTGTTGTTGTTTTAAGTCACTAAATTTCGAGTGGGTTGTTATGAAGAAAAGATAACTAGAATAGTTAGCCAATGCTTCTTTCAACAGCACTAAAGATCTACTCTCCCTGAAGGACAGAGAAAGACTTTTAAAAAATGTTTCTAGTTACATATATTATATAATAAATATATATGCTGCATAGTTATATCTATTTATTGTACATAAATATATACTATATATGTTATATATGATAAAAACAATACTAACAATAATTCATTTACTGTATAGTAAACTCAATAGTTTATTCTATAGTTTATAATAGTAATGCTCACATATGCTTTTAAATTATAATGTATTGTTTTTGCTAGTATTATTTTTATTAATATTATCATTAAGTCCCAAGATAAAATAAAGCTCTTGAGAATTACGACAAGTTGTTGAATTAATAGATTCCATTCAACAATTTTATTCAAATTTTGGCATCTACAATGGTGAACCAGAAAAATGGCATCCATTGTAGAATATATCCTATAAAACAGTGGTTCCCAACCCCCAGGTCACAGATGGGTACCAGTCCATGGTCTGTTAGGAACCAGACTGCCCAGCAGGAAGTGAGCAGTAGGCAACTGAAAGAAGCTGAGTTCCACCTCCTGTCAGATTAGCGGCAGCATTAGATTTTCATAAGAGCACAAACCCTATTGCGAACTGTGCATGGGAGGGATCTAAGTTGTGTGCTCCTTATGAGAATCTAATGCCTGATGATTTGAAGTGAAATAGTTTCACCCCAAAACTATTCCCCCCAACCAAGTCTGTGGAAAAATTGTCCTCCAGAAAACCAGTCTCTGGTGCCAAAAAAGGTTGAGGACCACTGTTTTAAAGACTTATTCTGTCTTCCTTTGCAACATGTTATATAAACTCATTGAGGAAGTATGTCTGATTTTGGTTTTGGTACCCACCAACACCAAACACAGAACAGTAGAACTAACTTACTTCTAGGCTCAGGCATTCCCTTTGTAGCACATGAGGAAAGTTGGAGACCCAGAATCAAGGGTAATTAGACAAGCAGCAAAGGTAGGAAATACTAGCAATTGTTATTTGGACTGTAACTACTCCTATTTTTTTTTTTTTTGATGCCATAAAACTAATTTTTCTTGGTTGCTAATCAAAGAAAAGCATGATCATTACAGCAGCCAAGAATTTCTCCAGTAGAGGCAAACATAATTCTCAGATTCAACAAGTTTTTAGCTTAAGCTCAACCTGAGTGAACTCACCAGGCAAAGGATGATTGACTCAAGCAGTCTGAATTTATAAGTACTGTTTCATTTATTCATTGCACTGTAATTTCTTGTTTTCATTGTTGTGTAATATTTTAGCCACAAATAATATTTAATTGGCTTCCTAATTATCAGGCATGAGGATCTAAGTGGCTTTCATTGCAGAGTTGTTTTCTGACATAGGGGCTTACAGATTGCAGGCTTGAATAAACCTTTGAAGATTTGTATGTTACTTATATTTGGAAATATTATAGCTAGCCAGACTTTTAGTAGTTTTGACTCTACACTCAAACATGAAAGAAAGAATCATTAATCCCAACCTGCCACTGAATATGACCTTATTATCACATCCTATAGACTTCTAATCTCAGGTTTCTCCATTAAAAACAAGCACCTCATCAAAGGGGCTTGCGTTATTCAATGCAACCAATATTTATTGAATACTGACTTACACAAGCTCCTGTGCTACATGCTTTAAGCAAGGTAAAAAGGATTGTTTTTACCAGTTTGAAGGTCATCAGGCATAGATGAAGATGGTGAAGAGAGTTCATATTGCGCAGTGAAAGCCTTCCCTCTTTCCTCTGTCTAGCTTCAGAGAAAGAAAAAAGGAAAATAAAGGGAATTCTAAGAATGATGACAAAGGAAATTTCCAAGACAATAGCAAACATCAAGGCAGAGAATGCAATCAATTCAGACTAGCAGAAAGTCAGATGTGTCCAGTGTTAATGTTTCCAAAAAAGAAAATGGAACTAATAAATTATCGTTAAGTTTAGGACTAATGAAAATTACAGTGAGACATATTTTATGAAGATTTTGGAAGTATGAAAAAAGTCTAGCCAAATTCAAAAAAATCTAATAAATAAAAATTAAGCAATTATCAACTTAAAAAAAGAAAAAAGAAAAATGAATAAGATGGAAAATAAAAGTGTAGTTTAACACTTGGCTCAGCATTGATAGATATTTACATAGCCAAAAGATGCAGACACAGAATAGAGATTTATTTATTTATTAATTTTAGAGATGGGTCTCTGTCGCCCATGCTGGACCACCACACTGGTTGTTTTGACATGAGGAGGTCTCACTGTATTACCCAGGCTGCTCTTGAACTCTCGGCCTCATGTGATCCTCTCTAATCAGAAATTAAGGTACAATTACATAGAAGAGTGGCAGAAAGGAATGATGTAAATGAGCTAAAGGTTTTATGTCCTTAAAGAGGAAAACAATAGATGTCCACGACTGATAATCTAAAGATAGCAGTATGTACATATTACTTTTTAATGGAAATAAACATCTGATTAAGTTTTTAATAGTTGAAAAGTGGCAACTTTGGCTGGGCATAGTACACAGGATTAAAAAGCCAAGCTTCTTAGTTTGAGAAAATATAGTGCTTTGGAGTAAAATTAACATAGATGGAAGTATATATACCCTTGTGAACATAATCTATGAATAATAGGAACTAACCAACTTGTAAAATTCTCATCAAAAACATTTTGTTAATAAAAGCATCTTTTTTCAAACCCAGATTCATTTAAACATCCTAGGAAATGAACCATTGACCTGAAAAGTGGATAACAATGTGTGTTTTATCTAATTGTTTTGAAAACTATAGCCTAAATTATTAAGCTTTTAAGCCAGTTATTAGGATTTTTTCAATATTAAGCTGTTTAATATATTAAGAAAATGAAAATAGCTGTAGTTATAAAAGATTTTCATGCTATTCGTAAGAAGATCAGCTGGAAGTCAGTTTCTCATTACATATTTTCACATAGAGACCATGTTTGAATATCAAACTGTTCCACTTAGTAACCTCACTGATAAAAAAGAAAAAGCATGGCAGGAAAATGCTTTAATACGTATGATGTGATGCTGAACCTGCAATACAGCCCTAGCAAATTTGGCTTTAAGAGCTGCCTGATTACATATTTATAAATGCATGTTATGTATCCACTAGGCTGGAATGAAGCCCTATAGCCATTTCAGTTTATCAAGTAAATGAAGTAATTTTTTTAAAACATTATGCAGTTGATTACACAAAGCAACAATAAATACTCATGATTATTTGTAAAGGCTACCACTTATGGAATGATTTTCTGTTTTATTGTGTGCTAAAATGCCAGCCACTTGAACCAGCAAAAACCACACTGTGTAAATCCAGAAAGCTGAGATGATGGCTCAGTAGCAATATTCTCTAATCATTACAGCTATTATTTAACATTCACTGCACATTGGCAGCATTCTAATCATTTTATAAAATGATCCTGCCCAGTGAATTTACCCAGTTAACATCAAACAAACTTAAGACATGAAAATGTCATTGAACCATTACATCTGCTTTTTATTCTTCTTCCAAGTTGTTTAACATTCTTTTTTGCGACAAGAGTCTTGCTCTGTCACACAGAATGAAGGGCGGTGGTGCCATCACAGCTCACTGCAGCCTGGACCTCCCCAGCTCAAGCAATCCTACCTTAGCCTTTCTAGTAGCTGAGACTACTCTAGCTACCAGAGCATGTGCCACCACACAGGGCTAATTTTTTTTGTCTTTTGTAGAAACTGGATCTCCCTATGTTGCTCAGGCTGGTCTCTAACCTTGGCCTCCCAAAATGTTGGGATTACAAGTATGAGCCACCACGCCTGGCCTCTTTTCTTTTTCCTATTAGGAATGTATTAGATTTACACAGTGTAGTTAGTTTTGGCTGGATTTACATAGTGTAGTTAGTTTTTGCTGGTTCAAGTGTCTTGCATTTTAGCACACAATAAAACAGAAAATCAGTCCATAAGTTGTAGTCTTTACAAATAATCATTAAGAAAATTGTCTGGGCACAGTGGCTCACGCCTGTAATCCCAGCACTTTGGGAGGCCGAGGCCGGTGGATTACAAGGTCAAGAGATCCAGGCCATCCTGGCCAACACAGTGAAACCCTGTCTCTACTAAAAATACAAAAAAATTAGCCGGGCATGGTAGCACGTCCCTGTAGTCCCAGCTACTCGGGAAGCCGAGGCAGAAGAATTGCTTGAACCCAGGAGGCACAGGTTGCAGTGAGCCAAGATTGTGCCACTGCGCTCCAGCCTGGTGACAGAGCAAGACTACGCCCCCCCAAAAAAGAAAGAAAGAAAATTAAGAAAAAAAATCATCCACAGTCTATCATTTGAACTCAACCATTGTTATTTGGGGATATTTCTTTTGTCTTCTGTTTTTCCTTTTCTCTTCTTTTTTCTTTTTAATTGTACTTTGGGCTCTGGGGTACATATGCAACTCCTGCATCCTGCAGGATTATTGCATAGGTACATGCATGCCATGGTGGTTTGCTGTCTCCATCCCCGCAGTCGCCTACATCAGGCACTTATCCCCATGATATCCCCCATCCTCCCCCGTCCCCTACTGTCCCTCCCCTCTCCTCTCCTCCCCTCTAACCCCCAACCTACCCCAGTAAGTGTTGTTTCCTTCCCTGTGCCCAAGTGTTCTCATTGTTTGTCACCCGCCTATGAGTGAAAACATGCGGTGTTTGGTTTTCCGTTCTTGTGTCAGTTAGCTGAGAATGATGGTTTCTAGATTCATCCATGTCTCTACAAAGGACACAAACTCATCGTTTTTTATGGCTGCATAGTAGTCCATGGTGTATATGTGCCACATTTTCTTTGTCTAGTCTATCACTGACGGGCATTTGGGCTGGTTCCAGGTCTTTGCTATTGTAAACAGCACCGCAACAAACATATGGGTGCATGTGTCTTTATAATAGAATGATTTATAATCCTTTGGCTATATACCCACTAGTGGGATTGCTGGGTCAAATGGAATTTCTATTTCTAGATCCTTGAGGAATCACCACACTGTCTTCCATAATGGCTGAATTATTTTCCACTCCAACCAACAGTGTAAAAGTGTTCCTTTTTCTCCACATCCTCTCCAGTATCTGTTATCTCCAGATTTTTTAATGATCACCATTCTAATGCATGAGATGGTATCTCAATGTGTTTTTGATTTGCATTTCTCTAATAACCAATCATGATGAGCATTTTTTCATATGTCTGCTGACTGCATAAATGTCTTCTTTTGAAAAGTGTCTGTTCATCTCCTTCACCCACTTCTGAATGGGGTTGTTCATTTTTTTCTTGTAAATCTGCCTTGGTTCTTTGTAGATTCTGGATATTATAAGCCCTTTGTCCAGATGGGTAGATTGCAAATATTTTTTCCCATTCTGTTGGCTGCTGATTCACTCTAATGATTGTTTATTTTGCTGTGCAGAAGCTCTAAAGTTTAACTAGATCCCATGTGTCTATTTTAGCTTTTGTTGCCATTACTTTTGGTGTTTTAGTCATGAAGTCCTTGCCTATGCCTGTGTCCTGAATGATATTGCCTAAGTTTTCTTCTAGGGTTTTTATGGTGTTAGTTCTTATGTTTAAGTCTTTAATTCATCTGGGGTTAATTTTTGTATAAGGTGTAAGGAAGGGGTCCAGTTTCAGCTTCCTGCATATGGCTAGCCAGTTTTCCCAACACCATTTATTAAACAGGGGAATCCTTTTCCCATTGCTTGTTGTTGCCTGGTTTGTCAAAGATCAGATGGTTGTAAATGTGTGGCATTGCTTCTGAGGCCTCTGTTCTGTTCCATTGGTCTATATCTCTGTTTTGGTACCAGTACCATGCTGTTTTGATTACTGCAGGCTTGTAGTATAGTTTGAAGTCAGGTAGCATGATGCCTCCAGCTTTGTTCTTTTTGCTTAGGATTGTCTTGGCTATGTGGGCTCTCTTTTGGTTCCATATGAAGTTTAAAGCGGTTTTTTCCAATTCTATGAGGAAGGTCAATGGTAGCTTGATGGGGATAGCACTGAATCTATAAATTACTTTGAGCAGTATGGCCATTTTCACAATATTTATTCTTCCTAACCATAAGTATGGAATGTTTTTCCATCTGTTTGTGTCCGCTCTTAATTCCTTGATCAGTGGCTTGTAGTTCTCCTTGAAGAGGTCTTTTACGTCCTTTGTTAATTGTATTCCTAGATATTTTATTCTCTTTGTAGCAATTGTAAATGGAGTTCGCTCATGATTTGGCTTTTTGTCTGTTATTGGTGTATAGGAATGCTTGTGATTTCAGCACATTGATTTTGTATCCTGAGACTTTGCCAAAATTGCTTATCAGCTTAAGGAGGTTTTGGGCTGAGACGATGGGGTCTTCTAAATATGCGATCATGTCGTCTGCAAATAGGGACAATTTGACATCTTCTTTTCCTAATCGAATGTCCTTTATTTCTTTTATCTTGCTTAATTGCTCTGGCTCGGACTTATACTCCTATATTGAATAGGAGTGGTGAGAGAGGGCATCCTTGTCTAGTGCCAGTTTTTAAAGGGAATGCTTCTAGTTTTTGCCCACTCAGTATGATATTGGCTGTGGGTTTGTCATAAATAGCTTTTATTATTTTGAGATACATTCCATCAATACATAGTTTATTGTGAGTTTTTAGCATAAAGGGCTGTTGAATTTTGTCGAAGGCCTTCTCTGCATCTATTGAGACAATCGTAGTTTTTGTCTTTGGTTCTGTTTATGTTTATGTGGTGGATTACATTTATAGACTTGTGTATGTTAAACCAGCATTGCATCTCCAGGATGAAGCCTTCTTCATCATGATGGATAAGCTTTTTGATGTGGTGTTGGATTTGGTTTGCCAGTATTTTATTGAAGATTTTTGCATCAATGTTCATCATGAATATTGGCCCATAGTTTTCTTTTTTAGTTGTGTCTCTGCCCGGTTTTGGTATCAGGATGATGTTGGTCTCAGAAAGAGTTAGGGAGCATTCCCTCTTTTTGTATTGTTTGGAATAGTTGCAAAAGAAATGGTACCAGATCCTCTTTGCACATCTGGCAGAATTCAACTGTGAACCCATCTGGTCCTGAGTTTTTTTGGTTGGTAGGCTATTAATTGCTGCCTCGACTTTAGACCTTGTTATTGGTCTATTCAAGGTTTCAACTTCTTCTTGGTTTAGTCTTGGAAGTGTGCAAGTATCCAGGAATTTATCCATTTCTTCCAGATTTACTGGTTTATATGCATAGAGTTGTTTGTGGTAATCTCTGATGGCAGTTTGTATTTCCAAGGAATTGGTGGTGATCTCCCCCTTTATCGTTTTTTATTACATCTATTTGATTCTTTTCTTTTTGTTGGTCTAGTGAGCAGTCTGTCTATTTTGTTGATCTTTTCAAAAAACCAGCTCCTGGATTTATTGATTTTTTTTGAAGGGTTTTTGTGTCTCCTATATTCTTTAGTTCTGCTCTGATCTTAGTTATTTCTTATCTTCTGCTTGCTTTTGAGTTTTTTTTTATCTTGCTCCTCTAGCTTTTTCAATTTCGATGATAGGGTGTCAATTTTAGATCTTTCCTTGTTTCTCATGTGGGCATTTATTGCTATAAATTTCCCTCTAGACACTGCTTTAAATGTGTCCCAGAGATTCTGGTATGTTGTGTCTTTGTTCTCATTGGTTTTGAAGAACATTTTTATTTCTGCCTTCATTTCATTGTTTATCC
The DNA here is from genome assembly GCA_036589455.1 of Ateles fusciceps. Lineage (NCBI taxonomy): Eukaryota > Metazoa > Chordata > Mammalia > Primates > Atelidae > Ateles > Ateles fusciceps. The sequence continues at coordinate 3,472,938 of JAZHEH010001063.1, forward strand.
CTTTGACATTCAGGAGCAAGTTGTTCAGTTTCCACATGATTATGCAGTTTTGGGTGCTTTTCTTAATCTTGAGTTCTAATTTGATTGCGCTGTGTTCTGAGAGACTGTTTGTTATGATTTCTGTTCTTCTGCATTTGCTGAGGAGTGATTTACTTCCAATTATGTGGTCAATTTTAGAGTAAGTGCAATGTGGTGCTGAGAAGAATGTATATTCTGTGGATTTGGGGTGGAGAGTTCTGTAGACGTCTATTAGGTCCACTTGCTCCAGATCTTATTCAAGTCCTGGATATCCTTGTTGACTTTCTGTCTCGTCGATCTGTCCAGTGTTATCAGTGAAGTGTTAAAGTCTCCCACTATTATTGTGCTTGAGTCTAAGTCTCTTTGTAGGTCATTAAGAACTTGCTTTATGTATCTGGGTGCTCCTATATTGGTTGCATATATATTTAGGATAGTTAGCTCTTCTTGTTGCATTGATCCTTTTACCATTATGTAATGCCCTTCTTTGTCTCTTTTGATGTTTGTTGGTTTAAAGCCCATTTTATCAGAGACTAGCATTGCTACCCCCTGCTTTTTTTTGCACTCCATTTGCTTGGTAAATCGTCCTCCATCCCTTTATTTTGAGTCTATGTGAGTCTTTGCACGTGAGATGGGTCTCCTGAATATAGCACACCAATGATACTTGACTGTTTATCCAGTTTGCCAGTGTGTGTCTTTTGATTGGGGCATTTAGGCCATTTACATTCAACGTTAATATTGTTACATTTGAATTTGATCGTGCCATTTTGTTACTGGCTGGTTGTTTTGCCCATTAGGTGATGCAGTTTCTTCATTGCATCATTGGTCTTTACCATTTGGTACATTTTTACAGTGGCTGGTACTGGGTGTCCCCTTCCATGTTTAGTGCTTCCTTCAGGAGCTCTCATAAGGCAGGTCTGGTGGTGATGGAATCTCTCAGCAATTACTTGTCCATAAAGGATTTTATTTCTCCTTCACTATGAAGCTTAGTTTGTCCGGATATGAAATTCTGGGTTGAAAGTTCTTTGCTTTAAGGATGTGAATATTGGCCCCCATTCCCTTTCTAACTTATACGGTTTCTGCCGAGAGATCTGCTGTGAGTCTGATGGTCTTTTCTTTGTGGGTGACTCAACCTTTCTCTCTCTGGCTGCCCTTAGGATTCTTTTCTTCATTTCAACCCTGGTGAATCTGATGATTATGTGCCTTTGGGTTGCCCTCTTCAGGAGCATCTTTGTGGTGTTCTCTGTATTTCCTGAATTTGAATGTTGGCTTGCCTTTTTAGGTTGGGGAAGTTCTCCTGGATAATATCCTGAAGAGTATTTTCCAGATTGGATTCATTCTCCCCGTCACATTCAGGTATGCCAGTCAAGCACAGATTAGGTCTTTTCACATAATCCCATAGTTCTTGGAGGCTTTGTTCATTGCTTTTCACTCTTTTTTCTCTAATCTTGCCTTCTTGTTTTATTTCATTGATTTGATCTTCAATCTCTGATATCCTTTCTTCTGCTTGATCAATTCAGCTGTTGAAACTTGTGTATGCTTCCTGAAGTTTTTGTGCTGTGTTTTTCAGATCCATCAAGTCATTTATGTTCTTCTCTAAGCTGGTTATTCTAGTTAGCATTTCATCTAACCTTTTTTCAAGGTTCTTAGTTTCTATGCATTGGGTTAGAACATGGTCTTTTAACTCAGAGAAGTTTGTTATTCCCCACCTTCTGAAGCCTGCTTCTGTCAATTTGTCAAACTCATTCTATGTCTTGTTTTGTTCCCTTGGTGGTGAGGAGTTGTGATCCCTGGGAGGAGAAGACGCATTCTGGTCTTTGATGATTTCATCATATTTGCACTGGTTTATTCCCATCTTCATGAATTTATCTCCCTTTGATCTTTGAATTTGGTGATTTTGGGAAGACTCTCTGAGTGGACATCCTTTCTGTTGAGGTTAGAGCTATATCTCCTGTATGAGGGGGTTTTTTGTTTTGTTTTGCTTTTTTTTTTTTTTTTTTTTTTTTGGCTATAGAGGTGCTGCTGGGCTTCCTAGGATTCAGTCAGGCTGCTCCATGGTCTTCCCCCTGGAGTTTGTTCACGCAGGTGAGATTAGCCCTGCCTTCCCAATGGTGGGTGTCTTTCCTTCCCTGAACTCAGATCTTCCCGGTTGGGGTCAAACTGGTATATTCACTGAGAAACTCTCTAGCATGCAGGCTTCAGTTTGTTGGATTTTGTTGGGGTAGGACCTGCCAGGCCATATGGCCTGTTTCCCTGCTTTCAACTCTGCCTCTTTCTGTGGGATGGGTAAGTCCGTCCTGTTGGCATAAGTTCAAACTTCCGCGCAGGTCTGTGCAGACAACTTGCAGTGCCAGGCAGGCTGGAGCCATCACTCAGATTTGCACGGACAACCTGCAGTGCCCCTCAGTCCTGCGGGGCTCTCATGGACCGTGGGTTGCAGGAGGGGATGAGGGAAGGGCAGGATCCGAATCGGAGCACCAAGGGGGTTAACTCCCCGACCCTCCAAGCCCGCTGCACTTTCTGGGGTGGGGACACGCCCTGCCCTGTCATGGTTCGCCCTCCCTGGGATGCTGTCGCCCTGCTTTGGCTCGCCTTCCCTGGGCTATTTTCACTGTCCTACCAGTCCCACTGAAATGAACCCAGCACCTCACTTGGAATCGTGGAGTCCTCTAGCCCTCTGCATCTCACTCGCTGGGAGCTGCACTCCAGTGTTGCCTCCTCTCAACCATCTTGGCAGAAGTCAACATGACTCTTAACAGAACATAATTATTGGAGCAGCTCAAAGATCCACCTCTGCTAGCCCGTCAGTGCTACTGAGCCTCTCCATCCTTGTTCTGGACACAAACTGAGAAGTCCAATCTCATCCTTCATTATTTTGAACCACTCCCAGGCAGAAGAGTCACTATCCATTGTGATCAAAAGAACACCCACTGGCAGACGAGCCACATGCCTTGGTGGTCCAGACTTCCGTGGCAATCTCCACAGTAGAGCCTATGCACTGGGTGCCTGGCATGCCCTCAGGAGTGGCTGGGACCATGGGCTGGTGCCAGTCAGGCAGTGGGACTCCTGGAGCTGGCAAGAAGAGCACGCCCAGGCGGGTCTGCGCTGAGCTGCAGCAAGCATGTCTTTTGTATTTCTATGCATAATGCTTTATTTGGGGTTTAAAGAAGAACAAAGATATATAGTCATGCCACATATATATATTATCATTATATACACCCACATATGCATTCTTCATCTTTTCTATTTTAATAACATTGCATCAAGGCTTTTCCCATATTATTATGCACTCTTCATGAAATAATTTTTAAGATGTAACAATTTATTGACCAAATATGCAATAGTTTATTAAACCATGCACAATGGTTACTATTTGATTTATTTCCATTTTGCCAGAATAAATAATGCTCTAATCAATATACTTGGGTATGTTTCCTTCTAGATACCTGAAGAAGTTTCACTAGGGAAGATTCCAAGACGTAAAATTGCTGAGGCATAAGATCGGACCATCTACAACTTTACTAAATACCAAATTGTCCTCTGAAGTAGTTTTTTCTATTTATACTCCTATCAGCAGAGAATTAAAATTTGTATTGTTTCATATCCTCATTAACGCTAGATAATGTCAAAATTTTTAAAAATCTGCCAAACTCATGGATGTGAAATGGTATCTCATTGCACTTTTATTTTCCCATTTCTTATTTACTAGTTTTGATATGTTTGTTGTCACTCAGGTCTCCTTTTTGGTAAATTTATCTATCTTTTGCCTATTTTTCTTTGTTTTTTTTCTTATAATTTGTAGTAATTCTATCTTTATTGTCAGTAATATTCACTTCAAATATCTTCTCCCACTCTGTGGTTTATCTTTAAAATTTTTATGTTACTTTACATTGTACAGAAGTTTTTCATTTCAGTATAGGCAAACTTGTCACTCTCTTACTTTAAGGTTAATATTTTATATCCCATAAAAGAAAGCCTTCCCTACTCAGACTGCATATTTTTTTCTAAAAGTATTAAGCTGTTTTTTACATCTAGAGTTTAATTTGTGTTTAATATGAAATCAAAATTGCATTTTATTTTTTCCTCAGGATATCTACTGTCTTGGCACCACATAATGAATAGTGCAACATTTCTCCATTGTTTTGTAATAGAACCTCTGTTAGGTTTCAGTTTCCTCTATATGCATTTATCTGATTCCAAGCTCTCAATTTCTTCCTTTTGTTTATCCCTTACTAATACCACAATATTTTACTTAATAGGTAATCGATATTTGTGTGATCTTATGTTCAGCAACCTTGCCAAATACTTCTACATATCTGTAGATTATCTTGAATTTCCACATGGACATTGACACACTTTCAATAAATACAGATAATTTTCCTCTTATCTCACAATTATGCTCTAATTTTATATTCTTGATTTTGCTTAGTATGACTTAGTTTTCCTGACTAGCTTTGTTGAAATATACACATATCTATACATGCTTTTCTATGTAATATCTATAAATATATACTATACATAAATATATAAATATGTATTTTATAAAATATACATTAAAATATTTTATAAATATATAAAAATGTACATATTTATATATTTATATTTTGCTTATAATACTTATAGCTACATATATATACATATAAAGCAATATATATATATCTTCTAAAAGATCAGATTTAAGTTTTTTGATTCCTATTTTAGTTTTTGTTTTCTATTAATTTCTGTAGCTTATTCTGTTGTACTTTTTTCAACACCTTAAAATAAAATTTTAATTCATTAGCTTTCATCTTTCCATATATATATATATATATATATATATACACACATGATCTTAAATATGACTCTTGGTACTTTTTAGCACCAAATTACTTTTATTGTTATTCCTTTGTATATGTTATACAATCTCTAACTATGATTTATTTTACCATGAACCATTTGGTTTAGTTTAGTTTTCAAACACATGGTAGTATGGAATGTCTTTTTCTTATCAATTGTTAATTTGTTTAGAAAAGTTTTTATTTACCATATGGATTGTTTTAGATTTGTTGAAATTTGCTTTTAATTGTACTACTCCATTTTTGTAAATATTTCATCTTCATTTGAAATAACCTATATTCCTTAATTGTGGGTCTGAGAATCTATATATTATCATTAGATCAAGCTTGTTAATCATGTTGTCCTAATCTTCTGTGTATTTACTAATTTTTGCTTTATGAGTTTTTAAAACAGTTTGTCACTTTCTACTTGTAATTCTTTATCTTTCTGCTTTATATGTTAAGAGGTAATTTATTTAGATACAAAAAGACTCAGTATGGTACATTTTCCTAATAAGCTGTTCTTTTTACCATTAAATAATGACCTTTTTTCTAATACATTTTTTCCCCCTCAAAGTCTATATTATTGATATTTGGTTGATAGCAGATGTAAAGACAACTCAAAATAAATTTTGATATGCAGCAAAACCAGTTTTCTTTCATTAGCATTCCATTTGCCTGGCATGTTATTTTCTATCCTTTTACAGTCAACATTTCTGTCTTTAAGTTTAAGGTGCCTCTTAAAAAACAGCTTGAGGCTGGGTTTTTTTTTTTTAATTAGATATAAGAACCTCTGATTTTTAACAAGTCAAATTAATCTATTTACATTTAATGTGAAATATTTGGCCTTCTTTTTACAATCTTACATATGATTGCTATGCTTTATCTATATGCTATGCTTTCTATTGCTTCTCTTTTTTCCTGTGTGCTGCTGTTATTGTTTCCTTGTCTGCCTTCTATTGGATTGTTTAATTTACTGTATTATTTCCCCCTTCTACTCTTTTGAAAGTCGTTCTTTTTTAAATCAGTGACCCTTAAATTTTTACCACGTTTGTCTTAAGAAGGTCTAAAGTTCACTGATACTTCTAACTTTATGCAAGTTGGAATTAATTCCTCACCACCATTTTTTTTCACAACAGAATCATTTATTTTTGTGTATTAACGTTATAAAGGTATAATATCAAAACAATTGAGTAAACCCTACAGGCCAGTGAGAGAACTCTAATTCCACTTACTCTCACGCAACTTCACCCAAAAACTATGGTCACAAAACATTCTGAAAGTGCAGACATCAGCATTTACTTTGTTCTTTCTGTAGACAAGCTCCTTAAGTTTTCCTACTTTACTGTGCATTACAATTCATGTGTCATGTTCAAGGTACAAAATTACATTTTTTTTTTTTTTTACTGTAAGGGCAAAGTAAGGAATTTTCAACAGTACCTTTGACTGTACAATAATTTTCTAGATAACTTTGGAACTTAACCCCCCACATAGAATGTGACTTCACAGTGATATATTTTTTTCTTTTATCAGGCCGACTAGAAGATCCATAAACAATTAGATTTTTAAAAGAAAAGCTAAAATCTATACCTTGCAGGAATAAAGGTTACATTGCAGATTCCCAAAGACATATAATCAGTCAAATGACCCATTCAATTGTAAGTTTTAGTGTTCCCTTTATTTTGAGTGTCTTTATTCAAATAAGTCGCAACTTTATTGTTCAGAGAAATAGTCTCTGAATTAAAATCAATGAAAAATTAGAACGACTATTTCTGTTTTTGAGTCTTGGCTCCTCTTTTGATGCAGGATTTTTTGCTTCTTAAGTTCAGCTAAAATCCGGTTCTTGTGTCACAACCAGGAAAAAATAGGGTACGCAGAGACACTGAAAGGTGAGGAGAGCAGCATTTATTAAAGAAAGCTCTCAGAGAAAAAGGGGGTCCTGCCAACAGGCTCCCACCTCACAGACTGAATACCAGGCCACCACACATGAGCTGAAAAGGCCAGGCTTCTCCCCACTTTAAAGGCATGGATTCCAGGTGGGTCCACCCCATTGTCCCAGTGCACAGGCAGGCCCTTAGTCTGAGCCACTCCACACTAATTTATTTCCCTTACTATGCTCGTGACAAGGGATAAAATTTTTCACTATGGGCAAGTTTAGGCAAATTCCCTATGTACAATGACCTGGGCGGCATTTGGCTGTCTTCTCTATCACTTTTACGAGATGTATAACCTTTTTAAAAATGTTTACAGCTTATTTTATTTTACTGTATTGTGGCAAGAACACTTAACATGAGATCTCTTAACAAATTTTTAAATGTACAATAAATTATTGTTGACTGTAAGTACCATGTTGTTCAGCAGATCTCTAGAGCTTATTCATCTCGCTGGAATGAAACTTAATGCCTGTTGGTTACTAACTCTCCATTTGTCCTTCCACTCCATTTATTTTATTTGGTAAAATTATTTCCCTTCAAATTCTTTTTTATTTTTAATTGTGGTAAAATATATATAATAAAAATTACCAACTTAAATATTTTTAAGTGTGTGGTTTAGTAGTGTTAAGTACATTCACATTGTTGTGTACCCAATCTCCCAAACTCTTCATCTTGTAAAACTGACACTCTGTACCCATTAAACAACAACTACCCATTGCTCCCTTCCCTCAACATCTAGCAATCATCTTCTGAGAAAGTGGCTCAGAGTAGTCTGAAGAATGTGAGAGATGCAAAATTATCAGACCCAGAGAGCCATGAGTGTAATACTTCAGTCGCATCCCCCGCACCCAGGCCCCAGGGTAATTGTTTAAAAAAATTTTTTTTTCATTCCTTCCCTGTAGTTTCAGACTAGCTGATAAATTACCTAAAATGTTACCACACATTGCACAATGTGACTCTCACCCAGTATCTTCATGTTCCTAGAATTTGTGATAGAAAGAAAAATGTACAGCCAATTGATAGGTTATGTTATTTTATAAATTCTTGGTAAACAACTTAGGAACTCCTCCCTTATTTCTCTTTTTTTCCTTAAAAAAAAAAAAGGAATAAAGACCACTTGTAACTGCTTTTAATCAGAGCATATACTGAGGGCAACTTGAATCTATGATTTCCAGGCTGCAGTCCTCACCTTTGGCTTAAATTAACTCTCTACTTAATCTGTGTCCTTCAAGAATGGCTTGATGCCATCCTTGTGGTAATGAGTGAGTTCTTAGTCTATTAGTTCCCATGAATATTGATTATTAAAGGAAGAGCCTGGCACCTCCCCCCACAATCTCCCTGTTTCCTCTCTCGCCATGTGATCTCTGCATATGCTAAATGTGCCTCGGTTTCTTCCTCTTTGCCTGAGATTCTTCCCTTGGGTCAACATTTTTGGTGTAGTCAGCAAAATTCAGAGCAACCTTCCAAACACCCAGTGTTTCCTCTCAGACTCAGTGTGACTCAGTACCAGCACAAACCCATTGCATTCTTCTAACTCCAGATATTTCACTGGGTGCAAAAGTGTGAGGGCTACATTTTGTGTGAGCTTCTTTTTCAAACTCTCTCTTTTCTTTAAGAGCAAAAGTTTCCATCTCTTTCTTCAAACAGGAGATTCAGACAGACAGCCCTGAAGAGAATTTTTGCCCTTTACACCTGTGCCTCACAGCAGGTTTGGGTTACAGTATTGGTAGTCTCGCATGGGTGGTTTCACTTTTTCCGGGATGCCTAAAATTAAGTAGTGTCTTAGTCCATTTAGTGTGACTCTAAAGGAAAACCTGAGGCTGAGTAATTTATACTAAAAAAAAAAAAGTTTATTTGGCTCACGATTCTGATGTCTGCAAAAGTTCAAGATGGGGCATCTGCGTCTGGTGAGGTGCACTCATGGTGAAGGCAGAAGAACTTCTTTAAGCAAGCATCAGTATGTTTAAAATTCAGTCTCTTTAAAAATAACTCTTTATTTCCCTGCATCTTGAATACTTTATTTGAATACAGAATTTTAAGTTAACAGTAATTTTCCCCTTGGCACTTTGAAGATAATATTCTGGCATATACTATAACTGGTGAAAGAAGTTTTCTATCCAATGCTTCTATCTAAATGGCGCTTTTAAAATAAGTAACTATCTTTTCTTTTTATATTTAAGATTTTTCTCTGAGGTTCATATTTTTATGTTCATGAGAATGGCTCAAGGTATTTATAGGTATGCATGTATATGTATGACTTGTTTTATTTTTATTATTATTAAACTCATTATAATTTCTCTACATATAGATGTGTGCGGGTATGTATGTATGTGAGTTTTGTTCTTATTAAATTCATTGTAATTTCTGGATCTAAAAACTAGAGGTTTTTTCCATTCTGGAAAAAAAATAGATATTATGTCTTTGAATATTGGCTGTTTATTTTTTATTCTGGAACTCCTATTAAACATATGTTGGGTTTTGGCCATTCTCTATGTGTCTTAACTATTCTTCCATATTTTCATACTTTATCTTTCTGGTAAAGTAGTAGATTAGAGAATTTTTCAGCAAATGATTACTCCCTTCCTCTCCCACAGAGGAATGTACTTCCCTGATATTGAGGTCCTGCCTAGTTAGGCGTGTCTTTTGACCTCTTTCTGCAATGAGAACATGACTCAGCTAGCCTCTGGTTTAAAGAGGATAGAGAGATGTAGAGCAGACCAGAACCTGACCTAAAGCTCAGAGAACAGCTGAGTCTTGCCAAGACCAGACAATCTCCAGCTAACCAAAAATGCATGAGTAAGAAATATGTATACATTATTGTATGCCACTAGCACTTTGGGTGTTTTGAAAGGTAGAAAAATTGGGCTGATTCAGAATTTGGTGTATAAAGTATAGTGCTGCCATAATTTAAAATCTAAAATACGTGGCATTGGCCTTGGGAATGGGCAGCAGGTAGTAATGTAATTGTTACAGGAGGCTGGAATAATGACAAGCAGTGTTACATAGTGGCAAAACATCTGGTAAAACTGTCACCTGCAATAATATGGAATACAGAACATGCATCTAGTTAACTTGTGAATTTGGATGAGGTGATTTCAAAGAAGAATGTTGAAAAGCTGGCTGCTGCTAGCTGCCTTTGAAAAAGCACAAGAAAGTGGTGAGCTCAAAAAGAACTGCCTAGGTTACAAACAGAATTGAGAGGAAATAGAGAGTTTAGAAATACCGAAAATTGTAGGCTTAAAAATGAAACTGTTTCTCAACAAATCCCAATCTCAAAGAAAAAGTAAATTTAGGCCACTGCCAGGGTAAAGACCAAAACAAGGGTGTGGCTGCAACACCATTTGTTAAACCTTGGGAAACGTTAAGGTGGTGGTGCAGGTCTGGTGCCCTGAAAGCGGATGCTGAGGTGTAAAATAGCCTGTAAAGAAGTGCTCTCAGGATCAACATTTGCAGAAGAAAGGAAGCAAGCAAGATTGAGTAGAGAAAGAAAGAGCACTGTAATAAATTTATAAAAAGACTTAACCAACCCGCTGAAGCTAGATTGCTCCTCAGAGTTGTTCCAAATAGAGGAAATGAAGCCAAGTCTTTAAAACCCTACATCAATTAGTTATTGCATACTAGCTGCCCCCTGAAGAGAGCATGAACTACACACAGGGTGCCTCTTTTCTGTTGGGAGTAATTCCCAAAGAAGACTGACAGCTGAGATCAGTAGAAATCCCAGCGGCTGGAGGAATAAACTCTCTCGTCATGAAGGATGATGTTCATGGCACAGCACATCTTCCAATTCAATTCACCCCATGTTCCACTCAGATCTACACTTTTGTAAAAGTTTTTGAAGCAGCTCCAGAACTCAGGAAGAAAGTTAGAAAGACACATAGATTCCAAAGTTGCAAAGACCAAAAGTGATATTCAATATATGCTTCCTGATCTACCATTCTAGAGTTTCCTTACTTTGACTAGCTCCTCTGCTGGTCTTGTTGGCTTACCTGGTGGAATGACCCAGTCGCTTATCCTTGAGAGCCACCATACCTTTCTCAATTACCAATACAGTCAATTTACTGTCAAAGTTGTGCAAGGGCATACCAAGAGATGCCAAATACATTCCTTTTTGCCATCACTGTAGAAGAGCAGCCTGACCTCCTCCTAGTATTTAGAATGATAAACATGCCAGGATGGTGACCGCTCTCATTGCCTGATCCTTTGGCACCAGAAGGAAGAAGTGCTCCAGTGACAGCCAGAGTTTAAAGTTCAATAGGCCTCTTTCTATGTCTCCTGGTGGAAATGTTCACCCTTTGGGAACCGTACTTCTAAACCAACAAATCCCAGAGCTATGGAGATGAGTAGCAAAAAATCCCCAGTTGGGTCACTGACAATGATGGCAAACAGGACCACCTCGACTTCTACCTTTTGATTCCCATATCCATAAATTCTACTTGTTGGGAACACAGCAACATATCCTGGCCATTGATTCAGAGGGTATACAGCAAAGGGTATTGTCTCTAAGGTGACATTTAAGCTGATTCTTCAATAAGCCATCCTGTTGCTCTGCCCGCCCAGCAGTTGTTTACAGTCTGGGTGGAGTGATATGTGAAAGAATCAGTGAATCATATGATCATGTGCTCACTACCACATCGCTTTTGCAATAAAATGAATCCTTTTGTTTGATGTGATATTATGGAAGATCCTGCGTCATGAGATCAAATACTCCATAAGTATAGTGGAAGTGGCTGAAGCAATATTGGCAGGAAAGGAAAATCCGTATCTGTAATATATATCAATTCCAATTAAGATGAATCATTGCCCCTTACATGAAAGAAGGGATCCATGTAATTTACTTGTTATTTGATTCTCCTCTATGGATGATTCCATATCAAGGCCTCAACATTGGTCTCTTTTCCTGACAGGCTGAACATTTGGCAGCAGCAATAGCCAGATCACTGTTGGTAAGTGGGAGCCCATGCTGTGGGGCCACCCCTGTCATGGTGACTACTCCATTCTTGTACCCATTGTTCCAGCTTTGAGGATAGAAGCTAGGAGATGGCAACCGTTGGAGTCATTCGGTTTATTTGGTACCTCTTTTGTGGTATGTGCTTTATGGTTGGTGTTCACTTGTAACATAAAAATCTTTATACTTTGTGCCCAGTCCCATAGGTCCATCCACATACTTTCTCCTCAGACTTCCTAGTCCTAAATTTTCTGATATTTATTCTTTCAGGCCCTTGACCAAGCTTTTGTTTTCCCACTCAAAGTGGAAGAGCAGGTGTATCTTCCAAAGCTCTGCTCACTCGGAGGACTTCTTCTGACTGAAGTCTTTTATGGCCATCCAGTAGTAATTTTATAGTGTAGAAACTATCTCTTTTTTGTCTTGCATCCACATACTGAACCACTAACAAATAAACCTTTAGTTTTTTTTTCTTGTACTGTAAAATGGTCATAAGGAATCAACCATGCAATTATAAGTATGAACTTTGATGGAGTGTATCTATTACAAGTGGTATTTACTAGATCCTTTCATCTGGATAAAAGGGGTCTCTGAATAGGAACATGGACCAACGGAAGCTTGATGTACTCAACGTATCTGTAATTAAATGTATAAACTGAGATAACTGCATTTAACTGTATTGGTCAGGGTTCTCCAGAGAAACAGAAACAGTAAGTGATTATTTATTTATTATAGGAATTGGCTCATGTGATTATGAAGGCCTAGATATCCCACAATCTGCCATCTGCAAACTAGAGAACAAGGAAAGCCAGCAGTATAACTCAGTCTGACTCCAAAGACCTGAGAGCCAGGGGAGCTAGTAGTTAATATCTCAAATCAAGTACAAAGGGCTGAGAATCAGGGAGCTGATGGCAAAGGTCACAGTCTGGGTTTGCCTTGTTATAATGCTGGTTCTTCGCAAAACCTATGTTGGAAGCCAGTACCCAATATTATAGTATTAAGAGGTAGGTCCTTTTAGGAAGTGTTTAAGTCATGAGGGTTCTGCCCTCATGAATGGGATTAGTACCTTTATAAAAGAGGTTGAAGGGAACTGCCTTGCCCATTCCACTGTGTGAAGACATCCCATTCCCCTGCTTCTGCCAAGTGAGGACTAAAGAAACAAGGTATCATCTGTGGAGCAGAGAGTGAGCCCTCAGCAGATGTCAAATTTGCAGTGTATTGATCTTGAACTTCCCAGCCTCCAGAACTGTGAGCAATAATATTTGTTGTATATAAACTGTCCAGTCCTAGGTACTTTGTTATAGTAGCTCAAACAGACTAAAACAGGGTTCAGAGGGCCAACAACCAGGAGCACCAATGTCCATGGGCTGGAAAAGTAATGAAATGGCCAGTCTTCATAATGAAGACTTGGGCGTGGCTGTTGCTTCCTGTATCATGCTACTTTTAGAGCTCACTGCTAAAAATATCTTCCATACTTTTGTCAACTAGGAGTCCAGAGAATATATCTTATTAGGTCCCATTTGTTATAATTGTTATCCATAACGTAACATGCACCTGCGTAATGCTGTAGGAGATAGACATAGTGACCAATTTTAGGTCTGAACGTATTTTGTTTCGTTTTAATTTCCTTAAGGTAGGCTGTTCAACTACTTATCCGCAGCTATAACAAATTACCATCAACTTAGTGACTGAGACAACAGTATTTCTCTTACATTTCTGTAGAAGTCTGACATAAATCTTACTGTGCTAACAATCAAGGTGTTAGCAAGGCTCTGATCCTTTTTGGAGACTTTAACAGATAATTCATTTCCTTGCCCTTTCTAAATTCTAGAAGGCTTCCATATTCCTTGGCTCATGGCCCCTTTATTCTATCTTCAAAGCCATTCTCCCATAGTCACATCACTCTGTGGCCACAGACAGGAAAGTTTTTCCTACTTTTAAGGATTCGTGTGATTAGATTGGACCAACTGAATAATCCAGGAAAATCTCCCCATTTCAAGTTTAATCTTAATCACATCTGTAAAGTTCCTTTCGCCATTTAAAGTAATATATTCATAGGCTCTGGTATTAGGACATAGTCCCCTTTGGAGAGCCACTCTTCTGGCCTCCATGATTTAAGTCGACATGGCTAAGCCCAAAAGTCCAAAATTCATCTTTGATCTGTTATGTATCTATGTTTGTGATTACAGAACATTCATAAGCATTTAAAAATATTTTTGTACGATATTCTTCCATCAGCTTCCAAATACATTCTTTTATCCCTAAGAATACCTTCACACAAAAGACTGAGTAAACCCAGACTTTAAATATTATCCTTCTTAACCTCTTTAGTAACTGTTTTTCTTTGATATGGGTCACTACTAATTTTAACACAGGTGTTAGTGTTATTGCATAACAACTTTGTGATCTTAATTTGTTTAGAAAATCAAATTTAGAAGCTGCTCTGGTCTAAAAGAGGCAAATATTTTATAAATCATTGCTACTATATGTTAAGCTCTAATATGAGTTTCACATTCATTATTTTATTCACCTTTGAATGAATCCTATAAAAGAAGTCTAGTATCCTTATTTTACAGATGAAGAAACTAATGTTTCCAGTATCACAAAACTAGTAAGTTATCAGAGTAGGGCATAAAAATATACAACTTTTTGACTCTAAAATGCATACTGTTTTTACTATATCCTTAATAAATTCCCACTGAGTAAGTTAACTTATCTGTAGAGGTGTACTATTATATCCAGCCCATTTCATGAATTTCTCATGCTGTAGAAATCACATCCAATGTATTACATAGAAGCCTTGGGCCACTAATAATTCTAGAAATGCATAACTGACATAGTTCAAGACGACATAGACAGAATCAGACTGGCTAGGAACAAAAATCAATGGTAAATATTTTTATGAAATCACTAGACTTGTTTTTTTATTCATTGTTGGTGTCTTCTAATTTGACCTAAATCTACTGTGTGGTCTATAGTGTCCTGTTGCTTAGTGAAACCTGGAAGACATTATAAAGAATACCTATTTAATGTTTCCATCAGCCCTGAAACATAAATATATTCTTGAAGACATGCTATTATATTGTTCTAAGACTCTTTATTATATTGTTCTAAGACTCTTTGTAATTTAAATCCTTTTGCTATCTCAGCCAAAATGAAGTGAAGGATTGTCCAAACAGAAAGTCTGAATAATTCAGTTTCTCTTGGGAGAAAACAAAGTTAATCTCTCTGGAATCTGTTTAGCTTCAGAATCACTGGTTCATTGAACAACTCTCTACTTCACTTTGGTAATATAGATTTCCAAGATCCATGGGCATAAAATAATTATTTTCAAACTTTTGAATGAAACAGATTTAAAGTAAAATGGATCAAGTATATAACATTAAGATATTTTGTTTAATTAAACTTGTCCATTTAAAACAAAAGATCAAAAGATCAGCATATTTTTTAAATGAATAAAAAATTTCAAAAAATGATCAGCATATTTGAAATGATTTTTTGTTTTCTAAAGTGCATTCATTATTATGAGGCTTAAGAAAGACCCCAGAGGCTGCTTAAACATTTCAATATTTTTCATGTAGAGGGTCTTTATCAACTTTGAAATCTGTCAATAAATATAAATAACAAGTAAAGAAAATATAAAGTAGGCAGATTTTTCCTACTATGAACTTTGATTTGACCTATATCACTTTTGGTTGCATGGGATGAATTAAATCTTTCTTGAAAATTTCCTATATACATATACATACATACATACATACCATATACATACATTTAATTTTTAAATATCCAGAACCCACAGAATATATACTATGAGTATTAAGGATTTTTTTTTAATAATTCTAGACCTGTCAGATACTTGATTTGCTTATCAATTCAAATCAATTTAGTTCTGGCCAGGCACACTGGCTTATGACTATAATCCCAACACTTTGGGAGGCTGAGGCAGGTGGATCACTTGAGGTCAGGAGTTCGAGACCTGCCTGGCCAACATGGTGAAACCCCATCTCTACTAAAAATAAAAAAATCAGCTGGGCTGGTGGCTTAACGCATGTAATCCCAGCTACTCAGGAGTCTGACGCATGAAAATCACTTGAACTTGGGAGGCGGAGGTTGCAATGATCCGAGATCATACCACTGCACTCCAGTCTGTGCCACAGTAGAGCAAGACTCCATCTCAATAAATAAATAAACACAAATCAATTTAGTTCTATCAGCATGTAGTGCGAGTTCACTACAGGGCAGATTGATAGCAAATTTCATGGTAGAGTCAGCTTTCTAGCATGCTTTATGGACTTCTTAAAAAGAGGATAGGCCGGGTACGGTGGCTCACGCCTGTAATCGCAGCACTTTGGGAGGCCGAGGTGGGTGGATCACCTGAGGTCAGGAGTTCGAGACTAGCCTGGCCAGCACGGTGAAACCCTGTCTCTACTAAAAATTCAAAAATTAGCGGGGCATGGTGGCAGTCACCTGTAATCCCAGCTACTCGGGAAGATGAGGCAGGAGAATCGCTTAAACCTGGCAGACGGAGGTTGCAGGGAGCCGAGATAGCACCCTTGCACTCGAGCCTGGGAAACAGAGTGAGACTCTGTCTTAAAAATAAAATAAAATAAAAGAGGATATAAAGTAGGAACCTAGATTAATTAATTTGTAGACTTTATGCCCATGCTAAAATTAAACTTTCTAGATCCTACAGGACAGAAAATATAATTTTGTTTGCTCTAATTTTTTAAATTTAGACCTTTAATTAGGATAGACAGTTCAACAGTCCCACAGCTCCTTATTATACCCAAAAGATTTGCTTCACCCATTTACATTAGCTGTATCTAACCCTGCAAGTATCTGAGTTTCAGCCCCCAAAATCTAATCACTTTATTTTATAATAAGAAAACAAATTGTCACACAGATTAAACAACTTAGCCAAGGTTACCAGCTAGCTAATGGCACTAAGCCAGAGTCAAAATCCAAGTATAGTGGCTCTTTGCAAAAGGCAGTGTGTTCATCTTACTGTATTTTCATTCTCTTTATCAGAACTTAACATTTGTCTGAAATAAGGACCCTCTGTAATTTTTTTTAACTTTCAAAACTGCCTCATGGCACTTACAATTTTTATTCATATCACAGGTTTCAAAATATCATTAACAGATTAAACACTTTACTACATGCTATTTTGGTGTTTGCACTACTCCCCCGCCTTTCCACTGCCTTTTAGCTACTCTGAGAGCTGGTAAAGAGAGATGAGAATTATACAATTACATAAGATAAAAGCATGAAAGGTTTAGAGGAGTGGTGAGTAAGAATGAGGGGGTGGTAGGGTTGTGGGTGGAAATAACTGTAGAGGAAGGACAAGGAGAAGGAAAAACTGAGACAGTGGTTCCTGAATATTAAAGACAAGAAAAGTTGAGAAATAAAGACATCCAGGTCATCAAACATTGTTCTTTTATGGGGTGTGCTGATCGGTAAGTAGGTAGGTAGGTAGGTAGGTAGATAGATAGATAGACAGACAGACAGATAGATGTGTGTGTGCATGTGTGTGATTTGCTAAGTACACTCAAAGTGTGTGTGTGATTTGCTAAGTACATTCAAATTTCAGGCAGAGTTTCCCTTCGGTTCATGTAGCCAGTCCCACACAAAATTATAAAGTACGGAAAGCTTATCTTGGCATTCTCCTTTGTGCTTTCCTCCATTAAACTGTATTACAAAATGCAGTTCTTTTCTTTTTCTCTGGTTCACCCCAGGCTGAAAACTGGCTCTCTTTGACACTTTAGTGTTAAGCCTGACTCTCTCCTGAAGTATTTTACACTTGAAGTCCCATCTCTTAACTGTTGAGTAAAAGAACCTCTCTTAAAGGAATTGTTTAAACATCAGTAAGTAGAGAGGTTTGGAATTATTAGAGGGTAAAGAAATCCTTCCTAGAGAATCTCTAATTTCACAACCGTGACATTACAAGGTCCAGCTTGTTCATATCAAGCCTAATGTCTAAAGTACTCAGCATACTCAACTCTCTAGGTTAAGTTTTAAATTGACAAGAAAGGTACAGAGAGTCTGAGAAGGTAATAACAATCACGAAGCAAATTGTACATTCATCAAAAGTTAACTACAGAATGCATCAGTGAAGACATTCATTCTAAATGAGCAGAAAAATCCCTTATTTATATTCAGTTATCTGTGATTAAGGTGAAGTAGCTTTTCTCATCAATTTATCTACTTAATTATTCAGTAGGGATGTGGACCTTACCCAATTTATGAACAATATCTTATTTATCTTCATAATTGAGAGAAGCACCAGTAAAATAAGCAGAATTTCCCTAAATTGATCAACTGAGGTCACTAAAAAGTTGATTGCTATAAACAAAACAACAAAGGTCAATAGAAAAATAGAAGTTTATCCAAACTTCCCAGATTCTGTAGCCAAATTGCCTGGTTTCAATTTGGGTTCTGCCACTTACTTGCCTCAATTCCAAATCTATTGATTTGAAATAATAATAGTACCTACATCATGGGAATGCTGTGAGAATTAAGTTAGTACTTTAAAGTGTTTAGAACCATGCTAGGCACTCTGTGTTTGCTAAATAAAATACTGTAACAGAATTTTATCTCTTTCTTGACTCTGATGGCAATTAGTTAGGTCTACAAAATGGCCCCAGAAATCAAATTGGCATTGAATTCAAATTGGCATTGAATTTACACATCTATATCCAGTTAACTTGCTGTCTTGATCATGGTGCAAGTGAAGAAAATATTACCTTACTTTGTTGTATGGTTGTAGGTGTCAATACTTCAAAAAATGCATTTTCTTTTAAGGGAAATTGGACATTAGGGTATGAGTGATTTATTGCTACTTGTTATGTTATGTTTATAAAATGAAGGAGAGCACAGTTTTGCCTTTAAAGCCCCTGACACTTTTTTTAATAGACTTATTGAAGTATAATTCACATACTGTACAATTCACCCTGTCATCAATAAATGATACTAGTGTTTACTGAATGGCTGTTATGTCCCAGGCAATAAACACACATTGTTTCATTTAATCTTCATAAAAATCCTTTAAGGTAGATATTATTATACTCAATTTTATGATTAATTAAAGGGTAAGAACTTTGCAGCTAAAGGTTGAAGTGAGGTTTCAACTTACGTCCATGTGGCTCCAACATATGTTTTCCATATTATGCGGCTTCCCTTCACAAAATTAGTTTGTTCTCTTTCAGAGAGTGACTGGAAAAAGGGGAAAATCTGACTTTTAGAGGGTAGCTGTGGTTAGAGAAACTCTTAATCTTTTAACCTGTCAGGAGAAATCCAGAAATAGCAGTCACTGAAAGCTTTTTTAAAACTCTCAGTTCAAGGTTGGCTTGATAATGGAAAACAGTATTATTATCCAGAAATAAGCAATCATAATCATAATACTGATATACGCAAATCATAATGCCAATATACACTACTTTCACTTGGAAGGATTCAGCTTTTCCTAGTAGCGTAACTACACTTACCTTTATTGCATTCTCACCAAATGAGTTAGGGTTTAAAATGGGGAAACAAGAGAAATGATGCGGGGATTCTAGACCATCTTTTAGACTTCTGACATCAATATGGTATGTTAAAAGCAAACCCCTAGACATCATGCTCGGGAATACTTAAGCAACTTTGCCACAATTCATTTATTAAACAAATATTTAGGTGATTTATTCATGTCGAGGAGTACTGTGCTAACCACCAAGCGTACAGAGGTTAAAACAAAAGATGAACCCAGTTCCAGCTCTTAAGGAGTTTACATCTTAGTTCAGGCTTTCATAAGAAGAGGCAGTGAGTGTGCTATATTATATAGCACGTAGGTTCTGGAACCAGCCTCTCCTCTTACCTCTCCACCTGCTGTGTGACCTTGGCATCTGATTTTTAAGCGACTCAATTGTCTAATTTGAAACATAATCGTTGACTTCAAATTAAAGACAGTATGATCTAGTTTCATTTCAGGTGTACACCCTAGGAAGACGAGGTTAAGAAAATGTTACTCTCTTACATGAAGAGGGTTTCTCACACGTTTTCTTCCTTTAGTATCTGGCATTATTCAATACTGTCCATATTCTACTCCGTGTTCACCGCTGAACTGGGACTTGTTTTTCACTGCAGCTTAGTCTTCTGGGTGTGCCTGGGGGAGGAGCCACGAAGAGCCTATAAAGGGGTCCCACCTACAACGGGAGTAAGAGCGCTGGAAGGAACCCAGGAAGGGCATGGAGGCCAAGCGTTCGGTTTCGGGATGTTTTTTGTGGGTGCCCATATTCACCGAGCTTGGGTTCTGCTATTTGTAACGAAAAGCCCAGTCATGGAGCTGCTAAATTTTCTGCCATATCTTAGCCGTCTCCACGCCCCCTGCCCCACCCTACCTCACCCTCAAGCGTGAGTGAATGCGCAAATAAGGGTTTTCAAGGCGTCAGTGGGAAAGAGGGAGGGGAAGGCAACGCTGAGGATGAGAGGACTGGGCGGTGGCATCGCTCTACCGAGAGAGAGCAGCAGCCCTCGGCGGCGAGGAGAGTTAAAACCTGGCCGTCCCGGGCCGGAGGAGGCCAAGGCAAGATGCTGGACGGGCGGGACCGATGGGGGCAGCAGACCACGGCCGCGCACCCAGCCCGTCCCCTGCGCTTCCTCTTGTCCCGGGCACCACCCCCCGCTTCCAGTGCTTTTTGGTTTCGACCGGCCGACTGGGAGGGGCCGTGGGACGCCATTCCCATAATGCTCTGGGGCGTGCCGCCGCCGTCTCTGCCACCTCCCCTACCGCTAGTGGAAGAAGATGGCGGAAGGCGGAGCGGCGGATTTGGACACCCAGCGGTCTGACATCGCTACGCTGCTCAAAACCTCGCTCCGAAAAGGGGACACCTGGTAAGAGAAAGGGGTTGAGATGTTCGCGGTTCCCCGAGGATAGTGGAGAAGTGGGCGGGAGCCGCGAACTGGTGTCTTTCGCTAGTGACAGGTGCGGGCAGGTCCGGCGGCGGCCGCCCTGGGCAGCAGGATTTTGGCTGGTTCTGAAATGCTGGGGCAAAGGCTGGACTCCACATGAGGGTTAGGGTTCGTGGCTTGCCGGGGCACGCTGAAAGGTATCCGGGGAGCGGCGGCGGCGGCGGCGGCGGCTCTGACTCGTGCGGTTCTCTTCGTCCTCCTTCCTTCCGTAGTGCCGCTCCCACCTCAGGCCTTCCCGAATGATAGATTATAGTGGTTCGGCTTGAGTCTTATAAACGCTGTTTTGACAGGTCCGGGTGCTGCGGCTTATCATGGTCTCACCGGCTTAACTTCTCTGTTCGTTCATTTCCTTTCCTAGAATTGTCGGCGTCCAAGTTCCCTTTTATTCTGATTCCTGTAGTCTTCCGGGAGGCAGGCTGCAGGATGTTTGTGGTCTGTATTACACAGGTGGCATGTCAGGGCTCCACATAAGAGAAACCCTAATTTCCAGTTCCTTGTCAAAGGAGGGAGAGGAGTAGGGAACCTTAGGCTTCTGAGAGACCACGTGGTCTTGTGCTTTAGTGGTGGCTTGATAGAAGCCGGCAGCGTTTCTGTTGGAAGTGCAACCCTTCCCTTCTGTTTAAAGAATAACATAGGCCTGCAAAAAGTAGATAAGTCCACTTGAGGCTTAACTGACTGCTAATATTCAAACTTGTGGAATACCAAAGGCTATACATTTAAAATGCTTAAGGATGTATGTGGAGATGTTCACACTTGTCGGCCATATCAAGTGGCATCTAGAATAACTTAAATATATGAATATGTAACATAATTTAAAAGTCCTTATTTTTTTGGGAAGGTTACTGTGCCTCTTCATTATAATAAAAAATATTTTCACTTCCCGCTGTTACCATAACAGTATATAATTTATGGAATGTTTATTTCATATTCTTCAGTATGACGTAGTGGAAGGAGCAGTAAGATTTAAACCTGAGTTATGTCACAGTTCCACCACTTAACTTGCAATATGACTTTGAGGAGAGTTAATTTAAATCATTGCGCCTCAGTATCTTTATCTGTAAAATGGACAGTAATTTTGTTATAGGGATTTTATCTTGATTTGTTTAAATATTTTAAAAATTTCATATTTATGAGATATTAAATTTTAGTAACCTTCTTATCTCTGCTCTTTACTCCTGACAAAAAGCTGTGATACCGGGATCATTTTCAGTTAAACTAATAGGTGGCAGACTTAGGACCTTAATTTGATCTAAGTCTTAGTCTCTTTCTTTTTTGGTGGGCTATATGCTGTGTTTATATGATAGAAATCCCCAAGGATGTAAATATTTACTTGTTTCATTATATCAAAAAATAGTATCTTCAAATGACTTAATAATAGTTATTGTTGGCCTGGCAGGGTGGCTAATGCCTGTAATCCTAGCACTTTGGGAGGCCAAGGAGGGAGGATCATTTGAGCTCAGGACTTCAATACCAGCCTGGGCACCACGGTGAAATCCCTTCTCTACAAAAATACAGAAAATTAGCTGGGCGTGGTGGCCTGCCTGTGGTCCCATCTACTCAGGAGGCTGAGGTGGGAGGATTGCCTGAGCCTAGGAGGCAGAGGTTGCAGTGAGCTGAGAACACGCCATTGCACTCCAGCCTGGGTGACACAGTGAGACTCTGTCTCAAAAAATTTTTTTTCCAAAGAGAGCATTCGATAACCCGTAACTTTATTTGTAACTTATTAACTACCGTTCCTTAAATAGGTTCCTAAAATACTTGTATGTACCTTAAGCAAATTACCTTTTTGTCTCAGAAGAAACCACCATGTATCCGAAAATTGTTTTTAATTCATTCTACGCTATACAATTCTGGTTAATTTATCTCTGTCCTATAATCCCTAAATTCTCAGTCTTGTTTATGGTTTTCTGATCTCTTGCTGGAATTGAAATACAGATCAACAAATATCATTTTGAGACACTGCTTTACTCCTTATACAAATCAGTGCTACTTTTCTCTCAGTTTCTAAAAAGGTATTACTCTCTTGTATTAATTTTGATTTACTTCTCAATATAAAGTCTAGAACCAAATATAAAGTAAGTTTCTCTTCATCTCACACTTGTGTAACTCACTTTCATTTCCAGAAAATCACTTTTTAGTGATTCACTGCTTACAAATAAACAGAAACTGCAGTATTCACACAGAATCAAATAAATCTTTATACTTGCCTAGGTATGGAAGTTAGTTACCCGAGTCATCAGAAGACAGTCATTATCTGCAAAGTGCTCAAGAGCTAATAAGTGAAATTTATTCACTGTGATGCATTTGACTATAACTTCAAACATGTGTATTAAACTTAGAAGAACAAACTTATGGTAGACCCACTACTTTTTCTCAACAGCCCAATCAGTCTATCCTAGATAGTTACATACATATGCCACGACAATATTCCATATGGCAAATTTCAAATAACCTAATTCAAAGATTAAAGTAAATTATTACATATCCCAACCACTTCTGTACTTATAAGTTCATAACCAAATTTATACTTATCAAATTATTCTCTTTAAAACTCTAAACCAAAATTTTACAGGTTTCACTAGCTAATTTGCAAATAAACTGGCTCACGTATAAACCAAACTGGTTTCTGCAACTCCCAGTAACATCTTTCTCTTGCATTTTTTTTCCTTTAAATAAGAGAAAATATGAGGATAAACTTGCACATTTTGCTTGTATCTAAATATGTGGTCCTCAGTTTACTTTTATTTAAAATGAAAGCACCTAAATGAATCAAATTTATGAACCTCTTGTATTTAGTTGTGGTTCATACTTGCAATCCTAGCACTTTGGGAGGCCAAGGTGAGAGGATCAGTTGAAGCCAGGAGTTCAAGATCAGCATGGGCGATACAGTAAAACACTGTTTGTACCTATATAGCTACACACACACACACACACACACACACACACACACACACACGATTTACATTAATTTTGTCAGAAAGCAAAAACACACTTACTTAAAAATACCAAACTTTATAAACACCCACAATGCACATAGTACGTCTATCATCCTGTAGTGTCAGCACCACCAATTATTACTCCATATACAAAAACATGATATTAATGAGAAACAACGACACTTATATTTTAACTTACAGACCCATAGATTTCTAGTTTAAGGAAATTCACTTTTTAAAATAAGGTGGTAATAGGTTGGGTGAATTTTTAAATCTTCTTTAACTTAAAATAGGGAACAGGGACTTCTGTTTAAAGAATACTTTCCAGGACTTCTGTGCCTGGCCTGGAAATTTTTTAAGAAATAGACCTATTATGAGTAAATGAAGCATAACCACAAATCATCCAGAGCACTGCTTCATTTTCTCCATTTTTATTAAATATTATTCATCTGCCAGTCATTTTCAGTAATTTTTGTGTGATTATGTTCAGTGATAATGTGTAGTTAACTTTTGCAGTTTGGCAAAACATTGCATGCCATTTTTGTATAAACCCTAATAACTGTAGTGGGTTTAAATTAACTTTACAGAGTAAGTAATTTTTGTGTAGAGTTATTTAAAATCTCTATGACATTTTCATTTTAATAATTGCCAAAGAATCTGATCAATGAGGTTTTAGGCAAGAGACATTGATTTCAGTTTTTAGGGCTTTCTTTCCATTCCTGCTTTTACTTAAAACTCTTTGAGGCTTTATTTTATTTGATCCCTTATGTTTATGCAACTTCAAAACTAAAAGAAAATAACCCTATATTCACAAATCCCTTAATAATGAAAAGGAACACTATTACTCAACATGAATTTCAAAATATTTAGTGTATGCTTAAATAAATTTTTATATTACTATTACTGTTAAAATTAATTTTAGTTGTGCCAGGGTGTTTACGACCAGAGTAGGGTGTATGTACTACATCATTTATAGGAAATGAAACCAAAAGGAAAAACTTTTTTAGTCTTGGTAAATTGGTGAAAAAAAGGACAGAGATAGTGACCTTAAGGCATATTTTTCACATCTTAGATGCTTAAAAATCTAGGAAAACAACTTAATTTAAGCCTTTTTTGTAAGTTTTTAAATAACTTCTGTTGTTAGTAAGTACAGGGTTAATGTACCCTAATAAGCCAGAAGGGTCCAGAGCTAGTCAATGATTTCATTTATCTGTTTGGTAAAATTCAGGCTTTATTTTTTCTGAATTGTACCATTTTTCTGTTAGCACATATAGGCATTAAATGACCTTTTTGCTAAATGGTTTTGTGACAGTTAACTATTTTGCTTATACATAAGTGTAACAATATAAAATTAGTTTGTCAGGCCATGACCTGTAGTATTACATTTAAAAACAGTTATGTGCTGGGTACTGTTATAAGTGCATATTGACTGACTTCCTCATCTCCATATCACACAATTCTGGGAATCGGTGTTATTCACATTTGACGAAACAGGGTTCATAGGCTCAAAAAGGTTTTAACATAGTGGTATAGCTGGGATTTGAACCCAAGTAGTTTGGGTCTTTACTTTTTGCCCTTAAATCACTGTATCACATTGCCTCTTATTTTATTTAAAAAATTTTTTTTTAGAGACAGAGTCTCTCTGTGTCACTCAGGCTGGAGTGTAGTGGCATAGTCATAGCTCATTGTAGCTTCAAACTTCTGGGCTCAAGCAATCTTCCTGCCTCAGCCTCTCAAATACCTGGAACTACAGGTGTGCGCCACCACAGCCAGCTAAGATTTAAAAATTTTAGTAGAGATGTGATCTTGCTATGTTGCCTATACTGGTTTGGAACTCCTGACCTCAAATGATCCTTTGACAGTCTCCCAAGTATTAATAGCTGGAATTACAGGTATGAACCCCTGTGCCTAGCCTCTGCATCTTATTTTAAAGATTCATTTTTTAAAAAATAGATTCCCTTTAAAAGAAAAGAACCTATTTTTCTCTTTAAAGGAAGTCTATTTTATATTTAGCAGCAGAATTCTACCATTTTATCCCACACTTGTCTCTTGTGACTTTTCAGTTTAGATATGATAGAACATGTAGGATCTTAACACCTTGCTTCTGGAAATTAAAACATGTTTAAAGATTGATAGGTGAATAATTGAATGTATAGAGCAAATGTCATTTTGATCCACAAGTACATTCAGACAAAAAAAATCTGAGGTCATTTACTATTGAGCTTTTGAATTTTAATTATCAATAGTAAGCTCTTATTAGAGGTGATATAACCCCCTTCACCTATAGTTTTACAGAAATAACACATCAAGCATACAGTAAGATCTTGTAGGATATTTTGTTTCAGTACTTGGTCCATATTTTAAAAGTATGGTATTAGTTTACTGTAAGCCACCAATACATAAGGCTCTCTTTTTGGACTTAAGTTTATATGAACCACTCAGCACAGAAAATGCAAATATGAATGCGTAATTATGTTCGATGTTTACCAACTGATTTTTTTCTCCCAGAGATAACGCTTTTAAAGAATTTTTGAAGTGAAAGAACATTTAAATTAAGATAGTGGAAGATACAATTATAATAAAATGGTCAATTTTACTATGTTAGTTGAGTTTATCCATTTTTTGATGTGAATTTAGAATAATTCTTCTTTTTTTCACTGAAAATCACTTCATTAACAAGCCATGATTATTTACAAAAGTGAATTGAAACTATTGAGTCTATTGGCAGGGAAACAAGGGAAGGTAGAGAACAATTGATAAAAGTTGATTATGTGCTTTATCAGATTTGAACCTCAAAATAAGGAACAAAATATATCTTCATATGGCTTATAGATGAGGAATCTGAAAGAAGTTAATTGGCTTGCTCATAGTTCACTACCAGTGGACATTTATTAAATGCTTAGTCTGTTGCAGCCACTAATTTAAATGCTTTATACTTATGCAGCCTTGAAAGTGCATGCTCTTATTATACTTCATTTTATCTTTGATGATTTCAGAGCTGGTTTAAATACCTGGTTTATAAAGATTTAAAATACTAGATACTATCTAATACTAAGAATAGATCCTTAGTATTAAAAATGGTTTTATGCTGTCACTACTCAAATGCAATTCAAACAATATTTTATTAAACCATGGGAATTTCTCTTTTTTTCTTAGTCCTTGTATAGAATTCTTCAACAATTACTAACTACTTTTTTTCTTCCCTGAATAATGTCAGTCTGGCTTATTCCTTTTATTTTCATTTCCTCACTACCACTGTAATTCACACTCTATGTCTCATATTCATTCCTCTGAAGTCACTTCCCCAGACTCTTTCTCCCATTTATCCTTTCAACAAGAGAATGTAGATCCTTTAAATTTTATCACCCAGTTTACACAGACTTCACTAGTCAAGAAATCTAGCATAAGTAAGCTAGTAAGTAGCCTCAGCTTTGGATACAGGTTAAAATTATTTGAGAGAAGGGTCAGAAATGTCTCCTTACAAAGAAGGAAATAAATTCCAATTATAATGCAAAGCAGCAAACCCCTGTAGGATTAACCTGCATTTGGTTATGCCTAGACTGTCTTTACTACTCCATCACTAAGATTCTACGTGGTTTCCTAATAGCGCTCCAAAGAAGAATAATGACTCCTTTTTTTCCTCCAAGGAAAGGAGAGCTAAGAATGGTAACTGTCCCTTCCATTCTCCTTTTAGTCTTGAGAAGACCTGGATATTAGTTTCGTAATTCCCCAGTGTAAGAGAAAATCATTTGGCACAAGTACCAGTAGAAAGGACTTCCTTTGTGAAAGAAGTCTAAGATGTCACAAGCAAGTTCAAGGGTAGCTCTGAGGCCAGAGTATTCTAAGTTTAGAGTCAGTTAAGTCAAAACTTGAGAATATTAGAGACAAAGTTACTTAACTGAAAAGAGCAGCAAGTTCCTTGCTCCAGGTAGAAGAGAACTGGTCATCTGGATTGATTTGTATTATTTACCCATATGTTTTTACAGCTTGATAAAGTTTAACAGTTTAGTCAAGATTTGCCTTTGATAAAGATGGAAAATTTATATTCAATACATTTGAATAGATTTCAAGCTGAAGAACTTTTTAATTCTCAGGAGAGATGTAGCTAAGTAGTTATATGTACCACATAGTTGTGGCTATGGTTTACAGAAAGCTTACTGCTCATTTACTATGTTGAGGTTTTTTGTTTGTTTTTTTGTTTTTTGTTTTTTTTGAGACAGAATCTCGCTCTGTTGTCAGGTTGGAATGCAGTGGCGCAATCTCAGCTCACTGTGACCTCTGCTTCCTGAGTTCAAGAGATTCTCTTGCCTCAGCCTCCTGAGTAGCCGGGACTACAGGCACGCACCACCACGCCCAGCTAATCTTTGTATTTTTAGTGGAGATGGGGTTTCACCACGTTGGCCAGGTTGGTCTCGATCTCTTGACCTCGTGATCCACCCACCTCGGCCTCCCAAAGTGCAGGGATTATAGGTACGAGCCACCATGCACAGCCAAGAGTTTTTTACTATGTTAAGAGCATTGTAAAAGTCCTCTAGATATAGGTCCCTTACATAATATAATATATATATCCCATATATGTTACATATATGAAATACATGATAGCATTCTTATTTTACCAGTACAGAAACTGAGATAGTTAAATTTATATGGTCATACACTTAGTCAGTGGTAGAGCAGGAGTTCTAACTTAAAGCTTGTGTTTTAAATTCTAACTGTACTGCCTGCTTATGTGTGATAGAGCCATACCTAGCTTATGGAAAAAACTTTTTAAAGACAAATACTTGAAAGTATTAAAATCGAGAAATGTCAGCTTTGTCATACTTGTTTAACTCCATTTTCATTTGTTATTAATGTGAAGAGCCTCTAGAATTTTCTGAGTCTTCTTGGTTCAGCCTTGTAGTCTCAGCAGTCTCATTTCTAACTAATATATCTCTGTTTTGATTCAGATAGTGTCTCCCATTTCTTGCAAATTATTTGCTTTTTTCTGCTTTTGGGGGGGCTTTATACACCATTTCTGTTGTTTCAAATACTTCTTGCTAATTATTGACTTTCATTTCAAAACCTAGTTCTAAGTCATTCTCTAAAACCATCTCTAATCTCATCCAAATCTGTGGCCCCTCCATTCTTCGCTTTTAATATATATGCGTGTGTATATAACAGCTTTATTGTGATATAATTCACATACCATACAATTTGCCTCCTTAAAGTGGACAATTCACTGGGTTTTAGTATGCTCACAGAGTTGTGCAGCCATGACCATAATCAATTTTGGAATATTTTTATCATCCCAAAAAGGAACCTCATATTCATTAGTAGTCACCTCCCATTTCTCCCCCCAAACTCCTCTGCTCTAGGTAGCTACTAATCTATTCTCTGTCTTTATGTATAATTTGCCTATTCTGGATATTTTATGTAGATGGAATCATATAGTATGTGCAATTTTTAAATCTTGCTTCTTTTACATAGCATAAATGTTTTCTAGGTTCATGCATGTTATAGCATATATAAATATGTTTATTTTTATTGCTGAATGATACAGTCATAAGTCATTTAATGACAAGGATAACTTCTGAGAAATGTATGATTGGGCAATTTTGTCGTTGTGTGAACATCTTAAGAGGGTACTTACACAAATACTATTGCCTATTACGTACCTAGGATATATTGCCTGTTGCCCCTAGGCAAAAAAACCTGTACAACATGTTATGTAGTGCATATTCTAGCCAATTCTAATACAATGGTAAGTATATGTATATCTAAACATAGAAAAGACAGAGTAAAAAATACAATATTACAATCTTTCTTGTTTTTAGAGATGGGGTCTGGCTCTGCCAACCAGGCTGAAATGCAGTGGCCTAATATTGGCTCACATTACCCTTGACCTCCTGGGCTCAAGCAATTCCACCACCTCATCCTCCCAGTTAGCTAGGATTACAGGCAAGCACCACTGTGTCTGACTATTTTTTTCTTTTATGTTTTTGTAGAAATGAGAGTCTTGCTATGTTGTCCAGGCTGGTCTTGAACCCCTGGCCTCAAACAGTCTTCCCACCTTAGTGTCCCAAAGTGTTGAAATTACGGGCATGAGCCACTGCACCTGGCCAGACATAATGTGTCTGTCATTGACCAAAGCGTGTGACTATATTCCATTGTAAAGTATAACACATGTGATATATCCATTTGTCAATTGATTGACATTTGAATTTCCAATTTTTGCCTATTAGGAATAATCCTGCTGTGAACATCCATTGCACGTTTTCATTTTTCTTGTGTATATACCTGTAAGTGGAATTGCTAGGTCCCTGTTTAACTTCTTAAGGAACTACTAGACTTTTTCTAAGTGGTCATAATTTTACATTGCCACCAGCAGTGTATGAGGGTTCCAGTTTTTTCACCTCTTTGTCAGCACTTGTTGTGTCTTTTTTTATTGTTATTATAATCATCTTAGTGATGTGAAGTGGTATCTCATTATAGTTTTGATTTGCATCTCCCTGATAAATAATGATGTTGAATATCTTTTCATCTGCTTATTGGCCACTCGTATGTCTTTTGGATGTCTGTCCAGATTCTTTGCCTGTTTTAAAAATTTGGTTATTTTGTCTTTTTATTATTGCATTGTAAAAGTTCTCTAGATACAGATCCCTTATCAAATAGTTAATTTGCAAATTTTTCTCCCATTCTATAGATTTTCTTTTTACTTTCTTCCGTTGAAACATAGAAGTTTTTATTTTAATGAAATTCAGTTTGTCTGTTTTTTCCTTTGTCACTTTTGCTTTTGTTACCATGGCTAAGAAGGCTTGGCTTAACTCAAGGTCATGAGGATTTACTCTTCTGTTTTTCTTTTTCAAGTTTTATAGTTTTAGCTCTTAACATTTAAATTTGTAATTCAACTGAGTTAATTTTTTGTGTATATAGTCAGGGGAGGAGTTCAATTTCATTCTTTTGCCTGAGGATTCCAGTTGTCCCAACACTATTTGTCAAGAAGATCATTCTTTCCCTGTGGAATTGTCTTGGTACCCTACTTGAAAATCAGTTGACTATAAAAGTGAGGGTTTATTTCTAGATTCTCTATTTGATTGATATGTATGTGTATCATTATACCAATACCACATTATAAACGTATAGTAAGTTTTGAAATCTGTAAGTATGTCCTCTAACCACTTCTCAAGTTTGTTTGGCCCTCTGCTCTTAATTATTAGTTTATACCATGTTGAAATGTTATTTTGTAACTCTTCTAAATATATGTCTGTATTTCATTACTCTACATAAATGACACTTTCTTATTTTTGTAGCCTGTCTTCTTACCTTCTCTCATTTGAAATCTATTCCATCTCTTTATTACTTAGAGGTATCTGGTATAGTGGTATTTGCACAGTGAATGCTTTGTGTCGTTTAACCCATGGATCTCTCTTCCAGTCCTAATCTCATTCCACAAAAGTACAAACAATGCACTGTCATAATATATATATATATATATATATATATATATATATATAATTGCACTTAGGTTCTGGGGTACATGTGCAGAACATGCAGGATTGTTGAATAGGTACACACATGGCAATGTGGTTTGCTGCCTCCATCCCCCCGTCACCTATATCTGGCATTTCTCCCCATGTTATCCCTCCCTAACCTCCCTACCCACACTGTCCCTCCCTAGTTCCCCCCCAACAGACCCCAGTGTGTGATGCGCCCCTCCCTGTGTCCATGTGTTCTCATTGTTCAACACCCGCCTATGAGTGAGAACATGCGGTGTTTGATTTTCTGTTCTTGTGTCAGTTTGCTGAGGATGATGGTTTCCAGGTTCATCTGTGTCCCTACAAAGGACACAAACTCATCATTTTTTATGGCTGCGTCGTATTCCATGGTGTATATGTGCCACATTTTCCTTGTCCAGTCTATCATCAATGTGCATTTGGGTTGGTTCCAGGTCTTTGCTATTGTAAACAGTGCCGCAGTGAACATACGTGAACAATGGACTCTCTTAAGACACAGATAAGTGTGCTAATTACCAAAACACATTTACAGTATCTCTGTGGAAAAAGGTAAGACAATAACCTCAGCAGATGAAAATGACATGGCATCTTAAAAGAAGGCTAAACCCACATTAATCCTTCAAATGAAAACCAGTCACATCATACCCTTTAAATAATACTTTGAAACATTCAAAATTATTTATATTGTTTGTGGAAATACAATTATGCAAGAAAAGTATAAAAATATTCATGGAATGATAAATGCTAAATCAGAGTAAGGGTAGGTATGCCAAGAAAGGAGCCCAAAGGAGGCTATATTAGTATTTGTAATGATGGTATATATATATATATGCTCATTATTCTTATAAATTTAATATATGCCTGCATATGATACAAAATACTTTTAAAAAGCAAAGTTGGTTGTAAGAGCTTTTTGTTTTGCAGAAGTCTCAATTTTTCTTAGTTTTTTCTATTTTTTATTTTTATATTGTTAATACCAAACCCACTTCTTCCAGTTACACAGAGCTCAGGGAATTTATATAGTAGAGTCAAACATTATTAATTATCATTTCCTTCTTGCTTCATATATGCTTATCACGCTTATATGTCACATATAGTTACAAGATGTCTTTAGTATGGTGAGACATGCACATTTAAGATATTAATGATCATATGTGTATATTCTGGATGAATAGTTTAAAAACAATCTTACTTGACTTCCTTCTTGAGTTCCTTATTTGTCTTAGTTTAGACCTAAAAAGAGATCATAAAAATTATTTATTGCTAACTGATGGATTTAATGTGTGGAACAGAAAATAGGTTAGAAATGCATGAAATCTAAAAATTAAGCTTATGAAGGATGGTAAACTATGCCATTGGTTTATTTGAGAGAATTTCATAGTTTTATTTAAGTTTTACTGAAACCATGAAATTCTGAATCTTAGTTTGTGGTACTTAAAAAAAAGTCGGTGAAATATCTGATTTATAATAATTTAAAATACTAGATGCTGTCAGTATCTCCTTAGTGTTGATTGTTTTATGCCATCACTACTCAAATATGATTTAAGCATTTTGTTAAATAAGAGAATTAGTCATAAGAGTAAATTAGTATCCAGAATTGTTTATACCATTAATTCTGCACAAGATAATTACAAATATTTTTCTGAGATTAAGTGTGCTACCTTGGATTAGGCTGAGGTTTTTGTGTATTCTTTTACTTGTAAAAGAAGAACTCCCTATACCTACCCTGTAGAGAGGCAGATAGAATTTCAAAAAAAAAGCAAGGTTATATTTATATTAATAATAGGCAATTAAGCAGGAACATTTATCTAAAAAATTGTCAGCATAAACATGTACAAATCAACAACAACAAAAAGAACTGTGCATTTACTACCTCTCTGGTTTCCTAAATTCTGCTATTGGAATTTCTCCATGTTCCTTTTACACTCTGTTGTATCTGGGACTATTTCTTAAACATTTATTTGTCCTTGTATATCTTTCTTAAATTTGCTTGTAGTGTAAAAGCACCAAACAACTTTTGCAATTCTCCTCTTTCTTCCTGCCAACTCCAAAATCTTTTACATTCATATAGTAGCTCTACTGCATTTGAACAGTGTCTTAAAATCAACTCTGAAGCCCACAGCTTCTCTGGAGCCATTGAAAATTGTTCCATCCGGACCATAATACAAATTATCATAATGCCTTCAGAATATTTAGCACTGTACTACTTAGATATTTTTGAAATACTCATAATAGTATAACTTTATATAAGTTTTTGACTTAGTATTTCACATGTATTGATCGTCCCAATAATCTTGTGAGATAGTCCCGTCCCCAGTGGTCTTCATGAAATGTAAATCAAATCATATCTCTTTACTGTTAAAAATCTTCGGTGGTTTTCAGTATACTTAAGATAAAATCCTTGTCATTGCATTAAAGGCACTATTTAGTTTGGTCTCAGTCTACCTCTCTAGTCTTACCTACCATTTCTCCCCCAACCTTGTCATAAACTCCAACTTCATTTAGTCAGTTCCTTCAACACTCAAAATTTCCATAGTCCTTCTGACCTTAGCATGTTGTCTTCATTCAGTTTAGATACTCTCTTACTACTTTTCCTGGAGTAACTCTTACTCAGAGGTTAAAACATTATTTTTTCAGAGAGATTTTCCTTTATTCAAAATAGGATCCTTATTATATTCTTTTATAGTTCCCTATACTTTCCCTCACAGCACTTAACAATATTTTACTATGTATCTTGATTGCTTACTTTTTCTGTCTCCTCCACTGGACTCTGAATTACATGAACAAATGGACCTTGGCTGTTTTCCAGCCACTTTATTCATATGAAATATTTTTTGAATAAGTATATTCCCATTTCTAAGATGGACGATCAAAGGGTTTTGTTGCTGAGTAACTTTTCTTAAGACTTCACAGCAAGTAGTGTTAAACAAAGTTTGGTGTAGTGTTTTTGCTTTAGTAAATTTAGAATTTATATCAAGTCTGTTTTCAGGAGGTAAGAATATACATAAACAAAAATAATCATGAAAATAAATTGAGATTGGTATGACAAATTCATCCACAGTTTAGTGTTTGCCACATTTCTAGGAAACTTCTTCAGAGAACAGTAATGTTTTTGTGTATGTGTGATCTTAATTGATGTGAAAACATGAATCTCATATAGGCATAAGTGTGAACATTCAGGTTCTTTTTCTACCAAGTTTCTGATAGACAAAGATCTAACCCTAAAGATAGCCACTTCTAAAATACTAATTTTCTCAGTAAGTAAAACGGATAGAAATTGTTAGAATTTATCTTCTAAATAAGTCTTCCAATTCTATTTATAGTTTGATAATAATATTAGCATATCCTCTGCTATCTCAATTTTAAAAGCGAACTTACCATTTCATAAAGGGGGAGTGTGATGTATGATTTTACTAAGCATCTGTTACATTTCTAGGTCTTTGTTAAATAAATGGAATTTAAAGTTTAGTATAATGAAAAGAACACTGAACTTTAGAGTTTGAAAACTAAAGTGCAGGACTTTGCATACCCACTGAGTAGTGTTACATGACCTTGGTAAGTTGTATAACCTCTCTGAATTTTGGCTTTTCCTTCCATTAAAAAGGAGGCTGGGCACAGTGGTTCATACCTGTAATCCTAGCACTTTGAGAGGCCTTGGCAGGAGGATCACTTGGTGCGAGCAGTTTGAAACCAGCCTGGGCAACATAACTAGACCTGTCTCTACAAAAAAATTTTTTAAATTACCCAGGCATGGTGGTTTTGGAAGGCTGAGGCAGGAGAATCACTTGAGCTCAGGAGTTTTACAGTGAGCTATGATAAAAACACTGCGCTCCAACCTGCACAAGAATGAGACCATCTCAAACAAATAACTAAATAGAAATAGAAATAAAAGGTTGCTCTACCCTGTCTCCAAGGAAGGAAGAAAGCAAGGAAGAGAAGGAGGAGAGGGAGGAAAAAGATTGCTTTACCGTCAACTAAAGTAAAAACACTTGTACAGAAACCTTATATAAACATTAAACATTTATATTCTTTTATGCAGATACTAAGATTTTAAACAGAAGCGAGATGATCTTATTTGTGGTTTTAAAATGTTTGGCAGCAGAATGGAGGACAACTTGGAAGCAAGCAAAACTTAAAGTAGATGACAAGTCAAACAGCTATCATAGTAATCTGTGCCACTAAAAATACTGTATAAGGGGAGCTACAGAAATAAGGTACTTTTCTGAGGATGAGGAGGAGATGGACAGACTCTTAGAAATATTCTGGAGGTACTTGGTTACTGGATGTTATGGAGCAGAGAATATAGGATAATATTCTTGTTTCTGGCTTGGGAGATTAAATTACGCATGAAGTCATTTATTAAAGTCCCCCCCCTACATCCCCCCCCCAAAAAAAAATGAATTACAGAGGCTAATTTTTAGAGGAATTAATAGATACATAAAATTATGAATTGGATTTGTTAAGGTGGTCATTGGTGATTTGTGAGGGCCCATTAGAGTAGGAAGACCTGTTGTATTAGGTTGGTGTGTAAGTGAAAGTTGAGGAAATAGAAGCTTGAGAAGCTTGACTATAAGGACAAGTCAGAAAATGAGAATAGATCAGAAAATATGAGAGTTTGAGAGGTGGTATGGGGAGAGAGGAGAAAAGACTTAATCTTTGTTGAAATACTGAGTAGGAAAAGCCAGATTAGAGAGAAACAAGAGGATTGGGAGTTGTCCACGGAGGAAGGTCTCCAGGGAGGCAGAAGGAAATTAGATCCACAGCATAGGAGCAAAAATTATTGGCCTGGGATTTGAGGAAGATTACTTCCTCCACTGAAGAGAATCAGGTAAGATTCAATTGTGATGCAGTAGAGTTGGGCAGGCTTCTAACTGCTTTATAAAGTAGGTAGCAAGGTTGTTAAACCTAGTGGGTTAAAGATTAGGTAAGACGGACAGAGCTTTGAAGTAGAAGGCTGTGCTATGGACATGGTGGAAGATTACAGATCATCTTTGAAGGAATTGAGAGATTAAAAACCATAGGTCTTTAATCTCTAAATGGTTTTCTTTAGTAACTTTAAACCCAGATAATATTAACATGATAAAAATAATTTTATATTGGTGTACTAATATGTAAGAATCATGTGTAATGACCAAGTATGAGGTACCCTCATAAAATTCTTTGTAATCCACTGAAACAGGGAGATTATAGTGTTTAAGCCATAGATCTTCTAGATTATACATTGGTACATTTACTTCATAACTTTTTTACAGGAACGCAGTCAGATGTCTTAGTGTTCAGAAATATTTAGCCTTTGGTTTCATTTATAAAGCATTGGCTCCTTTGTACAAGAAATTTAGCCTGTTCGTTACAAAACAGTTTAATTACTACTACTGCTCTGTACTTTGGGCTACTCAAGATGTTTGTACATTAGTATTTAGATTAATTTTAGATGGGTTGGAACTCTGTAGTTAATGTCATATTTGGTACTAAAGTTTGATCAGCTTCAAATCAGTAAATATGTCAGTTTGGGAATTTTTTCCTTGTTTTGCTTATATTATCTTCCAGGTATCAAGAGTAATAATCTGTACTTTGTGTGCTTTTCCTTTTATATGAGATATCACTCATCATATTTATTTTTCTGGCTTATTCACTGGTTTCTTTAGTTACCAAAAGGAAATAATTTCTCAAGAATGAATATACTACCATACATCAGAATCACATTTTGATAAATTTAGAAATAATTGCAAATGAATTGTGCTTTTTAGAGAAAATTCAAAACTTGTGTAAATTTTTAATTAAAATCTAATGCAAGTTTACCTGTTTAGAAAAAGTAGAACTATGTGCTAGCTTCGGCAGCACATATACTAAAATTGGAAAAAGTAGAACTATAAAAAATAAATACAAAATATTATATAAAATTATGAATTCTTTCAGAAATAAGTAGTGAATAATAACTATGTATTTTATGCATTTTGCTGTGTATGTTTTGTCCCAATTTAAAAAAAAAACTGTTTATAAATTTTTATGCATAAAATTTCCATTGTTGACTGTCACTTAACACTATGGCTTCTGCTGGCCTCAACATTATTCCTAGTCTGTTTGACTGTGCTTCATTCTGTGTGCATATATGTGAAGATGTATCTATACATAATTTTTGTATTAAGCAAAAAACGTTTACTCTTGCTGTTAAAACTTTCTGGCAGATTTTGGATAACCTCCTTGGACCACTTCACAATAACTCACAAGCTGCAACTCTTTTGAATCCCACTTCCACAAGCAATCTTTTTCAAGATAAAATGTCATGTTTATTATAGGCATTTATATATTTCCTAACCATTTAGCACATGTAAAGCTGTGCTCTCGTTTTTATTATCTTCTTAAAAACATGTCACTGACAAAGTGCCTCAGCAAGGGAGAGAAGGGGATGGGATTAGGGAAGCATACAAACCTGTACAACCTCTTACTGTACTGAATACTGTAGACAGTTTTAATATAATGTTAAGTATTTGTGTATCTAAATATAGAAAAGGAACAGTAAGGCCGGGTGCAGTGGCTCACGCCTATAATCCCAGCACTTTGGGAGGCCGAAGCAGGTGGATTACCTGAGGTCAGGAGTTGGAGACCAGCCTGACGAACATGGTGAAACCCCTTCTCTACTACAAATATAAAATTTGGCCGGGCATCGTGGCAGGCACCTGTAATCTTAGCTACTTTGGAGGCTGAGGCAGGAGAATTGCTGGAACCTGGGAGATGGAGCTTGCAGTGACCCTAGCTCACGCCATTGCACTCCAGCCTGGGCCGACAACAGTGAGACTCAGTCTCAAAAAAAAAAAAAAAAAAAAAAGAACAGTAAAAATACCATATTAAAAGATTTTTTTAAATGGTACACCTATTAGGACACATACCATGAATGGAGCTTGCAGGACTAGAAGTTGCTCTGGGTGAGTTAGTGAGTTAGTGGAGAGTGAATGTGAAGGCGTAGAGCAGGGTTGTCCAATCTTTTGGCTTCCCTGGGCTGAAGAGAATTGTCTTGGACCACACATAAAATACACAAATACTATCAATAGCTGATGAGCTTAAAAAGAAAATCACAAAAAAAATCTCATAATGTTTTAATAAAGTTTACAAATTTGTGTTGGGCTGTATTCAGAGGTGTCCCGGACCGCATGCAGGCCTCGGGTTAGACAAGCTTGGCCTAGGGCATTAGTGTACACTACTGTAATCTTTGTAAACACTGTACACCTAGGCTACACTAAGTTAATTTAAAAAATGCTGTCTTCAATAATAACCTTTGGTTACTGTAATATTTTTACTTTATAAACCTTAAAATTTTTTTAATGTTTTTGACTTTTGTGTTACAACACTTAGTTTAAAACACAAACACATTATAAAGCTGTACAAAAATATTTTCTTCATATCCTTATTCTATAAGCTTTTTCTATTTTTAAATTTTTTCTAATTAAAAGGTTTTTTTTGCTGAAAACTAAGAGATAAACACATACATTAACCTAGGCCTGCACAGTCAGGGTCATCAATATCACTATCTTCTGCCTCCATGTCTTGTCCCATTGGAAAGTCTTCATGGGCATTAACATTCATGGAGCTGTCATCCCCTATGATTGCAATGCCTTCGTCTGGAATGCTTCCTGAAGGACCTGCCTGAACTGCTTTACAACTAACTTTTTTTTTTAATAGGTAGAAAGAGTACACTCTAAAATAAAAAAGTATAGTTAAATACATAAACTGGTAACATAATTATTATTGTCAAGTGTTGTATACTGTACATAATTATATGTGCTATACTTTTATAAGACTGGCAGCACAGTAGTTTGTTTACACCAGCATCACCATAAACATGTGAGTAATGAGTTATGCTACAGTGTCACAATGGCTACATCAATAAGCAGTAGGACTTTTTAGCTACATTATGATGTATGGGACCACCATCATATATGTAGTTTATCATTGATGAGAAAGTCATTATGCAGTGCATGACCATATATAGATAGTCCTCAACTTAACAATGGAGTTACAGCCTGTTAAACTCATCAGAAGTTGAAAATATTGTAAGTAAAAAATACATTTAATACACCTAATGTACCATACAATATAGCTTAACCTAGCCTACCTTAAATGTGCTTAGAACACTTTAATCTACAGTTGGGCAAAACCAGCTAACACAAAGTCTATTTTATAATAAAGTGTTGACCGTTGTACTGAAAATGAAAAACTGAATCATTGTATGGATACTCGAAATATGGCTTCTGCTTAATGCTTATCACTTTCACACCATTATAAAGTCCAAAAATCATAAGTGATAACTTATAATTGTTGGATTGTCTGTATAAACTTTTTTCATTGTAGTAAGAACACCTAACATGATATATGCTCTCTTAATTTTTTTCTGTATAATATAGTATTGTTAACTCTAAGCACAATATTGTACAATAGTCCTACTCATTTTGTGTAACTGAAACTTTATACCCACTGAATATCATCAACTCCTTATTTTTTCCTTTCCCCAACCTCTGGCAGTCACCATTTTGCTCTCTGTTTCTATGACTATGATTGTTTTAGATACCTCATAAGTGGAATTATGCAGTATTTGTCTTTCTGTGACTCATTTACTTCATTTAGCATAGTGACCTTGAGGTTCATCCATGTTGCTGCGTATGGCAAGATTTCCTTTTTTCAGGCTGAAAATAGTATTCCATTGTATATGTGTAGCACATATTCTTTATCCATTCATCCATCACAAGACATTTAGGTTGTTTCCACATCTTGGCTATTGTGAATAATGCTGCAGTAAACATGGTAATGCATATATCTCTTTAGGACCCTGATTTTAATTGTTTTGGACATGTACCCAGAAGTGAGATTGCTAGATCATATGGTCATTCTATTTTTAATTTTTTGAGCAACCTTCTTACCATTTTCCATAGCCAATGCACCATGTTATATATTGTACAAGAATTCCAATTTCTTCACATCCTCACCAACAGTTGTTTTTTTTCAATAATAGCCATCCTAACACGTGTTCGGTGATATCTCATTGTGGTTTCTATTTGCCTAATATATTTAAGTGTTGTAACACTTTCAAGTTTTCAAAACAAGCATTAGAAAAGAAATGACTCCATATGTAAGATAGAGCTGTAATTGATTTTTTCCTTTATGCATTTTGTCCCAGTACCTTTTATAGAATAGTCCATCTTTCCCCATTAGTTTGTAATGATGCTTTTGATATTTGTCTTCATGTGTATGTGAGTCTAGCTCTTATTTCTTTGCACTGTTTTCGTTGGTCTTTTTGCTTCTCTCTATGCCAGTATCACATTTTCCTAATCACAGTTTTGATACTTTGAACCTTGGGTAGGTTAATTTCTGTGTGCATATGCACTTCATTTGAAATTAAGATACTAGTACCTACTTCATTGGGTAAATGAGAATATATTAATGTGCTTAGAAGTATGCACATGGCTCAAAAGTAAAACTCAAATATTCGTGATTTTGTTATTAAATGTTATTAAATTAAACTTAATAAAGAGGCTTGGTATCAAGGAAAGTGAGATTTCCATTCTTGGTTTTCTTCCATACTTTCTGGGTAAGTGGGGACAGGTTATGGAGGA
Organism: Ateles fusciceps; assembly: GCA_036589455.1. Lineage (NCBI taxonomy): Eukaryota > Metazoa > Chordata > Mammalia > Primates > Atelidae > Ateles > Ateles fusciceps. The sequence goes on from JAZHEH010001063.1 coordinate 3,513,626, forward strand.
ATTCCCTGAAACGGTGACATTTAGGCAGATACATGAAAGATTATAGGTATTAACTACATGTCTTAGTCCCTTCAGGCTTCTATAACAAAGTACCAGTAAGTGGCTTAAAAACAACAAATGTATTTGTCACTGTTCTGAAGGCTGGGAAATCTAAGATGGCTAGGTACTGGCAGGTTCTGTGTCTAGTGAGGACACCGCATACTTTCTGGTTCATAGATGAACCTTCTAGCTGTAGTGGAAGGAATGAGGTTCTTCTCTGGAAGCCTTTTATCATAAATCCCTTTCATGAGGGCTCTGGCCTTATGATCTAATCACCTCCTAATACCCTATCCTTGGAGGTATTGTACTGTACTCACCCTTTTTGTAATAGTGTGAAGTGATAAAATGCATGTGTGATGAGATGACATGAGGTAAATGACATAGGCACTGTGATGTAATTGGAAGATTTCAGAAATAATTTATAGGTTTTAAATTACGTGTGCTCTTGGTAGCGTGATGAAATCTTAAGCCATTCCACCCAAATTGCCTTCAAGCTGTCTTGATTATCAGTATCACAGTCCTTATGTTCAAGTATCTTTTATTTTATTTAATAAGGATCCAAAAGGCAAGAGTAGTGAGAGTACCACAGTTGGTGGTTAACCCACGGAAAGTGAAACTGCAGATAAAAGGAGGATACTGTTTAATTGTAAAGGATTTATTAAGCACTTTGGGAGATAAAGTTCCATATCTTAAAAATGTCTAAGTAACTATAAATAGAATTTCTATACTATTTAACAATTGTTTTTAATGTGTTTTATAAATGATCGTTGTAACTGTACTGCTAATGTAATCCCAAGTCCATATTTTATTTTTAATGCATATGGCATAAGCTTTGTAAGAAAACTAACAGGGAATTTTGCATTTGCATTTTAAAGGGAAAATTCAGTAACCAGGAAAAATTAACTGAAGGATGAAATGTATCCTCCCAAATGATATTCACTCCCCAATAGTTTTTCGTACTAGTAAATCATTAAGGGACAGATAACTCCTTATAAGCTACTTTTTTAGATAGTAGAAGAGTAAAAGCTATTCTAGGTTTGTTCAGAAGAGTACAGGAGAAAAAGCTTGGCAAGTGCAGAAAATTTTCATCAGCTTCAATACTTAATCATGATAGTCTAAAGAAATGGAACTCCTCTAAGTGAATAAGCAGTATTTATCAAAAACCTACAGCAAGCTAATAAGCAGTGTTTATCAAAAATTTACCTGATTGGGCACAGTGGCTCACACCTGTAATTCCAGCTCTTTGGGAGGCTGAGGTGGGCGGATCATGAGGTCGGGAGATTGAGACCGTCCTGGCCATGGTGAAACACCGTCTCTACTAAAATATAAAAAATTAGCCAGGGGTGGTGGCACGTGCCTGTAGTCTCAGCTACTCAGTAGGCTGAGGCAGGGGAATCACTTGAATCCAGGAAACAGAGGTTGCAGTGAGCCGAGATCGTGCCACTGCACTCCAGCCTGGGCAGCAGAGCAAGACCCTGTCTCCAAAAAATAAACACAAATACTGTTTCTATGCATCAACTACAAGCAGTTATAGAATGTAATTGGTTGGAAACAAAAAAGTAAATTTCACATTGAGAAACAGATTTCTAGGAATGAATGTAGCAAACATGATTTTTATTGGAAAAACATCATAAAATGTATTGAAAGACATTAACTTGAATAATAGAGAGATATGCCATGGCTGTGGATAAGAAGAATCACTTTGGTAAAGATGGCAGTGTCCTTCAAATTTGTAAGCTTAATGCACTTTCAATCAAAATCTTATTAGACGTTTTGTGGAACTTTGCAAAGAAAGGAAATCAAATGTCTCAGTAAAATCGTTGCTTGTCTAGTCTGTATTTATTTTAGAAGATAGGATTTTCTTAAGAATTAGTCCCTCAATTTTTTTCTCACAAATCTTAAACTACAATGTGTGGGAGCTTTCAATTGTATAATCTTGACAGTGGGTTCAGAGTACTGATACATAGATAATTCTGCATATTCACTTTTAGGGAGTTAAACTCATGAATATTCTTTAAGAATTCTGAGGTTTTGTTAGGTTAGTGCCTTTGCTTTAGCTATTTTCAGTGGGTTTTAAATATTTTTTTGTTCTTTTTCTTTTTAATTGTACTTTAGGTTCTGGGGTACATATGCAGATCATGCAGGATTCTTGCATAGTTACACACATGGCAGTGTGGTTTGCTGCCTCCATCCCCCCATCACCCACATCTAGCATTTCTCCCCATGTTATCCCTCCCCGACCTCCCCACCCCCCTGCTGTCCTTTCCTTTGCCCCCCCAACAACAGACCCCAGTGTGTGATGCTCCCCCTCCATGTGTCCATGTGTTCTCATTGTTAAACACCCACCTATGAGTGAGAACATGCAGTGTTTGATTTTCTCTTCTTGTGTCAGTTTGCTGAGAATGATGGTTTCCAGATTCATCCATGCCCCTACAAAGGACACAAACTCATCATTTTTTATGGCTGCATAGTATTCTATGGTGTATATGTGCCACATTTTCCTTGTCCAGTCTATCGTCAGTGGGCATTTGGGTTGGTTCCAGGTATTTGCTATTGTAAACAGTGCCGCTGTGAACATACGTGTGCATGTGTCTTTATAATAGAGCAATTTATAATCCTTTAGGTATATATCCAGTAATGGGATTGCTGGGTCAAATGGAATTTCTAGTTCTAGGGCCTTGAGGAATCGCCACACTGTCTTCTACAGTGGCTGAACTAGTTTACACTCCCACCAAAAGTGTGAACGTGTTCCTGTATCTCCACATCCTCTCTAGCATCTGTCTCCAGATTTTTTAATGATCGCCATTCTAACTGGTGTGAGATGGTATCTCAGTGTGGTTTTGATTTGCATTTCTCTAATGACTAGTAATGATGAGTATTTTTTTATATGTTTGTGGGCCTCTTTTGTGTCTTCTTCCGAAAAGTGTCTGTTCATATCCTTTGCCCACTTTCGGATGGGTTTTTTTGTTTTTTTTCTTGTAAATCTGTTTTAGTTTTTTGTATATCCTGGATATTAGCCCTTTGTCAGATGGGTAGATTTCAAAAATTTTTTCCCGTTCTGTTGGTTGCTGGTTCACTCTAATGATTGTTTCTTTTGCTGTACAGAATCTCTGGAGTTTAATTAGGTCTCATTTGTCTATTTTGGCTTTTGTTGCCAATGCTTTCGGTGTTTTAGTCATGAAGTCCTTGCCTATGCCTATGTCCTGAATGGTATTGCCTTGGTTTTCTTCTAGGGTTTTTATGGTGTTAGGTCTTATGTTTAAGTCTTTAATCCATCTGGAGTTCATTTTAGTGTAAGGTGTCAGGAAGGGGTCCAGTTTCTGCTTTCTGCACACTGCTAGCCGGTTTTCCCAACACCGTTTATTAAACAGGGAATCCTTTCCCCATTGCTTGTTTTTGTCAGGTTTGTCAAAGATCAGATGGTTGTAGATGTGTAGCGTTGCTTCCAGGGCCTCTATTCTTTTCCATTGGTCTATATCTCTGTTTTGGTACCAGTACCATGCTCTTTTGATTACTGTAGCCTTGTAGTATAGTTTGAAATCAGATGGCGTGATGCCTCTGGCTTTGTTCTTTTTGCTTTGGATTGTCTTGGCTCCGCGGGCTCTCTTTTGGTTCCTTATGAATTTTAAGGTGTTTTTTTTTTTTTCCAGTTCTGTGAAGAAGGTCATTGGTAGCTTGATGGGGATAGCGTTGATCTATAAATTACTTTGGGCAGTATGGCCATTTTCACGATACTGATTCTTCCTAACCGTGAGCATGGAATGTTTCTCCGTCTGTTTGTGTCCTCTCTTATTTCGTTGAGCAGTGGTTTGTAGTTCTCCTTGAAGAAGTCCTTTACATCCTTTGTTAGTTGTATTTCTAGGTATTTTATTCTCTTTGTAGCAATTGTGAATGGGAGTTTGCTCATGGTTTGGCTCTCTGCTAGTCTGCTATTGGTGTATAGAAATGCTTGTGATTTCTGCATATTGATTTTGTATCCTGAGAGTTTGCTGAAGTTGCTTATCAGTTTCAGGAGATTTTGGGCTTAGATGATATGGTCTTCTAAATATACAATCATGTCATCTGCAAATAGAGACAATTTGACTTTCTGTTTTCCTAATTGAATACCCTTTATTGTTTTTTCTTGCCTAATTGCCCTGGCTAGAACTTCCAGTACTATATTGAATAGGAGTGGTGAGAGAGGGGCATCCTTGTCTGGTGCCAGTTTTCAAAGGGAATGCTTCCGGTTTTTGCCCATTCAGTATGATATTGGCTGTAAGTTTGTCGTGAATAGCTTTCATTGTTTTGAGATATGTTCCTTCGATACCTAGTTTATTGAGAGTTTTTAGCATAAAGCACTGTTGAATTTTGTCGAAGGCCTTCTCTGCATCTATTGAGATAATCATGTGGTTTTTGTCTTTGGTTCTGTTTATATGGTGGATTACATTTATAGATTTGCGTGTGTTGAATCAGCCTTGCATCCCTGGAATGAAGCCTACTTGATTGTGTTGGATAAGGTTTTTGATGTGCTATTGCAATCGGTTTGCCAGTATTTAATTGAAGAGTTTTGAATGTGTGTTAATCATGGATATTGGCCTGAAGTTTTCTTTTGCTGTTGAGTCTCTGCCAGCTTTTGGTGTCAGGATCATGTTGGTCTCATAAAATGATTTGGGAAGGATTCCCTCTTTTTGGATTGTTTGGAATAGTTTCAGAAGGAATGGTACCAGCTCCTCTTTGTATGTCTGGTAGAATTCAGCTGTGAACCCATGTGGACCTGGGCTTTTTTTGTTTGCTAGGCTATTAATTGCTGCCTCAACTTCAGACCTTGTTATTGGTCTATTCAAGGTTTCAACTTCTTCCTGGTTTAGGCTTGGGAGGGTGCAAGTGTCCAGGAATTTATCCATTTCTTCCAGGTTTACTGGTTTATGTGAATAGAGTTGTTTGTAGTAATCTCTGATTGTAGTTTGTATTTCTGTGGAATCAGTGGTAATATCCCCTTTATTGTTTTTTATTGCATCTATTTGATTCTTCTCCCTTCTCTTTTTTATTAATCTGGCTAACGGTCTATTTTTGTTGATCTTTTTTTAAAAAAAAAACAGCTCCTGGATTTATTGATTTTTTTTTGAAGGGTTTTTTTGTGACTCTATCTCCTTCAGTTCTGCTCTGATCTTAGTTATTTCTTGTCTTCTGCTAGCTTTTGAGTTTTTTTGATCTTACTCCTCTAGCTCTTTCAATTTTGACGATAGGGTATCAATTTTAGATCTTTGCTCACTTCTCATGTGGGCATTTATTGCTATAAATTTCTCTCTAGACACTGCTTTAAATGTGTCCAGAGATTCTGGTACATTGTGTCTTCGTTCTCATTGGTTTCAAAGAACATCTTTGTTTCTGCCTTCATTTCATTGTTTATCCAGTCCACATTCAGGAGCCATTATTCAGTTTCCATGAAGTTGTGCAGTTCTGAGTTAATTTCTGAATTCTGAGTTCTAATTTGATTGCCCTGTGGTCTGAGACACTGTTAGGATTTCCATTCTTCTGCATTTGCTGTGGAATGATTTACCTCCAATTATGTGGTCAATTTTAGAGTAGGTGCAATGTGGTGCTGAGAAGAATGTATATTCTGTGGATTTGGGGTGGAGAGTTCTTTAAATGTCTATTAGATCCGCTTGGTCCAGGTCCGAGTTCAAGTCCTGGATATCCTTGTTAATTTTCTGTCTCGTTGATCTGTCTGATATTGACATTGGAGTGTTAAAGTCTCCCACTATTATTGTGCGGTAGTCTAAGTCTCTTTGTAGGTCATTAAGATCTTGCTTTATGTACCTGGGTGCTCCTGTATTGGGTGCGTATATATTTAGGATAGTCAGCTCTTCTTGATGCATTGATCCTTTTATCATTATGTAATGCCTTTCTTTGTCTCTTTCGATCTTTGTCGGTTTAAAGTCCATTTTATCAGAGACTAGGATTGCAACTCCTGCTTTTCTTTGCTCTACATTTGCTTGATAAATCTTCCTCCATCCCTTTATTTTGAGCCTATGTGTGTCCTTGCACATGAGATGGGTTTCCTGAATACAGCACACTGATGGGATTAAAAACACACTTTTTATCCAATTTGCCAGTCTGTGTCTTTTGATTGGGGCATTTAGCCCATTTTACATTTAAGGTTAGTATTGTTATGTGTGAATTTGATCCTGCCATTTTGTTCCTAGCTGGATATTTTGCCTGTTAGTTGACGTAATATTTTTCATTGTGTCGATGGTCTTTACCATTTGGTACATTTTTGGAGTGGCTGGTACTGGTTGTTCGTTTCCTTGTTTAGTGCTTCTTTCAGGAGCTCTTGTAAGGCAGGCCTGGTGGTGACAAAATCTCTCAGCAATTGCTTGTCCATAAAGGATTTTCTTTCTCCTTCGCTTATGAAGCTTAGTTTGGCTGGATATAAAATTCTGGGTTGAAAGTTCTTTACTTTAAGGATGTTAAATATTGGCCCCCACTCTCTTCTGGCTTGTAGGGTTTCTGCCGAGAGATCCGCTGTGCGTCTGATGGGCTTTCCATTGTGGGTAACCTAACCTTTCTCTCCAGCTGCCCTTAGCATTTTTTCCTTCGTTTCAACCCTGGTGAATCTGACAATTATGTGACTTGGGATTGCTCTTCTTGAAGAATATCTTTGTGGTGTTCTCTGTATTTCCTGGACTTGAATGGCAACCTGGCTTGCTAGGTTGGGGAAGTTCTCCTGGAGAATATCCTGAAGAGTGTTTTCCAGCTTGGATTCATTCTCTCCGTCACATTCAGGTACACCTATCAAATGTAGATTAGGTCTTTTCACGTAATCCCATATTTCTTGAAGGTTTTTTTCATTTCTTTTCACTCTTTTTCCCTATTCTTGCCTTCTCGTTTTATTTCATTGAGTTGATCCTCAGTCTCTTGATATCCTTTCTTCTGCTTGGTCAATTCGGCTGTTGAAACTTGTGTATGCTTTGTGAAGTTGTCGTGCTATGTTTTTCAGCTCCATCAAGTCATTTATATTCTTCTTAAGCTGTTTATTCTAGTTAGCATCTCATCTAACCTTTTTTCTAGGTTCTTAGTTTCCTTGCATTGGGTTACCACATATTCTTTTAGCTCCGAGAAGTTTGTTGCTACCCACCTTCTGAAGCCTCTTTCTGTCAGTTCATCAGATTCATTCTCCGTCTATCTTTGATCCCTAGCTGGTGAGGAGTTGTGATCCTTTAGAGGAGGAGAGGCGTTCTGATTTTTGGTGTTTTCATCCTTTCTGCGCTGGTTTCTTCCCATCTTAGTGGCTCTGTCTACCTGTGGTCTTCGTAGGTGGTGACTTTCAGATGGGGTCTCTGAGTGGACGTCCTTTTTGTTGATGATGAAGTTATTTCTTCCTGTTTCTTAGTTTTCCTTCTAACAGTCAGGCCCCTCTGCTGCAAGACTGGTGGAGGTCCACTCCATACCCTGCTTGCCTGGGGGATCACCTGTGGGGGCTGCAAAACAGTAAGGATTGGTGCCGGTTTCTTCTGTTGTCTTCATCCCAGAAGGGTACCTGCCAGATGTTCGCCAGAGCTCTCCTTTATGAGGTGTCTCTTTGGGTGTACGGAGGCCGGGGAGCTACTTGAGGAGACATTGTGTCCCTTATAGAAGCTCAAGTGCTGTGCTGGGAGCTCTGTTGTTCCGTGCAGAGCTGTTGGGCAGGTACTTTTTTAAGTCTTCTGCAGCAGAACTCATAACCGCCTCTTTTCCCCAGGTGCTCTTAGGAAGGTTGCCTTTATTTATAAGTTCCTGTCATGCTGCTCCCTTTTTTCATAGATGCCCTGCTCTGCATGGAGTAGTTTAGTCACAGTCTGCCAGCAGAGGCATTGCTGAACTGCCGCAGGCTCTGCCCAGCTGCTGTGTGAATTGCCTTGCTAGTGTGGGATTGCCTCGGTAGTGGTGGTCACCCTTCCCCCACCTGAGCTGGACCATCCAGGGTCCAGCTGCGCTTGCTGCGAAACTCTCGATCCAGAGCGTTTCAGATTGCTTGTTCTGTGGGGGTGGTACCCACCAAGCCAGATCGCCTGGCTCCCTGTCTCTGCACCCTCCCTTTCAGTTGCATGGGTGGCTCTGTCTCCCAGGCGTTCCAGGCGCCAGTTGAAACGGCCGCCCAGATTTGTGTTTCTTTGCACCAAGGCAGCACTGGCTGAAACTGCCATGCTGAAAACTCGTGGCGCTTTTCGGCCCAGGAATCTCCTGGTCTGTGGGCAGTGAAAATTTGTTTGGAAATGCTGTCGGCATTCACACTCTGGGTTCTTGCTGGGAACTGCACTCCGGAGCTGTTCCTATTCAACCATCTTTGATCCCCCCCCTGGGTTTTAATTCTTGTAGTGCTGTGTATGGTAAGGATAGAAACATTTGAATGGATAATCTTATAAAACACTTTGTTACCTGTAGTATTACACACATGAGCTTTAAATCATTAATCTTTATCTTTTACTTTTGATTCTGCTTGTGATTGAACCTGCTTAAATGTGGGGGGGAAAATGTTTCTAGAAAAGAGTTTAAAATAATTATGAACCAATGACAAAGCAATAGTTTATAGTGGGTATACTGTAGTCTGAATAAATTTTTACAGTGTTTTAGATATATGATTTTTTTAATGCTTTCTATCCTAGTGATCACTTATTTTGCTTTATCTGTCATTGGTCATCTGATGAGAAGCTAATTCTAGGTAGCTAAAAATAGATGAATATAGTTTCAGTAATGTTTACAGTGTTAGCTTTATCACACTTTTGAAATCATTCAAAACCAAATCCTGCTTGCCCCAGATTTTACTACTGCAGGAGGAACAGTTAGAGATATTATTGTTGTTACTAACTTCTTTTGGTGAAGAAGCTTAATTAAGGTTTGAAGACTTTGATTATACTTTCTGTTATTATTTTTATAGATTTAGATAGTACAAATGCAGTTTTGTTACATGGATGAACTGCATAATGGGTGAAGTCTGAGCTTTTAATGTAGCCATCAGCCAAATAGTATATATTGTACTCATTAAATAATTTATCATTCCTCACCTGCCTCCCACCCTTCTACATCTCCAGTGTCTATTATTTCACTCTCTACATGATTTAGCTCCCACTTACAAGTGATAACATGCAGTATTTAACCTTGTATTTCTGAATTATTTCCCATAAGGTAATGGCCACCAGTTCCATCCATGCTGCTGCAAAAAAAACATGGCTTCATCCTTTTTTATGGCTGAGTAGCATTCCGCGCGTGTGTGTGTGTGTGTGTGTGTGTGTGTGAGTGACTTCTAAAGTCATCTGCTGATGGACACTTAGATTGTTTCCATATCTTTGCTATTATGAATAATGCTGTGATAAACATGCAAGTACAGGTGTCTTTTTGATAGAATGATTTCATTTCCTTGGGTGTATACCCAGTAGTGGGATTACTAGATCCAGTGGTAGTTCTGTTTTTAGTTTTTTGAGAAATCTCCATACTGTTTTCCATAAAGGTTGTGTTAATTTCCATTCCCATCATTCCTTTTCATCTGCATCCTTGCCAACATCTGTTATCTTTTGACTTTTTAATAATAGCCGTTTTGAGTGATGTGAGATGCTTTTTCATTGTGGTTTTACTTGCATTTATCTGATAATTAGTAATGTGGAATTTTTTTCATATGTTAGTTGACCATTTGTGTTAGTTTGAAAATTTTCTGTTTAGAGTAAACAGACAATCTACAGAATGGGAGAAAATATTTTCAAACTATGCATACAACAAAAGACTAATATCTGGACTCTGTAAGGAACTTAAGAAAAAAACAACCCCATTAAAAAGTGGACAAAGGACATAAACAGAATCCTCCAAAGAACACATACAGGCAGCCAACAAACAAAGAAAAAAATGCACAAAATCACTAATGAGCAGAGAAATACAAATCAAAACCGCGGTAAGATACCAGCTCACACGAGTCAGAATGGCTGTTATTAAAAAGTTAAATAACAGATTTTAGCAAGATTGCAGAGAAAAGGGAATGCTTAATATATTGTTGGTGAGAATGCAAATTAGTTCAGCCCCTTTGGAAAACAGTTTGGAGAGTTCTCAAAGAACTAAAAATAGAAATACCATTCACTCAGCAGTCCCATTACTAGAAAATAAATCATTCTACCAAAAAGACACCTGCACTCGTATGTTTATCACAATACTGTTCACAGTAATAAAGACATGGAATCAACCCAGGTGCCCATCGTTGATGGATTGGATAAAGAAAATGTGATACATATGCACCATGTAATATTGTGCGGCTATAAAAAAGAATGAAATTATATCCTTTACAGCAACATGGATGCAACTGGAGACCATTATTCTAAGCAAATTAGCATGGATACAGAAAACCAAATACTGTGTCTTCTCATTTATAAATAGGAGCTAAACATTGGGTATCCATGAACACAAAATTGAGAACCATAGACAGTGGGGATTCCAAAAGAGAAGAGGGAGATAGGGGACTAGGAGTTGAGAAACAACCTATTGAATACTGTATTTGCTACTGGACAACAGGATCATTAGAAGCCAAAACCTCAACATCACACAATATACCCATGTAACAAACCTGTATATGTACGCCCTGAATCTAAAATTAAAAATAAAATTTAAAATATTTTAAAACATGAATTTAAAAATAAATTTTTAAAATCTGTGTTCTTTGCCCACTTTTAAATAAAATTTTTCATTGCTCTTGTTGTCATTGAGAAGTTTGAGTTCCTTGTAAATTCTGAATATTAGTGCTTTGTTGCATGCGTAGATTGCAGATGTTTTCTCCCATTGTTAGGTTGTCTGTTCACTCTGTCAGTTATTTCTTTTGCTGTACAGAAGTTTCTGAGTTAAACTAAGTCACTTTTGTCTATCCTTGTTTTTTTGTTGCATTTGTTTTTGAGATGTTAGTCATAAATTATTCACATAGGCCAGTGTACAGAGTTTTTCCTAGGGTTTTTTTAGGACTTCTATAGAAGTTTCAAGATCTTGAATACACCTTGAGTTAATTTTTTTGTTTGTTTTTCTACCTTGAGTTAAATATTTTATATAGTGAGAGACGGAGTCCATTTTCATTCTGCAAATGGCAATCCAGTTTTCCCGGCACCTTATTGAATAGTCTCCTTTACTAGTGAATGTTTTTGTCAGCCTCATTGAAAATCAGTTGGCTATATGTATGTGGCTTTATTTGTGGGCCCTCTATTCTGTTCCATTGATCTATCTGTCTGTTTTTATACCAGTACCATGTTGCTTTGGTTACTATAACCATACATTATAATTTGAAGTTGGGTAACGTGATGCCTCCAGCTTTGTTCTTTTTCTATAGGATTGCTCTGTTTATTGAGATTCTTTTTTTATTTCATAAGAATTTTAGAATTGTTCTTTCTAATTCAGTGAAACATGATGTTGGTATTTTTATAGAAATTGCATTGAATCTGTAGATTGCTTTGGGCAGGGTGAGTATGGGTTATTTTAACATTATTGATTCTTCTGATCCATGAGTGTGGGATGTTGTTCCACTTATTTATGTCATCTACAGTTTCTTTCATCAGTGTTTTGTAGTTTTCTTTATAGAGGTCTTTCACCTCCTTGATAAGATGTTTTCCTTGATATTTTACTTTTTTTTTTTTTTTTTGTAGCTTTGGTAAATGACTGACTTAGATTTAGTTCCCAGCTTGATTGTTACTAGTGTATAACATTGCTTCTGATTTTTTTAAGTTGATTCTGTATGCTGAAACTTTACTGAGTTCATTTCTCAAAGAAATCTTTTCATGGAATCTTTAGGGTTTTTTAAGTGTAAGAGATAACAGACAACCTGACTTTCTCTTTTCCAACTTGGATGACTGATTTCTCTTGCTTGTTTTCTGGCTGTGATTTTTAGTAGTATATTGAATCAGAGTGTGTAAGTGGACCTTTTTGTCTTGTTCCCATTTGTAGCGGGGAATGCTTTCAAGTTTTCTCCATTTGTATGATATTTGTTGTATGTGGCTTTTATTATTTTGAGATATGTTCCTTCTGTGCCTAGTTTGTTGCAGGTTTTTATCATGAGATGTTAAATTTTACCAGATGCTGTTTTTGAGTCTGTTGAGAGTATTATATGGTTTTGTTTTTAATTTTGTTCAGGTGATGAATTGCATTTATTGATTTGCATATGTTGAACTTTCCTTGCATGCCTGGAATAAACCCCCTTGATCATGGCGTGTTATCTTTTTGACGTGCTGTTGTATTCAATTTGCTAACATTTTGTTGAGGAGTTTTGCATCTATATTCATCAGGAGATACTGGTCTATTGTTATATTTGTTGAGTCCTTGTTTGGCTTTGGTATCAGGGTGACACCAGCCTTATAGAATTAGAAAGGGAAGATTCAGATTCCTTCCACTATTTTGGAACAGTTTCAATGGGATTGGTACAAGTTCTTTTTTGTATGTGTGGTAGTATTCAGTTCTGAATCTGTCCTGTCCTGAGCTTTTTGTTGTTGTTGTAGTTGCTGTTGTTGGGAGATTTTCATCATACTGATTTAATCTTAATACTCATTATTGATCTGTTCAGGGTTTCCAGTTCTTTCTGGTTCAGTACAGTCTTGGGAGGTTGTTTCCAGGAGTTTACCCACTTCCTCTAGGTTTTCTAGTTTGTGCATGTAGAGATGCTCATAGTAGTCTCTGATAACCTTTGTATCTCTGCAGTATCAATTATAGTATCTTCTTTTCATTTCTGATTGTGTTTATTTGAATATTCTCTTTCTTGGTTAGTCTAGCTAGCAGTCTGTCAGTTTTGTTTCTCTTTTCAAATAACTAACTTTTCACTTCATTGATCTTTTGTATTATATTTTTGGTCTCAGTGTCACTTACTTTTCCTCTGATCTTTATGTCTTATCTTCTGTCAACTTTGGATTTGGATTTGGTTCTTGTTTTTCTGTTTCATTGGGTGTGACATTAGGTGGTTAATTTGTGATTTTTTTTTTTTTAATATAGACAACACTATAAACTTTCCTCTTAGCACTGCTTTTGCTGTGTCCCAGAGGTTTGGTATGTTGTGTCTTCTTTTTCATTCATTTAAACATTTTTTTAAAGTTCCATCTTAATTGTGTTGTTGACCCAAAGATTGTTCAGAACATGTTATTGAATTTCCATGTATTTGTATAGCTTCAATAATTCCCCTCGGGAATGATTTCGAGTTTTATTTCACTGTGGTTTAAGAAGATACTTAGTATGATTTCAATTTTTAAAAACAATTTTGAGACTTGTTTTTGTGGCATACTGTATTCTATTTTGCAGAATGTTTCGTGCCTGATGAAAAGAATGTATATTCTGCTAGGGCAGAACGTTCTTCAAATGTCTGCCAAATACATTTAGTTTAGAATCCAATTTAATTCTGATGTTTCTTTGTTGGTTTTGTGTCCTGATAATCTGTCTAGTGCTGTCAGTGGAATATTGAAGTCACCCACTATTACCGTATTGCTGTTTATATCTTTTCTTAGGTCTAGTAATACTTGTTTTATGAATTTGGGTTTGGGTCCTCTGCTGTTGGATGCATATATATTTAGGATTGTTATATTTTTCCATTGAATTGATCCCTTTATCATTATATAATGACTTTGGGTTTTTTTGGGTTTGTTTTTTTTTTTTTTACTATTTTTGGTTCAAAGTCAGCTTTATCTAAGTGTAGCTACTCCTACTTGCTTTTTGTTTCCATTTGCATGGAGTATCTTTTTGCACCCCTTTCTTCAGTCTCTAAATTTCTTTACCACTAAGGTGAGTTTATTGTAAGCAGCATATAGTTGGATCTTGTTTTCTAAATTCATCCTACCAATCTATATCTTTTAAATGGAGCATGTAACCCATTTGTGTTTACAGTAAATATTGATATGTGAGGTTTTATTTCTGTAATAATGTTGTTATCGCATTGCTTTGTAGTTTCATTGGTGTAATTATTTTACAAGACCTGTGAATTGTTTACTTTCTTACATTTTTATGATGACAAATATTGACCCTTCATTTCCATGTTTATACCTCCTTTGATCATTTTTGTAGAGCCACTCTAGTGGTGACAGATCCCCTCAATGATTGTTTTCTAGGAAAGACTTTATATTTCTCTTATTCCTGAAGCTTTTTCTAGCAGGGTACAAATTTTCAGGTTGACAGTTTTTTTTTTTTTACTTTAAGCCTATTTTGAAAATAGAATCCCAATCTCTTCTGACTTGTAAGTCATCTGCCAGGAAGTCTGCTGTTAGTCTAATAGAGTTTCCTTTGTAGGAGGCTAGATGCTTTTTTTCTCTTGCTGATCCTTTCTTCCTTCATGTTGACCTCAGACAGTCTGATGACTCTATGTCATGGTGAGGTTTTTCTTGCAATGTATTTTTCTAGGTTTCATTGGGCCTCTTATTCTGGATGTCTAGATCTCTTACTGGACTAGAGAAGTAGGTTTTCCAAACTTTTTACTTTCTTTTCTTTCTCAGGAATACCTACAACCCCTAGGTCCAGACATTTTAATGTAATCTTTACTTCTCAAAGGCTTTGTTCATCTTGAAATTCTTTTTTGTTTCTTCAAATGACCTGCCTTTATATTCTGAGATTGTTTCTTCTCCTTGATCTAGTTTATTGTTGAAGCTTTCATCAGTATTTTGTAAATCCTTCAGTGAATTTTTTATTGTCAAAAGATTTTTAAAATATCTTATTTCTTTGGTAAATTTATCATTTATATCCTGAATTGATTTTCTGTTTCTTTGTATTGGTTTTCAGATTTTCCTTGAATCTCACTGAGCTTCCTTAAAATCAATATTTTGAATTATTTAGCATTTCAGTAATTTTGGTTAGGATTTATTGCTAGAGAGTTAGTATGATCCTCTAGGGTATTGTAACAACTGGTTTTTTCATACTTCCAGAATTATGACATTGGTTCTTTCTCATCTGTAGAAACTCATTTCTGATGTTACACTTCACTTTTGTTTGAACAAGACTGTTTTCCCTTGAGGATGTGACTATACTGTATGTTGAATAGGGTCATTTGGCTTTACTTCTGAGTTCTTTTAGAGGGGAAAGACTCTGTGAATTTCTTAGTTTTAGATAGCTTTGGGGGCTTTCTCAAATGTCAGGTGTGATAGTGGTATACTTGGCATGTGAGCACACTCACATCCTCCTGTAGAGCCAGGGTAGCAGAGGTCTCAAGAAGCTTATCTTGTTCCCAAATTGTGTGAATTTATATTAGCAAATTTTGTATTGGGTTGTGCAGTTCAGCCTCCAGGCCAGTAGGTAGCATTTGCAGGTATGAGTTAGTTTCAGCGGTAACAGTGGGGTTTACACTTCACCTTTGTTTGCCAAGAAAAGCTCAGATCTCCTAATGACTGACAGAAGCATCAGCCCTGACGAGGGTAGCATGGGGGAGGGGGAGTCATCGGGCCACTGGTAAAATACTCTGAGGTCTCTTGAAGGGAGGCAGGGGGTGGGTACAGGAGCAAGGTGATGAGCTTTCTTAGCACCCTAGCCTCAGCAGGCAGGAATGTGATGTTCCCTTGTCACACTGCTGTTCTGGTGCTCAGGTTGTTCAGTTCTATTAGACACTGCTGTTTATTTCCAACTGCAGTGTAGCCTAGAGTTACAGGAGATGCTTGCCCGGTGGTTTGAGACTACTCTTCTGCTGTTTGGAAATGGCTGCCGTGCAGACTCTGCTCTCCATGGCAGGACCGCTGATGCTCTGTGCAGAGAGTGGGAGAGGACCCACCTTTCTCATGAGCCTGGGCCCAGAGGCTACTGCCATTGGAGCTACAGTTACCCTTCACAGCTCCAGATAGCCTGCCCTCTGGTTTCTTGTGCCAGCTTCCCATGGGAGCAGCAATGGCTGTGTCTGCAGCAGTGGGTGGAGAGGGAGGAGGAGTCCCCTTCTCTATGTCTGGGCTCAAGCACAGAGGCCACTTGGCCAGTGGTACGGGACCTTACTCCTCACTTGCAGTGTTGAGCAGAGTTTGTTTCTCTGTCTCTGCCAGGAGCAGGCGTTCACTTGCAGCCTCAAGCAAGGAGCTCTTGGGCTCTAGAAAATGCATGCTTTAGTTTTCTTTGTCCCAGGGCTATCCCTTTGGTGCACTGCACTTTGCCTTCCCTTAAAAGTAGTACTCTTTGAGGGATAAATTATTGGGAACCCTGCAGCACCCCTGGGTCTAACTAACACTGCCCGCTGAGTTGGTGCTGGGGAATGTCAGCAAGAGCTTCCAGGATGTCGAAGCACAAAAGGCATGAAGTTCCCTGGGCAAGATACAGTCCCCTGACAGATGTGCCCTGACAATGATGCCTTGCCACAGGCACTCAAGTCTGGAGATGTGGTAAGAAGCTGAGCAACCCAGCGTGAGCTTGCAGTTTGGTGTAACACCCTCAAGAAATCCCTACCCTTACCACTGTCTGGGTTTGTGAGAGCAGAGGAGCTCTCCCATAGATTGCATACTACCAGTCCGCCACAGGAATGAAGGATCCTGTGTCTGAATTTTTTCCTGTGATTTTGTGTACTGGCATTCTCTCTTTGATATTCTGTTAGAGCTGTGATTTTGTGTTTGTAATATTGGTTCTTTTTTCTTTTTTTTTGAGACCAAGTCTCACTCTGTCGCCCAGGCTGGAGTGCAGTGGCACAATTTCCGCTCACTGCAACCTCTGCCTCCTGGGTTCAAGCAATTCTCCTGCCTCAGACTCTTGAGTAGCTGGGATTACAGATGCCTGCTACCATGCCTGGCTAATATTTTTATTTTTAGTAGAGACAGGCTTTCACTGTGTTGGCCAGGCTGGTCTCAAACTCCTGACCTCAAGTGATCCACCCATCTCAGCCTCCCCAAGCCCTGGAATTACAAGGGTGAGCCACCGCCCGGTCTTAATTTTGGTTCTTTTTTCTGAAGAGAACTAGAACCTGATGTCTCTAGTCAGCCATCTTGAACCTCTCTCTTTGATTATAATTATTATAATTAACCTTGCAACCCTTGATAACTCTCCTTTACCTCCAAAAACACACAATAAAGTACATAAAATTATTTGCAAGTTTCTTGCAAAAGAACCATTTTTTCTGTTTACCACATTGCATTTTTAAATTTATTTTGACAGATTCTTATGATTATTTGCATTTTTATTCAATTGAGAAGCATTTTCTTGAATATGTTTATTTGTATTTTTATGTCAATATTTGTCATCAAGTAGTATATATTTATAGAACAGTAGGAACAATACTTTATCCAAATAAAGTATTGTCTTTCTAATACTAAGTGGCATACAGTTATTTTCCATAATCTTTTGAAGTAGATACGTCTTTTAATATAAAAGAAAATACCAAAAATAGATGACTTCTACTCTCTTCCTGTATTTTTAGGTATTTTCCTTAACCAATTTCTTTTATTTTCTAGGTACCTAGTCGATAGTCGCTGGTTCAAACAGTGGAAAAAATATGTTGGCTTTGACAGTTGGGACAAATACCAGATGGGAGATCAAAATGTGTATCCTGGACCCATTGATAACTCTGGACTTCTCAAAGGTCATTATTTTCTTCCTTCAGTCAAGTTGTAAATGTGTTAAATTTCATTATGTAAATGTCAGTGGGTTGAATATGGGAAATGTTAGTGTAAATAAGTTGATAGAGTAGAAATGTCTTCGCATTACGGGTTTGACTTAATGAACTTATTATTCTAATTAGTTATTAAAAATTTTATTATTCTGTATAATGACAGGTTTTGTTTTTCATTTATGATGTAATAAGGCTTTATTATTTAAACCCTTAAATGAAGAATGTTATTTCTTCATTTAAATATTTCATTATTAAGTAATCATTAATGATTATTAATAAATAATAAGACTGGTTATTTGTTATTAAATAATTATTAAAGACTGATTATTTTGAGAAATGCGATGTCACATATTGGACATAGGGCATTTTTTAAAATTTGAGGAACAATCACATATCCTTACATTATTAAATTTTTACATAAGCTTTCTACAACCCTCACTACTTGCCAGTCCTTCTGTATACCTCTTATTATGCTTAAAGGGAACAAAACATAAGTACCAGAACTTCCATTTCTAACAGTGGTTCTCAAAACACTGGATATCAGGCAACAGAAAACAGTGATCCCTGAGAGATGAGAAACAAAATAGGTAAGCCCTCCAACTGTTTTCAGTTTACTGCATTGGAAGAGTTTCCAAGACACAGCATGGGATGATGAAACCTATGCAGACCCTCGCTGTCTTTCTTAGTTGAGAAAACGGGAGTTTGAAGTCCAGGGAAACTGAGAGTCCTGGGAAGTACCAGAAGATAGTGAGCAACTCAGAGAGAGAGAGAGCGTGACCTAGACCCTCCATGAGGTTGCTCTTAAGCCTTTAGTTATTAATCAGCACTTTGCATGTGAGAAAACTGCCCAAGGCCAGACAAATTACCACTGAAAAGAAGTAACAATCATTGGGGCTAATATAGGATTGGGAATCATTGGTGTTCTCAGCAGCCAGAGTGGAAAACCACATAATTTACAAAGTAGACTACTGAGAACAGTTTTGCTTATGTAATAGGGTGAAATTAATTTTCCTGCTCTACTAACCTGAAAGCATCAAACTGTTTCCAAGTAACTTAACTCCATTTCAGAATAAAACTTGAATATCTGTAAGAATACAAAAATATCCAGCATACGAAAACATAAAATGTTTAATGTCTTGGATCTGACCAAATATTACCTGGCATGTAAAGAAGCAGGAAAATATGACCAATAATAACGAGCAATGTCAATCTTAAAAACAAATCTCCCCCCACAAGACATGGAAAAAATTAATAAAGAACAGATGAGACAAATACAAAATTAAAAGTTGCTAGATTGAAACCCAGCTCTAAAAATAATCACATTAAATGTAAACACCTCAACTAAATGTTGTGACCATGAGATTAAATTAAAAAGTTAAGACCCAGCTATCAACTGTCTATAAGAAACTTACTTTAAGCATAAAGACACAGATAAATTTAAAACATGGAAAAAAATAACACCAGGTTATGGTAAGCAAGACTAACCCCCAGTGATCCTCACCCTTGTAGAATACTCTCCCCTTTGAGTGTTGGTGAAACTTGTAAATAGAATGAAGATATCACCCCTATGATTACGTTATGTGGCAAAGGAGACTATCTGGGTGATCTTAATCTAATCACATGTACCCTTTAGAAGCAGAGCATTTTCTCTGGCTAGTGGCAAAATAATTCAGAGATTCAACCCTGGAAGAGAGTCAGCATATCAGTGCCAGTTTGAAGTTGGAAGGAATCATTGAGATGCAAGGCAGGCAGCCTCTAGGAACAGAGAGAGGCCTCAGGCTGACAGCCAGCAAGGAAACAGGAACCTCCGACTCACAACCATGAGTAACTGAATTCTGCCAACAACCTGAATGGGCTTATAAGCGGATTCTTCCTCAGACCTTCAGATAAGAGCCCAACAGGGCTGATATCTTGACTTCAGCTTATAAAACCCTAAGTACAAATCCATTTGAGCCCTCCTGAACTACTGACCCACAGAACTGTGAACTAATAAATCAGTGATGTTTAAGCCACTACGGTAATTTATTTTACAACAGTGGAAAAGGAATACACATGCTAACACTATTTTTTAAAAAGCCAGAGACATTAAGTTTCATAATAAAGAACATTATCAGGGATAGACGGTCACTTTATAATGACTAATGGGTTGGGATAGTTCATCAAGAGAACATAATAAGCTTAAATATATACCTGCCTAATGGCCTAACTTGAAAACATGTGAAGAAGAATGATGTCAGCAAAATGATAGAGTAAAAAGTCTCAGCCCCCAACAGAAACACTGAATTAACAATGGACCAGAATATCTTTATGAGAAACCCAAGATCCTGTTAAGAATTTGCAGTGCTCCAAATGAGCATAAAACTGAAAACAGCAACATTGAAATGGGTAAGAACAATTTTATTTTGCCCACATCAGCCCCTTCTCCAAGCAGACTTAGGTTAGTCTCAGGAGAGATTGTCTCAGATCAGGACAGAAAGAGAGAGAGCATGTGCTTAACTTTCTAGCCCTTCAGTGTGCTACCTAACAGTCCAGTTTAAACAAAAAAAAATTTATCACTTTACACAGAGTGCTGATGCAGCCAGCATAGTTCTGATACCTGGGGGCAGTTAACAAAGGAAAAGGGTAGGTGGTTGCTGCAGCTAGAAAGCTCAGAGAGATTGAGAGAAGGCTAAGAATCTGAGGCTTCTCTCCCAGGAAAGAAGGAGAGGAGTGGGGGCATTCTACACTATTCATGCCTTTCAGTGTGCTGCCTGAGGGACCAGTTTCTGTCTTGCCTTATTGTACCAGAAAGCTGGCATAGTTCAAATAACTGGGGGAAGTTAAGAACAAAAGAAAAGGAATAGACGGCTTGTTGCAACTGCCACAGCCCTGTAATATTGGGAGAAGGCATAGAACCTGAGACTTGATCCCCAGGGAAGGGGGAAAAGGAGTGGAGTGTACCTCCAGTGTTCCAGTCTTTCGGGGTACTGCTTGAAGGGCTCATTTCTGTCTTACCTTACTCAGTGTGCTAATGGAACTGGCATAGTTTGGTGGGGGCAGATAGGAACCAAGGAAAAGGGACAAGAGGCTTCCTGCACTCAGCACAGCTCTACAAGATTTAGGAAGGCAGAGAACTCAGAATTTCTTTACAAGGAAGAGGGAGACAAGTGGGATGGGCCTCTTAACGTTCTGGTCTGTGGTATGACGTAGTAAGATACCAGAAGGAGGAAGAGATTATGGGCTTCTGGGAAAAAAAAAAAATCAATAAAGCCTTCTAATTAGGAATCTGCATGCACAAGTACAGAAAAGACATATCCACAGAAAAAGTTTCAGCTGTTCTTAGAATTTCCAGCCAGACTGATGGGTGGAAGTAAACCTATTTGCCTTTCAAAGCCAGTTTATAAAGACTGGAGAGGTGACTATTTCTTCAGTTGCAGGAACACCATGCAAAGCTACAAAAACTCAAAAAATCAGAGAAACATGGCAGAAAGAAACAAAATCTCCAGAAACTTATTCTAAAGAAATGGAGACAAATTTCCCAACAAAGAATTAAAATAATTGTCTTATAAAGCTCACTGAGTTGCAAGAAAACATAGACAACTTAACAAAACCAGAAGAATGAAAATATCAACAAGGAGCTAAAAATTATGAAGAACCAAACAAATTTTGGAATACAATAACTAAAAATTCACTAGAGGTCTTCAGCAACAAACTTGATCAAATAGATGAACTGGCAAACTTGAAGACCGATCATTTGAAATTATCCAATAAGAAGAATAAAAATAATGAAAAGTAAAGGAAGTCTAAGTAATTTATGGGACACAATCAAATGAACCAATTTGTGCATATAAGATTTCCAAAAGGAGGAAAGTGAGAGGGCAGAAAGCATATTTAAAGACATACTGACTCGGACCAGGCGTAGTGGCTCACGCCTATAACCCCAGCACTGTGGGAGGCCAAGGTGGGTGGATCACTTGAACACAGGAGTTTGAGACCAGCCTGGGCAACATGCAAAACCCTGTCTCTACAGGAAATTTTTTTAAAACCCGACCAGGCGCAGTGGCTCATGTCTGTAATCCCAACACTTTGGGAGGCTGAGGCGGGTGAATCATGAGGTCAAGAGATCAAGACCATCCTGGCTAACATGATAAAACCCCATCTCTCCTAAAAATACAAAAAATTAGCTGGGCATGGTGGCGCGTGCCTGTCGTCTCAGCTACTCGGGAAGCTGAGGCAGGAGAATCACTTGAACCCAGGAGGCAGAGGATTAAAGTGAGCAGAGATCGTGCCACTGTACTCCAGCCTGGTGACAGAGCGAGACTTTGTCTCAAAAATAATAGTAATAATAATAATCTGTGCCTGGTGGCATGTACCTGTAGTCCCAGCTACACGGGAGGCTGAGGTGGGAAGATTGCTTCAGCCCAGGAGGCGAAGGTTGCAGTGAGCTGAGATCGCGCCACTGCACTCCAGCGTGAATGACAGAATAAGACCCTGTCTTGAAAACAAAAAAGAAATAATGCATAATGGCTGAAAATTCCTAAAACTGGGAAGGGAGATGGATATCTACATTCACGAAGCCCAAAGAATTGAACAACACTGTTAATCAACTTGACCTAATTGAATTTTGTAAAACATTTCTTTACCCATTGAGAATCACACCCTATCCTTTCTCTCTGCCGCCACTCCAGCCCTAGACAACTACTAATCTCCTTTGTCTGTAGGAATTTGCTTATTCTAGACATTTCATATAAATGGAATCATACAATGTGTGTTCTTTTTTTTTTTTTTTTTTTTTTTTTGATACGGAGCCTTGCTCTGTCGCCCAGGCTGGAGTGCAGTGGGGCAATCCCAGCTCACTGCAGCCTCCACATCCCAGGTTCAAGTGAGTCTCCTACCTCAGTCTCCCAAGTAGCTGGGTTTACAGGCATGTGCCACCATGACTGGCTGATTTTTGTATTTTTAGTAGAGATGAGGTTTCACCATGTTGGCCAGGCTGGTCTTGAATTCCTGACCTTAGGTGATCCACCCACCTCGCCTCCCAAAGTACTGGGACTACAGGTATGAGCCACTGAGCCCAACCCAATATGTGTTCTTTTATATTTGTCTTCTTTTACTTTTTCTTTTTTCCTGTTTCATTCATGTTGTTGCATGAATCAGTACTTGATTTCTTTTTATGGATGAGTGATTTGTACTGAACGGATAGCACATTTACTCTTTGCACTCATCAGTTGATAGACATTTGACAGTTGATAGACAGTTTTCTCTTTTGGCTGTTACGAATATTGTTGCTACGAACATTCACATACAAGTTTTTGGGTAGCTGTGTGTTTTCCTTTCTCATGGGTAGTTACCTAGACGTGAAATTGTTGGGTCTTTTTAAACTTCATTGTTTAACTATTTTAGGAACTATAAGACTGTTTTTCCAAAGTTGTTGCATCATTTTACATTGTTGCTGGCAGTGTATGAGGATTCACTGCTCCACGTTATAGCCAACACTTGTTATTGTCTGTACTTTTTATTATAGCCGTCCTCGTGGGTGTGATGTGGTGGTATCTCATTGTGATGTTTGACTTGCATTTCTCTAGTGATTAATGATGAGTATCTTTTTTTGTGCTTATTATATATATTCTTTGGTGAAATATCTTTGCAGATACTGTGCCCATTTTTAAGTGGAGTTGTCTTTTTATTGATGTATTTTCAGTTTGTTATTTATTTAGTATACTAGATCCTTATCAGATGTGTGATTTGCAAAAATTATCTCTTATTCTGTGGACTTTTTATTTTCTTGGTGGTGACCTTTGAAGCACAAAAGTTTTTAATTTTAAGTCCAATTTGCCAGTTTTTTTTCTTTGTTGCTTGTGCTTTTGGTGTCAGAAAGCATTGCTGAAACCAGGGTTGCAAAGATTTATACTTACATTTTCTTCTAAGAGTTTTATAGTTTGGGCTATTACATTGACACCATTGGTCTATTTTAAGTTAATTTTGTTTATGGTTTGAGGTAATATTCTAACTTCCTCTTTTGGCATGTGGATATTGAGTTGTCCTGTAGGCTTTTTAATAGAAATGGACAACCTGATTCAAAAATTCATGTGGAAATTCAAATGACAGAATGGCAAAAACAACTTTGAATTTTAAAATAAAATCATAGAACTTAACACTATTTGATTTCAGTCCTTATTTTAAAGCTGTAATAATAAATACAGTTGGATATTGACATAAAGACAGATACATCACTTGATCAGATTAGAGAATGCAGAAATAGATCTACACATATATAGTTATTTAAATTTAGAAAAATGTAAAAGAGGAATTCACTGGCAAAAGGATAGTCTTTTAAACAAATGCTGCTTGAGCATTTGGATATCTGTTTGCCAAAAACTCGAACTTTGATCTATACATGGCACTTTATACAATATTAATCCAAAAGATTATAGACCTAAATGTAAAAACGAAAACTTTTCGGAAAAAATCTTTGTGATGTTATATTAGCCAAAATTTTCTTGGATGTGATTCAAAAGCAAGGTTGATAAAAGAAAAAATGTGATAAATTGTGTCTCATCAGTAATAAAAGCTTCTTTAAATGACACTCTTATGAGAAAGAAAAGAGAAGCCACAGTGTGAGAGAAAATGTTTATAATCATGTAGCTGATAAAAGGCTTGTATATAGAATATATAGTTTATAAAACTCACTTTGAAGAAAACGTAAAGCCCAATGGAAAAAGTAGGCAAAAGGTTTGAACACATACTTCACCAAAGAAGATACAGGTTTCAAAAAGCACGTGCAGAAATGCTCAACATAATTCATACTAGAGAAAATGAAGATTAAAACCACAGTGAGAACACTGACCCATACAAAGTGTTGGCAAGAATGTAGAGGAAGTAGAACTATTATACACTGTTTCTGTCAATGTCATATAGTAAAATCACTTCAGAAAACAAATAGTCTGGCAGTTTCTTAAAAAGTTAAACATACATTTATTATAGAACCCAGTCATTCCAATCCTAGGTATTTACCCAAAATAAAGCATTTTATCTATATGACCAGTTGTATACAAATGGTCATACAGTGTTATTTGTAATAGAAAAAAATTGTGAACAACGCAAATGCCCATCAACACCTGAAGGGATAAATAAGGTGTACGTCCATATAATGAAATCCCACTCAGCAGTTAAAACAAATTAACTATTGGTATGTAAAAACATGGATAGATCTCAAAGTATTTACATGGCATGAATGAAGCCAAACAAAAAGGAGGACATACTATTTTTATATAAGACTCTAGAAATTGCCAATTTGTCTGTAGTAACAGAAAGCAGGTACTGTTTTCATGTACAATTCTAGAAAATGCAAAGTAGACTACGGTTCCAAAACACAGAATATGTAACATTCTCTTAATCCCTCAGGTTTTTCCTGCTTCTTGATTTATATTGCTATATCCTATTAAGAATAGCATGTTCTCATTATTGAAATGCTACCAAGAACAATTTTGCTTTCTGTATCTGTTAATTAAAACTAACTCAGAACAAGAAAAATCTCAGTAAAGTTGGATATAACTCGATGAGCTATTTCTGTTTCTCTATCTGCATTTTAAAAATTTGGAAGGAGAGATAACAAGTCTCAGGTTAGGACTGTGATACAGGTATGGTTCCAGAAATTTCTTCTAGATCCCTGGCCTGTCTTGTACTAAATTTTTTTAGTCTAACTAGAAATTGGAAAGTGGATTGTGAATTAGAACCACATCTGAAGAATTGCCTCCATTTTAGATCTTGGAGGAATCCAGATTATGGGCTTTCTGGAATAATGAAATGGTTCACAAGATGTCCATTTGTGATTTTCGTCACGGTTCCTAGCCCATGTGTCTTGGTGTCATTGTAAAAGGTTGTTGATTTGCTTCTGAATTTCCTGCAAAGGCTGATGCTAGAATGACCATTGTTACCATGTGAGGGATCTCTGCTACTCAAAATATTTGGGAAATACTCTTGCTAAGTCTCTCGACTAACAATTACTCCATAGTATTTTTTTAAGAACCTAATAAAAGAATTATGTTTGTAAATACTGCTTTTTGATTTATGATACAAACTAAAAGTTTTAAAGGAATGGTTTGTTTTGAAATCCATAAGGCAAGCTTGTCCAGCAGCCCACAGCCCATGGGCTGCATGTAGCCCAGGATGGCTTTGAATGCAAACACAAATTTGTAAATTTTGCTAAAACATTATGAGATTTTTTTTTTTTTATGATTTTCTGTTTAAGCTCATCAGCTACTGTTAGTGTTTGTGTATTTTATGTGTGGCCCAAGACAGTTCTTCTTCGATATGGCCTAGGGAAGACAAAAGATTAGACACCCCTTATGTAAGGTATCTGAATTACTTTGGAGCTTAAAACTTGTTTTAAATTCTTAAATTAGCCTTCATAAGTTTAATTCATAATGTGTACAACCAAAGTATTTAGAGTTAGGTACTATTGTT
Organism: Ateles fusciceps; assembly: GCA_036589455.1. Lineage (NCBI taxonomy): Eukaryota > Metazoa > Chordata > Mammalia > Primates > Atelidae > Ateles > Ateles fusciceps. The sequence continues at coordinate 3,539,625 of JAZHEH010001063.1, forward strand.
TCTTTTTATGTATTGAGTTTACTTTTCCTTTGCAGATGGTGATGCCCAGTCACTTAAGGAACATCTTATTGATGAATTGGATTACATACTGTTGCCAACTGAAGGCTGGAATAAACTTGTCAGCTGGTATACATTGATGGAAGGTCAAGAGCCAATAGCACGAAAGGTACATTTTAATAATAACTGACTATAAATATTTTTCTTCATTAGTTTATCAGTGAGTTCTGAAGTTTTGTCACTTATCTTAGAGAAAAAGGCTAGCAAAATTACTATACACTGTGTTGTAATAATGGCAGGTAACATGTTAAGAGGGTTTACTTATGCTAGCCACTATTGTAAGTATGTTATTGATTAATCCTCTATGTATAGAGAGAAAACTCTATAAGATAAGTAGGATTATCCCCATTTTACAGATCAGAAAATGAGGATAAAAAGTTAGGATTAATTTCTTTTAGAAAGTCATATCGGGATACATACTTAGGCAACCTGACCCCGTTTTCTGTACTCCACTGTTTGTTTTGATAAAACAATTAGAAAACAATAAAGAAACTAAAAGTTGAAGAAATGTTTTTTGTAACATAAAAATTTTTTAAACTTGAAAATGTAGATTTTTTTTCATATCCTTTACCATTTTAAAATTATAGCCTAGAAACATTTAGGAAAAACCAATTTTTCTTTATCTTAGGAAACTAAAAAGTGGTAAGTTAGGGTGTTGGTATAGTAGAATACCAAATATTCAAGGTAAATCAGCCAACTTTACACATGTATTTGATCATTTATTGTGGGAGGGGTGGGAGGCTCAGAAGGTACCAAAGTCTCTCGGCATGATTTTTTATCTGGTTTGGGTGCCCCCTCCCACAGAAACAATTAAAAAGTTGAATTAGGTAACATAAGAGTAAAAAAAACCTCTAGTAGACCAGACTATATTTGAATTTATTTGAAGTTAATGCTACAGAGTTGCCATATTAACAATTTGTATTTGTGTATCTATGGTTTTAGGTATATTAGAAACTAACCTTGGATCTTATTTCATGAATAGATCTTGAGTGTACCTTTTATTTGTTTTTGTTTAGTTTTTTTCCCTAGTTTCACTCAGCCATTTCAAAATTAGAATTCCTCTCTTGTAGGAATGCTAGTTGTATAAAATGGTTTAGTTCTATATAGTTCTGTAGAATGATTTAGTTGCTTTATCTATAGTTGCTGGAGAATTGAGTGTTTTGATGAAAAAGATACTATCTAGAATTATTTCATTCCTAGGATAAGGGAGAATTTGTGTTCAAAATGTCTTTAAATGTATTAAACTGTATTCCTTTTAGTCTTGATACACTTTTTTTTTTCTTGTAAATGTAGCACATTGTACACTAGCAGTCTTCAGTATGGTAAACAGATCAACTGCCAACTTCATTGCCATTGCTCTTTGAAATAGCCCTCATTGAGAGTTCTTGGAACCTCAATGTCTAATAACAAAGTAAAAAACAATCAAAAATTTTACACAAGTAGAAAAAAACATTTGACAAATCTCTTAGGAAGCCACATGCTTATTTTTAATAAGGTGTATGAAATTAATCCAACCTGTAAAATAGTTTTCAAATGTTCATGTGCAAATTACATTGCCAGAGTTGTTCTTACAGATGCAATTTCCTACAACATTAAATCTGCAGTAAAATTTAGTTACTTACACTTAAATTTGGGAATTTCATTTGCATTTTCACTGTGCTCCACATAACTGATGCAGGTGGAACTCAAGTAAATAGACCAGCTTATAGTGTCTGAAGCCCAACTTTGAATGTTACCCATCTCTGACTGCATTAAAGAATCTAGAATTGGTGGTTCCCCCTAGCTATAATATAGTTAAACATCTTCCTATACTTCAAAGATCTCTAAAATGCTTCGTTTATAGCATCAACACTCAAAGAACGGATGAAAAGAAAGCAGGGATATAAGCAGAAAATAGAATGGAATTAAAATCCAAGAGAAACAGCAGATAGTAAAAACAGACCCATGAGAAATCCAGGTAATTGAGTTATTAGATTTTAGAAAACTGAGCTTATTATGCTCATGAAAAAAAGAATACAGACAATTGAGAAGTAAAGTAAAACTATTAAGAAGCAAATAGAATTCTAAAACTAATACTATGAAAATTTTATGGATTTAATGTTTGGGAATAATATTAGACCAAACAGAACTGAAGAGAGAAATTTTTGACTAAATGATTTGTCAGTAGAAAATATAGAGTCTAAAGCTTAGACAAAATAACGGGAAATACAGAAAAAGCTAAGGTATATGCCAGAAGGTGCAAACCCTAAAAAAAAAAAAAATGCTAAGGCATAAATGGAATGCAGTAAATAAGTTTAACATGCATACATACAGTTGGAATGTTGGAGAGGAAAGAAGAAATGGGTAGAGCTACTACTTAAGGAGGTAATAGCTGAGAATTTTCCCAAGCTGAGAAAGGTGTGGCCTGCTTTATATTATGAATGCTAAAGAAATGCTGTGACTCTCAAACCGAAATAATACAAACTGTACCCAATACAAATGTTGAAAAGCAAAGGTAAATGGATATTTCTAACATAGCCAGAGAAAAAGATGTATCTTCAAAATAAGGATAAGGCAAAGTAATGATTTCTCAAGAGAAACCATGGAAGCCAAAAAGCAATGAACTGTCTTTGATATGTTAAAAGAAAATAACTACCAATATAGGATTTTGTGACTGAGAAAATAATCCTTCAGGGAGGAAGGTGAAAAAAGCCATTTTCAAATAAAAACGAATTGAATTTGTTACCAGCAGATTTGTACTGAAGGCAGTACAAAATAATCTTAAGAATGGGTGGAAAATATTCTAGATGAAAGCTTGGAGATGCAGGGGAAAACATGTAGACAAAATGTAAATGTTTTGAGTAAATCTTAAGATGGACTGTTAAAAACATTAATAATTTTTATGGAGTTGAAAATGTGAATAAAATTAAACTACATAATAATGTTAGCATGTAAGTTAAGATAGTGTTCTCCATTATGTTCCCCAGTGATACCCAACTCCTCATATCCATGTTCTTGGGCACTCTCTTCCACGTTGTACTGGGGTTGGTCTGTGTGGCCAATAGCATACTCAGTACTCATGGTACATCACTTTCAAGATTAGGTTATAAAAAACACCGCGGCTTACATCTTGGGTGCACACGCACTCTAGCTGTCTCTCTTTCTCATTTCTCACTCGGGGAATTCAACTGCATTTGGCGAGGACACTCAGGCAGCCTATGGAGAGGCCCACATGGTGAGGAACAGAGATCTCTGGCCAATAGAGAGGAACGGAGGCCTGCAACAACCATGTGAGTGACCTTGGAAGTGGATCCTTTAGTTCTAGTTTAGCTTTCAGATGATTGAAACCCCAGCTATACCCTGACAGCAACCTCATGAGAAACTACACCAAATCAACCCAGCTAAGCTGCTCCCAGATTCTTGACCCTCAGAAACATTGTGAGATAATGTTTGCTGTGTTAAGCTGGTAAATTTTGGGGTAATTTACTATGCAGCAATAGATAACTAATACTGATCTTGGTACCTGTAAATAGGTGCTGTTATGAAAACATGGAGCTGACAGTGAATAGAAGTTGTCAGAACTTTAAGAGTGTCAATGAAAGCTTAAAGGGCCTTAAACTGTTAGTAGATTACTAGACTTTGAGACAGCTGCCAGTGAGAACTTAAAGGAAAGTGAGGAAATTCTTACTGGAAACTGGTAGAAACTGGTCTTTGTTATACAGTGGCAGAGTAAGTTTAGCAACATGTTGCCTGCAGTAAACTGAAAGGTTAAAAATAGTATTTAATGAAATTGGAGGTCTGCCAAAGTGTTAAAAGTACTGCCTAGTTTCTTTTTGTGCTGCTTATAGTCAAATGTGAGAGAAGAGAAATACATTAAAGAGAGGATTGTTCAATAAAACAGCCAGTATTTACTAGTTTTCTTGAAGATTCCCAGTCCCTCCAGATGGCAAACGATGCGAATACTAAGAAGTGTTTCTGAACAAAGATAAAACTCAGAGCATTCTCAGAAAAATTATGATCTAACCTTGCAGTCAAGGATTGACTGTAAAGTTACCTCAGAACAATCAGGTCATGCTTCGCAGTACTATTCAGACAGAGGCCCTATAAAGAATTTAAGGGTTAACTTAGAGGTTGTCCTCTCAGTAGTAATACTAATTAATAATATTAAGGTTGTCATTTCAATATGTGGCTTCTAAGAACAGGAGGGCTTCAAGAAGCTTAAGGGCAATCCCTTAGCTTTCTCAGCGTAAAGCCAAAGTAGTGAGGATTTATCCTAGAGAGCATTTGTGGGTATGGCTTTTGTCTAATGGAATGAACTCCAGTAAGATCCAGTAGAGACCTACATTGTTTTTGAATTACCTCACAGAACCACTGCCATCTTGGACTGCAGAGACAGTATTAATTGAAAGGGGCCTTTGACCTCCCAAACTCTAATAAGTAGGAGTCAGGCTGGAAATTTACTTAACTGCAAGCATGTGCTAATCATGAAAAAAGGATGACTCAGAGAACAGATGCAAATAATTTTTCAGGCAAAGGTAGAACTGAGTTGCAGTCAAGGAATTTCTAGTATTTGTCCAGGTAGATTTCATAATTGCTGTGGACCATTGATTCCTTTTACCTCCTGTTTTCTCTGCTTATAAAACAGGAATATTTAAAAGGTTATGTTCTGTGTGCTTCATCATTTTATTTTGGGTGTGTGGGGGGCAGAAAATTTGTCTCTTAGTTCACAAGACTAGATCAAGAGGCACTACAGTAGTCTGCCTGTGTGATTCTGCTTTTCATGATTTCAGTTACCTGCAGGCAACCATGGTCCAAAAATACAAAGTGGGAAATTGTGGAAATAAACATTTCATGAGTTTTAAAGCGTGCACCATTCTGAGTAACTGTGTAACATGATGCCATCCCACTCCATGTCCTCCCCATGGACACTATACACTACCTTCCTGTTTGTCACTTAGTAGCCATCTTGGTTATTGGTCTACTGTCACAGTGCTTTGTCAAAGGTCATTAGTAGCATAATGCAGTGTTACAATGTTCGTCATTCACTTCACCTCTTCTCATTACGTAGACATTTTATCATCTCACTCATATCATTATAAGAAAAAGGGTGAGTACAGTATGAGAAGCTACCTTGAGAGACCACGTACACATAACTTTTATTACAGTATAATTATTCTATTATTAATCTTTTGCTGAGCATAATTAATGAATTAAACTTTGTCATAGGTATGTATGTTTGCAAAGGAAAAAACATAGTTAATACAGGGATTAGTGTGCTATTTGTGGTTTCAGGCTTCCACTAGGGGTCTTGGAAGCTTTCAAAGGCTTATAGAAAATTTATAATTTGTCAATTAGAGATGACACATTTCTGAACTCCAGGTTGCTAAAATGAATTGAGACTAGTCCAGGACTTTGGAGGAATGTATTTTGCATTTTGGGGGGAAGGAACTGTGAATCACTGGGGGCAAAGGGGGTAGACTATGGTAGCTAGCCTCAAAGATGCTCCCCAGTGATTGTGACTTCCTAGAATTCATACTCTTGTGTAATCCTTTCCCACATTGTACCACAATTGGTCTGTGCAGTCAGTAGCATATGGCAGAAGTGGTGGTATGTCACTTCTGAAATTAGTCCTTAAACTATACCAGTACTTCTATTGGGAGTGCACATACACATGCTGTACCTCCCTCATCCCCTCCCCCTCAGATCACTCACTTTGGGTGAAGCCATAACTTTGCCCTTAACTTACTCTATAGAGACTCACATAATGAGGAACAGAGGCTGCCAACAGCTACATGAGTGACTTGTAATTAAAATTTTAACAATGTGATTAACCATCATAACCTAATTGACATGTACATTGTACTGAGTCATTGCAGAATACACATTTCTATTAAGTGGAATTTTTAAGCAAAATGACCATATGCTGGCCTATCAAAATTCCAGTAAACTTCAAATGATAGAAATTGTTCAGTGTATTTTCTGTCACTAGTAGGATGAAGCTAGAATCAGTAACAAAAAGATAACTTGATTATTCCCCCAACTACCTAGAAATGGAAAAATATACTACTAAGTAACCATTGAGGCAAAGAATGAAAATTAGACATATTTTAAACTGAATAATAATGAAAATACAACTTAAAAGAATGGCTGAAGTCATTCTCAGAAGGAATTTGATAGCTTAAGTGCAAATATAGGAAAAGAAAGTGAAAATCTGTTGTCTCAACAAGAAAAGGAAATTCAACTGAAGAAGAAACATTATAAAGTGCATATTAATAAAATATAAAACAAACCTACATTAAATGAACAAAATTCACTCATTATAGAGTGCAGTGAAATTTGACCAGTAAAATAAAGATGAGTCCCAGCAAGATTGATTAAAGATAAAAAGAGAGTAGGCACAAATAATCTATATTATGAATGAAAAAGGAAACATAGCAGAGCCTAGAGGCTTTTTTTTAAAAAAGATTATGTTTTGAACAGTTTTATGTAATTTGAAAATTTAGAAGAAATGGATAATTTCTAGACGAAACTTTAAAACGCCAATACAGTAAGAAATAGGAAACTCAAATTGACTTACATGATTAAAGCAGTTGAGTCATTAGAAACCTTCCCACAAAGAAAGCTTCAGGCCAGGAAAGCCTTACCAGTGTATTCTACCAAATATTTAGAGAAGCCGTAAACCAATACCATACAAATTCTTTTCAAGAATAGAAGAAGCAGTATCCCCCAGCTTATTTTATAAGACTAGCATAAACATGATATAAAACCTGAAGGACATTACAAGAAAAAAAAATTACAGGCTGGTCTCACTCATGAACATAGCTACTTAAGTCCTAAACACAATGTCAGCAAGACAAATCCAGCGATATGTAAAAAGGGCAAAAATGACTAAGTTAGATATTTTTCAAAGAATGCAATGTTAACTTTGAAAAGCACTCATAATTTTAGCATAATGAAGAAAAATAATCTAAGTAGATATAGAAAGAACATTTGATGCTCAACATCCATGTGTGATCTTAAAAAAAACTCTTGGAAAATTAGGAATAGAAACCTCCTATAAATATCATACTTATTAGTAAAATATTAAAAGTTCTTCCGAAATCAAGAATAATTGTGTTAGAAATCTTAGCCAGTGTGGTAATATAGTGAAAAGAACTAAAAGAGTGAACCTTGAAAAAGAAGACATGACTGTCAGCGTTTTTAGAAGGCATGATTGTGTAGGTTCAAAATTCTAAAAGCATGTACTGGTAAACAATTAGAATTAATAGGTAAATTTAGTAGGTTGCCTGATATAAGGGCAGTATGGGGAAACCAGTTTTTTATTGACAGCAAATAAAGTTTATTTTTATTTGTACAAATTTATGATGTACGTGAGAAAATTAGTTACATGTGTATAATAACTAGTGATCAAGTCAGGGTATTTAGGGTGTCCTTCACCCTACTACAATACATTTTTGTTAAGTATAGTCACCCTGCTCTGCTATCAAACATTGAATTTATTCCTTCTATCTTATTGTATGTATAAGATACATATACTTGTATGTTTGTACTTTTAACCCAGTTCCCTTTATCCTTCCCTTCTCCGCTCCCCATCCTTCTCAGTCTCTGTTATCTGTCTTTCCACTCTCTGCTTCCATGTGATCAAATTTTTTAGCTTCCACATATAAATAAGGACATATGATATTTGTCATTTTGTCCCTGGCTTATTTCACTTAATATAATGACCTCCAGTTTCATCCATGTTGCTGCAAAAGACATGATTTCATTCTTTGTAATGGCTGAATAGTATTCCCTTGTTTATATATACCATATTTATCCATTTGTCCATTGATGAGCACTTAAGCTGATTCCATGTCTTACTATTGTAGATAGTGCTACAATAAACATGTGAGTGCAGGTATCACTTTGATATATTGACTTCTTTTCCTTTGGGTAGATAGGCAGTAGTAGGATGGCTGGATTGAATGCTAATTCTATTTTTAGATTTTTGAGAAATCACACTGTTTTCCATCATGGCTGTACTAGTTTCAATTCCCATCAGCAGTGTATAAGTGTTCCCCTTTTCTCTGCATCTTCTCTAGCATCTATTGTCTTTTGTCTTTTTAATAATATCCATTATGGCTTGAGTAAGGTGATATCTCATTGTGGTTTTTATTTGCATCTCTCTGATGACTGGTGATGTTGAACGTATTTTTATATACCTGTTGGCCATTCATCTTTTGAGAAATGTCTATTCATGTCCTTTGCCCACTTTTAAATGGGATTGGTTTTTAATTGTTGAGTTGTTGAGTCCTTGTATATTCTAGATATTCGTCCTCTGTTGGATGAATAGCTTGTAAATATTTTCTCCCCTTCAACAGGTTGTCTCTTAATAAAGTTGCATTTTAAAATAACATTTACAGGTTAAAATACTTAGGAATAAACCTAATGAGAATTGTGCTTTTCTATACTGAAAATTGTAAAACATTACTGGGTAAAACTGAAGAAGACTTAATGAGTTAATGTATCTAGGCTGAAAGTCTAGAGGCTGAAGATGTAGGAGGAGGAGAAGGTTACTAATGTTTTTCTCTAAAGGACCAGATAGTAAATATTTTTAGCTTTATGCGCCCTTAGTCTCTTTTGAAATGAGTAAACCTTGCTGATTTGGGTATAAAAGCAGCCCTAGATAATTAATAATTGAGTATGAAAGTAGCCATAGACATAAATGAATGGGTGTGGCTGTGTTCAGTAAAGCACTATTTACCAAAAAATAGATGATGAGGTAGATTTAGCCATCTAAACCTAAGTTTAGCCTAACTTAGTTCATAAGTTTGTCCATCACTGGATGTAGGCATTGGCTTTAATGTCTACCAGCATCACAAAAAGGAGCAACTAGATATTTGCATCCGTTTAGAGTGAGTGTACGTCACCGTCTTTGAAGTGGTCTAAACCAAAACTTACAAGAATAGGAAAGATGGAGAACTTCTAGGTTAAAAGACATTTAAGAGACGAATCAGTCTACTGCAATATATGGACTTTACTTGGATCCTGATTCAAACAATATATTAAAAATGAGACAGGAAAAATTTGAATATTGACTGGATATTTGATATTAATTAATTAGTGTTAGTATTTTAGGTGATATGATGGTATTGAGGTTATGTTTGAGTCCTTGTTTCTGAAGAAAATATTCTGAAATGTTTGTGGATGAAATGTCACATATATAGGATTTGTTTCTTACACAGTAGGAACTATGATTTCATAGTTTTGTTGTATTTATCTACTTCTCTGTCTTCATCATTATCTGTTCTCACTCAGACTCCAGGATCTAGGTCTAATTTATCTAAGTGTAGGTACTCAGTAAATGCTTTTAAAATAAATGAAGCTAGTGCCTGCAAAAGAGTAAGTCAATCTGTTAGACCTGTTATTATGAAATTGTTTATACAGTACCAGATTTTTTAAGAAATTACTTTTATTTCTCTTCCCATTTCAGGGAGGAAGGCACTTGAAATGAAGTAGAGTTTCTGTGAAACTTTTCATGCATAGACAGATGTAAAGAGTAGACTACATTAGGTTTATTTAATACATTTAATGGCCTTGTAAAAAATGCTCTCAATATTCATAGCAAAAAAAGTGAACACATAGAAATTATTTATTTTAATCCTTTATAAACTTATATTTAGCTCAGATGCTTAGTAAAGAGACTTAAAAGAGACTTTGCCTTCATTATGGTTATACATTAATGAAAATATTTTTGCATATCTGTAACACTTAAATTTTGGACAAGTAGCCAGATTTTATCATGTACTCACTTTTTATTTATTGTGATATAACAGTGTTATAATTCACTTAAAGTAAACATTATAACTATCATCTGTAATTCTGAAACGTAACTGTCATTTCTGAATATCTGCCTTCTAATTTTATTTCAAATGTATATTTTAATAGTTATAATAATTAGGTAACTATACTTTTTATAAGCTTATTTCTTCCTGTTAGTCTTCATGACCATCATTTTCAATGCATATATTTTTAATGAAGGCAAGAAGGAAATTTTATGTAAACAAATATAAAGGAGATTATATAAGCAAATAATCTGTATGTGACCATTATAACATTGATTCATAAATGTGCTAATTATTTTTCTTTTTATGGTGCTGTTATTTTCAAGCTTTATTAGTACATATAGTATGACCTTTTCAAATAAAAATAGTTTGACAACAAGCTCATATTTTTCAAAAGGGACACCTTGTTAATATACTACTTTTAGAATTAGTAAAATAAGTATAAATATAGTAGTAGTATTCTGAGTAGTGATGATTAAAGGTTTAGCAATGTAAAATGTAGGAGAAGAAAAAAATGAGAAAAATTTTGAATCCCAGTAGTGTAGGTTTCGAAATAATCTTGATACTTTGTTTTCATAGATCTCACAATGACTCTGACAGTTAAATCGCCAGATTCTTTCCAGGAAAATATCTATAGTATTATGAAAATTTACTTTCATTTTTAAAAAACTATACTTATTTAGAAAGTATTTACCTCAATATAAATGATAATGAGGGATTTCTTTTATTTTATTGTTGTTATTTGATCATACTTATCCCTTTTCCAGGTTTGTGTTGTTCATTCCATTTTTCTTTTTCTTCCATAAAAATGAGGCCTGCAGTTTATCTTAGTTTTAGTAACTACCAGTGATTAGTAGCCACTTTAATGTAGTTTATTTTAAAATTTTACTCACATATTGGGCCCTGGTACAAAAATTACTGACTGATAAGAATATTTGATTCCTTGTTTCTCTACTTAAATATAACTACAAGTAATCTTTTAAAATTAAATGTTACTACATTTGTAACCATGAAGTACATACTAGATGAACTGCATTTGAATTTTTTCCATGCAGTGAAAGATAAGTTTGTAAAGTCTCTTTCTGAATTGATGTAAGCTTGTGAGTACATCCAGCAGTCATTTGGAGCCTCCCTTTTGCCATATTTGTCTAATAGATCACATATCAGGCCTATTACTATTTTCAGAAACAGTATTCATGACTGAAATCCTACAGTTAACCTTTAGAAGATCAAAAGGAAATATACTTATTTAAAAGGTGACCTTAATGTATACATATTTCCTTTTTATGCTTTGTGGCTTGCATGTTTAACAGCTTTCTTTTAATTGTTACATAGAATTACTAAATATGTAGTTAAAGGTCAAAGTCATTGTAGGGTGAAACTAATGTATCAGTTACCTAGTCATAACTGAATATTTTGGCAACAGTAATTTGAAGTTATCATTTTAATAGATTTATTTTAACATAACAGTGATGTTTATACAATTTCATCTAATGAAATTTGATGTAAAATCTTAAAATGAACTACATTAAAGTAGCTACGAACCACTGGTAGTTACTAAAACTAAGGTAAACTGTAGGCCTCATTTTTATGGAAGAAAAAGAAAAATGGAATGACCAACACAAAGCTAGAAAAGGGATAAGTATGATCATCTAATGAATTTGTATAATCAACTTTTTAAAGGTTTTTCTGCTTGGGATCACTACCAAAATCTAAAAAGTATGTTTGTATCTTCAATCAGAACTGTATTTATTTGTATTATAATGTATAAAACTTTCCCATTATAACTACTGAATATATTATTTATGGTGTACCAATATATCTTCATAGATCAATAGAATGCCTTTCCAAACTTTCACTTAATATTTTAAAATCATGATTCTTTCTTTTAAATATTACAATTTCCAAAAAGGTTTCTTGCTTTTGAAGTTTCAACTATCCAATATCTTTTTTTATATATTGACAGGCTTTAATAGTGACTGTTTTTTCATTGGAGATCTGCAATTTTCTAAAGTCTCTTTAAATATATTGTTGTGAGAGTGAAAATATATTGATATAGGTGAAATAAATGTGTTTTGTTTCATTATTTCAGGTGGTTGAACAGGGTATGTTTGTAAAGCACTGCAAAGTAGAAGTATATCTCACAGAATTGAAGCTATGTGAAAATGGAAACATGAACAATGTTGTAACTCGAAGATTTAGCAAAGCTGACACAATAGGTAATGCAAGATCTTGTCTCTTTTTTTAAACCATTGCTATTAGATATTTAGTTAGAATTATCTTTATTATACGCTAGTAGGATAATAACCATTTTAAGGATTTATACATAGACATTTGATTTCCAGCTTTGATGCAGTGTCTTAGTGTTAAATTATTTATTGTTTCTTATATGCTTTTGCATTTATTAACTGAATTTTAATGTTTGTACCATTTTGCCTTTTCAAAAAACATCGAATAATTACTGTTTTAATTTAGTAGATTAAAAATGTGTGTCAGTTTGTAACATAGAGCTTTAGATAAAAGCCCACTTAAAACTTCGTAAGATAGCATGAAAAATGACAATTTCCTTTTTTCTCCCAGCTTATTCCTTTGAACTCTAAATACATTTAAGTAGCTAAGGCAGCAGGCTTAGCATTATTTTGACACATTGATTTTTCAAATTAATAAATAGCGTAAGCAGTTGTAAGTCTCAAATATAAGTGGACCTAATTCTGTCTATATATAAAAATATATATAATTGTTTTCTTTCTATTTAAAAGACATTTTTAATTTTAGGTAAAGGATATATTGAATAAAATGCTTTTTAAAATGATTATGAATTTAATAAAAATTATGTACTTTTTGTTTCATAAAACAACTCAAAAAATCTTAAAAAGTATTTAATTTCAAATGAAGTTGTAAAGATTAATGGTAATAACACTGATCTTGGAAAATACAAATGAACAGTGAAGAGGAACACATAACATGTAGAACCCAGCATGGAGAAGCAATTAGCAAATTCATGAATTATAGCACAGCATAAGATTTCCTTGTTGGAACTAGTCATTAAAGTAAATGAAAGTATTTCTGAATTTATTAAGTACATTTGGCTTTCTTTCGCCACATGTCCACTTCACTGCAGGAAGATACTTGTAACCCATATTTTTTATGAAATAGTAGCATTATTCAAGTACTCAGTGCTTGGTTAATCCTAATGTTTGCACCAAATAAAATACAGCATTATGTTATGAATCTTCGTTCTCCTCTCTTTATTTAGCTAGAACATTTTACAAGTTTGAGATTAAGTTTCAATAAGCTTATAGTTGGCTGGTCGAGATTAAGTTTCAATAAGCTTATAGCTAGAACATTTATAAGTTCAAGATTAAGTTTCAATAAGCTTATAGTGGCTCACACCTGTCCCAGCACTTTAGGAGGCTGAGGTGGGTGGATCACCTGAAGTCAACAGTTCGATACCAGCCTGGCCAACATGGCAAAGCCCCATCACTAAAGTACAGAAATTAGCCAGGCGTGATGAGCATGCACCTGTAGTCCCAGCTACTTGGGAGGCTGAGGCAGAAAAATTGCTTGAACCTGGGAGGTAGAGGTTGCAGTGGGTCCAGACCATGCCACTGTACTCCAGCCTGGGCAACAGAGCTAGACTTCATTTCAAAAAATAAAAATAAAAAAGCTCGTAGAGTCATCTTTCTAAAATGAATAATTAAAATACAAGGATTTTCGTATATAAATGTTATTATAATTGTTATTACAGTTAAATGGCTTGACTTTAATTTCCAGATTTGTGGAATATATTCAGAAAAATAAGATATTTCTACATATTAAAAACAAAGATTTCAACATATGAAAATTATTTTAATCATATGAGTATGTACATGAGAAGTGTCTATAAATCTAACAAGGATAGTCTGTTAAAATTAATTCAGAGAGTTGTCTCTGAAATTTATAGCCAGTAGGAATATAAATGAGAAGCTATCTCTTAAAATAATATTTTCTAGTTATTTTTAAAGTTTGGTATTTTCTCCCTACCTCATTTTAATAGGAAAATTAAATATAAATATGAGACCATCAGAGATCTAATTTTAGAACTTTATTATACTAAATATTTTGAAACTCAGGAAAATCAGCAACTGGTTTAATTTCTGAATTCAAAACAAGCATTATGGTTTCTCATGATAAGTACTGTGTAAGAATTTGTCACAGAGATATATAATTTATAAAGGATCACTCTTCAAAAAGTTAATGATCTAACATAGATTTTAATCAACATAGCTTAATATAATAATACTTTAAAATGCTAGATAAATTGAATTATATACTTTAACATTATATATGAATGCAATTTTTTGCATACCTATAAATTTTTACTTATTAGATCATTGATTTTCAACTAGATTGTTGCTTTCTTGGTGGTTCATTAAACAGTTTTGAGGGTAAAGATAATTGAATGGGAAATATTAGAATACAAAATATCAACATATATGTGTATGTCCCAGGTCACAATTTCTTACTGTAGCTCTTAGTTTAAAAAGTTTGAAAGTCTATATTAGAATGAGTATTCTTTTTAAGCAAAAAAGGTTTGCAAAAATTATAATTAGTCAAGTCAGGTATTTTAGACACTTCATAGTTATGGTTATCTTACAGTCAAGGTTAACAGTTACTGAACATTTACTGTGTTTTAAACACTTGACAGGAATTTTCTTGTTTGAAATTAAACAACTAGGTATCTTCATCTTATATAATGAAGCTGAGATTTAGAATCTACCTCAATTCACCCTGGTACCAAGTGGTAGAGCTAGTACTTTAACTTCGTAAGCAGAGCTTTTAAACCAGAGTCTCATCTCTCAATTGCTGCCTTACACAATCTATGCATGCTAAAGGAATATTCATTTTGGAGATAGTAATTGGGCTGATTTTGTTTTTCTAAAGGAAGGAGGTTTTTAAACAAAGAATTTACACGAGAAACTTAAGATGGATATATATTTTTCCCTTATGGTCTTTTAAGTAATCTTGATTCAAAATGATTAAAATAGCTATGCACATGAAATACAGCAATATAAATTATATAAACAGAATTAGGAAATATTAGTGCCTGTTTTCTCTTGTTAGCAAATTAGTAAAATATTCTATTTTCAGCTAGTACTACCTACACTGATAGTAAAAATGATAGCAGGCCATAGGCCATATCCGAATGATTTACCTGTCAGGGCCAAAATCTTCTGCCTTCAAATATTATTCTGCCAAAATTGATATATTTGAGCATTGAGTATGTTCGATTTAGATGAAATAATGGTTTTATTTTCTGTTAACGTTAACTACTAAAAGCATAGAACTTATTGAAAAATACGATTTAATTTCTGTGACCTGTATTAATATTTTTTAATTCTAATTTTTGTGAGCAACCTGTATTATTTTTCCACCTCTGTATGCTTTTCATAAACTGTCTAATACAACTGAATTAATATGTGGAAAAATAAGGACATGCTGTCAGTCCTTTGACCATTCTCAGCTTCAGTGATCTTAACCTGTACCCAAGCTCAATCACCAATTTTCATAGTTAAACCCTAGATTGTCATTATCTGTAACTGCACTTGCCAGATCTCAAATTTAGCATCCTTTTTTCTGGCCACCATTTTCTCTGCTCCAGTTTTCTCTTGAGCCTGCTACATCACACAATGAAACCCACCTCTCCATTGGTACTGCTTGTGTGATAGTGTCTCATGACCTCCCCCATTGCCAAATCCAGTGGTAATACAGAAATCTCCCGTTTTCCTAACCTGCTAGCAAAATTCAACACAGATAAACTAATTTTCCATCTAGAAGCACTTTCTCTTCACACGGCTTCCAGGGCACAGTTTCTCATTGGCTGCATCTTGTTGGAGTCCTTTGTAAAACCCTCTTTGTATTCTTTATCTCAAAATACCAGTGTCTCCATATTCTCCCAACCCTCCTTTTCCTTGGTGATTTGTTTTCCTGGCTTTAAATATTTTCCTCATGTTGATTATCTTTTAAGTTTATCATCCCTGCCCTAAAGTCTCCCATAATTCCAGTTTCAACTATCCCATATCTTCATTTGTATATCTGAGAGGCTTCTCAAGAAGATTATCATGTATAAAACTAAGCTCCCTTTCCCAAAAAACCTAAGGCTCTGTCATTCTTCCTTATCTCCATAATGGCCACTTTTGGTCTTCTAATTGCTTAGGCAAAAAATCATTTCTGATTCCTTTATTGCTTACCCTTCATGTAATCTAGCAGCATTCTTAGCAATTCTTTCAGAATTTGTTCTTGGTCAGACCACTTATCACTGCTTCTATTGCACCACTTTAGTTAGGATTGCTGCAATAGCCTAGCTTCCCACCTTCAACTTTGTGTTAGTCCATTCTCACACTGCTATAAGGAACTACCAGAGACTGAGTAATTTATGAAGAAGAGAGGTTTAATTGACTTAACAGTTCCACAGGCTCTACAGGAAACAGGCTGGGAGGCCTCAGGAAACGTAACAGTCATAGTGGAAGGCAAAGGGGAAGCAAGCACATCTTGCCGTGGCGTAGGAAGAGAGAGAGCAAAGGGGCAAGTGCTACACACTTTCAAACAACCAGATCACATGTGAACTCACTCACTATCACAGGAACAGCAAAGGGAAAAGTGCCCCCCATTATCCACTTACCTCCCACCAGGTCCCTTCCCCAACACTGGGGATGACAATTCAACATAAGATTTGGGTGGGGACCCAGAGCCAAACCTTAACAGACCTTCTGCAGTGTTCTTCACTAGCAGCAAAATGAACATTTAAAATGTCAGTCATATCATGCCACTTCCCTTCCCAACGCCTCAATGGCTTCCTTTCTTGCTCAGATTAAAATATAAATACTATAATAGCTCACAGAAGTATATGTAATCCACAGATGTACCTTTATAGTCTCATTTCTACCTTACTTATTCTACTTCATCCACATTGATGTACTATGCTGTTCTAAAACATGCCAAGCACATATGCACCTAAAGGCTTTTACGTTACTATTTTATGCACGTAATGGTCCCCCCATATGTAAATTAGGTCTCAGAACTCAATAAAGAGGAAATTTCCACATTTGCTTATAATATATTATGTATACAGGTATCTGTATTAATAGAAAAAATATCCAGAAGAAGAAATATCAAAATATCAGCCGTAGTTATATCTAGGTAAACAGTTTATTTATATTTGTCAGTATTTTTGGTATTTTTGCCAAGAGCAAAAATTATTTCTGCCCTTAGGAAAAATTTATTCATTTTTATGGAAAGACTAAAACAACTCCCTTCCTTGGCTTCTTCCTTTACCCTCCTTCCTAGGTAATGTTTTGTTTCTTGATCTCAGTGTGATTTACATGGGTGTGTCCACTTTGGAAATATCACAAGATACTGATGATGAGTGAATGTTTCTATATATATGTTTACTTTAATAAAAAGAACAACAAAAAAAAAATGCAACCCTGCCAAAATAGAAAGCAGTACTGGTATGGTTTGACTCTGTGTCCCCACCCAAATCTCGTGTCCCCCATGTGTTGGAAGAGGGGCCTGCTGGAAGGTGTTTGGATCACGGAGGTGGATTTCCCCCTTGCTGTTCTTGTGATAGTGAATGAGTTCTCATGAGATACGGTTGTTTAAAAGTGTGTAGCATTTTCCCCTTCGCACTCTCTTTTGCTCTGCCATGGTAAGATGTGCTTGCTTCCCCCTTCCACCATGATTGTAAGTTTCCTGAGGCCTCCTAGCCATGCTTCCTGTACAACCCATGGAACTGTAAGTCAGTTAAACCTTTTTTTTTTTCATAAATTACCCAATCTCCTGTAGTTCTTTATAGCAGTGTGAGAACAGACTAACTCAAGTACTAACAGTATATTTATTTTATGTAATTATTTAAATATTCTTGGTGATTTGCTTTAAGTTTCGAGATAATGCTATTGATATTTTGAATTAGTGCCTTTTTTTTCTGCTGATTTAATGCCCTTATCAAAACCTCACTGACTACAAGACTATTGCAAAACATTAGCTGCTAAATAGACAGTGTTATTGGTCTGAAAGTATTCTGTATTTATATATCATAAAATATTTTAATTACTGTTTTCTTGAATTGATTAGGCAAGTTATTGACCAGAACTAGATGGATATAATAGTATTGCATAATATTTTTCTGATATTTAAAAATTTTAAAGATGTATTTAACTGTAGGTACTGGAACTTAATTACATCTGTACTCTCAAATATGTAGACATTGTGTATCTTATTTTATACAAGTTAAGCTGCTAATGTTAAGTAAATAAATAAAATTTCAGTAAATTGATTTAGAAATCAGGAAAAGACACGGATTTACCTTGAAAATACTAAATTTTGGTGAATACAGACATCCCTTCAAACAAGGCACTTTCTTTTTATTGTGTCCATATATTCTAATTAACTGTTCAGTTTAAACTATTTTTAAATTGCTTATTTAGTACCTTAAAATGTTTCCATCTGTAACATCTCTTAACCATACTTTAATTCCTAATTTCTACATGTCAGAAAAAATAATTTGAATTGTATATCAAAAGTTAAAGTTTATCCTGTGTAACACAAATTATATTTTATTTTTGGTGATTGAACTCTTACCTTTTGAGGTTTTTAATTCCCCAAGTAATTTGTTGTAGTACAAATACCATTTTTTCCATAAAAACACACTCGGTCTTAAAAACCTTTTTGTTGGTTTGTGTTTTATAGATTTATTACATATTTAGTCTTGATATTCTATTTGTATTTTAAATTTAGAATTTTTTTCTGGTAACATTTAGCTATGTGTGGTATATTTTGAAATATATATTATATTCATATATCTTTTCTCCTTAAATCTAGATACAATTGAAAAAGAAATAAGAAAAATCTTCAATATTCCAGATGAAAAGGAGACCAGATTGTGGAACAAATACATGAGTAATACATTTGAACCACTGAATAAACCAGACAGCACCATTCAGGATGCTGGGTTATACCAAGGACAGGTATTGTTTATTTTAAGCATACTAATACATGAAGGTTTTTTGGATTCATGAACTTTAATTAATATCCTGGTGATATATAATGGGCTCTACTATTTCTGCTTCCTCTTTCTAAATTCATCTCTTGTCTATCTCTGCTAGTTACTGACTGTAACTTTTAATTCCCTACTTGAGCTTAGGAATAATCTACTTGTTAAAAATAAATCATTTTTAATTAGAAAAAAAATCCCAGCTAATATTATAAGCTGGGTCAGCAAACTTTCTGTAAAAGACCAAATAGTAAACACTTATGGAGCATGTTATTTACACAGTTCTCTGTTACAAGTTACCGTTCTCTGTAGGCCATAAAGTGGCATCCAAAATGGTGCCATTGTAGTACACAAAAACAAGCATAGATGCTACATCAATAAATGAGTATGGCTGTGTTTTAATAAAACTATTTATATAAATGTGCAGCAGGCTACGTGAAATATAGTTTTGCCAGCCCTTGTTGAAAGATGTCAGCTCCCAATTTGGTTTTGTTTTTTGTTTTGTTTTGTTTTGTTTTGTTTTTTGAGACAGAGTCTCACTCTGTCACCCAGGCTAAAGTACAATGGTAAGATCTTGGCTCACTGCAACCTCTGCCTTCCAGGTTCAAGCGATTCTCCTGCCTCAGCCTCCCGAGTAGCTAAGACTACAGACTCATGTCACCATGCCCAGCTAATTTTTGTATTTTTAGTAGAGATGGAGTTTGACCATATCGGGCAGGATTGTCTCAATCTCTTGACCTCGTGATCCACCCACCTTGGCCTCCCAAAGTGGTGGGATTGCAGGCATACACCACTGCACCCGGCCAGTATTTTTTTTAATAGTATAATCCAAATAAATGAAAGTATTGAGAAAGGAAGAAGTTTAGTCACAGTCAGCAAGTCCTACTGATTCTACCTTCTAACTATCTCTTGAAATAATCTCTCTGTTCCATTCTCAGCCCTTAACTTTCATAGTCTCTTCACAGATGCCTCTATCTCCAGGCTCTTGTACATCTGCTCTTTTTCCTTTGTTTTTTCATTATCAGCAGATAGCAGTAGGACAGTCTTGTTTTTGCCAGAATACTCATTCTAAAATGTAAACTTCATGGTCTTCCTTTTATACTTTTCTTGGTTCCTTAATAATTATCAAGTCCAGGCACTTTAAGCCAGCATGCAAGTTATGGTTTAACCTCTTCTCTACTCTTCCACCATCTTCAGATTATCTTTGTTCTGTGGTTTATACTCAAGCAGTACCAAATTGAGCTGCTTATCATTCCCTGAACACACTGTGCTATCCAATACTCTTGTGCTTTCCAATATGTTATTCCATCTGCCTGATGTACATGTCCTTGCAGTCCCTGTATTCATCCATCAAAGAGTCCTTTTAACCATCCACATACTCAAATTAACCATCCCATACCATCATGTAGGCTAGCCATATCCATTTCATCCTTCAGATTCTAGCTCAAATGTCCTGTCATCTATCCAGCCTTCCCTGTTTCTCTCAATATCCATTGAGGAATAGGATGTTTCTGCTTTGGAGAAAAAAAAATGCTTAACTTCCACAATGATTTATGTATATATGTTTTGCATCATTCATTATATGCTTTAGTTATTTGTATATTAATCTCCCCCAGACTATGAGGTCCTTGTTTTGGTTAGACTTTGTACCCTGTTTGTATTTTCAGAACCTAACAGTGCCTGGTACTCTGATATATGGAAGATTGTTGTTGTTGTTGTTTTATTTAAAAATTACTGTTAACATCAATAATATGATTCTGAGTTGTAGAAAAATTCACAGAAACTGAGGGAAATTAATTTTTAGTAAATGCCTACTATATGTCAAGGATTATACTAGGCTATCAAAATACAGTGATTTTCATATTTATTCTAGTCATTATATTCTTAAGAGAAATCTTACAAAATCCAGTATGTATTACAGTTAAAAGGGAAATGAAGCTCATGGAAGCTTGAAGTACGGACCTTGGAAATCCACTGATTAGCCAACACTGCCCTTTTAGTTAGCCAGCTCTCTCTTTCTGTCTTCCAGTAGACATAACCTCTCTCCTTGGTTTTCATTCATTAGGCTTTCATTCATTTGAGGTAGCTCCAAAAGTACAATTTGAAATCTATAGAATTCTTTCTTTAAATCTTTTCAGCAGTCCTATGAAATTAATGTTACTCTTTTCATCATGTACATTAGAAAACAGAGATTTAGAGAAGTTAGTATAAAAAAAAAGAGAGAAAGAAGTTAAATAATGTGATCTTCTTGATAGGTATGCATTTATCAGATGGCAGATGAGAGAATAATTTAATAAGATTAAATATTCTTTTAAGGAACTGACCTTTAAAAATAGGAATGTTTCAAAGAATATTTATTAAATTTTTCAGACTTTATAATAATTCTTCAGCCAGAGAAGATAAATGAACTAAAAGATAGTAGATGAACTAAACACTCTCCTTGACCTTTTTTTTAATACTTAAATTAAAAGTATCCTCATTAGAAAATGAAACAAAGACATATTATTGAAGAGTTTGCCTCCCATTTGGGAGGCATTCTCTCCTTTTTTGTGAGTTTAATTTTAATGTAGAATCTTTCCAAAAATATTTTTATTTTGAGTTAAAGTTTTAACTGTAACAAAATTTTATTCAGAAAATGATGCACTTGAATAAAGGACTCAATTTTAATATTTCTGTTGGCCTTCAGCATTAGTATTTGTGGTTTTAACAACATGGAATGTTAAGTATAAATACTGTTAGAAATTAAGACATTATGGTTAAAAAATTATATTGAATGCATAAGTTAGAAATCTTCTGTAGCTAAAATCTCGTTTTATAACTGATTTAAGTCCTCCAAATAATTATAAAGTTTATATTTATGCATATAGTTTATCTGTAATTGTTGCTATGGTTATAAATTGCAGTAAAGGAAAGCATTCTTGAGAAGTTAAAAATCACTCACTAAATTCTACTTTGTAAATCTTTAATATATATATATGTATATACAACTATATAGGAATGAAAATCAGAAAATTGAGACAATGATGACTCATTTATAGTAGGTAGGGAGAGGAATGTGATCAAGAAGGGATCAGTATATTAGGTACATGGTGCTCTTATTCTTTATATGGTACAAATACAGTTTTTAATGTGTGAAATAATAGATTTTTAAAGCTAACTTTAATATTTTAATTAGCATCCTCTTAAGGTTTCATGAATTTTTTTTAAATCAACATTTTATTGTTTGTTACATACACTCTGAAACATGCTTACATTTTACATGGTTAGGATCTAAATGCCAATGTATAAATGGCCTAGAAATATACAGTTCACAAAAATATATTACTATGTCCATGTAGAGTAGGTTGTGAAATTGCAACTTAAAAAGTTAATGAAACAGTAAATGAAATGTATTCAAATTTGTAATGCCTTGGATTTACTTCAAGTCATTTTGTCTGTATTACAGTTTTCACATGGAAATTGTAGATATTAACTTTTTATTGGTATTATCACATATTTTCTTTGCTAATTATTTTTGCTAGGTTTTTCTTCATTATTTTGCTAAATTTTACACAGACTAATCCATAGCAAAACCTAGAAGAAAGACTTCTTTATTAGACGGAAAGACACGAGGAAAGATTTTAAGGTGTTTTAAAATAAAGTATAGCTCTGCTTAAGCCTATACTTTTTGTTTATTAGAGGTGATTTCTGTCAGCTTCAACCATGCTGTAACAGAACTTCAGTCTTATTCTCATAAATGGGACTCTGTCATTTGTATATTTAAAGATTCTATAATTCCATTGTGGTAATATAAATACACACTGATTTCAAAACCCCAAATGAATTTTACATAATCTGTAATTTAGAATTGTCTGTGTCACCTTTCGTCTGCATTTGCATAAAAATAAGTTAGCCAAGATTCTATGTCAGTGTGTTTAACAACTGCAAACATTTATTGAGCATCTGTTCTTTACACAGTTCTCTGTTATAAGCTACAAATACAAATAGAAAATATATTCTCTAAATACAAGGAATTTATGTTCTGTGTACTTGGTTTAAGTTTTCTTATTCTTAAAATCATGGAACCAATGGTTTTCTTTACAGTTTGTCTTCTAGGATTCCTTCTCAGGATCGTTACTGATTTCTTATTTGAGGTCTTTTAGTCTCCAGTGCTTAGCTTTGAAATGGTAATGCAGATTACCTGTTCACCTTGTCTACTGTTTCCTTTAAATAATCACAGAGTTACTTTAGTTTCTTAGTGTATTCAGCTAAGCTTCTAAAGTTATTTTAACTTCAGAGTTATGGAAAAACATCCTTTTATTGTGTCATGTTTGCAGGTATTAGTGATAGAACAGAAAAATGAAGATGGAACATGGCCAAGGGGTCCTTCTACTCCTAAGTAAGTGCTCCCACTTCTTATGGCTTATTGTATGATTTTGAAGCCTTTGATGTTAGATAATCAAATCCACAGTGATGGAAGAACCTAGTTGTGTATTGCAAGCATTCATGCCTTCTTTATATTTGAGTATTTTATTCTTAGTATACAAGCTATCTAAATTTGCTCTTAATTAATATGTTACTATTTTAAAACCTTCCAATTCAAATATCTTAAGGTATAGTATAAACATATGGTGTAAATGAGAAAGTTGCATTGTCTAATACAGTCAAATCATTACATATTAATTTTTGAGGCATTTTTGTGCTTTTTAAAAGTATCTTAAAATATTTCTTTATCAAAATGAATCTGATGTGTAAGTAATATTTATTTAAATGAAAGTTTTAAATAAAGAAACAGAAATAGAGGAGTATATGAGGTATTTTTGAGGGTAAATGAAAGAAGAATTGGGAGTCTTTTTAGCTGTTTTAGAATTAATAGATCCACACTCCATTATCAAAACATTTAAGGCCAGTTGTGTTTAAATATTCAGACCTCTCAAAGCTTTAAGAAGTAATATGGTACATGTCCCACCTGTTACTGTAATGTTTCTGTTTCTGCAAGAGGACACTTTATAATCAAACACATTAATATTTCTTTAGCAAATATTCATACTAAGTGAGATAAATAAGGACTATAAGTAGCATTTTATCAGTTCAAGTCAAGTTACCACCAAATGAACTGTGAAGAAATTTTTAGGTTTTCAGAGCTTTGGAATTTCAGATGTTCTGATAAGGGATTGTGAACCTGCATTTTGAGATTCTTAAAATAATGATTTTTTTAAAATAAATTAATAACAGCAAGTTTTAACCAAGCAAATAAAAAAAAATCTGCTACTTTATTTTATTTAAAACTACAATGCACTCTCCAGGCGCGGTGGCACAAGTCTGTAATCCCAGCACTTTGGGAGGCCAAGGCAGGTGAATCACGAGGTCAGGAGTTTGAGATCAGCCTGGCCAACATGGTGAAACCCCATCTCTACTAAAAATACAAAAATTAGCCAGGAACGGTGATGCATGCCTGTAATCCCAGCTACTTGGGAGGCTGAGGCACAAGAATCACTTGAACCCAGGAGGTTGCAGTGAGCCGAGATTATGCCACTGTACTTCCAGCCTGGGCAACAGAGTGAAACTGTCTCAAAAACATAAATAAATAACATAAAACTACATTATCCCTTTTATAAGTGGTTTTCTATCCTTTTTATCTTAAGTGAAGTTTTTTTTTTTTTCATTTAAAAATATCATGAGAAGGCACATAAATATATTAGTTACATGAAGGTGGTTTTTATTCTTACCTTACTTAGTTGAATATAGTACAAGGATAGAACTTAGTATAAAAGTAGTACTTTTATTAAGATATTAATATTAAAAGCATGTGGGTTGAATTATATAGAGTTCATAACTGGCGAAGTTTTGGAAGTTAGGAATTTTTTTTATTAATATTTACTTTTAGTCTTTAAAGCAGAACCACTGTTGTTTCCTAACATGTTCAGGTTGCTGTGTACTTGCTATGTTTTTAAATAATTTTTGAAATTATAAAATTGTTTATGGATTAATATAAAAAAACATGAGTTCTAAAGATTGAGAAATCTTTTTTACTTAAAAATGACTGATTTTCACCCCAAAGATAAGACTAATTTTGTATTTTCTTTTATTCCCTAATATAACACAATGTTATTTTTATTTATTTCAACAACTGTAGTACTTGCTTTGTGTAAAAGACACAATTTCCAATATAATACCCAACACATCATACACATGCAATAAATATTGGTGAATGCAGTTGCTATGCTAGAGATGTACATAAGTACAATTAAGAGTCTCATTTTTCGCTGGATCTACTAGTTTAATAAGGATGCCATATATTAAAGCATAGAAAAGTTAAGTATCCATTCACTATAAAATGTAAGAAATACTATACACCAGTATGTCATAAATTGCCAAATAATAATTTACTAGAATACAGAAAAAGATTTGTACCTGTGTATGAGAAGATTCTCAGAAAACTAAGAATAAAGGGAAATTGTAACTTATGCCAAGTGTACAGCAAAAGTTATATTTAATTGAGAAATTTTGAGCACAATTTAGGCGATTAGGAAGAAGAAATAAAATTCACTATTTTTGTATGATATAGTCATTTGTATAAAATCCAAAACTGTCAGCAAACTGCTAGAACTGAGAATATTCAGCAAGATTGTCTAATATAAGATTAATTTATAAAAAGCAATTGTTTTTTTCTATAGTGAGAGATCAGCAGTCTTTTTTTATAAAAGACCAGATAAATGTTTTCAGCTTTGTGGGCCATATGGCCTCTGTCATAACTATAACTGCTGATGTAGTATGAAAGCAGCCTTAGACATCATAGCAACACATGGCAATGCCTGTGTTCCAGTAAAACTTTATTTGTAAGTAGATAGCAAGCTTGGATTTGGCCTGTGAGCCACAGATTTCTAGCCCCTGCCATTTATCATGAGAAACCCACTTAGAAAATAGTCTAACAAAAATTAACCTAATTTAAAATGCATAAAATCTTCATGAGAAAAAAAAAATTATTAAAAAATAGAAGATTGTCATGTACTGTATGGCTTATAGTACCTAGTAATGCCTGTTTTCTCTTGAGCACATCAGTGCCACTCAAAATTCTTTTATCAAGAAACTTGACAAACTCGTTTTAAAGTTAGCATTGACCAGTATGGGTCCAGAATTAGCTGAGTCAGTGTCGACAAAAAAGAGAAAGGAGGGAACACTAGATCTATAATGTAATTGAGAGTTACTGTAAAATTATACTAATAAAAACAATATAATGCTAGCAAAAGAAAGGCAAATACTGGTATAAACTAGTAATCTCAAAAAGATTCATGTATATCTGACAACTTGATATATGGTGTGGCACAAGTAGGTAGTGAGGTTGCTTAAAGCAGATGATTACTTAGATTTAGTGGGAGTACTGGCTATTTTGAGAAAAAGAAAGCTAGATCTCTGCCTTCTGCTTTATATGCAAAGGCTAACTCTAGAAGGATTAGAGACCTGAATAAGAAATATAACACTTTAAAGTAATTAGGCCGGGCATGGTGGCTCACACCTGGAATCCCAGCACTTGGGAAGGCCAAGGCAGGTGGATCATTTGAGGTCAGGAGTTTGAGACCAGCCTGGTCAACATGGTGAAACCCTGCCTCTACTAAAATACAAAAATTAGCTGGATATGGTGGTGGGGGCCTGTAGTCCCAGCTACTCAAGAGGCTGAGGCAGGAAAATTGCTTGAAACCGGGAGGCGGAGGTTTCAGTGAGCCAAGATGGTGCCACTGCACTCTAGCCAGCATAACAGAGCAAGACTGCATCTCTGAATGAATGAATGAATGAATGAATGAAGTGAATAATAGAAATTTTGGAGAATAGCTACATCATAGGGATCATAGAACATAATGTGAAAATTTAATGGATCTGATTATATCAGAATTAAGGATTTTTGTTGAAAGAACTATACACAGAGTTAAAAGTCAGATGTCAGCTTTGGAACTTTTAATACCTAAAGGGAATAATACCTATAATATATCAAGAACTCCTGTAACTTAACAGAAACAAAGAAAAATCGCTTTTAAAAAATAGATAAAAGATACGAACATACAATTTAAATAAAGGGTAACCGAGTCCTGACAGTTAGATGAGAAGATAGACAAACTCACTAATAATCAGAAAAAAAATGAAAGTAAATGAATATAGTTTTTCACCCATCAAAATGACAAATATTTAAAAGTTTGCTGATGCCAAGTATTGGGTATGGTGTAGACATCTGTGTACTTAGATGCAAGTATAAACTAATACTATCATTCTGTAAATCAGTAAGTAGTTAATTAAATCAGAAATGTTTAATCCCTCTGACCCAGCGCTCAGAGGAATCTTTATACAAATCTTTGATGATATAATCTTTGTAGCTGCATGGTTTGTGGTAGTGGGAATTTGGAGATACCCTAGCTAAATATCCATCACTGGTATATAGAGCAAATAAGACAAATGAGATGGTGGTAACAATGGTGAGATCTTTAAAACTAGATGAATCTTTAAAACATACAGCTGAGAGAGAATGAGATTCATAAACATTTAAGAACATACAAAAAGCACAGTAGAAGGAAATCAAAGTAGAGATAAGCGGAAGAAAAAAGGAAACAAGTTTGAGGAAGTATTAGTGCTAAATTTATTTATATTTCTATAGTTTAAGCTAGGATACAGATTCTTTTTCTGGATGAATGCTGGCTTAAAAAAAAAACAAATGAGACCGGCCTCAGTGGCTCACGCCTGTAATCTGAACACTTTGGGAGGCCGAGATGGGTGGATCATTTGAGGTCAGGAATTCAAAACCAGCCTGGCCAACATGGTGAAACCCCATCTCTACCAAAAATACAAAAATTAGCCAGGTATGGTAGCAGGCACCTGTAGTCCCAGCTATTCAGGAGACTGAGGCAGGAGAATTGCTTGAACTCAGGAGGCAGAGGTTGCAGTAATCCAAGATTGTGCCACTGCACTCCAGCCTGGGTGTTAGAGTGAGAGTCTATCTCAAAAAAAAAACAACCAAACAAAAAACACAAATGGAATGCCTCTGTATTCATTGAAAAGTACATTTTAGGCCTGGCAAAGTGGCTTACACCTGTAATCCTACCATTTTGGGAGGCTAAGGTAGGAGGATCACTTGATCCCAGGAGTTCAAGATGACTGTTCGACATAGCAAGACCCTGTCTCTACAAAAATATACAAAAATTAGCCAGGTGTGGTGGCATGCATCTATAGTCTCAGCTACTCCAGAAGCTGGGGTGAGAGGATTGTGTGAGCCCAGGAGTTCAAGGCTGCAAAGAGCTATGGTCATACCACTGCACTCCAGCCTGTGCGACAGAGTGAGAGACCCTGTCTCTCAAAAAGGGGAAGAAGAAAGAAAAACCAGAAAAGCATGTTATAAACACATGACATTAACTTAGGCAAATTTAGCTCCAGCACAGGGCATGTAATTTTAGGTCCTTAGGAAGGCCTTCAAGATATTAAGATATAGAACAGTTTATATGCCTCCAAATTGTCACATATTTGTCAGAAGACAACCTCTGGCCCTCAAGATGGAATGAAAATGCTCGTTCTAATAAATATCACTAACCTAGAATTTGTCCGTCATGTTACACATAACCAGTTCCTAGCTAGCATGTCAAATACGAAGGAAAAATAATTAAAGCTGTAATATGGTGATGAGAAGATTCACTGGTAGAATTTATTAAAACAGTTTCTTAGGCCCCATCCTCAGAATTTCTTATTCATTGTATCTGGGTGTGACTCATTTCTAATAAGCTTGCAGGTGACACCAATGCTGTTGGTCTAAGTATGACAATCACAAATTTGGTTG
The DNA here is from genome assembly GCA_036589455.1 of Ateles fusciceps. Taxonomy (NCBI): domain Eukaryota; kingdom Metazoa; phylum Chordata; class Mammalia; order Primates; family Atelidae; genus Ateles; species Ateles fusciceps. The sequence goes on from JAZHEH010001063.1 coordinate 3,568,309, forward strand.
GTAATGTTTATTGACATTTGCTATGTTAACCACATTGTCAGCGGCATCCAGGGTTCCCACCCCAGACCAGCAAAATATAAATCTTTATAGTTAGCCAGAGAATTTGTACTTTAAGTACTTTTGTGAACAAGAAAACATAAGAATACTACTATAAGTAGGCACATGTGAAACCATGCGTTAGTATTTTGTCTGTTCTATACAACTGAAAATACAGGAACCTACTTAGTGCTCTGATGTCCTAAAATTGTATTAGGCCCATTTTGATTAGATTTGAAACTCTGTATCCTCAGCTGAAGCATAAATTGTTGGGCTACTTGAGAAGAAAGGCTAAAAATTCAAAAAATGTTAAGGGTAAAATATAATTTTATTTAAAGCATGTAGTCTTTTAGTTACAAAAAAATGTATGTATATGCTTTTAATCAGCACCTAAAACAACACGAAATCTGTGTTAGAAATCTAAGAACCTACCCAAAGATACTCAGAAGTTTTCTGGCCAAGCACAGTGGCTCACACCTATAATCCCAGCACTTTGGAAGTCCAATGGGGACAGATCACCTGAGGCCAGGAGTTCAAGATCAGCCTGGCCAAATGGTGAAACCCTATCTCTACTAAAAATACAAAAATTAGCCAGGGATGGTGGCGTTGCCTGTAGTCCCATTTACTCAGGGGGCTGAAGCAGGAGAATCACTTGAACCCGGAAGGTGGAGGTTGCAGTGAGCCGAGATTGAGCCACTGCACTCCACCCTGGGCAGGGCAGAGTGAGGCTCTGTCTCAAAAAAACCTTTCTAACTGAATTTTTTGACTAGATACCAACATATAATTTGAAATTTTTATTTTTGTATTCATGCTACATTTTTAAAACACTACTTATTTTATCAAGACTTGCATTTCTAATCTAGTTTTTAAGTCTGACTTCTTATAGCCTCTTAAAAACATGATCTTTTTTTTTTTAAGAGGGTTTCACCACCATGTTGGCCAGAATGGTCTTGATCTCCTGACCTCGTGATCCCCCCCGCCTCAGCCTTCCAAAGTGCTGGGATTACAGGCGTGAGCCACCGTGCCCAGCTAAAACATGATCTTTTCTAATGATACCTTAGAAAAAGTTTCACCTCCAGTCTTAAAATTCTGTTAAATTTCACCATTTTTTTTTTTAGGATGTTAATTGGGTAGTCTAATTATTCTATTGGAGACATATAGCTAGTAAAAGCTTATATTTCTAAAAATTGATTTTACAGTGGAATAATTGTAGAAGCCTGGGGGTTCCTAAAGAGATAATTTGATTTAAATTTATGTATTTTAATTAATTAGTGAAAAAGTATTGTCAAAAGACATGTGCTTAAGTATTTGGTGTAAAAAAATTAAGAGTCATTTATGATTTTGAAGATATGATTTTCTTGAACAAGAAAACATCCAGAGAAAAATGTACCATCATCCAGAATAGGACTTGAGTGAGTGGAGAAAAAAATCAAATGGAAAACCATGCTAATACCTCTTACTCATACACTGTCCTCTGCCATTTCTGATGTCTGATTAACAGAATTCCAAATTGATAACTGGAAGACTATAAACGTAATCTCATGACCCAGTAGTATTTTCACAGCACTGTCTTCCTGAGTGCTCTGCTTTGAGAGAGAAAAAACTTTATATATACCATTGCGTACTACTTTTTTGGTTGGGACAAATAGTAAGCACCTAGGTGATTCTGCAATATTCTGTTTTTGTTTTTTTTGTACCATCTTAAACTTATTTAGAAATTTTTAGAGAGTAGTTAATCCCTGTTTACATTTATAACTGCAAAATTAAATGGATTCAGAAATGATGCATAGACCTATTTAGTTAAAAATTATTAAAATACGTATTAGGAAACATATCACCTAAAATATTTCATTTTAACAGTTAATGTACTGAGACTAAGTATATAAGCATGATAATTTCCATTTGGAACATGAGATTTTATGAACTATGATTATCATAGGTCACAGAAAATAAGCACTTATAATTTCTATGAAAGTTTAAAAATCTGTCACCAATTTTAACTTTGTTCAAATACCAGAAGGGAAAAATTGAGTGATTTGGTTTGTGGAAGTTGAGAGATGACTCTAGCCATTCTTTATTTCTTGTCATTCAGCCAGTTCATATATTTTAATAATACCAGTCTTCAGTTTGAAATGTAATTTATGAACCATAAATCTAGAGTAATATTCCAAAATCTATCATTTGTTGTTGTTGTTTTAAGACAGGGTCTCTCATTACCCAGGCTGGAGTGCAGTAGAGCAGTCACAGCTTTCCAAAGTCTTGACTTTCGGGCTCAGGTGATCCTCCTACCTCAGCCTCCCAAGTAGTTGGGACTACAGGCGCACCACCACACCTGGCTAATTTTGGGGGATGTTTTTGGTTGGTTGGTTGGTTGTTTTTTTGTTTGTTTGTTTTGTAAAGATGGTATTTCACCATGTTACCCAGGCTGGTCTCGAACTCCTGAGCTCAAGCAGTCTGCCCACCTCAGCCTCCCAAAGTGCTGGGATTACAGACGTGAGCCACCGTGCCCAGCTGTTACATTTTTAAAAGACATTTTGAAGCCTTAAATTTCCTTTTATGCCTAATTTTATGTTGTCATTCTCATTAAGAAACAGACATAGAGTGACTTTTTTTGAGTCTTTAAAGTTTGAGGTAATGGAATAGCCAAACAAAAGTGCTTAGGATACAGTTAAAGAAAGGGAACTGCAGAATGGAGTACTGAGAACTGCAAGTATGGAGTCATATTCCTAGAAACAGGAATACAAGCATATACGAATTACCTAATCAAAAATGTAAAGAACAACATACCAAAACCTTGAAGAGCATCCTGAAATAATAAAGAACAGTTGGCATCAAATAGAATAATCATGAAGGCCCAGGGAAACTTGGATCCTGTTTTGTCACAGAGTCTAAAGGAAAAGAACTTTTAGAAGAAAGGGTATGGTCAGAAATGCTGAATTTTGCAAAGATGGGAGGAATAGAGAACAGAGAGTATTGATTAATGTACTTAACACATGGAGAACATTGTTTAAACTAGTCTATAGTATTTGGCAGCATGATGGGAATGAGAAATACGTAACTGGGAAAAAGGTGATAAATAGAAAGGGAACAACTAGTGTAGCGCACTCATCATGAATTATACCGAAAGAAGAAACATAAAATGGGACTTGGTTAGAGAGGCACGATTCCTGAACAGGGAGAGAAACTACTTTATAAATTCATTTAAACATACACACCCTTTATAGGTATTTGTCACCTGAAGAGAAAGGCATTATAATGTTAGAATGAAGTTCCTTTCTACTGCTGTTTACCAGTAAACTGTGTTTATATTGTAATTTTAGTTGTCTAAATTCCAGCTCCTTTTTGGAAATCCTTATGCATGTACAGAAACACTACCCCGTAATTCTGTACTTACAGGTCATTTGATTTAACATTCATTAAGATCTTAAATATGTGTGCAGATTTTCCTTTGGAATGCTGAAAATGCATGTAAATGAAACAGATCTTTACATCTAAAATTTCTACTTTGAGTTGTGGAAAAATAACCTCATACCATGTCTTCAAGTTTTACCAAACAGAGCATGGTCAATCAAGATGAACTAGTATTAGATGCAATATTTAAAAGCCATATCTAAATGTAATTGAAGTTAGAAACTTTAAACAGTATATGTGTAAATGCATGTAATTTAAATTTAGAACTCATATAGATGCTTTACATTCTTACATACTCACAAATAATTATTGAACACTTTCTTCCTTTCTCCCCTGGTTTATTCTAAAAAGGATTTCAGTAATTTACAGTTAACACATATAAATCAGGATTAACTATATAAATAGATATAGAAGTCAGGATGAATGGAAAATAAATGTAGTCACAATAAGATGAAATCAGAGAAGTTAGCTGGTAGAAGCAATAAGGGCCTTGCAGTTGTTAAAATTAATCTGCAAATGTATGAGCTTTTTTGGATCCTGATTCAAACTAACCAAATGAGAGGAAAAACAGTTAAGACATTGGGAAAAAATTGAACACAAACTGGTTATTGGATTGGAACTGATAATGATATGCACTGATTAAAACAAAAAAAATCCTTATTTTTTAGGGATATATACTATAATATTTACAGGTGAAATTAAGGGTGTCTGGAATTTGCTTTGGACTATTCCATTAAAAGAGGGGGTTGGAGGGAAGCTGCAGGGGTTATAGAAAAAATAAGTATGGTAGAATGTTAATTTTTAAATATGATCCTTTTGCAGGCGCCATACTAATCTTCTCTGTATCGTTCCCATTTTGATATATGTTTGTGCTGCTGAAGCGAGCACTAGAATGTTAATTTTTGAAGCTGAGTTTCTGATATTAGGTACACGAGGGTTAATGTATATTTCTATAGTAAAGTTTAAATAAAAATGGGTTGCAAGTTTGGTGCTTAGATTCATAATGGCTGAAAAATGATTTTAGTTTCAGTTCTTTAAAATGGAATGTTTTATGTTATCAAATATATCTAAAAGTAAGCAGTCAAAATAAGGAAAAATAGACCTATGAAAAGCAATTTATATATAATACAAATCTACCTAAACTCTCTTTTGTGTGTCTTTAGGTACCTAACACCCTTCCTGGCATATAGGAAGCACACAGCAAATGCTGTTGAACTGAACTAAACTGTATCTTACAACAGTAAAAGTGTTTAATTTTTTAGGAGATTTGGAATTTTCGTTTTCTTTCAGAACTTGTCTTAGGATGATTGTTAGAAATGGAGAGTGTAATGTTGGTCTTGTTTTTTTGTTAAGATAATTTTGGTTTTTTGATGTTAGATTTTTATCAAGTGAGGTTGTTTTACAATGTTGGGTTTGAAGATATAAAAATCTTTAAATAACTGTTTTGCTGTATCAATGTTCAGGCTTCTCTATATTTTGGTTGTTCAGTATGGTGTTAGATTTCCATGAGTGTTAAATGTTTAGTTGACTTGCCAAAAGCAAGTTATGTTTTTCTGTTGAAATAAGAGGCTCAGCTTAGCATTGAATTGCATGTTTTTAGTTGAAACATATTGGGTATAAGGAAATTCAGATACGGCAAACATTCATTTGTCAGGAGTAAGGCTGAATTTTCTCTCTTCATGAAACCACTTCGGCTAAATGGGAGCCTTACCTTTCTCTGTCTGAAGAGGTGATATGTTACACCTAGCCCAGACTGGCCAAAATTAGTTTAATTCTAGGTAAGTGGTTTGATGTCTAGTTAATGTATGATATTCTTAGCATTTTTTCTCTTCTTTCTCTAGAAAGCCACTAGAGCAGAGTTGCTAGTGAACAGTTTAATTTCTACATTACGTCACAGAAAGAGAGCTAAAGGGCTCTGGTTATCATCCACAGACTGACTAGTCAACCCTTAAATAACCTGATATTAACTCCACAAATGTTAGCTAGATTGGACCATGTGTAATCTGAGTCAGAATCTGGAATCAGAAGAGATAAATGATATGTTATCACTCATCACTAATGTCTGTAACAGTGTTGTAAAATTGTTATACTTTACCTTTACCTGTCGACCACGTCCCACAGTCTCTCTACCTATAGTATTTATCTTGATGCTTCCTATTCCTTGCTTTTTCTTTTATTATCTCTTCTCTCTTACATACACAAATGCCTAGCATACTGCCACACATATGGTAAATGCAGTTCATTATTTTTATTTCTCTTCTAATGTTATCTTCCCCCTCAGCCTATGAACATAAACAAATCTTGCATTTTTTAAACCAAAAACCATACACTTACTCCATGTACCATCCTTTAGCTTTTCTTTCTTTGACAACCACCTACTTTTAAAAAGCATACTTAATGTTGCTTGCCACCTATTCAGGATTTAACAAAGTTCTTATTTGTCCTTTTTAACCTAGTTTATTTACCTTTCTTTAGTATTGCTTTTTGATAACCATCTCCTAAAGGAATTCCCTGATTTTGAATGCATGGTACCACCTTTTATTCCAAGGACTTCGCCTCTCTGACCAGTCGTTTGTCTGTCTAGCTCACTTCCCCTTTAGGGTTGCCACATTTGGTTTTGCAAATTGTGCACAGCTCTAGGGGGCATCGTTCGTATCATATGTAATCCCTAGGCCCTCCCTGGCATGGTGCAGTGCAGCTTCACTGACTACATGCAGCAGCTCTGCTCAGACCTTAAATGCATTGACATTTACTGATTTCTGTCAGAACCGTTTTTTTCATATTATAGTAGGTGTTCACAATTAGGTGATTCTATGCTAATCCTCTCTCCCAGCTCAGCCTGACACAAATATGCCATTCTTTATTTCTAGACTAGACCACTTTTCTGAATTCCATATTTTTTGTAAATTTCATGTAGGACTCACCACCTCAGATTAAACCAAAACTTTTTAACCCCTCCCCGCTCACATCCCCTCAACCACTTCCTGTATTCCCTATTTCAAGTACCATCTAAGAGCCATCCTGAGTTCCTCCTCCAGCCTTCCTTCAATCATCTAATTAGTCAGCAAGTCTTGCAGATTCTACCTCCTAATCTGAAGTTTTCAAACATTTTGATCTCGGTACCCCTTTACATTCTTAAAAATTATTAAAGACCCAAAGAACTTCTGTTATATGGGTTATATCTGTTAATGTTTGTTATGCTTGAAACTGAAATAAGATTTTAAGATATTTTTAAGTAACGATACAAACCATTGTATTTTGACATAACATCTTTATGAAAATAACTTTTTCAAAACAATAAAATTACCAAAAAGAGTTGTATTGTTTTTTATTTTTGCAAATTTCTTTACTATCTGACTGAACAGAGGACAGCTAAATTCTTGTATATGCATCTGCATTTAATGTATCATAATACAGTGTTTGGGTTGAAGTACATGAAGCAAATTCAGCCTCACACAGATACATAGTTGAAAAGGAGTATTTTCAGATCATTAATACCACATCAACACTTAACCAGTGTGGTGGTTTAAGTCTTCAAGTTTAATTATGGCATCTGAAACCATATCAATGAACCTTTTATAATATTAAAATCTTTCATATGTAATTTCATGCATTTTAGTCATTTGGAAAATACTGATTCACTGAGTTAGGCAGATCTTCCAAATGTTGACACATTTTACTCTACAATTTTTTTCAAATCACATTTTTTTAAAGCATCACCTATCTTATGAGAAAAGCCTAATTATTGGGAAGCTATCAACTTCATCATGGCAGAGTCAAGTTTTGCAAGATTCTAATTCTTGTTCAAAAGCCCAAATTTTATCATTGGCAGCAAATGCGTTGTTTTCCTTGAAGTGGCAGCCTTCCTTCATTCATTTTTGAGAAAACATCTGCTTGATAGCTGCATTAGTCTGTTTTCATGCTGCTGATAAAGACATACAGGAGACGCAATTTACAAAAAAAAAAAAGAGGTTTATTGGATTTACAGTTCCACATGGCTGGAGCGGCCTCACAATCATGGCAGAAGGCAAGGAGGAGCAAGTCATGTCTCAGAGAGAGCTTGTGCGGAGAAACTACCTTTTTTATTTGTCTTTTGTTTTTGTTTTTTTTATTTTAAGTTCTAAGATACATGTGCAGAACATGCAGGTTTGTTACATAGCTATGCATGTGCAATGGTAGTTTGCTGCACCTGTCAACCCATCATCTAGGTTTTAAGCCCAGCATGCATTAGGTGTTTGTCCTAATGCTCTCACTCCCCTTGCCATACACCCGCCAACAGTCCCCAGTGTGTGGTATTCCTCTCCCTGTGTCCATGTGCTCTCATTGTTTAGCTCCCACTTATGAGTGAGAACATGTGGTATTTGATTTTCTGTTCCTGTGTTAGTTTGCTGAGGATGATGGCTTCCAGCTTCATCCATGTCCCTGCAAAGGACATGAACTCATTCTTTTTTATGACTGCATAGTATTCCATGGTGTATATTGCCACATTTTCTTTATCCAGTCTATCATTGATGGGCATTTGGGTTGGTTCCAAGTCTTTGCTATTGTAAATAGTGTTGCAGTAAACATAGGTGTACATGTGTCTTTATAGTAGAATGATTTATAATCCTTTGGGCATATACCCAATAATAGGATTGCTGGGTCAAATGGTATTTCTGATTCTGGATCTTTGAGGAATCGACACACTGTCTTCCACAGTGGTTGAACTAATTTACACTCCCACCAACAGTGTAAAAGCATTCCTGTTTCTCCACAGCCTCGCCAGCATCTGTTGTTTCCTGACTTTTTAATAATTGCCATTCTGACTGGTGTGAGATGGTATCTCATCGTGGTTTTGATTTGCATTTCTCTAATGACCAGTGATGATGAGCTTTTTTCATTTGTTTGTTGGCCACATCAATGTCTTCTTTTGAGAAATGACTGTTCATATCCTTCACTCACTTTTTGATGGGGTTGTTTGCTTTTTTCTTGTAAATTTGTTTGTTCCTTGTAGATTCTGAATATTAGCCCTTTGTCAGATGGATAGATTGCAAAAACTTTCTCACATTCTGTACGTTGCCTGTTCACTCTGATGATAGTTTCTTTTCCTATGCAGAAGCTGTTTAGTTTGATTAGATCCCATTTGTCAATTTTGGCTTTTGTTGCTATTGCTTTCGGTGTTTTAGTCATTAAGTCTTTGCCCAGGCCTATATCCTGAATGGTATTGCCTAGGTTTTCTTCTAGGGTTTTCTTCTGCGGTTTTGAGTTTTACATTTAAATCTTTAATCCTTCTTGAGTTAATTTTTGTATAAGGTGTAAGGGAGGGGGTCCAGTTTCTGTTTTCTGCATATGGCCAGCCAGTTTCCCCAGCACTGGCTTGTCTGGAAAGGATTTTATTTCTCCTTTGCTTATGAAGCTTAGTTTGCCTGGATATGAAATTCTGGGTTGAAAATTCTTTAAGAATGTTGATTATTGGCCTCTACTCTCTTCTGGCCTGTAGGGTTTCTACAGAGAGATCTGCTGTTAGACTGATGGACTTCCCTTTGTAGATGACCTGACCTTTCTCTCTGGCTGCCCTTAACATTTTTTCCTTCATTTCAGCCTTGGAGAATCTGATGATTATGTGTCTTGGGGTTGATCTCATGGAGTTTTTTAGTGGTGGTCTCTGTATTTCCTGAATTGGAATGTTAGCCTGTCTTGCTAGGTTGGGAAAGTTCTCCTGGATAATATCCTGAAGTGTTCTTCCAACTTGATTCCATTCTCCCCATCACTTTCAAGTATACCAATCAATTGTAGGTTTGGTCTTTTTCACATAGTCCCATATTTCTTGGAGGCTTTGTTTATTCCTTTTCATTCTTTTTTCTCTAATCTTGTCTTCATCCCTTATTTCAGCAAGGTGATCTTCAATCTGTGACATCTTTTATTCCGCTTGGTTGATTCAGCTATTGATACTTGTGTATGCTTCCCGAATTTTTGTGCTGTGTTTTTCAGCTCCATCAGGTCATTTATGTTCCTCTCTGAACTGGTTATTCTAGTTAGCGGTTCCTGTAATCTTTTATCAAGGTTCTTAGCTTCCTTGTATTGGGTTAGAACATGCTCCTTTAGCTCAGAAGAGTTTGTTATTATACACCTTCTGAAGCCTACTTTTGTTAATTCATCAGTCTCATTCTCCATCCAGTTTTGTGCCCTTGCTGGAAAGGAGTTGCGGTCATTTGGAGGAGAGACATTCTGGTTTTTGGAGTTTTCAGCACTTTTGCATTCGTTTGTCCTCATCTTTGTGGATTTGTCTACCTTTAATCTTTGAGGCTGATGACCTTTGGATGGGGGTTTTGTGTAGGGGTCTCTTTGTTGATGTTGTTGTTGCTTTGTTAGTTTTTCTTCTAACAGTCAGGCCCGTCTTCTGCAGGTCTGCTGCAGTTTGCTGGAGGTTCACTCCAGGCCCTCTTCACCTGGGTATCACCAGTGGAGGCTGCAGAACAGCAAAGATTGCTGCCTAATACTTCCTCTGGAAGCTTTGTCATACAGGAAGCTGGCCTGATGCCAGGTGTCTGTCCACCCCTGTTAGAAGGTCCCTCCCAGGCAGGAGGCACGGGGGGTCAAGGATCCACTGGAAGAGGCAGTCTGTTCCTTAGCAGAGATGGTGCACTGTGCTGGGAGAATCCCCCTTATCAGGATCAGCTGCTCTCTTCAGAGCCTGCAGGCAGGAAAGAGTAAGTTCACTGAAGCTACACCCACAGCCATTCCTAACCCAGGTCCTATGTCCCAGGGAGATGAGAGTTTTATATGTAAGCCCCTGGCTGGGGACTGCTACATTTCCTTCAGAGCTTCCCTGCCCGGTTGAGGAGGCATGTAGAGAAGCAGTCTGGCCATAGCCGCTCTGCCTCACTGTGGTGAATTATGCCCGGTCAAAACCTCCCAGTCTCCTTAGCACTGCTGAGGGAAACCACCTACTAAGCCTCAGTAATGGTGGATGCCCCTTCCCCCACCAAGCTGGATCATCCCAGGTCAACTCTAGACTTCTGTGCTGGCAGTGAAAATTTCAAGCCAGTGGTTCTTAGCTTGCTGGGCTTCATGGGAATGAGACCCACTGAGCGAGACCACTTGGCTTCCTGGCTTCAGCCCCTTTTCCAGGGAAGTGAATGGTTCTGTCTCGCTGGGGTTCCAGGCGCCACTGTGGTATGAAGAAACTTCTGCAGGTAGCTCAGTGTCTGCCCAAACAGCCACCCAGTTTTGTGCTTAAAACCCAGGGCCCTGCTGTTGTAGGCTCACAAGGGAATCTCCTGATCTGCAGATGGCAAAAACAATGGGAAAAGTGTAGTACGTGGGCCAGGTAGCACAGACCATCATGGCTTCCCTTGACTGGGGGAGGGAGGTCCCCCAACTCATTTCACTTCCTAGGTGAAATGATGCTCCACCCTGCTTCTACTCGTTCTCTGTGGGTTGCACCCACTACCTAACCAGTCTCAATGAGATGAACTGGGTACCTCAGTTGGAAATGCAGAAATCACCCGCCTTCTGCATTAGTCTCACTGGGAACCACAGACCAGAGCTGTTTATATTCAGCTATCTTGGTCCCTTCCCAAAACTGCTGTTTTTAAAACCATCAGATCTCATGAGACCCATTCACTATCATGAGAACAGCATGGGAAAGTCCCACCCCCATGATTCATTTATCTCCCACCAGATCCATCCCACAACACCTGGGAATTACGGGAGCTACAAGATGAGATTTGGGTGGGGACACAGAGCCAAACCATATAATTTTGCTCCTGGCCCCTCCCAAATCTCATATCTTCACATTTCAAAACCAGTCATGCCTTCCCACCAGTCCCCCAAAGTCTCAATTCGTTTCAGCATTAACTCAGAAGTCCACAGTCCAGTTCTCAATCAAGACAAGGCAAGTCCCTTCCACGTATGAGCAAGTAAAATCAAAAACAAGTTAGTTACTTCCTAGATGCAATGTCGATACAGGCACTGGGTAAACACACCCATTCTAAATGGGAGAAATTGGCCAAACAGAGGGGCTGTAGGCCCAATGCAAGTCTGAAATCCAGCAGGGTAGTCAAATCTTAAAGCTCCAGAATGATCTCCTTTGACTCCATGTCTTATATCCAGGTCACGCTGGTGCAAGAGGTAGGCTCCCATGGCCTTAAGCAACTCTGCCCCTGTGGCTTTGAGGGGTATAACCCCACTCCTGGCTGTTTTCATGGGCCTGCATTGTCTGCAGTTTTTCCAGGTGCAGGGTGCAAGCTGTCAGTAGATCTGCCATTCTGGGGTCTGGAGGACAGTGGCCCTCTTGTCACAACTCCAGTAAGTGGGGCCCCAGTAGGGACTCTGGGTGGGGACTCCAATCCCACATTTGCCTTCTGCACTGCCCTAGCAAAGGTTCTCCATGAGGGCCCCACCTACGCAGCAAACTTAGGCCAGGGCATCCAGGCATTTCCATACATCCCCTGAAATCTAGGCAGAGTTTCCCAAACCTCAGTTCTTGACTTCTGTGCACCCACAGGCTCAACAACACGTGAAAGTTGCCAAGGTTTGGCGCTTCCACACTCTGAAGCAACAGCCTGAGCTGTACCTTGACCCCTTTTAGCCATGGCTGGAGCAGCTGGAATGCAGAGTACCAAGTCCCTAGGCTACACAGAGCAGGGTGGCCCTGGGCCTGGCCCATAAAGCCTTCTTTCCTACTAGGCCTCCAGGCCTGTGATGGGAGGGGCTGCTGTGAAGACCTCTGACATGCCCTGGAGACATTTTCCCCATTGTCTTAGGGATTAATGTTCAACTACTTGTTACTTATTGCAAATTTCTACAGCTGGCTTGACTTCTCCTCAGAAAATGGGATTTTCATTTCTATTGCATTGTCAAGCTGCAAATTTTCCCACCTTTTATGTTCTTTTCCCATTTAAAATTGAATGCCTTTAGCAGCACCCAAGTCACCTGAATGCTTTGCTGCTTAGAAATTTCTTCTGCCAAATTCCCTAAATATTCTCTCCCAAGTTCAAAGTTCTGCAAATCTCTAGGGCATGGGGCAAAATGCCACCAGTCTCTTTGCTAAAACATGATAAGAGTTACCTTTGCTCCAGTTCCCAACAAGGTCCTGATTACCATCTGAGACCACCTCAGCCTGGACTTTATTATCCATAACACTATCAGCATTTTGGTCAAAGCCATTCAACAAGTCTCTAGGAAGTTCCAAACTTTCCCACATCTTCCTGTCTCCTGAGTCGTCTAAGTCTCTAAGAAGTTCCAAACTTTCCCATATTTTTCTGTCTTCTTCTGAGTCCTCCAAACTGTTCCATCCTCTGCCTGTTACCCAGTTCCAAAATCACTTCCACATTTTTGGGTATCTTCAGCAACACCCCACTCTATTGGTACCAATTTACTGTATTAATCTATTTTCACACTGCTAATAAAGACATACCTGAGACTGGGCAATTTACAAGAGAAAGAAGCCTATTGGACTTACAGTTCTGTGTGTCTGGGGGAATGCCTCACAATGATGGCAGACAGCAAGGAGGAGCAAGTCATGTCTTACATGGATGGTGGCAGGCAAGGCAAGACAGTTTGTGCAGAGAAACTCCGATTTTTAAGACCGTCAGATCTTGTGAGACCCATTCACTATCATGAGAACAGCATGGGAAAGACCCGCCTCCATGTTTCAGTCATCTCTTCACCAGGCCCTTCTCGCAACACCTGGGATTGTAAAAGCTACAAGATGAGATGTGGGTGGGGACACAGAACCAAACCATATCAATAGCCAAGTCAAAATAAGCATACACCGTCATTTCCTAATGTAAAAGAGAAAAAAGAGTAGTGTGCTGAAAACAGTAACTGGTACCACTTGCATTTCATGCAGTTGAAATAATTACACAAGCTTTTCCTCTTGACCGCCGTGATACTTCAGTTTATAGCAGATATGCTTTATGCAAACTTCCCAGTTTATCAAATAATACTAAAAAGAAGTGTAACTAAAGGTTAAGATTCAATAAAATCAGTGATTGTTTATTTTGTCAATGTGGATATTCTCAAGTGAAACTTTTACTGTGAGGTGGTGAAGTAGATTAGTGCTTCTCATTTGATTCATGCTAAGGTGTCAGCAGTTTTATCCACCATTGCTTTTGCAGTGTCGGTAGCAAATATCCACTCAGTGAAAGAGGTCAAGTAACATTTAAATAACACTTTGATATTATTATGAAAATAGTTTTGACCTCGTCAGTGGACACCTTAAAAAGGGTCTTGACTCCCAGGATCTGTGGACTATACTTTGAGAACCACTTCCTAAATATGCAAGCTATGTTGCCCTTGCCCACTCTACTTTCTTAGCTCTAGCTCTTATTAATTCTTATCTTTATTGTTTGTATAGTTCCCTAACTGGTCTCCAAATCTTTAGTCTTTTTCTCTTCCTTAAAAGTTTCTAGAATACAAATCTGATTTTGTTGATATCCTGTTAAAATCTTTTAACATGCTCCAGCACAATTGGATAAAATCCAGATTTCTTCGTAGAGCATAAAAGAGACCCTTTACTATCATACCTACATTAGTAACTAAGCTCTCTTCCTGTCAGTACTTCCTAGTCTTTGAGCCAAGCTGAATTTACTGGTAATTCCCTGAATACATCATGGTTTCTACATGATTTCTACATGCTATTCTTCCTACCTGTAATATCCTTTACTTCCCATCTACCCTCTAATTGCACATCATTTTTAAGTCACCTCGTTACCACCCATAAAATTTTATATAAGAATTTGTTATATTACAGTCATTTTGCTTATATGTCAGTTTTTCCTATTTGATTGTGAGCTGTTTGAGGTCAGCAACTGTGTCTTTCTGTGTATTCCCAGTAGTTATCAAGGGTGAGGCATGTAATATTTAATAAGTGTTTGAGTGTTTGAATGAACTTCATAAAAACTGAAAATACAAATTAATTTTATGGTATTTCATTTTCTTTTCCTTCTAATACAGTTCTTAGAGTTGCTAATGAATAATAAAAAAGGCTACAGTTGGGAAGAAAGAAAAAAATGTATATATATATATATATATACACACACACACACACATACACACAGTATGTGTATATATACACAAAGTATATACCATATGTATATATATTTTATAAATATATATATATCCCTCAACCACTTTATTGGACGAAGCAATGGATCTTTATTTCCATAATTTTTACTTTAAGTAAGATTCAGGGGAACATTCAGTTTATATATATGTTTCTGAAAAGTTGTAATGAATTACATTTTTAAAAGTTAATCTTCTTAATTTATTATAACTCAGTCTCTAATCAATTTAGATGTTTTTTCCTAATTTAGAATTCTTAATGTGGAGGCAAAAATGCCAAAATATTTCCTTTTTTTATTAATGTTTAAAAACTATGTGAGAATATTAGGATTATTAAAATTTTTAATTGTGTACTCTACATTGTTTTATATTAAAACTTGGTTGATTGTATTTTGTTTTTGAGTTTAGTACAGTAAAATAAAATCTTGTTAAAGGGATTTCTGTCAGAAGGGTACCTAACTAGAAATTCCACTTAACATAATCCATTAATATATAGCATTTATCAGCTAAAAGAACCTCTTTCAAAAGAAAGAAAATTTTTTCTAAGATTTCATAATGTATAAAACTTTAAAAGTTAAATTAGGCCTGGTGCAGCCTGTAATCACACCTGTAATCCCAGTGCTTTGAGAGGGCGAGGCAAGAGGATCACTTGAGGCCAGGAGTTTGAGACTAGCCCAGGCAACATGGTGAGATCTCTTGTCTCTGCAAAAAAAATGGTTTTTAAATTAGCTGGACATGGTGGCACGCACCTATAGTTGCAATTTCTCAATAGGCTGAGATGGAGCAGCTCTTGGGCCTGGGAGGTCAAGGCTGCAGTGAGCTATGATTGTTTCGCTGCACCCCAACCTGGGCAACAGAGTGAAACCCTGTCTCTCAAAAAAATAAATAAAAATTAAATTTTTTTATATTTAAAAAATGTTATTACCCATCATTTGTTCTGTACAATGCACTGTAAGTATATATATTTAGATAAATCCAAATCACTTAAAAGCAAATTTTGGGCCAGGTGTGGTGGCTCATGCCTGTAATCCCAGCACTTTGTGGGGCCAAGCAGGTGGATCACCTGAGGTCAGGAGTTTGAGACTAGCCTGACCAACATGGAGAAACCTCGACTCTACTGAAGATACAAAAAAATTAACCAGGTGTGGTTACACATGCCTGTAATCCCAGCTACTCTGGAGACTGAGGCAGGAGAATTGCAGGAACCCAGGAGGCGGAGGTTGCGGTGATCTGAGATTGCCCCATTGCACTCCAGCCTGGACAACAGGAGCAGAACTCTGTCTTTAAAAAAAAAAAAGGCAAATTTTGTAGGTTATGCTTTTCTGCCTATTGACCATTTCATTGCTCGTTAGCATCTGAGTAAATATAATATTTTAATTGAATCATTTTGAGCCTCACTAATTTAGAATTTGCAATGACAGAGTCACTGGACTGAAACCTAGCTTTTTACAGCCCCTTGCCTAGATGTTGCCTAGTAAATTAAAATAACATGTTTACAAAATTACAAGGGAAAACAAAACTTTTAGTGACCTTTAAGTACTTAAATTATTGCTGTATTACAGATTTGTTGATTATAAATCATGCCTTTAATGCATATTTGTTGATTAAAAACCAATGGTATTGCAATTTCTTCAAAAAGATTCTGAATTAATGAGGTATGTATACTATAGTCAGATTTTTGACTTTTTACTTTGACCAAATACAACATATTGGGATTATGCTTGGAATTCTTTTATCTATTTTGTCCCCATTGACTTAAATTTTTAAGAATTGGTAACATTCCCTGATCTCTGTGTCAGTGTGGTACATAATTAGAATGCCATGGTGTACCAGTGAGAAACAAAGTAGAATAGTTTAATTCCATTGACTGATGGATATTGATCATAAAATGTTAAAAATGGTTACCTAAACTCGGAAATTGGTATATGTAGTTAGTAGATTTATAGGAATAATAGCAAGTCACATATTTAATTTGATACGTTTTATTTGAAAATAGTTCCCTTTTGTACTTTATGTTTTTATACATTCAGAATTTAAAACCAAAGGCTATATAGTGATTTTGCTCATAAATCTATTTTCAGCATTCATTTACTACAAACATTGTCATCTGTTAGTTCTTTTTTATTTCATAATTAATTTTAAAATTCTTCATTTTTTTATCTAATTTAACATTTTCATATTTTTAAAGGTCCCCAGGTGCATCCAATTTTTCAACTTTACCAAAGATCTCTCCTTCATCTCTATCAAATAATTATAACAACATCAACAACAGAAAGTAAGCACTGAATCTTAAAAACTCTTTGTTTAATTGATCACCCTATTATGGTTGCAAAAAATCTCTTGTATCTAAAATTTAGGATAAAAGTCTTAATGCATTAAAATTGGTTTTCTTTTAAATTACTGATTAGTTCTTCCCTGAGTAACTTAACAAAAAGAAAGCAGTTAAATTACTTCTCAATTTAATACGTATACTGAAAGAAATAAAACACTTAAAGAATTTTATATACTAAACATTAATTGAAATATATGTAGAAGTTTGTTAGAACACAATTTTTTTAGGAAGAGTATAAATTCAGATGTCATTTTAGAACTAGATATGTAATCACATAAAATAAAGTATTTTTTAAAAGTATCAGTGATTCTCAAGTGGAAAGCACATATAAATTTTTGTTTATGAAAAAGGCAATCACTTTTTCTTGAGAAGTTCAGAAAAACAGTTTCCTTACCCCTTGCCAAATAAAATTGAGAGTCATGGAATTTATAAAAATTTTGTTAAAGTGTGTGTTCTTTTATTGCTATAAGTCAAAAAGTTGAAAGTCAAGGTTACTTGGGCTTCACTCTGAGTGTATTACCTTGTATTGACTCTGAGTGTATTACCTTGAACATTGACATGTCTATTTTATTGAAAAGGGTCAAAGAAAGCCTTTATTATTTGTAATTAACCCAAATTATGGGAAGGATATTAATCTAGAGATGATTATTCTCCTTTTTTTTTATATGGATAGTGCCATTTATGGATTAGGTTGGAAGTATTTAGATATTTGCACTAACATGTAGTACTAGATATTTATCTAATACTTATACTAATTATATATTAGCATATACTTATATACTTATACTAATTTTAAAATATTAGTATTTATTTTTTCAGTTTCTAAATGGCATCCGATTATCTCAACGACTAAATTCTAAAAGACTAAAGCTTTTTTGTGAAATAATCTTTAAAATTAAAACATCAATAATTAAAGTTACATGTTGAATTAGTTTTCCCTTAAATTTATCTTTTGGGGGAGGCTGACAAAAATGATTCTAACATACATATGAATTATAAGTAGATGACAAGAGCTAAAATAATTGTGGGAAAGAATAATAATGAAGAAGGATTAGTCTTAAACTAAATATCACAATGTGTTATAAATACATAAAAATTCAAACAGCATAGTACTGACCCAAAAATATGTCTACATATCAGTGGAATCTAACAGCTAAGAAACAGATCTTTGTATAAAAAAAATTTAATGTGATCAGAAGGCATTGTAGACTAATAGGAATGGGCAGATTATCCAGGAAATACTGTTGAGAAAATTGGCTCATGCCTGAGAATTTCTCTCTGGAATTTTAAATCCAAGATAATTGTTAAGTATATTTAAAAAGGACAAATAAATGGGAAAAAATACTTGTTACAAGTATAAAGGATATATATTCTTAATATATCAAGCTCATAAAAATCAGAAATTTTCTAAGACAGTCTCGGAAACACTGAGCAGTAAAAGTAAAGGAATTAAATAAGGGATAAACTTTTTTGAGGTAGGGTTTTACTTTGTCACCCAGGTTGAAGTGCATTGTCAAAATCACAGCTTACTGTACCCTTGACCTTCCAGGCTCAAGTGATCCTACCATCTTAGCCTCTTGAGTAGCTAGAACTACAGCACATGCCACCACACCAGGCTAATTTTTTTATTTTTATTTTATAAAGATAATCCCACTATGTTGCCCATGCTGGTCTCGAACTCCTGGGCTCAGACAGTCCTCCTGCCTCAGCCTCCCAAGTGCTGAGATTATAGGCATGAGCCACCTTCTCGCCTGGGATAAATATTTTAAATTTTCACATTCACTACTGATTAAAGATAGGTAAATTAAAACCGTGAAAAACCCCATTTGCTTTCCCCTACCTCAGTCACATTGGGAAAAATTCAACAATGATATATATTCTTATAAGGATTTTGAGTGTTTGGAGTATTAGAATAATTTTCCTAGCAAAATAGTTTACCAGTATGAATCAAAAAGATTTAAAACATTCACATTCTTATTTCAGTTGTTCATAAAAAGATATGTGCACTATGTTGAATAATATTATGTCATAGTGTAATACTAAAATACTGAAGATGCTAAATATTCAAAATTACACTGTAGTATGTTCTCTTCTATTTAAAAATGTATGTCTACAGGCCAAACAAAAAAAAAAGGTGAAAATAACCCCCTCGTAATTCAGTTTGTATTATATGAGAGCTTTAAGTAAACTTATCAAAAGTCATTTTTTCCTAGTAGATAAAATATTACCTATGATTTACTCATTGCAGATGGCTCCTATATTTACTATAAAATAATTCATGTACAGGTATTTACAGTCATTCTTTGGAGAGATTTTTAACATTGTATATAGACTATATTGAATGTAGACTATATTTTTACCAGAATTACCATATTGGTATATGTGGTCTGGTATGTTTCTGGTTTTGTTTTGTTTGCACTTTAGTAAGCGTGTGATAGTATAGTCTCAAAACCTCTGACTACAGAAACTGTTGAGAGGAATTATAATCTTAAATTTCAGTGATTCTATCGTATGACTGCATTATATTTTTAGCCTTCTTTTTTAATTCAGACACTAAAATAGTCCTGTCATATTAGGGAATTTTAATAGCAAATAGTCACTGAGGTATGATCATCATGATGCTGTGACCATTTTGAGCTTAAAAGTAAATTTTTATGTATGGATTCTCTTTCTTTGTAAGGAACAGAACTTAAGCATTCATCAAATGGAAAGTTTTTTTTTTTATCTTAAAAAACTTGAATTCCATCACATTTAAACAATTATTTTACATAAAATTTATTTCTTGCATTTCCATTCAGCTTGTGGAAAGACTTCAGAGAGAAATAGCATAGTTTCTTCAAAAGTATGTAAAATAGATAATGACCTTTTGGATTAAGTAGGTTTTTGAAAACTCATATATGTGGAAATAGTCTACAAGTATGAGTAATATATTAAAATCAATAATTACAATACACAAGCTCATAGGAAATTTATTTACAAATTCAAGATTTAACCCTACACTGATACATTTCTAAGATACAAAATTTTCATTTCCAGAAACAAGCATATCATTATAAAATAATTCCAAGTAATACAGTATAGTTGGAATTATTTCATTTAAGTTTAATAAGTTTTTATTAAAAACTAATATTAAAAATCTGTTAATGTAATATAGTTTGTTTACCTTGTGTCATAATTTTACCTGTTAGTCCCTGGAGTATTTGGTTTTGCCTCAATTTTAAGTACATTTTTAAATACCTGTCAAATCATCTTTCTGGTAATAGTTCTATAACCTGTATTTTTCTGCCCTGCTATATTTGCTTTAATATATTACTAACACTACCTTTAAAAAAATTATTTTTAATCTGTTTATTATCTCAATTGGACATTCCAAATACAGAGCACATTTCTATTTTTCTGTTAATTCATTTAAATCTTTTTTTAATTTATTTAATGAAAATGATTCCCTGTATGAGATTGAGCCATGAACAGGAACTGTGAATTTTGGAAACTACTGGAGCTAGCCATCTGGCTCTTAATAAATGTGTTAGCTAAAAGCATCATTTCATTAACTGCAGAATGGGCATAATTATAATTATGAGGATTAAATTATATATAATGTCAGGTGTCAGTGCTAGTTTTAAAAGTCAATCCAACATTTTTATAGAAGGATAAGATTCAATTTTACCAAAAAATTTTGCATTTTTAGTGTATTTTTATTAAAGAAGGATAGATATACAGAATTAATCTAATGTAGTATTAAAATTCCCATTACTATTACTGTAAATTTATTTTTGCAAAGTAGCATAACCTTAAAAGATGACTAGCTTAACATCGTTAGGAAATAATTAGTAGACATAGTCATGAAAGATAATAGAGGCTATCTTTAGGGCCCAGGTTTTCGTATATTTTTTGAATTATATAAATTCTAGTTTTGATATTTTCCATGACAAACCTTAATATTTCATTTAGAGCACACATAACGTGGATTGTAAGTGACCAGTCAAGATAATATTAAAGTATCTTAAATTCATTGGTTTTCATTATTATTTTTGAGCATCTAGACTATCTCTGCTTTTGAGCAAAATTTATACTTTCTCTGTCATTTAAATGTAGATATTATTTAGGGATATAGATTTTTTAAAATCAAAACAAAACTGCTTTGCAAATAAGTGTTTTGTTCATTTCTCAGTAAATAGGAATTTCTATCCCATCGAATTCCATCATGTTTCTGCACAGAAGAGTAAAGCTTCCAGCATCCCTTTTAAAAGTTACATGTGGGGAGAGACAGGATATCTGAATATATACTTACGGAATGAGCATGTAAATGTGCTTTTAGTCTTTTCACGTGTGTGTGTGTGTGTGTGTGTGTGTGTGTGTGGGCATGAGCATGCATTTGGGCATACTTTCCTGTGTACTCTGGCTGCTTGAATTTTACTCTAATTTTACAGCCAGAAGTTTTTTTCTCAGTAATGTGTAGAATGTGGAGAAATGCAAGCGTTGCATTTTTTAAAATAATACACAGAAGATCTTCATGTTTAGCACCACTTACACTAATAAAAGAAAAACGAGATCTTTTTTTGTACTTCAGCTTTTTGTTGTGTGTACCCAAAGTTAGATTCAGTAATCCAATTATGAGTGCAAATACTTAAAATTGCTAATAGATGCTTTGTACTTTTTTAGTTACTAGGAATATAAAATAAAATATGAATCATAAGGCTAATGATTTGCCATAAAAAGTTTCATGAATTTTTTATGTTGTGTTTGTTTTAGTTTAAGACAAGTAAGTAGCTATAAGTCTAGCAATTCTGAATTTGAATTATCAGTTTTACATTTCTTAGGCCCCTTCTGTTTTTATCTCAGGGTGGATTGTTTTTTGAGAGTTGAGGGGTTAACCATTTTTTGTTTGTAGGAAAAAGGAATGTTTTTTTAAAAAACGCAAAAACATTCATAGGCTAACACTATGTATAATTTTAGGTTGGTTTGGTTTTATGTGTTACCTATTTGGTGTGTGTGTTTACTGAAGACTTTGTTAGAACAGATAGTAGTATAGTTCACATAAACTCTTATAATAATAAAGTGAGAGTGTAGTATATGGAATAATGAAGTGAAGTGTTTGAAATTATAAGAAAAAACTACTTAAAAAAGAATTTTACCAGGGATAAATTGTAGCCAGTTGTGAATTGCTGGAGATACTGATTTATCATGTTTATTTATAAAGGTGTTTTATTTATAGCATCATTTGCTTTTAGCAAAGATCTCATTCAGGTTTTTTCTAGTGAATAAAAAAGATTGAAAGCATGCTTTTGAATTATATCTGAAATATTCATCATACATATTTTATAAGATAACCTATTGAAAAATAAGAAAGAGTCCATTCTTTTTTACAAGACTATTTTTTATTATATGCGAAAGGAAGAGGGATCATTTATTTTCTTCTTTCTAGAAATTATCCTGATTTTGTAACTTTTAGAATATTATAGAGTTTTTAATATTAACATTTAAATTATATTGAGGTTGTACTTATCTAATTAAATAAGCTACATTGGTCTGAGAAACTAGAAGAAAGAAAAGGCAAATAACACTGGGATATACTTGCTTTGGATCATTTTTGCATTCCTGTTCACCCAGGCTTTTTTCTGTATTTGAATATTACTTTTTGCTGGTCTAGCTTAGAAACTCTAAACAGAATCTTCAGTGCATCAGAACAGTGATGTCACAGTGGCCTTGGAAATCTCTTCTCTTACCTGTAACTAAAGCATAACTCTTCTTGTTTCTGCCATTTTTACTCTATTACAGTAGCAGAATGCAAAAGGGTCATAAAGGAGATGATTTGTTGCTGCAGATATTGTTTAAAATCTGAATGTTTTAAATTTGATGGAGCAATGGGGAATGGAGCAAGCTGTAAAGCTACTCCAGTTAATCAAAGGTAGAAAGATACAATAGTGGTTTGTATTGATTGGTGTGGTATATGATAGTTATTTTGTTGATTGGATAAGGAATATCTTAATTCAGGGTGGGTTATTTTGTTTAAGGTTCACATTTTTAAAAGTATCTGAAATGAGTGCTTTATAAAAGAAATTTAATGATCAACCACATATCTCATAAATAGGCCTATAGTACTCTTTATTTTAACTATGTTGTAATATAAATTGGCTGCATTATGAAAAATATTTTTTTCTTCCAGTGTGAAAAACTCAAATTACTGTCTCCCATCATATACTGCTTATAAGAACTATGATTATTCAGAACCTGGAAGAAACAATGAACAGCCAGGCCTCTGTGGCTTAAGTAACTTGGGAAATACGTGTTTCATGAACTCAGCTATTCAGGTAGGTCTTTGTAAACAAAGTGAAACTGGTGTTTCATGGAAATCTGTAATACAAGAAGATAGAGTTGGGTTTTTCATGCCAGAACATGAGTATTACATTTGGAAAGTTCATTTTTTATGGAAGATTTAAACATACATATTTGATTCATTCATTCTACTACTGGTAGTAGAATATATGTTTCTCAATTAGGTAACATGTGATTGATTAACATAAGGTACAAGATTAAATATCACTTCTTGCAAAAACATACCAAACAGAAAACTTGCTGTCTAAGAAAGGGAAAAAAATAATACAAAAAAGCTAGTGAGATCTCTCCTTTATTCAATAGAAGTCTGTTGCCTTTTTTTTTTTTTTTTTTTTTGGTCTTAATGGGAAATTAAAAATTTTAAAAAGGGAAATCTTCAGAACCTCTTTTTGTATACATATTTTAACAAATCACTTTCCCTTAAAGATCTTTTGATTTGGGGATATAGAGATCACTGCCTTTTCCCCACCCCACCCCCAACCCCCTTTTTCTTTCCTTGGAGCTTCTCTTTTCTTTCTGCTCTAGTCTATATCCTCTTTCAACTTAACTTGTTAAATATTTATGTCTTTGAGTGATTCTGAAGTAATGACAGAGATATATTTTTTAATATCACTGTTACTGCGTATAAGATTAGGGCTGGTTATTCCCCTTTTATAGTTGTATGTGTTTATAATAGCTCAGAATAATGGCAAGCCGTTTTTGATATTTGAATTTTAACTTTTTTTTGGTCAATCTCTTTTGTGAATTCTGAATTTTTAGTTTTAAGTCTAAACTTTTTTATTCTCTATTCATATTTTTTTGTTTAATGTCCTATGCCCAGGAGGCAGCCTCCAAAGATATAGATTAAATGCAAAGTATAGATTGATAAGGACATTATTAGACATCTTCTCACTATCTGGGAAAAGGATGACTCTTCACCATTCAGTATTCTAAGTGAATCTTTTTGTACGTCGTCATTCATACAGCTGTTTCCTAAATTAACCATTGTCTTTATAGCATTCTTGGAAATTAGAATCTGTCATACGCTATAGGCCAGGAGTTAGCATCCGTTTAGAAAGTGAGTGGGCATAGTCAATTTCTGGTATTTTGTTTTAGAGTTGAACCTCTTGGGAAGTGGCCTGTCTGCTTAAACAGATAGGTTAATAAATTCTTCCTTTAAATCTCCTTCGAGTGAGTAATCCTGCTCATACTGTAGTGTGAATTACTTTATTCAAAATAGTTTTTCAAGAATTCTAGCACTAGTTAAACATAGAGATAATTTAAATTTTTATCTTTATTTTTCTAGATGGGTGAGAAAGCCAAAATGTATTATTATCCTAAGAGTTATTAAATAACAAAGTAAAGTACATGAATGCTAAGCTTTCAGAGATAGGAATGGGACAGACAAATTTCAATATCTGTTGGACCATCTCTGGAACATGTTTTATATAAATTGTGATTATACCAGTACCAGAAAATGCTGTTCTCAGATCACCAAGTCATATTAATTTTTATATACCTCTTTATCCTTGAATTGCCAAAATTACTTTGATTGCAAAGGCTTGATATCACCTGGAGTTTTTTTTTTTTCCTAGTATAGAAAACCAATCTTGGTGTTTTTTCATAAATATTAATAAAATGTTTCAACAGCGTAGGAATCCAAATTCGAATCTATCAAGAGAGAGCAAGAGTTTGTGTTCATGCTAATCATTTGTGGGAGGCTTGGGCCAGCATTCAGACTAAATTCCTTCTAAAGCAATACTACATTCTAGTTTTCTGTGCCTTTCATATGTCTGTTATCAAAATGGTTAACTGCAGTTTCTCAGAAAGAGGTATTAAATTGAATCTTGTAACCAGCTAAGTTGAGCTAGATTTGGCGTAGTTTAGCCTATCTTGCATGTTATGTTTAAGGTGTGAGAATCTTCATTTTAATCATTTTTGCTTCTATTCAAAACTTTTATTAGAATAAATTGATACCTCTAATGCAGACCCTCTTAATATGTTTTACCATCACGTGTTCCATTTCATTTGCGACATAGCCATAAGCGTGATGGTTTATGATTGTATGGTAATAGCCATAAAATTTTTTGATGAAAATTTTAGCAATGAGTATTTTAAGCAGTAGATATTATTTCATTTCTGTAGCTTAATTTAGTTGGAAACTGTACTGTGTCTAAAATAAAACTCTTCAGACAATTTGGAGAAGGGAAAAATGAATTTTTATTTGTACTGCTTTTAGCTTTTAGTCCACATCCAGAATTAGAAAAGCTAGGACTTTAGTTTTAGTTTCTTAAAACTTCCATGATTTTTAATTGATTAAGCTGTCAGCTCTCGAGCTGAAAATTGACTGTAAGAGGGAGTACAAAATGGTGGCAGTAGCATTTACTCTTCTGTTTCACAAAAAATCTCATGTAAGTTTATAAGTCCAAAAATAAAAAGGGTGAGAGATAACTAATAGAATGGATTATTTAAATAGGTTTTGTCAGATACTGTTTCTTCAGTTATGCTTTTTTAAATTTCCCTGTAACTTCTTTGAAATTGAAGTCAAGTCATGAATTTTAGAAAATATTATCAAATATTATTCCTACTGATAATTTGAATTTTAATGTAACCTCTTGATTCAGTATCCTCCAAATGTGAGTGATCATTTCGGCACATCAGGTGGTATAGTATTGACATCTGTTAAAAAAAAAAAAGAGTGTAGAAAGTATACTTTTTTTAGTGTAAGAGTGGGTTATACTTAGCCCACCGGTAGCTTGAAATAGTGAATTCTTTTGACCACCATGATTAAAAACTAAGCAGCACCAATCTGAGTGTGATTTAACATTATTGCTGTTACTATTTAATGATATTGCTACTCAAGATTTTCTGATATAATGGTATGAATATTGACTTTTCTGGCCAATATGGTACTGCCATATAGCTTTAATTCATTAAGCCAACATTGAATGTCACACATATGTGAGATATTTTGGGACATACAATCAATTCTTCTATACATGGATTCTACATTCAAGGATTCAGCCACTGTGAATCAAAAATATTCCAAAAAAGAAACAGTAAAAAATAGCATTATAACAATTTAGTCCGGGTGCAGTGGCTCATGCCTATAATCCCAGCACTTTGGGAGGCTGAGGCAGGTGGATCACCTGAGGTCAGGAGTTTGAGACCAGCCTGGCATATATGGCAAAACCCCGTCTCTACTAAAAATACAAAAATTAGCCTGGGTGTGATGGCAGGTGCCTGTAATCCCAGCTACTTGGGAGGCTGAGACAGGAGAATCACTTGAACCTGAGAGGCAGAGGTTGCAATGAGTTGAGATCGTGCCATTACACTCCCTCCTGGGCGAGCAAAGTGAAACGCTGCCTCAAAAACTAATATTAAAATAAAAATAGCAATTTAAAATAATGTGAATTTTAAAACAATGCAGTGTAACAATTATTTACATAGCATTTACATTTCATTAGGTATTATAACAAATCTAGAGATGATTTAAAGTTTATAGGAAGATGTATGTAGGTTATCTACAACACCATTTTATATCAAGAACTTGAGCATCTGTGGATTTTGGTATCCCCCAAGGTGGGGAGGGGGCTCCTGCAACCAATCCCCTGCAGATACCAAGGACAACTGTATGTCCTGACCTTATGAAGATTATAGTCAAGATACTGTGATTTTCAAACGTTTTGTATTTTAGCATCAAAACCTTTTTTTAAGTTACTGTGGAAAGTTTAATTGTATCCCTAATATTTAAATAGATATTGTAAAATTGCTTTGGTCGGGTGAAGTTCTCAGAACTCCATCTGCTTTCCTTTACTTTCCACAGTGGCCTCAAAAGCTTTCTCATGGAATTCTAGGACTCTGAGGAACAGTTTGAAAGCCAAAGTCTGGATTAAAAAAGAAAAAAAGAAACACATAAAAATAATACAGGTCAAGATCACAGTTTATGGAGTTACACTACTTGGATTAAAAGCATGGCTCTCCTGCTTATTATAATAACTATATTTGCCTAGACAGATTACTTCCACAACTTATTTTTCTCATCATCTGATAGAGAATAATAGCACCCATATCTTAGGAGTTTTGTAAGGGTTACATGAGTTGATGATTATAACTTGTAGGCTACTGACTGGCACATCATAAATACTGAATAGGTATTATGTAGAAATTAGCTTTTTTTTAAATTCAAGGAGTTAAGCAAAATGACTCCGGAAAGATTGTCCTCCATAACCCTTGTGTCTCTTTTCCTTTCTTATGAGTCATATTCCACTTGGACCTTAGTGGACTAAGAAAAAATAATTGAATGAACTTTTATTTTTCATGTAGTGTTACTGCAATAATGGTGTTTATCATCTTTTTTATTTTTGAACTATGCTAATTTAACTCTTCCTAGGTAAACTGATAAGGGATATAATAACGTAGAATGGTTTATGAATATTCTATCTGTAGGGCACTTGGAAATTCAGAATTCTTGAGTCTGGTTATCCCTGGCCTCTGCCTCCGGAGTAGTTATGATTATAGGCATATACCACCATGTTCCATTGGTTCAAATAATATAATAAGATAGTTTTCTAGTGCCCTAAATCTGTTACTCCATCTAGAGAATGTTCAGTTTTTAAATTTTGTAATATTGGTGACAATTTTAATTGTTATTAGTTAGTAGATTCAAGAGCACTCCAACCCTCATCTTTTTCATTGTCAAGGCCTGCCTAGGAGGCTCATGGTTAGTTTCCTGGATGAAACAATTCCAGATGGATTTTAAGCAGAGGAGTAATGTGGTCTTTTCTATTGGAAAGCAGCATGGCATAAGATGATTGTTTTCAAACTTTTTACTCGGACATAATAGAGCTCCTTAAATAGATTCTAGGAAGTCATTAAAAAAAAATGATACCAATCAAAGACATTCATTATTCCTGTCATAATATATAAAATAAGTTGGGATTTCAAGCATTTTTAAGGTCAGCTTTTTTTTTCTGTTTATTGATTAGGAAAAACATATTTCAAAAATTTTGAAGTATGTTAAATAGAAAATTTTAAATTTTTAAAGGTTTAATTTAAGAGAACAAGTAATACTACACAAAAATAACACTCTTAAGAAACTAGATAGATCTTCACTATATTGTCAGTGAAAAAGTTATTTCTGAAGCTGTTTTTTCTATGTTATGTTACTTCAACTAACTTGCTCTCACCTTGAGACTTTCTTTTGCATTTATTGGAACTCAGTTTCTCAGAAGTCCAGTTTAACACCGAAACCTTCTAATTTTATTTAAATTACCATACTTTTTATCATAAAAGAAAAAACCTCACTTCTGCAACACAAAACATTTTGTAAAAAATAGTTTAAGATCTTGCATTTGTTCTGATAAACTGAGAATGTGGCTAATTGGCTGACGAAAAATTTAAAACTACTACTTTCTAGGTAAGGTTTTCATTCTAATCCAGGATATTTAACTCAATTATGTGAGTTCCTTTCATGTTATGTGCCAGAAATTACATAAGAAATTGTCATCAAAAAATATGTTTAATCCTCTATCAGATGACAGCTCAGTCAGGTCATCTATCCATATTGATAAAAGCCAAAAAAAAAAAAAAACTGGAAACAACCTTACTTGCATTAGAACCATTCATTTTTCTCAATATGAATACCAATGTTTTTACTTTGCCCTTTGGATTAGAATACCCCTTCCTTTTTCAAAGAGAGAACAGAGGTAGGAAGAAGAACCTACATTCTTATACAGATTATTTTAGGAAAGAGTATATACAGTATAGTTCTGTAAAAAATTAGTATTCACAACTAGGGGAGAAATGGTATCTCTAAAAGAATGCCCTGCACTTGTGTCACTTGGCTAATAATGATTTCTTAGGAAAACATGCCTTTCTTAATCTCAGATGGGGACATGAGATTCGATTTGTTGCTGTTAATTTCTCAGTTAATAAGCAAAATTCCCTAGGATTAGTGCCTCTGTTTTTGAATTAATGCAGATTTGTATGTGTTTCATCTGTCCCTAATTCTGTAATAGGAAACTGACATAGTACAGATCTTAGAGAAATAGAGAGGTTCTTTTAAAGAATTATAAGTTATTACATCTAATTCTAAAATACAGAAAGGTTTTACACTATCCTGGCTAGGAAAGGCCAATACCAATTTACTAATATACTTACTGGATAGTATTGTAATTACTATATCTTATAACAAAAGTTATTAATGTAATAAGACTGAAGCATCTTGTATCAATTTTTATAATTATTTCAAGGATTTTTTTGTAATTAAAAGCAAAACATAAGAAATGTCAATCTGTAATCCATAATGGGAGCTATAGATTTGCTCTCTACCCCCAAGAAAATAAAAGGAAAGAAAAAACTAATTTCACGTTTACTTCTCTTAAAATCAAGCAGCTCATTTTTTTGATGTCAAAATGTTTTCTAAAAGATAATCATTTACTCCTTTACAGTGATTTATTAACTATACTATTCTGGGCATGGAGAGGGTCAGTGAGTTGATTTACTTAAACCATTGTTCAATTAATAGTAATATCTAAATCAATTACTAGTTCTCATATAAACCCACATTAAAACATTAACAGCCCTGTATTGAAACTGCAGCCTATGTTAATAGCAGTACCCTTCTTTGCATAATACAGGTTATTTTTTATATTGTTTTTTGCTTAATTTTCTCTTCACAGAAGTCTGTGAGTTAGGGCATAAGTATCTCTATTTCACTAATGAAATTGAGGCATGGAAAGTTTGATTTGCCATTCATTAAGACAAGTTATTAGGCGTTAAAACTGTATTGTTATTCAATACATTTTGAGATAATGTATTTTTTCAAAATTATGCCAATCAACCTATAAGAAATGCTTATGTTTTGTGTGTGTGTGGTAAAATATAACAGAATTTGCTATTTTAACCATTTTAAGTGTATGGTGACACTAAGTGCATTCACATGTTGTACAATTATTAAAAATATTTTTATGTTTAGTTCAAAAGATTGGCCCCCATAACACATGAAGCTCTCATTAAGTAGCGTTAATGTTATGCCATTTAAAACAGTTTCCTTAGGAGGTTATATACACACTTACTCATTTGATGATCAAAGTGTTAAAAACTCCTTTTGAGTATCACTAGTGGATATTTTTCATCCTTCAATGACAAAGTTGATTTTCGAAAGCCAGAAGTTATTCAGAGCATTATTTTCAGAATATTGTAGATGATCAAGCTTGGTAATTTTTTTCAAGTAATGAATGACTTACGAAGTCATTCACTCAGCATATATTTATTGAGAAGGTTTGTTAAGTAACTTGCACTCTCATAGACACTAATTGTACCATGATGAACAAAACGGTTTCTTTCCAAGGAGTTTGCAGTCTAATGAAGGAGATAAATAGTAAATTGATCATGCATTATGGTAAGTATCATGAAAAGAGAAAGTAGAGTGCTAACAGGAGCCTGGAGAGCACCTAATTATGGCTGGGTGTCTCATTTACCAAAAGTAACATGAACTTTGACCAAAGAATATGTTTGAGTTTGGCAGGTGAAGTTAGATGGACCAAAAACCATGTGCAAAGCCACTAAGAAGGGCAAGTTTGAGGAACCAGAAGAGTAGTTCGTGGAATAATGTATGAAGGGGAGTGAGATAAAATGAGTTTGATGGAGTAGGCAAAAGCCAGATCATATAGGGAGAATTTAGATTTTAATGTGTTACAAAGGCACTAAAGGTTTCAGGCTACCATCTTCTTATCTGGTTTATTGCATTTATCTGCTAGCAGGTTCCTTTGCTTCTATCCTTACCTTGCACAATCTGTCCTTAAAAGAACAGCCAGCAATCCATTTCAAACCTAAGTCATTTTCTGTTGCTTAGCTGATAACACAAAATGCCTTCTCATTTTACACAATGAAAGCCAAAGTCCTTAAAACAGAGTATAAGGCCCTGTAGTATCTGGCCCCATGCCAGCTTACTTCGTATCACTTACCTCCATGCTTACCTTGTTCCATCTTCACTGGACCTCTCAACGTGTCAATGTTCCTGCCTTAGGGTCTTTGAACTTGCAGTTTCCTATACCCGTAATGTTCTTCCTCTAAATATTTATATCCTTGCTCTCTCACTTCCATCAGGTCTCTATCATCTATCAGTCAGATCCGTCCCCAGTCATCCTGTAAAAAATAATGACTGTCCCGCATTCCATACAGTACTCATAACCATCTGGCATGCTTTATTTCTATTAAGGTCTTTTGCTAATCTGTGTATCTTCCCCTACTCCCAACAAAGATACCCTCTCTCCACCCCCCAACCCTCACCCTGTGCTCCCTCTCTCCCATGAGTGCAGGGATTTTGTTTTAGTCACTGTTGTACCTCCATTGCCTGGAATAGTGTCTGGCATATAGAAGGCACTCAAGTTAATCAAAGGTGAAGGGAATAACAAGTGTCTCTCTAGGTTTTGGCTTATATATCAAATTGATAGATGTAACCATTTAATAAAATTCCATAGTGGTAGGAAGAAGAACATAGGAGAAGTAAATTTGGGGTGGGGAGGAGATTATGAGTTAATTTTAGGCATGTTCAGTTTATGATATCTGTGAAACATCCAAGCAGATAGGTCATAGATAGTTGGATATTCTAGTGTGGAATATAGATCAGAGGCTTAGGCTGGAAATAAAAATCTGCCTATTGTAGATGGTATTTAAAATCATGGAAATGGTTGTTTCTAAATGCGGACATCTATGAAAAAGATGTCCCAGAACTAAGCCCTACAATACATTTGAATGGAGGAACGAGAGTTGTTTTGCAATAGGAGGAAAGGAAGGGATTATGGATGCAAGCAATGTCTAGATTCTATGATGGCTTCCATTATCCCCAAAATACAAGACTAGATCATTAGCTAAGAGTGAAAGGGTAAGAAGATTGCTCAGCAGTATTGAGGTCTCATTTGATATTGGGGGTCATCAATTTAGAATGATGTAAATGTATTCACCTGAAATTTTTTCCAACAATGTTTAGTTACATGATACATAAAACAGATGCCTAGATTTATCTAGAGTTGGAGAGAGAAAGAGGAAAAGGAGTTATTAATAAAAAGCAACTAAACTTGTTTTCTTGTTTTTAATAGCTGATTTATTTAGCTGACTCAGCAAGCATCCATTGAGTCTCTACTATGTGCCAAGCATTGTTCTAGACATTGATATACACAATTTTAAAAGACAGTACTTGTCCTCTAGAAGTTCATGGTTCAGTGAATGCAGTAGACATTTAAATAAGTAAGATATATTGTGTTATGTAATAGAAAACGTGATCAGCAAAATGTCATGAAAGCAAAGAAAGAAGGGTCATTGGGACATAAGAGGCTTTACTAAGAAGGTGAAATTTGAGTCACATTTTTATTTCATTTGTTAGGGTGCATTACTGTAATTATGACTTATATGTTCATTTGGTCATAAAATAGCAAAGAATTACCAGAAGTACAAATTAAAACATTATAGCTTATGCTTGTTTCTACATTTTTTTTACCTCAGAAATTCCTATATCAGAAATCTCTTTTGCTACAGCAAAAACACATTGTTCATACACTCAATAAAAACATATTGGAATCCTTTATATGCCAACCATTATTTTTCCTGCTACCTGATTTTTTTTTTTTTTATGCCAACTATTGATGCTTTTTCACACATATTGGCAGCTCTAAGGAGTACCAAAAATATCTTGAGCAATATGTAATGCTTATTCTTAATGCCTCAATTATATACCAGATTTGGTGTATAACACATAATACTGCTTCTGTTACATACTATATTTGATCCATAGTTGAGGCATTATGAATAATTTCTAGGGCTTTTCTAAGTGCTATGTTCTATACTTTGCCAGGAGAATGGTTTCAATAAGTGTTTTTAAAAATGAAACAAATTTGTGACAAAAATGTTACTGGTTTTTTATAAGGAAATCCTTGATATTAGCAGTAGAATAAAACGTACTGTGAGCTTACTTTTATACTTACAGTAGTCTCATCGTGTAATACCATACCAAAAATATATCTGCCATCATGATGATACCACCGTCTTCCTGGAACCTCTTTCACCTTCCCTGATACTTGTTCCCTTGTTTCCTCTCTGTTTTATACTTTTAACCTCACCTCTTCACCTTCTTTCCTCCTTTCAGCATATATACATAGTCAAGTCTTTTTTTCAGATGGGAAGTAGATAATGAGGCAGACGATGACCTTGAAAACGATGATCTTTGCTTTCCCCCTTCTTTTCCATCTCCCATTCAGTAGTCCTTATCTCACCAGTCTGTCAGCTGCTTAGCAATGGGAGGTCAAAGCAGGGGTTTTGGAACTGGACTGCCTGGATTCAAATCCTAATTCTGCCACTTACAAGCAGCGTGACCTTGGATAAGAAACTTCATAGTTTCTTCATCTGTAAAATGAAGATAAAGTGCTTAAGAAGTGTTTGGCTCATGTAAACAAAAAAAAATATTAAATACTGTTATCATTACTGTTGTTATCATGCCACCCTATAGAAATTCCTTTTGATAAGGTCACCTTTGACCTCTTGTTTCCTAGGTTCCTTGTAGCCCCTTTACCTTTGAAAATTTGACATCCACTTACACACTCATATCTAAAATTTGTCTCATCCATAATTCTCTCTTCTGAATTTCCCTCCAGTGTGTAACTGTTAAATGGACATTCCTGTCAAGATAAACTACATGTGACTTAAACTCAAGATGCCTGCTTACACTAATCTTGATTATTTTATTTTCTGTACTTTCTTATAGGTACAATCCAGTAACCCAAGTAAAAAACCTAAGACTTATCCCAAGTCCTGTTCATTTTACTTATTTTATATGACATATTTTCCCCTTTCCTCTCCTACTAGTACATAATTTCAGTGCTTCAGCATCTTTTTTGTCAACTATCAAAATATGTCTGTGTCATCTCTTTGTTCCTTTATTGTCCACTTCAAATCCATTGAATACACTGCTTCCAAATTTATTGTTTTAAAAAGCAAACATGATTTTGATGTGTTTCAGACCTATGCCCTGCCACCTAAAGGATAAAATTCAGCCTGGATTCTGTCTACCTCTTTAGCCAAAACTACTTTCAATTCTTAGAATTTATTATGTTTCAAAACTTTGTATATACTGTTAATGCTTCCCTACTTGCCTTTTTCACACTTTCCCTCTTTCTTCTGCCATTTCTTCTGGACAAATACATACTATGTGGTGAGAATTGTGAAAGTGGAGGTTATCTTTGGTTTTCTTTTATATCCCCAATGTTAGTATAGTGCCAGATAGTCATAAGCACATTAGAACAGTGTTTCCTACAATGTGTATGGACAAGATAGTTCTGGTCACCAATAAACTAAGCACAAAAATTGTAAGTGATCAAAACTCTCTATAGCAATTTGATAGGGTAATTTTATATCAAGTTGAATAATAAGCAAGACTTCTTTTTGTTTGGTGTTTTTAATTTTTCTAGCAGTTCATTTTTATTGTATCTTACACAAGTACCAATCTGTGATGATTTGAGAATTTTTTTTAATTAGTCCTTTTATACACATGGGTTGAGAAACACTGCATGAGAAAAATTATTTACTAGAAATATTTGGAATTTGACCTGAGCTATCTAAACTCCCAAAGAGCACCGTAATTTTAATAAGAATTATAGCACATAATATATATTTCTTGCAAGTCAAGGATCAGAGAGTTACCTATATATGTATAATAATTCTTGGACTGTATATGGTCCTGCAAATGCAGTCAATTTGATAACACTTGAATTGAGCTGGCATGTTAATCACAGCTTGATAGATCATATAAGCACCGCCGTGGAAATAGTTCATTGAAATATTTCACAGTGAATTATGTGAAAAAAAAAATGTTAGAACATTATTTGTATACTTACAGAGACTCTTGAAGTAATGATCTCTTAATATTTGTTGAACAATTATTTAAAGTTTTTTATTACAAAAATGGCTTATTTCTCCTAAAGAGTGTAACAAATCAATAAACTTAAAAAAAAATTCTGCTGTCCCTTCCTGTATGTCTTTGCAGAAGAGCTAAGATCAATAAAATCACACAATTCTTAATGCTCATTTATTCAAAATTGTTTCTTTACTGAGTATTATGTGCAAGGGACTGAACACAGACAAAATTATAAAGAACCATTCATTTTTCATAAATTCTTTGTCTTGCTTGCCTTTAGGCAAGAATTTATGAAAAGTAATTTAAAAGAATTTTAAATTTTTAAATTAACTAAAGTTAATTCTTTTAAATTTCATTGTAAGCCAGTTTTGAATTATTAATGGGGTAGGAAATAATATAACTTAACATTAAAATTAAATTCATAAGCTTCCATTCTTTAAAGTAAATATAACTTGCACCAACATTTCTTAATGTTGGTTTTGGTTTTAGCATACTTCCCATAAAATGAATATATAAATTTTAAAAATTCATGAATAGCCTGTTACTAAAAATAAAATAATAAAATCAGACAAAACTACTGACATAGTCTAGTATTAATAGTTTCAAAACCTTATTTAAAAACACCTTATCCTAATTTTATAGCCTTTTTGTTGGTGACATAATTATCACAGAGACTTTCACTTTTATCTGTGTCATAAGTGAATCCTCCATATTTTTTTAACTTTCAATATGAAAATTAATGGTCTTCACATAATCATGGTTTTTTTAACATTGACATCTCTAGTTACAGAATTTACTCACTGCAAATAACAGGTAGTCTTTGACAAACTTACAGTTCTCCTTCTTTGGTCTTGTGTAGATGAGGGGGAAAAAGGATTGGCATTTCTTTGCTAGCCAACAAAATGTTTGCCATCAGTATCAGTACTTTTACTTCCTAGAACTTTGATAATAATTCTTTATTTAATTCAGATAGTGTGTGAAGAAGTAATACCATAGAATTTGAAGGAAGGGACAACAGTGGGGACTTTAAATGAAGTTTAATTTTATTCATGTCTTAAGCATAGGGACCAGATTAATGATATATATTCAAGTGTTAGGACAACATCCTGGTTCAGTTCAAAAACTTTGCCTTTAAAACTACTTTTATTTTATTTAACGTTTTTATATTTTAAGTATTCTAGTTCTCTCTTCATTGACAAGAGGGAAAAAAAACAGTTAAAAGTTTTAAAAAATAAGTAAGAGGAAAATTATATCCATTTCTATTTTACTTGCCTGTTTGTTCTTTTTAAAAAATTGAAGAAAAAATGGAGATATAAAGTCAAACAGCTGTAGTTGTACATGCACTTACAAAATATGTGATCTTCAGAACTGATCTCTCAAATTTAATGAGATTTGCCTTTCTTAGAAAAACTATAGCAAAAATAAGAACATTAAGTGACTTAAAATATATATCATTTTAAAAATCTGCTTGATTAAGAAACAGGCCCATATTTGTAGTTTTTAATTGAAAAAGTTTACCTCAAACTTTCCTATGTTATCCACTCTGTGTAGCATTACAGAACTAAAGCCAATATCCCAATATTAGTAGATTGCTTTGGAATCATACAGTACCTTTTCAGAATGTTTATACTGTTGTCATGATGAATTAGAAAACAATTGACATGGCAAATCTGAAAATTCTTTTCCATCTAACATTAAAATCCAGAAAAAAAAATGTTTGAGGCTATTCCAAGATGACTTTAACCATGGATTACTTCAGGTTTTATTTTTTAAATCATAACAAAATAAGAATGAATCCCTTATTTTATTTAGATTGGGCTTTTATTTTTAGTATTGGTCAGGTAGAAGGTATAGCTATTTTTTTAAGGGTTGTGAGTGGTATTACATTTTAATCAGTTATAGAATGAGTTACGCAACTCAAAAGCTTTAGGTAATCAAAAATTAAGTTTGTTTTCTTTCCTGTTCTAGTTACCGGTTTACTAAAATAGTGAGCATACATGATCTCTTGAGAATTGGGCTTCTGGA
The DNA here is from genome assembly GCA_036589455.1 of Ateles fusciceps. Classification (NCBI taxonomy): domain Eukaryota; kingdom Metazoa; phylum Chordata; class Mammalia; order Primates; family Atelidae; genus Ateles; species Ateles fusciceps. The sequence goes on from JAZHEH010001063.1 coordinate 3,605,388, forward strand.
GCACCTGAACAGAAAGGGAGTGGTTCATATTCAGCATTACAAAAGACAACTTTCTCTTTTTGAAGGGGGATTACTTTGGCTATTTTCCAGGTACTGGGGGAAATTCCAAATGCATTACAAGTTATTGGGATGGCTATTAATTATTCATTTCCTAAAATATGTTGACAACAGACTTGAGATTTGGTTATATAGTAGAACATTATTTGACTTCAATTTACAAAAAAACTTATGTAGAATTTAGCAAAATACAAAATTGAGACTCTTCCATGCAGTAGTTATATTTTTTCAGAGAACTCTAGAAACATCAGGTTTATGAGTCAGAACATATTTAGTGGAAGTAGTTTCTGGAAGTAATGGAAGAGCAATAGAATTTGTGCATGTGTATATAAAGAAAAATTATGTGCAGTGCATTGCATCTTTCCAAGTAATTACATAACAAAAGAAAATCATATTTCAGATAATATTCCAGTTTTAAGATATTAGGTTAAGGAAGGGTATACATAATTAGAGAATTTTTAATAGAGAATTAATTCTTTAATAAAGAATGCATAAACCATTCAAATATTTTATAAATAATTCTTCAAGGTATAATTAATGGCCTGAATATATTGAACCATATCACAGAATGTCCATTGGCTGAGACATTTGTTTATTTAGAATAATTCCTTTTTAGAATTTTTATGTCTGCATCCAGGTTGAAGTTTTAGGGGAAATGATCTTCATAAAAATATATTTCAAAATATATTTCCTTTGCATATCTTTTCCTTATAGATTTATCTTGATAGTTGTTGGGGAAGTCACAATGGTTATTTTCCTTCATTAGGAAAACCTCTTTGGGCATTATTTGGACTTTTATTTTTGAACTTAGAGAACTTTAGGCTGCATTCAAATTATAACAGGGTGCAATTCAGATCTCATTTTAGACAAGTTCTTTCTCACTGCTCTAAGTCTCTCTAAGGACTACTTCTAATCTTTCTACTAGACAAGTTCTCATTCATTCCACATACCTTAAGTGTGCCCGATATTGTGATAGACCTTGAGGTACAAAGGTGAATAAGACATAGACTCTGCTCTCAAGTGCAGTGTAATTGAGTTTGAGGTATCAAGTTAGCCCAGAGAAAGGCTTCCTTGATACACGGAGGAAGATATAACATTTAGAAGAGATGTTGAAGTGAGTGTTAGAGAATAAATAGGAATTTCTTATAGGGGATGAATATTCTAAGAAGGGCAAGAGTGCATGTAGTCTCAGTATGTTAAACTAAGGAATATGTCTTAAGACTCCTAATTCAAATTCCAGAGTACTCTTATTACTTGCTTTCCCATATGAAATACATATGAAGGCACAAGTAGAGAACCACAAAGCCAATTTGAAACCACAAAACCACTTAGCAGTCAATTCTCACTAAATAATTGTCTTGCACATACACTAGCCATTCTTATCATTCCTCATGGATCAACTTTTCCTAATAGCTCATGTCCTAAACTTTCCAACCAGTCATTATATCATGGTTAGTGAATACCAAAAGTCTACCATATACTAAACAGGAAATTTTGTTTTTTAATTCTTAAATTTTCAAATGCTGTTGTCAGTTTTGTATACTAATAACTTACAGTGGAGCATTTAAAAATATTTAACCTAGTTAGCAGATCATTTACTTGTTAATATAAGTTTTTCTCTTTTACATTAAAAATTAGAACTATTAGTACAGATCATTTACTTGTTAATATAAGTTTTTCTCTTTTACATTAAAAATTGGAACTATTAGTACAAAGTTTTTTTCTTTAGTCTGGCTATTTCTTTATTTTTAACATATTTAAATTCTACCCAATTTTAGGACCAACTCTAGGTACCATTATGATATAAACAAAAATGTGGCTTAAGAAATGTGTTTTATGATTAGTCTTACTGCCTCATATGTGGACCTTTATGTTAGTAATAAGTATTAAGATATAGTTCTCCTGAAACACTGAAGTTTTGGCATTTGTCAATGTCAGGCAGTTGAACTCTAATAAATTAACAGAGGCATAGCGCCAAATGGTATGAGACTGGTAGACATGTCACAAAACTTATAAGTAGCCACAAAGTAACATACTCACTAATACTGTTGATTTATATAGTCTCTTGTTTTTCGTGATACATTCATATATATTATCAGTTTTTACTAAGAACAACCAGGGCTGTTGCAGGATGTTTTCTTCTGTTTAACAGTCTAGGAAGCATTGAGAGTAAGAGATATTCACATAGGTACAACACATTTATGATTTTAGTCCATATTATAATACACTCAGTAAAGTATCTTACAGGATAAAAGGGAAGTTTTCTACTGCTACCTACATATGGAAGACTTTTAAAGCATATATGTCTTTAAGAAAAGAATTGTTTTGGGATAGTCTCATCTGATAGGAAAATGATTTTTTTATAGTAGAAGAGTCTTCGAGGTGGATACTTCAGAACTCTATTACTTTCGTTACTGAACTAATAAAAATAACATATTTTTAATTTTATGTGTTTTCAGTTTTCATGGGTACATAGTAGGTGTATACATTTAGGGGGTACATGAGATATTTTGATACAGGAATTCAATGTATAATAATCACATCAGAGTAAATGAAGTATCCATCACCTCAAGCATTTATCCTTCCTTCATGTTTCAAGCAATCGATTTTTAATGTACAGTAAATTATTGTTGACTGAAAATTATCTTTGTTCATTAAAACATTGTATTTAATTTCAGCCAGTCCAAGTAACTAGTTTTCTTATAATTGTCAGAAATGTTCATGTTCTAAGATAGCCTCATGTGAAAATGTTAAATAATGAATTGCATAAAGTAATTACTGATCAAACTACATTATAACGAACTTTAAGAAACTGACTTCAGCCAGGCACAGTGTCTTACATCTGTAATCCCAGAACTGTGGGAGGCCAAGGCAGGCGGATCACTTGAGGTCAGGAGTTCGAGACCAACCTGGCCAACATGATGAAACCCCATCTCCCCTAAAAATACAAAAATTAGCCAGGCATGGAGGCACATGCCTGTAATCCCAGCTACTCAGTAGAGGCAGGAGAATTTCTTGAATCTGGGAGGTGGAGGTTGCAGTGAGCCAAGATCGCGCCATTGCACTCTGCCCTCTAGCCTGGATGTCAGAGTGAGACTACGTCTCAAAAAAAAAAAGAAACTAGTGTTTTTTTTCTGCCAGAATTATGGCATTGAATACTGATATAACATCACATAGGGCATGGCAATATTTTTAATTGTTTTATCTTTTTTCTATTTATGCCTTGAAATTTGCCAAAAATTATGAGAACTTTCAATATTTTAACTGGTCTTTATACTATTTTAAGAACATATTGACTCATGGCTGGGTGTAGTGGCTCACGACTGTAATCCCAGTGCTATGGAAGGCAAGGCAAGCAGATCACCTGAGGTCAGGAGTTCGAGACCAGCCTGGCCAACATGGTGAAACTCCATCTCTACAAAAAATACAGAAATTAGCCAGGCATGGTAATGGGTGCCTGTAATCCCAGCTACTGGGGAGGTTCAGGCGGGAGAATCACTTGAACTCGGGAGGCAGAGGTTGCAGTGAGCCAAGATCATGCCACTGCATTCCAGCCTGGGTAACAGAGTGAGACTCCGTCTCAAAAAATAAAAATAAAAAAGAACATATTGACTCCTAATCGTATTTTCAAGATGAAGGTGGAAAGGATGGTATTTTTATGATGAGGAAGAAACATCTGACATCATCTTAGTTTTTAAACTAATATGATTTGTATATTAGTAGAACAATTATATTCACTATTGAATTTCTGTATTTATATGTGTTTGTACAAATTGTTAGGAAGCGTAGCTTGTTAGAATGTATGTTCAACAAATAGAATGCTTGTTTGGGCCCACTTAGGACTAATAATAGCTTGAATTTAAATATTGTGATATCTTTAAATATTGAATTTAAATATTATGATATCTTCACAGATAGCACAGGCAAGTTACTTATCATTAAAATGATTTGTGTTTTGTTGTTATTTGTTAACATTGAATTATAATCAGTTTGAAACTAGCATGTATCACTGTGAAAATAAATGCTGGTCTCTGTTTCAAGGAGTTTTTAAGAATCAAAGCAGAGGATCATTTACAAAGCAGATAGTGGATTGAATGAAATATCAGACAATGGGGCAGAAAAATTTTTAAGAGGTACTTCCCTTCCTTTGGTTTAGTACTTAGGTAGCTTGAAGATACTTTTGAGATTATTCTTTACAAATATATTTTTCCTCCATTTAGTAGTATTTCATTCAACAAAAATTTATTGACCTGTCTATGCCAAACATTGAAGGAAAAGAGTAAAAAGAGGATAAATGCATTACTAAATACAGGCAAAAATATTTTTAGTGAGCATACATTTATTGTACACATGCTTAGTGCCAGATGACGTAGTGCTCAGTGCTGGAGATGTAAATAAGAATACCCTAGTACCTGCTTTCATGGAGGTCTCAGTCCATTTGACAAAACAAACTAAAAGTTACAGTATATTATCAAATAAGTGTTGTAATAAAAGTAAGCAGTAAGCATTAAGGAAACTTACAGGAGAAAACACTATAAGAAAATCTAAGGGAAGCTTCTCAGATAGAGAATCTTGATGGATTTATAGAATCTTGATGGATTAACAGAAGTTAGTAAGGCAAAAAAGTACATTTTCAAGTAGATGGAGTAATGTTGCAAACTTTCAGAGTGAGGGAATTTGTGGAGGAATGACTTATTAAATAGAGCTGGAACAGTTGAAAAGAAAAGGGTATTGACAAAGGATGAAGCTACGTAGATAAGCAAAAGACAGACCCTTCTGAGAATTTGAGGTTTTAATCTGTAAGCAGGGGAGAGCCGTTAAAGGGTTTATAGCAAGGAAGCAACATGATGAGATGTACATTTTGAGAGATCACTCTGGATGCTATTGGAAAGCTTAAAAAATTTTTCAGTTGTACCTGTAAGGTCTTTCCAAGATAAGAGTACATGTGAATAATTAAGTAATAACAAAGTTTAAGAATTACTCAGGTTTTCGCAATTTGGTTCTTTTGAGATATTTGTAAATTAGGTTCTTTATGTAATTGTATTAACAGACAATAATGAAATGTTATATTCTTAGCATAACCCTGAGCTGATCAAATTATAAGAAATGGAAAACAATTGATAATTGTTAGAAATTGCTATGTGACCTCTCCTTTGCCTATTTAATGTTGATCTTATTTTGTACTAAATCAGATGATGTAACTGATGGCATTTACCCTCTGTGTAGCAATGATGTGTTCTAAATTGCCTGGACTTCCCTCTATTGCTAGGTTTATAATTAAAAGGATATATAATACAAAGAAGAAGAGAAACTGAAACTCAAAAGGAGTATGAGATTATGAGAGAGGTCTAAGAGTTAGGAAGAAAGTTAGGGAAGCATCCTTTCTCTTAATTGCCTCCTACACTGTAACATACCCCTCTTTCTCTTGCTCACATACATAAAAAGTTCTACTGTTGAAAATAGGCATATGACTCTAAAGGCCTGTATAGCTCACTCCAAACATTTTAGCTGTTTTTATTATTTTCATTGCCTAAGAATAATATAATCACAAATTCCATGATATTATGTATCATGGAATTTTTGCCTTGAGGTAGGGGACCAGACTAGCAATTTATAATAAATAATACTATTTGTATTATATAGAAAGTTTCTAAATAGATATTATTGACTACTTTAGTAAACATGTTGTTTTATAATTGAAACCACAAAATTGAGTTCCATAATTATTTTTAAAAACTAAGTAAACATTGTCTATGCTTATTTGGGAATTTTAGCTAAACAATGCATGGTATATAGTCATAGTTTATAGTATCTAAGTTATCTGTATGAATTCAACAGGCTGAACCTTTCATAGCTACCAAACCTATCTAACTTAATACAAATGACTATAAGCAAGCTTCAAAAAACTTTGATTTCCATTTATGTGAATCCAAGCTCTCATAGAAGTGGGTTTCTACTATTTTCCATGCAAGCAACTAGCTTCCTTGCAGCACTTTGCCACTTAATTCCAACAAAAATATCTTGCTACAGCAACAACAAAATTTACCCATGTGACCATATGTCTGTGTTAGTCATTGCATATTCTAGACATCTAATCGATAATGTAATACTGGGTTTGTATTGAGGTCAAATTATATGGATCATCACCTTGAAATTATTCCAACTTGAGATAAAATATTGTGGAAAAATTGTACTTCTGCCATCTATTTTATTTTAAATATGACATTATTTAATTCAGAATTGGAAAGAGTTGAAAAATTAACTTATTTATAGTTTTTATTTTGCCATAAAGGAAAATTGCACCATTTATGACATTAAGGAAGAGCTGGAAGTGAGAACACTCTTAGCCAGAGTTCGTATACTTTTCTCAGGCTCACGTAATCTGTACTGTCTCTTCTAAAAATGGTTGACCAAAGAAGGTTTAAAGGCTGCTCGTTCATGATAAATAATTGACAATGGAAGCAGTAAATACCTCTATTAAGTTAATTTCTTGCTTGCACTCTATCTCAGTTTTTACCTACTCAGGCTAATTTGCAGGTGCCTGGGATGAGTAGACAATCCATAATTTCTACCAATCAAGTAAAAGAAGGAAAGAAAACTGAGCTTCTCTCCCAGTTACCAGGTAGTTTGCTGTGGTTAAAATTAATGCAGATTTTACAGCAGCAGATATTAGCATTTTCATTTATTATAAGTAATTATTTTGAAATTTGGGAAATGAATAGTTGAGTACATCATTTGAGTATTTATTTGACCAATTATTAGTGCAAGAAACCATCATGTAAATTGTTCTCTATGTGTTATTGCAAATCAATTTGTTTCTCTCTTCATTTTAACATGTTTTAAGAAAAATGCAGTATGGTTACTTTTACTTGAAAATATATTTTATTCTTTTCAGTGTTTGAGCAACACACCTCCACTTACTGAGTATTTCCTCAATGATAAGTATCAAGAAGAACTGAATTTTGACAATCCCTTAGGAATGAGAGGTGAAATAGCTAAATCTTATGCTGAACTGATCAAGCAAATGTGGTCTGGAAAGTTTAGCTACGTCACCCCAAGAGCCTTTAAGGTTAGTGTGATAAATGCATTTCAGCAAGGGCACCTGCAAGGGTACAAAAATTGGTTCTTGGGGGATGGGGGAGTGAAAAGACTAGCTATTACAATGGATTATGGCCCTCCAAAGAAACACAGTACATAAAAAGATATACACTATATCTGTGGTATGAAATTTAGGTGGGGGGGGGGGGGATATGAAACAGTTGATCAGTTTCTTTTTTTTTAACATCTAAATCTGGGATGGGGAGAGTAATGAAAAAAAGTTGAAAAACACTGGTATGGTACAAGAATGACTACGGAAACAGCAATGAGCATTTGCATAGTTGTTTTAGAATACAGTACATCTCTGGAAAACCTATGTGAATATTCTACATAAATGTAAAAGATTGAATTTGGGCATGTGACTGAACTCTGAGAACTCATTTAATTTTGAGAGTCATTATGAATTTGAAAAATTATCAAAATGAAAATAGTCTGTACACCAAGCACTAAAAATTAAATGTACTTGCAGTATAGTTCTTAAACTTTTAAGGTTATCCACATTTGTTAATTGTTATTTATCAAGGAATTTAGTTTATTGTTCAAATAAAAATTGAGCTGAAATTTAGCTTTATGGCTGAAATTTAACTTCATGTTGTTAAAAAAAATTTCCTAATTAATTATATAGGTGAAACTTTGAGAAAGTTTAAACTTATAAAGAGAATAAGCAGTTTTAAGTCATTATTTATACAAGTAATTTAAATGGCATTCATATAGGACATCTACTAGACAACATTTTTTATTAGCTATATACTACTTCTTAAAAAATAAAAAACAACCAGCAAATCAAAATATATCTGTATTTGTCTTCTTAACATTCTGAACTTTGGACACTAGTCTAGACAAACCATCTCTCAGCCCTTACCCAGCATTCTAGGTTTTGTTTTGGTAGATGTTCTCTCTTAAAATTATGTGTAAGTAAGTTCTTGATATATATAACCTTTTCCTTTTGCAAGATGATTTATACTATTACATTTATTTTCAATCTCATTCAAAAATACTTAGTGATGCGAAGAATAGGAAAATTGAATATGAACATTAATATTGGTTATCTCTATGAGATTCATCCTCCTCTTACACATAGAAACTAAATGAGAGCTTAGAGTACTTATCTTAAAAATGCTTTCAGATACATAATTATTTATATGTGGTAATATAACAAGGATGAGAACCTGCTTCTTACTGTCTACCTATCAAATATTTATAGGAGGAGGCAATAGGAATACCTCGAGCTAAGAATTGAGAACATCTGGAAAATCCTTTGACAAATAGTGAAACAACAATTAATGACAGTGAAATCTATGATCAAACAAAGATCAGTACATTTATATATATTAAAGATTTCATGTGTTGATCTATTTTGTCCCAGATAAGCTTTGTTGAGGAATGCAAAACAAAATATAATTCATGTGTATTCCTGTTCATGTATACAATTTTTATTATTCACAGTAGTTATGTTCCATGAAGCTGCTACAAACACTGAAATAAATACTGAACCATTACTCCTTGGGAAAATATAGGGTGTGATTCCTCCAAGCCTTTGTTCACAACATTTTCGTGAACCAGACAATGTATAATTTTGTTTTGCATATGTTTCTGTTTAACAACAACTTGTTTAATATATGTTGTTGAGTCCTTAACATTGAACTCACATCAAACAGCACTGTAACTCATGTCTTAATAAAGCATATCTAACACATACTTTTTGTCCATAAGGCACATCACAGCTTTCATGCATTTAGGAACACTAGCTGGCAAGTTAATACTTCATTTAGTGGCCATTTTAAATACTGAAATTAACAACAAAAAGAACAAAAATGTGAAAAAATGTAACACTAAATAAACTACTAAAGGACAGTTGTTTATAGATTGAGAGCTGAAGCAAGAAGACGAAGCATCACCTTGTTCAACCCCAGCTGGTAACATGCATATCAGGTGACTCAAATTTTTTGCGATGCTGAACATATCCACAAATGACCATGAATTGATTTGGGGGTGACAAATAAATTTTAGCAAGTAGGCAGATTCACAAATGTCAAATCCATGAATAATGAGAATCTATTGTACATATTTTAAAAAATCAACCCTGTTCCTAAAACTGATTTTATGGTTTTGCATTTCTTACAGACTCAGGTAGGACGTTTTGCACCTCAGTTCTCTGGATATCAGCAGCAAGACTGTCAAGAACTATTAGCTTTCCTATTAGATGGATTACATGAGGATTTGAATAGAATTAGGAAAAAACCATATATACAATTAAAAGATGCAGATGGAAGGCCAGATAAGGTAAATTTCATGATCTTATTGTCACCATTGCTATAATTTTGTGATACCTCTTCCTAATTTGTGTCTATTATCGTTGTAGGTGGTTGCTGAAGAAGCCTGGGAAAACCATTTAAAACGAAATGATTCTATCATAGTAGATATATTTCATGGCCTTTTCAAATCAACTTTAGTTTGTCCTGAGTGTGCTAAGATTTCAGTAACATTTGATCCTTTTTGTTACTTGACACTTCCATTGCCCATGAAAAAAGAACGTACCTTGGAAGTTTACTTAGTTAGAATGGATCCGCTTACCAAACCTATGCAGGTAAATCATGGTTATTTTCTTTGCATTTGTTACTTTTATAAAAAATTAGTGTTGAGTACTTATAAAAATTAAGTGTTGAATTCTCAAGCCAAATCAATAATGGTTACTTGTGTAAGAGATTTTATAAGCTGAATACTTTGGAAATTAGTGTAACTTTTTACAATCTTGAAAGAGTAATGTATATCATATAAAAAATTTTCAAAAGGCTTTTTCTCTTCAAAGAAAAGTGAGAGGTTTATTTTTATAATATTGGGATGAATATTAGCTTATGAAGATGAACATAATATTTTTTATATTTTTTAAAGTTCAACTTTCTTTAGTGTTGATTGTAATTTTTTATACTAGTGCCTATTGGAAGTAAAGGTAATACTTTATATTTTAAATTATAATGTGATAATAGTACATTTAAATACCTGTAATTTTGAGGCATTTTAAGAACTTAAAAGAAAATGGAAATTTAGTCTAAAAATATTTAGTTCAGTAATGTTCTCTAATTTTTAATACTTTAAAATATCACATATTGTTTATTCTGTGCAAAAGTCCTGTGGTAAGTCTTACTGTGAAATTGTCTGCCTGATTTTATTACCTAGTGTTGGAATTGGATTATTTATATTTTGTGGGAAAAATACTGTATTTTCTCCCTTATTTATTAATCAGTTAATCCTCTTCTGACGCTTGACCCATCCCAGTGAAAGTAATTTCTTTCTTTTTCTACCTTCTCTTTCCCTAAATTCTAACACTTAACAAATTTTATTATAACCTTTGGTTTATTTTTATGTTTTCTCCCTAGACTATGAGTTCTTTGAAGACAGGGACCTTGTAAACCTTTGTATTTCCTGCTCTTGTGACTTGTAGATATTAATGCACAAGAAGTATTCAAAAATTTTATTCATTAAGATACTTAACTATGCACCTACTGGGTATAAAGCTGTTTCACTAAACAAAACAGATATGATTCCTGCTTTAGAAGATTGTTTTCTGTAAATCTTTAGCGAAATAGCTCAGTTTGTTAGTGCATAATAGTCATGATACCTATATGAAAGCCTTGCTTTGAACAAAATTATGATCTTACCGTTCAGGGATGTATTTGGGTTTACGGTTGACACAAGCAAGGTATATGTAGTGTTCATAAAAACACAGACCTTTCATTCAAAGTAATTAAAGTCTAGTAGATACTACTTATATACTCACTTATGCAAATTTAAGCCATTTGTTTTTCTGCTGCTTTATGTTTTCTTCATTAATTCATTGAACAAAGTGCCCGCCTATCAGTAGTTCACTGGGGAGTTCTAAGTGTACTGTCCTTATCTGTGAGCACAGCCAATAAAGCCCTGCTTTTACTTTTGGCCAGGGGAATATATGTTCACATTTTTAAAGTTATATCCTTTAGATATTCACTTATTCACTTGTTTGTAAGTACAAGATTGTCAGCATTTTTTCAGTGGTGAGAAAGTATAGCAGTGCCAAACCACATCCTTACCTCTCTAGTTGGTAATTTTGCAAATATACACCAATGGGTGTAATGGAACAAGAGAGTATAGAATAATGAGTATAAATTTACTGCAACAAAAAATAAACGTAGATGTTTTATTTCTCTCTAGCACATTTGTTAAAGATAATATATATTCTCCCATGCCAATAATATAAGGTAATCTATATCATAATAGTGGCAAATTGCATTAATTTACACAGTCTGTAAGGTATGTGATAAGTGTTCTTCCATAAATTGGGCTCTAAATTATTTTTCCAGCAATATGAGTTTCATTAACTTACACTTTTCTCATTTGGTGACCAATAATATGAATTTGTGGAGGTTAGAGCCATGATTAGCACAGAGAAATTCGATTGTTTTTGTGTTTTGTGGGTTTTTTTTTTTCCATTTAGAGGCAGTAACAACTCAAATACAAAATGATTACCTCATTTTATTAACACTGTGCTTTAACCAGCTGATAAGTGAAATTAGCTGAGTTGCCCTATTTGTTGAGTTTTTCCATCATTAATTTGATTTAGGTCATAGAAGCTTATTAGGAAAAATATATAATATGTATTATGTCTTGGACTCTCATGCTGTTCAAGGTGCTAGAAATATAATGATGTTTCTATTCCTTGTTCTTCAAGAAGCTTGTCATACAGTGTGAAAATTGCTATGACAGGGTGCTGCAGAAGAACACAGAAAGTGTAACCTACCCAAACTGTTTATGAGGCCTATGATGAATTCTGAAGGATGATTAGGTTGTAAGCAGGTGAAAACTAGAAATAAAAGCATTACAGGCTAAGAGAATGGCATGTAGAAAGAGCTTATGGCAAAAGCGGACATGGCCCACTTCTGTAACCTACAGGTTAATACAGCAAGCAGGAGCTAAATCACAAAGAACATTGATGCCAGTATAAGAAGTTTGAACTTCATCCTAAAAACTAGGGAAGCCATTAAAGACTATTAAATATAGATATTATATGGCCTGAATTGTGTTTGAGAAAGATGATTCAGGCTTGCATAAAGATTAGTTAGAAAAGCTTAGTACTAAGAAGACCAGGTAAGAAGCTTTTAGTGATCAGATGACAGACAAATGACAAATGCTTAAAGTCTGAAGATTCGTGTCAGGATGGCAGTTTGAAGAACCAGTTGAACGTGGGAAGTGAAAATGTATAAGTATATTCAAAGATGATGCCAAGTTTACTTGACTGGAAAACAGGAGACAGTAGTGCTGTTTCAGTGGGATATATAGGAAAAACAAGTTGAAGAAGGAATCTATTTTAGTATTGAGCTTGATGTCCTAACATGATGTAAACCTGTGTTTAGCATTGGACATGTTGACTTACAGATGCACGAGGAACATTTAGGTAGAGATATCCAGTAGGCATTGAATTTGTGTATCTAGACCAAAGGAGAAAGACTGCTTTAGATACAAATTGGGCAATGAGCTCTATGAAAATGATAGTCAGTGTTTTAGAAAGATGAAGTCACTTAAGGCTAAGGTGACCCTGTGATTTATCATCTAAGCAAGAACTCTTTTGAAAATAGAAGGGACTGTCATTAATAATTATACTAGGATAGCAGACTAATCCAGGACTGGCCAAAGCAAATCAGGAGATACTGTCACCTTGTCCAAAGAGAGCATGTAAAATTGAGAAGAGGGCTAAAGACAAAACTCTGAAGAACACTATAGGAGAGCTTGAAAACAAGAATATGATCAACAACAATAGAAAATAATTAAGAAGTAGTTGTGCTATAAGGAAAGAGAATTTTTTAAGGAGAAAGTAGTCATTAGTCATATTACAAAGAGGTCAGTAAAAAACTGGTAAGTTGTACAACAATATTGATGACCTTGGAAACAGGTTAAATAAAGAGGTGAAGACAGCCAGCAAGTGGTTGAGAAGTAAACGGGAGATAAGGAAGTTATGGTAATATAGATACCACTAATAAAGTTATCTATAATATAAAGGAGAGGGGGAGATAATTAGAAAGGAATTATTAGAGGAAAAGCAATGAGGGACTCTTGTTTTTTGAGAGACTTTGTATTCCAGTGCTTATGCAAGAGTCAGCATAAAGTGGAAAAAGAGTAATTGCTGGATGTAGGTCACAGAGAAAGCAGAAGAGCGTGGATTCAGAGCATAGATGCTAAGGTTAGCCATGAATAAGAAGAGAGACACCTCTCTTTCCATGTGTTGCAAGAGACAGAAAAGTACCTATATGGATTCAAATAACTTAGTAGGAAAACGGGAAGTTGGAGATATTCCCACCCAGTAGCTTCAGTTTTTGAGGTGAAACAGGTATTCTGCTGATATGAAGGGAGCAGTAGTGAAATAGGAAGCCTAAAGAATGGTGAAGACTTTTTTTTTTTGAGACAGGGTCTCGCTCTGTCGCCCAAGTTGGGGTACAGTGGTATGATCTCAGCTCACTGCAACCTCCACCTCCTGGGCTCAAACAATTCTCCTACCTCAGACTCCCAAGTAACTGAGACTACTACGTGTGCCACCATACCTGGCTAATTTTTTGTATTTTTGTAACAATGGAGTTTTGCCATGTTGTCCAGGCTGGTCTCAAACGTTTGGGCTTAAGTCTACCTGCCTTGGCCTCCCACAGTGCTGGAATTACAGGCATGAGCCACTGCACCCAGCCCAGTGAAGATTTTAAATAGTTATTGAGATAAATGAGAGAAGAAGCAAATATGTGATACACAGAATTATTTCTGGGTACTGTCAAAGGATCAGTTGAGGTTGGGCACTGTGAATTTGTAGCACATCAGCATCTAAAATTGGGAAATTTTCTCGAGCACATCTGAACAGCTCTGAGAAAGTTTAGCAAGAGTGGAATGAGTAGAATTGAATAGCAAAGACATTAAAAGTTTGTGATAAAGTATGTAGGGCCTGGATGGAAGGGCAAGAAGACAGTAGGTAGCTGGTTAACTGGGAGAAAACAGAGTTAAAAGGAATAGAAATCTCTGCAAGCCAAGAATAGATAAGAATGAGTTTCCAGGAGAAGTAAGAAGTAGTGGTTAGACAGTAACCGTTAGTTTAAGATCGTAAACATGGAGCTAGGTGCAGTGGCTCATGCCTGTAGTCCCAGCACTTTGGGAGACTGAGGCAGAAGGATCACTCGAGTCCAGGATTTTGAGACCATTCTGGGCAACATAGTGATACCTTGTCTCTAAAACATAAAAAATTAGCTGGTCATGGTGGCACACACCTGTAGTCCTAGCTACAAGGGAGGCTGAAGTAGGAAGATGGCTTGAGCCCGGGAGGTTGAGGCTGCAGTGAGCCAAGATCATGCAACTGCATTCCGGCCTGGGCAACAAAGTAACAAAAGTGGGAGCAGTTTCAAGTGACAGGATCTAATAAGTTGACTAAGGTTGAATGAATGCAAGTGTAGGTCTTTGAATTGAGGAGCCAAGGAGTGATGACTAGGACAAATTATCCATGTGGACATTGTCACCTAGGACCCAGGATGATGGCAAGATTGGAAACAAACACTGTGAGCCAAATGCCAAATGAATGTGAGGAAGCAACCATCAGGTCACTCTCATTTACTGAATTTTTTTTCACAAAATAATAAATTTTTTACAATTTTTTTTGTTTGTTTTTTAGTATAAAGTGGTTGTCCCCAAAATTGGAAACATATTAGATCTTTGTACAGCATTGTCTGCTTTGTCAGGAATACCTGCAGATAAGGTAAGATGTTTCTGGGGTTGAAGTATGCAAGTTGGTATTTAGTTTCTCAGTGTTGTAAAACCAGTTTAATAGAAATTCATTTCTTTTTAGATGATAGTTACTGATATATACAATCATAGATTTCACAGAATATTCGCTATGGATGAAAACCTTAGTAGTATTATGGAACGGGATGATATTTATGTGTAAGTATAAAACTCATTCTGCAAAATATTACTTGAAAAAAAAATCAAAAGAAGTAACATAAAATTTTGAGAGTTTATGGTCAGCTTTGTCCTTGCAGGTTTGAAATTAACATCAATAGGACCGAAGATACAGAGCATGTGATTATTCCTGTTTGCCTAAGAGAAAAATTCAGACACTCAAGTTATACTCACCATACTGGTTCTTCACTTTTTGGTCAGCCTTTTCTTATGGCTGTACCACGAAACAATACTGAAGACAAACTTTATAATCTCCTGCTCTTGAGAATGTGGTAAGTGCCAGACAATTCTACATTGACAAAATAAATACAGGAATAAAATATAAAATAGCCGGTAAAAATAAACACACAAGGAACTATCAGAATATAATTACACAAGTCTGTATTATCTCAATTTTGTTTATTAATAAATTTTATTATTTGTGAAATAATAACAAATGTCAAATGCTTCATTTCTTTATATATACTACCAGTTCATGATTAATAGTATTGTAAGGCAGCCTAGTTTTTGCCTTCCTAAAACTCTTGATTTAAATTATAAAGTTATCAGAAATGTTATTTGATCCCTTTCTTTATCCTTGAAAACTGATATATTTAGTATTCTTTCTTGTATATCTAATTGTTATAGTTTCATAACCCATATATAAAAGTCACATTATACAAATATAAGTATTTTTAGCAATAATATATACCGTCTAAATGAGGATAAGTTGAGAAATTATTTGCAACAAACATTTGACATTTAACCTAAAAGTAACTATTAATTATTTTTATAAAGACAAGGAAAACAAATTACTAGTCAGTTACACTTATGGTACTGTAAGTTTGAATTCATCCTTGAATCAACTAAGTGACCACTGTTACCGCATTAAAAAGTTTTGTTTTATTGATAGAAAACTTTTTAAAAGTTTTTATCTTTGTAGTACTGAACTTGTTTGATTTCTGATTTTATTTAAGCCGATATGTCAAAATATCTACTGAAACTGAAGAAACTGAAGGATCCCTACACTGCTGTAAGGACCAAAATATTAATGGGAATGGCCCAAATGGCATACATGAAGAAGGCTCACCAAGTAAGACTTTTCTGTTAAATTGTAAAAATGTTTCACTTAGATAATTGCTTCAGAGAAAAAGTTAAGAAAATGGGAATTAAAGAACTAAAAAATACCTGCAAACCTAAATATAACATTGGGTTTATTTAAAGCTCTCTAATATCTAAAATCAGGTGAAATGGAAACAGATGAGCCAGATGATGAATCCAGCCAGGATCAAGAACTTCCGTCGGAGAATGAAAACAGTCAGTCTGAAGATTCAGTTGGAGGAGATAATGATTCTGAAAATGGATTATGTACTGAGGACACTTGCAAAGGTCAACTTACGGGACACAAAAAACGATTGTTTACATTCCAGTTCAACAACTTAGGCAATACTGATATCAACTACATCAAAGACGATACCAGGCATATAAGATTTGATGATAGGCAGCTTAGGCTAGATGGTAAGTATTTGTGAAAAATGACTTGAACATTAAACAAGCAGAGCACGTTATTATTTTTTTTTTTTTTAGTTAAAAACCATGAAATTCAGCCCTGTCAAGGAAACTGCCATTTGCTTTTCTATCTCAAATTTTATATGAAAGGCCTTAATATCTTAGTAGAGTAAAATGTGTGTCTATGTTTCATAAATGGAGATTGAACTTATGCTTATGTTTTCTATCTTTTTTAAAACTCTTAAATTATTTCAATGGCTTGGAAACTGCTGTTAGCCCTGATCACCTGGTACAAGTAGAAAAGATTGCTATTTGTTTATTCTTGTATATATCCTAACATGAAAATATATTTTAATACTAAGACACATTATATTTTAAAGAAAAAATATGTTTTCCACCTTAGAAAGATCTTTTCTTGCTTTGGATTGGGATCCTGATTTGAAAAAAGATATTTTGATGAAAATGCTGCTGAGGTAAGTCATCACTCGCTCACTCATTTACCTATCCTTGATTTACTTCATTGTGATTACCAGAGATAATCATACTGTTTTGCTTCCACCAAATACATTTATTTTGCTAGTAAAAAATTGGTCATGAACTAGAAAAGAAAGTCTTTGGAAAAATACCTTTTTTTTTAAGGTTCAAAGTTCATTTTGAACATGCTTTGGTCATCCATATAGGAGTATAAAGGAATTATTTAGAAGTATGATATAAATCTCAACTGAAATAAGCTTTATGATTCTTTTGAGAAAGTTTAGGAGTTTTCATTATTATTCATAGTAAGATGGTATCACTAAAATGAGTTTTGTTTCATTTGTTCTCTTAACTCAAGAAATACTTCTCTTTAGGACTTTGAAAAGCATGAAAGTGTGGAGTATAAACCTCCTAAAAAACCCTTTGTGAAATTAAAAGATTGCATTGAACTTTTTACAACAAAAGAAAAGCTAGGTGCTGAAGATCCCTGGTAAGAGACAAAATTAAATAATTGTTTTTGTTTTCTTTAAGGATTTATTCTGAGGTGTGTGCCACATCAAGTTGAAAAAGTAATTACTAAATTCCTTTAGAAAGCTTTAGTATTTAAAGCTTTTTAGTTTTAAATACTAAAGCTTTATATAGTAAGTTGTAGCCTATTAAGAGGGATGGGAATGTCTTAAAAAATACTAGTACAGGCTGGACGCAGTGGCACACGCCTACAATCCCAGCATTTTGGGAGGCCAAGGTGGGCAATCACAAGGTCAAGAGATCGAGACCATGCTGGCCAACATGGTGAAACCCCATCTCTACTAAAGATACAAAAAAATTAGCTGGGTGTGGTGGCATGTGCCTGTAATCCCAGCTACTTAGAAGGCTGATGCGGGAGAATCGCTTGAACCCAGGAGGCGGAGGTTTCAGTGAGCCAAGATTGCGCCACTGCACTCCAGCCTGTCGACGGAGTGAGACTCCATCTCAAAAAAATTTAAAACTAGGACCAGGCGCGGTGGCTCATGCCTGTAATCCTAGCACTTTGGGAGGCCGAGGTGGGTGGGTCACCCCGAGGTCAGGAGTTCAAGAACAGCCTGGCCATCATGGTGAAACCCCGTCTTTAAAAAAATAATAATAAAATATTTTTTTAAAAATTAAAAAATAAAAAACTATTATAGTGTTGCCTTAATTTCATTACTGTTTTCCGTAATAGCCATTATACTATTAATAATTCATTTTACTTTTTTCCCAAGAAATTTTAGCTATGTAATCATTTCGAGAGAAGCTTTTTAGGAAAAGTATAGTGATATATTTTGTGGTGGTGTTCCATTAGAGCCCAGAAGTTTTGAGATTTTCTAATACCTATCTTCCAGCACAAATTTGCAATCTATGTCTTTTTCACATACTAAAAAAGAAATAATCTAGTCCTCATTATTTCTTTGTATATGTATTTGTATATTAATTTATAATGGTTAAATCTATTTGAAAAATGTGTTGAAAATAAAAATAGGAAAAAGAGTTGTTTTCAACCTGGTACATATTAGGCATATGATAATTGCCCACTGAATAAATGTGGAACTTTCCAAACATTTTTGGTCATTATTTTCATTAATGGGGGTTGTTTGTACCTCTATCCAGCTTTAAATGCTTCTTTTTATTCTTAGGTATTGTCCGAATTGTAAAGAACATCAGCAAGCCACAAAGAAATTGGATTTGTGGTCCCTGCCTCCGGTACTTGTGGTACATCTCAAGAGATTTTCTTACAGTCGATATATGAGAGACAAATTGGATACCTTAGTTGATTTTCCTATCAAGTAAGTTTTAATTATAAGTATTGGACAACTCTTCTTTCAAACTGATGCTTTTTGTTATTATCCTTTTTGTATGTCTGTGTGAGACAAAGTCTTGCTTTGTCACCAGGCTGGAGTGCAGTGGCACAATCTCGGCTCACTGCAACCTCTGCCTCCCAGATTGAAGTGATTCTCCTCCCTCAGCCTCCTGAGTAGCTGGGACTACAGGCAAGCACCACCACGCCCAGCTAATTTTTGTATTTTTTTAGTAGAGACGGGGTTTCACCATGTTGGCCAGGATGGTCTCAATCTCTTGACCTCGTAATCTGCCCGCCTCGGCCTTCCAAAGTTCTGGGATTACAGGTGTGAGCCACTGTGCCTGGCCATAGTTATTATCCTTTAGTAAACATCAGATGTCATTGGACCCAATTTCAGCTTTCAAGTTTGTTTTTGAGTAGTTCTAAC
Source organism: Ateles fusciceps (assembly GCA_036589455.1). NCBI lineage: Eukaryota > Metazoa > Chordata > Mammalia > Primates > Atelidae > Ateles > Ateles fusciceps. Next base: position 3,624,707 of record JAZHEH010001063.1, read on the forward strand.
AATTTATAAGGATCAGTGTTTCAAAATTTTTATTTTTTTTTTTTAGAGATTTTCCAAAGACCAAAGAGAAAATATACCTTTTTTTTTTTTTTTTAAGATGGGGTTTCACTATGATGGCCAGGCTGGTCTTGAACTCCTGACCTCAGATGATCCACCCACCTCGGCCTCCCAGAGTGCTAGGATTACAGGTGTGAGCCACCGTGCCCGGCCGAAAATATACTTTTAAAAAACAAAAACAATAAAACTCCTTCTGTATTATATTATCTATGGGTTAATTGGTCTCATTTGTGAATCTAAGATACTTTATGGTACTTAGTGATTTTGTTTATCCTAGGAATTATTTCATCATTACTCATCACTTATTCCTAAATACGCCAGTTTGTTTTTTTGTTTGTTTGGCTTTTGAGACAGAATCTTATTCTGTTGCCCAGGCTGGAGTGCAATGGCACAGTCTCAGCTCACTGCAACCTTCACCTCCTGGGTTCAAGTGATTCTCCTGCCTCAGCCTCCCAAATAGCTGGGATTACAGACACCTGCCACCACTTACATTTTTAGTACAGACAGCGTTTCACCGTATTTCCCAGGCTGGTCTCGAACTCCTGACCTCAAGTGATCCTCCCGCCTTGGCCTTCCAAAGTGCTGGAATTGCAGTCATTAGCCACCCTGCCCAGCCCTTAATATGCTGTTTTCAAAAAGACTAAAATAAAACAGAATAATGGAATTGCTTAGAAGGATAACACAGTAGTGAAATAAATCATCCCTATTGCATCATCCTTCAGTTTTCCTATTGCCATTATATGACATCATATTTTTAAAAGATATATTTATGGCCATACCAACTTGAATGCACCCCAATCTTGTCTGTAAAAAGATATAAAAAAAGTCTATACATCTTCATACTCTTTTTTTTTTCTTTTACCCCCTGCTTTTACTGAACAGTTGTGAATTCAGAATGACAAAAAGAGAACATTGTATTCTCAATCACTTAATCATTCAGCAGGAAGGACTGTGTCACACAATATTTTGCACAAGAACTTGTACTCCCATTTTGCAAAGAGAACTTTCAATGGTATTATTTCATATTCTGTGATATTTGTGCACCAAAATTTACTTGATACAGTTAGTAAATGGACAAATGCTAAAGACAGGTGTATCTACAAAGGTAACTGGAAGGAAATAGATTACATAAAACAAAATATTTATTGGATTGCTCATTCTAATTGATGGTTATAAATTTAAAATTGAAAATTATATATAATTATTGATTGAAAAAAACATCATTTTCTTTTTAACAAAATAGCCATTAAAAGTTTTCAATAATATAGTATTTGGCAATGTAAGAATAAGAAAAAGAATCAGGAGTAATGACAAACTAGAAACTATTAGAGATGTATTTAAAAATTAGAATCATTATTGCTTTTTAATGATGCAAATACAAAAAGAACAACCAGAAGTAATAATAACATATTTACAAGATGGTCATTGTCCAGGTTCTTGAATGATAGATTATGATTAGTCAGTTACATTCAAAGGATGTTGCCCATTTCAGGTGTATAGGTCATCGAAGCCAACAAATGTAGAATAAAAATTAGGGTTTGATATATGAATATTTTTTAAAACTTAGAGAAAGTTGTTTTCACTATTCTTGTATTTTTCTTCAAAATTCTTGTATTTTTCTTTTTTTTTAACCTCCCACCCTGCCCATAAACTGCTTTCTAAAATTGATTTTAAAATAAAGATCCATTGGACCCAGGTGGTAAATAGTGATGACTGTTTCTCCTGATAAACTGAGAATTAAATGTGTTTGCATAAAAACATTAATCTGAATAACAACATTCAACATTTGTATTTATTTATTTTTTAATTTTTGTGGCTACATAGTAGGTGTATATATTTGTGGGGTACATGAGATGTTTTGATGCAGTGTGAAATAGTCACATCATGGAGAATGGGATATCCATCCTCTCAAGCATTTATGCTTTCTGTTACAAACAGTCCAATCACACTGTTAGTTATTTTTAAATGTACAATTAAGTTATTATTGACTATAGTCACCTTGTTGTGTGATCAAATAGTTGTTTTATTCATTCATTTTTTTTTAACTCATTACCATCCCCACCCTTCCCAGCCTCTATTAACCATCCTTCTACTCTTTGTGTTCATGAGTTCAGTTGTTTTAATTTTTAGATCCCACAGATGAGAACATGTGATGTTTAACTTTCTGTGCCTGGCATATATCATTTAACATAATGATCTCCAGTTCCATCCATGTTGTTGGAAATGGCAGGATCTCATTCTTTTTATGGCTGAATAGTACTTCATTGTGTATATGTACCAATCTTTTTTAACCATTCATCTGTTGATGGACACTTAGTTCCATCAACATTGCAACATGCAGTTCCATCAAATCAACGAGATTTGGTTGTTGTTTCCAGATCTTAGCTGTTGTGAACATTGCTGCAACGAACATGAGAGTGCACATATCTCTACAATATACTCCTAAAGCATTTTAACATTTTCAACCCATAAACAGATCTTTGCCAAAACATTAATATCTCAGAGGTACATGTATGATTTGTTTTGTAAGTTATTTGACTCATGATAATTTCTTTAATGAGAGATACACACACACACACACACACACACACACACACACACACATATATGTCAAACAACAATGGCAGAAGGGAATAGAATTCATTGCATTTAGGGACAACGTAAAATTAACTTGATTTCTTTTTTAAACAGTGACTTGGATATGTCGGAATTCTTAATTAATCCAAATGCAGGTCCTTGCCGCTATAATTTGATTGCTGTTTCCAACCACTATGGAGGGATGGGAGGAGGACACTGTAAGTTGACAGTTTGCCTTTTTACCCAAATCATGGTGTGTGAAGAACTCCAGACTTTTTTCTTTAGGATATTTATTAATTCTTAAGGATAAAATATCAGATGTGTCTTGCATATAGTAGTTCAATATTGATTAATGAATGAGTCAGCTTTTGAACCTTTTTTTTCACACTCGATATAGAGGATTGAGTTCATCATACTCCTCAGTTCAGGGCCCAGGAGGGAATGTTGTTGTCTTATTTAGAGTGCATTTCCCTCCACATTCTCCTTCCCCTTTGCTTTCTAACACATTTGATGCATATACTCTTGTAAATCATTAATATTTATTCATTTATGTAATTAGTACTGTGGTATCGATCTCACTAGGTCTTGACACTTACTAAGACTTATCTATGTTATTTTGTGTCTATTTAGTCAGTTGTTTCTCACTCACTGCTCATGATTTACATCTACCATATTTTATCTCTCCACTTACCTCATGATGGACCTCTAAATTGCCTTTCACTTTCTACCACTGAAGACCGATAAACAATTGTTTATGGTATCCCATGTAAGAATTTCTTTGGGCTGCATACCCAAAAGTGAGATTGCTGAGTTTAAGTAAGTGTTGTCAGATTGTTCCACTCTACATTCTGCAAACGATTGATTTTTCTGTTGAACAATATTTGCATTCCTTGGATATATCCTACTTATCTTTGTATATCTTTTGATACATAGCTGGATTTAGTCCAACTTATTTAGGGTTGTTACAATTTCATTCATAAGTGAAATGGTCTTGTAAGTTTTTTATATTTTCATTTATCTTAGTTTGGAATAAAGATTAGAGTCATAAAACAAGCTAGGATGCTTTATCCTTTGTCTGTTTTTTTTGGAACATTTAGTACGATACAGGAATTGACTATTCATCAAAGTCTAGTAGAATTAACCTGTAAAGCCATCTAGGCTTTACAATAATTGTTTTTATTTATGTCATGTATATTGGTCTGTTCAGTTTTCTTTTTCCTTTTGTGCATATTTTGATGTTTTCTTTGTGTCTAAAAATGTATCCATTTCATTTAGGCTTTCTAATTTATTTAAGAACTGTTGTTTATAATACTTATATTACTCTGTTTTTGTCTTTTTTCATTCTTTTTCTCTGTTTTTTTTTTAAATCAGTCTTTCTGGCTGGGTATGGTGGCTCATGCTTGTAATCCTAGCACTTTGGGAGGCGAAGGCAGGCGGATCACGAGGTCAGCAGATTGAGACCATCTGGCCAACATGGTGAAACCCTGCCTCTACTAAAAATGCAAAAATCGGCTTGGCTTGGTGGCACGTGCCTGTAATTCCACCTACTCGGGAGGCTGAGGCAGGAGAATCACTTGAACCAGGGAATCAGGGGTTGCAGTGAGCCGAGATCGCCCCACTGCACTCAGCCTGGTGACAGTGAGACTCCATCTCAAAAAAAAAAAAAGTCTTCCCAGAGTTCTATCTTATTAATATTTTCAAAGAATTAGCTTTTCATCTTACCAAATTTTTATTTTGTTGTTGTATGTATGTATTCTTTTTTATCTATTTATTTTTTTTGAGACCAGGTCTCGCTCTGTCACCCAGTCTGGAGTACAGTGGCATGATCTCGGCTCACTGCAACCTCCATCTCCTGGGTTCAAGTGATCCTACGAGCTTTGCCTCCCAAGTAGCTGGGACTACAAGCCACCACACCCAGCTAATTTTTGTGTATTTTTAGTAGAGACGGGGTTTCACTATGTTGCCCAGGCTGGTTTTGAACTCCTGGGCTCAAGCGTTCCTCCTACCTCAGCGTCCTGAGTAGCTGGGACTACAGGTGCACGCCACCACACCTGGCCTGTATGTACTTATTCTATGTAATTGATTTCTTCTCTTCCCTTCATTGTATGGTTCCTCTTGTTACTTTGGGTTTCTGTGTTACTTTTCTTACAATTTCTTGAGTTGAATGCTTAACCTTTTGCTATTCATTGTTTCTCCTATATTGAAGGCTGTAATTAAAGGCTGTAAATATTCTGCTAAGTACTGCTTTAGCTGTACTTCATATTTTCATTGTCTTTCAATTGTGTGTATGTTTTAATTTTCTTTATGACTTCCTAATTAGCCCAATGTTATTTAATCATATGCTTAGTTTCCAAATATACAGTTTGTCACTTTGTTCTTACTTTCAGTTTTAGTACATAGCAGTTGAGAACATTGTCTTTATTAATCTTTAGGAGTCTGAAAGTTCCCAATGTCTCAATACATACGTGGTCTGTTCCTTAAATGTTTATATGCTTAGAAAAATATATACATTTCCCATTTAGATATGGAGTTCTTTGTATCTCTGATAGCTTATGCTTATCAACTGTATTCAAACTATTACTCTCCCTGGTTATTTTTTATGTTCCTTTTATTCCTGAGAGGAATTTGTCAGGACTCCTACTGAAGTGTTGATTGACCTGCTTCTCCCAACAGTTTTATTAGTCCTTAATAATATTTTGCATAATTACATTTATGTTTATAATGGGTAGCTCTTCTTTCTGTGTTGTTCCTTTTACACCAGGATTTTACATTCTTTGCCCCTTTTTTCTTTTTCTCAGATATTGCAGGTGTTACTCTAGCTTTCTTTTGGATATCATCATTTAATTTACAAACTCTCTGTGCCTTTTTGTTGAATGTGTCTCTTGTAAATCACACAGATCTAAATGCAGCGTCTGCTCTGCAGTAGTCTTGGATTGAGATTGACAAACTCACATCACACAAAAGCCTTCACCCAGCACCAGGTTGACTTAGATTTAAGACAGGATACAGGTCAAGAAACAATACAGCATGCACAGCAACAGCTTAGTAGAGGTCCTGTATGTACCTGGAAGGGGAGAAAATAGGGAAGGGCGTGCTCAAAGGAAGCTGTTCAACCCACTGCTGTTTTCTTCCACTCCTCACCAAGGCTGATTTTTAACCAGAGTGCATGGGGTACAATCATATTAGGTGTCAAATATTCCAACAGCAATAAGATTCTGATTTAGGTAGCCTGAATATTGCTAATTTCTGTGACAAAGATTGAAGCATGAAATTTAAAAGCTTTCTTCTAAATTGTCTTCTCATTTCTACCTCCAGCCATTCTGTTGCATTCTTCACTCATCTTGCACGCACACAGAAATATCCTTGAGTTAGTTCACTCTGATATACTGTTAATCATATCAGTGACATGTTGAGAACAGGGTTCTCAACTTCTTTTGTTAGCTTCTTTGAACTTAACTTCCCTCTGCTTCTATGGATTTTCTCCATGGTTGATTTTTGAGGAGAGGGAACCAACAGCAGGTAGATTATGAAACATTTCTTCCACAGGGTAGGTGCTCTGTAAAATCATTAACTAAAAAACTTAGAGTTTAAGCCGTTATTTTATTGTGGTGGGTTTGGTTGATTGGTTTGTCTTTTGAATTATCTTCTGGCTTCCAAGGAAGCTTCACTAAAGATAATGATTACCTTACTTTCAAAGTAATGTCATTCCCTCTGAACATCATCCAAACAGGTAACTTAATAGAGAATACTGCCCTTTGGTTTTAGCCATATTAAGGATAATACCTCAATTTCTTATTTATATATGAATGGGAAGGGTAATAATTTTTGCTTTAGGATGGGAAGAATTATTTAGAAACCATACCCTACAAAGTATCACTTTTTAGAAGCAATGACCACAGATAATTATTTTAGGAACATTTTGCAACTTCATTTCTTCTGTTACTGGGTAGTTTACATAAGACATGGGATGGGAAAAGGGGCATTTTTTTGACTTAAAGATAAAGCAGATCTTTAAAAATTATGTGGATTAATTAATGACTTTTTGCCTTTTTCTTGCTCTGTACAGTCGTCCCTTTGTATCAGTGGATACCACAGATGCTCAAGTTCCTTATGTAAAATATTGTACTATTTGCATATAACCTATCCACATCCTCTCATATACTTTTATGTGTAGATTATTTAGAATACCTAATACGATGACTGCACGTCACTTCATTCACATGAATTCAACATAGTACTCAGTACATGGCAAATTCAAGTTTTACTCTTCAGAACTTTGTGGAATGGTTTTTCCGCCAAATATTTTTGATCTGTGGTTGGCTAGGTTCAGGGATGCAGAACCCCCATATGCAGAGGACTGATTGTACTTTTGTTAAAAACTAAAAGAGATCCTGGTATTAAAAAAAAAAAAAAAAAAAAAAACTATAGCTTAATGAGTAGAGATATCAGAAAAGAAATTGTCATAGAAAATTTAATAATAGTTGAAATTTCAAACTTTGAAGTCAGAAACAGGTCTAGGTTTAAATCCTAACTGCTAGCTAACAGCTATACTACCTTTAGTAAATTATCCTTCTTTTTTTGATGCCTTAATTTCCTATCTCTAAGGTGGGGAGAATAATAGTGATAATACCTTCTTTATGAGATGATACATGTAAAGTGTATAACACTATGCCTGGTACAAAGTAAGCACTACATAAATGTTACTTATCATTTATTGTCCTTAGTGCTATTCTGTGAATTTAAAAGTAATCTCTTTTTTCCTGAGATGAAAAAAGTATGTTTAAACTTATATGAAAATTATTTTAGGCATCTAATTGTGAAAATTATTCTAAAATACCTTTAATCATTTGAATCAATTGAATGTGAAATAAATAAGCTCATAGATGATTGTCAGGCAGTTTTAATAGATATTCCTTATATAGATGATTACAGACTTTGAGAAGTCCCCAGAAAACCAAGATCATTTTTGTCACAGTGATTATATTTTTTTCATTAGATACTGCTTTTGCAAAAAATAAAGATGATGGAAAATGGTACTACTTTGATGACAGTAGTGTCTCCACTGCATCTGAAGACCAAATTGTGGTAAGCTTGTCTTACATTTCCTGAAAACTATGGGATTCATTGTTTTAAGGAGTGAATATAAATTAATATAAGGGGCCCATGGAACACTATAATTTATATTCTAGTAGCTTGAGTAGCTAAAAGTGACAATTCTTATTTAAAGAAATGTCAAATTGTCCCCTAAATAGAAATTTGTCTTCTAAATTTGCCCACTAATAAAATCATAAATTGCAAGGTGAAAAAAATTTTAGTAGTTTTCAACATGGAGTTTCTAATAAAAATAATTAAATTTTCTTTGGAAAGTAGATTCAGCTCTTAACTTTCTAGACATTAACTACTTAAAGCCAGAATGTTTAAACAGGAGAAAAAAATCCCAGAAATGCCTTACCATACCTGTGATCTTTGAAGTCTTATCCTACCTTATGAAAATTAAGTATTTAAACTCAAAATGACATAATTTGATAAATAACAGATTTTTAAAATATTAATGCTTGTATACTTGCTACTTTGATATTTTCTGAATAGTAGAAAAATTAGGAAGTTCCATCTCTTCACACTTAACATCAGATTACCATTCACTGCTGACTCAGTATGGTTTTGTGTATGTGTGTACATCTATGTACACACAGATACATACATATATATATCCTGTTACTTGTCTCCCTATATCTATGATAAAAAGAGACTTGAACACTATAAATATTTTTTAAATTGTGTTTGTCTGAATTAACCACATTTTTGGTTTATACTTAAACTCCTAATTTCTTTTGTCCTGCAAAAGAAATTCAATTCTGTTCTCCTTAATCTCCCAGCCCAAACAGCCTAAAATTGCCCACCTTCTCCATCAGAGTCTTTTTAACAACACTGCCCTGATCTTGGCTTCAAATAAACAATTATCTTGTTTATATACAATATATGAATTTGATGTTACCATGCATTTTAGCAGCGATTCTTCATTTAGTGAACAAATTGAATACGCCTGTAATCTCAGCTACTTGGGAGGCTGAAGTAGGAGAGTCACTTTAACCAGGAAGGCAGAGGTTGCAGTGAGCCAAGATCACGCCATTGCACTCCATCTTGGGCAACAAGAGTGAAACTCTATCTAAAAAAAAAAAAAAACATAGATAGATAGATATGCACAAAGGACTGCATTCTAAACAGAGTTAAAAAGTCAGCTATCTCTTGCCAGGCGCTGTGGCTCACACCTATAATCCCAGCACTTTGGGAGGCCGAGGCGGGCGGATCCCGAGGTCAGGAAATTGAGACCATCCTGGCCAACATGGTGAAACCCCGTCTCTACTAAAAATACAAAAAAAATAGCTGGACATGGTGGCGCATGCCTGTAGTTACAGCTACTCAGGAGGCTGAGGCAGGAGAATTAATTGCTTGAAATCAGGAGGCAGAGATTGCAATGAGCTGAGATTGCGCCGCTGCACTACAGCCTGGGATCAGTTAAAAAAAAAAAACGTCCAGAGTTTAAAAGATAGCTACCTCTGATTTATAAACTAAAGAAGACAGATAAGTAAATTAACAATTACAGCATGATAAGTACTATTCAATACCTTACTATAGCCCCTTAGAAAGGGAACTTCTGTCTCAACTCAGATTTGGGGTTTAAAGGGATAAGACCAATACAGGGAAGTAGTACAGGGAAGTTCATGTGGTGAAGATGTCTGACCTGAGTCTGTTAGTAAAAATAAGAGTAAACTAAACAAAAGAAACAAAGGCGTTCTAACCAAAGAGAACAGTATCTACAAAAACAAGGAGGCATGACAAAGCATGACATTTTAAGGGAACAGCACCTAATTGGATATGACTCAAAGGAAAAGCTCTTAAAGGGACATGGGGAAGAAATTAGGCTGGAGATAAATTTAGTGCTTAGATCAAGAAAAGTGGCATTCTGGTTGTTTAGACATTTTGTTACAGACTATGAGAAGCCATTAGATTGTTAAATAAGAGAATAACATTGTTCAATTTGTGTCTTAACATCTCTCTAAGAACATCCCAGAAGATAGATTGAAGACACTGAGTAAAAAAACAGAAAAGCCATACAGTAGACTGTCACATAATTTAAGCAATTAAAATAGTAATTAGAACAATATAAACAAGGGGAGAATGGATTTATGAGATATTTCCTGGTCAGAATTAATGTAACTTGATAAAAGATAGATACAATAAAGATAATAGTTGTAGAGATGCAGAGAAGAAGTTTAAGATGACTCTTACTTCACCATTCACCAAGATTGGGAATATAGGAAGAATAGTTGCTGTTGAAGTTTGAGATGCCTGTATGATAGCTGTGTGGAAATTTCCGTTTGGTTCTTGGACTAATAACACTGGAGTTAATGGGTGAGAACTGATTTAGATTATACATTTGAGTTGTCAGCCTCAGGCAGCAGTTGAAGCCATAGGTTTAAATGAGTCACCTAGTGAGAGGATACATGTTAAGACAATGGTAGGCTGAGGACAGAACATAGTGTGTTTAAAGGTCAGGATTTAATGAGTCCACAGAAGAGTCTGAGAAGAAACCAGAGAGATAGGAGATCTGAGTAGTGTTGTCACAAAAGCAAAACATTGTTTGTTGATAGAAATAGTGAAAATAGAAAATAGAAAAAAGAAAAAAAAATTTTTTTTGTCTGAAATAAGAACCCAAGCTCTCTTTTTGAAAAAAAAAAAAGAAAAGAAATAGTGAAGCATTAAATGCTACTGAGAGATTGACCAAAAGAACTGAAAAAGGCACCCATTTCAGTTGTTTATTAAGTTATGGACCCTAGTGAAAGCCATTTTACTAGAATGGTTTGAGAGAAAGCTAGATTATTTTGAGTTGAGAAGTGTGCATGCGAGTGAGTGATGAGTATTGACTACTCTGTTTATCACCCTATGAGGAAGAGGGAGAGAGAGGTATATGGCAGCTAGAAGAGGAGGTAGAATGGAGAGGGACTTAGGAAAAGCCTTAGGTATTTTTTAATGCGAAAGAGAAAAGCCCAGTGGATAAGGACTCATTAAAGATACACAGTGATGACTGATGGAACAGTATCCTTAAGATGGTAGGAAAAGTTGGACTCTACAGCAAACATGGGTTGAAGTGACTAGTATTAGAAGGAAGAAATTTACCTCTTCCTTAAGAGATGATAGGAAAGAAAGCATAGAACTCTGTTTCATGTTAGAGTAACTAGGTTAATCTGTGATACAGTTGCATTTATTTCTTGGTCCAAATAATTTAGAAGCACATAAAGATTTGTAATTCTAATGACCATTCTTCCTTTATTAAAAATTGTCTTGTTTTTAATGAATTTTAGTAACTTCCATTTGACCATGCATGGTTTTTTCTGTTTGACTTATGCCCTCACACCAAAATTGGTGACCAGCTAAAAATTCATAATGTATTTAATGTGATCTTTGGGAATCGTGATCATTTTAACATCCTTTGTTTGTTTCGACAGTCCAAAGCAGCATATGTACTCTTCTACCAGAGACAAGACACTTTCACTGGAACTGGCTTTTTTCCTCTTGACCGAGAAACTAAAGGTGCTTCAGCTGCCACTGGCATCCCATTAGAAAGTGATGAAGATAGCAATGATAATGACAATGATATAGAAAATGAAAACTGTATGCACACTAACTAATGAAAGTCCCAGAAGCCATAAAAAGAGAGACTTTCCTGCTGGTGGTATCTATGGAAATGATGAAGTTACCCACCACATTAAAACAAAAGTCTGAGATGGGGAGTTTCAGATAACCGAATGTAAATCCTTTATCAGATTTTAACTTGTGCAGTACTTGAAGTGAAACACAATGAAAACTTTAACAGAAATTGTCTCTTAATACATTTACAGTCTTGTATTTACAAGCTAAATATATATAGGAAATCACAAATAAATCCCTTTTAAGTTTGCTGCTGTTTTGATTAATTATGTTTCCTTTAATTTTTGTTTGGATGTGAGTTAATTGATGACAAATGTTAAATTTGTGGATGTTGGTCATTTATTTTGCTCTAATAATACTGCAAGAAAACTATGGCTGAACTTAGTTTTTGGATAATCTAGTTCATGTGCATTAGGCTGCCGTATATACTACTATGATATTTAGCTGCAGTTATCAATGTGGCATAAATACTGCGGCAGCTTTCTTCAGAAACCACATTTTTAAATTTATCCCGGTAATCAATGTGGGCCTATTACAAAACTAAATCATGATACAAGAAACAGTCTTAGAAAAGATATTTCTTTTTGTAGTATCATTTAAAATCCAGAATATTATATTCATTTTACTGCCAATGTGGAAACAGGTTCTAGATTTCATACTCCATCTAAAGTCATTTTTCAGTTACATGTAAGTATTATCTCCTGCTATTGGGATCTATTCTTCAGACATTCAAAAACAATTTTGCTTTAAAATGCATATCTTTAATCTGGTGTTGGTCCAAAATTAAAATTTTTGCTGTCTGTTTTTCTCTACCCCATTTTATAGTAATTTGGCAACTTTAGCTCTCCCAATTATTGTAATATAAGGAAAGACTTAATAGTATTCTGTATCCATAGAAATAATTGCATCAAGCTTAGGTGAGAGATTTTTTTCATATACTGGCCTTTAAATCATTAATGGACAATTGGCTATAAAGGTAGGTCTGTTAACTTTCTTTGTGTGTTCCTGATGGAATTCACCATAGCCTTACAGCTTTCTCAGACGGTAACTTGTTATAAGAGAAATGGCATTTGCATGTTCCAGAGTCAGAACCTGTACAGTATATAAAGCATAAACACCTTGAATTTGATATTAGTTCACCACATTCAAGGATCCAGTATGCCAAAAATATGTGTGAACATTTGAAACATTTTTATTTGCTGCTTTTCCCTTTGATCTAGTTGAAAGAATGTATTGTAAATTGGCATACAATACTGCCTTTAATAGAAAACCTAAATGCTGGGGCACAGTTCACATATCGACTACCTGAGAAATTGCTTTGTGTCCCACTGCTATTAAAGCAAAAAGTATAATGTTCTTCACTTGAACTAATCAAATACAATAGATTATAAATTGTGTATTGTAAATAAAAGTTCACTCTGTGAGTGCACATTTTGGTAAATTATTTATTTATGTTAGCATTTAAAAGTTTAAAAAAAAAATGCATTTGACCAGGATAAATGAGGTATGTTGATCATGGCTTTGCTTTATATCTTGATATTAAAGCTGGTTTAACATCCTGGTATTTTAAAAAGCTGCTTTGGTTTTTTCTTCTTCTTCTTTTTTTTTTTAATGTAAACTAGCCTCCTGCATGACAGAGGTTAAAATTTTGTCTGCACTTGATTTCACTTGAGTTTACATTTGAAATGTGCATGTTTATTTATACAGATTTCAATAAAGCTATTCAAGGCCTTATTTAGTCTTTTATTTCTTACTCTTAATCTTTTAGTAAAAATCTCCTACTTTATGGTTAGATGACTATATGCTAGACTTTTTAGTTATAAATAGTTAATACTAGAAAGGAAATTACGTCAGAGCAAAATGAATCCTACTGTTAAGGGCATGTTTTAAAGTTGATTTTTTTCAACTTTAGTATTTATTCATTAAACATGTTTGTGTAGCAATCACTCTTCTAAAGAGTCTGGAGATATAGCAGTAAACAAATATTCTTACCTTCACAGAGCCTACATTCTTTCTGCCGTCTACCAACTAATGGACTATATTTTCATTTTTCTTAAGGTTTAAAGAAAAGTCAGTGCTAACTCTTTAAACCTAGATTGTGGTCTCTATCCTAATTCTTCAGAGACCACTTTCTTTTTAATGCCTGTCATTAACTTTTATTCCCACTTAAAGAAGTGATGTTAATAATGCCATTGAAACTGTCAAACTCAAATGTCATTTTTCAGCTGCAAAAAGTAGACTTTAAAAGTAATGCAAAAGGATATACATATTCTAATTAAAAGTAGATATTTGGGCCGGGTGCCATGGCTCACACCTGTAATCCCAGCACTTTGGGAGGCCAAGGCAGACAGATCACAAGGTCAGGCATTCAAAACCAGCCTGCCCAACATGATAAAACCCCATCTCTACTAAAAATACAAAAATTAGCTGGGCATGATGGCACACGCCAGCAATCCTAGCTACTCAGGAGGCTGAGAGGCAGGAGAATTGCTTGAACCTGGGAGGCAGAGGTTGCAGTGAGCCAAGATCTCATCACTGCACTCCAGCCGGGGCAACAGAATGAGACTCCATCTCAAAAAAAAAAAAAAAAAAAAAAAGGGTAGGCATTCAGGCTGGTCATGGTGGTTCACACCTGTAATCCCAGCATTTTGGGAGACTGAGGCGAGAGGATCACTTGAGTCCAGGAGTTTGAGACCAGCCTGGGCAACATAGTGAGAATCTCATTTGTACAAATAATTTTTTTTTAATTAGCTGGGTGTGGTGGCACGCACCTGTGTTCCCAGCTACTCAGGAGGCTGAGGTGGGAGAATTGCTTGCCCAGGCAGTCAAGACTGTAGTGAGCCAAGATCACACCACTGCATACCAGCCTGTGCAACAGAGCAAGACCCTGTCTCAAAAAAAAAAAAAAAAAAAAAGTCGATATTCATAGGTAATACAGGGTAGTGAGAATATATCTAGACTAGAATTTCTACTTCTAGCTTTGCCACTTAATAATCGTGTGACTTTGAACTTAATCTTTCTTAGTCTGTTTCTTTACCTGTAGAATAATGATGATAATAATAGCCAGCATTTATTGAGCACTTACTATGGACCAGGCACTATATTAAAGTGTTTATATGCATTCTCTCATTTAATCCCATAACAGCTATGAGGTAGGGTCAGTTGTCATCCCCATTTTTCGTATGAAGAAACCAAGATAAAAAGCATTTAAGTAATATTACCAAGCTCACAGAATTTCTATGTGGTAGAGCCAATATTCTATCCTCAGATATGTACTACCTCTCACTGTGTTATAGTGTCTGCCTCATAGGATTGTTGAGAGCTCAAATGGGATTATGTATTTTATGGGAAGAGCTTTGTAAACTTTATTACACACACACTGATTTCTTCAGTCTAAATAGAAAGGCATCTTGAAGTCTAATGACTTTGCTTCTAAAAGTATCTTTAGCTCAGTATTTGAGCACTGAATAAGAAGGTACCCACTGGAATATTGACTAACCCATTCCCTTTTAAAAGTTAACTTCGTTTGATTTATATACCTTTATTATAATATTAATTGAATGATAAATATAATGTGACATTTTTTCTTATCCTTTTCATCTAACTTATGTCTCCTTTTCATTTCCCCAAATGCAACCCCGAATTTAGGACTTTGTAAACTAGACTTTAGTTTTGTTTTCTGTTTGTTTAGAGACTGGGTCTCACTCTGTCACCCAGGCTGGAGTGCAGTGATGTAATCATAGTTCACTGTAACCTCAAACTACTGGGCTAAAGTGATGCTCCTGACTCAGCCTTATAATTTACTTTTAATTAATCTCCTTGAAAAAGTTGCAGCCTGATGCTTTATTTAAATATCTTGTTTTCTCATAATCTGTGTTCTTTTAGTAGTCCTGTATTTATCCTTGCTTTCCTGACAGCTGGATATAAAACTGCACAAAACGTTGATTTGGGCACGAAAAAATCTGTAAGTACCAAAATAGATACAACATAAAGGTGGTGGGCGTTTTTATGAACTAATTTGATTGAAGTGAGAATGTCTTATAAGCCAGGAGACTGAAATGGATTCTCCTTCAGTGGTATACCAAAGGGAGTGTAGGGTGTAGTAGGAGCGTTCTACCTCAGAGAGGAGGAATATATTAGCACTGATAACATTTAAGACTGATGTATGGTGACAAGAAAAAGCAGGCCAATTTTTAGTTTTATTATTTTCAAGTTATCTACAGATAATGCATTTCATTATTGCCTGCTTCCAACTCTCCCTATTTAGTATGTTTCTGATCTCCTGTGCTTGTGCAGTGTAGATGAGCACCTTCTCACCACTTGCATTTTTAAGATAGAAATGTGGAAAATTCTTGAGTCGTAGACTAGGGGAAGTAACCAGAGGTCCTCTAAAATATAAGAGGAGTGAGAGTGAGAAGGAAAGGAAAAGTTCATTGCTCGGGCCAAAGAATAAGGGTAAACGTTTTTGTTCATATTTTTTACTTTACAACAAAATAAAAAAATTTTTTTGCTCTTTGAATAACTTAACCTCAGAAATTTGGGAAAAAGCCTATCTTGAAAATACATTGATGCTTATTCCGAAATAAATCTTCTAAATACCACTTGACCAGAGGATAGGGAAAGAAGGCAAAGGTGAGTGTATTTATATCCTTGCTAGTTTTTGTTACATACTCAGTTGCAGATCTATATTATATATCGTTTTACTATCAGATTTTCTAGTGAGAAATATATATGATAGTTTTTTATAAGCATTCTAGGTTTGGAGACCATTTCAATTCAATATGTATGTGTTTTAAGTGTTTAATTCATATTTACTAAATATTAAGAAAAAGAATTTCCAAATAGCTCAGATAACAAAACTTTTATTTAAACTTGAGTTATGTCAGAATTGTATAAACTATATAGAATAGGCTTTAAAATACCACAACTGGGAAAATAAAATATAAATGATAAAAATTCACATATTTATCAAGACTTTTTTTAACTAATGATGGGGTGAAGAATTTTTAAATGGATAATATAAAACAGACAGTTCAAAAATTATTTTTGGAAAATATATGCATCTGGAAACATACCCCACATTGTGCCATGGTTTAATTATTCCCCAGCTCTACTTTTGGGAGCATGGAGCTTGTCAGGGTGATGAAATAGACCTTAGACTATTAAGGACATTCAGAAAATGGCTAAGCCATTCAAGGAAAATCAGGAATTTACATAATATATTGGACTAGAGTCTCAAAGGACAGAGAGAAAATCAGTCAAATGAGTTTTGATATTTTTTTCCTAGAAATGGGTAGTAAATGTGATTCTACAAAGCAGCTAAAAATACAACTGTCTCTCTGGAATTTGAAATGTATAAAAATAAGACCACACATTTTCAATATGCACAAAATATATTTTAAATGTTTAAATTGTATTGGTAATTTACTATGTTCTGCTGTAGAAAATCTTGATTAAAGTTGGTGCTCATTTTGCTAAAAATTTTTTCCCTCATGTCACGAACTTGTAGCTTGTTCTATATAGTTTGGTGAGACAAAAACAAACAGTTTTTATTTGCTGTGACATTTAAGTTTGTTGCTAGCTGGAGTTAAATCTGCATACATAAAAGTCGAACAATAAATTTGGAAACATCCCAACAGTCTTTCCCATAATGTGTATTATTACATTCTTTTCAGTAATGGCACATACTTCACGTTTCCCAAGCTGTTGTTTTAACCTTAAAACACCACATTTCTAATTTTTATTTAAAATCTTTCAGAATTCTTAGACTTTGTAACATCTCAAACACAAGTCTCTCAAAATGTTTTTTTTAATAGTATTCGTTCTTTTAAACTCTATAAAGGAATTTTCTGTGTTAATAGATGTAACCCTTTAATGCTCTTCTGTTCATTGTTAAGTATGCTAAGTTTTAAGTAATTTAGACTTAAGTGTTCGCTTATGTCTAATCATATGTGTACCACTCTCTTCTGA
This sequence comes from Ateles fusciceps, assembly GCA_036589455.1. NCBI lineage: Eukaryota > Metazoa > Chordata > Mammalia > Primates > Atelidae > Ateles > Ateles fusciceps. The sequence goes on from JAZHEH010001063.1 coordinate 3,642,020, forward strand.
CCTTGAGTCATTTCTATTAAATCCAGCATTTAATCTTTCAAGTGAGAACCATCTTTCCACTATGTCAAGTGGGCAATTTTTAAATTGTTTGATAAGTTCATCCAAATTAATTCCATCATGGCTGTTCAACTGATTTCCCAAAAAGACAGAGACCTCTAGCCCGTCATTCAGTTCTTGAACTCCCTAATAGAAACACCAAGGATTACCTATTTGTAATCACATTGTGGCGAATTATCAGTGTCCCAAGAATAAGGTAAAGCATATAGGAATTATTTTAGAATTGCCCTTAATGTGAAAAACAAAAAAAGTAAAGATGGGAAAATTACTTACAGTCCTTGTTTTTTAATTTGAGAAAGAATTTCTGTAGAACTCCCTTAAATATTTAGTGACTTTGGTAAAGCTTTTTAATTTCTAAAACTCAGAATTATATTCCCTTTTGAGCTATGTACCTAATGTATAAGTTGAAGTAATACTGAAAATTAAAATAGTAAACCTCATTAATCCTAGATATTTGGGTACTACCTACAGTGAGATAATGGTAGGAAAAATTCTATATTACTACAGCTTCCACCACAGCAAGCTCCAAACCAGTCATTAACGTCTGAATTACAGTTTTCACGGCCAGTCTCTTGGAAGTATTGAGTTTATGGATGTGGAAGTGTAAACTGCCAGGTTTTGCAAAATCAAGCAGTATTTCCTCTTACAGACATATCTATCACTCGAAAAGACTTTTTTTTTTTTTGAGACTGAGTCTCACACTGTCCCCCAGGCTGTAGTGCAGTGATGCGATCTTTGTTCACTGCAATTCTGCCTCCTGGGTTCAAGCAATTCTCCTGCCTTAGCCTCCCGAGTAGCTGGGACTACAGGTGTGCATCACCATGCCCAGCTACACGAAGGACTTTTTAACAGAAGGCTGAAATTTCCTTTTTGAAGCTGTTGTTAAAAGTAGATGTTTGGCCAGGCGCAGTGGCTCACACCTGTAATCCCAACACTTCAGGAAGCTGAGGCGGTCAGATCACGACGTCAGTAGTTCGAGACCAGCCAGACCAACATGGTGAAACTCCGTCTCTACTAAGGATACAAAAAATTAGCTCAGCATGGTGGCATGCGCCTGTAATCCCAGCTACTTAGGAGGCTGAGGCAGGAGAATTGCTTGAACCCGGGAGGCCAAGGTTGCTGTGAGCCGAGATCACGCCATTGCACTCCAGCCTGGGCAACAGGGCAAGAATCCATCTCAAAAAAAAAAAAAAAAAAAAAAAAACAAGAATAAAATGTGACCAATTAACAGAGGGAAAGACAAATAGGAGATTTCAAAACATACAGCTACGATAATCAAGACTGTGATATTGGCAGAGGGATAAACATATAGATCAATGGAACAGAAGAGAGGGCTCCCAAAATAGCACCACACAAGTACAGTTTACTGATACCTGACAATATTGAAAAACCAACTCAGTGGAGGAAGAATAATATTTTGAACAAATGATGCCAGAGAATTTGATATACATAAGCAAAATAATGAACCTAGACCTAAAAGTTGTATCTTACACACAAATTAACTCAAAATGAATAATTTAAATGCAAAGCATACAACTATAAAACTTATAGAAGATTACATAGAATAAAGTGTTAGAACAAATTGTAAATACTGCCAAGGAGGCCAAAAAAAAAAAAAAAACAGGATTTTATACATTGCTTGTGGGAATACAAAATAGTACAGCAACTCTGGTAAACAGCCTGGCACTTGCTTTAAACAAAGATTTATGTAACACAGCAATCACTCCGAGCATTTATTCTAAAGAAAAGAAGTCATTTTCTCATTAAAAACCTGTAAGTGATTTTTCATAGCCCATAATTGGGGAAAAAAAGTATCTCAATACCTAAATGGTTAAACAAACTGGTACATCTATTACCATAGAAATCTATTTAGCAATTAAAAGGAAAAAACTCATTGAAAACATACCTTTGATAGATATTAAAGGCATTGTGCTGAGTGGGGGAAAAAGCCAATTTCAAAAGCACACATATATGATTCTATGTGTATAAAATCCTCAAAATGACAAAATTATAGAACTAGCAGATGAGTGGTTGCCTGGGCTTACAGATGTTGGGGGATGGAAGTATGACTACAAAAGGATAACACGAAAGATATTTATCGTGATGGAATAGTTTGGTTTGTTGATTACAGTGGTGATTAGACAGCTCTACATGTGATTTAATAATATAGAGCTATAAATACATATTGTATCAACATCATTTTCTGATTCTGATACTGCACTATAATTATATAAGATGTAACCATTGAGGTAAACTAGATGAAGAATACTTAAGGCCTTTCTGTATCATCTTTGCAACTTCGTGTTACGTCATTGTGTTATTCACAATGCCCTTAATATCTATCAAAGTTATGTTTTCCATGAGTTTTTTCCTTTTAATTGCTAAGTAGATTTCTATGGTATAGATATACCAGTTTGTTTAACCATTTAGCTATTGAGAAACTTTTTATTTCAAAATAAAAGTTTTTTTTGTTTTTTTGTTTTTTTGTTTTGAGACGGAGTTTCGCTCTTGTTACCCAGGCTGGAGTGCAATGGCACGATCTCGGCTCACCGCAACCTCCGCCTCCTGGGTTCAAGCAATTCTCCTGCCTCAGCCTCCCGAGTAGCTGGGACTACAGGCGCCCACCACCATGCCCAGCTAATTTTTGTATTTTTAGTAGAGACAGGGTTTCACCATGTTGACCAGGTCTCAATCTCTTGACCTCGTGATCCACCCGCCTCGGCCTCCCAAAGTGCTGGGATTATAGGCGTGAGCCACCATGCCCCGCAAAAAGTTATTTTAAAGATAAAAATCACTGAATGGGCTCAATAGCAAAACAGAGGTGTCAGAGGAAAGCATCTGTGACCCTAAAGAGAATAAATAGAAATTAATCAAATTGAAGAACAGAGTAAAGGGAGAAGATTTTTTTAAAAAAGAGAGCAATAAGAACCCGTGGGACAATATCAAAAGATCTAACATATGATTTGTATGACTTTGAATTTCTCATCAGAAGTGATGGAGTCCAAAAGAGAATGGAACACCTTTAAACTATTAAAAGAGGGGAAAACAGTCAACTCATAATTTTTTGTCCAGCAAAAATATCCATTAGCATAAAAGGGAAATAAAGACATTCTGAGATGAAGGAAAATTGCGAGACTTCATCACCAGCAAATCATCTCTAAAAAAAGACTTAAAGGAAATTATTCAGGCTAAAGAAAAAAATGATACCAGAAACTTAAAACTTGAAAAATGAAAGAAGAGTAATGAAAATTACCAGGATCTGAGTAAATATAATAATCTATTTTTCTCCTCAAGTTTTAAAAAATGTGTGTTACTAAGGTAAGCAAAATATGATTGGGAGGCAGTTTGTTACAAATTTCTTGTACTCCTACACATCTTGCAGAGTGTGTAAAGATTGCAAGGCCCTAACAAGTCTTTCAGCCAGGTCATTTCTCAGAGTTGTTTATGCAGCTGGCAGTTCTCAGAGGTGATATAATACATGCTCTCAGACAAAAGGCTGGCCTCTTTACTGCTTGCCATAAAGGTGCTGGACTCAGGCTGGGCACAGTGGCTCATGCCTGTAATCCCAGCACTTTAGGAGGCCAAGGCGGGTGGATCACCTGAGGTCAGGAGTTCGAGACCAGCCTGGCCAATATGGCGAAACCCCATCTCTACTAAAAATACAAAAAATTAGCTGGGTATGGTGGTGAGCACCTATAATCCCAGCTACTTGGGAGCCTGAGGCAAAAGAATTGTCTGAGCCCAGGAGGTGGATGTTGCATTGAGCCAAGATCACACATTCCACGCCAGCCTGGGCAGCAAGAGCAAAATTCCATGTCAAAAAGAAAAAAGTGAAGGACTCCTTAATTTTTTTTTTTTTTTTTTTTTTTTTGAGACAGAGTTTCACTCTTGTTGCCCACGCTGGAGTGCAATGGCACAATCCCTGCTCACTGCAACCTCTGCCTCCTGGGTTCAAGCAATTCTCCTGCCTCAGCCTACCAAGTAGCTGGGATTACAGGCATATGCCACCACACCCAGCTAATTCTGTATTTTTGTAGAGACAGGGACTCCTTAATCTGGATGTTCCTTTCCTGTGGCCCAATAAATCCACCATGTGTGTTGGCTTCTTTAGGCCTTTTACACCACCTTATGGGCTGTGGGGCTCAGGGAACCAGCACAAAAATGCTGATTCTCTGGTTTCTGCCACTGCTGTGTGTGAATAAAAACGTCATTTGTCTCTGACCCAGGATTCTAGTGTCTTCAGCATTCATGAAATTATAGCATGCTAACTTAATAAGCTTACAATAGGGTAAAATAAATCTCCTCTCAAAATTATAACATAGCCTGGTAAGAATATTAACATCTGTAGGTGTAATACATATGACAACTGTAAGATGAAAAGAGGAGAGTAAAACTTCTACCTTTTAAGATTGTAAGGCTTCTACCTTTTACTTAAGTAGTAAAATATTAACCTGAATAAAATGGGAAAGGTTAAGTTAGGTATGTATAATTTAAACCAGAGAAGCCATTAAGACAAAAAAATCTAAAAGACATTGCCAAAAAGCCAATAAATTAAAAAGAAATAATCAAGTATTCAAATCATACTAAAGGATGCAAAAAAGGTGAAAGAATCAAAAAGCAGGTAAGACAATCAGTTGGGAGACTTAAACCCAGTAATATCACTAATTACATTAAATGGAAATTATCTAAACACACTAATTAAAAGATAGAGTTTGTTAGACTGATTGACATATTCTGCCAAATATGCTGCCAAATCAAACTACCACAAACTTAAATGAGAACAATGACTTAAACAACAAACATTTATTGTTCACAATTCTGAAGACTGGAAGTCTGAAACCGGGTGTTGGCAGAGTCGGTTCCACCTGAGGTTTGTGAAAGCCTGTTCGCTGTATCTTGCCTACCTTCTGGTGGTTTGCTAGCAATCCTTGATGTTCCTTGGCTTGTTTGCATCGTCCCAAGTCCTGTCTGTGTTCACATGACATTCTCCCTTGTCTGAGTCTGTCTCCATTTTCCCCACTTTATAAGGACATTATTATTTTTTTGAGACAGGGTCTCACGCTGTCGTCATCTCAGTGGAGTCCAGAGATGCCATCTTGGCTCACTGCAACCTCCACCTCCCGGGTTCAAGCAATTCTCCTGCCTCAGCCTCCCAAGTAGCTGGGACTACAGGTGCATGCCACCATACCAGGCTAATTTTTGTTTTTTTTTTTAGTACAGATGGGGTTTCACCATGTTGGCCAGGCTGGTCTTGACCTCCTGAGCTCAAGCGATCTGCCCACCTCAGCCTTCCAGAATGCTGGGATTACAGGCATGGGCCACCATACCCAGCCAAGGATACCACTTTAAGTTTCCCCACTTTAAAAGGACACCAGTCAGGAGACTGAAGGAAGATAGATGGTGGATAGGAGATAGAGCTAATGTGCAGCTCCCATTTGGACAAAAAGAACAGCATGTTCACTCACACTGTAAACTTTTGCTCCAAGAACCACCTCAGGAAAGTACCAGGAAAACCAAGATTTGGGTTTTTTTTGTTTTTGTTTTTTTGTCTTTTTGAGATGGAGTCTCACTCTGTCACATGGGCTGGAGTGCAGTGGTGCAATCTTGGCTCACTGTAACCTCTGCCTCCCAGGTTCAAGTGTTCTCCTGCCTCAGTCTCCTGAGTAGCTGGGATTTGCGCCACCATGCTCTGCTAATTTTTGTTGTTGTTGTTGTTTTTAGTAGAGAAGAGGTTGCATCATGTTGGTCAGGCTGGTCTCGAACTCCTGACCTCGTGATCTGCCCACCTCGGCCTCCCAAAGTGCTGGGATTACAGGTGTGAGCCACCACGCCCAACCTCACAGACCATTTGAAAGTAGTGGCATGCCACTGCAAATTCCATGAGACAGGCAAAACACTGTGAGTTCCCAAAGTGTGAGAGGGAGAAAACCTCCTTCCAAATGCACATCCTCACTGGGGAATCTGAAAATCCAGATTACGGGAGAAGGATTTAGCCTTACCTAGAGCTGAAATGGATTTAGTGTGAAATATAAAAGTAGAAGCTGCAGTTGGAAGAGCCTTGTAGACACTCCCATTCTCCAGCTTTAGCCCAGTGAAGCCATCCCTGACTATATCTCACAAGGGCCTTCAGGGAAGGCAGCAGTGCAATTTGTGAGGGGTCACAAGGTGAAAGAAGCTTCCAGCTGAACTTTGTAACAATTTCAACTGGGTACAAATTCTCTTAAGCAGAATCCAAAGGGCAAACAGGAGCTGCTGCCGAAAGGAGTGCAGGAGCAGCTGCCAACAGTAGGGGCAGATGGGGAGGGATATAGACCAAAAGCTATGCTTGCTTTCTCAGCAGGGAAGCATATAGGCTGGGCCATGCTCTGAGTCCCTTGTAGAGGCTGCCTGGAGATAAACTCAGCATTGTTAGCAGAGCACAGCAGGAGCAAGACTGGCCTTGCCAACTGCATGAGAGTTGGGTGAGTCCTATCACTACCGGCTTTCCCCCACTTCCCTGGTGACAGAAGTAGCCATAATCCCCTCTGGAACATAACCCCATTGGCCTGAGAACCACTCCCAACCCCCACAGTGGCCATGGCAAGCCCTAGCCAAGGAGAGTCTGAGCTCAGACCCGCCTAACCCTGCCACCACGTGATGCTATTTCTCTACCCACCCTGGTAGCCTATCACAAAAGACATAAACTCCTGGGAGCTTTATGGCCCTGCCTATTGCCTGAGAAACCCAAATACTTATCCTAGCCAATTTAAGGCAAGCTTATATCTCCCTTCTACTATTGCAGCTAGCGATCTCTCGAAAGCCCACCTCCTGGCTGGAGACCAACCACATCAAGACATTACAGCAGCTCATGACAGAATAACCCTGCTCCAAGGAAAGAGAAAGCAAAAGCTAATTCTACTGCCTGCAGCATCCTGGCTAATCAGAGGTACTGAGTCTGTCCATGTGACAACCACTCTCAGAACCAGCATTCAAGAAAGCCAGGACACTAAACCTGTCTACAACCAAGGATGCTCACAAAGTCTACCTGACTCCCATGTTTCCTCCACTAGACTGTTCTAGTGGTATCCACATCTGGGAGACCTGAAGATTGATCACATCACAAGACACTTTGCAGACATTCCTCAGCACCAAATTGGAGCCTCATAACCCCACCGGGTGGCTAGGCCAAGAAGAGCAATAACAATCACTGCAGTCTGGCTTTCAGAGAGACCCATCCCTAGGGGAAGGGGGAGCACACCACATCAAGGGATCACTCCATGGGACAAAAGAATCTGAACAGCAGCCTTTGAGTTCCAAATTTTTCCACTGAAATAGTCTACCCAAATGAGAAATCAGAAAAGTAATTCTGACAATATGACAAAACAAGGATCTATAACACCCCCAAAAGACCACACTAGCTCCCCAGCAGTGGGTCCAAACCAAGAAGAAATCTCCAAATTGCTGGATAAAAATTCAGAAAGTTGATTATTAAGCTACTCAAGGAGATACCAGAAAAAGGTGAAAACCAACTTTAAACAATTATTTTTAAATACAAGATATAGATGAAAAATTCTCCAGATAAATAGATATCATAAAGAAAAAACAATCACAACTTCTGGAAATGAAAGACACTTACAGAGATACAAAATGCACTAGCAAGTGTCAACAATAAACTAGAAAAAGTAGAAGACAGAACTTCAGAGCTCAAAGACAAGGCTTTCTAATTAACCAAACAGACAAAGGCAAGAAAATAGAATAAACAAAAAATGAACAAAGCCTCCAAGAAATTTGGGATTATGTTAAATGTCCAAACCTAAGAATAATTGGAATTCCTAAGGAAAAAGAGAAATCTGAAAGTTTAGAGAACTTATCTGAGGGAATAATCAAGGAAAACTTTTCTGGCCTTGCTAGAGATCTAAACATTCAAATCTAAGAAGCTCAAAGAACACCTGGAAAATTAATTGCAAAAAGATCATCACCTAGGCACACAGTCATCAGGTTATCTAAAGTCAAAACAAAGGAAAGAATCTTAATGGCTATAAGGCAAGAGTATCAGGTAACCCATAAAGGGAAATCTATCAGATTAATAGCAGATTTATTAGCATAAACACTATAAGCCAAAAGGATTGGGGTCCTATCTTTGGCCTGCTCAAACAAAATAATTGCCAGCCAAGAATTTTTATCTAGCAAATCTAAGCTGTATCAATGAAGGAGAGATAAAGTCTTTTTCAGATAAACAAGTGCTGAGAGAATTTGCTACTACCAAGCCGGCACTACAAAAAATACTAAAAGGGGTTCTAAATGTTTAAACAAAACCTCAGAATACACCAAAATAAAACCTCCTTAAAGCACAAATTTCACAGGGCCTATAGAACAATAACACAATGCAAAAAAAAAAGGACTCAGGCCACAACTAGCACAATGAATAAAGCAGTACCTCACATCTCAGTACTAATGTTAGATGTAAATGGCCTAAATGCTCCACTTAAAAAATACAGAATGGCTCCACTTAAAAATAAATGGATAAAAATCCACCAACCAAGTATCTGCTGTCTTCAAGAGACTCGCCTAACTCGTAAGGACTCACATAAACAAGGTAAAAAAGTGGAAAAAGATATTCCATGCCAATGGAAACCAAAAGCAAGCAAGAGTAGTTATTGTAAGAATACAGACTTTAAAGACAAAACAGATTTTAAAGCAACAATAGTTAAAAAAAGACAAAGAGGGACTTTATATAATGATAAAATGATCAGTTCAACAGGAAAATATCACAATTTTAAATATATATGCATCTCACCATGGAGCTCCCAAATTTATGAAACAATTATTACTAGACCTAAGAAATGAGATCGATGAAAACACAATAATAGTGGGGGACTTCAGTTCTCTACTGACAGCACAAGACAGGTTATCAAGACAGAAGGTCAACATAGGAACAATGGACTTAAACTGTACCCTGGAATAAATGGACTTCACAGATATTTACAGAACATTCTACCCAACAATTGCAGAACATACATTCTTTTCATCAGCACGTGGAACATTCTCCAAGATAGACTGTATGGCAGGCCACAAAACAAGTCTCAATTAATTTAAGAAAACTGAAATTATATCAAGTACCCTCTCAGACCACAGTGGACTAAAACTGGAAATTAACTCCAAAAGGAACCCTCAAAACTATACAAAAGATCCTTGGATCAACAGTGAAATAAAGATGGAAATTTTTAAAGTCTGTAAACTGAATAATAACAGTGACACAACTTATCAAAACCTCTGAGATATAACACCTGGGAAATCACAGGGATATGATAATTGGGATACAACAATTAGAACGTACTTATGGATGAGTAGAATCAATATTGTGAAAATGACCATACTGCCAAAAGCAATCTACAAATTCAATGCAATTCCTATCAAAATACCATCATCATTCTTCATAGAACTAGAAAAAACAATCTTAAAATTCATATGGAACCAAAAAAGAGCTCACATAGCCAAGGCAAGAGTAAAAAAAAAGAACAAATCTGGAGGCAGCACATCACCCAACTTCAAACTATACTGCAAGGCACAAACTCTGCTCTGCTTTGTTACAGAAAAAGAAGCTGAGCAGCATCTGCGCCTCGACTGACACTGCAGAGAGTGAAACCTCTTCCCCTTTGCACACCACTGCAGGCACAGCCACTGCCACTACCCCCAGAGGTTAGGGCGAGCAAGTTGGAGGGCTGCCTGTCAGGGGCTGTGAGGGGTAACTGTGGCCCCATTGGCATTGTGGCCTCGGTGCCTGGGCTCGCAAATGAAGGGAGGGGGTGGGGTCCGGGTGGGGTCCCTCCCCACGCTCTGCGCGGTGCTGTGGGTCCCTCCCACGCTCTGCGCGGTGCCGTGGCACTGCTTGATCAGACAGCAGGAGGGCCTAAGAGCTGCAGGTTTGGAGCTGTGGATGGCGACCTGGTGCCGTAGCCACAGCCAACACCAGTGCACACCGATCAGGACCCAGAGGATCTCCTGCTACCGTCATTGCCCACACCACAGCAACTGCCTAGGAACCCAAGAGCTGGCTCCCCTGCCTAGCCTCCTATTGCCACCACCAGACTCTAAACAAGCCACTGGAGGTCCAAGGTCCGCTGGCCTGGGTCTGATCCAGCTAACACCAGACAGCATTCACCTAGGGTCGAGCTCCCACTGCTGCCACCACTGGGGCCCGAGGGGCCCAAAGACTGGCACACATGGCTTCCCCATCCCCTGCAAAACTTCACATAGCCTCCACTAATAACCCAACCCTAAGCTACTAAGGAAATCAAAAATACCAGACACTGTTAACAGCTGGAAAAAATCAAAGAGACTACACTATCACAGGTACCCAGAAGCAAAGCCAAAGTGCCCCACCCAACCAACACCATTGATACCCTTCAGGAAGATGTCCTTCCCTATAAAAGCAAATTCAAAAAACTGGAAGAAATTATTGCACTAGTTGAGAAGGTATCAAGGTAAGAATAAGGGAAGCTTGAAAAAGCAAGGAAATGACACTTCCAAAGGAACACAATAATTCCCCAGCAACAGATCCCAATCAAAAAGAAATTCATGATATCCTAGAAAAAGAATTCAATACTATTATTGAGACTGAGTCTTGCTCCATCACCCAGGCTAGGGTGCAGTGGCATGATCTCTGCTCACTGCAACCTCCACCTCCTGGGTTCAAGGGATTCTCCAGCCTCAGCCTCCAAAGTAACTGGGATTACAAGCATGCGCCACCATGCCCAGGTAATTTTTGTATCTTTGTAGAAATGAAGTTTCACCATGTTGGCCAGGCTGGTCTTGAATTCCTGATCTCAAGTGATCTGCCCGCCTAGGCCCCCAACGTGCTGAGATTACAGGTGTGAGCCAGTGCACCTGGCCAAAAATTCAAAATTATGATACTAAAAAAGCTCAGTGAGTACAAGAGAATTTCAAAAAAAATACAAAGGAATCAGAAAAACAATTAGGGATATAAATGAGAAATTAACCAAAGAGATAGATATACAAAAAAAAAAAAAAAACACAGAAATTCTGATATTAAAGAAGTCCTCAAATAAAATACAAAATATAGTTGAAAGCTTCAACAATAGACTAGATCAAACAGCAGAGAGAGTGTCAGAATCTGAAAACAGATCTTTTGAAATAACCCAGTCTAAGGCCTGGCTCAGTGGCTCATGCCTATAATCCTAGTACTTTGGGAGGCGGAGACAGGAGGATCACTTAGGGTCAGGAGTGCGAGACCAATCTGGCCCAACATGGTGAAACCCCATCTCTACTAAAAATAAAAAATTAGCTGGGCATGGTGGTGCATGCCTATAATCCCAGCTACTCAGGAGGCTGAGGCAAGAGAATCGCTTGAACCCAGGAGGTGGAGGTTGCAGTGAGCCGAGATTGTGCCTTTGCACTCTAGCCTGGGTGACAAGAGCAAAACTCCGTCTCAAAAACAAACAAACAAACAAAAACAGTCTAACAATGTTCCAGCAGGCAAGTGACTTATGTGGAAAGATTGGTACAATTCTTCTGCAACTATTTTTCTCCTTTATTTCTGCTCTCCCCTCTTTGCGTTTTTGGAGAGGCAGCATGTGGTTGGTTAAAAGTGTGAATTGTCGAGCCAAACTCCCTGGGATCAAATCTCAGCCCCATCACTTACTAGCAATTTAGCATTAGGGAATTTCACTTAACCTTCCTGGTTAGTCTCCATATTTGCAAAATAAATATAATAATGTTCACTTTATAGGGTTATTATGAGGTCTAAGAATATTTGTAAAGTGCTTAGGACAATGCCTGTTTATGCCAACTTAATTGGGTTCCTATTTCCTATGCCTGGCACATAGTAAGGATGATATTAGTGTTCCCTAAATAAATATGTCTCCCAAATAGAGGGGGGGGGAGAGAGTCCTTGGTAGAACAGGTTATGTTTCTCGTCCTCTTCTCTCAATCTTTCTCTCCAGCTTTCTCTCCAACTTTGTCTCTGCTTCTCATTTGCTCAGCATTTACTGAGCACCTTCCGGTATCAGATACAACTTTAAACTGGTAATTATATTTGAATTATAAACACACTGTCCTATCTTCTTATGTGTAATGAAACAAATCAGTGCTTGAGCAAGCTATTACAATGCAACAAGATGGAGCAAGAGGAGGGGAAAGGCAGAATGAAAGATGTTCTCTTCTCTCTCTCTTTTTGAAGAAAATAAACTAAGAAATTTACCAAAGTATGTGAAGAACTGGCTATCTTTTATTAGAAAACTTGAGAGGTTTCGAAGTGTTATTGTTACTACGGTTAACTTGAAATCGTCTGGTTTTAGTTAATTCTACCCAGCAGGGGGCAGGAGTGTCCAGCTGTGTAAACCCAGTTATTTTGATCTTTCCAAGACTTCACTAAAGAAAAAGTGCTTCCCACTTAATGTATGGGAGCTTCAAATTCTTAAGCTGTACAACCGGTGCATAGAAAAATGATTCTTGATATGATCATGTTAAAATTGGTACTTGGTCATAAATTTCTACTGATTTTGACGGTTAATTTCTTTCTTTTCCTCTATTTTTTCTTCCTCTTTCTCTTTCCTCCCAATGTGACTGTAGAGAAGACTAGGTAAGGTCTTCCAGATTTTCTTCTATATTCCTATGCATTTCTGTCAGCATTTTTATATCAGGCTGTGCAGTTCAACCTACAAGCCAGTAGATGACACTTGTAGGTAAGAACTGGCTGTGACCAGCGGTGCTGGGTATACAGTTTATCCTTTTTTATTGGGAGAAACCCTCTGTTGCCTCGGGAAATGGGCTGATTCTTGGGAGTACAGATGGTCTGAGCTCCCTGCTCAGCCCCAGGGGAGGTGGGGACAATATGGGCAGGTTTACCTATAGGTCCCCCAGTGGCAGGCACAAGCACCAGTACCTAGGGAAAATCCAGTGGGTGGCCACGAGGTACCCAGAGGTGTGCCTAGGCATGGAGCTAGGAAGCCTCCTCAGCTCCAATTCCCTGCATGGGTTGGGAGGTGGCCGAAACACCTAATCCTGGAGAGTGGGCGCTTTACATTCCTGGAGATCTGCTTGAGCATGGAGCAGAAAAGGTTCTCCTGCACCAGGATCTCCACATGTAATAGGTGCCACATTTTCTTGACTCGTTTATCTACTGATAGACATTTGGGCTGCTTCCACCTCTTGGCTGTTGTGAATAGTGCTGTCATTAACATAGGTGTGTAAATATCTCTTTAGGATATTGCTTTCAACTCTTTTGAATATATACCTGGAAGCAGAATTGCTGGATCCGATCGTTTTATTTTTAAATTTTTGAGAACCACCGCACTGTTTTCCATTGTAGCTGCACCATTTTATGTTCACACCAATGGTGTACAAAGGTTCCACTCCTCCACATCCTTTGCAACTTTTGTTATTTTTGTTTTTTTGTTCTTGATAGTAGCGATCCTTAAGGGGTATGAGGTGATATCTCACTTTAGTTTTGCTTTGCATTTAATGATTAAAGATGTTGAGCATCTTTTCATATGTTTGTTGCAAATTAGTATATCATCTTGGGAGAAATGTCTATTCAAATCTTTTGCCAATTTTAAAATCAGGTTATTTATATTTTTGTTGTTAAGTTGAAGGGGTTGGCTAGGTGCAGTGCCTCACACCTGTAATCCTAGCACTTTGGGAGGCGAAGGCTGGCAGATCATTTGAGGTCAGGAGTTCCAGACCAGCCTGGCCAACATGGTGAAACCCCAGCTCTACTAAAAATATTTTTAAAAATTAGCTGGGCGTGGTAGCACACACCTGTAATCCCAGCTACTGGGGGAGGCTGAGGCAGGAGAATTATTTGAACCTAGGAGATAGAGGTTGCAGTGAGCTGAGATCTCACCACTGCACTCCAACCTGGGCCACAGAGCGAGACTCCATCTCAAAAAAAAAAAAAGTTGAAGGAGTTATTTATATATTCTGGATGTTAACCCATTATCAAATATATGATTTGCATGTATTTGATACATGCAAATCCTATTGGTTGTCTTTCTATTCTGTTGATTGTGTTTTTTTGATGCACAGATGTTTTACGTTTGATATTATCCCATTTTTGCTTTTGTTGTCTGTGCTTTGGATGTAATACTTAAGAAATCATTGGCAAAACTAATGTCCTGAAGCTTTTCCCTTGTGGTTTTTCTTTTTGAATTTTATAGTGGTAGGTCTTATGTTTGGTTCATTTTGAGTTAATTTTTTATATGATATAAGATAAGGATGCAACTTCATTTTTTATACATGTTAACATTCAGTTTTCCCAAAATCATTTTGTTGAAGAGACCATCCTTTCCCTCACTGAGTGGTCTTGGCACTCTTGTTGAAAATCACTGAACTATATGCGTGAGGGTTTGAGACTCTCTATTCTGTTCCATTTGTCTATATGTCTGCCTTTATGGCAGTGCCATAATGTTCTGATTGCTGTTGCTTTGTAATATGTTTTATTTGTTCATCATTTTTAAAACGTTTTTATTTGTATATATTCATGGGGTACAGATATAATTTTGATACATTGATATATTACACTGTGGCAACATCAGGGATCTTCCATGCATCTGTAACTAGAGCAATGTACATTGTACTCACCAAGCAATCTCCTATCATTCACCCACCTTCTACCCCATGAGCTGTCCTATAATATATTTAGAATTAGGAAATACAAGGCCTCCAAATCTTTCTTTTTCTTCAAATTGCTTTGGTTATTTGGGGTCCCTTGAAATTCCATATAAATTTTAATATGTTTTTTCTATTTCTGCAAAATATGCCTTTGAGATTTTTATAAAGATTCCGTTGGACCTGTAGATTGCTTTGGGTAGAATTCCTGTTTTTCATTGATACTTATTGCCAACTTACAGTTCCAGCAACAGGTAAAGGAAGTCTAACCCCACAGTTAAGTGACACTTGGCTGGGTAGGTGATCCTAGGTTGTAAATAACTCTTCCTCAGAATTTTGAAAGGATTCATTTATTGTTGTCTAGCCTTCAGTATTGCTACAAGATCAAGTTGAAGATATCTCTTAGAAAAACCAATGCTTTTCTCACTCAAATACCGTTCATGTGTCTCCTATAGCAGAGATTCACTATATGCTCATCAACCCTGTGTTTTCCAGGTTCACAGAGTACTACAGACTCTAACCATCTTACAGTTAGATTGGAAACATGTGACTACAGTCAGTTTCAAAATAGCTTACTAGAGATGTAAAACACCAGTTCTCCTAAGAAGGAAGACAAAAGTTAGTGGTGACTTTAGTAAAGTTTAGGATACAAAATCAACATAAAAAATCAGGAGCATTTTTTTTTTTTTTTTTGAGACGAAGTCTCGTTCTGTTGACCAAGCTGGAGTGCAGTGGCGCGATCTCGGCTCACTGCAACCTCTGCCTCCCAGGTTCAAGCAATCTTCCTGCCTCAGCCTCCCAAGTAGCTGGGATTACAGACGCCCACCACCATGCTCAGCTAATTTTTGTATTTTTAGTAGAGATGGGGTTTCACCATATTGGTCAGGCTGGTCTCAAACTCCTGACCTCAGGTGATCCACCTGCCTCAGCCTCCCAAAGTGCTGGGATTACAGGCGTGAGTCACCACATCCAGCCCAGGAGGATTTTTATACACCAATGACACTTAAGCAGAAAGCCAAATCCAGAATGCTATTCCATTTAAAATTGCCACAGAAAGCCCGGCATGGTGGCTCATGCCTGTAATCCCAGCACTTTGGGAAGCCGAGGCAGGCAGATCACCTGAGGTCAGGAGTTCAAGACCAGCCTGACCAACATGGAGAAACTCATCTCTACTAAAAGTACAAAATTAGCCAGGTGTGGTGGCACATGCCTGTAATCCCAGCCAATTGGGAGACTGAGGCAGGAGAATCACTTGAACCGGGAGGCAGAGGTTGCAGTGAGCCGAGATCCTGCCATTGCACTCCAACCTGGGCAACAAGAGCAAAACTCTGTTTCAAAAAAAAAAAATTGCCACAAAAAATAAAATATACAGGAATATATTTAACCAAGGAGGTGAAAGATCTCTACAAGGAAAACTACAGAACATTAATGAAAGAAATCACAGATGACACAAACAAATGGAAAAACATCCCAGGCTCATGGATTGGAAGAATCAAAATTGTTAAAATGTTCATACTGCCCAAAATATCATACTGAATAGGGAAAGGACACCCTATTCAATAATAAGATGCTTGAAAAACTGGATAGCTAGGCCTGGCACGACGGCAGGCTCCTGTAATCCCAGCTACTTGGGAGGCTGAGACAGGGAACTGCTTGAACCTGGGAGGTGGAGGTTGCAGTGAGCCGAGAGATCGCACCACTGCACTCCAGACTGGATGACAGAGCAAGACTCCATCTCCAAAAAAAAGAAAAGAAAAACTGGATAGCTATGTGCAGAAGAATGAAACCAGACTGATATCTCTCACCATATACAAAAATTAACTCTGGATATATTACAGACTCAAAAGTAAGACCTGCAACTATAAAAATCCTAGAAAAAAAAACTAGGAAAAAACTCTAGGCATTGGCTTAAGCAAAAAATTTATGACAAAATCCTCAAAAGCAATTGCGACAAAAACAAAAATAGGCAAATGGGACTTAATTACACTAAAAAGCCTCTGCACCGCAAAGGGAATAGTCAACAGAGTAACCAGACAACCTACAGAGTTGGAGAAAATATTTGCAAACTATGTATCCAACAAAGGTCTAGTATCAGCAATATACAGGAACTAAAGCAACTCAATGAGAAGAAAACAAAAAGGTTAGACGAAGGATAAGAACAGACATTTTTCACATGAAAACATACACGTAGCCAACAAACATATGAAAAAATGCTCAATTTCCGTACTCACCAGAGAAATGCAAATTAAAACCACAATGAGATACCATCTTACATAAGGCAGAACGGCTATTGTGAAGTCAAAAAATAACAGATGTTGGCAAAGATGCTGAGAAAAGGGAACACTTATACACTGTTGGTAGGAATGCAAATTAGTACAACCTTTATGGAAAACAAATTTTGCAAAGAACTAAAAATAGAACTAAAATCCTGCAATCCTACTACTGGATGTCTACCCAAAGGAAAAGAAATCATCATGTAAAAAGACACGTACAATTGTGTTTATCACAGAAATATTCACAATAAAGATAACACAAATTTATTACCTTGAAAAAGTCAGAAATGGGTCTTACGTGCTAAAATCAAAGTGTTAGCAGAGCTGCATTCTTTCCCCAAGCTCTAGGAGAGAATTTGGCGGGGGGTGGCGGGGCATTGCCTTTTCCAGCTTCTAAAGGCCGTTTGCATTTTTT
Organism: Ateles fusciceps; assembly: GCA_036589455.1. Taxonomy (NCBI): domain Eukaryota; kingdom Metazoa; phylum Chordata; class Mammalia; order Primates; family Atelidae; genus Ateles; species Ateles fusciceps. The sequence continues at coordinate 3,659,372 of JAZHEH010001063.1, forward strand.
GGCTCATAATCCCTTTTTCCATCTTAAAAGCCAGCACAGTAGCTCACGCCTGTAATTCCAGTACTTTGAGAGGCGGAGGCAGGAGGATTGCTTGAGCTCAGGAGTTAGAGACAAGTTGAGTGACATGGCAAAACCCTGTCTCTATTAAAAAAAAAAAAAGCCAGATGCCATAGCATTTTTAAATTTCTCTCTCTCATGTACACGCACACACACTCCTATGCTTCTTTGATCACATCTCTTTCTGTGACTCTGACCCTCCTCTCCTGCATTGCTCTTATAAAGACCCTGTAATTACATTGAGCCCATCTGGATAACCCAGGATAGTATTCCTATTTCAAGATCCTTAATCACATTTGCAAAGTGCCTTTTGGCATGTAAGGTAACATATTCTTAGGTTCCAGGGTTTAGGACATAGATATCTCTGGGGGACCATTTTTATGTCTAACAGACACACCTGTGAAATCCTGGGAAAGTTGATCACATCCTCAGGTAGTCACGTAGTTAGTAGATACCAAGATATCAATATGGTCACATTTACTGTGACAGTCTCTGAACTAAGTTTCTATCATACCTTAGAGGAATGACCACAAGAAACTAGGATGTAAAGCTGGGAATAATTGCCCAATTTAATCTGCGGCCGTGGCAGAGCAAGGATTTGAATTTGTGATCTGAGCTAAGGGACCGTAATTTAATGATTCACGACAAAGTGAGACTTACTTGATATGCACATTCCTAGTTTGTGACCATAAATCTACATACCACCTAAGATGCAGCGATCAGCCTGCGTAGCAATTGGAATCATCTGATATAATGACAACCTGTGGGGGGGTGGAGGAAATATGTTAATTACATAATCCTGGGGAATGGCTAATTTCCATAAATTTTTCCAAGTGTACTACAGGTATCCAGTTCAGCATTAGAAAGTTGATGCTTTGGTACAATTAGTAGAAACTGACATTAGAGTCCCTCACCATGCTAAGAAAGGAATGCAGAATTCTATTAACTCTGCCATTGACCATCAGTGTCTGCTGGCATGGGGGCTGAAGGGGAAAAGTACCTTAGGTGCTCATGTACTCAGATGAATGGGTAGACTGTGTTTATTATGTTGTTAAACAAAGGAAGCATGCTACCTACAGTTATTGCTGAGGACAGGCAGGTCCCACAGATTGTAGACAGAAATATTGAATGTGCTGAAGTGTAGGAGATCCAAGTAGAGATGCTAGTGGTTCTTGGACACATTGACAAAAATAATCAGGGTCTCATACAGTTGGCCTCCTAGAATCTATCTGTTTAGGGCAGTGGTAGTAAAGAGTTTCATAGAAAGAAAAGTACAGCTGGGTGCAGTGGCTCATGCCTATAATCCCAGCACTTTGGGAGGCTATGGCAGGTGGATCACAAGGTCAGGCGATGGAGACCATCATGGCCAACATGGTGAAACCCCTGTCTCTACTAAAAATACAAAAATTAGCTGGGTGTTGTGGCGAGCACCTCTAATCCCAGCTACCTAGGAGGCTGAAGCAGGAGAATCGCTTGAACCCAGGAGGCGGAGGTTACAGTGAGCCAAATCGCACCACTGTACTCCAGCCTGACAACAGAATGAGATTCTGTCTCAAAAAAAAAAAAAGTGCAAATCACACAACTGACCAACGTACGATTACCACTTATACTGAATATTTTCCTTTTTCTCTTTTCAAATCCACTCTCCACCCTCTTTCTCCACTCTCCTCCATTCTCTGTACTCTAGGAAACAGAACTTCATTGACTGTATTGGTAAGCTGCCCTCTCCCTGGGCTTCTAATTGGGTCTGGCCAATGGAAGGCACTGGCAGGAGGGCAGAGGAAGAAAGTGATGGCAAGGTGGTACTTCCCCAGCTCCCTGCTTGCAGTTTTGCTGAGGGTTAACTTTGTTCATAGGAAAGACCACAACTGCTATAATTAAAACTACTTTCACCAGGTTCCAGTAACTGGGCCCTCTCCCTGTCCAGTCGGGGAAGCAGGAGGTAGGAGTGGAGGTATGATAACAACTCCTCAAGGATTTTGGCTCATGCTGTTTCACCTTCCCTAAGGATTCTTTTCTTTTTCTTTTTTATTTTTTTTTTTGAGATAAAGATCTCACTTTGTTGCCCCGGCTGAAGTGCAGTGGTATGGTCTTTGACTCACTGTAGCCTCAAACTTCTAGGCTCAAGCGATCCTCCTGCTTCAGCCTCCCAAGTAGCTGGATTACAGGTGCTTACAAGTAGCTGGACTACACCACACTTGGCTAATTTTTGTTTTTTTGTTTTTTGTAGAAACGGGGTCTTGCTGTGTATCCATGCTAGTCTCAAACTCCTGACCCCAACTGATCCTCCTGCCTCCGCCTCCCAAAATGCTGGCATTACAGGTGTAAGCCACTGCACCTGACCCCTAAGGATTTTTTAAGCCTGCCCAAACCTTTGTAAATAGCCCCCTTATTAAGTTATCTTCAAATACTCTCTTTAAGAATTATAGACTCAGCAGGCATGGTGGCTCATGCCTGTAATCCTAGCACTTTTTTTTTTTTTTTTCCCTTGGGGAAGACTTGTAGGCAGCCAAGACCCCAGGTTTATTCTTTTGAGGAGAGAGATGGATAATCAATGAATTTAAATGTTTTTTATGATTCTCTTGATGAAAACTGGGCGGGTGGGCATTTAAATTTCTTTTTTATTTTTATTTTTTTAAGAAAGAAAAGAAAGAGAGAGAGAGAGAAAGAAGGAATAAAAAGAGAATGAAAGAAAGAGAAAAAGAAGAAGAAAAACAGGGAGAGAGAACGGGAATCTTGCTCTATTGCCCAGGCTAGAATGCAGTCTAGAAATGGATATTAAAAAGCTCTTTTATACTAATAATTGTGTTATACAATGGAGACAGGAAGGAATAAGGGAGGAAAATAACAAACAAACAGCCAACCAATATTTCATTTAAACCTATAAATGCTATGCAATTGCTGGGGAGTGATTTACTCCCAACCATGTGGTCACTTTTAGAATAAATGTGATGTGTTACTGAAAAAAAAATGTATGTTTTGTGGATTTGGAGTAGAGAGTTCTGTAAATGTTTATTAAGTTTACTTGTTCAAGGTCTAAGTTCAAGTCCCGGGTATCCTTGTTAACCTTCTGTCTCATTAATCTGTCCAATATTGACAATGTAATATTAAAGTCTCCCACTATTATTGTGTGGGAGTCCAAGTCTCTTTGTAAGTCACCAAGAAGTTGCCCTATGTATCTGGGTGCTCCTATATTGGGTGCACATAGACTTAGGATCGTTAGCTCTTCCCCTTACATTGATCCCTCTACCATTATACAATGTCCTTCTTATCTCTTTTGGTTTCTATTACTTTAAAGTCTATTTTATTAGAGATGAGAATTGCAACTCCTGCTTTTTTTTTTTCGCTCTCCATTTGGTTGGCAAATCTTCCTCCATCCCTTTGTTTTGAGTCTCTGTATATCCTTGCATGTGAGATGGGTCTGGATGCAGCTTACTGATGGGTTTTTTGGAATGGCTGATACTAGTTGTTCCTTTCTGTATATAGTGCCTCTTTCAGAAGGTCTTGTAAAGCAGGCCTGGTGGTAATGAAATCTCTGAGTGCTTGCTTGTTCGTAAAAAATTTTATTTTTCCTTCACTTATGAAACTAAGTTTGGCTGGATATGAAATTCTGGGTTGAAAGTTCTTTTCTTTAAGGATGTTGAATATTGGCCCCCACTCTCTTCTGGCTTGTAGGGTTTCTGCTGAGAGATCTGCTGTGAGTCTGATAGGCTTCCCCTTGTGGGTAACCTGACCTTTCTCTCTGGCTGCCCTTAGTATTTTCTCCTTCGTTTCAACCCTGATGAATCTAATGATTATGTGCCTTGGGGTTGCTCTTTTTGAGGAATATCTTTGTGGTGTTCTCTGGGTTACCTGGAGTTGAGTATTGTCCTGCCTTGCTAGGTTAGGAAAGTTTTCCTGGATAATATCCTGAAAAATATTTTCCAGCTTGGATTCATTCTCTTTGTCACATTCAGGTTCACCTATCAAACGTAGATTAGGTCTTTTCACATAGTCCCATATTTCTTGGAGACTTTGCTCATTCCTTTTTACCCTTTTTTCTCTAATCTTGTCTTCTCATTTTATTTCGTTAAGTTGGTCTTTGACCTCTGAAATCCTTTCTTCTGCTTGATCGATTCGACTGTTAAAACTTGTGCATACTTCGCGAAGTTCTCATATTGTGTTTTTCAGCTCCATTAATTCACTTATATTCCTTTCTAAATTGTCCATTCTCGTTAACATTTCCTCAAACCTTTTTTCAAGGTTCTTAGTCTCCTTGCATTGGGCTAGAACATGTTCTTTTAGCTCACAGAAGTTTCTCATTATCCACCTTCTGAAGCCTGATTCTATTGATTCCTCACATTCATTCTCAATCAGGCCTTTTTCAATTGGTAATGAGGAACTGCAATCCTCTGTAGGAGGAAAGGCATTCTGATTTCGGGTGTTTTCAGCCTTTTTGCGCTGGTTTCTTCCCATCTTTGTGGATTTATCCACCTGTCGTCTGTGTAATTGCTGGCTTTCAGATTAGGTCTCTGAGTGGACGTCCAGCTTGTTGGTGGTAAAGTTTTTTCTGTTTCTTAGTTTTCCTTCAGCGGACGCCCCTCCCCCCACAAAGCTGGACCTTCCCGGGTTCAGCTGTACTTGCTGTGAAACTCTCAATCCTCAGCAGTTCCAACTGCTGTTTGTGTGTGTGGGGGGGGGGGGGGCGGGGTACCAGCCTTCCCCTGCGGCGACCCACTACTCCGGCTGAAACAACGGCGTTAAGATTCATGGCGCTTTTCTGCCCCGGGAATCTCCCGGTCTAGTTCCCCACGTCAGTCCGCTTTTCAATCAGCTGAATGGGAGACTCTGCCTTCCTGGAGCTCCAAATGCCCACTGAAAGGGCACTCAGTCCCGTATACTCCAGACTGAGAACCGCCGCGCCGGAGCGCCTACAAAACGGCCGCGCCGGCCAAAGAGTCGCGCTGGTGACCCGTGGGGCTCCTCCGCCAAGAATCTCTTGGTCCGTAGGCAATGAAAATTCGTCTGAAAATGTGGCGTCCACTCACTCTCTGCGCTTTCAGTGGGAGCTACAATCCTGAGCTGCTGCTAATAGGCCATCTTGAATCTCTCTCCACACTTTTTTTTTGAGAGGGAGTCTCACTCTGTCGCCAGGCTGGAGTGCAGTGGCGCAATCTCGGGTCACTGTAACCTCCAACTCCCTGGTTCAAGTGATTCTCCTGCCTCAGCCTCCCAAGTAGCTGGGATTATAGGCATGCACCACTACGCCCAGCTAATTTTTGTATTTTTAGTTAGAGACAGGGTTTCACCATGTTGGCCAGGATGGTCTCATTCTCCTGATCTTGTGATCCACCTGTCTTGGCCTCCCAAAGTGCTGGGATTACAGGCATGAGCCACCGCACCTGGCCAATCCTAGCACTTTTTTTTTTTTTTTTTTTATTAAGACGAGGTTTCACCATGTTGGTCAGGCTGGTCTTGAACTCCTGACCTCAGGTGATCTGCCCGCCTTGGCCTCCAAAGTGCTTGGATTACAGGCGTGAGCCACCATGCCCAGCCAATCCTAGCACTTTTTACGAGGTGGAGTTAGGTGGATCATTTAAGGCAAGGAGTTTGAGCAACATGGTGAAATGCCTGGGCAATATGGTGAAACCCCATCTCTACAAAACACACAAAGAAGTTAGCCAGGCATGGTGGCATGTGCTTGTAGTCCCAGCTACTTGGGAGGCTGGGGAGTGAGGACTGCTTGAGCCCCGGAGGTTGAGCCTGCAGTGACCCATGATTGTGCCACTGCACTCCAGCCAGGGCAGCAGAGTGAGACCCTGTCTCCAAAAAAAAAGTATTATGGACTGAATTCTTATGTTGATGTCCTAACCCTTCATGTGACTATATTTGGCTATAGGGCTTCAAGGAGGTAGTTAAGGTTAAATGAGGTCATAAGGGTGGGCCCTAATCCAATCAGACAAATGTTCTTAGAAGAAGAGGAGGAGACGCCAAGCTTATCTTGGTCCACACTCATGCATGTAGAGGAGGCCGTGTGAGGACCCAGTGTGAAGGCAGCTGTCTGCAAAGCAAGACGAGGCTTCACTGGAAACCAACCCTGCAGGCACCTTGATCTTAAACCTCCGTTCTCCAGAATTGTAAGAAAATACATTTCTGTTGTTTAAACCGCCCAGGCTATGGTATCCTGTTAATGACAGCCTAAACTAAGTAATATATCCTCTGACAGATACACTATTCAAGCTATAGAATAGATCCTCCACCAAGGGGATTATGACCCTGGGGAGTTCAGGGATAGCATGGGGCATTAGGGGGTGCTTCTGAATAATACAAATTTGTTTTTTAATTAAAGGAATGCAGCAACCCTTGATATAGAAAGATGTCTGTGTAACACCTTGAAATTCATTTATTAAAGAAATATTTATTAGTCATATGCTATATGAAGTCACTGAAGATAAAGCAGTTGTGGGCCCAGAAAATTTGAGACAGGTCCCATTTAATTTAGAAAGTTTATTTTGGCCAGGCATGGTGGCTCACACCTGTAATCCGAGCACTTTGGGAGGCTGAAGCGGGTGGATCACCTGAGGTTGGGAGTTCAAGACCAGGTTGACTTACATGGAGAAACCCCGTCTCTACTAAAAATACAAAATTAGCTGGGTGTGGTGGTGCATGCCTGTAATCCCAGCTACTCAGAAGGCTGAGGCAGGAGAATTGCTTGAACCCGGAAGACAGAGGCTGCGGTGAGCCTAGATCATGCCATTGCACTCCAGCCTGGGCAACAGAAGCAAAACTCCGTCTCAAAAAAAAAAAAAAAAAAAAAAAAAAGTTTTGCCAAGGTTGAGGACAAGTGACTGTGACACAACCTAAGGAAGTTCTGATGACATGTGCCCAAGGTGATCGGGGCACAGCTTGGTTTTATATATTTTAGGGAGACATGAGACATCAATCAACATAGGTAAGAAGTATATTGGTTCAGTCTGGAAAGGCAGGACAACTTGAAGCAAAGGCAGGAGATAGGTGAAAGACCAACAGTTGCATTCGTTTGAGTTTCTGATTAGTCTTTCCAAAAGAGGCAATCAGATATGCATTTATCTCAGTGAGCAGAGAGATAGCTTTGAATAGACTGGGAGGAGATAGCACTGCTGTGCTCGTGGATCTATAGTCTAGTGGAGGAGAATGAGAAATGCAGCCAGGCCTGGCATCTTCAACAACAAGAGGCTGTAAACTCATCTTCTCCCTTTCTAATCCTCACAATGAATGCATCACTGAGGAAGGAGTTTGTCTTCTTCCCTTGCTGCTGCTTTTTAGAAGGTGAGAAGAATCTCTGAAGGGTAGCCTAAAGAGAGGCAGCAAAAAGGTATAACCAACAACCTGGGACCTTCTGCCCTGGGGGCTCATTCCCGTCTTTTCCTGCCCCTGTTCTCAGCTTAAACCCACCGGGAGAAATAAAACTAGAGTAGACTGTATCAGCCCAGGTGTATCTGATATCTCACAGGAATATGAGCTCTTACACTTGAATAACCAGTTACCTGGATTTGTTCAAATTGCGTTCAGTTGCTGCTAGTAATGGAGACCCAGTTATAGTGATAAATAAGGGCTAATTTTCCAACATAATGGAAATCCAGGGAAACAGGCAATCCAGGACTGAAAAAGCAGTGCCACAAAGTCGTGAAGGAGACAGGCTTTTTTCTCCACCATTATTAACTTGAGGCTTTCATCTTTAAGATCAAAAGATGGCTGCTTAGAAGTTCCATCATCAGGCCGGGCGTGGTGGCTCACGCCTGTAATCCCAGCACTTTGGGAGGCCAAGGCGGGTGGATCACAAGGTCAAGAGATCGAGACCATCCTGGTCAACATGGTGAAACCCCGTCTCTACTAAAAATATAAAAGTTAGCTGGGCATGGTGGCACATGCCTGTAGTCCCAGCTGCTCGGGAGGCTGAGGCAGGAGAATCGCTTGAACCCAGGAGGTGGAGGTTGCAGTGAGCCAAGATCGTGCCATTGCACTGCAGCCTGGGCAACAAGAGTGAAACTCCATCTCAAAAAAAAAAAAAAAAAAAAAAGTTCCATCATCATATCTGCTTTCCAGGTAGGAAACAGAAGGAAAGGCAGAAGGGCCCAAACTGCAACTCAGCTGTGCTTTCCCGAAGTTACCTATCAACTTGTAATTGCCTCAACAGGTTTTTCTTGTCTGCTGCCCAGAAGAGCCAATCCACTGAGAAGAGCAGGAGAATTTTCAGCAAATAGTCTGATTGCAGGGCCAGCCACGTAGAAGGATGAGAGATAATTCTCTAATTCACCTCCCCGAGAATGTGGGGGACTCCATGGACTGGTAGGCAGGGAGCAAAGGAATGGAAAATACTGATTGGTTGAGTCAGGGATGAAATCATAGGAAGTTGACACTTTCTTCTTGTGCTGAGTTAGTTCCTGGGTATGAGTTAACAGTCTGGATGGTGCCGGTTTACCCATACCAAATGCAAGGTCTGAAAAATATCTCAAATACCAGTCGTAGGTTTTACAACAGCAGTATTATCCATAGGAGCAATTAGGGAAGTTGTAAATCTTGTGACCATTGGCTACATGACTCCTGAGCAGTAAATAGTTTATAAAAGGCAAGTTATAGGCAGGGCCTGGTGGCTCACACCTGTAATCCCAGCAATATGGGAGGCCGAGGCGGGTGGATCGCCTGACATCAGGAGTTTGAGACCAGCCTGGCCAAAATGGTGAAACCGCGTCTCTACTAAAAATGCAAAAATTAGCTGGGCGTGGTGGTGGGCGCCTGTAATCCCAGCTGCTAGGGAGGCTGAGGTAGGAGAATTGCTTGAATCTGGGAAACAGAAGTTGCAGTGAGCCGAGATCGCGCCACTGCACTCCAGTTTGGGTGACCTTATAAAGTATCAAAAAAGACCTTATAAAGAGAAAGAATTGAGACTCTATCAAAAAAAAAAGATAAATATTGTTAAATAAAATACATTTTATAAGATAAAATTTGTCACCTTAATCATTTTATGAGGACAGTTCAGTGGTAGAAAGTATATGGAAATTGCTGTATAGCCAATCTTTGGAACTTTTTCATCTTGAAAAATTGAAATTCTGTAACTGTTAAACAACAGCTCCTCATTTCCCCTTCTCTGCAGTCCCTAGCAACTGCCATTCAACTCTCTGTTTCTATGAGACCATACTTGACCACTTTAGGTTTCTTATATAAGTGGAATCATTCAGTATTCGTTTTTTTGTGACTGGCTTATTTCACTTAGCATAATGTCCTTAAGTTTCATTCAGAATTTCTCTCCTTTATAAGGTTGAATAATATTTCATTGAATGTATGTACATCTTTTGCTTATCCATCATTGGGCATGTGGGTTGTTTCCATCTTTTTGGCTCTTGTGAATAACACTGCTATAAAAACAAGTGTACAAATATCACTTTGAAACCATGCTTTCAATTCTTTTGAATATATGATCAGAAGTGAAATTGTTAAATCATATGTAATTCCATTTTTAATATTTTATGGAACTGCCATACTATTTTCCATAACAGCATCTTGGCTCTTTTTGAGTGGGAATTTAATCTTTGACTCTTTCTATTGAGAGAGAATCTTACTGGCTCTTTTCTGTTTGAATGAGAATTTTCTGGGATGGAAGTCTTGACTCTTTTTGAGTGAGACTTTAATCCCTGAATCTTTCTATTGAGTAGAATTCTACTAAAACAGTGAGATTTTATACTGTTAGATTGACACACAGTAGAAACTCTAATTTTCCCAAGTGTTGGTGGAAATGTGGAGATACAGGGACCTAGTGCTGCTGGTGAAAGAACAGACAGATTCGTCCATTCTGTTAAGCAATCTGGCAGTTCATAGTCTAAATATGTATATTATATACATTCAAGAAAGGGATTCCTAAGCTTGTTTATTTGCCATTCAATGTTTTTGAAGAATGCTCTCAGCCGTTTTTCTGCCCCGAAAGTGTTCTGAGTAAGGCGAAATAAAGGCAGTTCTGTTGAGTCAATCCTTTAGGAAACTCCCAGGCATATTGCAGCTAGCAAACAGAATTCTTTGGGAAGAAGGGCCACTCTACTCCCCCCCAGAACCAGATACCCTCAGCAGGAATGTAGATTGCCATCTAGAAGATCTGCTACTATTCTGGGAATGGGAGTGCAGCAAGGCTAAGTTAATGCCACAAAACTCTTCTACTGGTTTAAGTCATTTTCTTGATTCAGTGTTCACTTGGTTGCTGTAAACCTTTGACTATTTTCCAGATTCCGAAGAAGTGGATTCTGACAGTTTTTGTTCATTTTTTTGGTATTTCTGTGAAGGGTAATGAGCCTTGGGAACTTCCTGCTCCACATTTGACTGAGGTCTGGCCTTGTCAATAATTTTTAAAAATGAAACCAGATCCTCAAAAATGTCTTACAATAAAAATATTCAATATTCAGTGCATCAATGTAGTGAAGAAAAACATTCACTGGCTACTCCTGGCTTTGTATTAAGATGATAAGGAGCTAATAATTTCTCTGTACCAGACGTGTTCCAAACACTATGCTAGGAATTTTACATTGATTTCATTGATCTTTTTTTTTTTTTTTTTTTGAGACAGAATCTTGCTCTGTTGCCCAGGTTGGAGTGCAGTGGCGTGATCTCAACTCACTGCAACCTCCGCCTCCCAGGTTCAAGCAAATCTCCTGCCTCACACTCCTGAGTAGCTGGGATTATAGGCGCATGGCTCCATGCCTGGCTAATTTTTGTATTTGTAGCAGAGACAGGATTTCACCATGTTTGACGGGATTTCACCAGGCTGTTCTCAAACTCCTGACCTCGTGATCTGCCTGACTCAGCGTCCCAAAGGGCTGGGATTACAGACGTGAGCCACTATGCCTGGTGACTTCACTGATCTTAAGAAGAACTCTTGATTGTGATTCAAACTTTATTTTAAAGACTTAAGACATTTACTTCTGGCAAACACCATATGCCATATACAGTTGTTTTCACAATGGCTTAGCATTTTTAAAGTTGTGTTCTTAAACTCTGAAGGTAGAAATCTTATCTTAGTTACAGCTTTCCATTCACTCAACAAATATTTCTTGAGGGAAGGAAGCAGCTATCTAGGAGAAGATGTATGGTGGTAGGTACATGATAGCACTCACTTCAAGATTTATTGAGTCTCCTCTGTGGGATTAAGTTGCCTAATGTATACACCCTGGTCCCTCAGTTTGTTTAAATTCTTGCCTTGATGAGTTTCTCCATACCTTTGCTCCTCTGTGATCAAGAACAAGAATCCATGTAACTAAAACAAATGTTTCAGTTTGTGTGTATGTACAGACACACACACACACAGACACACACCAGTTGCCAGGAATATAACTATGAATAACACAAGGGCCTTTCCACTGAAGAACTTGTAGTGTAGCAAGGAGACAGACAATGTTACAGTTAAATAGAATATTTTTTTATCACATAGGAAATGTACTGAGTGCTATGACAAACCTAAAGTACTTTCTTTCTAAGCAAATGACAAATCTGAAAGGAAGGTGCCAATCAATAAGATGTTTAGAAAATATATTAAGGGAAGAGACGGCCTCAAACTTTATCAGATCTTTCCCTCCCTCCCTCCCTGCCTTCCTTCCTTTTTTGTGGGGGCGGGGTGGGGCGGACAGGGCCTCATTTTGTTGCTCAGACTGGAGTGCAGTGATGTGATCATGGCTCATTGTTTTACCGGTAAAAGGTGTCCAAGTTATTGGCATCTTGAACAAAGAACTGGACAAAACACACAAACGAAACCAGGAAAGCAAAAGCAGGGATTTATTGAGAATGAAAGCACACTCCGGAAGTAGGCCGGTAGAGGCTAACGAGCCCCGCTTGCAGAATTTTCTTGGGTTTCAATACTATAGAAATTTCCCATTGGTTATTCGGCAAATATTGTTGTAAATGAAGAGAATGAAGTGAAGTCACCACAGTCATTTACTCAGAATGTGCCCTATTGTAAATGGAGGGGATGTTATTTGGTGTGTGTGATTTCTGTGAACAGAGAGGATGAAAGGAAAGTTACAAAGTGTAAATGGAGAGGCTGTTACTTGGAGTATGTGGCCTATGTAAATGAAGAGGATGCAGGTGAAGTTACAAAGTGTAAACGGAATGAATGGAGAGCATGAAGCCACAGCGCCATTCACATTCCTATCATTGCCGAAGTGCTTTCATCTGATTTAGTTCTATGAAGTCAGCATGGATCAGCTCCATGTTCCCGGCCTCCAGGCCCTATTCTCCTGCCTCAATTGCAGCCTTGACTTGCTGGGCTCAAGCAGTCCTCCTACCTCAGCCTCCCGAGTAGCTGGGACTACAGGCATGTGCCACTAGGCCCAGCTAAGTTTTTGTAGAGATGCGGTTTTGCCATGTTGCCCATGCTGGTCTCAAACTACTGGGCTCAAGCTATGTCCACCTCAGCCTCCCAAAGAATTGGGATTACCGCCGTGAGTCACAGTGCCCAGCCTTTTTCAGATTTTTCATGGGACAACTTTCACTCCTGAAATACAGCTGAAGTAGAAGCACAAGTTCCAGAGTCGAAAAACCTGACTTGGAATCCGGACACACTTGCTAGCTAGAGGCCCTTTGGTTTGAGGCCTAGTTTCCTCATCTGTAAAATAGAAATCGTATTAACAAGTGTGAATGCTTAATTCACAGGATTTTTGTGATTGCATTAAATGAGATAGTAAACACATTTAGTATAGAACTTCCCACACAATTACTCCATAAATGATAACCATTATCTCTCTTTAGACTTAAAGGAGGAATTATAGGACAAAACAGAGTCTGGATGCTGCTTTGTGTGGACCACCCCTCTCCTAATTTTTCCAGTTAGGAAATACTGAGCTAAACCAACATGATTTCCTATTTCTATGACTGACCTCCTGGGATATGTCTTATGACTCTAAAGCATATGTTGAGTTGTCCAGTCGAATAGCTGGACATAGATGTGTTTACTGCAATGAAACAGGGCCAGTCAGGAAGGATGAGAGTATAAAACTATTATTTGTGCCCATTTGGTGCAAGTGAGGAAAGAGACCCAAACATCTATGATCACCCCCTCCTTGATTTCCACACTGCATTTCAATAGAAGAAAAGGCTGGCTGACTGGCTCCTCCTAAATTGCCTTCCTATAGATAGCAGGCATAGTATGGGGGAATCTCTCCAGAAGGCATTGTTTTTACTTAAACAAGATCAAACCCCCACCCCACTCCTAGTCCATTGACCAATACCCTTTCACATGTAATTTCTAAAACCATAAACCCAAGACCTTTTCACATGTAATTTCTAAAACTGTAAACCCAAGACCCATTCACGTGTAATATCTAGAGTTGTAAGCCTATGTAAAGGCAGAGCTTCTCTTTGTTAAACAAGCTTGGCAGTTAGACAAAACCTGTCACCTCGCTCCTGGCTGTAATAAACCACCTCTTCCTTCCCAGTTCGGTGTCCAAGAGGTCTGTTTCTCATGGCCGTTCCTGCTTCACAAGAACAGTAGATTGAGAAGTGGCATGAAAAGGTGGCCAGAGGAGAATAGATTAAACTGAGGCCATAGGAAGAAGTCTAGACAGGAAGGCAGCACTTGATCCAAGAGCAGATTAACAAGCAGCAAATGGCATTGATGTTAAGAGTCGATAGCTGACTTCAAGAAGATCTGACTAGAGTAACTGGTCGTACAACCATCAGGGCAGACAAAGCTCCTAGATTCAGGGGCTCTAGGAACTGGCAATATTCTGAGATCCAAGCAGGTGGCCATGACATGGAGTTGGGGCTCAGTCTGAGGAGGGGTCGGGGGAATTAATAAGAAGGATCCTAGAGGATTAGAGTACCAGACAGGTTACAAGCAAGGGTTTCAAATACACAAAGCAGTAATTTAACTACTGCAACTGACGCTAGCCAAAGGATTTCTTTATCTAGGCACTATTGAAACTTTGGATTGGATAATTAATTGGAGGTGGAGGGAAGGAAGGCTGCCCTGTGCGTGATAGTAAGATGCTTAGCATTAGCACTACCCACTAGATGCCATTAGTGTCTACGTCCCAGACTGTGACAATCAAAAAAGCCTCCAGACATTGCCAAATGTCCTAATGCAGGGACAGTGGGCAGCTGAGAACCACTAGACTAGAGTATGCTTGATGAGCACTGCTCCAACCATGGAGGCTGGGGCAAGAGAGTCTCAGGAGTGAGTTCATCTACAAAAGGCTAGTGACTGGGCTTCATGTCAATGACTGAAGGTGACCCAGTGAGACCAACATAGTGAACATTTTCCCCAGATCCCTGCCCCTTTCATCATTTCTCTGTGTACTCTACCCTGGTCTTCTCTGCACCCCTTCTTTCAGTGTGCTTTTCCTCCAAAGAATTGCCCTTAGCTTCTCTAGTTTCTTTGCCTGAGGGAGCCCTGATTTGTGTGGCATAGCTCCCTTGGTTAGATGATTCCCTAAAATTCCACTGCCTTCCCTAATTGGTCTCCTCTTTCCTGCTTTGCCCACTCTCTTACAGGTATCTCCTGGGAACATGAACATGTCCATTATAATTCAAGTGTACACAAATCTCTCCTTAGGATCTGCTTCCATGGAACCCCTTAACATAGCCAGTAATGCTGGAATCAAGGACAGAGTCAGATGTAAGAAACAAGCCCAGAAGAGCAGTTCAGAGTGAAGACTGTGAAGAAGCCTGGTCTTGACAATGTGCTTCCCATCATGAGACACGGCAACACTGTGCATTCCATCATGAGGCAGGGTAATGAGAGAGGTGATTTAAAGAAGTTGAGGAAATCTAGACAGTGTGGTCTTGGTCTCAGGAACAAGGGTGAAAGCAAGCTAAGAGAATAAAGCACAAGGTCTTAAGATGGTATAAAAATAACAGAACTATTGGAAGAAAGACCTCTTTTTTTTTTTGGACACGGAGTCTCGCTCTGTTACCAGGCTGGAGTGCAGTGGTGCCATCTTGGCTCACTGCAACCTCCGCCTCCCAGGTTCCAGCAATTCTCCTGCCTCAGCCTCCCAAGTAGCTGGGACTACAGGTACATGCCACCATGCCCAGCTAATTTTTGTACTTTTAGTAGAGATGGGGTTTCACCATGTTGGCCAGAATGGTCTCAATCTTCTGACCTTGTGATCCGCTCGCCTCAACCTCCCAAAGTGCTGGGATTATAGGCATGAGCCACCATGCCCGGCCAAAAAATCTCTTTCTAATAAATATCATTTGTTGTTAATATTAAATATCTCCAGAGAATTCATCACAGCCACGGAATGAAAGAAAATCCTCTGGACTCTGAAAATGCTACTGTGGATTATTTCCATCTCCATCTCTGTGAAACAGAAAGCATCCTGCCCCTTCCTCCCTTTGCTGGTTAAAACATTCTGTGAGCTGTTAGGAATGGAGGACATTCATCAGGGGGTGACTGTTGCTTCTATTTTTCTTTTCTTTTTCTTCTTTTCTCTTTTTATTTGCAGGCCATAGTGGCAGAGCTTCTGCCCTTTTTTTTTTTTTTTTGAGATGGAGTCTCGCTCTGTCACCCAGGCTGGAGTGCAGTGGTGCGATCTCGTCTCACTGCAACCTCCACCTCCCGGGTTCAAGTGATTCTTCTGCCTCAGGCTTGCGCCACCATGCCCAGCTAATTTTTGTATTTTTAGTAGAGACAAGATTTCACCATATTGGCCAGGCTGGTCTCTAACTCCTGACCTTGTGATCCGCCTGCCTCAGCCTCCCAAAGTGTTCAGATTACAGAGTGAGCCACCGTACCCGGCCTTCTTTTTTCTTTTTCTTTTTTTAGTTGGAATCTCACTCTATTGCCCAGGCTAGGAGTGCAGTGGCGCAATCTTGGCTCACTGCAACCTCCACCTCCCAGGTTCAAGCAATTCTCCTGCCTCTGCCTCCAGAGTAGCTGGGATTACAGGCACACCATCACCATACCCTGCTAATTTTTTTGTATTTTTAGTAGAGATGGGGTTTTGCTGTGTTGGTCAGGCTGGTCTCAAACTCCTGACCTCAGGTGATCTGCCCGCCTCAGCCTCCCAAAGTGCTGGAAGTACAGGCACAAGCCATCATGCCCGGCCAACTTCTGCTTTTTCATAGAACTATTTGTGCACCATTTGTAATCCAGTAGTTGACTGATACAATCATTTTGGGAAGGACCAGCTACGAGAAGTTTTGTAGTAAAGACAGTCATCTTGTTAAACACCTGTTCCTTTAGTACTACTTCAGTGTTACTGCCATTCCATACAATGTGGACCAAACCCTGTTGTACCACATATAAAAGTCTTTTTTATGTTTTAAAGCAGTAACAATAGTGACAGAAAATAAAATATTTAAAAAACAATTTTTGAGAGCAACCATAAGAAATGTATAAGCAACTTAGTCTCACATCTAGGAGACACAATATTTGAAATAATAAATTATAGAATCTTTACTCATAATTTGTCTTTTGTAATCATTTCTTTATTGCATGAAGAAATCATCTGCATTCTTCAGTCAGTATGTAATCTGGACCACTGCAAGTTACAATTTTTATTTCTGAAAATTAAAGCTTTGATAACACGTTTTAAGAAATACATAGACAGGAAGTACCAATTGGCATTCAAGACAAATCATTCCTGTACTAAGTAAAATCGTTTGAGAGAGAAAACTAAGGAAATGAATTAATTTCAGAAAAATTAATTCAGAGTTACTCAATGATGACAAAGGAAAAAATGAGAGTGAGATAAACTAAAAATAAACAAAATTAAATCAATAGCTATTAATTATGAGTTTAACACTGTTTTACTCTCTAAACATAAAAACTTTTACATTATAAATATTTAAAATATGACTAGTGTGTAAAAAAGCATTTACAAACATATTTGCAAATGGCATTTCTCATTAATTCATTAAACAAACAGATCTCTGATGCATTGTCTTCAGCATAGATGCCTATGTTTTGTGAGCTCATCACCCTGATCACATGAACCACTTACTCTGACTATAACTGTTTGGGCAGGAGTATACCCTGTGCTGTGGGCAGCTAAGCTATATTCTTTTCAGAGACTTAGAATGTGGTCCAGCAAAAATGCTGAACTACTTAATTTCTGTCTCAGAGATTTGAATGAGACTCATAAAGAGAAAGTATGTTGTTGGTAGGGTACAGAGATAAAAGCTTGGCCAGGCGTGGTGGCTCACACCTGCAATCCTAGCACTTTGGGAAGCTGAGGTGGGTGGATCAACTGAGGTCGGGGGTTTGAGACCATCCTGGCCAACATGGCGAAATCCCTCTCTACTAAAAATACAAAAATTAGCCGGACATGGTGGTGCATGCCTGTAATCCCAGCTACCCGGGAGGCTGAGGAGGGAGAATCGCTTGAACCCGGGAGGTGGAGGATGCAGTGAGCCAAGTTCGTGCCACTGCACTCAGGTCTGCGCTACGGGAGCAAGACTCCATCTTGAAAAAAAAAAGGAAGCAGCTAAATAGACACAGAGAAAGAAGAAAGAAGAAAAGGAGTAGAGGCCATGAGGTAGTAAAAGACGAGTAGGCTGAAGTCATGTGGAAGAAGAAGCTATAAGAAGGCAGAATCCAGATATATAAAATTGGACATGAGATGATTAGTTAATAGAAGCAGAAGAAATACAGAAAAAACACAGAGATGTATCTTTGTAAAGGTTAAGCAAGGGAGGGAGAAGGAAATAAAATACTTTTGCTACTGATATTAATCAAGCAGTTATGGATTCCAAAGGACTTTCCAGTTCCCAAACTACCTTCCAGCTCCATGAAACCTATTTTTTCCTATACTCCCATAGGGCCTAGCCTTGTGGTTAGAATTCTTAGTTTTACATGAATTATTCCCTTTAGCCCCTACTGCTTTAGGTACCTGAAAGAATCTAGCTAATATACCAGGTACAGGAGTTTGGACTTTATTCAGAAAAACACAGAGAATCATTTAAGGGCTTTATGTTTGTATTTCAGAAAGAGAACTCTGGAACCGGTGCAGAAAATAAACTGGAGATGGACTTGAGGCAGACCTCCACTCTCACTGACTTGGTTCAGGCATTATTATCTCTTACCTGGTTTAAATGCCTGAACCAAGTTAGTGAGAGTGAGGAGAAGTGGGATGAATTAGAAAGTCATGAAGGAGGATGAATCAACAGAACTTGATTCAGCATAGATGTAATGGATGAGAGAGAAGGAAGAGGTAAGTGTGACTCTTAGTTTCTTGGTTTGGGCAACCAGATGGATGGGGATGCTTTTCATTGAGAAAGGTAATGTATGAAGAGGATCAACTCCTTTTTGGGAGGAATATGAGGTGCCAATGAGACTTACAGGTAAAGATGTCCAATAACCAGTTGAATATTCACATCTGGATCTCAGACAAGAGCTCTGTAATTATAAGTGTGTATAAAGGCTTGACGTCATAGCTTTCAGAGATATCAAGACTACGGTTTCTTGTTTTATTCTCACCGTGCTAAATTCAGGAATACACTAAACTAGACTGTGTTAGCCTAGGAAAGCTTAGAATAAATAATTTGTTCATATCTGAATATCCTCTATACTGTATCCTAGCTATCATATTGGGTACTGCATTACTCTGTGATTGATGGGCTACCATGCCTAGATGAAGTGATCTCTAGAGAATGGGCTATGTATAGGACTAGTCCAGCTTTAGGTATATAAGACTAGGACTGGAAGAGAAAGTTAAGTTTCCAGAAGGTCTAATGTTGTGCATTCCAGAAGGTCTGAGTATTTGGAAGGTTTAGAAACTTGTACTTTCATCTCTTAGCTGATATTGCAAGTAATTCCTTTATGTATCCTTTAGATAACTAAACCCAAGTGGTGTCTGTGTGGTGGTATTTCTGTTCATCTGTACCTTCTATTGATATGTATCAACATGGAGGTTATACAGTGTGGTATCAATAGATTGGCAGTAATTTAAGCCATTGGTGTGCATAGGATCACTAAAGAGAATAAATGAAGAAAACAAGCGAGTGCGGTGGGGAAGACAGCAGAGAATACAATTCTGGGAAACACTAATAACTAAGGAGTAGGTGAAAGAAAAGATTAAGAGGAGAATAAGTAAATGTGATAAAATTAGAGGATCTGAACAAGTAGAAAGGTAGATTGAATGACATTTGTATTTCATCATTAAACTAAGACAGCTATTTAAAATGACATTAGACAAATTTTTTTATTACACATAAATATATACTCATTGTTAAATAGACATATTTTTGAAAAGATTCACAACAAGGGCTCAAAAAAAGACATGGATTTCCTAATTTTCAACTAGAAGGTTAAATACCAGGACAAAACTCGCTGATAATTCTATTAGAAGTTAATAAAAGAAGGCATTAGTCATGACTACAAATTTAAGAGTTCTCTTTTCTACCACCTATTTAAAACATTTACTCAAAACTAATGTGTGCCAGGCATGGTTTACCTACAATATTTCATTTAAGCTCACAACTATCCCATGAAGCAGGCACTGTTGTTTTCTTTTAAAGCTATGGAGAGGTTAAGTAGTAAAGATTAGTGGAGATTAGAGAGGTTAAACAATGTACTAGAGTCACTCAGGTAGTAACCAACAGAGCTCAGATTCAAACCAGAGCTTTCCAACTTCAGAGTCTGAGGCTTAACTACCATGTTATAATGCTCTGAAAGCATTATTTATGGTAATAAAAGGCTAAATTTATCAGGCATTTATTAATGTAATTTTCAGTGAAGACAGATTTTATAGCCACAGAGTTTTATACCCACACCTGAATTTATAGGTGTGCTACAATTTTTAAAGTATTTCTTGAGATACTTGAGAACAAAAATATGTATGTGAATGTTTGTTTTTGCTACTAAACAAGAAATTATTCAGTGCTTTGAAATGCTAACTCCTAACTTAAGCTGATTTCTTAACTTGTAGACTAAAAAATTATTTTTACCTTTAGTAACTTGCTTGGCTTTGGCATAAAGCCATGCACTGTTGCTGGGGCAGTATAATCTCTCTTGGCATGTGTACATAAAAGGTTATTGTGAATTTATTTTACAGAAATGTACAGAATACTAGATATAGGTACTTGCTACACCTTAATTTTTTTTTTTTTTTTTGAAACGAGTCTCACTTCATTGCCCAGGTTGGAGTGCAGTGGTGTGACCTAGGCTCACTGCAATGCCTGCCTCCAGGGTTCAAGCAATTCACCTGTCTCAGCCTCCCAAGTAGCTGGGACTACCACAAAGCTCAGCTAATTTTTGTATTTTTAGTAGAGATAGGATTTCACCATTTTGGTCAGGCTGGTCTCAAACTTCTGACCTCAGGTGATCCACCGGCCTCAGCCTCCCAAAGTGCTGGGATTACAGGTGTGAGCCGCCCGGCCACTACATCTTAATTTTAAGATTTGTCTTTTCAAATCATTGTTGAGTATAATTTTTAATCAATGAATTCCAATTGCATGTCCTTAACTCCGAATAGAGATGTAAAACATTCTAAAGATGATTTTGAGTTAGTCATGCCAAAGTTACCAATAATAAAAAATCCAAAAGAAAAGTTGGCTACATAGTAAAAGACAGAGAATTTGATTCTAGATCACTGGCCCAATTATTAAAGCATAATTTTTGGCCAGGTGTGGTGGCTCATGCCTGTAATCCCAGCACTTTGGGAGGTCAAGGCGGGTGGATCACTTGAGGTTAGGAGTTCCAGATCAGCCTGGCCAACATGGTGAAACCCCATTTCTACTAAAAATACAAAAAAAAAAAAAAGTACCTCATTTTTACAAGCTCCCTGGGACCTCGAGAATAATGTCTGCCATATATACCGTTTGATTTTTTTTTTTTTTTTTGCTAAATTCATAGGTTTTCATAAATAAAGCTTATACCATAGGCGCTGTCAAGTTTCCCCAGAAGCTGGGTAATAGGCACAAATGATCAAAATTACTGTCCTGGGCGCTCCCTACTATTACCTCATCTGCCCCCTTTATCCATCCTTGCTTTGCTTCTTATCAGAAAGAAAAAAATAAAATTATTTAGTTTACAAAGTATCTCTGTTACAGCCAAACAGGGCTGCCCGTTGACAATCTCATGGCTCACTGTCTTCCATCCTGTAAAGGTGTCATAAGCTCAGCTGTCTGAAGGTGTTGGTTTCTTTATCTCTACCGTTTCTGGTTTTTCCTCCATCATTTTCTGCTTTCTGACCAGTAGCTGCGAAATGTCTTGGGTGCAAAAGTAGACCAACCTGGATCTTGGAGAAATACAGATGAAGATTTTTCTGTTTGGCTTTGCCTCACATTTATTTAGCACTTCAGACCTAATGAAGGCTTTTATGTATCTGTGCCTTATTTGTGCCTCAAAACGCTCTGGTTTTATAATAATAGGGTATTCATTCAACAAGTATGTTCTTATTACCTACTATATGCCAGACGCTGTTCTAGGGGCTGGAGATACAACAGGAAACAAATTAAGATTTAAAAGGAAGAAGAAGCGGCCGCCCAACTCTTCCGAAACTCCCCTTTTTTAGCTGGGAGTATCTGCCAGTAAAAAGGCCGGGACAGATCTCACAGCGCCTGGTAGGTGATTGGAGGTATTTTGGCTTTTACTTTGATATGGGAAGCCAGCGGAAGGCGTGGAGCAGAGGGCAGTCTCATTTTACGGATTAGAAAAATAAGATGCTACCCCACAGTAAGTGCACCACTTGCGCTTAAAGAAAAAAAAATATTAACAGGAGGTAGCCACTGATTTGGGACCACTAGTCCAGAAATTCGAAATGAAGCAGGAGGAGATACGTTAAGATTAATCCACAAGGGAAGAAAATTATTTACACCGAAATACAATTTAACACAAACATACGGAAAGACATATGCCAAGGAGTACTCGGGGGCTGTGTTCAGGCACTTGTTAATGAAAACGAAGCTAATCCTGACGTCGCAAACACGGTCTTTAGCCTACTTTATGCCGGGGGTGGGGCTGGGGGGGGGTTGGGAAATCGCTGCCCACCCGGAACCCTGCCTGCCCCGAGCATGGCCACGCCCCCGACACGCCCCGCCGACGGCCTGCCGTCGGGGTTGGCCGCGGCGGTGGCGGAGGCCACGGTGCCCGGAAGTGCGGCTGACGTGTCCCGGCAGCGCTCGGAATTGTGGGCGACTCGGCTAATGGCGTCGGCGAGTTTTAGGGGCCTAGGGAGCTGGCGCTGAAGCTTCTTGCCAGGTTGGCTGGTGACACCTGGTGTGGCTGGGCCCGTGGCAGCGGAGGGACCTGCCCGCCTTGTAGGCTCCTCGGCCAGAGTCGGCGGAGCCTAGCGGGGCGGCGCGACTGCGGGGGCGCCTCCGAGAGAAGCCGGAGGTGTTGCGGGGAGGCTGCTGGGGGACGCTCGAGCGAGCTCCGGGTTCGCAGCCCAGGGCCCGGCGGAGCCCCTGCAGGGACCAAGAAGCGGGCTGCGGAAGGGCCGGAGACGCCGGGAGGG
Source organism: Ateles fusciceps (assembly GCA_036589455.1). NCBI lineage: Eukaryota > Metazoa > Chordata > Mammalia > Primates > Atelidae > Ateles > Ateles fusciceps. Next base: position 3,681,826 of record JAZHEH010001063.1, read on the forward strand.
AGCTGCCGGTATCCCCAAGGAGCTGACAGTGCCGGAGCTTGTTTGTACCTCTCGGAAATTGGTTGGGATCTTGGAGGATCATGTCCGGCACTAATAGGCCCGAGGCGGTGAAGAAGCTGCTGGAGAATATGCAGAGCGACTTGCGCGCCTTGTCACTGGAGTGCAAGAAGAAATTCCCACCTGTCAAGGAGGTAAGCTTCAGGCGACGTCAGGTGAAGGCACTGTGAGCATGCCTGGTCCTGTTAGATACAGTGCTTCACCCCAGTTTCCAGTCCTGTGTAATTTTCATTCGGTTCTCCCCTTTCCAGATTTGTGAGTCGGTGGGTTGTTCCACAAGGGCTTTTTATAGTTTCCACTGGAGAGGGCTGGGGCACTTTGATTTTCTCCTGTCTCCTGTCCTCCTAGTTTAGGAGTGAAGTTCGTGGAGAGAGCTCAGTCAGTTAATCCAGCTAGGTGTACTGTACACTATCCTTTTCTGGCCTTTTTCTTATTCGAAACTGGCCAAGCCAAAATTGAAAAACTTACGTCTGTTTGTTGCTCCCCCAAAAGGAATATTTACCTACTGTGTTGAAACCTGTACTCCTCACGTTTACGGCATATCACTGCATTGGAAACACTTTTCCTTCTGGCATATATCAGTGGAAACACTTAGCTCGGTGTAAATGCTTTGACGTGTTAATAAACTATTCAGAGCTGCCTAATTTATTAGGAATATTAAAGATCCACAGAATCATGTTAACCCTTGTTATGAGCAGTGCTGTAGTGGGAAGTTGGGCTTGCAGTCAGAGCACATACAACTGAATTTAAGTTCTAGCAATAAATTTTAACCTCTGAGCTTCAGGGTTTTTTATTTGTTTTCAGCTGTAAAATAGGGTTAAAGGGTGGTTTCGTATTATGTATGGGAAAGATGTAAGAGGAAAAGGGTATTATTAAAGAGACGTCAGTTAATAATACATGGAAATTAAATTCTTCAAATAGTTCTTGAGTTGAAATGCTTAACATTTGGTTACTGTTTGTTTTGTCTCTTAAAATGCCATTTTAATCTCTAAAAAGAAAAACAACAAAAAACAGGGCTGGCGCGGTGGCTCACAGCTGTAATCTCCGCACTTTGGGAGGCTGAGGCGGGCAGATCATGAGGTCAGGAGTTTGAGAACAGCTTGGCCAATGCAGTGAAACCCCATCTCTACCAAAAATACAAAAATGAGCTGGGCATGGTGGCGGGCTCCTGTAATCTCAGCAATTCAGGAGGCTGAGGCAGGAGAATCACCTGAACGCGGGAGGCGGAGGTTGCAGTGAGCCGACATCGTGCTACTGCACTCCAGCCTGGGCAAAAGAGTGAGACTCCGTCACAAAAAAAAAAAAAAAAAAAAAAAAACTACAAAAATAAATAAATAAATAAATAACCTCTGCTCAGGTTTTTTCTCATTTTTGAAATAGGTCTGCGATATTATTCTAAAGGTAATTATTTTTATTTCTATTAAATGTAGTTTGTTTTTCCTGCAATTTCGTTTACTATTTGCCTTAAAAATTCACGAAGGGTTTTCAGATTTGCATACTTATTTAAATGTTGTACCTTTATTATTATGAAGATTATGTAATTAGAACTTGACCAATAAATTTTGGATTTTAGGCTTGTGAGGAATATTAACTTTTCTGTGAGTGCATTGGTTTTGTCAGTCTTCAACAAACTCCATCTTGTATTTCTTTAATAAATTAAGTAGATATTACCCAATGATGGAAACCAGATGTGCCACTTTTGGAAAGATGGCTATTATGAAATGTTTTATTTCACATAGTCAATAGTTTGTTTTGATAATTGATTTTCATTATTTTTTATGTCCTCTGTTGAAAGTTATAACAAGTAAATCTAAAGAATTAGGCTGTTTTAGAGAACTTTAAAGAATTAGGTTTTAATTGTAAGAGAAATGCTCTCATTTAGAAAATATCAAACACTTTTGTAATTTCAACAATAATTTATAAAACTGACTTCACAGTTCTAATCATTCAAACAAAACTGTGGTTCCTCTACAGGCTGTTGTGGGCTAGCTTGGGAATTTAATTGCCATTTATTACATTTTTTTTTTTTTTTTGGACATAGGGTCTCACTATGTGGCCCAGGCTAGAGTGCAGTGGTGTGATCTACAACCTTGAACTCCCTGGCTCAGGTGATTCTCCCACCTCAGCCTCCCGAGTTTTGGGGACAGGTGCATACCACCATGATAGGCTAATTTTACATGCACACATGCGCACACACACACACAATTTTTTTTTTTTTTTTTTGATAGAGTCGGAGTTTCCGGCAGGCTGATCTCCTGAATTGGGCTCAAGCGATCCACCCAGCTCTGCCTCCCAAACTGCTGGGATTACAGGCGTGAACCAGTATGCCCTTTTGAAAGCTGTTGGAGGCTCCCTTGAGCCCAGGCAGTTGAGGCTGCAGTGAGCAGTGATCATGCCACTGTACTCCAGCCTGGGAGACAGATGGAGACCCTGTCTCAAACTAACAAACAAGCTTACAAGTTTTTACTTGAACACTGGCTAGAGAGATATTTTGTAATTGCACCTAGTCTTTGAAATAATAGCAAAAGTAATTCTTGTGATTATCTCTAATAAATAATTTTGTATATGGTACATGTCTGTAAGAATTTGTTAAATGAAAGCTTTTTGATTTCTTAGTCAATGACGGACACTACTTTAGGAATTGAAAAATGATCTTGACTTTGTCATGGGTTTAAAACAAAGAGCCATTAGCCTAATTATGATGATGTTTTAGGACAAAACTTTGATTTTCAAGAAATATTTTGGCTGAATTAAATTTTCCCTATTAAATTAATAGGAGTGCCAAATTTTGGCTTTTGTTCTTCAAGAAACTACTGGTAAGATTTTGGTTTTATTTTTCTCTTTGGGTGCTAAATCAACTTTAAGATGAAGTCTAAGAAACTGTTTCATCTATGGACTGGTTTGCTAGTTAATACTCTCCCAGTGTCTTCACAGGCTTTATATGGAAAATACTCATTCTGAACTATTTAAAGGCTACTTAATGTTACATAGTTCTAATTGTGTATGTGCTTTGGAACGTATGTCTCCTTCCCCAGTCCTTTTAAAATAAGGTAGCATGAAGTGAGACATTTTATATTTAGTCTTTATTTCAAATTTTTAATCATTTCCACCTTTTATGGCCATAGTGCTTGGCTATTATTTTATTTATTTATGTATGTATTTTTTGAGACAGGATCTCACTCTTTCACCTAGGCTGGAAGTGCAGTGGCAGGATCTTGGCTCGCTGCAGCTTTGACCTCCTAGACTCAAGTGATTCTCTCACCTCAGCCTCCTGAGTGGCTGGGACTACAGGTGCATGCCACTATACACTGCTGATTTTTGTATTTTTTTGTAGAGACAGGGTCTCACCATGTTGCCTAGACTGGTCTCCAACTCCTGGGATCAAGCAGTCTGTCCACCTTGGCCTCCCAGAGTGCTAGGATTATAGGTGTATCCCCAGGCTAGCCATGTAATTCTTCTTTAAAATTAATAATAAGTTGGATTTAAAGATTTCAAATCTGTTAGAAAAGCGAATAAAAGAGTATTGATAAAGGATAGTGCCTTATTTACTGGTATTTACTTACTGTCTTTCAATTTCTACTTAGGTCTTTTACCATACTATTTTCATTTATTACTCTATCCTTTGTATATTAAATTGTGGTGGTGGTGGCTATGATTTTATTCTGTCATTTTATAATAAAAGTAGTGATTACATTATTGCTGATATTATCAGCAATAAACCTCTTCCTCTTTTTTTCTATTTTTCTTAGTCCTTATATGTAAATCTTCATATTTTAGCAGCATAACTTTTTTTTTGAGTACAACTGTATGAGCTAATTTGTTCGGGAATATTTGTATGAAATTTTTTTCCTTTGCCTTAAAAATTAGTTTGAAGCCTTCTATAATCAGTTCTATGTAATTGATATTCAGTGGCCTTCAGAGGAAGCCTTATAAGAACTTTTTGATTATTTCCTATTTGCAGGCACAGATGAGGGAGATCTAACTGACACTGGAAATTGGAGGAGGGGTGTCATTCCTAGCAGAGGAAATAGCACATGTTGTTCGTATTCCATGTAAAATAATTTTTTTTTTTTTTGAGACAAAGTTTTACTCTTGTCGCCCAGGCTGGAGTACAGTGGCGTGGTCTCTGCTCACTGCATCCTCCGCCTTCCGGGTTGAAGTGATTCTTCTGCTTCAGCCTCCCAAGCACTGGAATTACAGGCGCTCACCACCACGCCCAGCTAATTTTTGTATTATTTAGTAGAGATAGGGTTTCACCATTTTGGCCAGGCTGGCCTTGAACTCCTTACCTCAGGTGATCCACTCGCCTAGGGCTTCCAAAGTGCTGAGGTTACAGGCGTGAGGCACTGCACCCAGCTCGTAAAATAAATTTTATACTGAAGATGATTGGAGCCATTAGAGCTTTTTTTTTTTTTCTTTTTTGAGACAGAGTCTTGCTCTGTCACCAGGCCAGAGTGCAGTGGCCTGATCTCGGCTCACTGCAACCTCTGCCTCCTGGGTTCAAGTGATTCTCCCGCCTGAGCCTCCCGAGTAGCTGGGACTACAGGCATGTGCCATCACGCCCAGCTAATTTTCTTATTTTTAGTAGAGACGGGGTTTCACCATGTTGGCCCCGATGGTCTCCATCTCCTGACCTCGTGATCCGCCCACCTCAGCCTCCCAAAGTGCTGGGATTACAGGTATGAGCCACCAGGCCCTGCCAGAGCTTTTTAAAAGAGAGTAATATGATCAAATTGATATTTAGTAGCATTGCCTTGACCATTGGTAGGAAGAATTAGAGGGTATTGAGATTGAAGCAAAGAGAGCAAAGTTTAAAAAACGTTGATTCTCTGTATTGAAGCAGTAGTGGACATAGACAGAAGATTGCTTGCATTGTGTTAGACAGTAGTGAAAGACAGAGTATAGATTGAAAAGGTAAAAATTACCAAGGTACGGTAACCTTTTGTATAATGGAGAGAGAGAAATGTGTGATGCCTCCCAGGTTTCTGACCTGGGAAACTAGGTGGATCACTAAGAGAAGAAATAAAAGACAAGGAAATGTTTTGGGGGGAAAATGAGCAGTCATTTTATATATCTATATAATAGAGAGAGAGAGAGAGAGACAGACAGACAGACACAGACACAGGGAGTCTTGCTCTGTCACCCAGGCTGGAGTGCCGTGGCATGATCTCAGCTCACTGCAACCTCTGCCTCCCGGGTTCAAGTGATTCTCCTGCCTTAGCCTTCTGAGTAGCTGGGATCACAGGTGCATGCCACCATGCCTGGCTAATTTTTATATTAGTAGAGATGGGGTTTCACCACGTTGGCCAGCCTAGTCTCGAACTCCTGACCTCGGGTGATCCGCCCGCCTCGGCCTCCCAACGTGCTGAGATTACAGGTGTGAGCCACTGTGCCCAGCCAAGTAGTCATTATATTAAGTTTAAGATTTATGTGTGACATCCAAGTGGAACTGACCAGTAGGTGTTTGGAAATTATGGTTTGGCACCTAAGTGGGAGATCTGGAATTTCAAATTTAGGCGTATCAGTTTATAATTAATATTAGAAAACATAGAAGTAGATGAAATGGGCCCGGAAGTGTGTATGTATAGAGTGAGAATATCAGGATTGGAAAAGGAACTTTGGGAAACAACAACATTAAAGAAAAAGGCTGCTGGGCAGACTAAGGTTAAAGATACAGGAGAGAAGGGGAGAAGTTGTTAGAGGAAGATCCTTGAGAAAACTGAAGTTTCAGTGGCATAAGTATATGAACAGGATTTCAATCTGAGAAAGGACACTATCTTCTGACTGAAGAAGGAAAAAGGAAAAACTGGATTTGAATGTGACAAATTTGAAGAAGAGAGCAACAAGTTGTGGGTGGTTTGGTCTGCGGCCTTTGCTTTCTTGGTAAGATAGGAAACAAGCTTGCTGATGTAGGGGGTGGGAAGTTTGAGGAGAGCAGTGGATCACTTTGGAGATGTGGAGGATAAGTTGTCTTGGAACACTTAGGTGTCTTAGCAGGAAGAGTGGTTTGACATGATGATGAATCGTGAGACCTAGGTAGGAGTCCCAAAGAAGGAAAGCCAATAGTTTGGACTGATTGGAAGATCATGGGAGGATTAAAGGGTAGCAGCACCTATTTCATCAAAGAGCAGTGGGTTTGGGGAGTGTGAGAGCTAGGACAGGAGTTGAGACAGTAGTGGGAATACTGCATTTCAGATTGCCCAGTGGTAGAGGATAATGAAGTCCAGGTAATGGGTGGTAGAAGAGGAATGAGAAAGGAGCTCATTTGAGTTGAGGTGGTCAGAATTAGGGTATTGGATAGATTTCTTTTCTCTCTTTTAAATGATGCAGAATCAGTAAGGGTATAAATAATTTAAGTGCAGGTAGTCTTCCCAGGCTGTGTACTTTAAGTTTCCTGTTGCCCATTCAGGCCTGATAGAAATTGGTAGCAGAAAAAAAGCAAAGGTATTTTGTGATAGAGTTCCTCAGTATCCAGGTGTTTTTCTTTGTTAACTGGCTGAGGGAGACCCCCTGGTGAAAGAGATGCCTTCTGCTTACTGTGACAGGATGCCTTCTGCTTACTGTGACAGGATTTGCCATTTAACCAGATATTTGCGGAGTGTGACTAATGTCATTGGCTCTCCTGGTTGGGTTAATACATCATTTGCATGACCTTATGACAGTGAAGATGAGGGCTGGATAATCTGTACATGCTCACTCGGGATCTGTTTTGGTTTAGTATTTTATAATGTATTGTAGTTTTTTCCTCTTGACATTGTATTCTTTCTCATGTAAGAATAATAAATACATGCTTTATATATTGAAATCTATAAGCTGAAATAAATGTACTTTGGTGACAGAAAAAATAAAAGATATTGTCTCTAACTTATAAACCAAAAAGGAAGACATATTTCAAAATTTGACTTTTATTTTAATGTAAGTATAGCTAAATATTTTCAACCATGTATAAAGTAGAAGGTTTTGCTGTTACTATTATAAATTTAACAGATATTTATGAGTCTCCAAAAAAGCACAGCAGGGAACACAGAAATAATTGAGAAATTGCCTTTATTCTCAGGAAGTTAACTCAAGGTTGAATAAAATGTTGCCTTCACATTAGGCTAGGAACTTTGCATCCTTAGATTCTAATGTAAAATGCCGTATTAAATATTTATTTTACAGATGAGGAAGCTGGCTTAGACAGGTTTAGTAATTTGCGTGAGGCAGTAAAGCTGGAAAATGGTGGAAATGGGATTTGAGTCCATGTGAATCCATCTGTAACTCCTCTCTCATGGTTTTCCATTATATCATGCTGCACATGCCTTTACAACTTGCTTGTTTTTGTTATTGTTCTCATTTGTTTACCTTGCTTCATTATTTGTTACTGATGATTATTTCCATCATGGAACCCTCTAGTTTTATGTTTTGTAACACTGTACTTCCCCTGTTTCTCCTCTCAGTATTCCACCTCCTTTTCTTTTTTTCAGGCTGGAGTTCTGTGGGCAGCCTCTGCCTCCCAAGCGCAAGTGATCCTCCCACCTCAGCCTCCTAAGTAGCTGGGCCTATATGGACATGCCACCACGGCTGGCAAATTTTTGTATTTTTCACAGTAACAGGGTTTTGCCATTTTGCCTGGGCTGGTCTCAAACCCCTGAGCTCAAGCATTCTACCTGCCTCAGCCTCCCAAAGTGCTGGGATTAGACGTGTGAGCCACTGTGCCCTGTCATCCTTTTCTTTACATACAAGTAAGTGTCTCCCAGGTTCTGTCTTCAGATCTCCCCTTTCTCCCTGTTCACCCGCTTGACATCATTCTCTCCTATCACTTCTGGCCTTGCTACGAAGCTGATGACTCTTAAATCTACTTCACTTGTTCTGTTCCCTTTACTGAGCGAAGATCTGCATTTCCAACTGCCCATAAAACACATCTAGAATATTTTTCACATGCTTCAGAGAACTCTTTTTTTTTTTTTTTTGAGGCAGAGTTTCACTCTTGTTGCCCAGGCTGGAGTGCAGTGGCGTGATCTCAGCTTGCTGCAACCTCTGCCTCCCGGGTTGAAGCAATTCTCCTGCCTCAGCCTCCTGAGTAGCTGGGATTACACGCATGTGCCACCATGCCTGGCTGATTTTGTATTTTTAGTGGAGATGGGGTTTCTCCATGTTGGTCAGGCTGGTCTCGAACTCCTGACCTCAGGCTATCTGCCCACCTCAGCCTCCCAAAGTGCTAGGATTATAGGCATGAGCCACTGCGCCTGAACTCATGTTATGGCTTCTAAAGCCCTTTGCTATTTTGGAATTGCCTCCCCTCATCTTTTTATCTTTTATTTTTATTTTTAATTAAAATTCTACCTTCATTGAATCCCACTTTAAATGTTGCCCATCGATTTGTTAGGTGAATGAATCGACTTTACAGATAGTTTTCTAACTTATTTCTTCATTTATTTATTCATCTGTTCATTCATGAAATAATTTTTTAACAGTAACACCTACTGTGTGCTGAGTGCTAACTAGTTGCTGGAGCTAAAGCGGTTGCAGCTCCTGCCCAGGCTTGTGAATCTAGTATGTTTTCCTCTGCTCTCTTAACTTTCACTTAAGTTTATTTTATAAGGTATTTCCTTATACCTCTTAATATTTTATCTTCTGTTACAGTTTTTTAAAGTATATTTTTATTTTCCAAATAACTCCATAAGGGTCACTATTAGATCTTGTTTATCCTTTTATTCACTATGGTGCAAAGCATTTGTATACCTAGGAGGTGCTAATTAGATACTCATTGGAGATTAAAATTTTTTTTTTTTTTTAATTTTGAGATGGAGTTTTGCTCTTTTGCCCAGGTTGGGTTGCAGTGCGCGATCTCAGCTCACTGCAACCTCCGCCTTCCAGTTTCAGGTGATTCTCCTGCCTCAACCTCCCAAGTAGCTGGGATTACAGGTACCTGCCACCACGCTTGGCTAATTTTTGTATTTTAGTGGAGACAGGGTTTCATCATGTTGGCCAGGCTGGTCTCTAACTCCCGACCTCATGATCTGCCTGCCTCAGGCTTCCGAAGTGTTGGGATTACAGGCGTGAGCCACCGCACTGGGCTGAAGATTAGATTTTTAAGAAAAGGAATGAAAAAGCATACCACCTAAGTAGGCATACCATGTATATATTTTTAGCTATCCACATGTAATCTGCATTCCATTCTTTTATTTGGTATATTAAGGAAATTTTATTTGTTTCCTAGAAGCTAGAGATTCTTGAATAGAATGTCATACAGGTATATATTTTTAGAAGTTTTTAGGGTTGTGGAATAATTGAATGTTACAGAAGAAAATTGTACTGGTTTCAATATAGTAATTATCTTATGAGCATTTTGTCACCTAGGGAGTGTTCTAGATGTATCAAGTACTCCCAGTGTTCACTTGACTTCAGGTCTTTTGATTTTACCTGACATCTAAAATCACAAATCTTGAGGCAGCTCCATATCTCTCTTGTGTCTCATTAGTATCTAAGTTGCCATTAACTTGAATTTCACATTTTTTTGAGACACAGTCTTGCTCTGTTGCCTAGGCTGGAGTGCAGTGGCACAATCTCGGCTTACTGCAACCTCTGCCTCCCAGGCTCAAGTGATTCACTTGCCTCAGCCTCCTGAGTAGCTGGTGTTACAGGTGCACACCACTACCCCTGGCTAATTTTTTGTATTTTTAGTAGAGACAGGGTTTCACCATGTTGGTCAGGGTGGTCTTGAACTCGTGACCTCAAGTGATCCACCTACCTCAGCCTTCCAAAGTGTTGGGATTACAGGCATGAGCCACCATGCCCAGCCTCACATTTCTTCTATAGCTCTTGTTTCATGCTATGTCCTGTGAATAAATAAATTGGACCTTTAGTAAATTTTCTTAACATCAAGGTTTTATTGTTATAGAAGTTGTGAAATATATTTGTTATTTAAAAACAGCAGTGGCTAGTTGGGTAGCTTATGCCTATAATCCTAGGACTTGGGGGATGCCAAGACTGGAAGATCACCTGAGGTCAGGAGGTTGAGACTAGCCTGGGCAACATAGCAAGACCCCCATTTCTACTAAAAAATTAGCTGGATGTGGTGGTGTGTGCCTAGTCCCAGCTGTATGGGAGGCTGAGGCAGGAGGATTGGTTGAGCTCAGGAATTCATTGCTGCAGTGAGTTATGAAGGGGGTAACTACTCCAGCCTGGTTGACAGAGTGATACCCTGTCTCAAAAACAAAAGCAAGCAGAACAGCAGTTTTTGTTGGGGGAAAAAACAGCCTTTTAAAGAACTTGGTGTGCACACCGCGCATGTGTGTGTGTGTGTGTGTGTGTGTAAATCTGTATATAGTTTTAGGGTGGACATTTGTTAATTCCTTTGCTACCATCCATTCCCTTTTGTTTCCTTCAGTGGTAGGCTATATTCTTCTCTCATTTTCAGCCCATTGGATTTTCGTTCCTAACTCTGGGGTACCATGATTAGCTTAATCTACTTTATTTGTTTATTTGGAGACAGAGTCTTTCTCTGTCACCCAGGCCAGAGTGTGGTGGTGCAATCACTGCTCATTGTAGCCTTGACCTCCTGAGCTCAAGCGATATCCTCCCACCTCAGCCTCTTGAGTAGCTGGTACTACAGGCTGATACCACCACATCTGCCTAATTTTTTTTTTTTTTTTTTTTTTTTTTTGAGACAGGATCTCCCTATGTTGTCCAGGCTGGTCATGAACTCCAGGGCTCAAACGATCTTCTCACCTTGACCTCCCAAAGTGCTGGGATTACAGGCATAAACCACCACTCCTGGCATAGATTAGTCTGCTTTAAATCCTCCCAACTGCTTCCCACCCCACCTCCATTCCTGTGCTAGTTACATGATGCTAGTGAGTGCTTCTGGGAAAGAAAAACTTTTTCTTTTTTTCTCTAAGAGCTACTGAAGAGAGACCTTTCTCTCCTTCAAAATAGTGTCATATTAAATTTTGAGATGTGGAATGGCTGTGGCCATTGTTGCTAAGGTTGGATGCAGCCTGAGAATGAACCTACCCATTGAACAAGGCAGAACCAGAGAATGACAGATAAATGAAACTGCAGCTCTGATGACATTATAAATCTCTGGATCAAACTTCCTCTGGATATTTCAGTTAGTGAGGCAATAAAGTCCATCCCTCTCCCCCTTTTAAAGTGAGTTAGAATTGGCACTTGTAGATACAATTGTGTGTGTGTGTGTGTGTGTGTAAAATACCAACAAGTTTTTTGGTACATTTAGAACTTTCCATTTGTTCTCTTAGGAACACTTATTATATAGCTGCTATATGAAAGGCACTGGGATAGGCATTAATAATACAGAGAGATGAATGAGATATATTTCTTGTCTAGATCATTTTTATAGGCAGTATGAAGAAACATAATGAGAAGAATAAGATAATGTGTTACAGGTTCAAGCCATATACAGTACTAAAGGTAGAAAGGCTTTTCAGTAGTTGTCATTGAAAAAAGTGATGGAAGAAAAGATTTCCATCACTGCTTATGACACTAGAAGGGTGACAAAATCAGAAGCACCTGCACCATCAGTCTACAGCTATCATCTTGTTGTTACTAGTGGTTTAATTTCAGCCAAGCATTATTTGTTACATTAAATTAGTACTAAGTTGGGTTTGTATTTCATTTGTGAATTTGTTGGCATGATAGTTTAAAAGCTGTAAAGAGTATATTCCTGATTGTATTTATACATACATGTAAATTTGTCAGTGACTGTGCAGGTCCATAGATTATTTTTTCCTTTTAAAAGGTGTCCTTTCCTTATACTACTATATTCAATTTTGAGAAACACTAGTAAGAGTGGGCACTAGGATCATTGAATAATTGAGACAGTGGATAGATGGAGGACAGGATTGTAGGTAGAGACATTTCTTCATTTAGGTTGACAGTGAGTGTTGTAACTAAAGTGTGGGAGTGAGATTTGAGGAAAAAGTACAAGGTACGTTAACTAAAAAGATTTCGTGGCTGATTAGACTTGTGAGTTGAGCGAGAAAACCCAGGTATCTGGTCAGTGACTGGATGGATGATGCTGCTGTTCAGAAAAATAGAAATTGTAGAAAGAAGTAATAGGTTTTTTGGCTGAGGGAGGAGTTTGGGAGTAGATGGAAATGATAACATCTATTTTAAACATGTTGAATTTAAGGTGTCTTTTAAATATTAAGGTTAATAATTTCTGTAGTATAGGAGACAGATCAGGAACAGGAATATAATTTAGACGTCTTTAGCAGTTAGAAAGTAAACGAAACCATGAAATTACAGCTCTCCTTTGGTATCTGCAGGGTATTGGTTCCAGGAACCCCAGGGAATACTCAGCACTTTGGGAAGCTGAGACTCCAGGGAATACCAAAATCTGAGGATATTCAAGTTCTTGATATGAAATGTTGTAATATTTGCACATAACCTGTGCATATCTTCCCATATAATTTCAGTCAGTTCTAGATAATACCTAATACAGTGTAAATGCTATGTAAATAGTTGTTACACTGCATTTTAAAATATGTGTGTGTGTGTATTCCACCCCGCCAGCCCCGCCTTGCTGCTCCGAATAGTTTTCATCTGCAGTTGGTTGAATCTACAGTTGCAAAACCAGTGGATACAGAGGGCCAGCTGTATGGTGTTACACAGGAAGAGTTTACTGAGTGAGAAATGAGATCAAGGATATTCTAGGTGGTCTTAGACAATCAGTCAGCAAAGGGTATTGAGAAAAGAGGAAAATGTTTCTTGAGAAGATTAATTTTAAAATATTAAATGCTGCAGTAGTATTTAAGACTTTGGCATTCTTTTCAACTCATAGGTTGTCCTCAGCAATAGATTAGATTACTTATCATCTCTATTCAAGTCTGGAGAATTTTTTTCATCTTTTCTTCCTTTTTTGTTGTTTGCATGAGTATCAATTAAGGAAAAAAATAACCATGTTTGCAGTTGATTAGGTTCCCTACTTATATACGTGGTATCTGATCAAAATAGGGAATACTTCTAAAGTAAGAAGTTAATTATTTTTTTTCACACTTAAAATCCTTGATACATAGAAGGAAATCTGATTGTAAAGACCTCTGTTCATACAGAATACCCTTAAAGATTTAGGCTAGTCTTATTTCATACCTAAGTGTGATATACAAGCGTGTCAATAAACATTGATAGTGAAACTTTCCATCAACACAGTGTGCCTAAGAGAATAAGATGATACAATTCCAAAGTATTTTGACAGTAGAAACTTGGGTGTTAAAAATGAGGAGCTGTGAGATAGTCTAATTATATCTAAGATGACAAACAGTCCTTTTGGTAATTTTTTGAATTTAGACATGAAAATACTAGTTACATATCTTTTAAAACACCATTTTGGAACTGCTTAAAAAAGACTTGACCAGGCATGGTGGCTCACATGTATAATCTCAGCACTTTGGGAAGCTGAGACAGAAGGATTGCTTGAGCCCAGGAGTTCGAGACCAGCCTGGGTAACATAGGGAGACCCTGTCTCTACAAAAATAAAAAATAAAAAATTAGCCAGGTGTGGTGGTGTGCGCCTGTGATCCCAAGTTACTCAGGAGGCTGAGATGGTTGGATTGCTTGAGCCTAGAGGTCCATGTTCCAGTGGTCTGTGATCACGCCATTGCACTCCAGCCTGAGTGACAGAGTAAGACCTGGTCTCAAAACGAAAAACAAACTTCCTTTTTCTTCTCCTTATTGTGTGTATGTGTAAAGATATTAATTAGACGTGCACACATTCATGGTTCAACTCTTATTTATCTCAGGAGATCAAAATGATGTCTGGTGAATTTGATATCGTTTACTGACATCTATCATCTAGTATGCTACAGGATGGATTTTGGAAACTTGAGGTTTGACTGACTAGAATTCAGAAAGTCTGGATAAATTACATTAATAATTATAATGGTTCAATTTAATCAGTTTCTGTTGGCGCCAAAGCAAACGCACATATTGACTTTGGGTCTATGCAAGGTATATAGGGCCATAGTGAGAAAGGGGAGAAGTTAAACTTGAAAATGATGATGGAAGAAATTTCAGTGACCACAGATTAATTTCCACTACCTCAGTAGGAAATTGATCCAAGAGAATTTGAATCAATAGGAGACAGATCAGGAACTGTGTGACTGTTATAAAATACACATAATAACTTCAGTTCTGTAATTTAATTTTTACAGTAGGAAATTTGCTGTGCTTTGTACATCTTTAGGGTATATCCGGAATCTCATCACTTCTTACCATCTCTATCACTAACAGTCTTGGGCCAGTCCATCATCATCTCTTGCCCATATTATTGCTGTAGTCTCTTAAATTTTACTGTATTTGGAATCACCTGAAGATTTTTTTTTTTAAATTGATGGTTGACTCCCACCAGCAGTCATTCTGATTTAACTGGATTGCAATCAGGATATCAGGACCTCAGGACTTATTTAAAAGCTTCTGGTGTTTCTAATATACACTGCTTCAATTAATCAGAAAACCAATAATCTTTCCCTGAAGTAATTCATTTTGACTGTGTTTTTCTTCTAGTAGATATATTAATTTAATTTGGGACCTTTCCATTTTCTGAAGTTTTAGAAATAAGTCCTAGTATTTCTATTAGGCTTTTTAGTTGTGAGCAATGAAAACTGACTCCAGCTGATTTAAGCATAAATAAACTTTACTGATAGTATGTTGAGTGGTGCACAGAGTTAGTAGAAGGCTGGATGGAGCCAACCCTAGAAAAAAATACATGAACGAAGGGGAGGCTGAACAACTAGAACCACAGCGAACTCATGCCAGCAAGACCATAACGGCTGTGTCTGCTGATTAGTGACTGGATGCTGCTGATTGCACTTCTGGTTGTTCTGGTCACTCCAGGCCACTGCTGGTTCTGCCGCCTTTGGAAAGTGGATACTGCTTTCACTATTGTTGTCATCAGAAAGAATTCTTTATTGTCTCTGCTCTTTGTTACTGGCTCCACATTCAGAATTGCTGGTGGGTGCATATCTGTGGGTAAGCATAGGCTGCCAGCAGGGCATGTGAAAAAGCCTCTGCATTTTCAATTTTAATAGGGGGAGATAGGTTCTGTTTCGCACCAAGATTTATGAAGTTAGAGATTCCTCAGACACAAACAAGGGCTTGACATGCTTGGAGCCAACAAAATGACAGAAGCCTACTGCGCATGGTATAGCTTACAATGTGTTCTTTATTTTAGACATCAGTTCATTGTTTGTGAGACTAACAGCCCATAGGATACTGGTGTTCTTGCATAATTATTTTTAAACCTTTAGAGACTGCTACCACTTGTTCCTTAGCAAGCAGTAAGAGATAAAAATAAATGACCAAGTAGCAAGCAAATTAATAGGAAAACTTGTACGTATAACTTCTTACAGTACAAACTTACTGTCTTTGGAGGTATAGGTAACAGTATATGTATAAAATAGCATGTTTCTAAATAGTAAAAATGTCCTGAGTTTCTATGATGGAAATAATATATTAATATTATGTGTCAGCACTCTTTAATGGAATTATAACATGGCCTATAGATGTAATACATATATGTAATTTTTAACTGCATTAAAAAGTAAAAAGAAGCCAGGTGCACTGGCTCATGCTTGTAATCTTAGCACTTTCGGAGGCTGAGGTGGGAGGATTGCTTGAGGCCAGGAGTTCAAGACTAGCCTGGGCAATGTAGCAAGACCCTGTCTCTACAAAAAAACTTAAAAATTAGCTGGACATGGTGGCATGTGCTTATGGTACCAGCTACTCAAAAGACGGTGGTGGAAGGATCACTTGAATCTAGTAGTCTGAGGCTGTCATAAACCATGATTGTGGCATTGTACTCTGGGCTAGGCAATACAGCAAGCCCTTATCTCTAAAAAAAAAAGAGGGAAAAAAGTAAAAAGAAACACATTTAATTTTAATAATAATTTAACTTAATAATTTGAAATATTATTTCAACAAGTAATCAGTATAAATATTTAGGGGATAGTTTATATTCTTTTTTCTATACTAAGTCTTTGAAACCTAGTATGTATTTTACACTTAGAGCACAGCTCAATTCAGACTAGCCACATATCAAATGCTTAATAGCCACATATAGCCAATGGCTACCAAATTGGACAGTGCAGTCCTGTGGCGCTCTCTAAAATGCTATATGACTTGCCAGCTAAACATACTATGGTTAATGAAGGTTTGGTTATCCATTTTCAAAAAAGAAAACTAGCTTTTAAAATCCAACACAGGTCTGGGTGTGGTGGCTCACGCCTGTAATCCCAGCACTTTGGGAGGCCGAGACAGGTGGATCACTTGAGGTCAAGAGTTTGAGACCAGCCTGGCCAACATGGTAATAATAAAATATAAAAATTAGCCAGGTATGGTGCTGGGTGCCTATAATCCCAGCTACTTGGGAGGCAGAGGCAGGAGAATCACTTGAACCAGGGAGGTGGAGGTTGTAGTGAGCCGAGATCGTGCCATTGCACTCCAGCCTGGGCAACAAGAGCAAAAAAACTTTGCCAAAAAAAAAAAAAAAAAAAAATTCCAACAGTAGTTTTACTTGATTTTGCAGGGCTGCACAGTCTTTATGTGTGTGGTAGTAGGAGAGGAGGCTTGAAATGGTGAAAAAGACCCTAATTATTTTCAGTAGGTTTTGTTTTTGTTTGTTATTTTTATTCTCAGAACATTTAAATTTGCAGGGGATTGAAGTATTCCAAATATGCCTTAAAGTAGAGAAAGGCGACATGTTGCAGTGCAGAGTTTTCCTGTGAATAATCAAATTAATTGTATTTTATTACATTTAATGTATATGTCACTTCTGGGCTTAGTATCTGATGATTTGAAAACTAAAAAGGTGATAGTGACTGACTTTATTTGTGCTTAATATTTTGTCTATCACATATGACTTATTTTCTGCAGATAATTCATTTTGGCAGTAAGTTTTATGTTCTGATTATTTTTATTATTGCAGGCTGCCGAATCAGGAATAATAAAAGTTAAAACAATAGCTGCACGAAACACCGAAATTTTGGCAGGTAATATTTTTGTATTAAAAAATTTAATAATTTACAAAAATTTGACTAATAGTAAAAGTAGAATTTTTCTTGTAAAAGCCATCCGTTTTCTGTAACGTCTCTTCCTCATGCCCTAATATATGCTATTCATAATTACACAAAATGGGTAGAAGTCCCTAACTTATGAACTGATTGTGTTTCCCAGCGATGAATGCTATAAAATTCTCTGAAATCAGAAAGCTTAACACTACTAACTCCTTAAAGGCAAGGAATTTTTTTCTTACTCATCTTTGCCTTCTCCTCCACTTCTTGTTAATCACCCGAGACACACCATAAAAAGCATTCAGTAATATTTGTTGCATTGAATTGAATAAAAGATTCATTCTCAGTTCGCTTTCTATGATCTGCTTTCTCTTTAATATATTATAAACAGTTCATAATGTAGTCTTCTATAGTTAGTTGTACCATATGAATTTTGAGTCTTGGGACTAAGGCAAGATGATCATGAAAACAGAATGAGAGTGAAGTAGAGAAAAGAAAACAAAAATGTTTTCTTACCTTCTCTTGATTGAACCTGGTTTTCAAGGAGGAATTTTCGGGAGTTTCTCTTTGGCATCATTCTTTCGTACTCAGTCCACTCCTTTCTCTTCCTTGGTGCCTTTTGTTCTTGCCTCCATAATGAACATGGAACAGAGGTAAACTGGCTTTTTTCTTAAATATGTTATGTGCAAGGCACTTGTGTCATTCTATCTTACATAACAAGCTTGTGGGGGAAATATTATCTTATTTGATAGTAGAGCAAACTGAGATGTGAAGAGGTTGTTACTTGCCCAAGGTCACAGGAAAAGTGGTGGAACAATTAAAATCCAAGAGTGTTCAGAAGCCCATGTTCTCCCTGCTGCAGTGTGCTACCATGGTATCACCAGGTTTCCACGCTAGCTACTCACTCCCAAGTATTTCATATGTAATCAGTGCTTGCTTCAGTGATCCTTTAATCTGCATTTCCAGTTCCAGTAGTGCTGTTGATCTCAGCTAATCTGTGAGAAAAGAAGTCCTATTAAATTAATTTACACAAAGTCCAAATAAAGAATCTCTTTAACTCTCATATACTTTACATTTTTTAAAAGGAATACCAATATGTCTGTAACTGGTGGGATTTCACGTGTTATGAAATAAAATAGAGATGTTTGGGGACAGATTAAGGATCAGAGGGCAAGAGTAGATTTCAGTTAGGCTATCCAATTTTACTGGAAGTTTCCCCTTAGAGTAAGCTTTCCTCAATTACATCTGTTTCCCACAGCCTTTTCCCCTGATTTTGAACACTCTATCAAAGCACCAAATAGTTTTATAACATTATGCACAGAAGTGAATAATGCTCTGTGTAGATATTGAGAAGGGGTATAGTGAAAATGGTGGGTAAAGGCAGAGGTGCATATGATTGGGTTAGGAAGGTTGGCAAGTGGGTTTGTTTTTTTTTTCTGAGATGGAGTTTTGCTCTTGTCGCCCAGGCTGTAGTGCAATGGCGCGATCTCGGTTCACTGCAACCTTTGCCTCCTGACTTCAAGAGATTCTCCTGCCTCAGCGTCCCGACTACCTGAGATTATAGGTGCCCGCCACCATGCCCGGCTAATTTTTGTGTTTTTATAGAGACAGGGTTTCATCATGTTGGCCAGGCTGGTCTGGAACTCCTGACCTCGTGATTCCTCCTGCCTCAGCCTCTCAAAGTGCTGGGATTACAGGCATGAGCCATGGTGCCAGGAGAGCAAGTGGGTTTTAATGGGCGATGTATATTACGCAGATTAGCTACTGTGGGGGAAATCGGTGTTTAAAGATAAATGATGTCCTGGATGTTTTTATGTCGGAGACTTACCATAGGGCAATCATATTAGAATATCACTGTAAATATTTAAAATATTTGCTGTTGCTATTATCTTTGTTGATACTGTGGTACATTCTTAATTATTCTCCAATAATATAAATTTTCATTGGTTTTATAGTTTGTGGATGACTTTTTTAAAAAAATGACTGATTTCTTCAGAGGATCACTGTTATTTCAGCATTCTGTCCCAAGTAAAATGTCTAATTAATTACTCTTAAGATGAGTAAGAAAAATTTTGACTTAGTTGGTATGAGTTAAATATATAGGCAGGCTGTTAATTTCATTTTAATTCAATTTGCATTATTCAGATCAAGTTAGAACAGATCTGTGTGCAAATACAATTAATAGTTCATGCTTTACTCTTCATAGTATCTAGAGCCATGTACTTAAGGAAGTATATTCACAGTTAAACTTTAGTATTTTTAATGAAGTATTTAAAGCAATTAATACCTAAAAGTTATAGATTTATACACCACTGTCATCTCGAAAATCAGAGGCTTTTCAAAACAGAGTTTAGTGTATAGTTTCTAACCTATATGATTAATTCAGAATACAGTTAAAACTGAGAAAAATTTTTAGTTAACTTTTTAAAACTTCCTGAGAAGTATTACTTCTTTATGGTACTTGAGACTATAGGAGACTATACTACTTTTGTGCTCTAATGTATGTCAAAAATACCAAACAATTGAGTCTCAAATAAGATGGGATATTGAAATCTCATATGTCTCTTTATATATATTCAGAATATGTAAAGGTTTGTTGTAAGAATGATAACTTTTAATTTGGATCAAGTAGTTTAATCAGTGATACTCAGCATAGATTTCTAGTCAACTTTAGTTTTCTTAGATTTATTTTCCAAGGGAATATTATTTATATTTCAGAATAAGTCTTTGCTTTACATCTCCCCTTCTTTTAAGCATCCTCCTTTAATGTTTATTTTTCTTTGTTTTCACTGCTGTCATGAATGCTGACATAAGTGGGAATGCTATGCCAGGTAATGTCAGCATTGATTCAGATGTATAGATAATTATTTCAAAATTTCCATTTTCTTTAAAGATAAAACTTTGAAAATGAGAGATAGCAACATAAAGTTTTCATTTACAAGGCCAAATGCCTTAATCTTACATTTATTATCTATTATATGAACATTACATATTATAAATATGTGTTTATTATCCTAGCTTATACTGAAAATTCAGAAATTGTTATTCAAAAGTTTCATAATCTGCTTTTTAAATAAATATTTGTAACAAGGAAATCAGTGAAGTTGTGGTATCTTTTAACATTGTATATTTAGCCCCTACCCCAAACCGTAGTGGTTACATCTACCTGTGGCTGCTTTCAGCAGCTGTCATTATACATAAAGAATTTTTACATAAATAATCAGTAGATATGACTTTTGTTCTTTTTTTATATGTTGTTCCCTCATTTTTTTTTTTTAAAGAGCTTATAACTAAAAGGTCTTTAAGTAGCAATGAGTAAATGTACTTTGGAATTTTTTTCTGATTTTAAAAGATAATTTATTTGCTTTTTAAATTCAATATATTTATATTTTATATATAATATTTAATATATTTTCTTATCAATAAATGTGCTTGTGATATTTTACAAAGTCTATATATCATGCAACATACTCTTAATAAGTAAATACTTATGTAAGAATCATTAGAGGAGATATAAAGATGGGTAATGAAATTCACCTCTAGTCTATATGGAAATACAAGAAATATACTTGAAAGAAATGTTTGTGCCATTCATTCTGTTTAGCTTACCTGCTCCTTCATTTGGCTTTTGAAGACCTTTTAAAGAAACTTTTTCTTCTAGATGACATACTCCCTGAAGTCAGAGTCAACATCTTATTGTGCCTTATGTTGCCAGCATACTACATGGGAAATAGTAAGCCCTCATTAAATGTGGGCTAAGAAATAAATCACACTAAGGGGCAGCTAAGTCACTGCTGCCTCTAGTATGTTTTTCTACCTCCCTTTGATTTTTTTTTTTTTTTTTTTTAGAAATGGAGTCTCACTGTGTCAGCCAGGCTGTAGTACAGTGGCATGATCTCAGCTCACTGCAGCCTCCACCTCCTGGGTTCAGGCGATTCTCTTGCCTCAGCCTCCCGAGAGTGCCACCACGCCCAGCTAATTTTTTGTATTTTTAGTAGACATGGGGCTTCACTGTGTTAGCCAGGATGATCTCAATCTCATGACCTCGTGATCTGCCCAACTCGGCCTCCCAAAGTGCTGGGATTACAGGCGCGAGCCAACGTGCCCAGCCACTTCTCTTTAATTTTACGTGTTATAATTATTGAGTAAGTTAGTTTTATCATCTTAAGTTCAAGTTCAGATAACAGAAAAATGAAGGAGACTGACCCTTAGCATAGAATTTTAATACTGTATGGTTAATGCGAAGATGGAAGTATGGAGAGGGTTGTTACAGGGACATAGGGAAGGCACCTAACCTGCCTAGGAATCTGAAGTGGAGTCTGTGGAAGCCTGAGGAAGACTTAGCCAGGCAAATAAAGTATAAAAGTGTAAAGTAAAGGGGACTGCTTCAATACATGAGGTTTGTGTGTACAGCTTGGTGTACTTGCATACACTATTCAAGTGTTGCCTGACCAAAAAGTTTGAAGGGGGGAATAGGTGTCAGGAATTTCCTAAGTGCCATTATGTGATATCCTGAGCAGCATGATGGAAAGAGTTTGAATCAGGGAAATGACACGTTCATATTTATATTTTGAGTAAATTAGAATAGCAGTGTGGAAGATATATTTCAGTGTATAGTCATTTAGGCAGAGATCTTTTGGGAGGCTATTTCTAAAATCCAGGCTAGAAGACATGATGGGGCGGAGAGGGGGCGGTTGCTGTAAATAAAGCCAATTTCACAAATTGACCTGTTGAGCCAGGGAGATTACATAGTTTATCTATAGTACAGTGTGCTTTTATTTATTTTTTCTTTTTAAAATTTGTATCCTTGTATTATATCATTTGTATTTTTTGTTGTATCATAAATATTTTTCTTTGATGCCAGTCTTTTTAAATGTTTTGTATTGCTGTATGATAGGGGAGGGATAGCATTAGGAGAAATGCCAAATGTAGATGACGGGTTGATGAGTACAGCAAACAACATGTGTATACCTGTGTAACCTGCACGTTCTGCACATGTATCCCAGAAGTTAAAGTATATTTTTTAAAAAAAGGAAATAAATAAAAATAAAATTTAAAAAATTGCCGTATGATATTTCAGCAAGTGTATTGTAGTTTAATGATTTTCTTATGTTAGGCATGTTTCAGCATTTAGAATTATTTCTTAATAATAAATTGCTAGAAGTGGGATTATAAAGAGTATGAATATGTTTAAAATTCTTAGAATATGTCAACATACTGCTTTCCAAAAAGATGAAAGTTTATACCTTTGCCAACAGTAAGTGAGCATATTTTTATAACCTTCTTGCCAGGATGATGATGATGATGATTGTTATTTTGAGATGGAGTCTTGCTCTGTTGCCCAGGCTGGAGTACAGTGGTGTGATCTCAGCTCACTGCAACCTCAGCCTCCCAGGGTCAAGTGATTCTCCTGCCTCAGCCTACTGAGTAGCTGAGACTACAGGCAGGTGCTACCACGCCTGGCTAATTTTTTTCGTATTTTTGGTAGAGACGGGGTTTCACTGTGTTGGTGATTTCTTCTCATAGTTTCTTAGTTTCAGGACTTTTTTCTTTTTCTTTTGTTGAGATGGAGTCTTGCTATATCACCTAGGCTGAGTGCAGTGGCACAATCTTGGCTCACTGCAACCTCCACCTCCTGGGTTCAAGCGACTCTTCTGCCTCAACCTCCCAAGTAGCTGGGACTTCAGGCACCTGCCACCATACCCAGCTAATTTTTGTATTTTTAGTGGAGATGGGGTTTCATGATCTTGGTGACGCTGGACTCGAACTCCTGACCTCGTGATCCGCCCACCTCAGCCTATGGAAGTGCCGGGATTATAGGCCTAAGCCACAGCACCAAGCCATGACTTCTCACTTTCACTAGATGTTGATCATTTTTCTCTGTGTTAAATTATTCTTTTTTAAAATTTTACGTTCATTTCTTTGAACTTTTGTGTTTTCCTTATTAAATTGCTTGAGCTATTGATACAGGAAAATATTAACCTTCCATCATGTTTATATCATATTTTTTCCAGGCTTTTTACCCTTTGCTTTTTTTATCTAGATGACTTTCAGTTTTACATAATCTAACTAATTTTTCTGACTTCTTTTGTAGCTCTACAAAAGAAGAGGTTTGATTTTTTTCTTAATTAATAATATATAGGGTAATGTGAGGATTTTGATTTTTTCTTTTGCAAAATTATTAACCAATGAACCAACATCATTTGTTAAATAGCCCTTCCCTTTCCTGTAATGTGCTTTTAATGTGAAACTGCCTAGGCTTTTATTTGTCCTCATTCTTGAATCATTTAAATATATTTTCAGACCTTTTGAATTTTTTTTTTTTTTTGAGATGGAGTCTCGCTCTGTAGCCCAGGCTGTAGTGCAGTGGCACAATCTTGGATCACTGTAACCTCCGCCTCCCAGGCCCCGGTTCAGTTCTCCTGCCTCAGCTTCCCAAGTAGCTGGGATTACAGGAACATGCTATCATGCCCAGCTGATTTTTTTTTTTTTTTTTTTTTTTGAGACAGAGTCTCACTCAGTCACCAGGCGCCAGGCTGGAGTGCAGTGGCGCGACCTCGGCTCACTGCAACCTCCGCTGCCCGGGTTCAAGCATTCTCCTGCCTCAGCCTCCCGAGTAGCTGGGACTACAGGCGCGCGCCACCACGCCCAGCTAATTTTTTTTGTATTTTTAGTAGAGACGGGGT
Organism: Ateles fusciceps; assembly: GCA_036589455.1. Classification (NCBI taxonomy): domain Eukaryota; kingdom Metazoa; phylum Chordata; class Mammalia; order Primates; family Atelidae; genus Ateles; species Ateles fusciceps. The sequence continues at coordinate 3,705,581 of JAZHEH010001063.1, forward strand.
TTCACCATGTTGACCAGGACGGTCTCGATCTCTTGACCTCGTGATCCGCCCGCCTCGGCCTCCCAAAGTGCTGGGATTACAGGCGTGAGCCACCGCGCCCGGCCTGATTTTTATATTTTTAGTAGAAATGGGGTTTCACCATGTTGGCCAGGCTGGTCTTGAAATCCAGACCTCATGATCCACTGGGCTTGGACTCCCAGAGGGCTGGGATTACAGGCGTGAGCCACCGTGCCCAGCTAAAATATTTTTTAATGTTGTTAGGAATATCAGTCTTCCCCAGAACTAGATTTTAAGCAATTTGAGTGTCAAAATAATGTTTAAGTCACATTTTCTCTCTTTCACAAGAATTGAAGTTTATTCTTTAACGACTGTTAAAAATTTTCACAATAAAACTTTCATTAACCCCTGTTAATATGATTCGTAGTGGGGTATCCTAGTTTAATTCTTTTTTTCCAGGATAAAAACTGCAATTATGCAGTGAAACTGCTCAGAGCAAGGAAACCCTTAGGATAAGGGGACCTGGTGGACCTCTTTCAGGTGTGTGAAAGTGCATCATTTGATCTCACAGTTACGTAATTTGGAAATACAATATTTATCCAACACAGTGTTACTCTGTTAAAGAGTTACACTTATTGAGGGACTTAGGTGGAAAATAAACTTCTTATTTTATCCTTCTCCATAACCTATTTTTGTGTTTTAATGAAAATAGAAACAAATAACTTTGATCAAAAAGAATCAGCTTTTTCTTTTTTTTTTTTTCCTGGAATGACATACAAAATGGTTAGAGTAAAATGTCTTCTTTATATTGCTGTAGAGCCTTTTCCTCAGTTTGATTTCTAAAATCTCAGTCTGTAGGAAGGTATTTATGTAAAGCTATCATTACCTAACATATTATTAAAGTTATTGTGGAGAGTGGATATCTCTCAGTTGGAAGAGCAAGATTAATTTATACATCTTTAGATTGTTACCACTTTTTAAGAAGAAAAGGAAAAGCAAAAACTTTTTTCCTTGTGCTTTTTTTCCTTATGATTTTTCTCACTGAATTGCAGTCTCAATACAGTGGAAGCGTTTTTGTTTTTCAAAGTATACTTCAAAAGACTTAGGGTAGATAAATAGATTTTATTGTTTTGTTGATCATTTATTCTAGATAACATAGAAACTTCTTTTTGATTATTATGTTCTCATATAAATTCAGAGAGAAAAGATGAGAAATAGATGTTTGATTCCTTTGAATTACATTAAAATAAATTCATAACAAATTAATTTTTATTACTACCTTATCTCAGCTTGATAGAACTGGTTGTAGCTGACATGTATACAGCATTTCACCATGACTCACCTTATTTTGTTGATTTTAGTATGCACCATTTTTTTACCTTTTAACATCCCCTGATTGGTATGCATCTTGCAGTTGATGGCATCTTAGAATCACTGTGAGCCAGTTGATGTTGTAGTTATCTTTTTCAATGTGTGCATGAACTTATTATGGTTCTTCATGTTATTATCACATCAGTTGAGTTGCGTGCATTGTTGATACCACATATGTTGAGTTTAATTGCTATTTAAAATGTCACCCTAGTTGTTGAAAACTTTCTGTTACCATCTTATGGTAAGATCAAAAAAGCACCAGCGTCAAAACATGCAGATGCTTGCCATTGACTTAGAAGAAAATCTCAGAGACAATCGTGAAATACTCTTTCAAGAAATAAGGTGTTCATTCCCAGTGCTGTTGATGGCCCAGAGGATGAAATTGTGAAGAAAAATTCTAAGTGATTAGAAAGCATTGTGTCATAGTTTAATTGGCACTGATTTTTTTGTTGTTGTGATATTATGGGTATGTCTTAAAATCATTAGCATCTTAGACCCTATGAAAGTACATCTTGTTTTGTTTTTTTATGAAAACAAGTTCATTTTCCTTTATTTGTCTGAAGACTTCAGGCAGACAACTTTAAAGTGTAAATCACTGGGTCCTCTTTTAATTTCCATTATTATCAGGATGCTATGTACCAGAAAGAAGGGCAGCATAATGTTGTAAGAAGAAGAGTGAACCAGGAGTTAAAAGACATAGGATATTTTCAAATTCTGGCTTTACTACCTAGTTACTGTATCAGTAAGGCCAAATCAGGCCCTGTAAACTCTCTAAGATTATTGTGATGTTGAAAGGAGAAACATATATTAACACATAAAAAGTGTAAGTGTAACTTGGTTACTGTTGAGAGCCTTTAATATGTGTGAATAATGTTTAATAAGGAGTATTCAGCAGAGGTAGGTGTTGCATCATACTTCAGTGGTTCTGGCAGGATTAAATCTGGTAGGATATTTAATCATTTTATTGAAGCTTTATTAGGAGCTTTCTGGTCATCATCGTTTAATCATTATTCATATGGTTAAGGAAAATTTGTCCCTAGGTTTGAATAAAAGCCTTTGTGTACGAGAAAGCAAGGGAATAAGCACAGGGAGCCCTTTTGGGAACACTGTTCTTTGCCAGTTATATTTGCCATCTTTAGCTGTGCTAAATCAGTAATTTATGCTGGCATACTTAGGGACTTTGCAGAGCAGGCTGTAGGAAGTTGTAGTCTTAATTTACCATACCATAAAGAGAGCTTTGGAAGAAGAAGGTGAGGATTTAAATTATAAAATTAATGTTAACACTGGTTTTACATTTTTAATGGTGATTCTGGATGATTTTGTGTTAATTTCTTTTGAAAAGCATTTTAAAACTTAGATTTATATGTCTTTATTGCATGTCTTGCCTCAAAAAATAACTGATAGAGTTAATTCTTTTAATAACAAATTTTGCTTATAAGTTTAATGTTCTCTTGACTTGCAATTCCATGTCATTTATTCAAATTCCCAAAGGATGACAAACCTGCCTTATCCATCTTTGTGTAGCCTTTCAGTAAATGTGTATAGATTTAATTTCATTTTGTAAATTATGAATAATTATGTATAATTCAGTTTGTACATTTTCTAACCTCTTACATTTTTATTGCCACTTAAAAACTTCTTAGTGAGCTGGATTGGTAGAAGAAGTTAAATTAAGGTTTGGAATTATAGCATGTGCATCTAATTAATTTAAAGTGGCTGTTTCAGAAATAAGAGGAGTAATGTTATTGTTTTTAATGAAATATGTTTATTTCTTGAAGAAATTAGGGCTGTTTAAATTTAAGGCATATAGTAAAATTCTAGGAAATTTCTAATTATTCATTTACAAGTATTGTGGGGGATGATGTATATACTAACTTTAATGATTCTATTCTAGGGTGGGAATTCTTATTTATGTTTCCCTCCTGCAATATATGAAGAAACAGATGCTTTTTTGAGGTGGGAGAGAAATTTTAAGACTCCATGTCCTAATAGAGTTTGTAACAGAAGTTGGAGGAGAACCAAAGGACAGAGTGTTAGGAGAAAAGCATGGGAAAGCAGTAGTTCAGGCGTGTAGTTTAGGTACAGAGTCTGGAGTGTCTGTCCAAGGTATTTTAAGCTTGATGTTTGTTTTGGTATTTATTTTACATAAAGTGATTTTTATTGAGATAGCTATTTCTGGTTGTAATTATATAAAAATGCATTCTTAATTATAGATTAATTTTAATAATTTACTTTATATGTGTTCTAAATGAAGCACTGAAAGAGAACAGCTCAGAGGTTGTACAGCCTTTTTTAATGGGTTGTGGAACCAAGGAACCGAAGATCACTCAGCTGTGTTTGGCTGCTATTCAGAGACTCATGTCACATGAAGTCGTGTCTGAGGTAATGTGAAGATTTTATCTAAACTGCACCTAAGAGTTGAATCAGGAGTTTTCATGAAAGGAGAATGAAACATAATTGGTATTTAATATAAAACTATTTTACGAATAGCAGTGTGCTTGGAGAAAATGGCTTTATTTAAAAATATTGTCAAATCTTCTCATTAAACATTCACAAACAATTATTTTTGCAAGTCATCTGTAATCTAAGAAGTCACAGTTCAGTAATATAGATGAAAATTTTGAGACTCAAGCAAGTTTTCAATTTAATTGGCTATTTAATTTTTCTTTTATAAAGAGAGAAGGGAAGGTCATAACTCTCCTTCCTAGATTATATGGAGTGATAATTTGTTTTTCATTAACTTAAACATATTGTTTGTATCTAACATTATGATGGAAACATTAAAAACAAAATTCTTAACCATGAATCTGCATTTTGGTCTCAAATTTAATGGTGTTATCTTAATTTTATACTTTATAAGTACTATAATAGAAGTAATAAATGTTTTGCCATTAATTCATCATCTTAAATAATGTCAGATTTAATTGAGTGTGCCAATGTGTTGTTAATATGGGTTGCATTTTGTTTTTTCTGTAACATACTGTAGATAAAGTAATGTATCTGAAACAGCAGGCTCATAATTTGGATATGTCCATGTTGCTCATGTCCATATACAATCTATCAATATTATTGTAGAAGTGAGCTATGATTTTGACTAGGTATTTCAAAACTGCTTGCTGCTATTTGTATATTCAAATTGGCTTTTATAATTTTTTAAAATTTACTTTTTTGAGGGAGAGAATTAATTGATTATAAGTGCTAAATTACTTGAGAGATGTGTTTGGATCTAGAGATCTAAAAATACGGTTTTTGTTATTGTGATCAAGAAATCCTCTCCAGCTGAGGTAGGTTTGTATACCTTTTCTTAATTAGGGACATAACATCTATATTTTATTTGTTGACAATAATTAAAATAACTATTTTACAGACTGCAGCTGGAAATATAATTAACATGCTTTGGCAGCTAATGGAAAATAGTCTTGAAGAACTTAAGCTACTTCAAACAGTTCTTGTTCTTTTAACAACCAATACCGTAGTTCATGATGAGGCACTTTCTAAGGTAGGAAACCTGTTTGCCAGAGTTCATACATGCTTCGAGACACTATTTGAATAAGCTGGCTGAAAGAGAAAAGCTTGGTGCCTTTTGAATCAAAAGCAACTTCCCTATGCTATTGTGATGATTGACATTGCATGTTAATAACTGTTGACACCTTATTTTTTCCAGATTAGAGTTGAAATCACGTTGGGGTGCTAAAGCAAAGCCCCTTGAGTACAGACAACAGCCTGAGTTGTGAATAGGAAATAGAAAAAGAGAGAAAGTAGCACAAGAGTACGAATAGGGAAGGAGGGAACTAAGGAAAAATGTGTTGTAAGATACTGCCTTTAGTATTTTAGATTTCTTGTGATAGCTTTTCCTACCTATAATTTAACATGTATATGATATGTAAACCAGACAGTTCAAATATATTTCTTAAATGGCTAGACAAGATTGCATGTATGATGGTATCATTTTGTCCCCACTCCCACCCACTTTGGAACATATGAGAGCCATTCTATTATTTATTTCACTTTTTAAAAAGTTTTTATTATGAAATATTTGTAAAGAACAGAAAGTAAAGAGTAACATAACAGTAACATAACAGTAAATGAATTATTGTCTAAGGAATTTTTTAGATGCTCAGTAATGGCTTTATTATAATTTGCATGGCTTATAAAGAAGTACAGTATAATATCACATTAAGCTGTATATACTATCTCAAATGATGTTCTTACATCATAATGAGATTTTAATTGCAAATGGTTTATTCTTTTAAGCTTATACTGGCTATATAAAATATTGTATATATTTTAATATATCCTTTTATTATATATCATTCCACTTGGTTTCTAGCTATCAAATTATCATTCTGATACATATATTTAAAAATTTATGAAAGGTTTTCATTTGACCTACTAAAGAAATGAGAACTGATTATAGGATTTATTTTAGTGTGTTGGTTAATTTGGAAATGCAATTATTTGGTATGAGAAAAATCAAGTATAAAGAAATAATATAAAATTGAGTAATGCGAAGGCTTCTATATAACTATGTACTGTGTCTTTCGTTTATGTTGAAATCTAAAGAGTAACAGTGGTATCAAAGGCTTGCATCCCTTAAAATTTTTAATATAATTATGGTGTTAGGCATTGATTCTAAAACTATGTGTTTTTCTCCAAGAATGACTTCTTTTAAAACTAGAAAACTTTTGGAAGTATAAATAGGAGAAAATCTTTGTGATGTTGGGGTAGGCAAATATTTATTAGGGCACAAAATCTAAAATCCTTGATAAGCCACAGAATGTGGGAAAACACAAATACCTGACAAAAGACTTGTATCTAGACTATATAAAGAACTCCTAAAATTCATTCATAACACAGACAACCCAATTAAATATGGAAAAATGGTTTTGACAGACACTTCACTAAAATAATATATTCAAATGGGTGACAAACACATGAAAAGAAGTTCAATGTTATTAGGGACACACAAATGAAAACCATAAGGAAATAGCATTATGCATCCATTAGAATAGTTGGAATGAAAAAAAGGCTGAAGTGCTTATGGAGGGTGTAGGATAGTTCTAAATTCACATATACTGCTGGCAGAAATATAAAATTGGAAAACCACTATGGGAAACTGCGGTTTCTATTTTTTGTTTGTCTTTTCTTTCTTCCTTTTTTTTTTTTTTTTTTTTTTTTTTTTTTGAGACAGAGTCTTGCTCTGTTGCCCAGGCTGGAGCGTGCAGTGGCACAATCTCAACTCACCACAACCTCCACCTCCTGGGCTCAAGGGATTCTCATGCCTCAGGCGCCCAAGTAGCTGGGATTACAGGTGTCTGCCACCATGCCCAGCTAATTTTTGTGTTTTTAGTAGAGACGGGGTTTCACCTTGTTGGCCAGGCTGGTCTTCAAATCCTAGCGTCAAGTGGTCCGCCTACCTCAGCCTCCCAAAGTGCTGGGATTACAGGCGTGAGCTGCCATGGCCAAGCCAACTGGTGGTTTCTTAAAACGTTAAGCCTATTCTTACCGGATGACCCATCCATTTCACTTCTAGATATTTACCCAAGATAAATGAAAACATATGTCCTCACAGTGACTTGTATATGAATGTTTGTAGCAGCTTTTTTTTTTTTTACAATGGTCAGAACCTGGAAACGGCCCACACATTCACCAGTAGGTGAATGGATAAACAAAATATAGCGTGCTTGTACCATGGAATAATACTTGGTAATAAAAGGTGCAAACTACTGATACATAGAACAATGTGGATGAATTTCACAAATATTCTAAGTGGAAGAAGCTGGGCCCAAAGGAGCACATAGTGAATTAATCTATTTATATAAAAATCATAGAAAATGCCCCCTCATCTGCAGTGAAAAGAGCATATGGGTGCTTGCCTGGGGCCAAGGGTAGAGGAAGAGATGGATGGCAAGGAGCACAAGAAAACTTTTGGGGTAATAGAGATACTGTGTTTCTCAATTGTGGCCAGAGTTTCTTGGGCCCACATGTTTGTCAGAACTCATCAAATTATATAATTTTAAGGGATTCTATAATTTATTGTATATAAATAGCACCTTAATAAACTTGAGTTTTAAAAGAAAAAAAAGACTCCTTTTTAAAAGTTTCATAATTTTATTTATTTATATGCTTAGCAATCACATAGCTTCTCCAGATGATAAAGTGATACAACAAATTTTGAGTTCTTGTCATTTGCAAAGCAAGTCATTCTGGGGAAATAAAAGCATAACACATTATTATGTAAGTGTTAACCAAATTTTAAAAGGTATGTTTCACATTACCATAGCTAATTTTCTGTGACTATATATTTACAGAGAGCTTGAATTACTTCAAAATCTGAGGATTTTACATTTTATTGTGTAAAGTGGTGGGACTTTTCATATTGGTGATTGAAACAACCAAACATAAATTATTCAATTTGTGGTTACATCTGACAAAATAAAGATAATGGCCTTGCTCTTCAGTCTTATTTCACACCAAATGAAAATTGTGTTTTCAGGCAATTGTTCTTTGTTTTCGACTACATTTCACAAAAGATAATATTACAAATAATACAGCTGCTGCTACAGTGCGACAAGTTGTTACTGTTGTTTTTGAGAGGATGGTTGCTGAAGATGAACGACACAGAGGTAAGGTGCTAAAAGTTGTTTTACTTTGTGGGTGGTTCTTGCATTATTTCATTTTTATTAGCTTTTAGCCTTTGCTGAAATGATCAACATTATTATGTCAATAATGGCAACTTAAAAAATAAATTATTTCTTGCATTATTTCATTTTTATTAGCTTTCAGCCTTTGCTGAAATGATCAACATTATTATGTCAATAATGGCAACTTAAAAAATAAATTCTTCACAATTTGATCACTCTAAGGAATAGGCTCTTTGTTTTCCATGTTTATTTCTAATATATGCATAATTTTGTGTTAAATATGGTAATTTCACATTTTAAACCAAGTATTGCATTCTGTGTATTTTTTAATCAGATGTTACATTTTATGAAGTCTTCATATTATTGCTTCATCCTCATAATTTAAAATTTAATGATTGCATTAAATTTCTCTAATTCTGTAATTTAACTGAACTAGTCTCCTAGTGGACACTTGTATTCTGTTTAGTATTTTATAACTGTTTGGGTGGTTTCCTACATATCTTTTTGAACTATTCCTTTAGGATACATTTCCAAGAGTGGGCTTTCCTCATACATTTTTGTCTGTGTCTGCTAACATATGTTAAGAACATTTAAATAATATAAAAATTAACTTTTAAATATTTTTATCAAATACCTTTATTAGAATATTTCTACTTTGTTATGTTGTTTTTTCTTTATTTTTTCTTGGGGAAAAATGCAGGTAGAATTATAATAGTTTGAAATGTTAATGAATTAATCTTATAATGTGTCCCATTTGGTTGAAATATTAAAAGTCATATTGTAATAACACAGGGCAGTTCCCCAGTTTGAATGTTTTATACATTCATAACCTCAATAAAATTCCTGGATTGGTAGCTTTAGTTGTATGTCTCTAAGGCTAATATGCCATTTAATACTTTATAGTAAGGTAGAAATACTTAGAACTTCTTTCTTTTCAAGTAGTCATTAAGTCAATATTTATTCAAAACAGGCTGTCATAACTTGCAGAGAATGGTATTTTTTACTATTAGTTAAAGAAATGCTGAGCTGGGAAACACCAGCCTAGCTGATTCTTAGCTGGTGAGTATCTGTAACTGATATGGTAATAGTAGCAGATCAAGCAGTAATTCTCTTGAAGGTAGTGAAATGGTAGAGGAGTTAACCATATGGTAAAAGTTTGTATGTTTGAGATTTAAAAGCACATTTAAAGATCACGTGAATTTTAGATCCATGAAATAAAAGGGGCTGAAAAAGGGAGGCTGGGAAACCAAATGTATGGACACAGATACCCAGCTTATTAGAGTGAATGTCAGGTAGCAAAGCGTGATTTTTGTGGTATTTGGTGTAAAAATAGATCCCCATTTTTTTTGTTTTGGAGGCATATGTTAAAATTAGAAATTTTAATTCTGAAATTGTAATTACAATTTATAATTATATTAACAAATACTTATTTTAAACATATCTTTTAAACAGTATATATAATTTACTAAAGGCTGTTGTGAGCTCCTAAAACCCATCCTGTTTTGATTGCAGATATTGTAGAACAACCAGTACTGGTACAAGGAAATAGTAACAGAAGATCTGTCAGTACCCTCAAACCTTGTGCTAAAGATGCATATATGCTTTTCCAGGTATCTTAGTTGATAAAAGTAATTTTTATTCTAAAATATAGTTTTGTGTTTTTGATTTTGGGATTTTGTGTTGAATTTTTTTAATGTCAGTTTTTTTGAAACTATGTCAAAGATTGCGTTAAAATAGTTCTGAAGCACAACTTGTATATTTATAGCTGATTAACATGATAAAACATTATGACTCACCTTAAGAAAATAAAATGAATTAAACCCAGAACTGGAAAACAGATATATCAGAAAGAACTAATCATACAAAAAAAAGTTTCTTTAAACAAGGAAAATTTAAGTAATAAATTTGGTCTGTGTAATACAATTTGATACATAGAAAACTGATTTTTACATTGCTTGTCATGAATAATTTTAGGTAAAACAAGATTAATTTGTACTGAAAATATTGTTACTTTGGATTAAAAGCTTATTTTTTTTCATTTATGGTCTCCGTGTATTGTCAGTAGTTATATGATTCTTTATAAATTTACTTATATAATCTATCAATTATACAATCTGGCAAAATTGGAATTACCAGTGCTTAGTTTCTAAGAGGAAAAACGTGTTATATAAGAAGAGAGGTTTTTTTTTTTAAGATTTATGAACTGTGAGCTTTGAAAAGCACACTTAAATCTAGCACATTAAATTGTTGGATTTATTTTCCCAGGACCTTTGTCAGTTGGTTAATGCTGATGCTCCTTATTGGCTAGTGGGCATGACAGAAATGACTCGGACGTTTGGCCTCGAATTACTTGAGTCAGTCCTGAATGATTTTCCACAGGTCTTTTTACAAGTAAGCCATTTATAGTATCTTGTGACAAAGTTAATCTTAATTGTTTCACAGATATTTTTAATGAAAGCAATATGTATTTTTTTCCCACATTAGCGGTTGCAAAGAAGCTAGACTCAGTATCTCACGCCTGTAATCCCAACACATTGAGAGGCTGAGATAGAAGGATTGCTTGAGCCCAGGAGTTCAAGACCAGCCTAGGCCATGTAGTGAGACACCATCAATATAGAAAATAAAATAAAAAGGCCAGGCACAATGGCTCTCACCTGTAATCTCAGCACTTTGGGAGGTTGAGGCAGGCGGATCACAAGGTCCAGAGTTTGAGACCCACCTGGCCAATATGGTGAAACCCCATCTCTACCAAAAATACAAAAATTAGCTTGGTATGGTGGTGAGTGCCTGTAGTCCATCTACTCGGGAGGCTGAGGAAGGAGAATTGCTTGACCCTGGGAGGTGGAGGTTGCAGTGAGCTGAGATAGTGACACTGCACTGTAGCCTGGGCGACAGAGCAAGACTGTGTCTTAACTGAAAAAAAAACATGCCTGTAATCCCAGCAGTTTGGGAGGCCGAGGCAGGCAGATCACAAGGTCAGGATATCAAGACCATCCTGGCTAACAGGGTGAAACCCTGTCTCTCCTAAAAATACAAAAAAATTAGTTGGGCATGGTAGTACATGCCTCTAGTCCTAGCTACACAGGAAACTGAGGGAGGAGAATCACTTGAACCCAGGAGGCAGAGGTTGCAGTGAGCCAAGATTATACCACTGCACTCCAGCCTGGGCGACAGAGCGAGACTCCGTCTCAAAAAACAAAACAAAAAGACAAAGGCTGGATGCAGGGGCTCATGCCTGAAATCCCAGCACTTTGGGAGGCTGAGGTGGGTGGATCCCCTGAGGTCGGGAGTTCGGGACCAGCCTGACCAACATGGAGAAACCCCATCTCTACTAAAAATACAAAATTAGCTGGGCATGGTGCTGCATGCCTGTAATCCCAGCTACTCGGGAGGCTGAAGTAGGAGAATTGCTTGAACCCAGGAGGCAGAGGTTGCGGTGAGCTAAGATCACGCCATTGCACTCCAGCCTGAGCAACGAAACTCTGTCTCAAAAAAAAAAAAAAAAAAAAAAAAGCTAAGTGTGGTGCTGGGTTTCTGTAGTCCCTGCTGCTCAGGAGACTGAGGCAGGAGAAATCGCTTGAGCCCAGCAGGTCAAGGATGCAGTGAGCTGTGTTGATGCCACTACCCTCCAGCCTGGGTGAGAGAGCGAGACCCCATTTCTTAAAAAAGGAGCAGGAAAGTTGTGGAGAATTGTAGCCTCAAACTTTAGACATGTAACAGTTTAGTGTTACATCACTTTTTTTTAAAGTACCTTAGCATTTTAGAATTTTAACAATAGAAAGAATCTCTAGAGACAGTCTATTAATAGGTATTTCCCAGTGTATGGGTCTCTGAAGGAAATGTGGTATGTGAGCTATTTATTTAAAAGCCTAAAGAAATTACTGATTTTTACTTGCTTATAATATAAATAACTGTGTGTTTTCAGATAACTTAAATGGAAAACAACTGAAGTCCAAAATCAAGTCAGTGACTTCCACAGGGTCCCTTAGTTATTAGCAGTTCTTGAACTGTAATTTAGGTTTTTTTTAACTACTTATCTAGCTCCTTCCCCTACCATGCTGCCTTCCTAAGTAATCCATTTTAGCCTTTACCCTTACCTACAAAATGAGTGAATCAAGTGCTACAGTAGTATAAGATCTTTTAGGCCAGGATTTGGAGCTGAAATTATTTTTATATGGCGCATAATTTTTGGTATATATTAGGCAGTTGTTAAATGCTTTTGATGAACAGTGTATACTGATGATTACCTTTCTTGTAGTATACTAGGATAAGCGGTATTTAGGTATAACTAGTCCAACACTCTTGTATAATTAATAGTCATAATAGCTCTTATTTCTTGACTGCTTTCTATGTGCTATGTGCCAGATTCCTTACATATTGTATTCTCTTTTATCTTTCCAAAGGCCTGAGATATACCAGTTATCACTGTTTACACCTGAGGAAACTACAACATCCAGAGGGTTAAATAATTTGTCCACAGTTTCATGGTTTATAAGTGATGGAGTTGGGATTTGAACTCATGTTGATCCAAATTAGTTTCTCTCCTTATCTCTTCATTTTCATTCACACATAGCATCCCAATCATCACCTTCAAAATATATTCAGGATACAATCACTTCTTACCACTTGTACAATTATTTTAGTCTAAGCTACCATCACCTCTTGAATTATTGTATTGGCTTCCTAACTGGTCTGCTTGCATATGTATTAATACTTGTACCGCTTATTATAGTTGTTTGTGACACCACATCCAGAATGGTCTTTTAAAATAAGTCAGATCTTTTCAGTCTCTTGTAAATTGCTTCAGTTGATGTCTTCCTTATCAGACTAAAAGATGAAGTGTCCTTATGCTGTCTGGAACTTTTCATGATTTAGTCCCCAATATTCCTTCATCTTGTTTCTTTCCTCTCTTCTCTTTGCCCTCACCCTTTGGCTACACTGTCCTTGTTGTTTCTTAAGTGCCTCAAGCAGACTCCTGCCCCAGGGCCTTGGTACTTACCGTTTGCTGGGCCTGGAATGCTTTTTCCTCACATGGCTTGCTGTCTTACTTTTTTGAGGACTTTGCTCAATGGTCAGCTTATCAGACACATCTTCCCCCAACCACGTTGTGTAAAATGGCAACCTTTTTTCCTACCAGCACCATTATCCATTATCTTTCTTATCCCGCTTTATTTTTCTTTGTAGCATTTATCACTTCCTGTCTCTCTCTCTCTCTCTCTCTCTCTCTCTCTCTCTCTCTCTCTCTCTCTCTCTCTCTCTCTTTCCCCTCCCTCCCTCCCTCTCTCTCTCACACACACACACACACACACACATATGTAATATATGTTATTACATATTGTGTGTTATTTTACTTCTCTCTTTCCCTACGAGAAGATAAACCCTGTGAGGCAAGGACTTAGTACACTGTTGTATAGGTGCCTTAGTAATAGTGCCTGGCATATGGCAAATGTTTGATAAGTATTTGAATGAATGAATTGATTAATGAATTTAATTTAAAATTTTTATGTTTGGGTTGTATTTTCTGACTTTATAGGAAAAGATTTGAAACAGTTTTTATACATTTATTGTACTTAAATATTCCTACTTTACTTTATTCTTCCTGCTATAAAGCATGGAGGGGGAAGCATTCTTCTGTGTGAGATCCTAGAATTTTATCCTGCATAATTTTCTTCCAGAGATAAATATTTGTTTGTTTTTTTAACTCATCATTCACATATACAATCAAAATTTACCAGTCACTGATGTTTTATGCCAAGTATACAGAAGTTAAATAAGACTGATAAAATCCTTGCCCTGTGGCACTTAAAATTCTAGTGGGGAGACAGATTTTAATTGAATTGATAAGATGTGATGAGTGCTGTGAAGGAAAAGTATTAAAAGTGTTATGGAAATAAATAACAGGGGACCAAACCTGGTGAAGAGTTGGTGATAAATCAAGGATATGAAACTTAAGCTTGTAAATGGAGAGTGACAGGTAGTTAGGAGATATGGTGAGAATAGGGAAACAATACTCCACACAGAAGGAATTCGAAGAGCAGCGACCCTGAGAAAGGATGTCTTCTTTTCTAGAAAAATAAGCTTTAAGGGGAATGAAGCTTTGCCTTTTGCCTCGATGAAGTGTTGTAGTGGAAGATGAAAAAGGCAGTCTCAAAGATGACTTCTGGCTTTCTGGCTTGAACAGTGAACTTTTTGCTAAGATGGAATACTCCATGGGCAGAATTTTTGTTACAGAGGATACATTATTCAGTTTCATATGTACTAATTTCGAGGCATCTGTGAGATACGCAAAATGTTAGTTGGACTTATGCATCTCAAGGTTTGGGGCTGAAATTATAAATTTAAATGTTCCTGGCTAATTGAAGATATGGGAGTGAATGAGATTGTCTTTGGTGAGAATCTAGAGTACAAAGCAAGGGCATGGTACTCTGGACCTCTGAGGAACCTCAGCGTTAAATGGTTGAGGATGAGCACATACAAGAGACTGAGAACAAGGCCAGAAGGCAGGAATAAATCTAAGAGAGTGTGACATAATAAAAGATAAAACAAAGACGGTTTCAAGGTGAAGCAAGTAATCAGTTATATCAGGTGGTTCACAGAGATCTGGTAGGCCAGATGCAGTGACTCACGCCTGTATTCTTAGCACTCTGGGAGGCTGAGGTGGGCAGAGCTTGAGCTCAGGAGTTCAAGACCAGCCTGGGCAGCATAGTGAGATCTCATCTCTTAAAATTTTTTTTTAAAAAATCAGCTGGGCCTGGTGGCACATGTCTGTAGTCTCAGCTACTTGGGAGGCTGAGAGGTTGGAGGATTGCTTGACCTCAGAAAGTCGAAGCTACAGTGAGCCATGATCATAGCACTGCATTCCAGCCTGGGTGACAGAGCAAGACCCTCTTTCAAAAACAGAACAAAACACAAAGATCTAGTAAGATGCAGACTGGAAAGACTGGAAAGTGTTTGCTTTAGCCTCAGAGATCATGATGAGGATAATTAGAAGTGGAGAAGTAAAGTTGGGATGGTTGGTGGTAGTGATTGAGGAAACCCAACTGTAGTGAGTTGAGTAGTGAGAAGGAAACAGTGAATTGATAAAACTTTTATTTTTTTAATTTTGAGACAGAGTGTTGCTCTGCCGCCCAGGCTAGAGTGCCATGGCACCATCTTGGCTCACTGCAACCTCAGCCTCCCAGGGTCAAGCAATTCTCCTGCCTCAGCCTCCTGAGTAGCTGTGATTACAGGCACCCGCCACCACATCTGGCTAATTTTTTTGTATTTTTAGTAGAGATGGGGTTTCACCATTTTGGCCAGGCAGGTCTTAAACTCCAGATTTCGTGATCCACCCGCCTCTGCCTCCCAAAGTGCTGGGACTACAGGCATGAGCCACTGCACCCGGCCAGATAAAACTTTTAAAAATTGCTGGTATGTTTATATATTAACTAATATACAAAATAATTATTTTTGTAAAATATGAAAGTGGACTTACTTTTCATTTTGACAGTCAAAGAAACTAACTGTAGATGTGAGAGTGTAATTTGAAATCATTTAGCTCTTAAGATCTCATTTTGGGGGAAAGAATGAAAAAGTTTATTAAGATATTTATAAAACTCGGGAAGAGTATACATATAGAAGTTAATGACTAGCCCACTTATCTCCAGGAGGTGAGATTAGGCAAGACTTTTATCTTTTTATTTATCTGTTTTCAGATTTTCTTTCTTGAATGACTTTTCTTTCTGATTTTTTTCTTAAAGATATGTTTAGGCCGGGCACTGTAGCTCGCACCTGTAATTCCAGCACTTTGGGAGGCTGAGGTGGGCAGATTACCTGAGGTCAGGAGTTCGAGACCAGCCTGACCAACATGATGAAAGCCTGTCTCTATTAAAAATACAAAAATTAGCCGGCATGATGGTGCACGCCTGTAATTTCAGCTACTTTGGAGCCTGAGGCAGGAGAATTGTTTGAACCCGTGAGGCAGAGGTTGCAGTGAGCTGAGATCCTACCACTACACTCCAGCCTGGGCAACAAAGTGAGACTGTCTCAAGGAGTAAATAAATAAATAAATAAATCATTTTAAGAATTTTGTGATTCTGACCAAACAACCTGCTCTATGCTTTATTTTCCTTCTCTGTAAAATTAAAAGATTAGGTCAAATGGTTTTATGATCTTTTCTTTGTTTAAAACTTCAATGAAATTTGGATTACCACAACAAAATAAAATATATTGAGGCTTGTCATTAAATACAGAGTAGGCCTTACATTGTCAGTGAAGTGGGGTTACTCTTGGCTGATACAGGCAGGGAATTAACAGGTTAAGGAGTGCTTTCTTTGTAATATATCATAACTGTAAGTAAAATTTAAGAATTATTTGCAAGATTCCCTTCCCTGACTTGTAAAATAGTTATGCTTGTTTATCATTGCATGTTTTATCAACTCATCATACTCTGTTCAAGCAATCCAAGCAGAACAAAATTTTAAGTTAATTATTAAATCTCTGCATGAATAGAGTTGTTCTTTGCAAAATGAAATCAATGAATTCTGTAACTTATACTTTATTAGTAAATTTTCTCTCCTCAGCTACTTATTTTAAATTTTTTATTTGCTTGAATTTGTATAGCCTGTTTTCATTTTCTTTTCTTCTTCTTTTTTTTTTTTTTTTTTGTGGGATAAGTTCTCACTCCATTGCCCAGGTTGGAGTACAGTGGTGTGATCACGGCTCACTGCAGCCTCAGCCTCCCTGGGCTCAAGTGATCCTCTCACCTCGGCCCCCCCCAAGTAGCTGGGACTGCAGGCAGCACCACCATGTCCAGCTAATTTTTGTTTTTGTTGTTGTTGTTGTTGAGACAGGTCTCCCTGTGTTGCTCAGGCTGGTCTTGAACTCCTGGGTGCCAGCAATCCTCCCACCTCAGCCTTTGAAAGTGCCGAGATTCCAGGCCTGGGCCATCATGCCTGGCTCTGTTTTCTTTCCTCTGTTGTTTATGTTTTTAATTACCAGTGTCCAGCTAAATGTAGTTTCCAGTAATCACCAATTACTTAATTCTATTATCATTAAATGTTCCTTTTGAAGTTATATTCTTTTAAAAACTTCTTGAAATACTGATGACGATAATGATTATTATTATTATTTTGAGATAGCATCTTGCTCTGTTACCCAGACTGGAAGGCAGTGGCATGATCATGGCTTACTGCAGCCTTGACCTCCTGAGTTCAAGTGATCCTTCAACCTCAGCCTCACAAATAGCTGGGACTGCTGGTGTGTGCCACCACACCCAGCTAATTTTTAAAATTTTTCTTGTAGTTTTATAGACATGGGATCTCACTGTGTTGCTGAGGCTCATCTTGAACTCCCAGGCTCAAGCTGTCCTCCCACCTTGGGCTCCCAGAATGCTAAGATTACAGGCATGAGCCACCATGCTGGGTTCTGATGACTATTCTGATCTTAGACGCTCTAAGTGCAGTGGGAATTTCAAAGTTGTGTGTAAACTATAAAATAATAACATATATGAACTTATGTAAAGCTAAATTATTAATACTGATAATTAGGAAGTTTTATTTCCTAGTGAGATTGTGTTTTAGAAGTATTAAGTTAATTCTTTTTCTTTCTTTTTCCTTGCAAATAGCATCAAGAATTTAGTTTCCTCCTCAAAGAAAGGGTATGTCCCCTTGTGATAAAGCTCTTTCTCCAAATATAAAGTTCAGACAAGGTTCCAGCACCTCATCTTCTCCAGCACCAGTTGAAAAACCGTATTTTCCTATCTGCATGCGTTTGCTGAGAGTAGTATCTGTTCTGATTAAGCAGTTTTACAGTCTTTTGGTAAGTGCTAATTTCCTTATGTGTTTGTGTATATAGTAGCATGTTGTGCCCTTTTTAAAAACTGGTCTGTTATCGTGCATTTAGTTTTTTCAATTCAGTTCAACAAAATTTTTTTTTGAGTACCTACATGAATTCCAGGTACTCTAAAGGTTCTTTGTATACTTCTTGAATCTTGCCTATGTTTATGTAGTATTCGTAATGTGTGAAGCAGAGTCATAGCCTGTCATCTGAAGGCAGCATAGGAATTGTGGTTTAGGAACTCAGCTTCTTAACTAATTATCGAAATCTCATTTGAAGGATTATTAACATTATAGTCCCTTCAGTTTATGCTGCTTTCATTTATACTGTTTCATATGTCCTAACAGATTAAACCAAAGACATGAAAGATTTGGTCATATCTAGGATTAGAAACCAGTTATTTTGACTTACAGTCCAATGTTGTATCTATTTTGCATAAGTCAATGAATGTCTATTATGTTGTGATATTCCTGATAATTATATTTCTGTAATGCTTTAGTTTTAAACATTCAGATACTGTTTCTCAGAAAAAATAATGCACTATGTTTTTTAAAATTTTGTGTTAAGTCAAATTCAGCATTGTGTAATTTTTTCACATTTATACTCTTATTATATTTATTATTATTTTTTCAGATGTAGTCTTGCTTTGTCGCCCAGGCTGGAGTGCAGTGGCACAATCTCAGCTCACTGCAACCTCTATCCCTAGGTTCAAGCAGTTCTCCTGTCTTATCCTCCTGAGTAGCTGGGACTACAGGTGCATACTTTTTGTATTTTTAGTAGAGACAGTGTTTCACCATATTGGTCAGGCTGGTCTCGAACTCCTGACCTTAGGTGATCCACCTGCCTTGGGCTCCCAAAGTGCTGGGATTAGAAGCGTGAGCCACTGTGCCCGACCCTGTATTTTTATTTTTAATTAACAAAAATAGGCAGTACAATAATAGTAGGAGACTTTAATACTCCAC
Source organism: Ateles fusciceps (assembly GCA_036589455.1). Taxonomy (NCBI): domain Eukaryota; kingdom Metazoa; phylum Chordata; class Mammalia; order Primates; family Atelidae; genus Ateles; species Ateles fusciceps. The sequence continues at coordinate 3,724,371 of JAZHEH010001063.1, forward strand.
TTCCAATGAAGGTAGAACAATCAGACATAAGAGTAATAAGTAAACAAAGGACTTGAACAACACTGTAGAGCAGTTGGACCTAACAGACATATACAGAACACTCCACCTAACATCAGCAGAGTACACATTCTTTTCAAGTGCACGTGGGTTATTCTCAAGGATAGAGCAGGTGTTAGGCCATAAAACAAGTCTCAACAAATTTAAGAAGATTGTAATCATACCAAGTATTTTCTCTGACGATAATAGAATGCAACCAGAAATCGATGGTGGAAGCAAAATGAGAAAAGTCACAAATATATGGAAATTAAACAATACACTAGTTAGGAGAAAGAAGGAAATAATAAAGAATACCATATAAATAAACAAAATGGAGACTAGAAAAGCAATAGAGAGAATCAATGAAAATAAGGTTTTTTTGGAAAAGATTAAGAAAATTAACAAACTGTTAGCTAGACTAAAAAAGAGAGAATACTCAACTAAAATCAGAAATGAAAGAGGAGACATTATAACTGATGCCACAGAAATAAGAAATCAAAAAGAATCATAAAAGACTACTGGGAAGAATTATGTGCCAACAAATAGAATAACCTAGAAGAAATGAATAAATTCCTCAAAACATACAACCTACTTGTTGGGAATAAAAGCTTGGAGTTGCAAAGAAAAAAAGAGTACTCAAGTAAAGGATTTTTTTATTAAGGCAAATATGCTTCTGCAGAAGAGTGGTGCTTGCAGGGCTGGTCGCCACAGGAACACACTGAACAAAGAAGGGAAGAGGTTTTTATTTTTAATATAGTTTGCCCTTGTTACTGGATATGATAAGTTTATTTTCTCAGTAGTTAGGAGTACCAGGTAGGGTTTTTTCCAAGCTGGTTTGAGTTTTTATTTTTTTCACCCTTTGATGAGGACGTGATTTTTTAGGCTGATGTTGATGTGTTGGGAATTCCAGGAGTGGCGCCTGTGCTTGGAGACCTTTGGTTTTAAGGGAAGAGAAAGTGGAAGATAGACCATGTATATAATTTTGAGTAACTGATCCTTTGTTTTAAATGAAGGAATGTCAGTAGTGAAATATAAATAAGGTAATCCATATAGCATTTTATAGGGGGATAAGTTCATACTTCTTGAGGTGTGATTCTGCTTTTTATCAAGGCAATGGGGAGACATTAGTCTAGGGAACCAAGTCTCGTAAGACTAATTTGGTTAGGTGACCTTTCAGAGTTTGGTTTATTTTTTTAACACTTCCGGTGGATGTCAAGGGATATAATATTTCCATTTTATGTCTAGTACTTGGGCTAACTTTTTAATGACTTTTGCAGTGAAATGGATTTCATTGTATGAATTAATGTTTTTTATTAGTCCAAACTTGGGTATGATGTTTTTAATTAATGTTTTAACTACATTACTGGCGGTTGCATTTGAGAAGGGGATAGCCTCTGCCCAGTGGGGAAAGTGGTCTACTATTATTTACAAGTATCTCAGGAGACTAACTGGGGGCATTTTAGTGTAGTTAATTTGAATATTTGGGAATGGTTTTAGTCATGGATCGCTTCCCGTCAAGGGTGATTTTTTTCTTTTAGAGTTTGTTTACTAGTTTTTTTACATATTAAGTAACTATCTGTAACTTGTTTGGCTAGGGTATAAAGTTTTATACACCCATAGACTTTGAGAACTGTATTACACATAGCTTGGGGTCCCCAGTGGGTTTCTTGATGTAGTTGAGACAAGACCTCCCTCATGAGGAGTTTAGATAAACATTTTTCTTTGGTAACATCCCTTTTTCTTTTGAGGTTTTTTTTTTGACTCCTATGAATTTTTTCTTTTCCGCAGAAGAGCAAATGGGGGGTAGTAAGGGGAGGAAGACAAGGGGTTAGGTGAAAAACGCGTTTCAGAGGAAACGGCAGTTTGTTTGGCTATTTGATCCGTGAGGTTATTCCCTCAGCTTTTAAAAGAAAGATTTTGTAATAAAAGATTTAGCAGTCTTTTTTATCTTATGAATAAATTTACTAAATTGCTCTAATATGGTGAAAAAATGTTTTTGTTTTTGTTTTTTTGAGACAGAGTTTTGCTCTGTCGCCAGGCGCCAGGCTGGAGTGCAGTGACGCGATCTCGGCTCACTGCAGCCTCCGCCTCCCGGGTTCAAGCAATTGTCCTGCCTCAGCCTCCCGAGTAGCTGGGACTATAGGCGCGCGCCACCACGCCCAGCTAATTTTTGTATTTTTAGTAGAGACGGGGTTTCACCATGTTGGCCAGGATGGTCTCGATCTCTTGACCCTGTGATCTGCCTACCTCGGCCTCCCAAAGTGCTGGGATTACAGGTGTGAGCCACCACACCTGACCTGTGGTCAAATTTTTAACACATTTTATTGTTTCTTGTTAAACTCATTATTTGCAGGTATTGCAAACGAAGGCAAATAAGCCCACCATCTTTTGAGCTTTTTACAACTTATTACATGCCCTTAAGTTGAGTTATTCTTTTCTTTCACACTTGTGAAATGTCTGGCACAAGCAGACATTTTACTTGAATACAAAACTACTTTCTCTCTCTCTATTTTTTTTTTTTTTAACTCATAACGTACAGTGAAAAACTAATATAAAGCATTTTAGTTCTTAACATTAAACCATACTTAGGCTTATAGTTTGTTTTCTATGGAAGTTATGGTTTAATGTAAATTTTGAAATACTGCAAATATACATTTTGTGTAGATTTTTGAGTTCCATTGTTAAAATTTTAAGTTTTGTCTGTAAGGTTTATTAAAGAAACACTGGTAGAATTCTATTATTTGTAAAATTCTAAGTTTTGGTGACTATTGTAAATACAGTTGGTATTAGAAAGTCATGATTAATTTAGAGTTAAGAGAAAACCCATTTTATAAATATCTTGTTTGATTTAAAATGCTAGGCTTGTATGTTTTAAATAAGAAAATATCTTTAAAAAAAGAACTGTGGGAAGCCTGGCACGGTGGCTCACACATGTAATCCCAGCATTCTGGGAGGCCAAGGCGGGCGGATCACGAGGTTAGGAGTTGAAGACCAGCCTGGCCAAGATGGTGAAACCCTGTCTCTACTAAAAATACAAAAAATCAGCTGGGTGTGGTGACAGGCACCTGTAATCCCAGCTACTTGGGAGGCTGAGGCAAGAGAATTGCTTGAACCCGGGAGGTGGTGGTTGCAATGAGCCGAGATCGTGCCACTGAACTTCAGCCTGGGTGACAGAGTGAGACTCTGTCTCAAAAAAAAGAAAGACTGTAATTTAACAGTAATCTGTATATCTTTAGTTGCTAGAAAAAAAAAAACAATGAAAACATTGCAACTGGTATAAAATAAGCCTATGATGTGTCTATTCCAAGAAAACAAAACTGTACGCATTTATAAATAAACAGTTTCTTCACCAGTTAACAGAGTTTTTTTCTACACCAAAGTCTTTTTTCGTTTGCTACCAGACCGGGCTTTGTCCCTTGTTCTCTGGATGCCAGGCTGTGTCTGGTGTGTCTTTATGCTCTTGCTCTCTTCTGCTATCTGCATGCCAGAGCCACATTTTTAAGCGTTCTTACCAACTTTTACCTGAGTAACACTGGAAACTGTGGATGCCCTCCTCTGGGCTGGGAGTTTCCTAGCAGAGAGGTGGTTCCCTTCACACTCTTTGTGAAGCTCTGACAGGCTCTGCAGCGCAGGCAGACTGTCTCGGCTTGACAGGGAGGGAAGCTAGGGTCAAGGGCGTTAGGCGGGAGAAGGTGGTCTAGGGGGTCCTGTGTAGGGACCTTATTCTTCTTAAAGGAGTTGGCTTTTGGCTTACTTACTGCAGTCTTTAGGGGGTAAAGGAGGATAGACCCTTGCCGCTGACACAGGGCATAATCTATTTTCTCCTGGGAGACAGGACTCTTGTCATTAACATATTTTATTAAAAGCTGACAAATCCAACCCTCATTTGACCCCAAACTTTGGCCAGAAAACTGAGGGTTTGAGGATTATTTTTTGAGTCCAAATGAAATAATATTTTACTTTTGTGTGTGTGTGTGTGTATTTAGTTCTCTCATTACCCTTCTGATATTTTAATATGAGACCTAGGGGACTATTGGGGGAATATTATTGCTATTAGTTTTATCCTTCTCATTCCTTGCCTTACTTGGTGCATTTCCCATCCTGAGTGCTGGTCAGGCTCAACCCCTCATATTAGAGATTTCTTGCCTTCCCCTTTTCTAAAGGCTCACCTCCCCTTACTGGAGACTTTTTGCTTTTCCTATCTTGGAGGTTTGGTATGAGGCTCAATTCCTTGTATTAGAGATTTCTTGCCCTCAGATTGTCTGTCTCTCTCACACACTGTCAACCACCAAGATACCCTGACCACCAAGAAAATGCTTTGTTACCCCTGCGATGTTCTCTACCTTGGTCTGCGCACAGAGTTGCCTGGTCGCCGCAGTATGAAAGGATCCTTTCCACCCATGTTGCTGAGAGTATGGGTTTATTCATCACTCCAGGTGGAAGCTGATCTCCTGTTGGTGAGACCACCGCAACGAGGCAGCAGGACGCGTCTTCTCCTAAGAGGTGTTCACTGGCCCCTCCCAAAGGACAATGGGAATCCTGGGCAAGCTCCCAAATGGTTGGGAATAAAAGCTCAGAATCGCAAAGAAAATGAGCACTCCAGTAAAGGATTTGTTAGTAAGGCAAATTTACTTCTGCAGAAGGGTACTGCTCGCGGGGCTGATTGCCATGAGAGCATGCTGAACAAAGAAGGGAAGGGGTTTTTACTTCTAATGCAGTTTGTCCCCTGCTACTGTGTTCTGTCTCCATTGGCTGGAGTTGGACCACACAATTTAAGCTGAACCTGACTGGCTAACTCGAAGAGCATAGGGGTGTGTGTGATGAGGAGAGAAGGGCAGTTTTGGCAGGAAGAGCTGTTGTGTCAGGAGGGGCAATTTACAGAGTAAGTAGTCGATGTGGGCTCTGTAGATTAGGACCAGCAGGAAAGTTGTTTACTGAAACTACGGCAGAGAGACAGAAAGGATAAGGAAGTCTGGTCTTGGAAGTGGGGAACAAAGAACAAGAGAACCAAATAAACTAAACCCTTTGAAGAGGAACTTCTTTTTGTGTCTAACACTACTGAAACTGAATCACAAGAAAAAAAAATTAGACCTATAACTAGTATGGAGATTGAATTAATACTCAAAAGCCTTTCAACAAAGAAAAGCCCAAAAACAGATGGCTTCACTGGAAAATTCTATCAAACATTGAAAGAACAGTTAACAAACTCCAAAGAATTGAAAAGGAGAGAATACTTCCAAACTCATTTTATGAGGCCAGCATTAATACCAAAGCCAGACAAAGATACTACAAGGAAGGAAAACAGACCAAGATCCCTAATAAATATTGATTAAAAAAATTTTCAAGAAAGTACATGGAAACTGAATTCAACAGCATATTAAAAGGATTCTACACCATGACCAAGTGGGATCTATCCCTGGAATGCAAGGATGTTTCAGCATACAAAAATCAGTTAATGAAGTACACTACATTAAAAGAATGAAGGATAAAAACCACATGATCATCTCAATTGATGCAGAAAAAGCATTTGGCAAAATTTATCATCCTTTCATGATAAAAACACTCAACAAACTAGGAATAGAACTAAACTATCTTAATGCAATAAATGCCATTTATGAAGAGACAGTGACTAATATCACACTCAATGGTGAAAACCTGAAAGTTTTCCCACTAAGATCAGGAACAAGGCAAAATTGCCTACTCTTGCCACTTCTATTCAACATGGTACTGGACCTCCTAGCCAGAGTAATTAGGAATGAAAAAGAAATAAAAGGTATCCAAATTAGAAAGGAAGAAGTAAAATTATCTCTGTTTGCAAATGTAATGTTATATGTGGAAAATCCTAAATATTCCACACTAGAAAATTACTATTAGTAGAACTAATAAACATAGCAAAATTTGCAGGATAAAAAATCAACACACAGAAATCAGATATGTCTCTGTATGCTAACAATGAACAATTCCAGAAAGAAATTAAGAAAGCAATTTTGTTGTAAAGTACTAAAAAGAATGAAATACTTAGGCGTAAACTTAACCCAGAAGGCCAAAGACCTATACATTGAAAACTATAAAACATTATTGAAAGAAAGACACAAAGAAATGGAAAGACATCCAGTGTTCATGATTAAAAGACTTAAAATTGTTAAAATATTCATATAGTCCAAAGAGATCTATCAATTAAATGCAGTTCCTATCAAATTCCAATAGCACTTTTTGCAGAAGTAGAAGAAACCCTCCTAAAATTCATATCAAATCTCGGGACCACGAATTGCCAAAATTATCTTGAGAAAAAAGAGCAGAGTTGGAAGCCTCACACTCCCTGATTTCAGAACATATTAGAAAGCTACAGTAATCAGAATAGCATAAAGTGGTACTGATATAAAGACACACACAAAGACCCATGAAACAGAATAGAGAGCCCAAAAATAAACTCTCACATATATGGTCAAGTGATCTTTGAAAAGGGTGTCATGACTACTCAGTGGAGAAAGGATAGTCTCTTTAACCATTATGCTGGGAAAACTGGATATCCACATGCAAAATAATGAGGTTGGACCCTTACCTTATGCCATATACAAAAAATAATTCAAAATGGATTCATGACCTAAATATAAGACTTAAAACTTAAAAAATTCTAAAAACATAGGGGAAAATCTTTATGACATTGGATTTCACAGTGATTTCTTGACTACGATACTAAAGGCACAGGCAACAAAAGCAACAATAGACAAATGGAACTATATCAGACTTAAGAACTTCTGCACCTCAAAGAAAGCAGTCAACAGAATTGTATTAGTTTTCACACTGCTGATAAAGACATACCTGAGACTGGGCAATTTATAAAAGAAAGAGGTTTTTTGGACTTACAATTCCATGTGGCTGAGGAGGCTTCACAGTCATGGCAGAAGGTGAAAGGCACATCTCACATGGTGGCAGACAAGAGAAGAGAGCTTGTGCAGGGACACTCCCTCTTGCCCCTTTTTTTTGAGATGGAGTCTCACTCTGTCGCTCAGGCTGGAGTGCAGTGGTGCAATCTTGGCTCACTGCAACCTCTGCCTCCTGGGTTCAAGCGATTCTGCTGCCTCAGCCTCCCGAGTAGCTGGGACTGCAGGCACGTACCACCACACCTGGCTAATTTTTTGTATTTTTAGTAGAGATGGGGTTTCACCTTGTTAGCCGGGATGGTCTCGATTTCCTGACCTCATGATCCGCTTGCCTCGGCCTCCCAAAGTTCTGGGAATACAGGCATTCTTCATATTTCAAAACCAATCATGCCTTCTCAGCAGTCCTCAAAGTCTTAACTTACTTCAGCATTAACTCAAAAGTGCACGGTCCAGGGTCTCATCTGAGACAAGGCAAGTCTCTTCTGCCTATGAGCCTGTAAAATCAAAAGCAAGTTGTTACTTCCTATATACAATGGAAGTACAAGCATTGGGTAAATACAGCCATTCCAAATGGGAGAAAGTGGCCAAAACAAAGAAGCTGCAGGCCCCATGTAAGTTCAGAATCCTGCAGGGCAGTCAAATCTTAATGCTCCAAAATGATCTCCTTTGTCTCCATGTCTGACATCCAAATCATGTTGATGCAAGAGGTGGGTTCCCATGGTCTTGGGCAACTCCACCCCTGTGGCTTTGCAGGATACAACCTCCCTTCTGGCTTCTTTCATGGCCTGCTGTTGAGTATCTGTGACTCATCCAGGTACACGGTGCAAGCTGTTGATGAATCTGTCATTCTGGGGTCTGGACGGTGGGCCTCTCCCCCAGTTCCACTAGGCGGTACTCTAGTAGGGACTCTGTGTGAGAGCTCTCACCCCACATTTCCCTTCTGCATTTCCCTAGCAGAGGTTTTCCATGAGGGTCCTGTCCCTACAGCAAACTTTTGCCTGGGCATACAGGCGTTTCCATACATGTTCTGAAATTTCGGCAGAGGTTTCCAAACCTCAGTTCTTGACTTCTGTGCACTCACAGGCTCAACACTACATGGATGCTGCCAAGGCTTGAGGCTTGCACCCTCTGAAGCCATGGCCAGAGTTCTACGTTGGCCCCTTTCAGTCACAGCTAGAATGGCTGGGATGCAGGTCACCAAGTCCCTAGGCTGCACACAGCACAGGGACCTTGGGCCCGGCCCACAGAACCACCTTTTCCTCCTAAGCCTCTGGACCTGTGATGGGTGGGGCTGCCTCAAAGGTCTCTGACACACCCTGGAGACATTTTCCCTGTCTTGGTGATTAACATTCAGCTCCTCGTTACTTATGCAAATTTCTGCACCCAGCTTGAATTTCTCCTCAGAAAATGGGATTTGCTTTTCTTTTTTGGGGCAGGGGATGGAGTCTCACTCTGTCTCCCAGGCTGGAGTGCAGTGGCGTGATCTTGGCTCACTGCAACCTCTGCCTCCCAGGTTCAAGTGATTCTCCCACCTCAGCCTCCTGAGTAGCTAGGACTACAGGCGTGTGCCGCCAGGCCATATTAAGAGTGAAAAGGCAGCACTGGGAATGGGAGAAAATATTCACAAATCTCATATCTGAAAAGGGATTAAGTGGTCACTGTTAAAAACAAAGCAGAACACCAGAAAGTAAGAAGTGTTGGCAAGGATGTGGAGAAAATTGGAACCCTTGTGCAGTATTGCTGGGAATATAAAATGGTGCAGCCTCAGTGGAAGACAGTATGGAAGTTCCTCAGAAAACTGAAAATAGGATTACCATATGACCCCGGCAATAGTATGTCTGCGTATAAATTCAAAAAAAATTGAAAGTGTGATTTGAAAGAAATATTTGTACACCCATGTTCATTGTCACATTTTTGTAATAGCCAAGAGGTGGAAGCAGTTCCAGTGTCCAGTATCAGATAAACAAATCAGGACTAGTCTTCAACACATGAATTTTGGGATATATAAACATTTAGACCATAGCATTGTTTTACATACATTAATTCATTTCAACTTTACTATAAGCCTATGAAGCAGGCGTTCATATTTCTGTTTTACAGCTGAGAAAATGAGGACCAGGATGCTTACATAATTTGCCCGAAATTATGCAGTTTATAAGCTGAAAAACTGGGGTGTTAACTAATCTTTTAGGCTCTAAAACACACACTTTTACCTCCACCGCACTTTACTACTTCACTGTTTTCTTAGTTCTCTTTTTTTTCTCTCTCCAAGGCTGACAGTGGCAAGATTCTTGTACTGCTTCTGTGCCATTCTCTGTATTTTGACCTTTGTCCCTTTAATTGGCGGGGGTGAGACATTGGTTCCCAATAAGGAACTCTAGGACTGTGTTTGCAAAGTTGAGATTTTCAGATGCATATAAGAAAGTAATTCCTCAGTATTATAATTGGCTACGTTGGTACATGTTTATTAGTTTAGAAAAATTCAGGCATTCTACAGTTTCTTCAAGGGCAAAAGTTAGAGGCCTGGTAGTTGTAGGGTAAGCTATATATGGTTGATGTCAGATGCCTCTCTCTTACTTCTCTGTATTTTCTTTATTTAAACCTGAAATGGTACATCTCCTAGAAGACATACTAGAGGGAATAATTCTTTCACTTTTTAGGCTCAAGACGGCTTTATACTCTTTCCCTTTTTTTTTGCAAGAGGAAGTGGTCATTTAATAACCATGTGGGAGAGGGGGTGCTACCATTCAGAACACTCTGGCAGGTAACAGAACGTTCCAGAGCAGAAAGGTGCTGGGGATGCCCTGGCTGTCTGCCATCTCTGGCAGCACACCACTGTTCCAATCACTCAGCCCTTCGTGTCCCTGTTGGTACCTGAAATCACCTCAGCTGGTGATACTGGGGGTGGGTGGTGGGAGGGGAATGCTGGGAGGGAGTGACACTTGGGGATCGAAGACAGAGAGACCAGTACCCAAAGTAAATAAATCATGTTGAATGCCCTATGAAAATGGTGACCCCTTTATATTAAAAAATAGGAGCTTTTATGTATTTGATCTGTCATTATTTATGAAGAATTAAAGCTGAAATGATACTAAACCTATACATGTTAACGTATTTTTATGAAAAATAATCATGTTTTAAGGAAAAAACATTACATTTTCCAAATGTAAATGTCTTGAATTTAATAGCAGACAGCTGAATTCTCATATCTTTTGTCTTCATTCTGTTGTGATATGTTTTTTGGGTTGACTCATATGATGAAAATCTGGCTTCATAAAGACATGTAGTTCGAAGGCAGAATTATATGAATGGCCTTTTTAGATAATAATGGTGGATATTCTTCTTTGATACTGTAACAAACAGGACCAATGATTCACTTTCTTATAGGTGTAGGATCTGAAACATTTTTATACTGTGTTACAGTAAAATTCATTTCATTCATTTTAACTTCAAATGGATCTTTTAAGCCATGCCTGATTTTGTAACATGTATTTTAGTTGTGTAGATATTCTAAATGTTATCACTTTGTGCAGTACCAAATATTACATTTGTTAATATCACCACCATTTATTAGAAGAGTCTTAGGTTACAGGGTAGATACAAGTTTTTAAAAATTCAGATTTTTGCCTGAAAGCTTAAATTTTATTATTGGCAACAAACTTTGTCAGTTGTTTACTCTAAAGTGACAGACTTACTTTGTTCATTTTTGAGAAACTGTACAATATATACAAGTGTAAATAATAATGATTTACTGTTTGCTTTTTCAGTTAAAATGTTATTCCACAGGGTAAAAAGACTAGCCCACTGCACAGCTGTGATTTTCTTCCAGCAATGATGGTACTTTGATACACAGCAAAAATGCTTCATGTGTACTTCCTGTTTTGTCACACAGAACATTAAAAAGACAAGTACTTTAGGAGTCACATTTAACAAAATCAATCTGTATTTTATTTTAATTTTAGTTTTGATTATTGTTCTTTTTTTTTAATTAATAGTTTTTTTTAAAGACAGAATTTTGCTCTCATTGCCCAGGCTGGAGTGCAGTGGCACAGTCTCGGCTCACTGCAACCTCTGCCTTCCAGGTTCAACTGATTCTTCTGCCTCAGTCTCCCGAGTAGCTGGGATTACAGGTGCCCGCCACCATGCCCAGCTAATTTTTAAAATATTTTTAGTAGAGACGGGGTTTCACCATGTTGGCCAGGCTGGTTTTGAACTCCTGACCTCAAGTGATCTGCCCACCTTGGCCTCCCAAAGTGCTAGGATTATAGGAGTGAGCCACTGCACCTGGCCCATTTATTATGGTTCTTAAGTGAAACCAATTTTTTAAAAAAATTCTATGTGGGAGTGAAGAATCCAATGACATTAGTACAGTTTGGGATTACTGCCTTGATTTCTGCCAAGGAACCAGCTATTTTGCCCACTGTTGCTTTTCTATCATCAGTACAAATGTCAGTGTGTTGAAAATGGCAAATAATGTATTATTATCAAAATAAGTTTGAACTTGCAGACCATCTGAAATTGTCTCAGGGACGCCTAAGGGTCGCAGGGACTGCACTTTGGGAATGACTGCCCTAGAGAATTATGTGCTTTCCAATATTCACCAGATTATCTCACTCTGTCAGGTAGCTCAAGGGTGAAGATAATCTTCAAAGGTTAGTTCTGTTAATACATCTAGAGTGACTAGAGGAAATTAGAATTTCTCATTCATTTAGTAGAGCTATATTAGCTACTATACTATATTCTTTTCCCTTTCTGTCATCCAAAGTAGGTGCTTGTCTGCGCTCTGAATCACTTAGAGTTCGTGCCCAGATAACTCTCCTGAAGCAAGTACCCTTAAGGAATTTATGAAACTTAATTATAAGAGGCTAGTGGCTGGGTATCATGGGTCACACCTGTAATTCCAGCATTTTGGGAGGCTGAGGTGGGTGATCACTTAAAAGTCAGAAGTTCAAGACTATCCTGGCCAATATGGCAAAACCCCAGCTCTACTAAAAATACAAAAATTAGCCAGTCATGGTGGCATACACTTGTAATCCCAGCTTCTCAGGAGACTGAGGGATGAGAATCACTTGAACCCAGGAGGTGGAGGTTGCAGTGAGCCAAGATTGAGCCACTGAACTGCAGCCTGGGCGACCAGGTGAAATTCTGTATCAAAAAGGCTAACATATCTCTTTTCTGCCCTTGACTTAAACTGGTTTTAGAAAGGAATGAATGAGGCTAAATTGTCTTGTCCAAAGTAATTTTCTGCTTCTTCACAGACAAAAGATCTTATCACTAACAAATCCATTAGCTCCAAGGTTGTTAACTCTGACAAGCTCCTGACAAATAGACTTCTGCATGAATGTACTACCAGATTTTCTTCATTGTCTCCCAAGCAAGCACTTATGTACAGGATTCTTTACTACACTATATGTGATACTGAGATTAGAATGTCTACCGTAGTAACTTTGATTCATCTTAAGCCATCAGATATCTCTTGACATCTAGATGATAATCTGGTACGAAAACTAGTTAAAAAACATTCATTACCCTTCATGTTGTTATTAGTGGAGTTCATGAAGTATCTGCATCACAAAAGTGGGATTTACACCATAAATGCTAATCAGAAAACCTGCTTCCTTATGAGTGCAGCCTCCTGGGGGAAAAACTTAACAGATTGACTGTAGGTTTTGTCCATTGAGGCCCTTGAACAGTTCAGTGCTCTCAACACTAGTTCTCTGCTCAAACTTTCACACTTGACAAGAAGAAACAAAGGGAGAACAAGGTTCCAGACTTCAGGAAAGAGGCTCAAATCACAAGATTTAAGTGGCTCCAGCATAATTTGATAAATGATTGGTTTGTATTATAATCATTGTGTCATAGAGAAAAAAATGATAGACTTTTCAAGGCAAGTTTTATAAAAGTATTATTCCTTTGGCTGTGATATACTTCATGCTTCTGAGATCCTTTATATTCTTGCCTCAAAGCTTAGCTGATGAACCTTAAATTCGTCCCACCACACTTATATGCCACTTACACTCTAAAGCTGATGTTGCATTTGTTGAAGGACTTACTAATATTAAAACCCTCCAGTAGAAAGAGCTGTTGTCCGATGAGTCACTAGCATGGTTCTTTCTTTTTCAGTTCTTTCTCTAAAGAGGGGTCATTTTGTTTAGAAAAAATAATGCTCTCTTCATTTGCATGACACTTTATCATGTTTAGGGGGTGTTTTTTCTTACATTTTTCTCATTTGATTTCCCAGGAAGATGTAGGTATTTTCACCCTTTATTTATAAAAAAGGCAACCACACTTGTCCTCATCTGCAAGGTTGCTGGATAAAGAAGCTGAGCCACCTGAGTTCTGGTCTGGTTCTTTTAAACTTAAGCTTTACTTGTTTAGGGCAGTGCTAAACCTCTGCATATACTTCCCCAATCATTAGCAGTCTAAGTGATAATGTTTTTAGTTATTCCTCCTATGTCATTATGATTATATCCTACTTTTAAGCATCCAGTTAAAGATACTGAAAGACATTAGAAAATACTAACAGTTAAGACTTTGTGCTAAAAACCTGAGGGCTACTATATTTCCCCAAATTTCTTTTCTCACATTATGGTTCACTCATTTTGAGATACCCCAGCTAAAACATCCAGTAACTTGCTGCACCTGGTAGCAAGAATCAGTTTGGACTAGTAATCACTATGTCAGCTTAATTTTTACCTCCCAGAGGTCTTGCTGTATCATCAATTAATAAGTAACAAAAACAATCCATTTACCTTTGAATAAACTGGTTAGCTTTTGTTTGTTCATTCATTCAGCTATCAGACATATAATGAATAATGCTTTGAGTGTGCCTTGAACATTATTTATTTTTAAAGAGCCTGCTGAGAAAATGGTCTATATTAACAACAACAGTAATGATAATACTTAATTAGCAGTACAGGCCCTGTTCTAAGAGTTACATCTGTCACCTGCTATAGGTTCCTCCTTATTTTTCTACTACAAAATTTATGCTAAGCACCCTTTGGCTTGCCTCTTTGTTTCCTTAGCAGCAAAAGAAAGTATGGAAAAACTGCTCTGAAGAGTAGAACGTGCATCCTGTCAGCAGTTTATGTGGTACATGCTATCTGGCAGTTTTTAGAAATGGAGATGGCATGATGATATTCTCTGCTTTCTAAAGAGCAAGGATAAAGGATTAACCATATTAGCAGATTACTAGTGTTTTCAGGGACATATTTAGAGAAATACTGTGATTATTTTTACTGTTAACATTTCCATATACAACTACTTTTCCTTTCTCTCTTTCTCCACTCCCCATTAAGAGTTTGATTTCTAATCTAAAAGATTTTATTAGTTTGTCCATAGCACTAAGTTAAGAACAAGAACACAGTCTATAATTCTTGTCTTTGATTCAAAGAAATAATATTTAAAAATCATATATTTTTAGGTAACTGAATGTGAGATATTTCTGTCACTTCTGGTGAAATTTCTGGATGCAGATAAACCACAGTGGCTACGAGCTGTTGCAGTGGAATCAATACACAGATTTTGTGTGCAGCCTCAACTGTTAAGGTAAAATCTCTGCAGTAGTTTGTTAAATAGAAAGGTGAATGTTTATTGACCTGTAAACTAACCTATAATAGGTTAATAAACTAGTGGGCACACTTTTGATATTTATTCCCAGTATTAGTGATTTCTAAACAAAGAAAATAGGATCTATGAGGAGAATAGTATCTACAAGGAGAATAGTATCTATAAGGAGGGGTAGGGGGTATAGATGTGGAAAAGAGCTGTGAGGTAGACACATGTGGTGAGTGATAGACATCAGTCTGAATTTACCAATTTAATATAGCCAAAATAATTTGTAGAACCATGACCTCAATTTGAACCTTTGTCCTAAATTAGTAAAATCACTCAGATATAATGAAGAGTTTTTGAATATAGCATGGTAACTCTTATAGTAATATCACTTGTTATGAAAAGGTTTAAAATTTTTAATACCTTCCAATGTTTTTTCCAAGAAACATTTTAAATTATTTTACAGGTCATTTTGTCAGTCCTATGATATGAAACAGCATTCTACCAAGGTTTTTCGTGATATTGTAAATGCACTGGGATCTTTTATACAGTCCTTGTTTCTTGTCCCTGCTACCGGAAATCCTGCTACAAGCAACCAGGCTGGTAAAAACATATTCATAATTCTGTTTCATATATTCTGCCATAAGGTACAGCATTAACTGTTCTGAGAGGATATTATATAGAAATCCTGTGATAGAGAAATTTGGGTTACCTAAATATGTTGATAGTAAATAATTACACTTAAAGAATAATCTGATCTCACTGACACAGTTGTGTTCTTTCTTTCCAGAATAGGTTTTCTTCTTTGACATACTTTCAGTTTATCTAATTACATCAGAACAAAAGTTAAGATGCTAATCTTCATTTTTAAAAGAATCTTTATTTTATGACTCCCTTTAAAGAGTCTAGATGGTTACCACCTTAGGAAGCCTTAGTCTCTCTCTAAAGGGGTTAACATGGTTGAAGTTTGTTTGGGAATTTGTGTGGTTTGTTGTTTCTCTTTACCTTCTTTTCTTCCACTTTTTACTGAGTGATGGTTTTTTATACTGTATTCCCACTTCTGATAAAAAGTGATCTAATGAAAGATATGCTAAACATTTATCAGTATTTTTACTTCCTCTAGTAGCTTTTATTTTAAAAAGGAAAATAGTATTTTAGGGAAATAGGAAGACTTTCTAATAGACAAAATTATGATAAATTTCATTTATTTCTGTATTACCCATTCTGATAGTATAGATATCTTTTTTGAAGATTGGCCAGGTGTTTGAATATTACTGATTTATAGTCAAGTAGTAAATTAATATCTTTCCTTTTTTCCCTTCTTCTCTAATAGGAAACAATAATTTAGGTGGCTCAGTCTCAGCACCAGCTAACTCAGGAATGGTGGGGATTGGTGGAGGTGTTACTTTGCTACCAGCATTTGAATATAGGGGGACGTGGATACCTATTCTGACAATCACAGTTCAAGGCAGTGCTAAAGCCACCTAGTAAGTAGTAGTAGCATTATTTTATAAGGAATGATATTATTGGGGGTGATATTTAACCTAAAATGCTTCTCTCTGTGTTATATTTTAAATTTTAGACCCAGTATCTCTGATGCATTTTCGAGCTCATTTTCTTTTGTTGTATTTTGAAAATTGTATCTAGGACTGGATTTTGTTTTCTTTTGTGCTGTTTGTAGACTAACAGCATTATAAAACAAAATGTGATTTCTTCACGTATGGACCTATTAGCTCTCCTATACAGCTTTTTGGTTTAAGTATATGAATTAGTTTCAGACCACTTGGGCTTAGGTCTTCTCATATTAGCTGAGTTACTTTCAGAAAATTAATCTTTTTTTTTTCTTTTTACCTCATTTCTCTCATCTATACAATGCGAGTAGTGACATATCTCATTTTCAGAATTCTATATGTGAGAGAAGTTATTTTAAGTGCTTAGCTAATCATATTAACACATGGAAATTTTAGTTTTTAATTAATTAAAAGTGCTTAATGGATTCCATATCTGTTATTTTTAAATTGTTTTTCATTAGCCATTTCAGTTTAACAAATGCATACTCAGTGATGTATTACTGATTTTTTAAAAGTTTTAATGAAATACAGTACTTACAGAAATAAGGCAGTCAATACTGCATGGATTTAACCTTGCTACTGTGAGGCAGTCACAGATATATTTTGAGTAATTGGTATGTATAATTAAATGTGGTGGCTTATGCCTATAATCCCAGCACTTTGGGAGGCCAAGGTGGCCAGATTCACCTGTGGTCAGGAGTTGGAGACCAGACTGACCAACATGGAGAAGCCCTGTCCCTACTAACAATGTAAAAAATTAGCTAGGCGTGGTGGCACATGCCTGTAATCCCAGCTACTCAGAAGGCTGAGACAGGAGAATCACTTGAAGCCAGGAGGTGGAGGTTGTGGTGAGCCGAATTGCACCATTGTACTCCAGCCTGGGTGATTAGAGCGAAACTCTGTCTCAAAAAAAAAAAAAAAAAAAAAAAAAAAAAACAGCTATCCTTAGCTGCGTAAGATGACTCATCCTTGTAATCCCAGCACTTTGGGAGGCTGATATGGGCAGATCACTTGAGGTCAGGAGTTTGAGACCAGCCTGGCCAACATGGAAAACCCCATCTCTACTAAAAATACAAAAATTAGCTGGGCTGGTGGTGTGCATCTCTAATCCTAGCTACTCAGGAGGCTAAGGCACGAGAATCGCTTGAACCTGGGAGGCAGAGGTTGCAGTGAGCCGAGATCATGCTGCTGCACTCCAGCCTGGGTGACAGAGCGAGATTCTGTCTAAAAATAAAATAATCTTTATGACATAAATCAAGACTTAATGTGAAACAGACACAGGAGGCTGAGGCAGGAGAATCACTTTAGCTCAGGAGTTGGAGTACAGTCTGGGTAACCACAAAACCCTATCTCTTAAAAAAAAATAGAAGTGAAACAGAATCTTTGACTAGTTTAAATCATAAATTTCTATGATATGTCACTCTGCATTGTATCATCCTAGTGATATTTTACCTTGCAGCTTTATTTTGCCTGAAATTATAAAAGTATAGAGTTACAGAAGACTAAAATGTTGTAATTAAAATTCATTGTTATTTTTAGTCATTTGTATTAAAACTACCTAGTATTAAGTACACTAGATAATTATGTTGTAAAAGAATGAGATATCTAGCATGAAAGAAGACATTAATTATCTAGTTCACCTTCCCACCTCATTGTATAACCTGAACAAAAACCAACACAGGATGTTATATATAAATTTTTGGTGCCACAAAGAAAAGTCAGCACTGGGACAAAGGATCTCTCAGCAAGGCGATCTTTACTTTCTGTGTAAAGGGTACACTCATCAGCAGTCTTGCCACGAGAGTGCAACAAACAAAGGAAAAGCAGACATATTTATCCCTTACACATTTGGGGTCATCCTTACTGCTGTGTCTGATCTCTGTTGATTGGAGCCAGACCTCGCAGTCTAAAACTGAACCCAATTAGCTAATAACTTAAAACTTTCTTGAATAGGTAAAGGCAATGGAGAACAAAAGTAAAACAGGAAGTCCAAATAAGGAAGGGACAGAAAGTTGCTTGCAAAGGGACTTAGAAAAGTAGTAACATAAATATCTTGGTTAAAGTATAAGGACATAGAATGTACTACATATCTGTGAGCATGTGTAGCACAAATATCTTGGTTAAAGTACAAGAAGATAGAATGTACTATGTGCTGGGGGAGCATGTCTGATAGCTGCATTGGATAGGGCTTAACAAAGAGTTGTTAGCAAAAAGCAAGAAGGCTTTAGTCTTTAAAACAAACTGTTATTTCTAACACTTAGGATTTATTCTTTAATAAGAAAGGAAACTTTGAAGAGGAACTTTTCTACTTCCTACACAGGAGAAAATTCTTGCCTTCATAGAGCTTACACTTTAGTGAGTGAGATAGTAAATAAATAAAGACACAAGTAAATACATAATATAACCTTGAATAGTTAATTTTAAGAAAAAGTAAGTTAAGGGGATAGAGAATGACCAATGTGAAGATGGGACCGAAAGGGTCTCCCAGAGGAGATAATACTGAGCAGACATGTAAAGGGAGGGAGTGAAGATGTGTGCTTGAGGAAGGAAAAAAAAATAGAAACAAGCCACAAAGTAATAAATACTTGACTGGATTGTAGAACTGCTTTTTAAAATTTATTAGTAAAAGCCAACAAACAAATTGTTTATTTATGCTGGATTTTTAACTAGATCTACTACTAAATACTGTCATTTTTGAGTATAGCAGTTGATTTCACTTGATCTTAATTTTCTCTCTTTAAGACAAGATTAGGGCTGAATCTCTAAAGGAACATGTGCTTAGTTGTGTTTTTTTTTTTTTTTTTTTTTTTTTTTTAGTGCTGTACATACTGAAATTGCTTAATTCTGAAATAATAAACAGCCAGAAAATATTGGGAGTTATTTCATACTTGGGTTAGTATGTTCACATTGGAGCTTAACTGTTGAATTGGTGTCTTTTATTCATTCATTGTGAGGTTCAATATAAAATGATTTCACTATTTGCTTTAAAGGCATACGTATAAATCTTGATTGTGCATTCTGTTCTTTTATTGACTGAGTGTAATTTGAAAACTTAAGTGATGTATAGATAGAAGTAGTTTTGACATAAGTATTGGTGGCATATTCTTTCATATTTATTACACTTTAGATCCTTTCAAAGTTAGACGAGAGTTTTTGCAATTTGACTTTAAGTTTAAAATATTTAAACAAATAAATTACACTTTATCTAAAAGTGGAATTTATGCAGTAATTTTAATAAAGTGGCACTGAAACAGTGAGGTAAGAAAGTATGTGTTTTCTTTTAGGTTCACGATATAAATAAAAAGTATAAATTACCTTTTAACTATTGTAGTTCTTAAAGTCTGTGCCTTAGAATTTGAGAATTAGAGTTTCCAATGTTTTGGATTATTTTATGTTTTAGATACATTTTCCCAGTAGATCACATATTCATTGAGAACAGGAGTTTGTCTAAGGAGATGCTTAACACTGATTTATGTAGGATGTGACTCTCTAAGGCTAACTGGCCTGGGAAAGATTAAACCTGTAAACTCTATCTCCCCCATTTGAGCTTAAGTTTCTTTCTTTTTTTTAACTTTTATTTTACATTTAGGGGTATGTGTGAAGGTTTGTTAAATAGGTAAGCATGTGTCATGGGTATTTGTTGTATGTATTATCTCACCACCCAGGTGTTAAGCCCAGTACCCAATAGTTTACCTTTTCTGCTCCTCTTCTTCCTCCTACCCTCCCCCTTCAAGTAGACCCCAGTGTCTGGTGTTTCCTTCTTTGTGTTCATAAGTTTTATCATTTAGTCCCTACTTATAAGTGAGAACATGTAGTATTTGGTTTTCTGTTCCTGCATTAGTTTGCTAATGGCCTCCAGCTCTAGAGCTTAAATTTCTTGACTGATAATGTAAATATATTTCTAATGATTACATAAATTTTTAAAAGCTCAAGAGTTGACATGTTGGTGGTAGGCTTTAGTGTCAGTCAGACTTGAGTTAAAAACTGCTGATTAATAACTGTCATCTTAGTCCTCAGTTTTATTATCTGTGTCTCTTAGGGTTTTTGTGAGGAGTTAAATGAGATAATACATATTCAAAAAGTAGAGTCCTAGACTAAGAGTATTTGCTCAGTGAATGATCACTATATATAGATGTTCTTAACGTTTTTCTAAATTAGCATTTCTTTATTAATTACCTACCTTGATGATTCACAAACTTGAAGAATTTGAGGTAGGAAATTTTCTTAGCTTTTTATTGTAATCTTTAGTAATTTCAATTTTGCTTTTGAGATAATTCATATGCCATGAAATTCACCCTTTTATAGTGCATAATTCATAGTTGCATTATATTGCAAAGTTGTGCAACCATTATCACTACTTAATTCCAGAAAATTTTATCACCCCTAAAAGAAACCGTATACCCATTCCAATCATTTCCCAAATCCCCCTTCTAGCCCCTTAGTAGCCACTAATCTGCTTTCTGCATCTATTGATTTTCCAATTCTGGATATTCCATATAAATAGAATGACACAATAAATGTCCTTATGTGTCATGCTTCTTTGACACAACATAATTTTTTTAATTGGTATGTAATAAATGTATATTTCCAGGGTATATGTGATATTTTGATACATTTATATAATGTGTAGTGATCAAATCAGGGTAATTGTGTTATCACCTCAAACATTTATATTTTATTTATGCTGGGAACATTTGAATTCTTGTGTTCTGGCTATTTAAAAATATGCAATAGATTATAGTTAACTGTAGTTACTGTACTGAACTGTTAGATGCTAAACTTTATTCCTTTCTGTATAACTGTATTTTTGTACCTATTCGTCAACCTCTCTTCACCCCCAAACCTCCACCCTTCCTGGCCCCTGGAAACCACCCATCTTCTTTCTAACTTCATGAGATCCACTTTTTTAGCTCCCACATCAGCATAATGTTTTGAAGGTTCATCTGTGTTATAGCATGTGTTCACACTTTATTCCTTTATATGTCTGAATAATATTCCAATGTATGGAGTAGCTTTTTCATCATTTGATGCATATTGGATTATTTTTACTTTTGTTTGTTATGAATAATACTGCTATGAGCATTTGTCTACAAGTTTTTGCATAGACATGTGTTTTCATTTCTGTTGGGTATACAACTCGTAGTGGAATTGCTGGCTTATATGGTTACTGTATGTTTAAATTTTTGAGGAAATGCCAAACTGTTTCCCAAGCAATTGTACCATTTTACATTCCTCCCAACTGTGTGTGAGGGTTCAAATATCTCCACATCCTCAGCAATACTTGTTTATCTTTTTTATTGCAGTCATCCCACTGGGTATGAAATGATATCTTACTGTGCTGTGATTTGCATTCCCTAATGACTGGTGATAAGCATCTGTTTGTATGCTTCTTGGCCATTTATATGTCATGTTGGGAGAAATGTCTATTCAGATTCATTGCTCCTTTTTTTTTTTTTGAGACAGTCTCTGTCACCCAGGCTGGAGTGCAGTGGCACGATCTCAGCTCACTGCAACCTCCGTCTCCTGGGTTCAAGCGATTCTCCTGCCTCAGCCTCCTGAGTAGCTGGGACAACAGACATGTGCCACCACACCCAGCTAATTTTTTTCTGCATTTTTAGTAGAGATGGGATTTCACCGTCTTAGCCAGGATGATGTTGATCTCCTGACCTCGTGATGAGCCACCCTCAGCCTCCCAAAGTGCCAGGATTACAGGCGTGAGCCACCGCGCCTGGCCCATTGCTTCTTTTTAATTGGATTGTCTTTTTCTTATTTAGTTTTCAGAGTTATATATTCTGGAAGGTTGTCTCTTATCAGATAAGTGATTTGCAAAAGTTTTCTTTCATTCCGTGGGTCTTTTCATTTTCTTGATTGCTGCTTTTTGAAGTACAATTGTTTTTAATTTTGATGAATCTATTTTTTCCTTTGTTGCTTATGCTTTTGGTGTCATAGCCAACAAACCTTTGCCTATCTGAGAACATGAAGATTTTTACCTATGTTTTCTTCTAAGAGTTTTATAGTTTTAGCTCTTACATTTAGATCGTTGATTCATTTTGGAGTCACTTTTATGTATGGTGTGAGATAGGGGTCCAGCATCACTCTTCTTCATGTGAATATCCAGTTGTTCCAAAATCATTAGTTCTTTGTCAATTGAATTATTATTTTTTCTGGGAATTATTTTACCAGATACCAATTTTAAGACATTTAGAACCATAGTTCACTATCTGCCATGATTTAAAACAGATTTATTGTCCTTCCTTCTGAAAACTTTCTTCTAATTATGGGGTAAAAAGTTGCTCTGCAGTTTGAACTTGACACACTATTCTCACTTTGTTGGCAGATTGTATTTGAAATGATAGGTGAGCTGGGCATCTCACGGTGTGAAAAGCCTCTTTCTCTTCATAGGAATGATTTGATTTGATGGCATCTTATTTTTAAAATACAAGTCAAAGTTTGAGAAGTTTTATAATCTATCTCATTATATTTTGTATGTCAGTCTTTATTTTTCTAATATCCAATATTTAATGAAAACATTGGCATAACTCGGAGGAGAACAAGAAGTAAATTATTAAAATAGTTATGGCAGTGGTTAGGCCTTAATTTTTCTAATCAGGTTATTAAAATACCATGAAGAGATCCCTCCCCTAAATGAAACAAACTTGATAATGTCCCTTTATTTTTGCTATTCTGTTAATTTTAATTTCTGTAGTCCATAAATTATAGACAGAGTTTTATATATTTTTTTGCTGTGGCTTCTCATTAGTATTCTATCTTTTTCATAATTTCAGCTTAGAAATGTTGGACAAAGTTGAACCTCCAACTATACCTGAAGGTTATGCCATGTCTGTGGCATTCCATTGTTTGCTAGACCTTGTTCGTGGAATCACAAGTATGATTGAAGGAGAGTTAGGAGAAGTTGAAACAGAATGTCAGACCACCACCGAAGAAGCTTCTTCACCAACACAGTCATCAGAACAGCAGGATTTACAGTCCACATCAGACCAAATGGATAAGGAAATTGGTATGAGTTTGTATTTTTATTGGAGTCAGAATTCTATTGGAAATAATTTGGAATTTACAGAAAATTTGCAAAAATTATGGTTTCTATAAGTCTTTCACGCTTATTTCTCAAGTGTTAACCACTTTCCCACATTTACCTTACCATTTTCTTGAATTATGTACATGTGACTATACTTTTTTCTGACCTTATTTAGAGAATAAATTGCAGATATTATGCCATATTACTACCCTTTAATGCATCAGTGTGTATTTTCTCAAAATATGGACAGTCTCCTGTGTATCATAGTACAATCACCATCAGAAATTTAACATCAATCCAATATTATCTAATTCCAGATATCATTCAAATGTTACCAGTTGCCCTAGTGATGTCCTTTCATGTGTTGAATTTAGTTGCCATATCTCAACTTGGAACAGTTTCGTAGTTCTTCCTTGTTTTATGTGACCTTGACTTTCGTGAGTACAAGTCAGTCAGTTTGTGTTGTGTTCCTTCATAATTAAATTCAGTTTATTCATTTTTGAAAGGACTGGCACAGAAATGTTGCTGTGCTCTACTTACTGTATCACTGTATTAGGAAGCATAATACAATATCAATCTGTGTCATTATTGGAGATGCTCGGTTATATCAGTTGGTTAATACAATGTCAGCCTGGTTTCTTCAGTGTACAGTTAATTAATAACTTTGGAAAATACTTTCAGATTGCTACTACAAAAGAGTGCTTTCCCTTCTGCATTTATTTTTAAAAATTTGTTCACTTATATTAGTATAGATTCATGGATTTCTGTTTTATTCAAAAGGATTACAGTCTTTGACTACTATTATTTGGTTTGATGCTTAGATTGTTCCCAACCTGGCCAATGGGACCTCTTTCAAGATGGCCCCTGTGTCCTTTGGACATGTCCATGCCCTTTTGAAATTCTCTGAGCACTTCCTTACTCTTTGATAGAACAAGATGTTCTAGGCTGATCTCGGATGATTCTTGTCTAGCCCAGGTATCAGTCATTTCTCCAGGAAGCCCTGGTTCCTTTTAGTGTAGAATAGTATTGAAATGAACACAGGGATACTAGGTATCCTTTTTGCTACTTGGATAGGAAATACATATCCACATACACACACCTACACACACACAAGCACACATCTCTCTACATTTCTAAAATGTCTATTTCTCTATGTATGTTGAATTACCATGACATCACACTAGTTTCTTCAGTTCCAGTTCAGTACCACAAGGTTTGTTTTTAACTTTCTGTATTTGTAATTCCCCCCCTCCAACAGTGTGGAACCTGCTCACATTTTGCTCATTGTATGTACTTATTTGCTTGATTCTCAACATACGTAATCAGTCTTCTGGCTGAGCCAGTTTGTTACACTGTACCCTGCCCTTACCCCAACTGGTTACACAGGCCAAGAAAGTTTGGCTTGAAGGGGAAGGGAAAGGAAAGGATATCAGCTGGGCATTGTGGCATGTGCCTATAACCCCAGCTACTTGGGAGGCTGAGGCAGGAGGACTGCTTGAGCCCAGGTCGAGTCTAGTCTGGGTAACACAACAAGACCCTGTTTCTTAAAAAAAAAAAATGGCCGGGCGCAGTGGCTCACATGTGTAATTCTAGCATTTTGGGAGGCCGAGGCAGGTGTATCACAAGGTTAGCAGATCAAGACCAGCCTGACCAACATGGTGAAACCACATCTCTACTAAAAATACAAAAATTAGCCAGCCTGGTGGCGCATGCCTATAATCCCAGCTACTTAGGAGGCTAAGGCAGGAGAATCACTTGAACCCGGGAGGCAGAGGTTGCAGTGAGCTGAGATCACGCCACTGCACTCTAGCCTGGGTGACGGAGCAAGACTCAGCTCCAAAATATACATATAAATAATGTATATATACATACACATACCAGTTAACTTGGGCACAGAAAGATCTTACCGTAGATATTTTAAAACAACTTATTTTTAAGACTTCTTCAAGTCTGAAACTATAGTATGGCTTCTGAGTTTTCATTCTTTTAAATTTTTAAGTACTGAATATTAGTATTTAATAATTAAGCTGATGGAATATTTGACATATTATCCAGGAAAGTTTTAGAATTTGATATATTAATATTGTGCTATCTATAATTATAATTAAATATTGTATTTTTTTCCTTTAAGTTAGTAGGGCTGTTTGGGAAGAAATGGTGAATGCCTGCTGGTGTGGTCTTCTTGCTGCACTCTCACTCCTTCTGGATGCCAGGTATTAAGTCTTTGTAAATTTTATACCGCACTGTGTCAGTCAAAAAAAACACATTAAAATGATTTAATTATTTTCTTTTCTTCCTCTCCTTTTTTTTTTTTTTTTTTTTTTGAGATGAAGTCTCGCTCTTGTCCCCCAGGCTGGAGTGCACTGGCACAATCTTGGCTCACTGCAACCTCCGCCTCCCAGGTTTCAAGCGATTCTCCTGCCTCAGCCTCCCGAGTAGCTAGGATTACAGGTGCCTGCCACCACGCCTGGCTAATTTTTATATTTTTAGTAGAGACGAGGTTTCACCATGTTGGCCAGGCTGGTCTCAATCTCCTGACCTCAAGTGATCTGCGCACCTTGGCTTCCTAAAGTACTGGGGTTACAGGCATGAGCCACTGTGCCTGGCCAGAATTATTTCCTAATATTAGTTTTTTATATGTGTGAAACATTATTTTTCTCTCATCCCCCTTCCTCATCCTTTCCTTGCCCTGCCCAAGCCACCAGAATTGTCGTGATATTTTAATGGAAGATACAGTCCTAAAATTACAGAATGCCTTTTTCATTTCAAGACTTAGAACTATTTTTGCAATGATTATATTTAATTTCTTTGTTGTTTTTCTTTAGGATTTAGAAATTTACTTATTTCAAAATGCTTGGTATTTTAAGCTAAGTCTTTATGTTCATAGTCCTTGCCTTCAGTAATAAATATTGTGTTGTACGTTGCTTTTACCCAGTTCAACTTTTCAGGCTATGTTAATAGATTAAAATTTCTTCTTCAGTATATTGGTAGTATTTTGACAATACTTTTGAATAGATTTTCTTCAGACTTCACTGAATACTTAATTCCATGTCATGCTTTACAATATAATTAAAAATAAGTTTATCAGATTAAATAAAATACTTTCTTTCAGCACAGATGAAGCTGCCACTGAGAATATTTTAAAAGCTGAACTGACTATGGCTGCTCTTTGTGGAAGACTGGGCCTTGTAACTTCAAGAGATGCCTTTATAACTGCAATATGCAAAGGTTCCCTGCCTCCTCATTATGCTCTTACTGTATTAAATACTACCACTGCAGCTACACTTTCCAACAAATGTAAGACAGTTTTACTCAAAATTCTCTCTATGTAATGGGATATTATGGTATAGACAGATTATAGACATTCTGAGTTTAAGTCTGCTTTTCCATGTACTGACTCTGTGACCTTGGAGAAATTAATGTCCCTGAGCTCTTAAAAAATATGGGGTGGGGGTGGGGGTGGGGGGTGGGGCTGGGATATCTAAAAATCCAGAATCTGAAATGCTCCAGAATCCAAAACTTGTTGAGCACCAACATGACAAAGGAAATGCTCGTTGGATAAGTATATAATGTGAATAGGTATAAAATGCAAATATAAGTATTTACAAATATGCAAATAAATGCATAAATATATGTAATGTACATACTCCAAAAATCTGAAATCTGAAACAGTTGTGATTCTAAGCATTTTGAATAAGGGATACTCAACTTGTAATACGCATTTTAAACAACAGTTTCGGGGGTAAAATAAGTTAAAAAGTCCTTTGTAAACTATGGGATACTGTTGAAATGGTGATTGTTATTTTTTTTTAAATGGAACTAGTAGAATAATAATGTTTGCAACAACTTAGGTTAAACCAGCATTCAAAAATTTATTTTCATGTTGAATTCTTTGAAAATACTTGTGTGTTACATGTAATATAAATTTCAATGTAATATTCAGGGTTTATATATGTATATTTTTGGAGGGGAATTACAATTTTTTTTGTTATACTTTAAGTTCTGGGGTACGTGTGCAGATCTTGCAGGATCGTTACATAGGTATACGCATGCCATGGTGGTTTGCTGTCTCCATCCCCCCCTTATATATGTTTTTTAATGAGACAGGATCTCACTGTATTGCCCAGGCTGATCTTGAACTGGGCTAAAGTGGTCCTGCCTCAGCCTCCCAAGTAACTGTATTACAGGCTAATATTCAGTTTTCAAACTGAAAGTGCATTGATCTCTAACTTTAAAAGTATACCAGGGATACATGTTTAAAATACTTACGTGTTCTAGTTCTGTATTGCTTATGAAGAAGTTACCAAAGTTATATAATTTTATGTTATATAGAAAATTACTTAATATTTGCTTAACTTGTCTTGGTTTTTGTACCTCATGAGGTTTTTGTGGTTTTTTTGTTTTTTTTTGTGTTTTTTTTTTGTGTTTTTTTGAGACGGAGTCTCGCTCTCTCACCCAGCCTGGAGTGCAATAGCATGATCTTGGCTCACTGCAACCACCGCCTCCTGAATTCGGGCATTTCTCTGCCTCAGCCTCCCGAGTAACTGAGACTACAGAAGTGCATCACCATACCTGGTTAATTTATGTATTTTTAGTAGAGTCAGGGTTTCACCATGTTGGCCAGGCTGGTCTTAAACTCCTGACCTCAAGTGATCTGTCTGCTTTGGCCTCCCAAAATGGCCAGAATTACAGACGTCAGCCACTGTGCCCAATCCCTCCTGAGTTTTTAAAATATTTGCATATAGATATTAGGTATTACTGATATTTAAAGAAGTGTATGGCTAAACTTGGTTTAATCAAAATATAACATTACTTTAAATGCAATATAAAAAATATATTTTAATTATTTAGGCTTTCCTTTGTGTTCCAGCATATTCTGTTCAGGGCCAAAGTGTTATGATGATAAGTCCATCAAGTGAATCTCACCAGCAAGTTGTGGCAGTGGGTCAACCTTTAGCAGTCCAGCCTCAAGGGACAGTAATGGTAATGTACTTGTTCTTTTCTCCGTTATCAATTAGCTGTCAAGGAAACCTGTCATACCTATCTTTGTGTGTGCCAAAATGTATCATTACATTTATTTACTTCCTTTTACCTGGATTGTATATTTAGAAGAAACTAGTTTATGCAGTTGACATTTACAACTTTTAATCAAATGAATTGTTCCTTATAAAATCATCCAAACCTTTTTCTTTATTTTGTATTTAAAAAATCTTTTAATACATTAGCGCTACTTTATAAGCTTTAATTTTTAAGTGTAGATAATTCTTGAAAATGTGTCCTTTTTAAAATACAGCTGACTTCCAAAAATATCCAGTGTATGAGGACTCTACTTAACTTGGCGCATTGCCATGGGGCTGTTCTTGGAACATCATGGCAACTTGTCTTGGCAACTCTTCAGGTATGTAATAGTGTCTGGATCAGAGATCAGTGTTGTTTTTATATGTAATTGCTAACAATTAGACTAATCAATGCCTGTTGATGTTTTGGACAAGCCTAAGGAATAGATGTGAATAAAGAGATAGATATGAAATAGAGAGAATAGATAAGAAAAATGAGAAGTTAGAAAGGGAAGAAGATGTGACTTATATTGTAGGAAGTGGTAGAATGCTTATCATAATGTCCTAAGGCTGTGCTATGTTTAATATAATTAATTATTTTACACGAATGTTAATTACTGATTTTAGTTATAGGTTTTAGAAACCTACTGATTTTAATTTTGGTTACTAGAAGTTACTACTGATTTTGATTTTAATTATTAGAATTTTTATACTTTTGTAAACTTCATTTTATTATTTTTTATTTTACAGCATCTTGTATGGATTCTGGGATTAAAGCCTAGTAGTGGCGGTGCCTTGAAACCTGGGAGAGCTGTAGAAGGACCCAGTACAGTAAGCTCTAGTCCTCTACCCAATTAGTGCATCCCAAAGTGTCATACGTTACGTTTAATTTTATTCTTCTCTCAGGTTCTAACAACAGCAGTGATGACTGATTTACCAGTGATTTCCAATATACTTTCAAGATTGTTTGAAAGCTCACAGTAAGACTCAGTTTTTTTAGTTGACAAAAACATTGTCATGAGTCATATATTTTAGATCAGGATTTCTTATTTCTTCATTTTCTTTTTAGGTATCTTGATGACGTATCACTGCATCATTTAATAAATGCACTTTGCTCCTTGTCTCTAGAAGCAATGGATATGGCCTACGGAAATAATAAGGTGTGATATTCTACCTTTCTGTTTTAAATATGATACATTAGTTATATAAAATGTACATCCATTATGATCTTAGTGTTTTACTAGTAGGACTAACGCTCAGCTTGTACGCTAACCATGCTCTGTTGGATTTTTACCATTTATGGTTATTTGTTGAAGGGAGAGTAAAAAGGACATGATTTGGCTTGTGATATGTCTAAATATGTCATGATTTTAAGTTGTGTTTATTTCTCTTATATACTCAACATTTAAAAAATATTTTTATAAAATAATGTAATACAGTTTTATAGGTTATATAAAATTCATGATAGTACTTGTAATTAGAATTTATGATTGGGGTAATAATAGA
This sequence comes from Ateles fusciceps, assembly GCA_036589455.1. Taxonomy (NCBI): domain Eukaryota; kingdom Metazoa; phylum Chordata; class Mammalia; order Primates; family Atelidae; genus Ateles; species Ateles fusciceps. The sequence goes on from JAZHEH010001063.1 coordinate 3,754,015, forward strand.
TTTAAATTAAAGAATATTTGTCTTAGTTTCCTTTGCCTTCATTGGAATGGAAAGTAAGGAGCTAATCATTTCTTTCTAAAGGTAGTGTTTCTCCTTATCTTGAATTAAAATTTTTATTTGTTCATTGATTAAATGAATAAAATAGTACTTTTGAATATTAACATTCAAGAACATTTCTTTCTATACTACAAAAAATATCACTTTTCTATTATACTTGGAAAGCATAGGAACAGTTGGTTTTATTTATATCTTAGAAATAATTATTTAAAAGAAAATGCTTTCTACATGTTAATAAATATAGTTTGACTATTCACAAATAAGTGAAAATAACCAAAAATATTATTAAAAACTGTAATTTTTTAACATCTAACTGTAGCATTCAAAATTATGTTGTCTGCCTAGTCCTTAAGTGTAATTCTGTATACTGTGGCTTGTCATCTTGGCTCTTGTGACTCATTTAAAGATTGGTGAAGAAAGTCTCATTAGGGCATAGTTTCATATATTATAGTACATAGCTAGATAATTATATAAACATGCAGGTGTTTGAAAGTATGCATTATAGTTTGCTCTAAATCAAGGCAAGGGTAATGTATAATGAAGCAATAAGTTTCTTGATATTAATAATTCTACATATTTGAGATTAATTCTTAACATAAAACTGTTTTATTGAATCTATTTTCAGAAAAAATTATCTCTGTTTTACTCAATGTATCCATTTTGTCAATAATTGTTCTGCCCAAGCCTTCCTTAAAAATCATTATCTGTTCCTACCACTCTGAAATTGTACTATTCTAGGTTAAAGATGAACTATTTATCATCAAATCTCCTACTTTTTTTTCTAGGTCATGATTTCTTCTAATATTTTTCTTTTGATTTCCATTAACCTGCTCTTAATGATAGCTCGCGCCTGTAATCCCAGCATTTTGGGAAGTTGAGGTGGGCGGATCACCTGAGGCCAGGAATTTGTAACCAGTAAATAAAGTATCTCAGTGAAATCTAAGCAAGTGTCCGGGCACAGTGGCTCACGCCTGTAATCCCAGCGCTTTGGGAGGCCAACATGGGCAGTCACGAGGTCAGGAGTTCAAAACCAGCCTGACCAACATGGTGAAACCCCGTCTCTACTAAAAATAAATAAATTAGCCAGGTGTAATGGCACACGCCTGTAATCCCAGCTACTTGGGAGGCTGAGGCAGGAGAATCACTTGAACCCAGGAAGTGAAGGTTGCAGCGAGCCGAGATCACGCTACTGTACTCTACCCTGGGTGACAGAGCAAGACTCCATCTCCAAAAAAAAAAGAGAAATCTAAGCAAGCTTATATGGTAATGTTTTCAGAATTTATGTATTTAACAAGCACATTATGCTTACTGTGTACATGACACTGCTTGGACATATGAAGAAATAGGAGGCTTCTACTTTCAAAGTGCATAGTTATACTATACTTGGTTCATAGTTAAGTGACAATTATGATGGTATGACAGTCTCAATAAATAATATAGATATTAAATGACATGAGGCTTATTCTCTGCATTTTTAGTTCCTTGTTACATAAGATGTTATTGGTATATGTTTTTATTAAGATGAATTAAGGTTAATCAAGATGAATTCATGTGATTGGAGATGTATATTGAAAGATTGGTAGGATTTAGGTAGGAAAGTGCCGGTTAATGGAAATCAAAAGAAAAATATTAGAAGAAATCATGACCTATGAGAAAAAAGTAGGAGATTTGATGATCAATAGTTTATTTTTAACCTTCAATAGTGCAGTTTCAGAGAGTGGTAGGAACAGATAATGATTTTTAAGGAAGGCTTGGGCAGAACAATTGTTGAGAAAATGGACACACTGAGTAAAATGGAGATAATGTCTTTGAAAATAGATTTACATGTCTCCATTTTAGGATTTAATTTTGTAAAGTAAAGTGGTAAATATGGAATGCAGATGAAAACTTTATAAAAATATTCAAGTATAAACTTTAGAAAAAGTATTCAACATAAACCTTAGAAAATATTTTTAGATGTAGGCCATAAAAAGTTTTTTCAGTTATGCCATTTATAAAAATTATTATAAATATGCAGATACTAAAATTATTGGAAAAGTTTCTACATTATTGAAAAAAGAATGTTCATCTGTATCGACTGTTCTGAGTGAGTTAAATATTCTAGGGATTAAAGATGTAGATATCAGTGTTCTTTAGGTGTGGCTTTAAAGTGACCAGCATCTTGTTTTTGATCCTCATTTCAGGAATTTGTGTCAATGTGTTGTAGAAATAATTTAAGATAAATCTTGCAGGCTGGCGCAGTGGCTCATGCCTGTAATTCCAGCACTTTGGGAGGTTGAGGTGGTTGGATCACCTGAGGCCAGGAGTTTGCAACCAGCCTGGCCAACATGGGGAACCCCTTCTCTACTAAAAGTACAAAAACTAGCCTGGCGTGGTGGTGCACGCCTATAATCCCAGCTGTTCTCCTGGCTGAGACACAAGAATCGCTTGAATCTGGGAGGCAAAGGTTGCCGTGAGCCAAGATCGGGCCAGTGCACTCCAGCCTCGGCAGCAGAGTGAAACTCTGTCTCAAAAAGAAGATAAAGCTTGCAAATTCTTTCTTAGAAGATAATGTAGATGATACTTTTATAGTTACATTTACAAGCACAGTGTAACAACAATAAAAATATTAAAGCAGCTGTTCTTCACTGTTTACTGTGTGCCAAGCACTAACATATTATCATTTAAAGCACCTGTGTGAGATTTAGTGGTAATATTCCCTTTTACAGATGAAAATATAAAAAACAGCTTAAGTGACCTGCCTGAGGTTACATACTTAGCTTCTGCTAGAAAGGAAGATATTATCACATATTTCCCTGTTAGAATTTTGTCAGCACTGCAAAAATGTTAAGAATATAGAATCATAAAAAATCTTTTCTTTAAAAATTAAATTACTGTCTTTATTTTCTATCGATTTATTTATTTTACTTTAAGTTCTGGGGTACATGTGCGGATTGTGCAGGATTGTTACGTAGGTATGCACATGCCATGGTGGTTTGCTGCATCTGTCCTCCCGTCATCTACATTAGGTAGTTCTCCTGTTATCCCTCCCCAATCTCCCCCACACCTGTTATCCCTCCCTCCCCTAGCTCCCCCACCCCCCCAACAGGCCCTGGTGTTTGATGTTCCCCTCCCTGTGTCCATGTGTTCTCATTGTTCAATACCCAGTTATGAGTGAGAACATGTGGTGTTTGATTTTCTGTTCTTGTGTCAGTTTGCTGAAAATGATGGTTTCCAGCTTTATCCATGTCCTTGACAGGGACATGAACTCATCCTTTTGTATGGCTGCATAGTAGTCCTTGGTGTATATATGCCACATTTTCTTTATCCAGTCTACCATTGATGGGCATTTGGGTTGGTTCCAAGTCTTTGCTATTGTAAACAGTGCCTCAATAAACATACGTGTGCATGTGTCTTTATAACTGAAGGATTTATAATACTTTGGGTATATACCCAGTAATGGGATTGCTGGGTCAAATACTATTTCTAGTTCTAGATCCCTGAGGAATCTCCACACTGTCTTCCACTATGGTTGAACTAATTTACACTCCCACCAACAGTGTAAAAGTGTTCCTATTTTTCCACACCCTCTCCAGCATCTGTTGTCTCCAGAGTTTTTAATGATTGCCATTCTCACTCAATGTGGTTTTGATTTGCATTTCTCTAATGACCAGTGATGATGAGCATTTTTTCAATGTGTGTTGGCTGCATAAATGTCTTCTTTTAAGAAGTGTCTGTTCATATCCTTTGCCTACTTTTTGATGGGGTTGTTTGTATGTTTCTTGTAGATTTGTTTAAGTTCTTTGTAGATTCTGGGTATTAGCCCTTTGTCAGATGGGTAGATTGCAAAAATTTTTTTCCATTCTGTTGGTTGCCGGTTCACTCTAATGATAGTTTCTTTTGCTGTGCAGAAACTCTTAAGTTTAATTAGATCCCATTTGTCTGTTTTGGCTTTTGTTGCCATTGCTTTTGGTGTTTTAGTCATGAAGTCCTTGCCTATGCCTGTGTCCTGAATGGTATTGCCTAGGTTTTCTTCTAGTGTTTTTATAGTGTTAGGTCTTATGTTTAAATCTTTAATCCATCTGGAGTTAATTTTTGCTTTTTTATTCAGTCGTCTTTTTTTTTAAATACATTATCTCTGTTTGAAATACCACACCCATCCACCAGAAAATACTCGTGGCTTTCATCTGAATTTTCATTTAAACAGGTTTTATCATCTTCATTAAGATTGGATTAGAGATAACTGCCCTTTGATCTTTTCTTAAACCATTCTTGTGACAAATGAACCAAGTACTCCAGTTTAGCCATATGTAATATACCCTGGTTCCCTTTCTGATTATTGATAATGTCAGGGACTATAGAAAACTGTTTTGTCTTCATGTCCTCTACTGTTCTGTTAGTATCTGGACTGACAGCCTGATCTCTGCTGTACTCTTGATTTCATTTTTCTTTTCCTTTGTCTCTGTTGTCTCTCTTTCCCCTACTTCTTGACATTCACACATAAAGCCTGGTCATTTTAAGACTTTGCTGATAAGAATGCTTCTTTTCTTCTGGTCAGAAGACTAGCCATTCTATGTGTCTAGTGCAATTTTTGGATTCTCATGCCTTCCCTATTAAAACATTCTCTTCCTAACCAAATTTTCAAATTAGGAGCTATTCTGGATATTTAAGGTTGGCAGGAAGATTTGTCTTTGATAACTAAGGTTTTGTTGTATTTATTAACTGTATGCTAACCAATCGTTTTAATTTCAGACATGCTCTTCAGAGTATTCTCAGTTTTATTCATAGTCTAATTACTCAAAATTCTCCTTATTATATCAATGTATTTTCTCCCTAGGAACCATCTCTTTTTGCTGTTGCCAAATTGTTAGAAACTGGTTTAGTTAATATGCACCGAATAGAAATTCTGTGGAGACCTCTGACTGGCCATCTACTTGAGGTAAATTTTCTTTTTTTTTTTTTTTCTTTTTAACCTGTTTGAAACTAGCCCAACATGCTGTATACCAGATTACAACATTGAGGCCAGCTTCACTATTAGTTTTCCTCCTTTTACGACCACCAAGACCAACATTCAGATCCGATGGGAAAGGGTACAGGAGGAATTTTCTTTCTTAAATATATTTAATTTTTTTATAAAGACTTGCATGCTAAACTGATGATCCTAGATAGCCATTTTAAAAATCAGCATTAACTTTATTCCCCCTTTCCTGACCCTGCACTTACTTATGTTTGTACGTTTTATCAAAGACTAAAGTTGTTTTGTAATTTATTTGATGACGGAATTGGTTGCTTTTATTGGCTGAAAATGGGTGACATTAAGTATCAGTGAAATCAACTGTTAGCTTGATACCCCTTTTTTATACAGTCTCTTGATCCACCTGAGTTTCAGGTAGTTCTGAAACTTCAAGGCAGTTAGGGCATAGAGTTAATAGTAAACACTGCTCAGTTATAGCCTTTGCTATCATCATGTGATAGCTTTTTTTTCTTTTTTGAGATGGAGTCTTACTCTGTCATACAGGCTGGTGCGCAGTGGCACGATCTCGCCTCACTGCACTGTCCACCTCCTGGGTTCAAGTGATTCTCTTGCCTCAGCCTCCTGAGTAGCTGGGATTACAGGCACATACCACCACACCTGGATAATTTTGGTATTTTAGTGGAGACAGGATTTCACCATATTAGCTAGGCTGGTCTTGAACGCATGACCTCAGGTGATCCGCCTGCCTCAGTCTCCCAAGTGCTTAGATTATAGGTGTGAGCCACTGCACTTGCTCTTGATGATGAGATAGCTTTCTGCTAAGGGAAAAATGGTTTGGTATCACTAATTATAGATAGTGCTGGAGAATTTTACCTGGATTTACATTGTCTTACATTCAGGTTGAGGTGATTCTTAATAGTTTCTGCTTAAAAACAACCTGCTTCTGCCAGTACATATGTTTGTGTACAGTTTAGGTTTAGGTTACCATAGTCCTTTTATGTTATTTAGAAACCTAGGAAAGGTCTTATTCTTAGAAAGAAAAACAGGCTGGCTTCAGTAGTTCACACCTAAAACCCAGCACTTTGTGATGCTGAGGTGGGGGGGATTGCTTAAGCCCAGGAGTTCAAGACCAACCTGGGCAACATAGGGAGACACTATTTCTACAAAAAATTTAAAAAATTAGCTGGCCTGATGGTATATGCTTGTAGTTCTAACTACTTGGGAGGCTAAATGGGGAGAATTGGTTAAACCCAGGAGGTTGAGGCTGCAGTGAGCTGTGATCGCACTACTGCATTCCAGGCTGGGTAACAGAGTGAGAGAGCATGTCTCAAAATAAAATAAGAAAAACAGATGTACATGAACTTTCCCCCCCATTTTATTGGGATTACTTTCATGAATGACTAAAGGCTTTATGCAGATTTCTTCATTATTGGATGGTCTCATCACAGGGCAACCAATAAAGTTTTTTGAATTTTGACATATTATTTGATTAATGAAATTAAATTAAGAACCTTGGTATTAGCTTGCTTATTTTGTTTACCCTGATGATATATAATTTACTTTTATGAAATCCTTTCTTTTCTGTGAATTGTTTTAGTTTCATCTTTTTCTTCTGTCTCTCTATTGCTTGCTCTTGCCCTTATTCAGAAGGTAAGCTCACTTACATTTTGGGTATAATTTTTCTTCTAATGCTTATTGAATATTTAATACAACTTTTAAAATGTAAAGTTGATGTGTGATTTATAGCTGAAGTATACAAATTAAACGTTTAATTTTATGTACCTTCAGGTCTGCCAGCATCCAAACTCTCGAATGAGAGAATGGGGGAGCAGAAGCTTTAACTTCTCTTATTAAAGCAGGATTAACATTTAACCATGATCCTCCACTATCACAAAACCAGGTAATAAAAACCTTACTTTAAAAAAAAAAAAACTCAATATAAACTCTTCCTCCTCCGTATGTGATTTTTTTCTTAATTTATCAAGTAGATGATATCTAAGAGTGGGGTTTTTAACTTAATATTCTATTTTATATGTAGGCCCTGAATCTCCTACAGAAGGTTAAATTAAGGTTAAAGTAATTTAGGTTAAAGTAAACTAAGTTAGTTTAGCTAAGATTAAACTACAGAAGCTTGAACTAAACTAAGTTAAATTACCTAGACTTGGTCTCATAGTCATAAGTTTTCCTATTTATGTAGTGCTAAAGTGTTGTTTTGGAGCCTCTTTTGCTTTGGTCTTTACCTGTCTCTGGTTTTTCTTTTTCTCTCTCTCACTACCCTTACATAGGGAGAAAATAAGTGGCAGAAGAAGCAAGCACAATGAAGTAGATTTTTATTTTAAAATAATTTTAAATTATTTTTTACTTCCAGAGTCTACCTTTGTCGTGAATTCTATATCCTGACTTTCTTTATTATTTGTACCCATTTTTTTTTTCTTTGAGACAAAGTCTCTCTCTGTCGCCTAGGCTGGAGTGCAGTGGCACGATCTCAGCTCACTGCAACCTCTGCCTCCCGGGTTCAAGTGATTCTCCTGCCTCAGTCTTCTGAGTAGCTGGGATTACAGGTATGCGCCACCATGGCTGGCTAATTTTTGTATTTTTAGTTGAGACGGGATTTCACCATGTTGGTCAGGCTGGTCTCAAACTCCTGACCTTGAGATCCACCCGCCTTGGCCTCCCAAAGTGCTGGGATTACAGGCAGGAGCCACTTCGCCCAGCCTTGTGCCCATTTTTTAAAAAATCTACCAAAGTTTTATTGTTTCAAGACTGAGTAGGAACAGGCATTTATTTATTTTTTCACTTTTTAAATAGAAATATGGAGTACATCACAAATTTGCATGGGGGCTGTGCTAATCTCTGTGTCATTCCAATTTTGGTATATGTACTACTGAAGCAAGCACAGAATGAGGCATTTAATAACCGTCCAGTTGCCCCCATCATCTTACTGTATCATAATTGTATTCCAGAAATTCAGTTAACACATAATTGTTGAATACAGCTCTTGGAATAGGATGATGAACAAGACAGAAAAGATAAAGCTTACAGAGCTTCTATTTTAGTGATTTCATCTGTTCTTCTGAAACAATTTAAATTAAAAAAAAAAATAGCACCCTTTTTCATTTATTTTGATCTCTTCAACGTCCAGTTTAATACTTGGCGCATAGTGAAAGCTTCGAAATGCTTATTCAGTGAATGAACCAAATAAATGAATCCCCTAGAGAGAAAGAATAAAGTTAAGAATGAAGCAAGGGTTTTCAGATGCTGAAAGGGATAGACAGAATGCTTTTTTTTTAAACTTTCTGACAAATTCGTGGTTTTATGTCATCTTTGTTAGTATCTGCTGCATTTATTCATTTTTTAGAAGTATTACAGCTTCTACTACATCACGCTTGAGAATTTTAAATTTAAATACATATGATATACATTAATAAAGTAAACGAAAGATCATTTTAGAATTTGGGAATTGATTTCCTCTCTCCAATTATAGCTAGAGATATATTTCCTGTAGTGAAGTTCATTTCTGTTATTTATGGGTTTATAATTAGTATCTTTTAAAGTAAGATAACTTCTACCCATTTACTTAAAATCTAACATCTTGAAGGTTGATTTTTTTTCCCTCTTATTTAAAAAGAGAGATAGATTTGCCTTTAATAATTATTGTTGGATAAATGATATTTGATGTTTGTTTTAGTAGAATAATTCCAAACAGGCCTGGTGGCTTACGCCTGTAAGCCCAGCACCTTGGGAAGCCAAGGTGGGCGGATCACCTAAGGTCAGGAGGTGAAGACCAGCCTGGCCAATGTGGTGAAACCCTGTCTCTACTAAAAATACAAAAATTAGCCAGGGATGGTGGTGCATGCCTGTAATCCCAGCTACTCAGGAGGCTGAGGCAGGAGGATCACTTGAACCAAGGAGGTGGAGGTTGCAGTGAGCTAAGATTACGCCACTGTACTCCAGTCTCCTGGGTGACAGAATGACACTCCATCTCAAAAAAAAAAAAAAATTTCTACGTACCATGGTAGTCTGAATGGAGATGAGTTTAATGAATTTAAACTTAAAAAGCAACAGCAAAGTACTCTTGTATTTTTTGGACTTCTCTTTCTAATTAGTTTCTTGCCCCCTTTTCAGAGGCTGCAGTTGCTTTTATTGAACCCACTAAAGGAGATGTCCAATATTAATCATCCAGATATTCGACTCAAGCAGTTAGAATGTGTGTTGCAGATTCTGCAGAGTCAGGGGAGACAGTCTTGGGCCTGGATGGCCATTAGTGCTTGGAGTCATGGGAGCAATCAGAAATGATCAAGGGTAAGTGTGTAAAATTATTTGAGAAAAAATATATATGAAAAATAAACATGGGAGCAATCAGAAATGTTCAAGGGTGTTTAAAATTATTTGAGAAAAAAATATGAAAAAATATAAATAAAATTCATTAAAAAAATGATAGAGGTAGAAAAGGACTCCATCCTAAAATCTTGAAATAGTGGTCATTTTTTTAATGCTCTTACTGCTTAAGACTAAGATCTGTAAGAGTTTTTCTTAACTGTAAGTGGCTCTAGGGAATTTTTAGACACCACCTTTGGTTTGGAAGGATGAAAAAAATTGCTCTTTATTTGACATTCATGCAAGAATACATGATTCTTGCTTATGCTAAGATACATGAAACAATCTAACAAATTTTATAACACATCCAAAGATGGGGTGATTTTGTTTTGTTAAAATAAATACATTATTTGATAAGATTTGAAACAGCATTTAGGGCTTGACCTCACTATATATATTAGGCAGTCAGAAATTGCTTTAAAGTGACATTTTCATTAATTTTTGATTTATTAAACATTTATTCTGTGCTTAGTGTATTACTATGCTTGATAGTTATTCTGATTACACAGGTAAATAGCTCCTGCCCTAGATGTAGAATCCTGGTAAGAAAGTATAGTTACATGCCCCTAATGTTTCAGTCAACACAGACCGCATATATGATGGAGGTCCCATAAGGTTTTGATACCCTATTTTTACTGTACCTTTTCTATGTTTAGATATGCTTCAGTACATAAATACTTACATCATGTTACAATTGCTTACACTATTCAGGACAGTAGCAAGCTAAGCTGTACAGGTTTGTAGCTCAGGAGCAATAAACTATACCATATAGCCCAGGTGTGTAGTAGGTTCTGTCATCTAGGTTTGTGTCAGTACACTCTGTGATGTTCATACAGCAACAGAATTGCTTAATGACACATTTCTCAGAACATATCCTCGTCAGTAAGCAATACATGACTGTAGTTTGTTAAACCACAAAAGAAGAAACCTTCAGCAGGAGGAGGACAGAGCCAGAATTACGAAGGAGATCTTATATGCTTATATAAATGTTTTGAATGTATCCTGAATACAGTTGAAAGACATTTGGGGGATTTTAAGCAGAGGAATGATGTAATCACATACAAATATGAGAGATATAACTGAGACAGCAGCATGGACGGGAGGGTAGGAAATGAGAATGCCTGCAAGTGCTCACTAGAAATAAGAGATAGATTTGAGCTACTTAACAGAGAGACTGTCGGGGGGCAAAGGGAAGAATAGCAATCAGGAATGACTTCCAGATTTCTGACTTAGGCAGTTTAGTGGGGGGATGGTAGTATCATTAACTAAATAGGGAATACACAAGGAAGAACAAATTTGGAGGGGACATATGGACTTGTTTAACTTTTGGGATAGGAGATTGCAGTGGAGAGATTGAGCAGGCAGACATTAGATACATTTTTCTGTAATTCTGTAGTAACACACTGTCTTGTTTTGATGACTAGTTAAGGAGTTGTAGATGACCAAGATGCTTGAGACTATTATGAAAAGTTAATTTTTCTTAAATGCTTATAGTAATAAAATTCTTTAAGCACTACAAAATACTGAGATGATTAAATTGAAAAGAGATCAGCTTAGATTAAGCTTGTCTCTTCTCCCAACCTATAATGTGGTATATTAAATAGGGTATTGTAGTAAGGATATAATGAATTAATAGGTGTAAAACACTTGGAAAATATGTGACATATTAAGCATTCAGAGTGTTAGCAATTATACTTACCATTTTCATTATTGTTTTTACCATCAGAATTTTTCTCCAAAACCAAATAGTTCTGGTTATCTTTATTTGAAATTCAAAATTTACTCTTTTCTCACAGACTGGATGTGGGTTTTTATTTTCTTTGGAGATTTAAATAAGATGTAGTATAGATATAAAAGAATGAGGAGCTCTTTTTTAGTAAATTATGTGTATTTACATATACTGGGCACTGTACTAGATATCAGGGATACAGTGAGGAGAAAAGTAACTGGCCAACTTCCCATTCTCATTTATTATCTACAGTTTTTTTTTTGTTTGTTTTTTTGTTTAGTTGGTATGAAATATAAATAGAAATAATATGATGTTAATACTTTATTTTCTTAATTTTGTTTTTATTTCTTATTACCTACAGGCTTTTTTGTTTTTGTTAGTTTAAGTAAGTGTATCTATTTTACATTCATGTAAATGTTAAAATACTTTATGATCTATATGGGGAAAGAGTTTCTTGTTTAAATTCTAAAATAAAATTTTACTTCATTCAAATTATTGTAAGATAGGTATTTTTACACATTTTTTTTAAATGCATAATTAAGGCTGGTTGTGGTAGCTCATGGCCTGTAATCGTAAATGTAAACTTTGGGAGGCCGAGGCAGGAGGATCACTTGAGCCTAGGAAATTGAGACCAGCCAAGGCAACATAGTGGGACCCTGTCTCCACACACTCCAAAAAAGGCATGGTGGTGGTGTGCATCTGTAGTCCCAGCTACTGGGGAAGCCGAGGTGGGAGGAGCAGATGATCCCAGGAGGTTGAGAGTGAGGCATGATCGCACCACTGCACTCCAACCTGAGTGACAGAGTGAGACCTTGTCTCAAAAATAAATAAATAAATAAAATAATTGCATCTGTATATATTTCTTTTGTTTTTAGAGAATCCTTAATCCGAACTGCATTCCAGTGTCTTCAGTTGGTTGTGACAGATTTCTACCAACGATGCCTTGTACTTGCCTGCAAATAGTTGTAGATGTTGCAGGTAGCTTTGGTCTCCATAACCAAGAACTTAATATTAGTTTAACTTCAATAGGTTTGCTGGTAAGTATCTTTGTCCTTAGAATATAATGTAATTTAGAAATCATTGTTATTCATTTGGGACTGAATGCTAAGCAAATATACTTTAGCTCTTTGCAAATTATTTATGACTTTTAAATTTCAAACTTATATCTGTGTGAAGGATTAAATAATATCACTTAAATATTAATGGCAAAATGTTTGAAATAATTTTCATACATTGAGCTGAAGTTTGGCTTATAAAACCCAGAAGGGTTTGTCATGAAATGATTTAGTAAACAATAGTATATACAAAGGATATCTTCAGTTGACTTTAATGTGAACCAGTTACATTAGTCTCTGACAAGAAAATCAGCCTGTACTTTGAAGCCTTGAAGCCAAGCCTTGACTTTTTATCTTTAGCCATGAAAGTCCTACATGACATCTTCTAGTAGAAGGTTGTTTCAGGCTGCGTGTGGTAGCTAATGCCTATAATCCCAGCACTTTGAGAGGCTCAGGTGGGAGGATTGCTGTGGCCAGGAGTTTGAGACCAGCCTGGGCAATCAAGTGAGACCCCCTCATCTCTACTAAAAATTAGCCGTGTGTGGTGGTGCGCGCCTGTAGTCTCAGCTGCATGGGAGGACTGCTTGAGCCCAGGAATTGAAGGCTGCAGTGAGTTATGATCATACCACTGCACTCCAGCCTTGGCAGCAGAGCCAGATGTTGTCTCTTTTAAAGAAATAAAATAAGAAGGTTGTTTTGTCTACACTGAAAATCTGTTGGTCAGTGTAGTCACCTTCATCAGTGATCTTAGGTAGATCTCGATAACTTGCTACAGCTTCTACATCAGCACTTGCTGCTTCACCTTGTAGTTGCAGGTTATGGTATAACGCTTTCCTTAAACCTCATGAACTAGCCCCTGCTAGCTTCAGACTTTTCATCTGTGGATTCTTGACCTTGCTCAGCCTTTACAGAATTGAGGAGAGTTAGGGCCTTGCTCTGGATTAGGCTTTGGCTTAAGCAAATCTTGTGGCTGGTTTGACCTTCTATCCAGACAACTGAAACTTTCTCGATATCATCAGTAAGGCTGGTGTACTTTTTAATCATTTGTTTGTCCTTTAGAGTAACACTTTTCGTTTCCTTCAATAGCTTATCCTGTGCATTCACAACTTGACTCACTGGCACAGGAGGCCTAGCTTTGGCCTGTCTTGGTTTTCAACATACCTTCCTCACTTAGCTTAATTATTACTAGCTTTTGGTTAAAAGTGAGAGAAATGCAACCCTTCCTTTCACTTGAACACTTACAGGTCATTGTAGGGTTATTAACTGGCCTAACTTCACTGTTGTTGTATCTCAAGGAAGAGGGAAGCCTGAGAAGAAATAAAAAGATGAGGAAACAACCCTGACGATGAAACAGAAAACTCACATTAAGTTTGCCATCTTACAAGGTGCGGCTGTGTGCCCCAAAATAGTTACAGTAGTTGCATTGAAGATCACTGATCGTAGATCACCATAACAGACACAATAATAATTAAAAAGTTTGAAATATTACAAGTATTACTAAAATGTGACACAGAGACACAAAGTGATGAGCTGCTGGAAAAAATGGCACCAACACACTTGTTCAATGCAGGGTCGCCACAAACCTTCAATTTATAAAAATTGCAACTATCTGTGAAGCACAATAAAGAGAATTACAATAAAATAAGGTATCCGGGTAATGAAAGCTTAGAGAATTGTTAACATTACATGAAATAAACATGCACAGAATTGTTTTCAATATATATTTAAAGGCAATTGTTTAGAATCTTTTAAGTGTATGTTAAAACTCAGAAATTTTATAAATTTGAACTTTTAAATTTTCCTCACAAGCTGGGTAAGTTACTAATTCAGCTCTTACATTCAGCTCTCAATTTTTGTGGCTTCTGCATCTGTAGATTTAACCAAGTAGAAATAGATTTTTTTTTTTTTTGTAAAGGATAGTTGTGCCTGTACTAAACATGTACAGGCTTTCTTGTTAGTATTACGTAAACAATACAGTGTAACAACTATTTAGATAGCATTTACCTTGTGTTAGGTATTAAAAGTTATCTAGTGATTACTTAAAGTATATGGAAGGCTGTGTGTAGGTTATATGCAAATACTACAGGATTTTATATAAGGGACTTGGGGATTTGTAGATTTGAATATGGGGTGGGAGGTCCTGAAACCCATCCCCCCACGGATACTGAGGGACAACTATATTTTACTATTACTATTATTCTTTCCCATTTTTACATGGGAAAGAATGTAAGCATGTTGCATATATAATTGCTCCCAAAGAGTGGGTGGCTAGTTCAGCAAAAATTACTGCTCGATAGCACCTCCTTTATTTTACATTTATGTGCACAGTACTGGATTCTCTACATTTTAACCATTGGCATAATTATTATTAACATGTACTGTGGTTGACAATGAATTATAACATATGTTTAGAAACAGTAATTGCTCTTTACTTGTATGAAATTACAAACTTATAAAACAATATTAAGGAATTGTTATATCTAGGTGGTAGATACATCAGTATGTTCAAGTTCATTATACAATTCTTGTTTTTTTGTATGTTCTTGATTTTTTTTTTAATAAAAAAGTAAAAAAATAAATGTTAGCAGAAGATTGTTTCTCCACTTTCTCCTGAAATCATGTAGAGATACTAACAGAGGAAGAGGTGTTTCACTGAACTTGGTCTACTAGGAAAAAGATTTTTGAAGTAATCTTTTTAAAATTTTACTATGAAAGATAAAACAGCCACATGTTGCATAGTTACGTGTTTAAAATGAAACCTTGAATAAACTACTATTTTTTTACTTTGCTTTTTAGTGGAATATTTCAGATTATTTTTTCCAACGAGGGGAAACTATTGAGAAAGAACTAAATAAGGAAGAGGCATTACAGCAAAAGCAGGCAGAAGAGAAAGGAGTTGTTTTAAATCGGCCATTCCACCCTGCACCACCATTTGATTGCTTGTGGTTATGTCTTTATGCAAAACTGGGTGAACTATGCGTGGATCCTCGTCCTGCTGTCAGGAAGAGTGCGGGGCAAACTCTGTTTTCTACAATTGGTGCACATGGAACTTTATTACAGCATTCAACCTGGCACACTGTTATTTGGAAGGTATTGTAAAATAGATTGGACTATCAGCTTTTAATGAGACATGCTTTTATATTAATACTTTTTCATTTAAACTTGTTTCTTTTAATTTTTAAAGAATTTCCATGCATTTGCATATTTGACAAAACAGGAAATGTTAGCTGTGTCATGTTGTAAATTGTACCTCACACAGAGCAAATTAAATATTAACAGCCTTATCTGTGTTTGTTCTCATCTCTTATTGTCACTCTCTTGATTTCTGCCTTTGTCTCTCTTTTTCCCCATTTTCCCAAATGGTAAAAACTAGGAGTTACTAAACCACAAAGAATAATCAGTCCCTTACAATAGAGTGGAAAGCTTTTAGGGTTTTTGTTTGTTTTACTTTTGAGGTCTACTTGTAGATATGTAATTTAAATAGAATCAAAAGATAATTTTATAAACAGATGAATATTAATAGCAATGAAATTTACTTGCAGACTCACCAAATAAAAGTAACCTCCAGATGATATATTGTACATGTAATGTTTATTCATTAAATTGCAGTTTCAGTTTTTTCTTCTTTTGAAACATCCTAATAAAAGCAGCTTAGTAGTAATCATTTCCTCTTTGCTAAAAGTCTTTTTTTGTTCCATCTGTTCCATTATGATGGAATTCTGTTTATAATCCTTTCACTTGCTTTTGTGAGTTTTTCAAATTAATAGACCCCAAAATGCCTTCTTAAAAAATTAATAGGCCAGACATGGTGGCTCATGCCTGTAATGCCAGCACTTTGAGAGGCTGAGGCAGGAGGATCACCTGAGGTCAGGGGTTCAAGATCAACCTGGCCAATATGGTAAAACCCCAAATCTACTAAAAATTTTTTAAAAATTAGCTGGGTGTGGTGGTGCACTTCTATGATGCCAACTACTTGGGAAGCTGAGGTACGAGAATCTCTTGAACCTGGGAGGTGGAGGATGTAGTGTGCTAAGATCATGTCACTGCACACCAGTCAGGGTGACAGAGTGAGACGGTCTCAAAAAAAAAAAAAAAAAAAAAAAAAATATATATATATAATAATAATAATAACACTATATGGTCCCCCAAAAAAATAATCCAAAGCCCTGTTTTCTTTTTTCACTTTTTAATTTTTATTTTTTAAAGTAACAAAATTATGTATATGTAGTAAAAGTCCTCTTTCCTTCTGTCTTATATTTCAATTCCATCCCATAGTTCCTCCTGAGATCACAGACATGCTTAATTCTCCCTTACAGTTTGTTTTTAATCTAATACTTTTCTGATTCTTATTTGCTTTTCAAGCAACTTCATTTTTTATCTTTTTGCTACCTAATTGTTAATGATTTTTTTTCTCACACTCCTTGCATTGTCTTATCTTCTGTAATTCATTTCTAGATTATTCGATTATTCTGCTTCAGTCTCTTAAACATTAGAGTGTAACAGAATCACCTTGAAGACTTGTTAAAGCATAGATTGCTGAGCCACTGTTGTCTGCTCTCCCCCGAGCTTGAGTTTCTGATTATTTTGGCCTGGAGTGAGGCCTGAGAATTTCCATTTCTATCAAGTTCCTGGGTGGTATTTGATGTTGCTGGTATTAGTTCAGAGACCACGCTTTGAGAACACAGAAATTGTTCATATCCTACAGTTGGTCTTTTTTGTGTGTGTGAGATAGGGTCTTGCTCTGTCACCCAGGCTTGAGTGCAGTAGTCAGATTATAGCACACTATCTTGACCTGCTGGGCTCAAGTGATCCTCCCACATCAGCCTCTTGAGTAGCTGGGACTATAGGCTCACACTACCAGGCCCAGCTAATTAAAAAACTTTTTTTGTAGAGACAGTCTCACTATGTTGCCATGGCTGTTCTCAAACTCCAGGCTTCAAGCAATCCTCCCTACTTTGGCCTTCCAAAGCACTGGGATTACAGGCATGAGCCATCTCTGATTATTGTACTTTTGTCCTGGACTCCTCTCCTTAGCTTTGTTCTTTTCTTATACATTACCCCATAGATACTCCATTGATACCTCAACAAGTCTTATATTTTATCCAGTTAATTTTAATTTCTTTTTTTTTGAGACAGGATCTCACTCTGTTGCCCAGGCTGGAGTGCAGTGGCATGATCACAGCTCACTGCAACCTCAACTTCCCCTGGGGGCTCAGGTGATCGTCTCACCTCAGCCTTCCAAGTAGCTGGGACTACAGATGTATACCACAACATTTGACTAATTTTTGTATTTTTTTTGTAGGGACTGGGCTTCACCATTTTTACCCAGGCTGGTCTTAAACTCCTGGGCTCAAGTGATCTGCCCACCTTGGCCTCCCAAAGTGCCAGGATTACAGATGTGAGCCACTGTGCCCAGCCTTAATTTTCTGTATTCCATGATAAACTTAAGAATGTATAATTAAGGCCTGGGACCGTAGCTCACACTTGTAATCCCAGCACTTTGGGAGGCCGAGGCTGGTGGATCACCTCAAATCAGGAGTTTGAGACCAGCCTGGCCAACATGATGAAACCCTGTCTCTACTAAAAATACAAAAATTAGCTGGGCGTGCTGGCAGGCTCCTGTAATCCCAGCTACTCAGGAGTCTGAGGCAGGAGAATCACTTGAACCCAAGAGGCGGAGGTTGCAGTGAGCTGAGATTGCACCAGTGCTCTCCAGCCTGGGTGACAGAGCGAGACTTCTTCTTAAAAAAAAAAAAAAAAAGAGTGTATAATTACCTCTGTTGGTCAATTTCCTCCAATATATAGAGATTGATAAGATTGTCAAGTATATTTTTGTAACACTTTCTAGATTCCTATGCTGTTGCTCCTATGCTGTTACTTAAGCTATATTATCAATGCTTTTTATATGACATTTTAATAAATATTTAGGTACTCTTTCATCTACTGGACAGAGTTCGAGAGTCCTCTACCACTGCAGACAAAGAAAAGATTGAGTCTGGAGGTGGCAATATTCTCATTCATCATTCAAGGGACACAGCAGAGAAGCAATGGGCTGAGACATGGGTATTAACGTTGGCTGGAGTAGCAAGGATCTTCAACACTAGAAGATATTTGCTGCAACCTTTAGGTATACATACATTTTTTTCTGGTTATACAAGTAATTAATGTTAAAGGAAATTTGGAAAATACAATTCTTTTAGAGTTCATATACAATGCTAGTACCTAAGAATAATTGATCTTAACTTAGTCTTTATGTGTGGTGTATGTGTAAGCATGTGTGTTTTCATTCATTTCACTGATAAATTATTTAATGTGTGCCTACTGTGGTCTAGCCTCTAGGGGATACAATGAAAGGCAGAATACACATCACTCTTGCTATCATGGGCATGAAGGAGTAGCCATAATTACATAAATAAAGGCAAAATTGCTACAGTGACATGTTGCAAAGGAATGGTACATTGTGAGCTTCAATAGGTACTTGACCTGGCCAGTGAGTTCCACATGGGCTTTGATAAAGCTATAGTTTTCCTGAGATCTGAAGTGAAAGTAGGAGTTCATCAGGCAAGGGTAAGATGAAGTGTGGAGAGCCTTATAGTCAATGAGAGAATGTAAAAAAGACAGGAGATTGAGGAAAAGAGATAGTAGATCCTAGCATGTTTAAAGGTGTAGAATGAAGAGAATAAGAGTTTGATTCTCAATGAGATTGAGAGGTAGGGAAAGGCCATATCATCCAGATCATGTACAATGTGTTAGGAAAAAGTTAGGAGGCTGGGCAGGGTGGCTCTTGCCTATAATCTCAACACTTTGGGAGGCTGAAGCATTAGGATAGCTTGAGCCCAGGAGTTTGAAACCAGCCTGAGCAATACAATGAGATCTTGTCTCTACAAAAATTAAAAAAAAAAAAAAATCATCCGAATGTGGTGGTGTGCACCTGCAATCCCAGCTACTTGGAAGGCTGAGGTGCAGGGCTTGCTTGAGTGTGGGATATGGAGATTTCTGCAGTTAGCCAAGATCGTCCCAGTGCACTCAAGCCTGGGTGACAGAGTGAAAACCTGTTTAAAAAAAAAAAAAAAGTTAGGACTTCATCCTAAGAACAATTACAAGATATAATTCATGATTTGACATGATCAGATATGCACTTCAAAAAGTTCACAAAGTGCATATCTTAGTGTGTATGTAGAATGGAATGGAAACAAGGAAGGATGGCAGGGTGTTGTTAGACTGGTTAGGCGGCTGTTGGTGGCATATCAGTGGTTCTTAAACAGGGCCCATTCTACTCCCATTGGACGTTTGGCAACTCTGGAGACGTTTTTAGTTGTCATAACTGGGGAAGGGGGTGAGTGTTACTGCCGTCGGGGGAAGGTAGAGGCAAGGGTTAATGCTATACATCCTACAGTGCACATCTTACAATGCAGCCTCCTATAACAAAGAATTATCCAGCCAGAAATGTCAGTGGTACCAAGACTGAGAAACCCAGTTGCCAAGTATACTTTCAATTCTGGTGGTAGTGTTGGTGGTGGTAGAAAAAGGTGAGCAGAGATACTTTTGTACATAGTTACGAGCATGTTGTACATATTATTTTATCTATTTTTTAAATTGGCTTTTTTTAAACTTATTTGTGTTAAAGCACAAGCATATTTACTCATTCCATAGGCATTTTTGTATGTTGTTCTTTATATGCACTTTTCCCCCTGTTTTTCAAAAACAAATAATTTATGCTGTCTGATCCATTTTGCATGTTGGGTATATGTATATTTAAATTTTGAGGTTTTTCTCATGTAAAATTTACGTACAGTGAAATGCACAAATTTTCATTGTACACTTGCAAAGCTTTGACAAAGTAAGGATCGTTTTTAGTACCTTCATGATATTTATCTTAAAAGCTAAGAACCAATAGGATAGATTTTTTAAAATGAAGATGTAAGATGGTTAATGTCTTTGATCATTTTTTTATAACTTGAAGACTAGGAAACGATATTTGTTATTTTAGAATAAGTTTTATATATTTGACATAACCACTTACAATATATAATTATATCTACTCTTTTAAAGAAGACTCTTTCTCTGACACAAAATATGTTAACAGAGGAATTGCAGAGGTTTTTCTCCCTAAATGGCACAGGATATTCTAAATCTGATATTAGGTCACCATTCTGATAGGCAAATATAATGATTCATGAGACTTTTAAACTGTGACGGCAACAGGCAGAAGTGTTTTAACCATTAGATAGTTTTAAAATATAATTTGTCAAAACTCTTTGAACAGTTTACTTAAAATTCTGTGTTTTTTATTGTATGTAAATTTTACCTCAATTTTTTTTTTTTGAGACAGAGTTTCGCTCTTGTTGCCCAGGCTGGAGTGGAGTGGTGCTATCTCAGCTCACTGCAACTTCTGCCTCCCAGGTTCAAGCAGTTCTTCTGGGTCAGCCTCCTGAGTAGCTGGGATTACCGATGCCACCACCATGCCCAGCTAAGTTTTTGTATTTTTAATAGAGACAGGCTTCATCATGTTGGCCAGGCTGGTCTAGAATTCCTGACCTCAGGTGATCCACATGCCTTGGCCTCCTAAGGTGCAGGGATTACAGACATGAGCCACTGCGACCAGCCCTTAATTTTTAATAAAAAGAATATGGTGGGGGAAGATGCATATAACTAGGCAGGTGTTACCCGATAAACTCAGTTTATCCCGAGTAGGCAGATAGTACCTATTGTTTTATAGCATACCTACTTCAGGCTTTTTTATTAACTGACTACTTTCTCAGGAATTTGGGTTTGTCCCTTTTTAAAAAAAAATCTAGTCATTTATAGCGTTTGCAAAATGAAAGTCCTTAAACCTTGATTATTTATTTTACATGTTTCATAGCCTACTTATGTTATACTGCTTTGGAAAATATCAGTTTTCCTAATTTTTTTACATCATTTAACACAAGTATGTGAATAATAATCCATGTTATTAACAAAGCCATTAGGGTTGTTTGCTGTAGGAAAAAAGATCTGGCCAGACGTGGTAGCTCACGGCTGTAAATCCCAGCCAGCCCTTTGGAAGGCCAAGGCAGGAGGATTGCTTGAGCCCAGCCTGGGCAACGTGGTGAAACCCTGTTTCTACAAAAAAAACATACAAAAATTAGCCAAGCATGGTGGTGTGCATCTGTAGTACCAGCTACTTGGGAAGCTGAGATGGTAGGATTGCTTGAGCCCAGGAGTTCAAGACCAGACTGGACATCATAAGAGACCCCATCTCTACAAAAAACAATTAAAAAATAAATTAGCCAGGCATGGTGGCATGTGGCTGTGGTCCCAGCCACTTGGTAGGCTGAGGTGGGAGGATCACTTCAGCCTAGTGAGCCATGATCATACCATACGACACTCCAGCCTGGGTAACAGAGTGAGATACCATCTCTTTAAAAAAGAAAGAAAGAAAAAGTTCTGCAGCTATAAAATCACTTAAATATGAAAACTAAAGTATAAACTTAAGATTTATGGAATGTAATATATTTTATCTTAAATATTTAGACCAATAATAAAACGTGTTACACTATCCTAAGTTACAACTTTTCCAATGATTATTTGATTAAGAATGAGAACATCTTACTTAATCATTAATAAAGGTAGATGGAAAGACTGAAGATGTTACCGAAATGCTTTTGTTTCAATCTCATTGATTTTTCTGTTTTCCTTAGGCAGAAGTACTAGGAAATGGTATAAATATGTATAAGTACGTACATATTTTTGGGTTTAAAAATTTTTTTTTATTTTAATAGCTTTTGGGGTACAAGTGGTTTTTGGTTACATCGATGAATTGTATAGTGGTGAAATCTGAGATTTTAGTGCACCCATCACCTACCTGAGTTTTGTTTTTAAGATTGAAACATTATTTGATACATCCATCATCCTCTTCTTGCTGCCCTTTGTTCCTATATCTGAAAAAATTTTTTTGCTAGATTTCTAGGTTGTGATCACTTTAATTCCCATTGTTAGTACCTTAGTACTTAGTCATATATTTTCCAGTTCTGTGGGATTTTAAGCAGAAAAATTAAGCAACTATGCTTTCAAGTGTCTAATATTAAAATTTGATCACTTTTATGATAATAGTTTTTTTTTCTGTTCCTAATATAGGAGATTTTTCAAGAGCTTGGGATGTTCTTCTTGACCATATACAATCAGCAGCACTCAGCAAAAACAATGAAGTGTCTCTGGCTGCTCTGAAAAGCTTCCAGGAAATTTTACAGATTGTGTCTCCTGCCAGAGACTTGGATAAGCCTGAAACACCACCTGTAGTTAATGTACCTGTGCCTGTTCTTATAGGGCCTATATCAGGCCCTGGCATGAGCAGGCCATTTGTAAGAACAGATTCCATTGGAGAAAGACTTGGAAGATACAGTAGCTCTGAGCCACCCATTGTTACTGATGAGCTTGAAGATTTGAATCTGTGGTGGGCTGCGTGGAATACCTGGTATAGAATTGGATCTGAAAGTACTAAACCTCCTATTACTTTTGATAAACTAACTTTTATTCCTAGCCAGCCTTTTCTTACAGCTTTAATTCAGATATTTCCAGCTCTCTACCAACACATAAAAACTGGTTTCAACATGGATGACTTGCAAAAGTTGGGAGTCATATTGCACAGTGCTATTTCAGTCCCAATAAGTTCAGATGCATCCCCTTTTATTCTTCCATCTTATACCGAAGCAGTTTTGACAAGTTTACAGGAAGCTGTACTTACAGCTTTAGATGTTCTCCAAAAGGTAATATAATTTTAGTGGCTAAGTAATAATGCATATAGTTCTCTGAATTTTTTTTATTTTGCTGTATATTTGGGGGGGATAAATTTTAGGTCATCAAGATTGTTGTATATGTATACATTGGGATAAATTGAGGATTGTCATGATCTAGGTATTTTGAAAACTTGTGGTTTTCTGCTATATTTTGAAGAGTAATTCATGTATATTATGAATCTTAAAGAAGCTACCTGCATCCTCACGTTTCATTTGAACAGGATTTTTGGTTTGCCTATGCAAGTCTTCAAAAGAGGATATAATATTTGCAATAAATGTTTTAGTAGTTTTATGATTAGAAAATTAATAAGCAGTGGAATTACATTTTTTTATCTGTGCTTAAATTTAGCTCTGAAATTATTGAAAGCCTACATTAAAAAAGAAGAAATTTGTAAAAAGTATTTTTCCTCAGTTTTTAAAGATTTATTTTTACTATGTATATTTTGTTATTACCAAAAAAAGTATTCAGACAAACATCTAAAATTATTGAGCAAATTCAGATTAACAAGCAAGACTAGATCAAATTCAAAGTGCTTTTTAGACTGTCAAGAAAAGTTGATAGCACAATTCACAGCCATCAAAATGCTAAGCCAAAAAATGCCAACTAAGTAGCCAGCCTGTCCAGCAAAGTGAAGACATTCTAATAAGATTGGAGTAGACCTAGATTCTGATCACACATGTTGTCAGTAACCATTTGTGTAGTGTAAATTAAATTTCTGATTAACCGATTGCATGCTACCCAGCTGAAATGATGAAAATTTTCACAGTGACAATGGTGATATTTCTACTATACCACGATACCTCTTAATTACTTCTAGAAGAAGTTTAGCTGAGCAGCAGTTCTAGTTGCGTTGTGCAGGAAATGTGAAGAAACTAAAAATTTATGAGAGTCTGGCATTTTAAAAAATTCAGTGTAGGGGTATTGGTTTTCTATAATTGAACTCAAAATATCCGTTTTTATTTTCAATAGGAAAGAAAAGAGAAAAGTAGTACTCTCCGCTGTCCCTTGGACATGCAGATAAGTTGCTTATAGACTACAGGGGATGGAAGAGTTATCAGAAAAGAAGATAAGACATAGGCCTTTTGAGATGCCCGTAATCTGGTACTCTCATTCAGATCTTTGATTCAGGTTTTTATATATGTGTACAGGATAAACAAGAAACAACATTTTTGTTTTGTTTTGTTTTGTTTTCAGAAAAAAAGTATAAATTTTATTTTTAAAAAACTCTGCTTTAGCCGTGAGAAAAAAAGTAGAATCATTTATCCCAACTACTAGTAATTTGTTCTGCGCTTTTAATAGCTTTGACAACGAAATACACCTTCAGTTTGAAACTTAGGAAGGGTTATTGTTGTTTATATTACTTTAAAATTATTGATGTTCACACTAGCCATTGTTGTATTGTATGGTCACCTAAATGATGTTTCATAGATCTTGAATGTGAGATTTTTAATGGATCTCTAATATCTCCTAACAGAAAAATGTATATTTTATTATCAGAGTGTTTTTATGTTTTCTTCCGCAGGTGTCACAACATTTTTGCAGAAGCCAAATTTACTTGCTTTTGGATTTTATCCTTACACTAATAGTTATCCGGCAAAACATTTTGTTGGTTAAAAGCTATTTTCTTTCCTAAGAGAAAAACTGATTTCGGATATTACATATTCTTTCTAAAGAGGAGCATTTATGTTGTCTTCCTCAGTGCTTTTATATTGTTTAGGACTTCAAGTTCTCAGTCTTCTCTTTGTTCTCAAATCACCAGTTCCCAGCCAAGTTGACGTAGTTATATGTGCTAATTTATTAATTTATTGCCTAGTTATTTTAGCATGCGTAGAGGAGCTGGGAATTTAATTATCTGCCTTCAGTGTGTGCTGTACTGTAAGTCCTGAGGTCAGGAAACTGCATCTGTGTTACTACTGCTAAACTTCTTAGTCAGATGGCTGGAAACTGTATCTGCATTCATCACCAGGGCTTCCCAAGTTGCACTCCAGGAGACAGCATCACACTGTATGTGAATGATGCCCTTGGAGTGTGTAACAAAGCCCTGTCTTCTAAATAACATGGGCAAGTTTCTTAATCTTTCTGTACTTCAGCTTCCTCATCTATAAAGTAAAAATAATAAGTCTACAACTTTTTGCTTGTTAAGTGGGATATTTTTAAGGCCCTTAGTGCTGGGCATGAGTTAAACATCCAGTAAGTGTTAGCTGTTGTTATTTTCATCTCTAAGTTCTCTAGCAAAGCCTTAGTATGTACCAGGCACTGAATGGATTATTATTAAATGAGTTAGTAAGTAAAACTTTAAACAATATAAGAAATTAGATATTCAGTATTTTTTCTTGCCTTCACATACACAGCTTTCAAGGACTAACAAGAAATATCCAGATTGCTTATTGATTCTTCGCTTTTGGACTAAAATTTGTTATCAGGTTTATTCTATAGATTTTTCTGATATTCAGACTTAAAAATACTGAAGAAAAACCCATATAAACTTTTTCTTAGATGGAGTTTGTTGTTAAAAAATTGTGGGTTCAAAATTATGCATTTTAAAGTCACAAAATTACTCTATAAATCAACTATAACACTATTAGTATATTTTCTTTTTATAAAGGATGATTGAAAATCAAAATCTATAGTCAAAGTCATTAATTTGTGTTAACATACTTACAAAGAAATTGTAATAGTTTTCTCAGGTACCCACATGTGCTTCTTTGGTTATTGTTAGTCATTTAAAATAAAAGAATGCACTTAGAGTAATTCAGTCTCTTTTCCACAATAATTACTACTGGTTTGCCTCTAAGAGTTAAGACCAAGCAAGAGGTTAATGAAGAAGAAAGTAGAACAATAAGCAGTTAGCAGAGAGAATTTTTAGACTGTATAAATTTTACTATTCAAATTCTTCATTATTTTTGAGAAAAAAAAAAATTGAGACGTGGTATTAGATGTCTGTATACTATCTTACGTTATAATTATAGGGCAGTCAAACTTAGGTATGGGCAGCACTTGTGTATCTATTTTCTATGTCAGTGCAGTTTTAGCTAAAACTTTCATTATAGCTAAATGGTTACATCTCCTCTAAGGGAAAATAAAACTCATGTGTTATCTGATAAGTTAAAGGCCCTGGAGTGCATAAAATAAGTTTTGTACATATTTTTAAAGAAATTTTTTTAAAATGTTAAATGCTTTGAATTTTGGTTCAGTATTTTAAGAGTACCTACACTCTCAGGCATGAAGTGATCATGCTTTTTGTCTTATAAAGCACAAGTGTATTTTAGTCACTTCATAAATAGTATCATATTTTTCTCACAGAGAGAAATGAAGACTTAAACAAGAAAATATGAAAATAAAAAATAAATTTGTGGCTAGAAAAAAAAACTCAAAAGATTTAAGTATTTTCAACACATTTGAATAATTATCTACATTGTCATGAGATGTATTTTATTCTTTCTTCCTATCAAATTATTTGAAGAAATCTGGAGACACTAGTTACTATTTATTAAAATGTTATTTTCTTATATTAACATTTTAATTTATTTTGAATCAAATCTATATTTTTAGATACCTTTCACATTAAATATACACAGCCCTGTTAAAAATTAATCCATACTTTTTTTTTTTTAGAAACAAATATTCATAGATGATTTTATTTTCCCAACTGTAACACACATGTTTATTTGTTAAAGTTGGTGGACCAGCCATGGTGCAGAAATAAGATGTCATTTCAGTGAACTGATATAACTAAATTTGAAGTCAGTGCCATCGTGGTCAGACACACATCCTTAATGGCCTAGTGTCTGTATTACTGAACAAATGATCAGATTGTAGAACCTGAGGACTGCCTGGGACTTCTCTTTTTTTGCTCTTTTTCTATTCTGTTAAGAAATAAATTACACTTTAAAAAAAGAACATTTTTTTTAGCCGATTAACAGTTTCAGCCTATACATTATTCTATAACAGTTTAAAATAGTTTGTGTCCTGCAGGGCTTTGAAAAGATGGTATAATACATAAAATAAGACAGTTTTTAAGATTCTCTAGTTAAACAAATATATATATATATATATAGTAAAGAACTTAATGGAGTTCAGAGTATGCATTCTAATGTTCATATTTTGCTTTTATAGGCCATTTGTTTAGGACCAGAAAACATGCAGATAATGTATCCAGCTATATTTGACCAGTTGTTGGCATTTGTAGAATTTTCCTGTAAACCTCCGCAGTATGGACAGCTGGAAACAAAGCACATTGCAAATGCAAAATATAATCAGGTAATTTACTGTAAATTTTATTTACTTTGTAAGATTTCATGGCTTGTAAATATAGTTCCACTTAAGATGGACTTTTATTATCTCAGAAAAAGATATTTTTCACTCACAAATATACTTACAGATGTCTGTTAACAGTATAAGCTGAATAGAAACATTGTTTGGGAAACCAGTTCTGTGTTCTTTTTCTCCTGATTTATGACTTTCCTCTTCCAACTGGTTCTTTAGAAAGTTTGGCCTTTCATATTACTCTACAGTACATCTTTCTTGAAAAATTTAAGTTCCTTTGTACCGCTTTCTTGGTTGCCCCATCCCAATATGAAACAGCTTCTAAATCCCTAAGTCTAATCTTACTAAAGTAGATACCTGCCATGCAAGATGAAGAAACTATTTGTACTAAATAAGAAGTTATACACTACTGGTGTGAAATTTAGTTGGATTTTACATAAAATATTTTTATAGCCATAGTTGGCAAATTTTATCTTTGGCTTAGGGGAAAAGTAAATTTCTGAATGCATGCACATGCTGATTTTGCTCACTCAATATAAAAATTACAATTTTATATAGTCCGAAAGTAGTTTTAATATGTATTAACTTTTCTCATTCTATTTGTCTTGCAACACAATGGAATCACAATAGATCCAACTATTTGCACCGGTGAGTTAAATTTCCTAAAATTGTCCTAACCTATTGGCAACAAATAAAGTACATCTTTCCCGGTTCTTGGTAGAATGCTCTGTGTGCTTCTTCCAATAGTTTAAATTTTTACCTGGCTGAAAATTATTTTTTTCGTGAAGTACATATCTCTTTGAAAACTTTGCATGTAATATAATCTGACCTAAAAGCAAGACCTGAACTTTAAGACAAATATGCTTTCTTTTGAAAACAACATGATTAAATTAATTCCGTTTATTTTTAACTGCGTGTGAAAATATTACTTTCTAGGCGGAATGGGTAGCCTTGAATTATGTGCCGTTTGCTGAAAGGTCTTTAGAAGTAGTTGTGGATTTATACCAGAAAACAGCGTGTCACAAAGCAGTGGTGAATGAGAAAGTGCTTCAGAATATTATTAAGGTATCTTTTTTTCATTTCTACACTTTCATTAGATGGTGAGGACATTATTGAAATTATTCCTTAGGTAATATATTATTATATTGGGATAAATGGAAAATATGATTTATATTATTTATGATGACTTTTCTCCAATATTCATGAATTGTATTTAGCAAGCTGTTTTTCTAAAGTATGAGAAGTTCTTTTTAGTGAAAAATATTTTAACATACATGTGCATTAAATATGTTAGAGTTCTTAAATTTTGCCACATAAGACAATGAGGATCCTGTTTCTTAGGACAGTATTTCTAAGCTTCACGGTTGGTGAGCATTTAGGGAGAAATTAACAAGGCAGCCCATATAGTTAACTGAACGTGCATGCTCAGTTTTTTAAAGCCACTTTTTTACTGTATGGGCAGCCGTTTAAAAAATTCTTGTTGATTGTGTTCCATTCCTCTAAGGCTTATTTCTTGTTTTCACCTCTGTTTTGAAGGACTAACCCTAAACCTTGTTCTTCCTCTGCCATGTGGATATACCTTATATTGATTGTATAGATACCAGACCAACTTGAACTGTCTTAAGACTCATCTGTTCCCACCTTTCTTCATTGGTGATTTTTTTCATTTTTCTTTCAGCATCTTATACAAGGATTATCAAGCCTCTGATACTATAAGAATTTTCTCTCAACTGTACTTCCCACTCAAATTGTCATCCTCTTTCAGCTTTCCTTTATTCCCATATCCCTTAAACAGTTTGTGGCCTTCACCTAGTCCCCCACTCACTCTTCGCCTATTATGTGTTGGCTTACATCCATATTGCTCTACAGAAACTGCTTTCTCAAAGTTACAGAAGACCAAATCTTCACATCCTAAGTCCTTTTCTAGTGATTTATCTTCCCTATAGCACGGTACTGGCCTTCTGAAAGCTGAGCCTTCTAAAAGCTCTTTCTTCCCTTGACTTTTATGATACTTTTTCTCTCCTACTGCTACCTCACCAAAACTATCCCCTCTCTTCATTTATTGAGCGTGTTTTTAAAGCATCTTTCTACAAGTTACTAGTACTTTTAAAATGAATAAAATGATTCTTACATTTAATAATTCAATATAGAGAATAAGAAAGGCAAATAAGTAATAATACAATATGTTAAGTGCTAGGTAAAGACCATAGTGGAGGCTTTGCATTCATGTAGCCTGACTTCAGATAGTCCACTATTGGCTTACTGTTTTATGACTTTTGGCAGATTGACCTATGTGAGCATGTTTCTCATCTGTAAAGAATAATACCAACACTACTTTCATGTCTTAACTATATTAAGAGAATCCACTGAGGTATGGCATTTAATGATGCTTGCCAAGTAGTCAGTGCTGAATAAAATTTGAGTTCCTCTGAAAGACAAAAAACTAAGTAAACTGCTGAGGGGGGATTTGGGCAAGAATTAATAGAGATGACTCTTG
The DNA here is from genome assembly GCA_036589455.1 of Ateles fusciceps. Classification (NCBI taxonomy): domain Eukaryota; kingdom Metazoa; phylum Chordata; class Mammalia; order Primates; family Atelidae; genus Ateles; species Ateles fusciceps. The sequence goes on from JAZHEH010001063.1 coordinate 3,783,726, forward strand.
AAGGAGTTAAGAATTAGATTAAAGAGGGGGCAGGTATTACAGGTAAATTAAGCAGTGTAAAAGATCATGGTGTATATTTAAGAAATGTTGAGAAATTCAGTTCAGGACCTGGGATATGTCTGACAAGATAACTGTCGGTCTTTAAGCTATCGTAAGATCAGACTTTGTTCTTTAACCATTGAAGGATTGAATACCAAAGAGTGATATGAATCAGTTTGTATATTTTTTTTGTTTTAGAGACAGAGTTTTACTCTGTCACCCAGGCAGGAGTGGACTGGCATAGTTATAGCTTACTGCACCCTTAGCTCCTGATCCATGTGATCTTCCTGCCTCAGCCTCCCAAGTAGCTGGGACTGCAGGTGGACACCACCACCACCCCTCAGCTGATTTTTAAATTTTTTGTAGAGACTGGATCTTGCTGTGTTGCCCAGGCTGGTCTCAAACTCCTGGGCTCAGGCAGTCCTCTAACCTCTTTCTCCCAAAGCACTGGGATTATAAGTGTGAGCCACTGTGCCTGGCTCAGTTTATATATATAACATAAAACATATGTCACTGAAGTCTCTGCCTCCTGGGTTCAAGCAATTCTTCCACCTCAGCCTCCTGAGTAGCTGGGACTACAGGCGCACACCACCACACCTGGCTAATTTTTGTATTTTTAGTAAAGATGGGGTTTCACCATGTTGGCCAGGCTGGTCTTGAACTTCTGACCTCAAGTGATCCGCCCACCTCAGCCTCCCAAAGTGCTGGAATTAAAGGCATGAGCCACCGTGTCCAGCCACTCAGTTTGTATTTTTAAAAGAGTTAAATGATCTCTTTTCTATAATCCCATTTTGTTGGTACCACTTACCACATTGTTTTGTGGTTGATTGGACAAGGCTCTTTCTCCAAAATTGTGAACCTTGTGGTCGCAGACAATCATTGAGCACATGCTGTATACCACTTTCTGTTTAGTTTTGTAAACATTTTTAAAAATAAAATGTATAAATTGAATGGATCTGCTATGCTGAATGTTTTTCTTGATTTTAGTAAAATATCAATTACAGTAATACACCATACTTTTCTTTTATCTTAGCTTGAGTTATAAAATGTGAACTCAGAATGGCCCATGTATCACTTAGTATTCTTTTGGTTGCAAATGACACACACTCAGGCTCTGACTCGCTTTAACAATAAAGGGAATTTTTTGGCATGCTTACTTGGAAAATTCAAAGATAGAGGAAGGGCTTTGATTTGTTGATCCAGTGGTTCAGCAGTATTATCAAAAACCACATTTTTTTCTCTAGAAAGTTCTGCCAAGAATTGACCATATTATTTTTTCTTCCTAGTTGTAGGCCAGTAATAGGATTATGTGTCTGATAGGGAGAAGAGAAAGAGACAGAGAGAGCGTGTATGTTCATGCACACACTTCTATTCTTCTTAAGTTCCTAAAATTAATTTTTAGTGGACCAGCTTAGATCCCATACCCACTCTTAAGCCAATGATTATGGCCAGGGAAACAGAGTGGATTCATTGGCTTGATCAGCTCTGTCATCTCTTTGCCTGACTTCCCAAACTATAAGTAGGGACAGTTCTTCCCAAAGCACATGGATTGTATGGAGGTGGAAGGAGGGGAAGGGGATAAATAGATTCTGGGTGTGTTCATTATCTTTTAATGAAGGCCCATTTCATGCTACTATGTAATGGTTAATATGTATACTGTGTGAATACTCTGTAATAATTTGTGTGGAAGGTGATGATACTTGGTTTTATATCCTTGAAATATGATAGTTTATCTTTTCTACACTTTCTTAGACCAGAATTTTTACTCTAATGCAAATTGCCTGACAGTATGCCAAAACTGTTTGTTGATGGTGCTCTGTGTTAGTTTGCTATGATGTTTTGGTCAATCTAGTGTTCTAATTGCCAGATAGAACTGTGATCAGAGAAATTCATTCTGAACCTTCAAATTAGTTCTTTCAATAAATAAAAGCCACCTGTCTCAAAGTTGATCACTTAAAAAGATAAGTCACTATACTCAGTCACTGTATGTCTAGTCACTGTACATAACTCAAATACTCTACTCCTGTACCCTCAGTGGTCAAATCTTAAATTACCAGTTTTACTGAAATATTTGGAGAAGGAAAAAAGTACACAAAAATATTAGAGTAGGATATAAAACTCAAATAATTTTACAGATAGAACATACAACTTCAAAGTATTGACATTTTATGTTGTATTTACTGTTACCTCGCCATTAGTGGGAAAATTCAGTCATGCGTTGCTTAAGTACAGAGATACGTTCTGAGAGATGCATCGTTAGGCCATTTCACTGTTGTCTGTACATCAATCATAGGGTACTTACACAAACCTAGGTGGTATAGCCTACTTTGCACCTATGCTATATGGTCTAACCTATATATGTGGCAGATGACTGTATAAGCAATATTGACCCTTTGTAGATGATATATCCACATCAGCCAAATTACTTTTTGCTGAGAGAACTATGGCAAAATTTATGATTCCATAACATCAGGTTAGGAAAAGCTACAGGATTGTGTTTCCTACTCTTAACTTTTCAGATAATATCCCTATTATTAATGATGAAAAACTGAAGTTCAAAAATGTTATTTTTCTAGGCTCATTGTTTATAAGATAGAGACAGGATTTAAAAGTATATCTTTCCAGGCAGTATTTAAAGACCACGTCTGAGAATTGGCCTTTCTGGGAAATAATATCCTCTCACTCTCGCCCAGGCTATAGTGCAGTGGCGCGATCTCGGCTCACTGCAGTCTCTACCTCCTGAGTTCAAGCAATTCTCCTGCCTCGGCCTCTGGAGTAGCTGGAACTACAGGTGTGCGCCACCATGCCCAGCTAATTTTTTTGAAAAATACCATCCTTTTTTTGAAAATACCTATGCTATTTTTTTCTCTGCTGTAGTTTTTCTTAAGTAATTAAAATTGTGTGTGTATGTTTTAATTAATGCTTATATTAAACTGTTCTTATTTTCAGACTCTTAGGGTTCCTCTCAGTTTGAAGTATTCCTGCCCTTCTGAAAGCACGTGGAAATTAGCAGTATCCTCTCTCCTCAAGGTTCTTTCTATTGGGCTACCTGTTGCCCGGCAGCATGCTGCTTCTGGAAAATTTGACAGTATGTGGCCAGAACTAGCCAATACTTTTGAAGATTTTCTCTTTACTAAAAGGTCAGCTCATTCATTTTTAAAATTAAGACAGTCTTTCAAGAAGTGGTGCATTATATCTTCACTTGCTCTAAAAAGTTTTTATCTTTATTTATTAACAAAGTAATTGATTATTAAGGTTGCTAGATTGTATTAAAAACATAGGCATTTATCCACTGGGTACATTATCCATGGACAATGGAGATTTTTGCTTTTTGTATTGTTTTTGGTTGTAAGATAGGGATATCATATATAAAACAATATGAATGCGTCATACTTAAGAATTTTAACTTAATAAAACTAAGAAGGTTCATCTTTTAATTTGGTGCCCATTGGGCATTTCAAGAGAAAAAACATTTTAGAAAAATCAGTGTATTACCAGAATAAATACTATGAGTGGCAATATAATTACTGATCAGTTCTTCAAGATCTTTAGATTTGTCAAGGAATAACGGAATTTTTATTGTTTGATATCTAATTTAAAGCTTTTATTTAGGATGCTATTTTGACCCCCTCACTGAACTACAGTAGGACGATTGGAACACAGACTACCTTTTTTTGAATGAAGAATTTGCTGAGGTCTACCTAGGAGAGCTGTGCTATTCAGTACAGTAGCAATCACTAGTTACAAATGACTACTTAAAACCAAAATGTAAATAAAATTAAAATTTTTTTCAGTCACTCTAGCCGTATTTTAAGTACTCATTGCCACGGGTGACTAGCAGCTGCCACACTGGGCAGAGCAGATTATTGGACGTTTCATCAGAGAAAGTTGTTTTGGGCAGGACAGATGTAAAGCGTGCCCTTTTACTAAGTGTGGACTTGTCTGTAATACCCGTGATAGCCAGGCAGTCTTTAATCCTTCTAGCACAAGTAATTATCCTTTGTGCTACTGTGGTGAAATTCTTTTCTGAGACAGTCTCACAACGGAGCACCGTGATCACAACTCACTGTAGCCTCGACCTCCCAGGCTCAAGCAATCCTTTCACCGCAACCTCCTGAGTAGCTGGGGCTACAACTGCATGCCACCACACCTGGCTGATTTTTAAACTTTTTGTAGAGATGGAGAATCTCACGTCTTGCCTAGGTGTCTTCGACTTCTGGGCTCAAGTGATCCTCCCACTTTGGCCTCCCAAAGTGTTGGGATTACAGGCATGAGCCACTACACCTGGCCAATTTTTAAAATGTTTTTATCTATCAATCATTTTTTGATATTGTAAAATGATACCATGTACTGCTAAAAAACTGTTTAACATTATTAGTTTGAAACCACTGAAGTGACAGATTTGATGTACTTGAAGAAAAAAACTACATTGACATATTGATAATGATTAAATGAGTTCACAACAGAATGAATTAACTGAAAAAAAATTTGTGTTCTGTTCTAATATGTTTTAGTTATTCAGTAAAGAAAATTTCTAGGGTGCAGAAGATTAACTTGCATTTCCCTACAAATTTTATATATTTTTTTATATTTCAGAATTTAAAATAACAGGTGATCTTAATTTGTATCTTGAAAGTGGTCACACTTTTTTTGTATTTTTATATTTTTTCACTACTAGAAATGTTATTGATAACAATGTAAGCATACTCTATTTTTGAAGGAAAAATGATAGGCACTCATAAACTGTATTCAAACAAATTATGTTTTCATCTTTAAAATAACTCTGAAAATTTGAGTTCCTTCGATGTAAGAGCCTGAGTCACTGTTAATTTATATCAAGTTCACAGGTTGAGAAATTTAAATTTTTCCTTTTCTTTTCTATTAAATAAGCTTTCAGATCAGTTTTTTTTTTTTTTTTTAACAATGAGTGAAACTTCTTTAAGTATTTCCTTCCCTAGCCAGGTGCGATGACACACACCTGTAATCCCAGTGACTTGAAAGGCTAAGGTGGAGGATTGCTCAAGCCCAGGAGTTCAAATCCAGCCTGAGCAACATAGCAAGATTCTGTCTACAAAAAAATTTTTTTCTATGTAAAATAATACTGTTTTATATAATTTTGTATCAATGCAGTTGTAACATAATTTCATTTAAAAATTTAGCTCTAAATTTGGAGATTTTTGTTTTTTGTTTTTCTTGAGACAGTTTTTCTGCCATCTTCCTTATTTTTGAGTTTCTTATTAAATATTCTTCATTTTCTGGACTTTATTCTTATTTTATTAAATTCTATTTTCTGAAGAGTTTTTTAATACAGAAAAGTAGAACCAAAAGCCAAATAATAGTATTTTACATAATTTTGTATCAATGCAGTTGTAGTATAATTTCATTTAAAATATTTTGCCTGATTATGGCTTTACTTACCTTAAAGATTTGCATATGTTCGGTGTGTTGAAAAATACATTTTTACATAAGAAGTAGCTGGCATAGTGGATAAGAGCATTGGCTTGGTAACCAGACTACATGGATTCAAATCCCAGTTAGTACTACTTTGTACAACTTTTTAGACAAGTTATTAAACCTTTCAGTGACTCATTTTCCTCATCTGTTAAATGTCAATAATAATGCTACCTAATGTATAGGATTATTGTGAGGATTAAATCATTTAAAATAAGTGAATGCTTAGAATAGTACCTGGCATGTAAGTACTTTAAAAATGCTTGTTACCAATGTTATTGTTATTAATGGTTTTTCTTTCTTTTAGAAAAGTGACATTGTCTGTATCATTTCCCATGAAACAGCTATATTTTAAACCAAAATTCTAAAGACCAAAACTCTAAATAACTGAGATTTGGAAATTTATCTCTAAATTTGGAGGTTTTTGTTTGTTTTTGTTTTTTTTTTTTTTTGAGACAGTGTCTCTCTCTGTCACCCAGGCTGGAGTGAAGTCGAAAGTTCATAGCTCACTGCAGCCTCGACCTCCTAAGGTCAAGTGATTCTCCCACCTCAGCCTCCCTTGTAGCTTGGACTACATGCGTGCACCCACCACACCCCAGCTAATTTTTGTATTTTTTGTAGAGATGGGATTTCACCATGTTGCCCAGGCTTGGAGTTACTTTTAATGGCTAAAAAATAATAAAGATTCTAAATTCAGCTCTCAAGTAGCACGGTATCAGTATTCTAAGTTATGGTTATTATAGTTACAGATTTAAACTTTCTACTCAATGGAGTAGTCGATGAACACCCTAGACTGAGAGTCAGGAGACCTGTGACCTGGTCCTCACTTGCTGTCTACTTTCTGTTGATTGTGAGCTGATCCTTTCCCATCACTAGGCATTATTTATTTGAAAGACAAAAAGAAGGCAAGTGGAGTGGCTCACACCTGTAATCCCAGCACTTTGGGAGGCCAGATTGGGAGAATTGTTTGAGCCCAGGAGTTAGAGACCAGCCTGGGCAACATAGTGAGACTCTGCCTCTCCAAAAAAAATTTTTTAATTAGTTAAGTGTGGTGGCATGTGCCTGTAGTCCCAGCTGCTTTGTAGGCTGAGGTGGGATGATCGCTTGGGCCTGGGAGGTTGAGATTGCAGTGACTTGTGATTGTGCCACTGCACTTCAGCTTGGGTGATAGAGTGAGACCCTGTCTCAAAAAAAGATGAAAAGTTATTTGTTGGCGTAATTGTAAAGGTCCATGATTATTTGCTGTATTTTGACTTAATGTTTAATCAAGTCTTTTTAACTTACAGCTTATATTTGTATAAAGCCAGTTTAGTTTTTGTTTCATAGTTCAAAAATGCTTTCAGGCTCAAATCGAAAGCTTTTATTGGTCAGTTGGTGCTAAAAATGCAGTGTTAAGAGAAGTTCAAAACCATGTGCATTTTTACAGTTTCATGAGAAGGTTTTTTCTCTTTGTTGTTGTTTTCTAAATAATTGATAACTTTGGAGGTCATAAGCTTTTAGATTTTAAATTTAATGCCACATATTGACTATGTTCTATAGCTGAAGTTTATCAGTAGTATTTGAACAGTAGGAAGACTGTTTTGTAATGTTGATGGGAATAGCAAGACTTAATGAATTTAAATAAGACTAATATTTTGATTATTTTTTATATTGGTACCTTTATAAATCCTTTAACCTAATTAATACATACTCTAAGACTCTAAGAATAAACATATCTCTCTCTATACTCTTACCCAACCTTTTTGATCTGCAAGATGCTTTGGCAAGGGAATAGAGTAACAAAGAAAATACAAATAAAATCAACTAGAAGAAAAGAAAGGCTTTGCATATCATTGAGGGCTATTATAAGTAAATAGTTTAAGAGAAAGAAAAATACAAAGTTGAAAAGCATAAGGACTGCAATTAAGTGGACACTTGAAGTCTATTAGAAATTAATTCAGCCAACTTTGAGTACCAAAACATGGTAGTTATCAAAGGAGATACAGTGGACCAGTGGGAAGTTATACAATTAATGATATGTGGACCTTACATTAAAAATCACAAAGTACTGTGCAAAAGAATTGAAAATACATATTCACACAAAAACTTTTACAGTAATGTTCATAGCAGTGTTATTCATAGTAGCAAAAAGTGAAAATAACTCAAATGTTTATCAGCTGATGTCTAGATAAATCGAATGTGGTATATTCATAAAGTGGACTATTATTCAGCCATATAAAAGAATGAAGTGCTAATGCATGCTCTAACATGGATGAACATTTAAAACATAATGCTAAGTAGAAGAAACTAGACACAAAAGGCCATGTATTGTATGATCTTGTTTATGGGATATATCCAGAGTAACAGATACATAGAGACAAAGTAGATTTATGGTTCCCAGGAGTGGGGGAAGGGGAGATAAGGGGGGTGACTACTAGTGGGTACAGAGTTTTTTTGGGGGGTGATGAGAATGTTCTGGAATTAGAAATGGTGATGGTTATACAACTTTATTAATATACTAAAAAACATTAAGTTATATTTTAATAGGGTGAATTTTAGACCGGGCATGGTGGCTCATGCCTGTAATCCCAGCACTTTGGGAGGCTGAGACAGGCAGATCACAAGGTCAGGAGTTTGAGACCAGCCTGGCCAACGTGGTGAAACCCTATCTCTACTAAAACTACAAAAATTAGCCAGGCGTGGTGGTGCATGCCTCTGATCCCAGCTACTAGGGAGGCTGAGGCAGAAATTGCTTGAACCTGGAAGGTGGAGGAGGCAGTGGGCAGAGATCACTCCAGTGCGCTCCAGCCTGGGCGTCGAGAGAGAGACTCCAGCTCAAAAAAAAAAAAGAATGAATTTTATAGTATGTGGATTATATTGCAATAAAAATTTTTAAGGAGTTTAAGATCTTACATGGCTCATTTGTAACCTGCAGTATTGACCCATTGCCCCTTATAATTTATAGGTAAATTCTATTAATCAGCATTTTTAAAAGCTCAGTCAATGTTTTTGATATGTTCTAATAATTATGGTAATTATAAATTAAATAACTATTAGTTTGGGTTCTGGGATCAGGATACTCAGCCTGTGCACAGTTGAATAATGTCCTGATTTTTATGGATCATTGGAATTAGGATTGAACCATTCAGTTTTTAGTTTTGTATGCTGCTGTCTTCCCTCATCATATGATATTTTTAAAATCCAGTTTAGTGTTCCTCATATATGATCCAAATAGTATTAACATTATTAATGTGTATTGAAACATACACACTAATACACCCTAGCACACACTATAAACTCTAAAAGTGTTAATATTATTAGTGTGTATATATCTTATACACAATATATAGATACTGTATATATACACACTAATAATACAGAAATATACACACTAGTAATATTAATATCTTAATATTACTAAACCCTTACCTTCCTTGGTTATAAATTAAAATTAAACACAACTTTTATCTCTAGAGATACAGATATGGTCTGTGAAGCTGCTTCGATGGCAGTGGTTGTGAAATTCCTATGATTGGTTCAGGTTTGAGTAAATTTCTTTCAGTTTTTCCCTCTAGTTCCTACTACCAATTTATAGTTAGCCTAGGACTTGGACATCAGAATCCAAGTTCCATAAGAAATGGACCGAGTCTGTCTTGTTCACAGCTAGATCTTGAACACCAAGAATATAATGCCTGAAAGCAGAGTAGTTGGTAGTCAGTAGATATTTTTGAATGAAAAATGTCCAAATCAATGAAACCAAAATCTGATGTCCATATATTCCTAGATACAAAATTGTATATTATACTTAATATATATGTGTATATTAAACCTAAATATTCTATTTTTACATCTACAGTATGAAAGAGAATAATGTAGGCTCAAATATCAGATAAATCTAGGTTTAGGTTGTAGCCTCGTCATTTACTTAAAGTGTGTTCTTGGGCATATTAGTAGTTCATTTCCCTCTTCTGTTGATTATATAATGATTACTACATGGAATTGCTATGGGAGATTGATACAAATAAAGCTCTTAGTACAGTGCCTAACTTTTTAGCTGTCATTATTGTAACAATTATTACTATCCCATTCTCAACTGTTATTAAATAGTAGTATCTCACTGTTTTTTAACTTTATGTTCATTTTACTGTTCACTCTTATTATGAGCCAAAGAGTATGGAATGCACCTTGGTTCTCTAGAACTATTGATTTCCTCTGTTCTTGTTGGAACAGTTTTGTGCTTTAGAAAATCTGAATCAGTCTTTTTCTTTATAGATTATCTCTCTTTACTGTAAAGATCTTTAATCCATTGTATTTATTACAAATTAATGATTAATGGACTGTCTCTGAGTGAATAATTTAGCAGCTTAACTAAGGCTCTCTTAAATCACCACCATAGTAAGTGAATTCAGCTAACACCACAATAGTAACTTTTACTCTGTTGCAGATTATATATCTACATTTTGTTGTTTTTTCATTCATAATACCGAAAGAAGTTTAGTTCTACAGATTTTATTTAGTTCAGGATTGGACCTTGTGTTTTTGTAGAATATTATGTTTGTAATTAGTCATTTTAACTAATGACTTTAATTTACAACATTGCTCTTTTAAATAAATAATAATGTCCCAACGAAGACATAATTTTTTGACATTTGAATACTGTTTATCTATTTTCTTTGTATTTGCAAGGAATATTTTACCTTTAAAATTCAAGTGCTTTGTTTATTTTATTAGCATGCCTCCAGATAATCTCTCTATTCAAGAGTTTCAAAGAAATGAAAATATTGATGTCGAGGTAAGGAAGCTATTTAAAATGTTTTCCTATGACCATTTCAGAAACCACATAGTAAAAATGTTTGAACTATACAATCGCTAAAAGTATAAAGTAATAGGTTAAAATTAAAACTGAAAGAATTAAAACTCTTACAGGTTAAATGTTGATGTTTAAAGAACTGGCATTTTAAAAGTGACTTCCTTAGATTTGTGATAGTCTTGTGCTATGTACATGTTGTCTCAGTACTTAGTTGTGTTCATTTAATAAGTTTAAAAAGAGTTGATTCAATGAAATAAATCCATTAGTCAGGGAGCATATATTTGAGAGCTTAGTCTGCAGTTTGACAAACCAGATGTTTGTGGTTCAAATTAATCAGTACGTTGCTTGAATTTTTTCAATTTTTAATCAGCTATATATACAGCCTATGGAATTCTTAAAGCAAATGGAGTTTTTTAAAGAATGTATTTCGAGGCTGGGAATAGTGACTCATACTTGTAATCCTAGTGCTTTGAGAGGCTGAGACAGGATAATTGCTTGATACCAGGAGTTTGAGGCCAACCTAGGCAACACAGCATGATACCACCTCTGCAAAAGAAAAAAAAAAAAGTTAATTGGGCATGGTGGTGCACTTCTGTAGTCCTAGTTACTCGGGAGGCTGAGGCGGAGGATCACTTGAGCCCAGGAGTTGGAGGCTGCAGTGAGCTATGATTGTACCACTGTGCTTCAGCCTCAGCAACAGAGCAAGAACCCTGTGTCTTTAAAATAAATAAATAAATAAATAAGGAATGTATTTTGAGGTTTGTAAATGGAATTTAAAGAAGCAGTTCTTGTGGTTGTAGATTTTTCTGTTGATGGTAGGGTTTTGGAGGTTTTTTTTTTTCCTTTAAGTGGAATAGAATAACTTTTAAGTAAATAAAATCAATTAAATTACTTTAAAATAGACATTTACAACGCATAGGCATCATCATATAGAAACAAAATACTGCCTTTTGGGCCGTTGCTGTATTAAAGCTCTTGTGGGCTTTTTCTTTAAAGGGCAAAATAACACACTACATGTTAGAAATAAACTATTTGACAAAAATGAATATAATTTCTCTTACAGCTGATAGTTTTTGGTCATAAAAAAGTGATTTAAATGTTATTCTTAATCCTATTTTGAATATTTTAATTCTAACATGGATAAATTTTATATGCTGGATGTTTTTCTCTAGGGCCCTATTTGCAGTTAATCGTGCTGAAGACCAACATTTGTCCAAATGTTTGGGAATAGTAAATAGTTATGGTACTGACTATTTTACATTAAAGTTACTAAGACAGATGAGAGAAACAGATTAGTAGTCATCCTGTATGTTAACGTTAAAATGTTTGTGTACTTCTTTAAAGGAGGGTTCTTTAACTGATTTTCATTTAAAGTAAAATTTAAATTACTCTAGAAATTATTTCAGTCAGCCTCTTTCAAGGAAAACAGTACATTTGCATTTGCCCCTTTTGTTTTAGGTAGTTCAGCTTATCAGCACTGAGATACTACCTTATGCCAATTTTATTCCTAAGGAATTTGTTGGTCAGATAATGACAATGCTTAACAAGGGCTCAATACATTCTCAGTCATCTTCATTTACAGGTATGTTACTTTAATTTAAGTATGAAAAAGTATTGAAGTACTTTTGAAGAAACTGACATAGAAATGTTTAATCCTATAATTTTGAAAACGTAAACTGGAGAATGCTAAATGATTTTTAGGATCGTAATATAGAACATTAAGCTTTATGAGGAGAAATGTTATGACATGACTATTCTGTGAAACAGAATGTTTCTATTCCATGTTTCTATTCTGTGGAATACTGTGTTTTGATCATATGTCAGAAACACTGAACTAAATTTTTAAAATATCGTAATTGCAAACTGAAGAATTAAATTGCAAAGCACTTTGTGGAATCCATGGACATAAGTTACCAGTTTTATGAAGTCATAGATTATTGGGAAGGAATATAAAAATATGAGTGTATATTCTGCCACTTAGCAGTAATGTATATTCTGCCACTTAGCAGTCAATTAACTTTGGAGTCTCAGTTTTATAATCTTTAAAATGGAGATATTAATACTATCTTCTCAGGACTATAAACTACAGAGTTAGTTCATTTTAAAAAATAAGATGCCTCAATAGTTTTTAAAGGGAACTAACATTTAGTCAGTGACAGCTATGTACAAGATATTATGCTAGAGTGTTATCTCATTTCTCACAACATTTCTTTGAGGATAGGTACGACCATATTACAGGAAAGAAAATGGATTTTAAAAAGTTGGAAAGATTGCTCACAGTCTTAGGGCTAGAGACCAAATTCATGCTTAAAAAAGAACTGCAAACTTCTTTTCATTATATCATGCTGCCTTAATTGGGAACTGATATATAAGTTACTTTTGTTATTCTTTCTCTAAACCTGAGCTCAAGTCTTAAATTGTGGCATCAGCCGGGTGCACTGATTCATGCCTATAATCCTAGCATTGTGGAAGGATCACTTGAGGCCAGGAGGTTGAGACCAGCCTGGGCAGCAAAGTGAGACCGCCTCCGTCTCTACAAAACAAGTTTTAAAATTAGCTGGGCATGGTGACACATGCCTGTAGTCCTAGCTATTTGAGTGGCTGATGTGGGATGGCTTGAGCCCAGGAGGCCGAGGTGACAGAGAGCTGTGATTGTACCACCACATTTTAGGGTGCACTCTGGGCAACAGAGCAAGACTCTTGTCTCTCATATATGTATGGATGATTTTAAAACTATACTTTGGGAGGCTGAGGCAGGTGGATCACTTAAGGTCAGGAGTTCAAGACCAGCCTAGCCAACATGATGAAACCTTGTCTCCACTAAAAATACAAAAATTAGCCGGGTATGGTCGCGTGGGTCTTTGGTGGCATGTGTCTGTTATCCCAGCTACTAAGGAGGCTGAGGCAGGAAAATTGCTTGAATCCCAGAAGCAGAGGTTGCAGTGAGCTGGGATCACACCACTGCACTCCAGCCTGGGTGACAGAACAAGACTGTCTCAAGAAGAAAAAAAAACCCTGTAAATTTATGCCATGCAAATCCTTAATCCTCAGAATTTACTAGAGCCTTGACTAGCTTCTACTATTTTGTGCTGAGCATTTTAAAGAGCATTTATGTGTACAGTTTGACCACTAGATGTCTCTCATACTGCTTACTTCACATAATAGCTCTTTTTTCTAGCACAGTTTTTAAAACTGGCCTGGTGAAGTGCAGGTTTAGCAAACATGAGAATCTTGGGGATAATTTTAAAGCCCATTTATCTTGACATAGCCAACTTTTTATTATTAAGAGTATATGAAAATATTTAGTTAATTTTAATAAAATACACATTAAGAACAGTATTCACAATTAGGTATAAAAGTTCTAAGTTAAATAAGGGCTGTTGAGTTACCAGTATACTTCTCCTGGCAGTTTTCTGATATCTTGCTATTTATAGTATTAAATTTACCGAGACAAGAAAGGTGCATGGACATTCTTTCAGTGACTTGGCTGTAGGACACACGTCTTCTCAGCATTAACTTGGAGATTTCCAACATGTGGGAAAGCTTCACACGAGAGTCCTTGACCACCATAACAATGCTCCTGCTCATTCCTCCCATCAGACAAGGGCAATTTTGCAAGAGTATCAATGGGAAATCATTAGGCATTCACTTTACAGTTGTGATGTGGCTCCTTCTGGTTTCTTTTTGTTTCAGATCTTAAAAAACCATTGAAGGACAGCCTTTTTCTTAAGTTAATAATCTAAAAAAGACAGCATTGGCATGGTTAAATTCCCAGGACCTCAATTCTTTATGGATAAACTAAATGGCTGATATCATTGCTTACAAAAGTGTCTTGAACTTGATTGAGCTTATGTTGAGAAATAAAGTTTGTAGTTTTCATTAAAAAAAAACTTGGAGTTTTCCTTAAATATATACATACAAAACCGTTTCTTGCTAAACAAGGCCAACATGTAAACACAGAAGTTCCAGTGATGATTGGTCTTTCACTTTTAAGTATGATCTGACAGAGCTCACAGACATTTGAGGAAATTCTCTTAACACAAAAGAGAAAGACCAAAACAAATGAAAGGGAGTAAAAGAAATTGGGAGGAAACAGATAAAATGCAGAGCCACTGAAAACATAAAACCACAGTTAGGATGATTAAAGAGATAAACTCTTTACACTCTTGAAACAATTTTTAAAATGCTATATAAAAGGAGCAATAGAAAGAGAAGGCTGGGCACAGTGGCTCAGGCCTGTAATCCCAGCATTTGGAAGGCTGAGGAAGGAGGATCACTTGAGCCCAGAAGTTTGAGACCAGCCTGGGCAACATGGCAAACCCCATCTATACAAAAAATACAAATATTAGCTGGGCGAAATGGTGCATGCCTGTAGTCCCAGCTACTCAGGAGGCTGAGGTGGGAGGATCACCTGAGCCCAGGAGAACAAGGCTGCAATGAGCTGTGATCACGCTACTGCACTCCAGCCTGGGTGACAGACTGAGACTCTATCTCAAAAACAAAAAACAAGACAAGAAAAAACTAATAGAAACTAAAGATGTGATGACAAGTTCAGTGAAGGGTTGAAAGGAGAAGGAAAATGAATCCAGGGAGCCTAACATCGGACAGAGAGAACAAAGAAAATCTAGGAGAAGGAATTATCAAAGAAATAAACTGAAGACTGAAGAAAAAAAAAACCTCCAGATTAAAAATAGTACCAAAAACAGTGAAAGAAAAAAAGACCCACGTCAGGCATGTCATTATGAAATATCAGAATACCTGGAATAAAGAGAAGAGCTTAAAAGATTTCAGGGAAAAAAAAAAAAGTTCAATACAAAGACACTGGAGGCTGGGCACAGTGACTCATGCCTGTAATCCCAGCACTTTTGGAGGCCAAGGTGGGTAGATTACTTGAGGTCAAGAGTTCGAGACCAGCCAGGCCAACACAGTGAAACCCTCTTTCTACTTAAAAAAATGTAAAAATTAGCCAGGTGTGGTCGTGTGTGCCTATAATCCCAGCTACTCCAGTCTGAGGTGGGAGGATCACTTGAACCTGGGAGGCAGAGGTTTCAGTGAGCCAAGATTGCTCCACTGCACTTCAGCCTGGGTGACAGAGTGCAGACCCTGTCTCAAAAAAAAAAAAAAAAAAAAAAAAGGGGATTGGAATTCTGTTGAGACAGTATTGAAGGCTAAAAGATATTGAAGCAGTGGTTTTAGAGTTGCAAATGGAAAGGACTTTTAACATGGAGCTCCATGTTAAAACTCATACTGTTCACCAAGTATGAGTGTAAAACAATAATTCTCCAATTTCAGCAGGCATCATAATCAACCAGACGACAAGCAGTTGCTGAGTTGTACCCCCAGTATTTCTGATTCAGTAAGACTGGGCAGCATGTCAATTTACATTTCTAACAAGTTCTCTGATAATGCTAATGCTGCAGCGTACACTTTTGAGTACCATAATACATGATATTTTCAGAGGTACACGCTCTCAAAAGTTTTACTTCTCATTCATTCTTTCTTAGGAAGCTACTTCAAAATATGCTCAGTGAAAACAAAGGAGTAAACCAAGGAAAAGAAGGCATGAGATCTTGGAAGTGGGTTCTAACTCAAGGGAGAATGGAAGCAATTTCCAGGGTGATGGCAAAGACTAGTTTCAGGATATGGCAGAACATCGTGTCTAGAGAGCAACTCCATACTGGAGCAGAGGTCATGTTTCAGGAAAGATGTTGCTAGGGACAGGGAAAATGAGATTATTGCAAATTTGACCATATGAAAAACTATTGTGAAGTGTATTTTATAGTGCTGTTGTAGGGTATAGAAAGACCACGGTAAGAAATATGTTGAATAGAACTAATGAGGATCTTGCCTTGTTTCTGATCTTGTGGGGGGAATTTGTTTCTTATCTACACACACACACACACACACACACACACACACACACACACACCCCACAATTTCCCAATATGTATGATATTAGCTATAGATTGTTCTGGATGTCTTTCACCAGATTGAGGAATTGTCCTCTATTCCTGGTTTGCTAAGTAAGCATTGTTATCATTAGGCTCATTGATTTATTAACCATCAAAATTTGTTAATTTTACAGAAGCAGAGATTGATATTCGTTTGAGAGAGGAATTTTCTAAAATGTGTTTCGAAACATTGCTTCAGTTTTCCTTCAGTAATAAAGTCACAACACCTCAAGAAGGCTACATCTCACGAATGGCACTCTCAGTGCTTTTAAAGAGGTCCCAAGATGTACTACATCGCTATATAGAGGATGAAAGATTAAGTGGTAAATGCCCTCTTCCGAGGTATATATTTCATTTTATTAAAGAAATAAATGTACTGATGTACTAATTGTTAATAACAAGGAAAGTTCTGAAAAGCAAGTATTTTGTAAGTGATCTGAACTATGCTGAAGTTGTTTATAATCTTATTTATCTCATATGGTGTAAATATTCACAGGTTTTGCTGCAGATACATTAATATGTTTTGTTTTGGGGTACTTTTTTAGACTCCTCATGGGGGTTATGTAACATGATATATAGGTACCAAATTACCTTTTTGAAATAAAAAAAAAAAACCGAATTCCAAAATACATTTTCTACCAGAGATTTCTGGATAAGGACTTATGAATCTGTATGAACACATGATATTATTTCTCTAAAGTGAAAATCATAAATAAATCATATTTTAAGAACTCCTAGTTTGTTTACAGTCATTTGCAGTTTTCTCTCTGTGTCAGCTAGCCTGATCTTAGGTATTCTTTTCAGCCAATCTGCTTAATTAAGCCCATGGACCTAAACTGACTTCTTTCTCATCTATTCAAGCTGTGTCAGTGGAAGAAGCACTAGGCTTTTCTGGTCAGCCAAGGATAATCAAAGTTAGAGTACAGACCAGAATTCAACAAAGGATGCAGTCATAAATTAGGGTTAGGTTGCAAATCTACCTTTTTAATGTGAAAATTAGTGTTTCAGGCATAGCAAATGAAGCAAACAGGAAACAACATGGAAAAACAAAGTTACCAAAGTCAGGAAAGACAAAAATCATTGTTGTTCCCATCTGATAAGGTGCTATTGGAGAGGCAAATCACCAGTCTTAAATCTTTGTGCACGTTTTAATTATAATAAATATCTGAAGTTGGAATTGACCTGTCAAAAGACACAGACACTTTATAGCTCTTGATATGCATTAAACAAATTTCCTAATAGAGATTTATACCAATTTACATTCTCCCAGGAATGTGTGAATGTTCCTTTCCTCAATGTTTAGCATTGTAAAATTATTTGCTAGTTTATCATGTATCTTTTTCTAATTTGATGAAAAATAGTCATATGGTAGTTTGCTTTTATTTTTTAATTATCAGTGCATATTAGCTATTTGGATTTCTTTTTTAGGATCCAGTGTATTTTGAATTTCTAGAACATAAATTTTAACTCCTCATACTCAAATTTATACACAAAAACACTCCAAGGACAGATGTTAGTAATTTGGTTATGGGTGTGATTGAAAATTGATTTCTGAAGTATACTTGGAAATGTGGTGATAAGGTTGCTTTGAGGGGAATATTGTTACAATATATTTATATATTATAAATTATTTGATTTCAGAAAGCAACTTTCACTTCATTTTTCAATGTTGTAAATTTTTATTTTTTAACTACTGCCTTTAAATTGAGCCTTATTTATAAATGTCCTATGAAGTTATATTGTATCATTCTGTGTTTGTTGCAGTATCATTAAATTGTTTTCTAAAAAGCTACATTGCAACACAGTAAAATACTTAAATGCTTACAACAGGAAGTCTTAAAATAGTACCCTGACCTGGTATTAGAAAAGTCTTATCTGTAGCGTGATAACACAGATGCACACCAGGAATGGGGAGGGATGAGGGCGGGCCATAGAGCAGAAGAACTTTGTTTCTATCAGGAGAAAGAAGGGAATCAAGCTACTCTTGTTGACCCTTTACTCCAGGTTTATTCTTCATTGCTAATGTCTCCAAATAATGCTATCTTAGGATTGATTTGTACCATGTTTCTTGTTTGTAGTATTAGAAATGGTCCAAAAGTACCATTGTTATTTTGAATGTATTTTTAACAGCATGGTAAAATATATGCCATGTGGTAATAGTAGTCTTTATTTCCATTTAAGCTTTGGCAAATCTCGTTAGTACTAATTAGTATTAAAAAAAAAAAACTTGTAGAAAAGTTTTTAAAGCATATCTATTATAAAATGTTTTAAGGGCAGCGCACAGTGTCTCATGCCTAATCCCAGCACTTTGGGAGGCCAAGGCAGGAGGATCACTTGGCAGGGGGATCACTTGAGGCCAGGAATTTGAGACCAGCAGCATAGCAAGACCTTGTTTCTACTTAAAAATAAATAAATAAATTAGCCAGACAAAGTGGCATGCACCTGTAGTCCCAGCTACTCAGGAGGCTTAGTGGGAGGATCACTTGAGCCCAAGTCAAGGCTGCAGTGAGCTATGATCTCAGGATTGCACTCCAGCCTGAATGACAGAGCAAGACCCTGTCTCAAAAAATAAAGAAGTAAAAATAAAACATTTTAAGTAATATCTGAAATACCTTACAAATAAATTTAGTTTTTCATGAGTAGATTGCCCCACCTCTTTATGAATTGATAAGTTATGGCCAAAATAACTATAAATTTGATTTGTACACTGAATTACATTTTAATAAAATGATTTTTACTTTTATAGGAATTTAAAACTAACATTAATTTTGCATTGTATTGTGTTCAGTATTTTTCCAAAGTTTGTTTATTTGTACAAACTTCGTTTAAAAAAAAAAAAAACCTGACAATTTAAAAATCTTAATGGAAATGATTTCCTATCTTTTTTTAGGCAACAAGTAACAGAAATTATATTTGTTTTTAAAAGCAGTCAGTACTCTTATTGATTCACTTAAGAAAACTCAGCCTGAGAATGGTAAGTGCTTAGAAACTCAGTTATTCTAAATTCATAACATTTATGCTCTATATGTGATGAACTTTTGTATTACTATTAAGTTAACTGAATTATATGAACATAATAGTCATTAAACTTTTTTTCTCCAGTTCTCTTGACAACAAAGCATCAAGTTCATTAGGATGTCAATTAAGTAAAATTAATTTGTAATGTTTTCATTTTTTATTGAACAGTTTACCTGACTTTTTTATTTTTAATAAGTTGTTTTGAAGTCAGGATATTGCAAGAACAATCCATATTTCATATAATTTTAATGTAGAAGATCATTTACTTACTTGGAGAGAGGTGGAAAGGGGCTTTATCTTCTAGTTGTACTGATTTACTTTATAGATACAAACTGTATAAGTAACTTTGAATCATTTTTTATCATTCTTTCCCACCTGTTTGCCCTTTCTGTTATTCATTCCTGTCCAGTCCACTCTTTATATGATAGCCGGAAATGATTTTTTTATAGTAGGGCTTTGATTATTTGTTTCCTCACCCTCTCAAAACAAAAAAGTATTTTTCATTTACCATTTCCGACCAAATTGCAAAGAATACTGCAGTCTGACTTCATTCTAGTCACACTTTATTTCCCACAACAGACTTCATTTCCCCTGCTATCCACTAAACTAATATTCTCAATCTTCCCAAGTTTTCCAGCCTTTTGTTTATTCCATTATCCTGCTTGTATCGGCCTATTTGGAATACCACACTGCTTTTAAACCTTGTTTTTAATCTCTTAAAGGTAAATAATTTGTCTTTTCATTTAACTCAAAGTTTTTTTATGTGTACTTGTCTCGAAGCACTCTATTTGTACTATAGTTATACATATACGTGACTCACCTCCCCTTAAATGCAAGGGGAGAGATTAAGATTTTTGAGAGGCTTTTCAGACCATATTTTGTTCTGTTTCGAATCCTCTACAGCATTGCTTTTCTAAGTATGGTTTGTTGGACTAGCCATTGATTGACTTCAAGAGTTTGTTACTGGTCCGGGACAAGATAGAGAGCTGGCATCAGAATAAAAATCTGTTTGTCACTAAACACACCGCTTGGTTCATCTGGCACTTTTTTTATACAAGAAGACATTGCTAAAGAAGAAAGCAGTGTGTTGGTTTACGTTCCAGCACAAGCTTCTTATTTTGTAGCAGATTGGTACCTTAAGGAGCATTACTTTTATAATACCCAAGAAAAAAGGAGATTCCTAGTAAATTATAATGAATGAGTTGTAGGATATTTGTTCCTGTCAACTATTACATAAGTGGAGTAAATACATATTTTTCTTTTGTTAAAGCATACTTATTGGTACTTTGGCCTAGAAAGGGTATTATAATAAATCTTAAGAGGCAGTACACTTGTATTTATACAACCCAAAGAGACAGATGGAATTTCTAAGGAAAAGCCTGGAGCAATGTCCTGAATTTATCCCATTAGAGTTCAGATTTGGGTTTTCTTAAAAAAGTGTTCTGAGCTGGCACAATGGTTCACGCCTGTAATCCCAACACTTTGGTAGCCTGAGGTGGGAGCATTGCTTGAGCCTAGGAGTTTGCAACCATCCGGGACTGTGTAGTCAGACCCCATCTCTCTCTCTTTTTTTTTTAAAGAAAAGAAGAACCAGAATGTGTATAAAGGGAGAAAAGGAAGCAAAAACTCAGTAACTTTTTTTACAAAACCAATAGGTTATATGGATAAGGCTGTGTAGTAATAGATGATCTAACTAAATGAATGTTAAAAATTGTTTAATAGAGTTGAGGTTATGTCTCTGGGTCTATGAAGCGAAAATTTAAATTGAATGTAAGCATATAACATGACGATAATATAACATTTGAAATGCTATGGTAAGCTTCATTAAGAAAAAAGACTTCATTATTTGTTCTGGGGCTTTTTTGTGAGAGAGATGCATTTGTTAAACTTATTTTTGTTTGGGGAGATTTTGGGTTTTTTTGTCTGTTTTGAGGCAGGCTCTCACTCTGTCTCTCAGGCTGGTGTGCAATGGTGTGATCTGTACTTACTGCAGCCTTGTCCTGGGCTTAAGTGATCCTCCCATCTTAGCCTCCCGGGTAGCTGGGACTGCAGACACATGCCATCACAGCCTGCTAATTTTTTTGTATTTTCGATAGAGATAGGGTCTTGCCATGTTGGCCAGGCCGGTCTTGTACTCCTGAGCTCAAGCAATCTGCAAACCACTGCCCCCCAAGCCGAGATTTTGTTTTTATCATTTTACTTGATCTTTATTTAAAATTTTAAATAGGTAGTATACACACACATGGTCCAAAAATCCAAAACTGTAAAAAGGATATACAGGGAAAGTTTTAATATGATCTTTTCCCAATTCTCTATCTGCGCAGTTCTTACTTTACCACAGACAACCATTTTTATTAGTTTGTGGATCCCTCCAGAAGGTCATTATCTAAATACAAAATACATGTTCTAATACTCCTCCATCCTTGTTTTGTACTAGAATGAATGTGCATAATAGCCCCAAATCATATCTATTGTTCTGAACCTCTTTTTTTCATTTGACAGAATATTTTGAAGATTCTTATCAATTCATATAGCTTTCTTATTCTTTTTGATAGTTAATTCCAAAGTCCTCAACTCCTCACAAAAGTATTTTAAAAAGTATATATATTAAATATATAAATATATATACTTTTATATATTTAATATATTTAATCATATATACATTTAATATATTTATATATTAACTATATAATTATATTTAATATTTAAATATATAATTACATATTTAAATATATATTTATATTTGTATATTTAAACATATAAATGTATATTAAATATATTTTTTTGTTGTTGTTTTTTTTTTGAGATGGAGTCTTGCTCTGTAGCCCAGGCTGGAGTGCAGTGGTGTGATCTCAGCCTACTGCAACCTCTGCCTCCCAGATTTAAGCAATTCTCCAGCCTCAGCCTTCCAAATAGCTGGGACTACAGATGCCTGCCACCGTGTCTGGCTAAGTTTTGTATTTTTAGTAGAGATGGGGGTTCACCATGGTGGACAGGCTGGTCTCAAACTCCTGACCTCAGGTGATCCACCCCTCTCAGCCTCCCAAAGTGCTGGGATTACAGGCGTGAGCCACCGTACCAGCCTAAAACATATTTTAAGAAATTTGAGTAGCTTCCTTTAAGATGCCATCTTAATGTACTTTTGTGTTTTACCATGATAAATCAAGGATTCATTTGGTCAATTGACTCTCCATCTGGGACAACCTAGATAGGTTTCAATCTGTCTAATATTTTGTTAAATGATTAGAGTTTCACAGGGACAACTGAAGCAGACTTTTTTAAACTTCTTAGACAGTGGCTTTTAGACTTTTGTATTCTGTTAAGCAGCAAAATACTTTTTACAAATGAAATGTGATGTGAATTTCCAACATATTAAAACAGCGGGAAAGCAGAACAGCTCCAGCCTGACTCCTCATCCTCAGCAACACCCATCAGCCCTTTTCTCCATTTCTTCTTACCACACCCACCCTGAGGAAGCCCCTGTTTGGGAAAAGAGTTAAATTAACAGTGTAGCATTTTCCAAGATATGTACTAAGGCACGAACATTGATGATATGTGATGTCAGTCGATATTGGATGGAAAAAAATTCCATAATCAAATTAATTTTGGGAACACTGGGTGAATTTAAATCTGTTCTTTTACTATAAGCCCTTAATAAATTAATATGAAGAATTAGTCTCCAAAAGGTGAGAGATATGCAACATCTGCCAAACTACTTTATCATGAGCTTTTTCCTAGGAAGTAAATTGAGGAACACTAGTTTGAGAAACTCATTTCTTTATTTTACATTGGAAGAAGTGAGATAAAGACAAATTAAATGACTTGATCATCGACACCCATCATTCTTACTTCAGAAGGAATTTTAGGCAACTGACACCCAGTAAATTGAAGTGAAAAACAGAATCAAAGGTCTTCACACATAGTATTTGTTTTTCTTTAATACTGTAATACCTCTCAGATTTGAGACTTGTTTCACAAAATTTTTAAAATATCTAAAAGTCGTAAACTATCTTTCATATTTGTTGCCCAACATTATGCACAATACTTGTAGGAAAATATAACTAATATGGATATACTTTGTCCATTCAGTAACAATAGCATTCAGCTGTACTGTCTGTTCATAATAGTGGTGAGGAAGGCAGACATGGTTCCTTCCCACTCAAGTCTACATCTAGTGATGTACATTAAAGATTAGCAAACAGTATAAGACAAGAATGGATCTGTTTGTGACAATTTATAATTATATTACTAAATCATTGAACATATTTTGTATTTCAAAATATTTCTACTTTTAGCAGACAACTGAAAAAGTCATTTTCTAATGCTTGAAATGTACACTACATCCTCTGGCAATTATACTAAAAATGACAAAGGTTTGGATTATTCTGAACTACTTTGTTAGCTTTCAGAGTCTTCACAAATTGAAATACCATTTAAAATGTACTTTATCAAGTTTATTGTTACTAATGACTGTACACTGAGCATGTATTTTTCTCATACTTGAATAAATATAGCAGGAAATCCTTCCAAAATTAAAAAGATACAAGCTTGTAGAATCTTCATATTTCAGAATTTTCTCTTTACATTCAGTTTAAAGGATTGTGTTCATGTTAATTGAATAATCTCTGCTATTTAATTCCACTCTTTTGAGGTTTTATACCTTTGTATTACAGTTGATGGAAATACCTGGGCACAAGTAATTGCCTTATACCCAACTTTAGTAGAATGCATCACCTGCTCTTCTTCAGAAGTCTGCTCTGCCCTTAAAGAAGCACTAGTTCCTTTTAAGGATTTCATGCAACCACCAGCATCCAGAGTTCAAAATGGAGAATCTTGACCAGCTACAGTATATTTGAAAGAAGAAAGATATTCTAAAAAATGTTTGCTCTTAACTTCTGTGAGAAGGACATTTCTTACTACCAATAATTCTTGGCAGCTGTTGTTGGCCTCCTTTAGATTGTACTTACCTAAGTCCAGTGATTCATATTACAAGCTTGCACGTCAACAAAGGCCCCTGAATGAGTAGCAGTGCAAGCCTTTAATAAATTAAACTGATGGGATGGATAATTAATACTACAGTATACATGCTACCATATCTCCAGTTGGTGATTTAAAGTGAGCTTATGTACAGTTTGTGGTGTATGTGTTAATG
Organism: Ateles fusciceps; assembly: GCA_036589455.1. Lineage (NCBI taxonomy): Eukaryota > Metazoa > Chordata > Mammalia > Primates > Atelidae > Ateles > Ateles fusciceps. Next base: position 3,808,126 of record JAZHEH010001063.1, read on the forward strand.
ATGTACTTTTTAAAAAGAAAGAGATACTTCAGTCAGATTTATTAGGCTGGTGTTTTTGCAACCTTTTTCGAGTACAAAATCGTACTAGAATTTTATGCAAGATGGTACTGTAACATTCCATATTATCTATAACCAGCCTTTGTTAACAAAGGGAACTGATATACTTGTGTGTATAATAAATGGTACAGTTCTGTATAAAATAGTTGCATTTATTTAAATTTTAAAAGTATTGATAATGTTAAATGCTTAAAGCTCTATTTATTATTAATACAAAATTGTTTGCTTACGTTTTTACTTATAATTTGCCTTCTTATGTGGCAGATAAGCTCACTATATGATCATGTAGTTAGCCTCATGCTTATTTTAAATGTGTATTAGTGACCATTAAACATCTGACCAGTAAGGTCATGTGAACACAGCAGCAAATAGTTTATGATTTGCTGATTTTGCAACTTTGAAACATAGGTTATTAATACATTGATATATATTGTAGCACTTTGACTTCATCATACCTCATTTCTTTAAACAGCTCTCCAAGCTTTCACTGAAGTCTGTCTAATTTTTATATTTGCTGTCTGAATTTTAAAGACTTTTCATATTTTATATTTCTACTGATTTTGTTTCCCCTGACAACATTTGTCACTGTCTTTGAATTATGACCCAGGCAAGATGATTTCAGATTTTCTAAAATTTTGCCTGTGAGGTTTTGTTCATTTCAGTGCTTCATTTTGTAATGTCTTCTTGAGAAGAAAAATACCTATGTTAACTCACAAGTATAAAATATGTGTGTATTATAAAACAATGAAAAGTGTATTTTTGGAGATAGTCAAGCATTTAGAAGTGCAGTGAACTTGCTGTCATGGAGTAAAATGCTAATTATATTTCACTTCCTATCCTAGTGAAAAAGAAAAGTGCTCTTGAGTACAATACCTTAATTATTTCTTAAAATACTGACTTTGACCTGGCTCACTGTATTTTTTATTTAATGGATTATAATATTTTTCTTCTGAGTTAAATTTTCATAATTTATGTGAAGACACAAAGATGTTTGAAACAATGATTATTCATAAGAAATCATAATGGTCTTGGTGTTATTTTAGTGTATTGGAAGGCTTTTGATCTCAATAGAATTTATTAATTTGAGCTTCTCCAGAATAATCATAAAACTGCAAAAAGATATTAGAATTGAGTCATGAATGAGATACAGTTTTGAGGCTATTATAATTGTGTAATTATTTAATTTGCACTATTATCTGTAAAAACGTGGTAAGGTCTTCATTTGAGGGGATATTTTGATTTATATGAGTTAATGAATTGCTATTATTTCACCTAAAATTAAGGTAAAATGTGGCATTTCATAAGTTCTGCTTTCAGCATTTTCCTTAAAGTTGTAAAAAATAATCATTGAAGCTGTGTACTTATTTTCTGTCTTTGGGTATGTTAAATTGAGGATTAGAAAAATCCACATAATCACTGATAAAGCATTGAAACAGAATAATCCAAGGGTAGTGTACCAATTCAGTAACATGTTAAAAATATTGCCATGCATTTATTCAAAGGAAAATGGGTCTATTCTTGAGAAATAATAGATCAGTTGCAATTAGGATAATTAAATAGTTAAATATGAGTCAAGTGTATGCAATATGCATTTATATGAGCAAAGTAATTTGAGCTAATACTGCATTAGCATTCTTTATCAGGACTATGCCCTACAGTTCAAAACATAAACATAGTGAATGTGTTATTGCCATGTAATAAGGTAATCAATGCCAGTCTTAGTGTGGAGCAAGTGGGTGGCCCTCTTGGTAGTATAATTTGACAAGCTTTTCCTCCAGAATATTTCCTGTCACCCTCCAAGAGTCACTTCTGTAATTCACTCCCTTGAGTCAAGCATTCCTTTAGGTTGCATTTTCTAAAATATTCTGATTGCTGGTATGGAACACATTGCCCTTGTCTTGTTAGTATAAATTGGGTTCTTTAGTGACCAGAAGAACTGGAGTGTGTGAAATTATTAGATACCAGGAGATTCAAAAAGGAAGCTCTCAAAGATGAGATTATTTTATAGCACAATTGAGTCTATAACCAGCCCTTGAAACAGTAGTAAAAATGTCCTTTGGGATACTTACTAGAAATACTATGAGGTTTTTTTTTTTTTTTTTTCCCAATTTAGATGGGGTCTTGCTTTGTCACCAGGTTGGAGTGCAGTGGCACAATCTTGGCTCACTGTAACCTCCACCTCCCGGGATCAGGTGATTCTCGTGCCTCAGACTCCTGAGTAGCTGGGATTACAGACATATGCCATCATGCCTGGCTAACTTTTTTGTATTTTTAGTAGAGATGGGTTTTCACCCTGTTGGCCAAGCTAGTCTTGAACTCCTGACCTCAGGTGATCTGCCCACCTTGGCCTCCCAGAGTGCTGGCATTACAGGCATAAGCCACCACGCCTGGCCAATACTATGAGTTTTAAGCCTTACATCATCACTTGTTGTCACTGACAGTGCCTGTCTTATACATATTGCTGGACAACAGGCATATGCCAACAGTTGTATGATTCATAAAGTATTTTTCTGGCCATTTTGTCCATTATAAAGGAAATAAGCTAGTTGTTAACTTGCATAGATTACTTCTTAGTTTCCTATAATGCTACCACTGCCAAGGGAAAAAAAATACATCATTTTGTAATGTCTTTAGTTTCTTTATAACTAGTGTTAAGGTTTTGTCAATTTTACTGTATACATTTGTAACATTTATTTATTAGAAGCCTTTTAGGTTCCAAAACAAACAAAAGGCATAAAGTCTGGCTTAGAGAGAACTACTTTTCGCTTGCTTTCATTTTTAATTTTATTCACTTAACAGCTAACATCTCTCTTGTTTCTTGTTTTTTCTGTATATGGTTATCAATTCAACTCTTGTTATATTCCTTAAATTTGTATGTATCATCAGAAAAAAGAGATGAACAATTTAGTGTAGATGTTTTATTCTGGAGAATAATATTCAGTTAAATTATTTCTACAGTAGGCCAATAATAACTAGATTATTTGTCCTTTCTCAATATATTTTAAAGAGTATTTTGTTTTATTGTCAAAATTTGGTACCAGGTAACCATTGGGCCAAAGGATCATCAGTTACAAAACTAAGGATGAGTTAGCATAAGTTATGGAACAATGTTAGAAAATAACTCAAAAGTATATTCTTTATTAATGAGGTGGTCATTATTACATTTGTGTCAATTAAGGGCAGTTAAGTTATTTTCTAATAACTAGTATTTTCTCCCCCAAATGTATAATAATTCAGGTGGGCAACCAAGTTTTCAGGAGACTGCTGTAGGTGAAGTCTGTGTAGCCAGGCAGAACACTTACAGGAGCCCCTAACTGTGCCACCCTTGGAATGGAGGCAGTGTGCAGGCTGAGAATATTGTGGAATACAGTTTTTCATAGAAAACTACCACAGATGTAGACAAAATTCGTTTCTGAAAGCATTGCCAGCAGTCAGTTATGTTTGTTAGATTTCCACTTAGGTTTGGCATTTTGGCAGATATGCTGATCTTGTATAAGGTATCACATTTTACTATGCTTAGTGTTTCTGGGTTTTATTTATCTACATTATTAGAGAGAATTTTGCTTTAAAAAAATTATGAGAAGAATGGGAGTTCATACCACATAGTATTTTACCAATTTATATAAAGTGGGAAAAGTCTTTAATACTTCATGATCATTTGAATTAAAGTTTTTTGTATCTCTCGAAAGTAGAGTAGTGCTTTCATCTGAATGAAAACTATTTACAGATTGAGAAAGAGAGATAATGTCTTTGTATCTTGATTTATATACAGAGCATTTCAGAAGAGGTTAAATGTCTTACAAATCCAATAATTTCTAATGCTCTAACAGTGTTGGCTATTTAAAAGAACATATGGCAAGTCCTATATGAATATTCTTGGTCATCTCAATTAATTCTGAGGCAATGATGAACGGAGACTCTACCTCTTATTTAACTCCAGACATGTTGACTTTTCAAAGTTGTTTCCTTATTTCTAAACAAAGATGATAATCAATGAGTTACTAATTCTTTAGAGGAAAAAATGCATAATTTGAGTGTGGAGTTGATTTTATAATGACATTAGGGTAATTATTCAAGTTTGATAAATTTACTACTATATCGTAGAGAGATCTTTGACTACTTTTCTTCCTTTTTTCTTGGACATCACTTTCTTTCCTCCCCCTTCTCTCTTTTATGTTTTTTTCCTCAAATTTTATGTTTACATTACTTCTCTTTTCATTCTGTATTTTATTCTATATTTTTCTCTTTTCATTCTCCTTTGATTCTCTGCCTCTTCTGTTTCAGCTCTTTCTCTAATTGTGCCTATTCCTTCTTCCTAAGAAGTGGAGCCTTTAGTGGTAGAACCACTGCTCATTGCCTTTCTATTAAATGAGATTCTAGAAATACTTTCCCCTTTGGCCACTGTTGCGTTTTTGTAAGATAAAGTTCCCATGCCATTTTGAAATAGCTGAACAAGTTAAAGTAATTTGTTCCAAAAACTGGAAGTGCCATGAAAAACTAAAAAAATAATTTGTGACTATAACTCCTACTGTCTTTATGAATACATGGGATTCAGCATCCAAGATGCTCACAAAATGGGAGCATATAAATATAGCATCATATTTATAATTGCTATAAATATGATGGATTCAGCATCTAAATTGGTAACAATCATATTTTTTGTGATGTGGATAGAAAGATTATACATCTTTACTCAAAGTAAAGTATTTAAAACCTGTTTAAATGAGGATTTTGGCTGGCATAGTGGCCCACACCTGTAATCCCAGCACTTGGGGAGGCCAAGGTGGGAGATCACTTGAGTTTGATACTAGCCTGGACAACATAGCAAGATTCTAACTCTGGTTCCATTTTTCTTTCTTTTTTTTTTTTTGAGACGGAGTTTCTCTCTGCTGCCCAGGCTGGAGTGCATTGGCACGATCTCAGCTCACTGCAACCTCTGTCTCCCAGGTTCAAGCAATTCACCGGCCTTAGCCTCCTGAGTAGCTGGGATCACAGGCGCGTGCCACCACATCCAGCTAATTTTTGTATTTTTAGTAGAAGCAGGGTTTCACCATGTTGGTCAGGCTGGTCTTGAACTCCTGACCTCATGATCTGCCTGCTCGGCCTCCCAAAGTGCTGTGATTACAGGCGTGAGCAACCGTGCCCAGCCAAGAAAATTTTTTTAATTAGGATTTTTTTTTTAATGATTTGGGAGGGGTGGGGGGAGATCTTTGTTTTCTGAGGCAGATGCTTTAAACTATTTTAGATTTATACCATTTAATATTTATTGATTTGTAATATTAACACTGCCTACTTACAGGAAGGATTTGAGGCAGCTTATTGCCCATGTATTTCAACTATATTCATTTTTCTGTTGCAAAGCAGTATTTGATGGAGGACCTAGAATCTTATAGTTCCCATATCTGAGTCTTTGTAGGGTGTATTTGGTGTCTGTGTGCTTGGTAGTTAGAGTTCACCCAAAGGTCAGTTGACACATTTCTAATTATACTGTGGTATTGATTCTAGCCCCTCAAGTATGAAAAGATTATTAAATTTGAGACCATTTTCAGTTGCTGAAAATGTAGTTACACTAAGTTTTATTTTAAACTAAAATTAAATAAATAGTGCAGCCAGGGGAAGATCTGCTAAACCATGCCATTATTTGAAAAATCATTGTAATATATTAACAACTGCTTCCTTCTATGAAGTTTTACTAGACGGGGAGAAAAAAAAACTCCATAGCTATAATATTGCAATTTTATTTTTATCTAGAAAAATAAAATATTAGGCTTCAGACCCAACTGTGCAAATTTCATTTGCTTCCATCTCTTACTACTACCTCTGTGTCATAATTTAACACATAACATACAACTCCTGTCTCTTAAGGCAGCTACCATATGGTGTTTATGTCAGACTGGATATATTTATCTAATTTTGTGAGATTCTTTTTTAGTTCCCAACACAATTCTTGAAAGTAATACACTGTTGTTACTCTTTCTCCTTACAATTTTTATGTTGTTGAGATGTATCAGTTATGTATTATAATCATGAAAGTCTATTGGTCTCAAACCCAAATTTTCTTTGTAGTCTAGGATACATTTTTCATGAAAGCTATATAGTTATTACTGTGATTGTATAGATCATTTATTTGCTTTACAGTCACCATTAAGCATGACTCCAGGTTTGTAATTATATTCCAGCAATACTAGTATTTCTTTATAACTTAAAATCATAACCACTTTGATCATTTACCTTTAGATCTAACAAGTGATATATTTTCTTGACTATACTTTGTGTTTGCTTTCTCATCCCAATTAGGTCTGAAACATTATTGACACCCCACATCACTTACTCTGTTTAAAGACTTTATAAGTAGTAATTCACATATGTTTAGGATGGTCAATTTGGGGAAAAAAATTATAGAATAAAGGGGAAATGTTCTTGAACTTTATTAAAGCCATTAATATATAAAATGAAAAAAATGAAACAATCAGCAGAAGACAAGAAGTGTGTGTCAGTAGTTTAGAAAGCAAGATTTGGAATCTTGAGTAAAAATGCTAGGTCAAGTAAAAATGTAATCTTGTTGTAGATTAGATTCTTTTAATGAGCATTTTTTTTTTAATTTGGTGAGGCTGTTTTGAAACAGCCTGTCCATATCAATGCCAGACTGTCTCTCTACCTCTCAAAGAAAATAATTTGCTTTAAAATTCCTTTTTTTGAGTTATGTAATGAAAGTATAAAACAAGAATTTCTACATTTCTGTGTGTACTGCAGTCAGACATAGTTAAAATAATTTTACTAATTCCTAATTTTAACCATTTCTGGAGTACCTAGTATGTGCAGGCCAGGACTTTAATCCTCAAAGTAGTCTTGCAAAGAAGTTGTTATTCTCATTTTACAGAAATCAAGGATTAGGGGTTGAAGTGAGTTGCCTGGAGTCACACACCTAAAGTCGAGGTGGACCACTGTGTCTTGCTTTTTCAGAAGCAGTTCTTTCTACCACATTACAATAGTTTCCTGTTTTTACAGTCCATTAAAATGCAAGACTTATAAACTAAAAATACTCTTGAGGCAATTACTATTTCTATAATAGGCATTGGAACAAATATGCTTGAACATAAAGAACTTCAAATACTGTGGAAAAAACCGATTTGTCTTAATAATGATGACCTTGAAAGTTGCATCGGGTTTTTATTATCCGTCCAGGTTTAAAACATTTTATCTGTTTAAAACATATGTTGCGTGTTTTAAGAAGATATGTTATAAATAACAGCATAGTGGTTAGAGGCCGGAGTCTGGGGCCAGGCTTTTTAAGATTCAAATCACAACTCTATAACTTACTAAATGTGTGACCTTGGGCAAGTTAATTAATCTGTTTTGGTGTCCTCCTCTGTGAAATGGAGTTAATAATGGTATTTAATACATGGAGTTGTTTATTAGAATTAAAAATGGAGTGTGTTGTTAAGCGCTGTACCTGGAGCATCATCACCACTAGGTAGTTAGGGAAGTAAAATACATTGGGCACACATCATTCAATCATGGCCAGAAAATCCACGTCCTCCCATAATAGGGACCAATTTTTTGCCTTTTACTGGACAACCACTGAATATTAAGAATCTACTGTGTGCCAGTAACACTGTGTCCTTGCTGTATGTGACAAAAGCTATTTGGAGCTCTCCAGTGCTTATAGCTAGTCAAGGAAACCACATATACAAAATAATACTGGATACAAGACTATACAATTAAGTACTGGTGTATCATTAACAACTCTTTAGACCCTATTTTGTTTTAGGCTTTGGGTTAGTCTCTGCCCTTATGGAGTTTACAGCTTTATAGGGAATACAGACCTTTTAACAAGTATATAAAGTACAGTAAAAGATAAGTACAGATCAAAATGGGATCATAAAATAGGGAAACAGCGTAGTCTTCTGTGGTTCAGGTTAATATTGCTGTTAGTATTCAGAGGAAGTTTTTTAAAGAAATGAAAAAGCTCAGTGGTGAAGATAGAACTTAAAGTCAGTCTTGATGGCTACCTAGATTTTGGATGAGTTCAAAGGATTTATGGGGCGGATTTCAGGCAAAGATAATGTGAGCAAGGCTTATTTGTGAAATAGAAAACAGTACATTATGGTGTGTTGTGTGAAACAAGGTTGACTGTGAAGGATTGGGTCCCTTCATAAAATCCTTGAAAGCCAAGGAGAGTATTTTAGATTTGAGATAGCCCGGGGTTTGGAGTGATTTAAGAATAAAATTATGAAACCAAGGAAGATAAACTTGCAATCATAAGCAGGATAGGGTATATACGGTATGGAAAGCTCAGGTAGGAAGCTGCTGCAATTTTCTTGCTACGAGTTGATAAAGGATTGAGTCACTGATGGTGGTAATACTCAGAAAGGATACTTAAGATTCCTGATATTATGAGGGAGAGGAGAAAATGTTGATGGTAACAATACATTATATGTGGATGATGAGTATACTGGTGTTAGCAGTGTTAAAAACATTATGGAAAGAAATCTAAGTGATAAAGTAGTGTAATGACTGAATTTAGTTGGAAACTTTACTGCACTAACAAATCTGTATACCATAGACCAAACAGCTGTTTAATGGCCATTTAAAAATCTGTGCCATTATGGCAAAGGATATTTGCTTTGGTGCAGAATAATCTGATCCACTGTGCAGTGAATGAGCAGTGAGGGTTGATGTCCATGGCAGCCCAATCTTTGCTTATCAAAGAAGGATGGTGTGAAGTTTCTACAGACTTTCTGGTAAGTGATTGATAGGCGAGTTTCTGCTTTGTCAAGTAAAGCAGTTAATTGCAAATGTATTATGTTTACACAAATAAATATTCTTAATTGGAAATGGTTCTGATTGGATTTTCCAAAGTACCTTCAGTAGTTGCTTTAAAAGGCTTAAATTAGCCTATCAGTTAGTGGGCATAACCAAATATTTTTTACTTTCTGAATATGCAAGTAAAAATATTGTTATGAAATATGTTAGGCAGGCTGATTTTTAACTTGGAAACTTGTACTTTTAATACAGTAAAATGGTACCAGTGGCGTAAAGAAGAAAAATAATTAAAAAAAGAAAACTTGTACTTTAAGAAACTGTTAGGTCTCATCGCCTATAGAAACAAAAAGCCAGTTATTTTTAAATTTGCAGTGAAACTCTTGGCCAGGAGGGATCTGTTGTCCAAAATTACATCGTGATGGCTTAAGAAAAAAAAAAAAATCTTATTTTGCCAAAAAGGGAATTATACAAGGATATCCTTATGTGTTGTTGCCAACGCTAGACCATGGCCCTCTGGCCTCCATGAAGGGATCAAAGTCTGGGCAAAGATAACTGTAAGTTGCTTTTCTAACATACTTTTCATTTCCCTCCATTCCTTATTTTGGCATGAGTAGTCTGGGTTTTCAGGAGTGAGGCTAATAAGGATGCCAGATGTAGTCATTAAAAATACAGAATGTACAGTTAAATTGGAGTATCAGATAATTTTAAAAATATATGTAACATAAGCCAAAAAACTGGTTATCTGAAATTACAATTTAACTGGGCGTCCTGTATTGTGTCTTACAAGCCCTAACTTTTTTTAAAAAAATAATTTGCTAACTTCCTACAAAAGAATCTCTAAGTAGGAGGGGGGAAAAATCCCGTAAGTTGTCTGGGCCAAAAGCAAGAGGCTCCATAGCAGTCACCTTCTCCCTCACTTGGCTTAAGAAAAAGCCAAAACCACAAGTCCCAGGAGCTTTGCGTTTAAAGCGAGCTCTGCCGCAGCTTTCCCGCCTGTTTTTCTGCGGAAGGTAGCACAGCGACCACGCCGCGCGGGTGGGGCGCGTACGGTTGTGTCCTTGCTGGATGCGAAAGGAGGTGCCGGAAACTTCAAACCCCGGCCAGGTTACAACGTGTCCGGTAAGGCGGCGGTAAGCGCCGCCATCTTCTTTGCGGGCAAAGGCCGAGAAAAGTTTGGGATCCAGTTTCCCTCGCGAGCAGATGGAGGCCATGGCCCGCGGCCTCACACTCCGGTGACGTGGAATCGGGGTCTCCCTTTCGGGGCTGACTTCTGGTGGCACGTTGAAGCTTGCCAAGGCGGGGAAAAGGGACGCCGCCTCTGTCCCGGATGTAAGATGGCGACGCGGGGGGCGGCCTGGCGGGGTGGTCACGTGGTGAGGAGTAGGGCGCGAGCTTCCTTAAGTGATCTGTAAGGTTCGTCCGGACGCACAGGAGCAGCAGAGCGCGAGACGGGTCGTCTGTCCGCGCGCGTCGAGTCGCCGCCGTCGCCACCCGGGCCACCGCCGGGCCCGGTTTCAGTGTTAAGGGGTTTTCGTTTGTTCTGGTTTCGCCTCCTACAGAGCTCAACGGGATTTCCCCGAAGGGTGCTGGGGGAACGGGTGGCCTGGGGGACTTCCCGGCTATGCCTTGGCTACTGCTTCGCGGGTCCCCGCCTCTGCGGGATGTGTCCCGACGTTCGTCCGCGCGGAGAGCGGGCCGGCGGCGGGTGCGGCAGCGCGGCGCGGGTGGGGGCCCGAGTGCCGGGCTCGGCCGTAGCCCAGCCCCCACCGGGGGCTCGGAGCAGGGAGGGGCGCGGGCGGCGCAGCTCGGGACGTGGCGGCAGCTCCTGGCGGGCGAAGCGCGGGAGCGCTGCTCGCTGCCTCTCGCTGTCTCTCGGGGGCCGTCCAAAACCAGTTCGTGTCTCACTGCGCTTTTGCCGCCCATTTTTTGCTTTCGAGCGGCTGAGGCGACGCGGTCCCCTCGGGGCAGTGGAGGGAGCGGCTTTCTCTGCAAGACACCACCGCCTTTTTCTCTTCAGAGCGGTGGCTGACGTAGAGAACGCCGGTTCTAGCACCCGGGTCCCGGCGCCGCCTCTAAGCCCCGTAGCTCGGTTCGTGCCGGGAGCAGGCGAGCCGCGCGGCGCTGGGCGCTGGGCGGGGTCTCCGGGCGCGGCGTGGCGCGACGGGGAAGGGAAAGGAAAAGAAGGGGCTTCGAGCAGACGTTTGCGGCGAGGACGGACCGAGGAGCGCCAGAGCCGCTTCGCTGCCCTCCGCGTGGTCCCCTGCCTCCCCGACACCATGGCCCTGGCTGAGGTAGTAGTTTGTGCTGTTGGTCGGGTTGTGACATTGCCCGCTGTGGAGATAACTGCGCAAGCTACTGCCTTGCTAGTGCTGGTGATGCTCAGCGTCGCGGAGGACAATGGCTGGGAATCCCCTTTGTTTTCCGGGGCGCTGCCTGCGGACAGCCCTCGAAGCCTCGGCGCCCGGCCGGCGCGTCCACCACAGAAACCGTTAGTTTCACATTTTCCTGGAAGAGGAATTGCGGGGGAGTCGGGTGGACTGCGATGCATTTTAAAGGTTGGGGGAAGAGCTAAGCCATTGGATTCCTTCGCTTGAAGGAAGGAGTGGAATTGTGTAAGCTAATTAATACAGATAACTTTTTCCACCCTGAAGCATTCTAACGCTTCTTTCAGTAGTTAATGCCAGATTTAGTGTGTACCTGTTTTACTTCATTCTTTAGCTGTAGGTTGGAGTGGCATGAGCGATCTGCAGAACTAGCATTTATAGGGGCAGAAGAAGTAGACCTGGTAATTAAAGTTTATGCCTTAACATTTTAGATCTGGCTTCTGATATGCTCTCTCAGTAAATCTGAGCGTGTCTTTAAAAATGTAAACCCAGAGCAATTTAAAGTTTCTCTTTAAACTTTGCAGCTCCGTGAATGAGAAGATTGAATTTATATGTAGTTAATTGCACCATTCGGATTTTTTAATGTATGAGGCAAACAAATAAATTTTATATACAGTGTGCTGTGAATGGTTTTGTTTTTTGTTTTTTCTTTTTAGTTTAACCTCGGGGCTCAGATTCTGCTTGTGTGGTGGGTTGGTTTTTGGTTTTTATGGCCTTTGGTTCTAATGGTATGTGGTACTTAAGATACATCTTTGAGTTTTTGTATGGGAGAAGCGGACTAGGAGTTGAAAGTCTGGTTTCTAGATTTGAGTTTAAAATCTACTAACACTCATTTTGATTCCTGAGTGGCCACTATTCCTAATAGGAAAATACCGTTGCATAGAGAAGAAGGTAGTTTGGTTAACTAATGAAAATGCTCGGCGTTCTAAATACCCTAAAGTCTGCGTGGAAAATAAGATACTTGTATTTTTGCATTTTATTTTCACTGAAGGAAATAGGTGGTCAGTTTTAGTACTTTTCTTTGAAAACTGATCTGTATTTCATTTGTACAGAATAGGTAGTTTTGAATATAATGTAATCACAATTTTTTGTGGTTTTCTGATGCTCAGCTGAAAAAAAATAAGGCACGTCTTTAAACCAACCAAACCCTTCAGGAATTTGATGCTTTCGTCATTCAAAAGTGATCTAATATGTGTACCTTGATTGGGTTTGGTTTCGCCTTGAGAATAACCTTAATCTGATCTCATCAAGAATGGAGCGGCCTCATTGTGGGAGGGGTGGTGAAGAACCTTATCTTGAATCTTAAGATGCAGAAAATACTTGAATGTTGGCTCTTGAAGTTTGCTTTTCTTAATAGCAAAGCACAGTAAATTCAAGGCTTTATTGAGTACCTGCTTTCTTAAATAATGAAAACCTCTGGGGTACTATGTCAAATCTTGGTTTATGGATAAATTAATCATAACAGGCTAATGCACTATAATTTTATTTTTCAAAACACTTCATTCACCTAACCAAGCTAATCAACCCACTACCCTCTAACATTTTTATGGAGAATCAACAGTTGTTATTCTGTACCTCAAAGTATAATAAGTTCTGCTTGTAATTTATTAAACTTTAAGTGGATAAGCACGCCAGAAATGCTCAATGTCCTATACAGATAAACTATTCATACTTTATATCTTGTGCTTTTAAAGTAAATTACTATTTTAAAGTAATACTATTGCCCAAATAGTAGTAACATTTTTGAGTTAATTGGGTGTAAAGGTACTTTGAGAGGTTAACTGTTTCCTAAGTTACAAGAGAAAATACTGCCACCAGCTGACTTGTTTTAGTCCCATAGCTATATTTCTGCTCTGATCTCCAATTTTAAAAATGAGTCTGCTAATGACATTTCTCTACACACCGACTGACTGAAAATTACCAACTGAATATTTTCGTTGTTGACAGTTTCTTACAAGATGAATTTGCCTAATCAAAAATATAGCTTTCTGATCTTGGTATTATTGACATTTACTTGGTGCAATTAACTTTTTTGTTAAAGGTCTACTGTCAAGCATTTAAGTAGTTTGTAGTTGCAAAAAGCCACTGATGGAAAGTAATAAGGCAGTAGTTTGAGTGCCTGTCTCAATAAATACATACTAAACCAAAGGAAAACTGGGTTATGGTAATGACATTTTAATAAATGCCATCCTCAGTTGGAAATGGACACGATGTTATGGTATATAGGATCCACCATATGGAAAAGATTCTTGGAGAACAGTTTTGCTTCATACTTCAAAGTTCCTGATTGCTAATCTTACATAGATAAGCTTTGTTTACAAGCTATTTTAAAATAACCTTTTGGCAGGTAGGCAAGACAGGGGGGGCAAGGGTGCACTCAAGACTTTGTGTCTTGTGGAGTGGTCCCCAAAGAATTCCTGCCAGAGGCACCTGACAGCACAGATTAGCTCTTCAGTGTATAAGCACAAAGCGCCAAAAAGGCTGAGATTTCCTCCTAGCTACACGCTTTCTGTCCCTATTGTTTATTACACTCCACCCGCTCCATGGTAAAGAAAGCTGACAAAGGAGGTGCTATTAATTTCCTTTCCCACTGAATAATCCCCCTCTGTAATGTCTACAACAAAAGGTAAACAGGACAATCATCTTCAAAAATAAATTAGGCCAGACTGGTAATACCCAAAAGGTGAATTGTGACCACTGTCATAAACTGAAAATTCGTTGGTGCCACTGATACCTAGATAATTAAGCAAAAATTTGAAAATTGTCTCTAAGATTGTCTAAGTTCATTAAGTGTTTTTGTTAGGTTATCACTGTTGGGCGCCATAAGGAGAGCAAAATAATTGTATAGCTAGGTCATTGCCCCAAAGGAAAACAGGAAAGATGTTCCATGAAGTGTTTAAGAATCAAAATGTAATTAGCTGGGTGTGGTGGTGCATGCGTGTAGTCCCAGCTAAGGAGGGAGGATCTCATGAGCCCAGGACTTTGAGGCTGTAGTGAGCCATGATTGCACCACTGCACTCCAGCCTGGGCAACAGAGTGAGACTGTCCCAAAAAAAAAAAAAAAAATTAGTGTGAGCTAAGTACTGTGGTGTGCACCTATTATCCCAGGTACGCTGGAGGCTGAGGTGCGAGGGTCTACTGGAGCCCAGTTGTTTGAGACCTGCCTGGACAAAACAGTTGAAATTCTGTCTCAAGAAAATAAAGAATCAAAATGTGGGTAGGTGAGAAAAACATTAGTGACTTACTTCATTTTTGAGACCTGGCTGAAAAGTGATTGAACAATCTAAGGAAAGATAAGTATGAAACACTTCAAATAGTATAGTATAGTAATCTAGGGAGTTCTTCTGGTTATGTTTGTTGCCTGAGATCTTGGAGATGACAATTGTAGTTGATAATATTCTAGGTGATTTACAGTTTAATTTTGTATTATCTGCTACACATACGCTGGGAGTGTCATCGGAATTAAGAGAAATATTAGTAGTTCTACATGGAATATAATGTGTTTTCTTATCTCAAGTTGAAAATATATATATATATATATATATATATATTTTTGGTTAAATTTCTGTTTTACAGTTACCTTTCTTTAAAAGTGCCGTTTTGTTCAGATGTAATGGAATGGTGCCTACACAGGATTTTTGGCCAAGAAATTTGTGAATAGGGTCCTTTTAAGGCATACCATTGACACCCAATAGTATAACTTTAGTCTTTTAGTTATATCAAATATGAGCAAACCTAAGATACAAATCCTATGTTGTTTTTAATGATAAATTCTTAGTTCTTTCTTCTTACTAGATATCAAACAACACTTGCAGAAAATATGTTATTTTCTTCCCATCAGGTTTACAAATTCCGTTAATTCCATTATAATGTAATTGAGAGTATTTTATCATGGAAGTCAGGAGTTCGCAGAAAGCCAAACTGTGATATTTCACAGAAAATTCAAGTAAATTAAGGACTGCAAACTCCAGACATTGACAGTTTAGATCATTTATATAGTCCTAATGCTGTTTTCTGTTACACATGAAAAATCCCTTAACTGCTCTTTGGTTGAGTAATAAACAATTAAGGGTGTTTTATCTCAATGAGAACATAACTACCAAAAAGGTTTTAAGATTCAGAGATTGCTGTTTTAATATTCTGCACATAGTATATTTTAAAGCCCTTGTTAAACAGAAGTATTATATAGATACAGGACATGGGCTAGTTTCAGTCATAATAGTAACACTGACTTAATGTTACCATAATAGATGGCAGAAAGAGCTGACTAAACTCTAAAAACATATGTAAGCAAATTAAAATATATTTTCCTGTTTTAAAAACAAATTTACATTATTTTTAACAAGAGTGTAGACGAATAACCAGAATAAGAATCCTATCTGACATTCATTTCTTTTTGTAGTGAATGAAGCTTGTACAGAATAAGTTCCAGATAAATTCAGTTATTCATTTTATTAACAGATGCATCAAATACCTACTATATGCCAGGCGCTGGGGATATACAGAAGATAAAACAACAGCAACAAAAAACCCACTCCACATTATGGAATTCACATTGTAAGAGGAATACATTTCCCTATAATAATTACAGACATGTAATGAGGACAATCCATGGGCCACCTTAGTTGTTCTCAAACCTGAATCCCACTCATACACCTGTTCTGGAGCCCGTGCTCCAAAACCACTATTGATACTGCAGTTGTATGTTTTTAAAAAGCCATTTCCCATTGATTTTTTTTATAATTGTACCTGCATTAAAAAAGAAATGATAGTTTAGTTTCACCAGGGCTGTTTTCTATCCCCCAAGCAGGATGACACTGCAGAAGGTATGTCACCTTTCAGAGCTTACATTGTTGTAACAAGTGCCCAACTACCTTGTGAAGAAATCTAGACTGCATAGCCAGACATCACATTTTATGATGTACACTCTAAATCTTGTATTAAAGAAGCAGGAGTACACTATGAGTAGGTAGAGAATGCATCTGTCTGGAGCAGAAATGTCAGATGTTTTTAACAGTATAAGCTATGGAGAGCCGATTATGAGCCTTGTGGGGCCTGAGAACAGGAAAGAAAGAATCAAGTATCCTACATTATATAATTTATAGCTTGGGGTAACTAAATGGTTGTGAGGGAGATTTCCTCATTACAGAATAAGTCCAATTTCACAGTGCAGAATGTCTGATAGAAATAGAATGTTAACATTTACAGCAGCTCGTGAAATAAAACTAGACCTCTTCAATGGCTAACTTAATGGTTAAACCCATTAAGTAAAATGCTGATGGAGAAGTATTTAATTCATGGATCAGGCTAACCACACTGGAACTCACTGATCAATTTGAACATTACAAAAACAGAGATAACTAGATATTCTAGTTCAAATAATTGAACTACATGGTTTACTAAGACTCTAGACTCTCATCAAGTTTCTAGATCTGATGAGCAGTTTATTAGAAACTTAAGATATAACGGAACATTTTTAAATCACAGGAGTGCAAGTAGCAAAAATCCACACTGAAATTCTTATGGGACAAATGGTCTGTTTTAAGAAAACAAAATTTTTTTAAGGAAAAAAAGGGCAGGAAAACCTGTAGAGCAAGATGAATTTAAAGATAAGTTTGGCCGGGTGCAGTGGTTCACACCTGTAATCCCAGCACTTTGGGAAGTCAAGGCAGGCAGATCACAAGGTCAGGAGTTCGAGACCAGCCTGGCCAGCATGGTGACACCCCATCTCTACTAAAAAAATACAAAAAATTATGTGGGAATGGTGGCGTGTGCCTGTAATCCCAGCTATTTGGGAGGCTGAGGGAGGAGAATTGCTGGAACCCAGGAGGCAGAAGTTGCAGTGAGCAGAGATTGCATCACTCTGTCCAGCCTGGGCGACAGACCAAGACTCCGTCTCAAAAAAAAAAAAAAAAAAAATGATATTTGGAGAAATTTTTAAATTGACTGAATATTGGAAGTTAAATATTAATTTTTGAAAATGGTATTGTAGTTATATTTTTAAAGATCTTTTAGTATATGCATACTAAATTACTAAGGAATGATGTGATGTTTGGACTTTGTTTCATACTTTAAAATAATTCATGGGGGATGGGAAGACATATGGGAGTACATAGGAAAGAAGCTTGTCCTTGTGTGGGTATTGTTGGTGGGTAATGGGTAGATGGGGGTTCTTTATACTATTCTACTTTTGTATACATTTAGAATGTTCCATAATAAAAATTCAAAAACAACACATAAGAGAAAGATTCCTGTGGTTGAGAGACAACCAAAGCAAGGTGGGAACACATACAAAGCCGTATGAAGGTCAGTGAGGTGCAGCTAAGTGTTCTTAGGGTATTCTCCCAGACCACTTTGAAATACTGCCTTGAAGTCTATCAGAGGATCAGTCCATTTTCCTTTAATCCAGATTAAATTTATTGACTAATGATGGTGGAAGTTCACACATGCCACAGCAGGGATATCATTGTTTAAATATATCTATTATAATTAAAATTAGTAATTAGAACTAATAAGAGATGTGCCGAGAATTTGTGCTAAGTACTTTGTAGGTATAAAGTACTTGCTTTGGGTGGGCACGCTGGCTCACGCCTGTAATCCCAGCATTTTGGGAGGCCGAGGCGGGTGGACCACTTGAGGTCAGGAATTCCAGAGCAGTCTGGCTAACATGATGAAACCCTGTCTCTACTAAAAATACAAAAAATTAGCCAGGCGTGGTGGTGGGTGCCTGTAGTCCCAGCTGCTTGGAAGGCTGAGGCAGGAGAATTGCTTGAACCAGGGAAGCAGAGGTTGCAGTGAGCCGAAATCGCGCCACTGCACTCCAGCCTGGGCAACAGAGCGAGAACTCCGTCTAAATAAATAAATAAATAAAAGTACTTGCTTTAATGTTACCCTATTAAGCAATAACTTTCCATTTTAAATATTATTTTGCTAGTTCCATAGTCTTTTTCTAGAAGTATTCTTTATTTAAAATTCTTAAACAAGTACTCTAAGCAAAATCAACTCACGAAAAAAATGTGTTTGGCTTTAACTGCTTTCAATAAGCTTAGTTCTGTTTTTTCTCTTTCGTCTAATTTTATTAATCTTCCTGTCTAACTGAAACTTTGTACCCTTTAGCCAGCATCTCCCCATTACCTTAGCCCCTCTGTCCATAAGCCGCTGGTAACACTATTCTCTTTTCTTTGCCTCTCTGAGTTTGACTTTTTTATATTCCACATATAAGTGAGATCATGTAGTATTTGTCTTTCTGTGACTGGCTTATTCATTTAGCATAGTGCCCTCCAAGTTAAAACATATTGTTGCAAATGATAGAATGTTTATCCTTTTAAATGGTCAACTCTAATAATTGTTCTAGTAATTTACTTGATTTTTTGTGTTTCCAGTTACATTCCTTAATTTTTTTCTTAACCATGTATGTGTGTGTGTGTGTGTTTAGAAAGGGTCTCACTGTTGTCCAGGCTGGGGTGCAATGGTATGGTCATAACTCACTGCAACCTTCACCTCCCAGGCTCTAGCGATCCTTCCACCTCAGCCTCCTGAGTAGCTAAGACTACAGACACATGGCACCACATCTGGCTAATTTTTGTATTTTTTGTAGAGACGGGGTTTCGCCATGTTGCCCAGGCTGTTCTCAAACTACTGGGCTCAAGTGATTGCTCGCCTTTATCTCCCGAAGTGCTGGGATTACAGGTGTGAGCCACTGCGCCCAGCCCCCATCAATATATGCTAACACTTAGCAGTTAGTTCATTGGGCTTCTACGTATTACCACTGTTATTAATCTAATAATTTAAATATTTAACTGAATGCTGTTCTTGCTTTGAATATATTAGCACACTACAAAGGTAAAAAAAATATAACCAACTTGTTGTGGGTCAAAAGAATCACTGATTTTGCATTTTATTAAGCATGTGTACCAGATATGCCAGGCATACACACACACATATGTAAATAAGGTTGAAGGAGGCCGGGCTCGGTGGCTCAAGCCTATAATCCCAGCACTTTGGGAGGCCGAGGTGGGCGGATCACTTGAGGTCAGGAATTTGAGAGCAGTCTGGCCAACATAGTGAAGTCTGGTCTCTACCAAAAATACAAAACATTAGCTGGGCATGGTCATGCATACCTGTAGTCCCAGCTACTCGGGAGGCTGAAGCAGGAGAATTGCTTAAACCCCAGAGGTGGAAATTGCAGTGAGCTGAGATCATACCACTACACTCCAGCCTGGGTAACAGAGTGAGACTCCATCTCAAAAATATATATATAAGGTTGAAAGAAAGAAATGAATTGAAGCATTATTGCAAATATAAGAGACTTTTTTCTTTTCTTTTTAAAAAATAAGTAGAGACAGGATCTCACTTTGTTGCCCATGCCGGTCTCAAGCTCCTGGCCTCAAGTGATCCTCCTGCCTCAGCCTCTGAAAGTGCTGGGATTACAGGCATTAGCCACCATGCTTGGCCAAGAGAATTCTTTCAAACTTACCAATAATATCACTATTAAATAGCTTTTATTTTGAGCATACATCCCAATGACTTTTTAACTTAGTACATCTTATTCTGTGTATACTTAGTAAATCACTATCTATCTGGACTCACTAGTTAGACTTTGAACTTAGCTGTGACCTTATCTACTACATACATGGGCATTTTCTGTTGTTATTAACCCCTGGGACTTAAGTTGCCTTAGAAATAGTAATCATAATTGCTATATGTATAGATGTTAACACTCATATCTTTAGTAGTCTCTGCTGACTATCCATGAACCCGGCGGAGTTCATTATGTTGGAAGTCACTATGTATTCCTTAAACCCTTCTGATTCTGCTTTATGGCCTCCTCCTTTGTTGAGTATCTTGTTAAAAGAAATCAGAACCACTCTTTCCACATTCTTCAATAGTCAAGTCATACCATGAACAGGGCTCCAAGAAGCACAAAAGCTCCTCTACCACTTCAAGAAAATTAGGGAGGAAAAAAAAAGAGAAAAATACAATGTGTTGTCCCAGAAGGTAGTATGCAAGTTCCCAAATGACCTCTAGGCATTTTCGTTCAGGGTCCATCTTTTCTCCTTTATCACGTCACTCTTCCATTTTCCTATTAAAGAATAATTTTTGTGTCTTTCTATGTGACTTGGTAAAAATAATATTCCCCCTCTCCAAAAGTCATGGTCAGTTGGATATATAAAGGTTGTTGGTGATGAAACTTCAGGTCTTATGTTTTTGCGGTTTTTAAAATATAGACAGAGTCTCACTCTTGCCGAGACTGGAGTGCAGTAGCATGATCATGGCTCACTGCAGCCTCGACTTCCTGGGCTGAAGTGATCCTCCTGCATCAGGGCCCTGAACAACTGGGACTACAGGCACACACCACCACAGCCAGCTAATTTTTAAAATTTTTGTAGAGACAGAGCCTCACTGTTACCCACGCTGGTCTTAAACTCCTGAACTCAAGTGATTCTCCCACCTCGGCCTCCCAACATGCTGGGATTACAGATGTGAGCCACCATGCCCAGCCTTGTTTTTTTTTAATGTGAGAAAAGGTAAGAGAAATCTGGTGGTGGTCTTATAGGTACACATGTGGTTTGTGCACTGTGAAGCTGTTGAAAGGAGTGGATGATGATGAAATGCATGCAGTTGAGCTAGGCTCAATGGAAAGTCATGTTGGGGAACAGATGGAGTTTTGAAGTGCTAAGGGT
This sequence comes from Ateles fusciceps, assembly GCA_036589455.1. NCBI lineage: Eukaryota > Metazoa > Chordata > Mammalia > Primates > Atelidae > Ateles > Ateles fusciceps. Next base: position 3,829,016 of record JAZHEH010001063.1, read on the forward strand.
ATGATTTAATAAAACTGGGGTCGGGTCACAAAATTGCTAGAAAGAATGTAGGCTGATTTCTTCCAGAATTTAAAGGCTCTGGGACTAAGAAGCCAGAAGAGCAAGAACAGAAAGAGATCAGCTTGAATACCAGAGCTGCACCTTTGGATGAGCTCTGGGGAAAGGGTAGGTTTTCAGGAAAAAATAAAAAAGGATCTGGGATCATTTACTCTCTCATTTAACATTTATTAGCATATACATATATACATTAGCATATACACATATATGTAAATGCTAATGTATATGTGTATATATATGTATATAGCATATACATATATGCATATGCGTGTATATGCTAATAAATGTTAAAATGTGTATATATATGTGTGTATGTATATATATGTATATATGTGTATACATTTTTTTTTGAGATGGAGTCTAGCTCTGTTGCCCAGGCTGGAGTGCAATGGTGCGATCTCAGTTCACTGCAACCTCCACCTCCAAGGTTCAAGAGATTCTCCTGCCTCAGCCTCCCGAGTAACTGGAATTATAGGCCCATGCCACTGTGCCTGGCTAATTTTTTTTGTATTTTTAGTAGAGATAAGGTTTTGCCATGCTGGCCAGGCTAGTCTCGAACTCCTGACCACAAGTGATCCGCCTGCCTCAGCCTTCCAAAGTGCTGGGATTATAGGCATGAGCCACCATGCCCACCCTATTAGTGTATTTACTGGATATCAAGGTGACTAAGAAATAGCACTTGCCCTGAAGGAGTTTTTCTATTTGAGGAGAAAGACATGTCAACAAATAATCGCAAACAGAATAAAACAAGTGTTACATAGATCTACATACAGTGACATGCCATGGGAATGCTGAAAACTGAGCAACAGTTTCAGCTAGTGGATTGGCACAGGGAACATGAGAAATAAGCATGTGTTCAATATGACAAGAATGAATGGGCGTTTCTGGATATAGGAACAAGAGAATGGACTCTTGAGGGAAGAGCAAGTAGTCTAATGTAGATACTATATAGGAATCTGGGGGCAAAAGGACAGATTGGTGGAGACAGGCTGGAAATATGGTTATGGGCTAGATCATGATCTATAAGCATTAGGAGTTTTGATTTATTCTTTAGGGTTAAGAAACATTTATGGCTTTTGAGAAGGAAAATTATACAAGGGAGAGGAAAATTGCACACTCAAAACTAAGAGGAGGTGGTAAAGGAAGGATTTTTATTTTTTATTTTTATTTTTGGAGCGATGAGATCTCATTATGTTGCCCAGGCTAGTCTCGAACTCCTGAACTACAGCAATCCTCCTGCCTTGGCCTCTGAAACTTCTGGGATTATAGGCATGAGCCACTACACCCAGCCGGGATTATGTTTTTTATGGGGGAGATGAGAATATTGGTAGGTGGGTAGAGGATAAATTAGAGAGAATATGGATATGTGAGATTGAATATATAATAAAATAAATTGATAGTACAAGCCCTGCATTATTCCTCTACTCCATTTTATGAGGAAAATATATATATTAGAAGCACTCTAGTGTATATTTGCTGTTCTAGCTGTGGAAACCATCTGAAAACACATTTGAAAGTGCTTTAAAACAGGGGTCAACAAACCTTTTCTATAAAGGGCCAGAGTATGTTTGGCTTTGTGGGCCGCAGATGGTCTCCTGCATGTGCTGCAGCTTCTCTACCCTCCTCCTCCTCCCTTCCTCTTCCTTTTTCTTCTCTTTCTTCTTCTTTCTATTTAAAAGTATAAAATCATTCTCAGTTCCTGGGCCATGCAAAAACAGGTTGTGGGCCAGATTTGACCTCTAGGCCTTTGCTGACCCTGTATTTTAGAAGTTAGCTTTCCTGACAAAGCATTTGGGTCTCTCTCTCAGTGAAATAAGAAATAGGTCTTTCTTGGGGAACAAAAAGCTGAAATAATTTCATGTATTTGAATATGACCCTTGACCCATTTTTGTCCATCATCACTCAGATTTGTGGCTGCAACTGCCAACCATTTGGTGCCATAGGATATAGCATGACTTTTCAGCAACAGTTCCTAAGCTTTTCTTTCTGTTCTTTTTCCTTCTTCCAGTTGTGGTGGTTTAAAAACATGTCTGCAAAATCTTGAACACTTTTTTCCAATAAAAAATATAGAGTCTGTATTCCCTGTTCTTGAACTTAACTGGCCTTTGTGCTGCCTCAACAAATAGGATGTGACGGAAATGACACTATGTGACTTTTGAGACAGGGTCATAAAAGGTGATACAGCTTCCCCATCCCCTTACATTTTAGAGCTCTGCTCTGAGTTGCCATGTAAGCATAGCTACCCTGAAGCTACCTTGCTGAAAAGACGACAGGGAAATCACACAGAGTAAGAGGTGTCTGAGGAAGCCCAGCTGTTTCCAATCCCAGCTATTTAAGTCTTCCCAGACCAGGCGCCATATATATGAGTGAGCAAGCCTTCAGATGATTCCAGCACTAGCCACCATCTAGGTGGAAGCTCATGAGACACCTTCAACAAGAACCATCTGGATGAGCTTAGTCAAGCCCCAGAATCATGAAAGATAGTAATAAAATTGTTGTTTTAAGTCAATGGTTTGGGTGATTTGTTACGTACCAATAGATTATCCAACTGATTTTAGAATCTGGAAATGAAGTATTACAATAACAAAACCTAAAACATATGACAGTGAGTTTGGAACTTAACTGCAGGCATAAGTTGGAAAGACCTTCAAGAGATTAGTAGCAGAAGCCTGATGGTCTTTGAAGTTATCAGTAATTGCTTAAAGGAAAGTGGGGGGAAAAGTTCTTGTTAGCACAACTGTTATCTGTAATAATGTGGAGAACAGAAAATATTCTCAGTGAACTGATGGATCAGCCTGAAGAGTTTTTAGGCTAAAGGTTGAAAATTTCAACTGGTTTCTTTTAGTTGTCTATTATAAAATACAGATAAAGAGGGATGAAGTGTAGAAGAAGTTTCTTAGTTTTGAGGCAAAATTTAGAGGAAATACAAAGGAGCTAGGACTTGCTGGGTTAGAAAATAAAGCTTTTTTCTGATTATTAGTTTCTTGTAGCAGAATATTTCCAAAGAAGTAAAGGTCCTCCGGACAAAAGTTAAATCCATGGCCCTGTCACAAAAACTTACCGAGGTAAAAAGGAAGCTAAGGATTTGACTATAAAATTCTTTATTAAGACCTCAGGAAGATTTAAAACGATGCCTTCTGAATTCTTGCAAAAAGACAAAAGTCTTAAGCTTAAAGAGCCTCTCTATTAAACAATAGGGATTCTAAGAAACTTAAGGACATTGTTCTACAGCAGCTTTAAAGGGAGCCCCAGGTAGACAATATCGGTGGATGTGGCTTTTCTAATAGAAGTAAATCTCAGTAAGATTCATATAGGAAACTCATAAGCTTTTAGGAAAATTGCACTAGCAGAAATACCACGAGCTTAGACTATAAGGAACAAAGATGGTTTCAAAATGAAAACAGGCCTTTGGACCCTGGAACTTCTACAGACAGGAAGCAGGCTCATCAAACTAAACTTGAAATTTTGGCTCTGTTTTATGGGATAGGAACTCTCAGGGTGGAATTAAGAGCCCAGAAGATCAGAGCCAAGAACTGAGAAGAATCATTCCAGACAGAATTGAACCTTAACTAAAGAATTGGCAACATGGTCTTAGTGGACTTGCTATGGAGGTCGCCACATGCCTCTTTTTCTCTCTTTGTGAATGGGATTATTTATAATGGTTATCCTTTACCTACTCCACCATGTATATTGAGTGTGAGGGAGAGATAATTTATCTCACTAGCTGACATATTTTCAGACCTCAAGGAATGCCACTTGAGCTGTACTCACAGGACCACACACAAGGATCTTTATCCACATGTGACCTGATTTCACAGATAAAATCCTGGACCTTGAGCCTGAGCCTGGTGTTTTAACAAATGAGAATTTTAGAAGGTCTTGGGAGGGGTGAGTATATTTTGCATGTGGGAAGGATGTAAATAATATGTGGCCTGAGAGCAGATTATGGTGGTTGGTTTGAAAATGTGTCCATCAATTCTTTGATACTCCTCTCAACAAGAGGTAGAATCTGTGTCTCTTCCTTTGGAACCTGGGTGGACCTTTGAGATTAAATGCAGCAGAGAGATGCTGTGTGAACTCCGAGGCAGAGTAATAAGGGGTGATATAGCTGCCACCTAGTTCTTTCTCAGAACATGTGCCTTTGGAGCCCTGAGCTGCCATGGACGAAAATCACCTACCCTGAAGCCACAACACTGGAAAGACCATGTGGAAGAAACACAAAGGGATAGAAGAGGACCAAATGTCTGAGCCTTCTCAGCCCAGGCTCCAAATATGCAAGAAGTAAGCCTTCATTTCTTTTTGGTTTTAATTTTTTAAAAAAATAAATCAAGACAGGGTCTCACCCAGGCTGGTCTTAAACTCCTAAGTTCAAGCAGTCCTCCCACCTCGGCCTCCCAAAGTGCTGGAATTATAGGCATGAGCCACCATGCCCGGCTGCAAGTAGATGCTTCCATTACCAGCCACCATCTCATGACAACCCCATGAATGACCCTAAGCAAGTACTACCTACTGAGTCCAGCCGAACTCCAGGCCCATGACAGAGAAATAAAATTGTTGTTTTGAGTCACTAAATATGGAATAATTTATAATATCAACAGATAACTGGAACCACAAGTGTAATTGTTAAAGGTAAAACTTTGAATACATTTGTTTTTGCCTTCTGCCACATTTCACAATTGACTTTGGTTCATGAACTCATTGACGAGTTTGCCTTATTGCTTTTCCTTCTTCCTTTTCTATTTTTGTAACTTAAAATCACGTAATAAAACAACACAAACATGTATTTGAATGTAGGTTGAATGACTGTAAATAAGCACAAAAGTTCTCCTTCCTAAAAATCTCTTGTCTGTATATGCCAAGTATCTAACACAAGGCCTGCCTGGCACATAATTTTTTTTGTGTGTAAATGTTAGTCTTTTTTATCATTCTTTTTCCCTATCAGTGGTGTTATCTTTACCCACGGAATCCAGCACCTTCATGCTGACTTCTAGTTCCCCAAAGTCCCTAACCTCTACAGTCCTCTCCAGCCCCCACCCCAGGCCTCTCTATATGTTCCAGACATTTTCTGGCTTTTTACCATTATCCAAACATATCTAAACTCTGAACTTACCTACTTAAATTTTTTTTTTTTGAGACAGTGTTTTGCTCTTGTTTTCCAGGCTGGAGTGCAATGGCACGATGTTGGCTCATTCCAACCTCCACCTCCCAGGTTCAAGTAATTCTCCTGCCTCAGCCTCCCGAGTAGCTGGGATTACAGACATGTGTCACCACATTTGGCTAATTTTGTATTCTTAGTAGAGATGGGGTTTCTCCATGTTGGTCAGGAGGCTGGTCTAGAATTCCCAATCTCAAGTGATCACTTGCCTCAGCCTCCCAAAGTGCTGGGATTATAGGCGTGAGCCACTGGCCCAGCCTATCTACTTAATTTAAAAACAAAAAACAAACAAACAAACAAAAAACGGGCCGGGCGCAGTGGCTCACACCTGTAATCCCAGCACTTTGGAAGGCCGAGGCGGTCGGATCACGAGGTCAAGAGATCGAGACCATCCTGGCCAACATGGTGAAACCCCGTCTCTACTTAAATACAAAAATTAGCTGGGCATGGTGGCACGCGCCGGTAGTCCCAGCTACTCCGGACACTGAGGCAGGAGAATTGCTTGAACGCAGGAGGCGGAGGTTGCAGTGAGCCGAGATCGCGCTACTGCACTCCAGCCTGGCACCTGGCGACAAAGTGAGTCTCTGTCTCAAAAAAAAAAAAAAAAAACACAGAGTGACTAGATAGCTAATACAAATAATGCCACTGTTAATACAAAAATTTGACTTGAATGATTACCATAGCACCCTTCAATGTTTACCCCATGGAATAAGAAAATTTCAAGCGCTTTTCTAGGCCACCTGAGTCTATTTTGGGTAAGGATCCTTAAGTTGATACTCAAGTAATGACATTCATGCAATGTAGAAGACTATGCAAAAATCTGTCCTGGCTTCTCTCCATGCTATGGGCCATCTGTGAAGCCTTGGAGTGTAGGTCAAATGTATGCCTTGTCTCCTCTGCGCTACCATTTTTGTACAGATTTCTAATCTAATTAAAATTAATGTCAATAGCAATGTGGAAGGGGAAAGCCTAAAAGAAAGAGGATTTTTGAAGAATGGGGGACCAGAAAAGAAGAGGACAATTTTACCTGAATTGTTTTCCTATAGAAAATAAATTTGTTCATGCAATTCTGTGACTCAATTAACACATGTATATAAATACACGTTTCTTTATTTAACCATTATTTTTATCACTATGTGACCCCTCAATGTGCTGACTACCATGGGTGTAAGATAAATTACAGACACTCCTTATTCTGAAGGACTGGTTCCAACAACAATTTGGCATTGTGCAGTGTGTGGGGCCTGGGAAAATCCTCTGATTTGCCATACCTTAGGGAAGGTTTTTGCATGATATTAGGCTATGTCTCTTACTACAATGATAAGCATTCTTGAATTTAAAAATAATACCAAGGTGTCAGGCAAACTGAATTCCATCAATAATAACATCTTTTCATAAACTAAAAGTTTGCAAAGCCTTAATTAAAAAATAAGAATTTATTACTAAATGAATTTAATTCACAAAAGGAATTTTCCCTAATATTTAGGCTGTTGTTGGTTTTGGCTTTGTTTTTAATTAACATTTTTAGTTGTGTAGTTTGATCAAATATTGAATTTGAGTTCAAAGATACATTTTCTCTGAGGATGCAGTCTAAAGAGACCAAGTAAATAATAGAAAATCATACTTTCCAAGTTTTGCAGAACAATGATCAGTAAGTAGTTCCTTGACTTTTTCAGTATTCTGCAGAATTGAGCTATTCCCTCTTACACAAAAAAGTGCTCCAATTTTCATCTGTTTTTTCTTCTTTGCTGAGTTTCTTCATTTCTTTCTTCTTTACCTACTTTCTTAGTTTCTTCCTAAGTAAATATATACTTCCTAAGTATGTATATGAAAAAGCTACCTTTGAGGAGATGTGATGTAACATCAGAAACAAGGGTAGACTCACAATTAGAGTCCACTGACTCATTATGGGACTTCAGATAAGTCACTAATCAGGAAATTTTGGGTGTTAATGGTGTTTAGTTAGTTGATTGAGAAGGTGTGGACAAAACATTGTGACTTCAGGTCCTCAGCAACAGAACTCCTACATATTTCCATTGCCACCGCTTACCTTAAGGCACTAGATAATTCTGCAGTGAGTTATTCTGTGCAAGAAGGGCAAGGGCTTTAGAGTCAGGTAGCTGAGGAATTATTTTCTTTCTCTGCTATTTAGTAGCTGTGTGAACTCAGGTGAAATTCATAATCCCATTTATCCTTATTTTCCTTGTTTGAAATGCCCATCATGAGAAGTTGTTCTGAGGATCACAGAAAATATACCTAAAGTACCCCAGCTAAGTGCTGACACAAGGAACGTGTTCCATAAATGGTAGCTATGTGAAGTAGTCTAAGATGTCTCTTTCAAATGTTTAATACACCCATATAATACCAATCTTAATCTCTCACTCTTTTGTTGGCCCATCATTAGAGCACCAGATCCCCTTGATTGCCTTCCAGAGTAAGGATGCAAGACCACTGAGAACTGTGCAGGGCTGGTAAGAGGAGATGGGGCCAGGTGGCATGCTGATACCATGCTGTTGCCCCTGCCAGACAGACTCTGTGTTTGCTGAAATGTTTAGTATTGCTATTGTGGCAAGTACCTTTTTAGTCAAAGGCAATAAATCTTCCCTTATTTAAATGACAGATGGCTAGAATTGTTACTTCTGTTTCTAGCAAACCCGGAAGGGGAAAAAGAAGTAACTGACATTCAGAGTTCTTGTTTTTTAAGAATATTAGGGGAAAAATGAAAATAGTGTAGTTTCAGCAAAGTTATACAGTGTTTGCAGTCAACAGAATAATGGGCCCCCTAATGATGTTCCCATCCTAATCCCCAGAACTTATGAATATGTTAGGTTGCCGGGCGAAGGGGAATTAAGACTGAAGATGGATTTAAGTTTAATTAGCTGACCTTAAGATAGGGAACGTGGCCTAATTTATCCAGGTGAGCCCAATATAATCACGTGGAAGAAAGAGAAGAATCAGTCAGAGAAGCTGTGGCTACAGAGGACAGTGGTGAGATGTGAGGACTCTGCCTGCCATTGCTGGCTTTGAAGATGAAGGAAGGGGGCCGTTAACCAAGGATGCCTCTAGAAGCTGGAAAAGGTAAGGAAACATATTTTCCCCTAGACTTCCAGAAAGCTTTGCTGACTGACGCCTTGATTTTAGCCCAGTGAGACCCATTTCAGATTTCTGACCTCCAGAATGCAAAGATAATATATTTGTGTTGTTTTAACCTGTTAAGTTCTAAAATTGATGAACCCACTTTCTTCTCTCCCTTTACAAAGCGGGTGCTATTTACAGTGAACAGTGCTTTATGACAAAGCAAATGCAAAGCAGAGGAAAGCACCAGCAAAGGGCATGCCTCGCTGGCTGGCTGCTGATAACAGTGGCCTCTATTCACTTCCTATCGTTTTTGTTTTGTTTTGTTTTGTTTTTTGAGACAGAGTCCTGCTCTGTCGCCAGGCTGGAGTTCCGTGGCGCCGTCTCGGCTCACTGCAAACTCCGCCTCCCAGGTTCGAGTGATTCTCCTGCCTCAGCCTCCCTAGTAGCTGGGATTATAGGCGCCCACCACCATGCCTGGCTAATTTTTGTATTTTTAGTAGAAACAGAGTTTCACCATGTTGGCCAGGCTGGTCTCAAACTCCTGGCCTCAGGTGATCTGCCTTCCTTGGCTTCTTAAAGTGGTGGGATTACAGGCATGAGCCACCACACCTGGCCTCAATTCCTGTCTTAATATGTATCACATGCCCAGCCTGAGATCACGAGGATTCTGTCTCTTATTCCCACAGTCTTCATTTTGCCTCTACTTCTCTTCCATTTTCTTTTTCCTTGGTGTGATCCCCTTCTCATTCTTTTCTTCTTTCATTTCCCCAGTTGTTTTCTTTCTACTTCCCCCTCTACTCATAGGAAATAGTATGGCAGTGGCTCAAGCTAGAAGAAAAAGGACACTCCTACCAGCTCCCTCCCTTCTTCACAACACCTACACAGCTGCTGGGGAAGTCTTGAATGAAAGCTAGAAAAGGAGGAAAAGAGGCATTTGAAAACAGAAATAGTCACAGAAGGGTGACAGGCAGGAGATACCATCTTATTGACAGCTACTTTTCCACAGGGGGGGTTATTCCCTTGTACTCTACACCAGGGCTGGGCTTAAATATTGTTCCTATGTACTTGGTAGTACAGTAGAAGCGCCTCCGTTTCTCTAAATAGTTTTTTTTTTTTAATGGTGAAAAGATACACATACATTTAGAATTAGCCAGCTGGACTCAGTTTAGATGATCCCAATTTTCCTGGCAACCTCCAAAGCATCGTAATCAGGAACCGTGGAACATATGCCTTCTTCTCTCCATCAGGCCGAATGAGGGTGTTGACCTTCGCCGGCCACATCAGTGTCACAGAGCTTCTTCACAGCCTGTTTGACCTGGTGCTTGTCGGCTTTAACATCCACAAGGAACACAAGTGTGTTACATTGTCTTGTATCTTCTTCACTCCGGACCCCGTGGTCCGCGGAAACTTGACCATAGCAGAGTGGTCAAGCTTGTTTCTCCTGGGGGCGCTCTTCCGAGGATATTTTGGGTGTCTCTAGAGTTGCAGTGTCTTGGGCCGCCGGAAAATGGGTGACCTGTGGATCTTCTTCTTCTTTTTTTTTTTTTTTTGGTGGCTGTGAACGCCTTTCAACATGGCCTTCTTGGTCATGAAAGCCTTTGCTTTGTCTTTAGGAAAGGCAGGTGCTTCCTTTTTCGCTTTCGGCGCCATCTTGTGAAAAGGGTCCTGTTTCTCTCTCTCTCTCTTTTTTTTTTGACACAAAGTCTCGTTCTATTGCCAGGATCCCATTTCTCTCAATAGTTAACTGCATACTTAGAGTTCTTGGTAGAGTTTAGAACACAGAGTTTAGTATTCTAAGTGTACCTACCCCGACGACTGTCTGTAATCTGTACAAAATTTGACATGCCCTTTAAGATAGTTAGATATTTATTGAGACTCTGCTGTATAGTTGGCAGTGCTCCAGGTATAGGAAGTGGTGGTGGCAGCAAGCAATAGGACCAGGGGAGCCTGCTTTCTAATAGAGAGTGATCTCTCTAAGCACAGCATATAAGCAACTTACTAGAGGTGTTGTCTGAAAGACGTGACCTCACATCTTTTTTACACAAGATCAACAAAGCCAGAATTCCTCCCCTTGCTTGTGTTAGCCTGTGACTGTGTGCCTCTCAAGTGTATAACAACTTCTTCCTTGGGAGTCAGGTAGGTGCGTCTGAAACATGAGACAAGAACACTTCCTTCTTTGCATTTCCTCTGCCGCTTTGGATGTGATCTCTCCAGGTATGCAAAATAAGGCCTTGATACCATTTGGACCTGTGTTATCATTTTACAAATTTTATCAGAAGACTTCGTATCAGATGGAAGCAAATCTTTAGAAGGGATGTTACAACAACTTGAACTAGGCATACTCCCTGTCAGGGCTATGTTTTCATTCATTAGAGATGGAGTAGGAGGCTTAAAATGTGTAATTCTAATCACCTATTTCTACAGCCCTCTAACTGGTCTCCATGGCTTCTCTTCCCTCCTCCAGTCTTGCCCATGAACCTTGATTAGAGGACAACACAGCACTAACAGCCACCCCTCCCTCTCTCTCCTGCCTCCTTATTTGTGTTAGAGGCTCTCATAACACCCTGCCTTCTCCCCTTTGTCAACAGTCACCACACCGAATTCTGATTGCCTATTTACTCATCTGCATCTACCACTGAATTCTGATCCATGGTGGCTGGCCCATGCCTGTCTTGTGTACATCTGCATGTAAACCACTTAGCCCAAGTGCTAGGAAGCAAACAGTACTCATAGGTTTGTAGAGTGATTGAAAGCTAATTTGCTACCTGAGAATGTGCAGTGATTCCTCCGTGTTTATTAGATTAGGCCCAGACTCTTCATTTCAGTTTTAAACTCCTCTCACTTTTCTTTTATTCAAGCTTTCAGATCTCTTCTTGGTTCTCATCTGGCTCTTGTATCTTCATGCTATGGGTTGATTCTTCTGCCTGCCTATCTGTGGTAGCTTCTCTCCCAAGATGGCTGCCATCAATTTCTTCTCTTCTGTATACATATGCCACTCCCCCACTGAGAGATGGAGTCGTCTTCTTTCTCCCTGGAATCTGGTCTGGCCTGTGACTAATTTCAATTATAGAATCTGGCATTTTAACTATTGAAACTACCAAAAAAAAAAATTATAATATGGCGGAAGTCACAGTGCCAATTTTGGCCTTCTCTTTAAGAATACTGGGAGTTTCCACTTCCTGTCTCTGAGAGCTCTGAACTGTCATTGTTAAGTGCAGGCAACTCTTTTGGAGAGAGAAGCTGTGTGGAGAAGGCTGAGGCACTAGATGTGAGTGAAGATATCCTCTTGGACAACTAGCCCAGCCAAGCCTTGAGCTGACTGCAGTCTCAGCTGTAGATCGTCACTACATGAGCGATATCAATCAAGACCACCCATGCACAGTCATCCCACAGAACCATGACATGACAGTAGTTGTGTCAGCTACTAAGTTTTTGGGTGGTTTGTTATACGGCAATAGATATCCTCCATACCACAAATGAAAGTCCCAAACCTACATTTTCTGTGAAGCCTTACCTTGCTAGGTAAGGCTTTAGTTGACACTGATCTCCCCCTTCTCTAACTCCCATAGAATGTGTTGATGCCACACATTTTGTTACCCAGCTGTATGTATTATTACTTTCCCTTTCTTGAATGCTAATCTGAACTCCATGACCAAATTATATAGTCTTTGAAGATACCAAATAGTAGAAATGTCTTTTGTAATCCCTTCAACAAGTCCTAGTACTGAACAAAAACGTAATTAATGAGCTGTAGATTAAATTAAAAATTAGATTAAAAGTAAAAACATTCTTGGCCGTTTTAGCTCTCTGCCAACTATTTTGACTTTTCTTCACAGTACTTCTTTCAAATCATGGTTATAAAAGCGTGTGTAGCAGCAGGCAGCCCTTAGGATCCTTCCCCCTGCAGACAGTCTGTGACAGTGCAGTGGTTCTCAAAACGCGGTCCAGGAGCAGCAGCACCTGGGAACCTGTTAGAAATGCAGATCCTTGGGCCTACCCCAAACCTACTGAATGAGAAGTCCTGGGGGTGGAGCCCAGCATTGTGTGTTTTACCAAGCTTTCCAGATAATTCTGATGCATATTAAAGGAGGAGAATCATTCTAGTAGTGGAAAGAGTCCTGGTTTAAAGTTAGAAGGTCTAGGAGTTTTTAGGCTTAACACTTTTTGGTCCTGAGATTTATGTATCAGTGAGAAAGTTACTTTGCTTCCCTGAGTCTCTCCTTCCTCATCTGTATTACGACAATCCTAACCCTGAGATAGAAGAGTGTCTTAGTCCATTCTGTGTTGCCATAAAGGAATACCTGAGACTGGGTTAACTTGTAAAGAGAAGAGGTTTGACTCATGGTTCTGCAAACTATACAAGAAGGATACTGCTGGCATCTGCTTCTGTAAAAGCATCAGGAAGCATACAATTACAGCATAGGCAAGGGAGGAGCGGGTGTGTTACATGGCAAGAGAGGGAGCAAAAGAACAGACAGGCTCTTAAACAGCCAGCTCTCACATGAACTAATACAGTGAGAACTGGCTTATTACTGTGGGGAAGGCACCAAGACATTCATGAGGGATCCACCCTCATGACCAAAACACCTCGCACCACCTCCAACATTGGGGGTCACATTTCAACATGAGATTTGGAGGCAACAAACATCCCAACTATGTCAGAGGGTCAAGTTAAATCATATTTATGACTCATCCTTAAAAACTGTAAAAGGACCAGGAGTGGTAGCTCAAGCCTATAATCCCAGCACTTTAAGAGGCTGATGTGGGAGGATTGCTTGAGCCCAGGAGTTAGAGACCAGCTTGGGCAACATAGGGAGAACCTGTCTCTACAAAAAATTAAAACATTAGCCAGGCGTGGTGGCACATGGCTACAACTTCTTGGGAGGCTGAGGTGGGAGGATTGCTTGAGCCTGGCAGATTGAGGCTACAGAGAGCTGTAATCACACCACTGTACTCCAGCCTGGGTGGCAGAGTGGCCTGTTTCAAAACAAAAAAGAACAAGCAAAAACCCTGTAAAAGTAGTGATGAAAGTCACAATTAGGCTGGACTGAGGACTCACTCCTGCAATCACAGTACTTCGGGAGGAAAAGGTGGGAAGATTGATTGAGCCCAGAAGTTTGAGATTAGCCTGGGCAACATGGCGAAACCCCATCTCTAAAAAATTAGTCAGGTGTCGTGGTGCCCATCTCTAGTCCCAGTACCTGGAAGACTGAGGTGGGAAGACTGCCTGAGCCCAGGAGGTCAAGACTGCAGTGAGCTGTGACTGTGCCACTGCATTTCAACTTGTGTGACAGAGTAAGACCCTGTCTCAAAAAAAAGAAAAAATGTCACAAGTAGTGATGGGTGTTTCTTCATGCACAAGGTAGAATGGGATTGAACACAGAGAAGAATGCTTTCATTTTAACTTACTTTGCTCCCTTTTCCTTCCTGTCTTGGACTCAGTATAATTCTATCTGGTTTGGCAGGCCTTTGATTTCACAAGTTCATCAGCAGTGGCTTGTGTAATATTCCCAAGTCAGGTGCTAGGTTATCAGTATAGACTTCTATCCCTTAGCAATGGCTGGCTTCAATGTAATTTTTAAGACCCAGGTAATTTCACAGTGACACAGCTGAAAAACTTCCTGTCAACTATTAAAACTAATATGTTTTATAACTTCACTAATAAAGGTAAAACTTAACCAGGGGAATGTAAGCCAACAAACCAAGTTTAAGTTGAGTTTAAGTATTTATTCAAGATCAAACCATATTCATTTGATATGTCAACTAGTGAAGATGAATTCACTGCATGAAAAGTGTTGTCCCCAAATTGCAAATCTGGTGGAATAAAGAGGAACTAAAGATGAAGCAAACTGTAAATGTATTAAGTGTGTGTCAAGTGGACAGAGCAATGAATATGCTATGAGATCCCAGGTAGTTCTGCATGGCTGAGCAGAGGTTGACTACGTGGGGAAAAAAGTCTTTGGAGAATTCAGGGTAATGTTTCTGAGTTGTGGTTTACCAAGCCTCAAGACAGCAAGTCTGCATGAAGGGAAAGAGTGAGCCTGGCACCCAAACAGAAGCAAGCCTTACTCTCTAGGGTGAGGTAACCTAGGGGTTCCAGTCACAGATATGAAGCTATTGCTCAGTTTGCAGTGTTTTCTCACTTCGCAGATCGTGAGCATGGAATTAGGGTCAGACATCTGTCCTGGGCCAGGAGCAGGAAGATGTACTCTTGGGGTCAAGCAATCCGCCCACCTCAGCCTTCCATATAGTTAGGACTACAGGCACACACCACCAGGCCTGGCAAGGCCTTATTGTTTCATCTAACTCCGACGCTGATTAGTGGTGTGAAAATGAGCAAGTCATTTCCGCTTTCTGAGTTTCATTATAACTCATTTTGTAAAGTGCGAGGGTTGAAGTTTTTCCACCCTTGAGATAAAAAGGTTGAGTCTGGAAGCAGGATAAAAAGGATTACCGTTTAAGGAAAGAGCCAGCTGCCTTCAGTAATGAGAGGCAGTGGGGACTGCTAGAGGCTGTCCCTTTACACGAAGTATCCTCTGGAGTGGACATTGCTGTAGTGTGTCTAAAACTGTGCACTCTGTATGTAGTTTGCAAACCAGTGATTCCCTCACAGTAAACTGATGAGTGAATTTTCTAAGTAACTAATTGCACAGTGGACACTAGAAAGTAAATAACATAGCTTAAAAAAAAAAAGAAACTAGCTGTCTTTTTTTGTTGTTATTGAGCCCAGTCTTGCTGTCGCCCAGGCTGGAGTGCAGTGGCATGATCCCGGCTCGCTGCAACCTTTGCTTCCCGGTCGCAAGGGAGTTTCCTGCCTCAGCCTCCTGTGCGCCGCCATGCCTGGCTAATTTGTTGTATTTTTAGTAGACACGGGGTTTCACCGTGTTGTCCAGGCTGGTGTCGAACTCCTGAACTCAGGCAATCCACGCCTCGGTCTCCCAAAGTGCTGAGATTAAGGCATGAGTCACCACGCCCAGCCCGAAAGGTGTCTTAAGTACCTATTGCTTAGTTATCTTGCAATTTTCTGAGAGGCAAGAATGCAAGCAGGCTGGTGCTGGATCTCTTTCGATGGGGCAGTCATCTCACTCACATGGTAGCTGGCAGGATTCAGTTTCTTGTAGGCAGCTGGTCAATTCCTTGTCACCAGGGCCTCTCTGTTGAGCATCTTACAACATGTTAACTAGTTTTATGTTAAGCATAAAACTAGTTAACATGTTTTATGCTTGTTAAGCAAGCGGGAGGACCAGAGAATGCCAGCAAGAGAGAGAGGTGGCAAGATGGAAGTGAAGGTCTATTGGGTTCAAATCTTAGCAGTAATTGCCCATCACTATTTGGGTATTCTGTTCCTTAGAAGCAAGTCACTAGGTCCAGTCCATATGTAAAGGAAAGGGATTTATACAAAGGAGTGAATACAAGAAGGCAGAATCACAGGGCGCCACATGGGAAGCTGCCTCCTATAAAAGGCTTCTTATCCTGTGGTTCATTTTCATCTAGACAAGGCCCCCAAATTCTGAGGTCATGAGGTAAGTGAGTTGCATGCAAGAAAATGTTGAACCTCCTTGTTTCTGTGGGCTATGCTTAAGGGTTCTATTTTCTCAAATATACATTCTTTTATTAAATGGTATTTATTAAACATGCACCTACTTGTACCACATAATGGGCTAGGAGCAGATGCTACTAAGATGACTGTAGGTTTGTCTCTGCCCTTGTGGGTTGGAGGAGGGTGGTGGATGTAATATTTATCTACATAGAAATGATACCCCTTACTGTCTCTGTAAAACCTGCCCACTGAGGGAGATAGGCTTGATTTTTCAGTTTTACCTTTTCATAAGTGGATCAAATGTCATTATCAAGAACTTAACATTAGGAACCCTATAATTAGAATGTGTGATATGGTTTGACTGTGTCCCCACCCAAAATCTCATCTGTAATTGTAATCCCCATAATCCCCCTATGTCAAGGGAGAGACCAGGTGGAGGTAATTGAATCACGAGAGCGGTTTCCCCCATGCTGTTCCTGTGATAGTGAGTTCTCACAAGAGCTGAGGGTTTTATAAGTGTTTGGTAATTCCTCCTGCGTTCATTCTCCTTCCTGCCGCCTTGTGAAGAAGGTGCCTTGCTTACCCTTTGCTTTCTGCCATGATTGTAAGTTTCCTGAGGACTTTCCAGCCATGCTGAACTGTGGGTCAATTAAACCTCTTTCCTTTATAAATTACTTTGGGCAGTTCTATATCGCAGTATGAAAACAGACTAATACAATGTGTTTTCATTAAAGATCACTAGTAGTCCATTAAAACAGTTGATTTGCAAGTGTTCACATTCATCATAGAATAGAAAATATAGATAAGCAAAAGAAGGAATTAAATCATTAATAATCCCACTACCCACAGGTAATAACAGGTAACAGCTAATATCATTTCAATGTATTCCAAACTTTTTCAATGACTGGGTGTTATTTTCCCCCTTCCATACCTGTCTGAAGCTCATAATAGCATATTGTGAACACTGAGTCACTCATTTCCTGGAGGTCAACATCATTTGTGAGTGGTGAGATGATTAATGGTATTTGCTCTTGGAGTGAGCCTAGCTACCTTTTTGTTGTTGTTGCTTTTGTTGTAGAGATAGGGTCTTGCTTCATTCTCTAGGTTGGTGTTGAATTCCTGGTGTCAGGCGGTCCTCCCACATCAACCTCCCAAAGCACTGGGATTACAGAAATGGGCCACCACACCTGGCCTAGCTTCTCTTCATTCTTGTCCATGTCCATTTTTTCCATTTTGTTTTTTGTTTGTTTTTTGAGATGGAGTCCTGTTCTGTTGCCCAGGCTGGAGTGCAGTGGCATGATCTCGGCTTATTGTAACTTCCACCTCCCGAGTTCAAGTGTTTTTCTGCCTCAGCCTTCCAAGTAGCTGGGACTACAGGCAGACACCACCATACTTGGCTAATTTTTGTATTTTTAGTAGAGATGGGGTTTCACCATATTGGTCAGGCTGGTCTTGAACTCCTGACCTGGTGATCCACCCACCTCAGCCTCCCAAAGTGCTGGGATTACAGGCATGAGCTACCGCGCCTGGCCTTTTTTTTGTTTTGTTTTTCTTTTGAGACAGAGTTTTGCTCTGTTGCACAGGCTGGAGTGCAGTGGTGCAATTTCAGCTCGCTGCAACCTCTGCCTCCCGGGTTCAAGTGATTCTCCTGCTTCAGCCTCCTAAGTAACTGGGATTACAGGCAAGCACCACCACACCTGGCTAATTTTTATATTTTTAGTAGAGACGGGGTTTCACCATGCGGGTTGGCCAGGCTAGTCTTGGACTCCTGACGTCAGGTGACTCACCCACCTCAGCCTCCCAAAGTGGTGGGTTTACAGTGTGACCCATTTTTTCCATTTTGTTCATTCTTTCAACCCATAGATTCCTTCCTGCCTCTCCTCTCCGCCTGTCCTACTTTTCCTCCTCCCATTTAAGCTTTTTATTTCTACTTACGGCTAACCTTCCATTCCTTCTCTTAACCAACTTTCCTCTTCATCCTTCATGACCCAGTGCAATCGTCAACATTTGTGGAAGACATTCCTTGACCTTTGCAAACTCTTAAACACTTTCTCCTCTGATTTTCCACAGTGTTCTCGTCTTACCTCTATTATTATACCATCTCATGTGAGTGTTACAAATTTAGGTGTCTGCTTCCCTAGAGTAGAGGCTTTTTATTCATCTCCATAACCCCTGAAATATATGGAAGAGTTTCTGTAAGGTTTGCAAAATTAATAAATAAAAATACCCATCCTGTCAGAGTCACCTAGAACTGCTATTTATGAGCACATCTTGGAATCCCTTAGCAAGCCCCTGGGCTATCCAGGCTTTTGCCCTTGATACACAAGCGCTGTGAGTCCTCCAAGAAAACCTCCCCCAAAGGCTCAATTCCAAATCGCACAGAGAGGTATTGAATAACACAGCCAAAAAGAGAAGAAGTACTTTCAGGTAAGATAGGCAGTATATGAGAATAGAGGTCTTGGAAATGCTGTTTATGATGGCCTAGAATCCACGACTAAACGAATGTGCATTTTCCAGGACAAAATTAGTAGCATTACATCTTTATAGAGAAAAGTAGGGCTGCTAGAGACACATTCACTTAGCCATGAGGTTGACTGAGATAAGACAAAAGAGATGTTTTGCTTGTTTGCTTGCTTGCTTTTTTTGACTGGGGCAACAGTCAGTTCTCCAGTCACAATTCTGATGCTCGACAGTGGCTCGAACAATGAGGGAGGAGGAGGCTAAACAAGAAAGGAAGAAAGAGAAGCACCCACTGAGTGCCTGAGAGGGAGCTACCCAGGGAGCAAATGAATGCAAACACACTGAGCTGATTTTTGTTGTGATGACAGATGAGTTTCCCGCAGGTTCCTGAGAGCAGCCCAGCAGGACAAGGCAGAGGGGCAGAACCGGACCATTGTGCCAGATCCAGGGAATGCTGCTGGTGACTGCCAGCTGGTCTGTCCTTAGAGGAAAAACACCAGGGTTCAAGGTGGAGAGCTGAGGAGACCGCATGCGGTATTCTGATTTGTCTGTGTCATGTGTCATATTAATGGAGTAGAATTATTTTAAGTTAAAACAATTATATTTATATATTTAGATTTTGGTGTTTAGTTTTCTTTTATCATTTTGGCTTGTTCTGTGGTCATTATGGCTAGCTGTGCTTAAACAGCTACAGTTTCCCATTATTATTTTTTCTTAGAAAATTAGAGGAGACATCTGACTCAGTTTTTATTAGGGAGTGAAATTTCTGGCCCCTGGTAAAATGTCCTCATTGGACATTACACAGGGTCGGGCAGCATGGGTCATCTCCATCTTGTCTCCTCTCCTTTGTGCCCTGTGTTCCACCATAGCAAGCATGACCTTTGCCTTTTCTCCTTGACCAACTCCTACTCATCCTTCATGACCCAGTGCAGTGCCCAACACGTGTGGAAAACCTTCCTTGACCATCGCAGATTGTGAAATGCTCTCTGCCCTGATTTTCCACAGCACTGTCTTCTTACCTCTATTACTATACTTCACGTGAGTGTTACGTGTTTAGGGAACTGGACACAGGGCCTCTGTGTTGCATGCACATGCTGTGGCTTAACAACCTCCAAATCCATTTTTGTTGTCCTGGGAGGTAACCCTTACCTTCCACTCCACTTTGCTCTTTAATGAGACTAAATGGGCCACCTTTGTCTCTTCTCAAGCAGCTTTTGATGAGACTACTCAGCGATGACAGGCTGCCCTCATCCCCCACTGAGCCAATTCCACCTGGCAGGATTGCACTTGCCCATCTTGATAGGTGGCAAGACAATTACTGATCACCTTCTAGACCTGCCTCAAAGCTTCCTGTAACCTGGCAGTAAATAAAATGCACAACCTTCCAACTCAGTGACATTTAAGGCAACCAGTCATCAGTTCAGGCAGCAAAATAAATTGGTACTCAGCTGCTACCAGTCTATTTTTCTGGTTAGAACTATAAATAAAAGAAATGATTGTGCCACTGCATGTGTGACACCAACCTGCTCCTTCCCTCAAGCAATCAGTTTCTCTTGCTCTCTCTGGCTTTGTTCTGGTCCCCCTGAGGAACAGTGTTAAGGATTGTATTCGGAGGGTTCCTAGTGCTCTGTGTCTACATTTGAGTTCTGCACACACAGATAAATGTGATAAATGAATGGGTGTACATTTAAATTACATATCCACCCCTACTTAATTTATCATTCATTCATATGAAAATATTTTCCACTAAATATGGTAACTCCCTAATATTCCTATTTAGTCCTTTCTTCATGGGACTAAAGTTGCATCACTCAATGGTGACATTTAAATGACAGTCACTACTGTAACACAGAATAATTACCTTGTGAAATGTGGTGTATTGGTGTGCTTATCCAATAATTTATAGATTCCATAAATACTAGTTATGATGTATGAAAAGAACTCAAAAGGCAAGAAATATTTTTCCCAAGGATTGTGAAATGTATCATTTTAAAAAAGCATGTTCCCTTACTTGCTTCCTGATTTCCCCAAATTTATTCCCTTCTAAGCTGTAAGGGTGTGCTTCTCTCCGAGTAGTCAAACATTAACAATAAAAACAAGAAAACACTCTTCCTCCCTCCCACCCCCAAACACTGATGTCTTTAGTCTGTGCAAACACGAAGAAGAAAAAAAGGAATCAGTCAAACCAAATGATCTTCACCCTCTTTCAAACTAAATCTGCTTTAATCAGTGCGCTAGCATATTCTGTCAAACTCCCCGACTGCTTAAAAGTAATACATTATTCCTTCAGTCTCGGCAAAAGCTAAGCCTTTGCCAGCCCCAAAACCGACTCTACGTGGAGGCTGTTGCCAAGTTGATTTCTCTGGCTCAGCCGGGAGGCTGCTCCCCGGCTCTGTTCTAAATTAATAAGGCCAATCAGAAATGCACAAAGCCTGGACGGCCAATCATTCTTCTCGAGGCGCTTGCCATCTCCTCCGCGGTCAGATAAATCATGTTGAAGCCATTTCACCAATGACCATAAATTAGGGGGCCTAGCCGCCGTCCCTCCCAAGGACACCACAGACTGAGATTATTCCAGCGGCCGCACTTGGCCCCCAGGGAGTCACTGCCGGGGTGCGGGTTGGGGTCCTCCGGGGTGGGGCAGGGGAGGCCCCAAGTGATTTGCTGCCACAGTGCCCGAGCCGGACTGGCACTGCCTCCTCGGTCCGCGTTCCGGCCGCTCCCAGCTGTTGGCGGCGCTGCTGAGATGATGGCCTGGATGCCCCAGGTGCGGGGACTCCCATCTGGCGGCTCCCCGAGACTATTTACAGCCGAGGTTAGGCCGGTGATTACTGGGACGGAACTCATTTCTCAGCCTGGCTTTTATTTACACTCTTATTAAGGAGATTTTCATTTGCCTTGGAATGGCAGCGAGGGGCTGCGGGCCAGGCGGCCGAATGGGCCATGACGGAGCGACAGCGGCCGCTCGTGCTGCGACCTTGCGGGGGAGAGGAGCGTGGGCGGCGCGCGGGGACAAAGGCACGCGGGAAGCCTGAGTCATGGCTCTGCAGCAGGCACGGGACCTCCGCGTTTCCACCATTGGGGGAAAAGTTCAGCGGCTCGGGGGCTGCATTTCTCCCTTCGTTGGTAGCTGGTTCGGCGCTCCCTTCTCCCTCGCGCCTTTGCCGGGCCACACGTTCCTTGTAAATGCAGAATAGGACAAAACGGAAAGAGGAATGTGCTCTCCCCTCCGTCTAAAACCTTAGATAAAGACCCAGTCCTTCCTCGGACTCTTCTCCACCTGCGATTCAGGTCTGTGGGAAGAAGGCCCTGCCCGCCCGCCTGCGCCTCCCCTGCCTGGGGGAGCCCCGGGAAGGCAGCGGGCACAGGCTCCGCGGGAACAACTCCTGGGAGGGCAGGTTCGTGGCTCCGCCTCCCGTTTGCAGCGCCTCAAACACCAGCAGGCCCGCGTGTGTGTGCGTGTGAGCCTGCATGTCCTGAAAATCCCCCTGCAGCCTCGCACATCTGGGTCCCTACTCGTGCACATTCATGTCCGAGAGCAGGTCAGCTGCTCGGAGACAGAGAATCGAGTTCTTGAAAGCTGACCAAGCCCGTGACTTCAATAAAATTAAGACAGAGCTGTCTTTTCTCCAACTCTTGAGCAAAATCTTATAACACTTGAGGCATTTTTCTTTTTTCTGAAAGGGACAAAGGGAAATGGGGGAGAAGTCAGCTGCAGGAATGGCATGGAGAGGGTGTCTGCAGTTCTTCCCATTGCTGTAGAAATCGTGATTTGTTTCTTGTATCCTACCTATTCCCTCTGTTAGTTTCCTTAGCATCTGGAGAAGTGGATATCATTTGCATATTCTTTTTTCTGCATATGGTCCCTGTTGATGTAACATGCTCTTCCATCCCTACCCTTATCATCCTCCCATTTGGCGATGTTCCTCCCCTCTCCTCTCCTCCCCAGAAGAGAGTGATTTCCTCTTGTGCCCTCCTAACCCTCCTTTCTGTAACTTCCATCAAAAATACCCCTTTCTGGGCGCGGTGGCATGCCTGTAATCCTAGCACTTTAGTAGGCCAAGGTGGGAGGATCACTTGAGGTCAGGAGTTTGAGACCAACCTGGGCATCATGGTGAAATCTTGTCTCTACCAAAAACAAACAAACAAACAAAACCCCAGGCATCATGGCTCATGCCAGTAATTCCAGCTGCTCCAGAGGCTGAGGCATGAGAATTGCTTGAACCTGGGAGGTGGAGGTTGCAGTGAGCCGAGATCACACCACTGCACTCCAGCCTGGGTGACAGAGCAAGACTCCATCTCAAAAACAAAACAACAACAAAAATTCCCCTTTTTCCTTCCTTAGTAGCTCAGGGACACTGTCACTCTTGCACAGCCTGGGGGCAAGGAGTGGGGTGGGGGTGGCTGGGCTGGAGTTGCCCTGGAAAGAGGATATCAGAATAATGCTTGACTGCTCTACCAACCTAACCGCCTCACAGCCCTTCAGGACTCCAGTCCAGTGAGGGACACCGTTAAGGGCTGAAATGTGCTCACCAAAATTTATAAGTGAGTCAAAATTGCAAGTACATCAGAATGTGACTGTATTTGAAGATAGGGCCTTTATAAAGTGGTAATTAAGGTTAAATAAAGTCACATGGGTGGGCCCTAATCCAATCTGGCTGGTGTCCTTTGAAGAAAAGGAAATTTAGACACACAGAGGATTTGTGCACACAGAGAAATAACATGGCAAGAGGGTGGCCATCCCCAAGCCAACCAGAGGAGCCTCGGGAGAAACTGAACCTGCTGGCACCTTAGCCACCCAGTCCATGGCACTTTATTATGGCAGATGAATACAGGCCCTAAGGAGGTCTGTCCAGAAGTCAGTCCTGAAGTCCTTCCTCTTCCTCCATGACCTGGGAACTCTCCCCTCAGGGTGGTGCTGGCTGGGCACAACTTTTCTTTTTTATATTCCAGGTGATCTTATTCTTTGAGATAAGAACCTATATCCAGTGAAATTTCTCTGTTGCTGAGTCTTTATTTCTACCCCTTTTGTTGGATTTTTCAGTGTTGTCCTGTGTAAGATTCCCAGATAAAATAGTGGACACCCATTTAAATTTGAATTTCAGATAATAATAAATAATTTTTTGGTATGAGTACAACCCAAATATTGCCTGGGACATGCTTACATTTAAAAACTTCTTCACCTAAAATTTAAATCCAAGTAGATGTCTTGTATCTTTTGTCTGCTAAGTCTGCCTATGTTACTTTAGAGGTGTGTCCTTAATATCTTTACACAGTGGTTCTCACCTTAGAATCACCTGGAGAACTTTTTTTTATTGCTTTTTTTTTTAGACAGAGTTTCAGTCTTGTTGTCCAGGCTGGAGTGCAATGGTGTAATCTCAGCTCACCGCAACCTCTGCCTCCTGGGTTCAAGCGATTCTCCTGCCTCAGCATTCTGAGTAGCTGGGACTACAGGCATGCACCACCACATCCGGCTAATTTTGTATTTTTAGTTGAGACAGGGTTTCTTCATGTTGGTCAGGCTGGTCTCAAACTCCCAACCTCAGGTGATCCACCTGCCTCAGCTTCCCAAAGTGCTGGGATTATAGGTGTGGGTATCAAAAGATACTGATATTGGGTCCCTCCCTGGGGGATTCTTGTATCTGAGGTCTGACCTGGTGGACAGGGTTTTTTTATTTGTTTGTTTGTTTAAGCTCCCAGGTGATTTTAATGTGCACCTGAGCTGCAGAAGCACTGTAGGAAGGGACAGGTATTAACTAATTGAACGTTCACAGATATTTCATTGTTGGATTTAAGCTCCCTTAAGTTTAAATTCTTTGGGTTTCATTCCTTTGTTCTGCTAAAAATGTCATCTTATCACTCTTCTTATTGCTGAGCCCAGAGGCAAAGGTCAAGCAGATCAGCGTAAAATGCCCTGTTAGTGTGTGAAACGGTCATCTTATTTCAGGTCAACTGAGCCCATAGAGAATGTCAAGAGCTGTAATATTGATACCACTGCAGCAAATGACTTTCTGTCCAGACACTTTAGGTTTTATAACCAATAGTGCAACTGGGCTCCCTGGTAAAAGATTTACCTTTTACCATTACTTTTATTACAGGCCACTGCTCAAGAATGTAGGATCTGTTTTAAGCACACTTCTAGTTCAAGAGGATTTCAAAGTAATTTTGTTCAGTTCTTCCAGACCCTGGGTATCTGTCCTTTTTGACTATTAGTTGGCATGTATAGAGAGCTAAATCTTACCTGCTCCTCACTATTTACTGAAAAGTTAGAAGATTCAGGTCCTATGGTTGATACCCCCTGGGGTAACAAACCATTCATTCTGCTTGTGTAAGGGACTTATAATGGGGTCTGGTACTCAATGTCACCATGAAGATAAGCCTTACCAACATACACCTTCATAGTGCATGCTAAGGAGCTGCTGGCAGAGCTATAGCTGAGCAAGAGTCAAAACTAGATGAGAAGAAAATAAGATGCCTGTGATAAAAACGCATTTTATAGAAAATGGTGCTGGTGGGTCAGCAGATGACACTGATTAGTTAGTATGTCTCAGTGCGAAGTTCAGGGATGGGGATTTGATGTGAAAGGGCTTTTTAAAAAATGCCATCCAAATAAGGGTGTACACAATGGAGGTTTTGTGACTACCCCTTATTATCTGGTGAGAAGTTATGGAAAACTGGAGTGGTAATTGGCAGTTGGGTGTCAAGGACATATACGCTTTGGATTTGAAATCTTGTCTTTGGTGCCACTTGGCACTGCGTCCACGGGCAACTACTTTACCTACCTGAACTTTTATTTTCTCATCTGGAAAAGGGCTTTCAGAATAGTAGAATAAAAACCTCTGAAAATCTACTCCTCCATACAAAGAACATTCTGGAAATTGCCAGAACCAACTTTTTCAGAACTCTGGGAATAACCAAAAGACTGCCACAATCTGAGGAGTGTGTATTCAAGAAAAATGGCTGAATCTCAGTAAAGATAGGGAGGTTTGTGACATTTTATTTTAAAGAGACAGGGCCTCACTCTGTCACCCAGGATGGAGTGCAGTGATGCAGTCATAGCTCACTGCAGCCTCAAATTCTTTGCCTCAAACCCTCCTCCCACCTCACCTCAGCCTTCTGAGTAGCTGGGATTACAGGTGTGTGCCACCATGCCCAGCTAATTTTTATTTTTATTTTTAGAGGTAAAGTCTTGCCACGTTGCTCAGGCTGGTCTCAAACTCCTGGGCTCAAGTGATCCTCACACCTCAGCATCCTGTGTAGTGGAGATTACAGGCATGCGACACCTCACCTGTACGTAACATTTTAACTTGACCAGTCTCCTTACTCCTCTTTCCAGATCTGTGGTAGGCTTGAACACTAACAGCTTCACAACTATGACGGCTCTGAGTACCAGCAGACTAGCAGCCAACAGAGAGGCAGCATAGGTTTGCAGCCCTAGCAGACTTGTTTACCAGAAATGCTTTTTTTTTTTTTTTTTTTTTTTTGGGGGACAGGGTCTCACTCTGCTGCCCAGGCTAATGGGATGATCATGGGTCACTGCAGCCTCAAACTCGGGTTCAGTGATCCTCCTACCTCACCCTCCCAAGCAGCCAGTACTACAGGTGCATACCTGGCTTTCTTTTAAATGCTTTTGTTCTTTTCTTTGAGACAGAGTCTCATTCTATCACACAAGCTGGAGTGCAGGCATGATCTCTGCTCACTGCAATCTCCGTCTCCCCAGCTCAAGCTATCCTCCCGCCTCAGCCTCCCAAGCAGCTGGGGCTACAGGTGCATGACACTACACCTGGCTAATTTTTGTATTTTTTTGTAGAGATGTGGTTTCTATATGTTGCCCAGGCTGGTCTCAAACTCCTGAGCTCAAGCGATCCACCCACCTCGGCCTCCCAAAGTGCTGGGATTACAGGCGTGAGCCACCACACCAGGCTAAATTTTCTGTAGAGATGGGTTTCACTATGTTGCCCAGGTTGATCTCGAATTCCTGGCCCCTAGTGATCCTCCCACCTGGTCTCCCAAAGTGCTGGGATTACAGACATGAGCCACCACACCTGGCCTACGAGAAATACTAAAGGCTAAAGTGAAGGTACACGAGGCAATAACTTCAATCCACCTGAAGAAATAGAGTGCTGGTAAAGGTAAATACACAGAAACTGTAAAAGGCAGTACAAACTTATGTTGTTTGTAACTCTTCTCTTCTCCCATGTAATTTAAAAGACTACATAAAACAATAATTACTAAAGTGTTGACAGGCTTATACTGTAGAGAGATGCAATTTGTATGACAAATAATAGCACAGAACAGAAGGAAGCAAATGGAAGTATATATTGCAGCTAAGTTTTTGTTTGCTATTGAAATTAAGTTTGCATTTATCCAGACTATATCGTTTTAAGATGTTAATTATAATCTTCAGGACAGCCATTAAGAAAATAACTCTGGCAGGAGAGCAGTGGAGTCCTCAGTAATGGTTCTTCTAGGTAGCTGTGCTGACGCCACCCTTTGCTGAACTGCCCTTCTGTCCCAGAGGGGTCACCCTGACCCAGCCCGCCTTGTGGCTGGGCTTTGGACCCCAGCCTTGAAAAGGCCAGGCTGTGCTAGCCCTGCCCCTTGAAGGGGCTGTAGCAAGGTAGGAGGGAGCTGGTTTCCTTTCTTTGGGCCCCAGCCAGGACCCGAGCACTCCCACCCCCACCCCCGTGAGGGCCCCAGGCTTTAAGTCCCTGGCGGGGGTTATGGGTTTGTGAGTCCCGCAGAGCAGAGGAACAGGGCACTGGACGTGAGCTCAGCATGTGATTCGGTGATGGACCAGGTTTGGAGGGCGATGTCCTTTTCGCTGTTGTTGCACATTCCAGGATATCAGTATTTTAACAGGTTCTAAGTGCCTTTCTATTGTAACTTAGGTTTTTCCTCTTCTTGGTTCCAATGTTGTTAGCATAGAGTTTTTAAAAAGAGATAAGCTCAGCCAGGCACGGTGGCTCATGCCTGTAATCCCAGCACTTTGGGAGGCTGAGGCAGGTGAATCACCTGAGGTCAAGAGTTTGTGATCAGTTTGGCCAACATGGTAAAACCCAGTCTCTACTAAAAAACAAAACAAACAAAAATTAGCAGGGCGTGGTGGCACACGCCTGTAGTCCCAGCTACTCAGGAGGCTGAGACAGGAGAATCGCTTGAACCCGGGAGGCGGAGGATGCAGTGAGCCGAGATCTCGCCACTGCACTCCATCCTGGGTGACAGACTGAGACTCCATGTCAAACAAAACAAAACAAAAAAAAGCTAATGACTATAATAATATATTCCTTCATGGGAGAAACAATAAAAGTGAGTTGCAAAAAAAATAAACAACAGGAAATTAAAATGGTATTCTAGAAATTGTTTCACACAAATGAAGGCAGTAACAGAAAAACAAAGAAGTAGATAGACACACAGAAAACAAATAGCAAAATGGCAGCTATAAGTCTTATTTATCGTTAATCACGTTAGGTGTACATGGACTAAATACTTCAGTCAAAAGGTAGAGATTGGCATAATGAACTAATCATGATCCAAATATATTTTCTATAAGATACACTTTAGATTCAAAAATACAAATAGACTGAATATGAAAGGCTACTATGCAAAAAGTAACCAAATCAGGGCAGGAGTGGCTGTACAAATATGTAACAAAATAGACTTTAAGACAAAAATTGCTGCCAGAGACAAAGGACACTGTATAATTTAAAAAGGCCAATCCATCAGGAAAACAGTTATAAACACAGATACACCTAACAACAGTGCCTCAACCCTAACATACATGAAGCAGAGACTGACAGAATTGAAGAAACAGCCAACTCAACAGTGGCAGTTGGAGACTTTCACACCCTACTTTCAATAATTGATAGAAAAATTAGGCAGAAGATCAGTAAGAGAATAGAAGACTTGGACAGTATCATGAACTAACCAGGTCTAACATCCATCTACAGAACAGCCAGTAACAGCAGAATACACATTGTTCCAATGTGCACATGGCACCTTCTCCAGGACAGATCATATGTTCAGCCACAAAACAAACATCAATAAGTTAAACGGATTGAAATCATACAAAGTTATGTTCTCAGATCACAAATGAATGAAATTATTTCCTCATTTGTAAAAAATGATAACATCTACCTGAGCAGGGGATAAAAGAATTAATCCCAAGTACCCAGCATGGGATATAATAAACTTATTATGAGATATTTTATTTTAAGAACAAATTACATGTATGCATTCCTTTGCCTCATAACTGGAGTGTGGCAAATGATGGGTTAACTTCCTCCTTGTAAAGTGGGAAAAAAAATTAACCATTTTGAATCTGTGGCAGATTATAAACTCGATAGTGTTATAGCTTTGAGAAAATACAGTATCACAACCCCGATGCATCTACCACTAATATGACTAAAAGCTGAATGCGACTACCTTAGAATAGAAACTGGCCAACTTATAAATTGTCCTCTGTTTATAAAACAAGATAAATGATTATGGATCTACCTGATTTTTCCTTAGAAATAGGCCATGAGTGTTCATTAATATTCTTCATTTCACACCAAAGAGGCAAGATCAGGCCACATTTTTATTAGTGAATTCTTCTAATCAAGGTATAAAGCTTGACCTTATACTGTCTTAAAACAGATCTTAGTTCAGATTACCTATGGCTGCCTTCACGCAACCATAGCTGGTTTGGGTAACTGTGACAGAGTCTAAATGGCTCATAAAATATTTACAATTGGGATCTAAACAGAAAAAGTTTGCAGAACCATAACCTAAGAACTAAATAAATAATCCTTGGGTGGCGCTGGCAGATGATATTCCAGTAAAGACACTGAGAAACAAATGCGGTTATCCTTTTATTTCCAAGTTTGCATAAGTTTCTTCAACATGGCCAGTCTTCTTTCATCTGTAAACTCATCCACTCCCTCCTCTTTATTACTTTGAAGCAAATCCAAGACATACATTGGCAATATTTCATCTACAAATATTTGGGTCTATTTGCATTGCATTTTAAGGCATGTAGTACTAATGATAGCATTTATCTTTTTTGCAAATATGAGAACCACACTGCTAATTTTCCTTCAAATTCTACTGTGCAATTGGTGGATTGGCCAAATGTTCTCTGACTTGTATTTAAAAATTATAAGAATGAGCTGGGTGCGGTGGCTTACACCTGTAATCCTAGTACTTTGGGAGGCTCAGGTGGGAGCCCAGGAGTATGAGACCAGCCTGGTTCACATAGTGTGAGACTGTCTCTGCAGGCATGGTGGCACGTGCTTGTAGAAACAGCTACTTAGGAAGCTGAAGCAGGAGGATCTCTTAAGCTTAGGAATTTGAGGTTGCAGTGAGCCATGTTTGCATCACTGCATCAGCCTGGGCAGCAGATCAAGACCCTGTCTCAAAAAAAAAAAAAAAAAAAAATCAAAAAATGAGAAATTTAATTTTTTCACCTAAGACAATAATAAAGGAGACTTCACAGTTCTCCAGAAATTTCTCTCTACTTTTTTTTTTTTCCCACTGACCAGACTCAATAGGGAGGTAATATCTAATTCAGAACTGCTAAGACCACTATTTTCAGATTTTACAGTTACTTAGTTTAAATCAAAGATGTCTGGTTACTAAGCTTACACTTGTAGTGTTTAAAGGGCGTGAGGTGACTCAGTGTCGGACATTTTGCTGCTTCAGCTTCACATTTCTCTCACTTTCATGTCAACCATTCCTACACCCCCACCCACAATTCTGATGAGCTCACCTACTTTTTATAGTGACTACATTTGCAAATATCAAATTTTAAAAAGAAGATTAAAGAAAAAGCTCAGATTTTATGCCCCTTTCAGGGAAGGGTTGTCTGGAAGGTCTGAATGCAGACCTAACAAAGCCCTGTCCATGGCTCCACCTGCACCAACAAACTGATCCCACCTGGTCCCTGGAAGACAATCGAGGTGCACCCTGCCCCCACCTTGCTTTCAGTCATACTTGGAATGTCTTCCAGGCAGCCTAACTGGAATCAATAAAGCGGAAAAGGTTAGTTGGCTGGAGGGTCTTGTCAGAAGTGAAAGACGAGAGACTGAAATGTAGGGATGTACTGAGTGAGCAGCAGTCTTTTCAGGATGCTAATGATAGAGAACACAATTCAGAAGGCAGACTACTTGCTAGGAAATGTAATTCATTCTTTGGCATGTCAGCTAAGGAAACAACTGGGATGGCGATAAGTGTGAAGTATTTTGTAGATAGGGATTTTTTTTTTGAGACAGGCTCTCGCTCTCTTGCCCAGGTTGGAGTGCAGTGACGCAATCGTGGCTCATTGCAGCCTTGACCTCTTGGGTTCAAGTGATCCTTCCACCTCCTGAGTAGCTGGGACTATATGTGCGCACCACATTTGGCTAATGTTTATATTTTTTGTAGGGATTGGTTTTCACCATGTTGCCCAGGCTGGTCTCAAACTCCTGGGCTCAAGTGATCTGCCTGCCTTGGCCTCACAGAGTGTTCGGATTACAGGCATGAGCCACCATGTCCAGCTGAGATTTTTAAAGGAGCATTTTTAAACATACACACAGAGTTTTAAAATGGTCTTATTTTCCCTAACACTGTTAAGTTCTTTGGAATCAAAGAACCATTTGACTGTACTAAGAATCACAAATAGTACAACGTAGGATGATCTTATCATAAATGCATGGTTAAATTAGCGACCTTTGTTTTCCCCTCTAGGCTTACAGCCTCCAAATGGTCATCATTTTCCTGGCTTAGTAAGGCTCATTACCAGCTGCAAGCAGCAGCAAAAGCACACGTGTGAATGCAGGGATTATGAGTTTGTCTCTGCATTATTACTAAAAACTGCTTCTCCCACTTCAGTCACCCTACCACGTTCCATGTGGAAGATTATTTTCCATGTCAGAAGTGTATTTTCTCAATGCCACTGTCTCTTTTACAAATTTACATTTTTAACCATTTTACTCCCAAACCCCCAGAGCCAGGTTCTCTATACCTTATTTTAGTTATCTATTGCTGGGTAATAAGTTACCCCAAATGTAGTAGCTTAAAACAAAAATCATTTTATTTGTTCATGGATCTGTGGGCCAGGAAATTGGGCAGGGCTAAGAAGGGATGGTTCTTCTCTGCTCTGTAATGCTTGTGGCCTCAAGTGAAAAGACCGAAATAGCTGAGACCTGGCTAGTCCTCTCTCTTCTCATGTTATCACCTGGAGGGACTCATGGGGCTTGAGGATAGAAGGCTTCACTCCCGATGTCTGGGCACTGTGGTTCTCTCCCACGTGGCCTCTACTCACTCACTAATCTAGTCTAACATATACAGCGTGACTGGATTCCAAGAGTGAAAGCAGGTGCCAGTAGACCTCTAGAGATCTCAGAAGGTCACTTCCGCATTCTATTAAAGCAAGTCATGAGCCAGACCAGACTCAGGTGGTGGGGAAACAAACTCCACTTCTCGATGGGAAAAGGAACACTTGCACAGAGACACAGGAAGCACTGTTGGCAGCCATTGTGGGAGACAACTGTCACACCTTTCAAGAGCGAGTCATGACAGAATGTTAGAAGATGCCTTCGTCTTCCATGGAGAAGAAATATCCCAATCTTCCGGTATCTAATCCAGGGATTGATTCTTTCCATTGTTTTCCACTACTGAGTTGGGGGAGAAGGAGGCAGCATAAGCATTAGGGTACAAGTGAAGGTGAACAGAGCTGAGGATGTTTCAGAGTAATAGCATTCTAATATGACTGTCTTCCGTTCTGTTCTTCCCAAGCTTCCACTTTAGCTTTCTTTTGTGAATCAAGACTGTGGATCATTTAAAATATTGTTTCCTTTTTTTTTTTGAGACAGGGTCTCCCTCTGTCCCCTAGGCTGGAGTGTAGTGGCACTACAGCCCTAACCTGG
Organism: Ateles fusciceps; assembly: GCA_036589455.1. NCBI lineage: Eukaryota > Metazoa > Chordata > Mammalia > Primates > Atelidae > Ateles > Ateles fusciceps. The sequence goes on from JAZHEH010001063.1 coordinate 3,861,192, forward strand.
GTGCGAGTGATCCTTTACTTCAGCCTCCTGAGTAGCTGGGACTATACGCACAGCTATGGTCACCACCACACCCAGCTAATTTGTGTACAGATGGTGTCTTGCTATGTTGCGCATGGTGGTCTTGAACTCTTGGGCTCAAGCAAACCTCCCCCCTTAGCCTCCCAAAGTACTGGGATTACAGGCATGAGTCACCATGCCTGGTCATTTAAAATATTTTGTTGGTATTTTATAGATTACTTTTAACTTCCTGGATTGTAGAACTAAGCAGAATTAGTATTCTTTGATGCCTTATCCCACCTGTTATGGTAACTTTTCTCTGTAAGATGGTACATTTTACTGACCCTTTGTAGGTACACACTTAAAATATTTAAGTGATGAAGGGAGTCTTCTTGATTCTTACTGTCTTCAGCAAGATTACGCTCTAGCTCTCTCACTTAAGAATATCTCTTGGGAGTAATTCTTTTCTCTGAATTCTTCATGTGTTTGCTAATGGTATCCACGGTAGTTCCTTTAGAGGCATAGTTGGAATGTATTAGCCATTACTGTTATTCCTGTGAAGGCGTATAGTGTTGGCATCCATTCCCTCTTGATTTTGAGCCTGTGTTCACAGTCGATAATATCACATTGAGCCATGATACTCTCATATCAGACCATTACCTGATATCAAGAAACTTCACAGTGTATTCATAGAAAAGACAGAAAAAACTTTTGCTAAATATGTCCTATTTACATATATATAGTATTTTATTTTAAAATGTCATTGAGCATATACATTTTCTTTAGCTTTTTCCAGGGGACATTGCACCTAAGTTTCAAAACACACAAAATAGATCCCCTTTACTAAACAGTTTTCATTTTGGGGTTACAAAAAAGTCAATGTTTCACAATCACAAAGCATAAAGGTACATGGTTCTGAAACCATTTCCAGGCAGATTTCTCTCATTCACTGAACATAGGGTAGTTTTGGAAACCCAGACCATGATCCTTTCCTTACAAATGATCTCCACCGTGGGCCTCCCTGGGTCTCCAGGAAAAAAAAAAAAAAAAACTGGGGGGAAAAACAGGAGTAAAAGAGTAACCTCAGGACTCAGGAAACAAACACAGAATACTTGGGGGAGATCAGAAAAGTAGAGGACACAGGTTCTCCTTCAAGTACATCACAGTAGGAAACTACAGCACATTTACAGCCTTATTTGGTCACTGTCTACCTGGTTGCTACATAAACAAAACTTCACCTAAGACACAGAGGAAAAATTAAAGCTATTTACACAGATAACACTGTGGATTGGAAAGAGCAGTCCTCTGCAGACCGGCACTCCATTGGACAGAAGCCACGGTACTCACAGAAGCAGCAAGTCAGGCTGCTCACGTCACGTCCTTTGAAAAATCCCAGTGTACAAACGTGCCACGTCACCCACACAAGAGCAAAGTCTGCTCAGAGAGGTGGGCTATGTAGTGTGCAGGCTGCAGCTTTTCTCTGCAATTTTAAGTCTTCAAAAAAATCTGTGTTCCTAACATAAAATTCTGTCCTGCGGCCAGAGCGTGTTTTACCATTTTCTTAATTTGATGACTTTCAGGATCGGCCTGGTTGTTCTTTGCATAGACAATGACTCTCACTGCTTTCTGCAAGTGTCCCAGAAGTACTAACTTACTGAAAATAGAATCTCATCAAAGCTTAACATACTCACTCTGAAAAACAGCAGAGCTGCTGGGTCACTTAAGGAAAGCTGAGAACCTCAAACCGGTGGAAGGAAAACCAGTGACCACTTGTGGCCTTAGAAAGTTGATTGGCAGGTGATATGAAGAGGAGAATCGGAATTTTAAAGACATGGGAGATCTGTCCCTAATGTTTTCATACTAGTGCTCTTGTTAAACGGAAAACCCTGCCTGAATGGGGAAGATCTGAGGCTAAATCTGGATCCTGGGACTCATATTCTTGCCCACCAATATCTCCCTGTGGCTGCCATTCTTCCCTGGAAGTAAATGAATACCGAGAACACAGAGGAGGGTGGCCACAGCTGACTTCACAAAGCCCCATGGAAGTAATTGTTTAAGAATTTAAAAAGTATTGTACAAATGTCCAATGTGAGAAAAAAAAAAAAGAATTTAAAAAGTAAGCACTCCAAATCTCCTAACATGGAATACTGTGGAAAATAACTGAAATTCCCACTGCTTAAGGCTTTGTCCTGTTAGACAGCTGAGTACTTGACCTCGCCCGATTTTCACCTTTCCCCACCTCAAGAGCAGCAGATAGGTATGCACAGCCGCAGCGGAACACACCCTCCGCCTCTCTGACTGCTGACGCTGGCTACAGAAGCAAGGCTTTGGTTACCGTCTAGCAAAATGCCGCAGAGTACGGATAGACCGAGTTTGTTCTAAAGAAAGGAGTTTCACCAGATAGTCTGAAGAGGGCCAGCCCAACCAAGAGTTAGAGCTGAAAAAGCCTTTCATTAAAGTAGCCACACACCCCTCAAGACAACCATGAAGACTCGACTAGGAAATCAAAGCTTTTTATTAAACAAGACTTCCTCTGAGGCTATCCGAGCAAGCAGATTCGACTGTAAGTCAGATACGCAAGATTTCAGAACCATGTATAAATACGTTCTGCAGCATTTCGAAGTGTGTGTCCTTTGACTTTCCCAGGAACGCACCAAGGGCCAATCCATTATGTAGACACAGGTACTGTTCTAGGATTGGGTGACAGGGGGCCTGGGTGAAATATCAGGCCAAAACTGAGTTAGCTCAATTCATAGAGCAAGATCAGTGCTGGGCAGACCTGCCATGCTTCATTTACATCATTTTCCCGCTTTAGATTTCTTCACCTCATTTATAGTCTTCCTAAACACAAACATGACTTTATCTTGTAACTAAGGTCTTTCCACCCAGGGTGGCTTATGAAAACAATTCCTAGATGCCTGTCTAACTAAAACCAGTAGGACTAAATGCTCAAGATTTTATAATACTTTGAATTAGAGGTTTCTAGAGTTTTTCCTGAGACGTGCCTTAGCAGTAAATGAATTGGTGAATTGAGTAAAAGGTCACTGTGACATCTACACCCAAATTCTTACTCTGATGGCTTGAATCAAACTGGAGTAGCACAAGGTAGGGCCCAGATAGAGGCCGAGGAAAGCAAATAAATAAAAGGCAGTTGGGACACAGGAAGGATCCCAAAGATGATGGCTCAGGGTCCTCTGCAGAAGACCTCAGATTTCCTACTGAAACATGACTCTGAGAGCCAGAACAGAACAGGGAGTAGAGCACACTGCTGTCGCATGCCTGAAGGTTTTCCCACAACATCAGACTCCACCAGGAAGCAAAGCGTCTTCCACCAACACTCCACAGAGATGTCTGGGGTAGCTAAGATCTAAGAAATGTGCCGGCAGATGAAGACAACCGCTGACAAGGCAGAAGTCCTGTTCTTCCCAGGAAACGCTGCCACAAACACCTAGAGGCGTGAATTCCCACAGCACTTCACCTGCCAGACAGGGCACTGTTTCCACACCGTGGAATGAGTTCATTCCTGAGAAGGAGGGGCTCCAGGCCTTTTCAAATAAAATATCAACAACTCCAGAAATGCAGGTGATTTACTGCCCCAGAGGAGAGGCTTCTATCCTCTCCTCTGGAGAAGAAATTCAAACAAATATGAGAACTGGAATTAGCTCTCGAGCATTTTGGGGAAATCACACCAGTGACCCAGTGACATTTTTCTTTATTGGGTCAGAAGACTCTTTTAATTACTCAAAGTTGTCAAAATGGTGACAACACCTCAGTAGCTCAGCAGGAAGAAGACTAGGCAGTTTGGTGGCTTTGCAAGTCTAAGAGACAGAAGTAAGTTTTTACATCTACTTGGCCACTCCTCCCAGCAGAGAAGCAGCAGGTAGATAAGGTGTGGACTGTGCCTGCTTCTGCTGCTCTTGTGGTGAACACTCAGAGGTGCAACCACAGTGGGACCTGGAGGAGCTGGGACATGATTCTTTAGAGAACAGACAGGGAGCACAGCATGAGAATGGCCAGTCAACCCATTTCAAATTCTTCCATTAAAGTGCCCCACCGAGGGGCCTTGCACAAAGATGATGGGGAATTGATAAATCTCTGATCCTTACACTTTGTTTGGAGTGGGCTTGGGGACAGTCACAAGCCATGAAACCTGAATCCATAATGGTCCCCAGACGAGGTATGGTGAACCAGCAGATGCAAGGAACTTCCTAAACTGCTCTGTGAAACACTGCTTTATGTGTCCCCATGACACAGAAAAGTGGGAACCTATATCAGAAGTGAAAATCCAGACTCTCATAGAGAACCCTTGAGCCACACAGGGAGACCACTGAAGACAAGAGAGGAACTGCTGGTCCACAGAACACTCACAGTTTCATGAAAACACACCGCTTTGGGGAGAAAATGTAACTTGGGAAGGAACGTTACACAACAAAGACCCTCTGTCATGCAGGCCACTAGCCCAGATGCTGCCTGGACTGTGTGGGCTGGAGGATGTGGAGACAACCCAGCCTGGGTGGGACTTTGACACAGAACTTCCTCAGCAGGGTGTCGGAAAGTCCCAGGCATGTTCTGTGGAGGGGAAAAAAACAGATTCAAGGAATGTCAAAAAAGGGAAAAAAAAATCCCTGCCTCACTCCACCATAGCCACAAAAGAATAAAAACAGAGGAAACAGAGGAAGGGGCAGACGGCAATCCCTGAAGTAAATCTCAGGCTTCCTAGACGGTGGGCACTTACATTTTGAGGCATGACCCCCAACTTTCCAATGCAGCACTTTTTAACCCTTAAAGAAGTTGGCAGCTTGACAGGTTGAAGAGTCCTCTGCCATTTACACCTGAAAATGGCTGCCCCAGCTACTCTAGATAAAATAAATATGACATATGTGCCCCAAATAGGCAACGGCCACCTCGGAGGCCTGTGAAAGGAACTGAAATACAACACGTGGTAGCAGCCTTTGTGTTTTGCTCTTATTGAGTTGACCTGTTACTAAAGAAGAAATGGAAACCAAAGGGTCATCTCGAAGCATGGCCTTTTGGTTGCAAACTCCCCACCTGGGCTGGCTGGGAAGAGATTGCATCACTTGGAACTCAGCTGGGCACTTCCCAGTTCCATCCTGCCAAGAGGCATCCCAGCTTTCTTCCCCCTCTGTCCTCCCAATCCCCTGGGCCATTTTCATGACAGTTTGTTTCCATGTATTAAAGGAATGACATATACAGAAATGTCGTCTCCTGAGCCCAGTCGGTCATTAGATATCCGCCATCCTCTGTCCTTCAGCACACCCCGGGCACGCATCACCAGGTCCTGAGCTGCCAGTGTGTACCTGTGTGGGAGAGGCAGGAACATGACAGTCAGTACAGCAAGAGGCAGAAGCCAGGGTCAAGCGAAGCTGGGAAGTGGAAGGCATCACTACAGTTGTATAAACAAGTTTCAAATACACTTGCAGTAAGAAAGAGCCAAGGTCTTTTCCCAAAATGTAAGACACCTAATGTGAGATTATTCTTTACGTGGTAGTGGGATAAGGCACTAAATACATTCAATAATGTCTTACATTATTCCCCTGCTCTGTTCTCTTTTGATGTTTTTGATTATATCGAGGGGAGTCTGAGTTTGCTGCTAGTGTATCTCAAAGAGCCGCTCAGGCTCAGAGCTTTCCATGGCGAATAGTATCTAGCTAAAAAAGTACATAGGAAAAATAACTTTTGTTTTCAATATATTTATTTTTAGAGCTATTTTCCTTTTGTGACAAAGAATAGTCATTTTCTATTTATGGTAGGAATAATCATTTAAAATATGGTTTTTTTCAAGTGAGTTGAGGAAAAATATTAAAAATAATACATGTGGCATAAGCATATAGCAAGAATGTGAAGTTTTTTTTTTTTTTTTTGTAAATGACTGATAAACCTTGATGTGAGTGAGCTACTTGTCACTGTCACCCTCTCCTCTGGACCAGTGTAAGTTCAGCAAGGGATCCCTCAAGAATTTGAAAATAAGGTTGCTCACTGAGATTTATACTGTAAGCCTAAGGAGAAAGAATGACACTATAAGGTGACGGAAAGTATGAACATCTAGCAGAAAGACTAACTTGGGAGGTGATTTGGGTGGGTATGCGCCTGCATTAGCCCTGAGGCATAAAAAGAGACAAAACATTGGCAGGTGTCTATCCAAATACTGACCAGAGCAGAGGGAGTCATTGCTGACAGCCTTCAAGGGAACCTAGTTCCACTGGCAGGGCTGTATTTGCTGTGGGATGGACTACTCTCCTGCCTATACCACTAAGCATTATGATTCAGCTTTACTCTGATTTCACGTCCACCAAAAAACCTCCTGATGACGCTCTGCCTCCCTGCGTAGGCCTGCCTACGGGAAAGAATGAGCTAGTCATTTGTACTTTAAGACTATCCATCAGTTATATTTCTCTGTATAAATGCCAAGTGGCATTTTGGTTTACAGATCAATCTTGTGAGCTCGGGTAAGGTGAGGCCAACTCCGATAATGAATCTCTTTTTCTGTATCTTGATTAAATCAGTTTCTGAACCTGAAAAGCTAAGAGCCAGACTGGTAAATCATGAAGATAATAAATGTCACCTTATAAGGCCTCTTGGAAGCCAGCCTGTGGGCCTTTTACAAGAAACCACCCTAATATTGCTAGTGACCTTTCCCTACTTGGAACGTCTCAGTCTAGTGACCTTTCCCTACTTGGAATGTCTGAGTCTTGCCTTCAGAACTGTGAGTTATGGAATTCAGAACCCTAGAAGCCTCTCCATTTCTTTTGCTAAAGTTCACAGACTTTCATGTTGAGACCTGCATCATCGTTACATTATTTAAGAACAAGTGCATTAGCAAATGATCCCAGGATTGTGAAGATTCCAAGCTGTACAGTCTTTGAGGATCAAGTCTTTTTTTTTTTTTTTTTTTTTTTTTGAGATGAAGTCTCACTCTGTCACCAGACTGGAGTGCAGTGGTGCGATCTTGGCTCCCTGCAACCTCCACCTTTCAGGTTCAAGAGATTCTCCTGCCTCAGCCTCCCGATTTGCTGGCACTACAGGCATGCACCACCATGCCTGGCTAATTTTTATTTTTTTAGTAGAGAAGGGGTTTCACCATGTTGGCCAGGATGGTCTCGATCTCTTGACCTTGTGATCCACCCACCTCAGCCTCCCAAAGTGCTGGGATTATAGGCATGAGCCACCATGCCTGGCCGGAGGATCAAGTCTATTTGTATAGCCCAGATAGCAGACAGAAGGGTAATATACACTACAGCAGAAAGGATATTATAGTCAATACAAAATAAATATCTTTCCTCCTAGAGGATAGGGTATTAGGTAAATATTTTTTCTGTCTGTATTGACAGAATTATCATCTTTGAGGCAGAAATCTTTGTTATTCTTGAGGGAAGATGCAACCAGTTTGTCCAGAGGTTTTCCTCCTCTTGAGATCAGGAAATAAACAAAGGCCTCCAAAGAGGTCTTTGGCTAAAGAGCCAATTAAATATCTCAAAATCCACATACTGCAGCTCATATACTATAGTCAGAAGAGCCTCTCAGCTGCTCACCCCATGTATTAGTCTGTTTTCACACTGTAATAAAGAACCACCTGAGACTGGGTAATTCATAAGCAAAAGAAGTTTAATTGTCTCATAGTTCTGCATGGTTGGGGAAGCCTTAGGAAACTTACAATCATGCCTGATGGTGAAGGCAAAGCAAGGCACGTCTTACATGGCAGTGAGTGAAGAGGGAAATGCCACACTTAAACCATCAGATCTTGTGAAAACTCACTCTCACAAGATACCACAGCATGGAGGAAATCTGTCCCCATGATCCAATCACCTCCCACCAGGTCCCTCCCCTGACACATGTGGATTACAATTCAACATAAGTTTTGGCTGAGGACACAGAGCCAAACCGTATCACCCCAGCTTACTCTTAGTTTTATATTAAATTGTATATCTGAGACATAAACACATAAACACAGCAATACCAGAGTGACGTTTATTATCCTGGTGATTGACTAGTCTGCACCTGAGTTTTTTAGGTTCAGAAACCTGGCTGACTTGATTTGTCATTCAGGCCTGAACACACCTTAACCCAGCTATGAGCTGACTAGACATAGAAAGTTATGGTAAGCTGTAAGAAAATATGCCTGACAACAAAAGATACTCAATCCTTTTGTAGTTCATATGCCTGATGTTTGAGTTTTCACACTCACGTGTGAGATGTGCCTCCTTCAAACCTTGTTACCATGTCAGCATATTACCCATGAGACAGAGAAAAAAAAAAGTACTCAAAGATGTCCAAAACTCAATACAACTCCTTATGGCTATTTTAAACTCCAAATAGGCCTCAACAGGTCCTGCAGTCATAAAGAAATAACTGGCTTTATTGGAGTCATGAAAGATGAGTAAGAGACCATCCTGATGCTGCTATTACTAGTGACTTTGCGTATTTTTTGAATGGCCAAAATTAGCTTGGTATTTTAAAAAATGGAAGCATTAGGTCACCTAGAAAAGATGGCTACCCAGGAAACTCATTTCCCTGAGGGCTGTAGATAATTAAGGTTTTATTCTTCAATATGGTTACTGCCTGTTCTAAGATAACTTCCTCTGAGCTTGCTTCTCTCTTCACCATCCACTGTTTTCCCTTAGGTGCTGAACTTCCTGAGGGAAAAACCCACTCTTGCTTTCTCAGTTTGTTAATTCCCATTTTCTTCCTCTTACCCGTGGGCCCAACACGCTAGTAATCTGTCCTCTTAAAGCTTGATCCAAGGGTGGCTTCTCAATACTTACTCTGCTCAACCCTTTGTGTTCAGCACAAATACTGCTATTTTATCCTTAAAATCTCTGTTCTTTTTGAATTCTCCTTTCTTTCTGGGGCTTCCATGCCATGACCCTCTCCATGTTCTCCCGTGACTGGCCTTCCATGACACACAGCACAAGTCCTTCACTCTGATGCTCCTTCTCAATTTCCTTTGTAGGCCCTAAGGCTTAGGAAGAACTCAATGAACATTAATTTCTTTTTACTTCCAAAGTGGAACATCCCCAGCTATCATCCTTAGTTAATGGTATTCTAGTCTCTTAGGCAAGAAATCATAGTGTTTTTCAGTGAGACTTTCACACCCTGATATTATTCAATTATAAAATCCACAGGGCAGGGTAGGACTTCTAAACTTTGCATTATTATTATTATTATTTAGAGACAGGGTGTAACTCTGCCACCCAGGCTGGAGTGCAGTGGCATCACCATAGCTCACTGTAACCTCGAAGTCTTGGGCTCAAGTGAGCCTCTCACCTCAGCCTTCCAAGTAGCTAGAACTAAGGCACATTCCACCATGCCCTGCTAATAAACTTTGCATTATTTGAAGTGTATTTTATCAGTAGCACATGGCTAATTAAAACAAAATCTGTAGTCATTAACATGAGAATTATATTTATTACAAAAACTAACACATCTGAACCTATATTTTGCAAACATATATACATACACACATATGAAAACATTTTGTGTTTTCAATTTTTTAAATTTTTTGTCTCAGGTATGTCTTTTTTTTTTTGAAAGAAAGAAAAAGGAAGAAAAGAAAGAGTAAGAGAGAAGAAAAAAAGGGAATGAAAGAAAGGGAAAAAGAAGAAAAGAGGGAGAGAGAACGGGAATCTTGCTCTATTGCTCAGGCTAGAATGTAGTCTAAAAATGGGTATTGAAAAGCTCTTCTATACTAATAATTGTGTTATACAATGGAGACACGAAGGAATAAGGGAGGAAAATAACAAACAGCCAACCAATATTTCATTTAAACCTATGAAATGCTATGCAATTGCTGGGGAGTGATTTACTCCCAACCATGTGGTCACTTTTAGAATAGATGTGATGTGTTACTGAAGAAGCTTTATGTTTTGTGGATTTGGAGTACAGAGTTCTGTAAATGTTTATTAAGTTTACTTGTTCGAGGTCTAAGTTCAAGTCCCGGATATCCTTGTTACCCTTCTATCTCATTGATCTGTCCAATATTGACAATGTAGTGTTAAAGTCTCCCACTATTATTGTGTGGGAGTCCAAGTCTCTTTGTAAGTCCACCAAGAAGTTGCCCTATGTATCTGGGTGCTCCTGTATTGGGTACACATAGACTTAGGATCGTTAGCTCTTCCTATTACATTGATCCCTCTACCATTATACAATGTCCTTCTTATCTCTTTTGGTTTCTGTTACTTTAAAGTCTATTTTATCAGAGATGAGAATTGCAACTCCTGCTTTTTTTTTTTTTTTTTTGCTCTCCATATGGTTGGCAAATCTTCTTCCATCCCTTTGTTTTGAGTCTCTGTATATCCTTGCATGTGAGATGGGTCTGGATGCAGCTTACTGATGGGTTTTTTGGAATGGCTGATACTGGTTGTTCCTGTCTGTATATAGTGCTTCTTTCAGAAGGTCTTGTAAAGCAGGTCTGGTGGTGATGAAATCTCTGAGTACTTGCTTGTTCGTAAAAAATTTTATTTTTCCTTCACTTATGAAACTTAGTTTGGCTGGATATGAAATTCTGGGTTGAAAGTTCTTTTCTTTAAGGATGTTGAATATTGGCCCCCACTCTCTTCTGGCTTATAGGGTTTCTGCTGAGCGATCTGCTGTGACTCTGATACGCTTCCCCTTGTGGGTAACCTGACCTTTCTCTCTGGCTGCCCTTAGTATTTTCTCCTTCATTTCAACCCTGGTGAATCTAATGATTATGTGCCTTGGGATTGCTCTTTTTGAGGAATATCTTTGTGGTGTTCTCTGTATTACCTGGAGTTGAGTATTGTCCTGCCTTGCTAGGTTGGGAAAGTTTTCCTAGATGATATCCTGAAGAATATTTTCCAGCTTGGATTCATTCTCTTCGTCACATTCAGGTACACCTATCAAACGTAGATTAGGTCTTTTCACATAGTCCCATATTTCTTGGAGACTTTGCTCATTCCTTTTTACCCTTTTTTCTCTAATCTTGTCTTCTCATTTTATTTCGTTAAGTTGGTCTTTGACCTCTGAAATCCTTTCTGCTTGATCAATTCAACTGTTAAAACTTGTGCATACTTCGCGAAGTTCTCGTATTGTGTTTTTCAGCTCCATTAGTTCACTTATATTCTTCTTTAAATTGTCTATTCGCGTTAGCATTTCGTCAAACCTTTTTTCAAGGTTCTTAGTTTCTTTGCATTGGGTTAGCACATGTTCCTCTAGCTCACAGAAGTTTCTTATTATCCACCTTCTGAAGCCTGATTCTGTCAATTCCTCACATTCATTCTTCATCAGGCCTTGTTCCCTTGGTGATGAGGAACTGCAATCCTCTGTAGGAGAAAAGGCATTCTGATTTCGGGTGTTTTCAGCCTTTTTGCGCTGGTTTCTTCCCATCTTTGTGGATTTATCCACCTGTCGTCTGTGTAATTGCTGTCTTTCAGATTAGGTCTCTGAGTGGACGTCCAGCTTGTTGGTGGTAAAGTTTTTTCTGTTTCTTAGTTTTCCTTCGGCGGACGCCCCTCCCCCACAAAGCTGGACCTTCCCGGGTTCAGCTATACTTGCTGTGAAACTCTCAATCCTCAGCAGTTCCAATTGCTGTTTTTTTTTTTCTTGTTGGGGGGACCAGCCTTCCCCTGCAGCGACCCACTACGCCGGCTCAAACAGCGGCATTAAGATTCGTGGCACTTTTCTGCTCGAGAATCTCCCGGTCTGGTTCCCCCATTCAGTCCGCTTTTCAATCAGCTGAATGGAAGACTCTGCCTTCCAGGAGCTCCAAACACCAACCAAAAGGGCACTCAGTCCCATATACTCTGGAGTGAGAACCGCCGCACCGGGGCGCCTGCAAAACGGCCGTGCCGGCCAAAGAGTCGCACTAGCAACCCATGGGGCTCCTCCGCTGGGAATCTCCTGGTCCGTGGGCAATAAAAATTCGTCTGAAAATGTGGTGTCCACTCACTCTCTGCGCTTTCAGTGGGAGCTACAATCCTGAACTGCTGCTAATTGGCCATTTTGGATCTCTCTCCGTGTTTTCAATTTTTTACGTGCTTCTTTCCTTCTTTCTTGCTTTCTGTTACACTGATAGATTTTTTTTTTTTTCCAAAGCGTGACCTAGTTTGTATCAGTGGCCACTGATAGCTTTAATACTCACCTCCCCCAACTGGTTTGGAAGTGTTATTTCTGTTCTTTTATCAGTTATGCTTAAGTTTTGTTTTGTTTTGTTTTTCCTTTGTGTAGAGAACAGGGTCTTGCTATATTGCCCAGGAAGGTCTCGAACTCCTGGGCTCAAGCTATCCTCCCACCTCTGCCTCCCTAAGAGCTGGGATTATAGGCGTGAGCCACAGTGCCCGGCATGCTTAAGTTTTTAACATGTAAGTTAATCAATATTTCTGTCCTCCTCCTTAGAAGACAAAAGATAAAAACTAAAAGGACCTTAGAATGCCTTCTTTTATCTTCCATGTTACTGCCTATTTTAATTCGCCTTTTTTGAGCCTGTCTTAATCATTATCATTTACAATCTACATAAATAAACCAACATACTAACTTATTTGTTTTATTTCAACCTATTCCTGCTTCTGGATTTAATTTCCTTCTATTGAAGTACATTTTTATGTTGGGTTTGTTTTTTTTTTTGTTTGTTTGTTTTTTTTTTTGAGATGGAGTCTCACTCTATTGTCCAGGCTGGAGTGCAATGGCATGATCTCGGCTCACTGCAACCTCTGCCACCCGGGTTCAAGCAATTCTCCTGTCTCAGACTCCCAAGTAGCTGGGATTATAGGCTCCTGCCGCCATGCCCAGTCAGTTTTTGCATTTTTAGTAGAGATGGGGTTTCATCATCTTGGCCAGGCTGGTCTCGAACTTCTGACCTTGTGATCCACCCACCCAGCCTCCCAAAGTGCTGGGATTACAGGTGTGAGCCACCACACTCAGCCTTGAAGTACATTTTTAGTAATTTTTTTAAACAACGGTCCATGAGTGATAAGCTCACCTAGTCTTTGGATTAAGAAAATATTTATTTTTACCTTTAATTTTGGCTGATAGCTTTATTGTTATGGAATTCTAGATTGTCTGTTATTTTCCCTGAGCAGTTTGGAGACATTAATCTGCTTACTTCTGACTTTTACTCTTTTTGAGGAGAAGTCTGTCTTTTATCATTCCTTTATAGGTAAATGACTTTTGCAATTGATAGCTTTTCAAGTTTTTGTTTTTTGTTGCTAATATGAAGTACTACTAAGACATAACAAAAAGGACGTTTTTATTTATCTTGCTAAGAAATTAGATTTACTCCTTCAAACTGAAAACTTCTGAAAACTTCTCAGCCATCAACTTTTTGAATATTGCCTCTCCTCTATTCTGTAGATATTCTCCATAAATTCTAATTAGATTTTCTGATTTTACCTTGCAGATTTCAACTTCTCTGTGATATCTTTCAATTCACTAACTCCCTCTTTAGCAGTTTACTATCCATTTAGTGAATTTCTTTCTTTTTTATTATACTTTACGATCTGGGGTATGTGTAGAACGTGCAAGTTTGTGACATAGGTATACACATGCCACGGTGGTTGGCTGAATCCATCACCCGGTCATCTGCATTAGGTATTTCTCCTAGTGCTATCCCTCCCCCTACCCCCCACCCCCAGCAGGCCTCAGTGTGTGATGTTCCCCCTCCCTGTGTCTATGTGTACTCATTGTTGAACTCCCACTTATGAGTGATAACATGCCTTGTTTGGTTTTCTGTTCCTGTGTTAGTTTGCTGAGAATGATGGCTTCCAGCTTCATCCATGTCTCTGCCAAGGACATGAACTCATCCTTTTTCATGGCTGCATAGTATTCCATGGTAGATATGTGCCACATTTTCTTTATCCAGTCTATCATTATGGGCATTTGGGTTGGTTCCAAGTCTTTGCTATTGTAAACTGTGCCTTGATAAACATATGGCAATAAACATACATGTGCATGTGTCTTTTTTTTTTTTTTTTTTTTTTTTTTTTTTTGAGACAGAGCCTTGCTCTATAGCCCAGGCTAGAGTGCAGTGGCATGATCTGGGCTCACTGCAGCCTCCCCCTTTTCGGTTCCAGTTCAAGTGATTCTCCTGCCTCAGCCTCCTGAGTAGCTAGGATTACAGGCACACACCACCATGCCCAGCTAATTTTTTTGTAATTTTTGTTAGTGGAGACGGGGTTTCACCATGTTGGCCATGCTGGTCTTGAACTTCTGACCTGACCTCGTGATCCGCCCACCTTGGCCTCCCAAAGTGCTGGGATTACAGGCGTGAGCCACCGTGCCCAGCTGTATGTGTCTTTATAGAATGATTTATAATCCTTTGGGTGTATACCCAGTAACGGGTTTGCTGGGTCAAGTGGTATTTCTAGTTCTAGATCCTTGAGGAATCACCATATTGTCTTCCACAATGGTCGAACTAATTTACACTCCCACCAACAGTGTAAAAGTGATCCAATTTCTCCACATCCTCTCCAGCATCTGTTTCCTGACTTTTTAATGATCGCTATTCTAATTGGTGTGAGATGGTATCTCATTGCGATTTTGATTTGCATTTGTCTAATGACAAGTGATGATGATTTTTTTTTTCCATATGTAAATGTCTCCTTTTGAGAAGTGTCTGTTCCTGATGAGGTTGATTTTTTCCTGTAAATTTGTTTAAGTTCTTTGTGGATTCTCGATATTAGCCCTTTGTCTGTCAGATGGGTAGATTGCAAAAATTTTCTCCCATTCTGTAGGCTGCCTGTTCGCTCTGATAAGAGTTTCTGCACAGCGAAAGAAACTAAGTTTAATTAGGTCCCATTTGTCTATTTTGGCTTTTGTTGCCATTGCTTTTGGTGTTTTAGTCATGAAGTCTTTGCCCATGCCTATGTCCTGAATGGTATTACCTAGGTTCTACCTACATTTAAATCTTTAATCTATCTTGAGTTAATTTTTGTATAAGGTGTAAGGAAGGAATCTAGTTTCAGCTTCTGAATATGGCCAGCCAGTTTTCCCAACACTATTTATTAAATAGGGAATCATTTCTCCATTGCTTGTTTTTGTCAGGTTTTTCAAAGATCAGATTGTTGTAGGTGTGTGGCATTATTTCTGAGGCCTCTGTTCTCTTCTATTGGTCTATATGTGTGTTTTGGTACCAGTACCATGCTGATTTAATTACTGTAGCCTTGTAGTATAGTTTGAAGTCAGGTAGCATGTTGTCTCCAGCTTTGTTTTCTGCTTAGGATTGTCTTTGCTATGCGACTTTTTAAATTCCATATGAAATTTAAGGTGGTTTTTTTCCAATCTTGTGAAGAAAGTCAATGGTAGCTTGATGGGGGTAGCATTGAATCTATAAATTACTTAGGGCAGTATGGCCATTTTCACAATATTGATTCTTCCTAGCCATCAGCATGGAATGTTCTTCCATTGTTTGTGTCCTCTCTTATCTCCTTGAGCAGTGGTTTGTAGTCCTCCTTAAAGAGTTCCTTTGCATCCCTTGTTAGTTGTATTCCTAGGTATTTAATTCTCTTTGTAACAGTTGTGAATGGGAGTTCAGTCATGATTAGGCTCTCTGTTTGTCTTACTGGCGTATAGGAATGCTTGTTATTTCTGCACATTGATTTTGTATCCTGAGACTTTGCTGAAGTTGCTTATCAGCTTAAGGAGATTTGGGGGTTAAGATGATGGGGTCTTCTAAATGTATATCATGTCGTCTGCAAATAGACAATTGGACTTCCTCTTTTCCTAATTGAATAGCCTTTATTTCTTTTTCTTGCCTGATTGCCCTGGCCAGAACTTCCAATACTATGTTCGATACGAGTGGTGAGAGAGGGCATCCTTGTCTTGTGCCAGATTTCAGAGGGAATGCTTCCAGTTTTTGCTCATTTAGTATGATATTGGCTGTGGGTTTGTTGTAAATAGCTCTTATAATTTTGAGGTACATTCCATCAATACCTCGTATTGAGAGTTTTTAGCATGAAGGGCTGTCGAATTTTGTCAAAAGCCTTCTCTGCATCTGTTGAGATAATCATGTGGTTTTTGTCTTTGGTTGTGTTTATATGATGAATTACATTTATCAATTTATGTGATGAATTACATTATCGATCCCAGGGATGAAGCTGATCTGATCGTGATGGATAAACTTTTTGATGTGCTATTGGATTTGGTTTGCCAGTATTTTATTGAGGATTTTCACATCAATGTTCATCAGGGATAGTGGTCTGAAATCTTCTTTTTTAGTTGTGTGTTTGCCAGGTTTTGGTATCAGGATGTTGGCCTCATATAATGAGTTAGGGAGGATTCCCTTTTTTCTATTGTTTGAAATAGTTTCAGAAGGAATGGTACCAGCTCCTCTTTGTACCTCTTGTAGAATTCATCTATGGAACGATCCGGTGCTAGACTTCTTTTGGTTGGTAGGCTATTAATTGCTGCCTCAATTTCAGAACTTGTTATTGGTCTTTTCTGGGATTCATCCTCTTCCTGGTTGAGCCTTGGGAGGGTGTAAGTGTTCAGGAATTTATCCATTTATTCTAGATTTTTTGGTTTATGTGCATGGAGATGTTTATAGTATTCTCTGATGGTGGTTTGTATTTCTGTGGGATCAGTGGTGATATCACCTTTACCATCTCCTTCAATTCTGCTCTGATCTTAGTTATTTCTTGTCTTCTGCTGGCTTTTGAATTTGTTTGTTCTTGCTTGTCTAGTTCTTTTAATTGTGACATTAGTGTGTTGATTCTAGATCTTTCCTGCTTTCTCCTGTGGGCATTTAGTGCTATAAATTTCCCTCTACTCACTGCTTTAAATGTGTTTCAGAGATTCTGGTACGTTGTGTCTTCGTTCTCACTGGTTTCAAAGAACATCTATATTTCTGCCTTCATTTTGTTATTTACCCAGTAGTCATTCAGGGATGTTCAGTTTCCATGTAGTTCTGTGGTTTTGAGTGAGTTTCTTAATGCTGAGTTATAATTTGATTGCACTGTGGTCTGAGAGACTGTTATGATTTTCATTCTTTTGCATTTGCTGAGGAGTGTTTTACTTTCAATTATGTGGTGGTCAATTTTAGATAGGTGTGATGTGGTGCTGAGAAGAATGTATATTCTGTGGATTTGGGGTAGAAAAATCTGTAGCTGTCTATTAGGTCTGCTTGGTCCAGAGCTGAGTTCAAGTCCTGGATATCCTTGTCAATTTTCTGTCTTGTTGATCTAATATTGACAGTGGGGTGTTAGTCTCCAACTATTATTGTGTAGGAGTCTAAGTCTCTTTGTAGGTCTCTAAGAACTTGCTTTATGAATCTGGGTGCTCATACTTGTAATCCTAGCACTCTGGGAGGTCAAGGTGGGTGGATCGCTTGGGCCCAGGTGTTAGACTCCAGCCTAGGCAATATGTGAACCCCGTCGCTACCAAAAAAAACAAAAATTAGGCACGCAACTGTAGTCCCAGCTACTTGGGAGGCTGGGCCTCCAAGTAGCTGTGCTAGCAAGTTGGCTGTGCACTCCAATCTGGGTGACAATCAAGACTCTTTCTCAAAAAAAAAAAAAAAGAAAAGAAAACACCCTAAGCTGGTGATCAGCAGCTTCCTGATAATGTCTCAAGAGACAGGCAGGTGGGCTCAAGCACACGGAGTAGGAGGCAAATGGCGAAGTTTAACTGTCACATGACCCACTTGACAGATAAGGGAAAAACAAACAAATGAGCATGCGCACGACTTCAGTAAGTACACTGCCTACGAAGCCCCTCCTAAGTGTTATGAGGCCACTGCGCATGCAGAACAGCCTGCCGCAAGGGAAGAATTGGCGGAGAAGAAACGCAAACCCCAGAACCATGCTAATGTGTAAAACCCTAAGTCAAGGGCTGGAGGAGGAACTTGGATCTCTCAAGTCGACTGCTTGGTCCTCTTCCAAGTGTACTTCACTTCCTTTCGTTCCTGCTCTAAAACTTGCCTCAGTCTCTCATTCTGCTGTTTGTCCCTGGGCTGAATTTCCTCCAGGGCAGCAAGAACTGAGTTGCTGCAGACCTGTATGGATTCACTGCTGCTAACTATGTGAGGTTTAACTTCACACTTCTCCTGTGTGGTAAACCTACCCACCCATAAAACCTCAGTCTTGTCAGGCGTCTGCCCTCATCCATGTACCCACGTGCTTTAAGGTAAGGACAACCCCCCACTGAGAGAGAAGTTTAGGGAAGATTCCCTAGGACCTCTCTTCCTACCCTCTTCCCAGGAGCTCGGATTCCTTCACATGGCTTCTCTCTGCCGGCTTCTCCAATGCATCTCTATCCCTCCTTGACCAAGAGCTGTGTGCACTGACAACTGAAGGGGACTCATTAGATACTGCACTCGATAGATGACAGTGCAAATGAACTCTAGGACCAGCTTCCTGACATTCCTTCCATGCTACAGAAGACCCAGCATTGCAATGAAGCTCAGCAACAGCATTTGGGGAAGATGAGGTCACTTGCAAGAGCTTTCCTCATAGATTCATCACCTCATCACAACCCCGGGGACCTAGCTCTTGGGAGAAGGCTTTTTGTGTCAGTCCCCATATTGGGCCAGGCTGGTGGCCATTTCAGAGCTCATTTGCATCTATCGTCAGAGCCACCTTGCCATATCAAATGCATGAAATTCTTTGCAAGGCTGTTTTACGTCAAGACTGGGGCAAGAACAAAGTTTCTCTGAAGGAAAGTACTGCTTCTCCTGCTCCCATTTTATTCTTCTCCAATTTCTACCTTACAGGAGGGCTCCCTGGGTTGGTAACAGTGAAAGACAGTGCTTAAGGTGGCACTAAAGCAGGAAGGCTTTATTGGTTTTGTTACTGAGGCTGAACACAGAGGCATTTATGTGCCATCAGAGAAGTGCAGAAAGTGCTGGTAGAAAATTTGAGTCAAAACATACTGTATAAGCGCAAAATAGCCAAGAGCGCAGCCAAGAAGAACACAGTACAGCTGGACAGCGAACGGGAAGTGGAATCTGTCACACACCAACCGGGACTGTGTGGCAGCCGCAGCCTGGCACTTCTGGAAGCTGAGTGTGGAGCAGTCCTAGTGCCATTACTGAATGCTAGGCCAGGCTGCATTTCAAGAACTGTGGAGGAGTTTGAAATGCCCACTCCTAACAAACAGTCTCCCCCAGGAGATGTTTTGAATTTTGAGAACATTTTTCTTCTCTAGCTGAAGCTTTCAATATTGATCAGCAAAGCTCTGCTGAAAGCAGTGGCTGCTGGGCAGGGATCAGACTTGGCAAACTTCACAGAGCTTGGGCTCCGAGGGGGAGGAGCAGAGAAAGGACAGCAGGGGGAGGCATGGAAAACAAAAAGGAAGAGGGGCTGAGGAGCGATGGGCAGGCCAAAGCTCTTTTCATAACCACTGACTCTTAAAGTCAGGCGGAAGGAGGCCATAAATCCTCGATTGTCCTCTTGTCCTTGCAGATTCTGTGGCAGTCATTAGTTCTTTTCCCTCCCAGTGGACCAGAAAAAGGGCTCAGGGTGTGAGTGTGGCTTGCCCAGGTTCCAATCCTGACTTTCCCACCATCCAGATGGGTGGCTCTGGAAAAAGTCCTTAGCCTCTTCGAGCCCCTCTTTCCTTACTTGAATAATAGTAATACTGCAGACCTCCACGGCTTCTGTAACAGCTGTGATCTTTCCAAAAAGCATGCAGCACGGTGCCTGGCACACAATCAGAGGTCAATAAATGTTAGTTACCAGGTTCCTCATTAGACATTAAATGCCTTTCTCCTCCCCCAGGAGTTTTGTCTTAAGTCATCTACCTCTCACAGCCTGTTTTCTGAATCTGCAGCATCTGAATCAGCACAAGTGTGTCAAAAATAAGTCAATTTCAGGCTGCAGGCTATCACCATACCTTAAAGTCCTTAATAGTTCTTGTTGGGTGGGAACTTCAATTTGCCATTTGGATGGTACAGACAGGGTCTTAAAAGAGGGTGAGTAGTGGCAGGAACTGGGGAATTAATGGCTCCCAAATATTTGCATATAAAAGGCAGCCTCCATCTGCTGACACCCGCAGTAATCCGGTGTGATGGGAACAGGAGGAGGAGTCCTTTTTGCATTCTGAGCAGGCCTCAGAAATTTAAGAGGTAGAAAAGCTCTCCCAGCTTTGGAATGTTGGCAGGGGTCTATGGCAGTGGTGACTGGGTGGGTGGAGGGTCAGGGGTGGCTTGGAGATGGCCTTTGTTGTGCCCAGGACTAAGCAATTCATCCTGGGAGGAGGCACACGTCTCAGATTCACTGCTGGGAGCTGGTCCACAGATGCCCCTTGTGTAGCTCTGGAACCAAGTTCTGAAGCAGGTGAAACTGCTCATGCCAGCTTCTGTCCCCCATCAGGGTATGGGGACTCCATTCAGGCAGAATACCCTGAGACACCAGAATAATGACGACTGTTGTCTGCAGTGCTGTCACTGGGCTCACTGGGAGCTTGTGTGCTGCCAGCAGACACAAAGCCGCAGACTGGAGGGAGTTCCCTGCCCCCAGGAGAGAGAGAGAAGCTCTGCCAGGCCTCATCCAGCTCTATGCACCCTGGCACCGGTTCCCTGGTTTCTTAGGTGGTAGGTTTTTATTTTAGTTCAAATTTCAATACGAGGGGGCATAATAGACTATTTCCTTCTCAATCCTCCCTGGCAAGCCCTGTAAAATACACTGAGGTGGCCACACAGCTAAGAGGCCACACAGCTCTGCCACAGAAACACAGATGCCTAAACAGGATGGGGCAACCAGCTGGCTGTGTGCTGGTAGAGGCTGCCACAGCCAGGACCTCAGGCTGACTTCTGAATTCCCACGGATCTGAGTGTGCTAAACATTGCAAAAGAAAGAAAACTGCAGATTTTATCTAGTCTTCAAACACCAGATCAAACACTCATGAATTTGTTCTTAAAACCCTACGTGATATGGTGAAAGGTGAGGGGGAACCCTGCCTTTTTGCATTTAAGGGATAGTTTCTGAAAACCATATGGCATGCTAGAAATTAGTTCAGCTGACTCATGGAAAGGTTTCATAAAAAGAACCTTTGTACTTTCCCAAAATAAATTTCATATTATCAAGGTAATGCAAACTAGCATTTAATACTTGTAATAATGCCTGCTGTCAGTGTTGGTTGGTGTTTTACTATTAACCGTTCACTAATTAATCTCTTCCTTCCAAGACACACAGCTATCTCAGCCAAGGAGAACATGGATGTGAAGAGTGACAAGTGTGGACATCAGGAAGGCTTGTCTCATTAGAGACATATTCTGTGGGGTTTATGGTATACTGGTACTTACTTACAGATTTAATTCTGCATAAAAAGCCCCTCAGTCATGGCAGGGAGATGGAGAGTCATTAAGTCCAGGATACGAAAAAAATGAGGTGGGGCCGGGCATGGTGGCTCACACTTGCAATCCCAGCACTTTGGAAGGCCAAGGCAGAGGCAGGAGGATTGCTTGAGACCAGCCTGGGTAACATAGTAAAATTTTTTTTTTTTTTAAGAAGTTTCCACAGACAAGGTTTGAGCAAATGAAGAACTAGGGCAAAGCTCTGCAGAGTTTTTGCCTGGGCACTGGGAATGTGAATCCATGCTCGTTTCCAAGTTTGGTTAGCTATTCCCTGGCCCCAGTTCCTCTTGGCTTTGCCCATTCCCTTCCCTTTCAGTAATATTAACAGTTTATTCCTTTCTGACAAAATGGTAAGCATCTTTTTGAGCGTTTACATATTTGCCTCCGTTTTGAATATTCTTTCCAGGAGACCCCCGCACTGAACCTCCAGCCTTAGAGAGGGGACAGTCAATTGCAGATATTTTGCATCAGAAAACCCTTTCCAGGTTTGAGTGCCTCCTCCAAATCATGCAGAGTCTTCAGGCCTTAAAAGAGAACCTTACTGGAATCATGAGGAACCAGAGGACTCTGCAGCGCAACCTCCATGACCTGCAGCAACCTCACTCCAGAATGTTAGCCCAGTGCATCTCCTAGGAACGGTCATTTCATGACCCCACAAGAGTCAAAGAACTGCCAGATTCCCTACACTTCAGGGCAAACTCCAATAAAAAGAAAAAGAAAAAAAAAAAAAACTTACTGCACTCATATTCTGGCTCATCCACAAAGCTGCCTTTTAATTTTCTGGTTCCTTTGTTGAGACAGTTCAAAAGAGCAAAAGGACTTAAGATACACCAGGGTCAGAAAGATCACATCGCTCATTTTTACTCCCATCTCTGCCTGAGAGGATGGCGTGAGGGTCAGAACACATTTTTATGCTAATCACCTCGTCCCTCACAGTACATTCGGAGGGGGGAGATGCTATTTTAAATTCCTTGCTGGGAAGGATGTCAACAGAGGAAGACAATGCTGGCAATTTGTTTAGAATGGCTGTCACTAGGAGGCAAAAGAAAAGAGAAAAGAAAAGGAACCTACAGGCAACATAAACAGAAGCCCAACAATCAAACAGCGAAAGCCCCTAATCTTGCCTGTCTCAAGCCTCATTCCCTGCCTTTTGCTGTCCTGCTTCCTTTCTAAACAAAACTGAGAGATCCTGGTAAGACTCAAAGTACAACAGGCCCGCTCAAAACCTCAGATGCAGAAGCACCTTGCTGTTCTCACTGACTTTGTTCCATTCCCCTTCCCTCAGGCTCCCCGCCCTGGGGAGTAGAACTTTCCCTTCTCATTTTGTGTCCAATAATAGGCTGACTTCCTTCAGTCAGTTCCCACAGGTTTGGACCCAGCAACTCTCCACTGAAAATTAAATAGGCAAACTTGTAGTCTTGGGTTGCATATGGAGAGAGGTGAACTCTCTGGCCAAGGAAGGGCTAATAGAGCCTCTGGAATTATAGTAGGCCTCTTCTCATCACAGAAGTTATGACTTGGCAACTTCCACTCATATTTCCATTTGGCATGACAAGATTAGAACAGCTCCCAGCTGGGAGGGCACTTGGGACTGAGCTTTCTTTGTCCATGGGCCTCCCAAGGCGACATCCTAAACTGGGGTGTGAGTGTGGTGCCCTCCTACCAAACTGCACACAGATATGTACAAAGATGTCAAACATGGAAGAGAACACTTCACATATTCCTAAATTATGAGTTTGAGAACAGAAACAGAAAAAACAATCCTAAAATTTGTATGAACTACAAAAGACCCAGAATAGCCAAAGCAAACCTGAATAAAAAGAACAAAGCTGGAGACATCACATTACCTGACTTTAAAATATACTACAAAGCTCTATTAACCAAAATAGCATGGTACTGGCATAAAAAACAGACACATAGACCAATGGGACAGAATAAAGAACCCGGAAATAAATCCATGCATTTACAGCCAACTCATGTTAAACAAAGGTACCATGAACCTACATTGGGGAAAGGACAGTCTCTTCAGTAAATGGTGCTGGGAAAACTGGATATCCACATGCAGAAAAAAGAAACCAGACCTCTATCTCTCACCATATAGAAAAATCAAGTAAAAATGAATTAAAGACTTAAATATAAGACCTGAAACTATGAAACTACTAGAAGAAAACATGAGAGAAATGCTTTAAGACATTGGTCTGAGCAAAGGTTTCTTGGCTAAGACCTAAATTATGAGTCTGAGGCTGGGCACGGTGGCTCACGTTTATAATCACAGCACTTTGGGAGGCTGACGTGGGCAGATCATGAGGTCAGGAATTTGAGACCAGCCTGGCCCAACATAGTGAAACCCTGTCTCTACTAAAAAGACAAAAATTAGCTGGGCGTGGTGGGGAGCGCCTGTAATCCCAGCTATTTGGGAGACTGAGGCAGGAGAATCATTTGAACCCGGGAGGCAGAGGTTGCAGTGAGCTGAGATTGTGCCACTGGACTCCAGCTTGGCTGACAGGGTGAGATTTCGTCTCAAAGAAAAGAAAGAAAACCTTGACTCTTCAGTTCTCTTTCTTTTTTTATTTTTTGAGACAGAGTCTTGCTCTGTCACCAAGGCTGGAGTACAGTGGTACCATCTCGGCTCACTGCAACCTTCACCTCCCGCTTCAAGAGATTCTCGTGCCTCAGCCTCTTGAATAGCTGGGATTATAGGCACAACCATGCCTGGCTAATTTTTGTATTTTTAGTATAGAAGGGGTTTCTCCATGTTGGCCAGGCTGGTCTTGAACTCTTGGCCTCAAGTGATCTGCCTGCCTCGACCTCCCAAAGTGCTGGGATTACAGGTGTAAGCCACTGCACCCAGGTCAGTTCTGTCTTTTAAAACATATTTGTTTTCTTATTTTTAGAGAGGAAGTCTTGCTATGTTGTCCAGGCTGGTCATGAACTGAAGCTTAAGCCATCTTCCTGCCTCAGCTTCGGGAGTCACTCAGATTACAGGCACGCACCATTGCACCTGTCTCCACAACCTAAGTATCTAATCTGCAGCCTGATAGTCCATTTCTTGCCAATAAACTTGCTCCCCTCACAACTTTCCCTTTCATTCATTCATCTTCTGATACAGGATTCTTTCTATTGCTTTGGTTTGCCATCTTCCCTGAAAGGCATACTGAAATAATTTTTTCATTCCCATGCTGTTTGTTCCAAAGAGATCCTTGTGAACCCTGCCTCCATGACAACTGTTCTCATGGAACCCAGGAGCCTGCTCTGACCTGGCATGTGCACACTGCGCACAGGTTACCACTCCTTGGTGTACAGATTTGTCATCTTGGAGAAAGACAGGCTGGTAAGCAAGACCAAGCCAGCTTAGACACAGAAAAAAAGTGCTGAGTGCCTTTTAATGCGTAACTGGCAGCTGGCTTTGCAAAGCTTTATAAAAATAATCATAGTAGAGAAAAATCCACATGAGAATGTTGCTAACAACTGGGATACATAACACAAAACCTGAAAGGAAAAAAACACATTCAAATTCAAATAAAAGAATAATTATAGCGCCATCAATTCCTCCACACCTGAGCTCAATTACATCAGACAATTGTAGGAGGAGACAGCTGGTCTACCTTCACATGTTTCCTGACTTTCTGTGGTGAAATATAGAAGACATGACAATAACAACAAACACGTCTATTAGTGCTTATTATCTATCAGGCACTTCACCTAATAACATATATGTATGACGTTAATACTACTGGAATCTCCATTTTACACGTGAAGAATCAGAGTCATAGAAGAGTTAAGAAATTTTCCAAAGGTCATAAGTCTAGAAGGGGAAGAGCCAAAATTCATCTAGGGAAGTCTAACTAGATTACAGGCTCTTAACCCCTAGACTACCCTGCCTCTCATATTTTACATGCAAACAGATGTATATACCATTTTATAGTTTAAAAATAACAGAAACAACAATATACCTGCCATCTACCTGAAGGAACAGAATATTACCAGTAAATATCTTAGAAACCCCATAGGCCTCAAGCATATATTCCCCTAGGTACCTGCCTCTTCTCCTCTCAAAGTAAACATCTTGAATTTTGGGATAGTTCTCGTGGTTTTTGTTATAGTTTTAATGTCTGTATTGCTAAATAATATATTGATAATTTTCACTTCATGTGAATAGAATCATAATGTATGTATTCCTCTATGGCTTATTAAACTCAACATTATGTTTTTGAGATTCTTCCCAATTAATGAGCACAGCTTTGGCTCACTTTGGGGGTGAGGGAGGTACTATAAATTATCTGATGTTTTGTTTACCCATCCCACCACTTGACATGCAAGTTACTTAAAGTTTCTGTAATAAAAACAATTCTGGGCGGTGCATGGTGGCTCATGCTTGTATTGGGAGGCTGAGGCAGGTGGATCACAAGGTCAGGAAATTGAGACCATCGTGGCCAACATGGTGAAACCCCGTCTCTACTAAAAATACAAAAATTAGCTGGGCATGGTGTTATGTGCCTGTAATCCCAGCTAGTCAGGAAGCTGAGGCAGGAGAATCACTTAAACCTGCGTGTCGGAGGTTGCAGTGAGCCGGGATTGCACCACTATACTCCAGCCTGGGTGACACAGCGAGACTCCATTTCAAGAAAAACCAAAAAAAACAAATCTGTGTATATCTTCTTGCATGATTGATGTTGCAAGAGTTCTTCCAGGGAAGTTGGTTCTCAAATTTTAGCAGCATCAGAATTACCTGGATGGTTTGTTACAACACAAATGATTGGTCCTACCATTGAAGTTTTGATTTGATTGATCTGGGGTGGGGCCTGAAAATCTGCAATTTTCTCTTTTTAAAAAATTTTATAAAAAATATATGTTAAGTAGAGACAGGATCTTGCTATGTTGCCCAGGTTCATCTGGAACTCCCAGGAAGTGATCCTGCTGCTTCAGCCTCCCCAAGTGTTAGGATTACAGGTGAGACCCACCATGCCCAGCCAAAATTTCCATTTTTAACAAGTTTTCAGGTGCTGCTGATGCCATGTAGCTCAAAGGATCATGCTTATCAAAACCACCACTGTAGGGTACAGACCTAAGAGTGGAACTGTTGGGCTCCATAAAAACATCATTGGCATTTGGTTATCATTGTACTGATTCTATGGATCAATTCAGGTAGACAGCTCCACTCCTTAGAGCCTTTAAGAATTCTTTTGTGTACATTTATGCAAAGAATATAGGCCGGACTATCCAAGTAACACAAGTCAGCCCTTAGAACCTCACTCTGAGAAATAGCTTTCTCTGTGGGTAAGGGTCTCTTTCTTTTCTTCTTTTTCTGTTGTCAGAAGTCAGGATCTTGTGGCCAGAGAGTCCCTGTGACACAGGGGGGAATGCTTTGGATAAAGTTAGCTCAAGGCATGGAGGGATAATAGTCATCTCTGGGAGGTCAGAGGTGAGTGGAGTCTCATCTATGCTTAGTAAATTAAATTGAAAAAAAGGCTAAAAATTCAGCCTTTACACTTTTGAAATGTATTATTATTCAGACCCAGGTACTTTCTAATGTTCATTATAATTTCTTCCTTTGATTTATAAGTTGTCTAGAAATTTGGTTTTTATTACATTTGAGTTTCCTTTTCTTTACTAAATTAGAAGGTACTCTTTTTATTATTTTTTCTTGGCTATTTAAACTTGCTTACTTAAAGCCTAAAGTTAAACACCGTTAATGTCTCAAAAGAACCACAGCATATGTTAGCTGAGTAAAACCCCTCCCTTGACAATTTGTATGCTATTTTTATGCAATATTTTAGTTCTATCATTTTTAACCTCACACATTAGACATTCTTATTGTTTTATATAGTCCATGTATATTTAAATATACCCACATGTTTACTAATGCCTTAGCTTAATAATCCATTTTACTTCTCAAGTATTTCCTCCGGGATCATTTCCTTTTCTTATCTGAGCACATCCTATAGAAATTTCTTCAGAAGAGGTTAGTTGGCAGTAATATCAGTTGTTGTTTTGCCTGAAAATTTTTTTATTTAATCCTTATTATTGATAGTTTCACTACATCTAAAATTTCTAGATTGACAGTTATTTATTTCTTAGCTAACTGAAGATATAATCCCACCGTTGGCACTGTTTGCTTTCGAAAGTTGGCTGTCAGTGTAAACGTCTTTTTTTTTTTTTTTTTTTTTTTTTTGACAGAGTCTTGTTCTGTCACATAGCCTGGAGTGCAGTGGTGTGATCTTGGCTCACTGGAACCTCCGCCTCCTGAGTTCAAGCGATTGTCCTGTCTCAGCCTCCTGACTAGCTGGGACTACAGGCACACACCACCACACCCGGCTAATTTTTGTATTTTTAGTAGAGATGAGGTTTCACCATATTGGTCAGGCTGGTCTCAAACTCCTGACCTCAGGTGATCCACCCACCTTGGCCTCCCAAAGTGCTTGGATTACAGGCTTGAGACACTGCACCTGGTTTTTTTTTTTTTTTTTCCTGGCTGCTTTTAATATCTTTTTGGGAGGCAAGGGGGTTAAAGTTCTTCAGTTTCTTTCTCTTTTCTTTTGAGACAGAGTCTCACTCTGTCACCCAGGCTAGAGTGCAATGGCGTGATCTTGACTCACTGCAACTTCTGCCTCCTGGGTTCAAGCAATTCTCGTGCCTCAGCCTCTTGAGTAGCTGGAATTACACACATGCACCACCATGCCAGGCTAATTTTTGGTATTTTTAGTAGAGATGGAGGTTTCGCCATGTTGGCTAGGCTGGTTTTGAACTCCTGATCTCAGGTGATCTGCCTGCCTTAACCTCCCAAAGTGCTTGGATTACAGGCATGAGCCACCACATTTGGCTGTTCTTCAGTTTCACTATTTTATTTCTTCTTCCAGAGATTTGTAGGGCTTTCTGAATCTTATGTTTACTATTGTCAAAAAATTCTGGAACTTTTCATCTTCTATAGTTTATCCTTTTGGAATTCTATTAGAGCACGTTAGGCCATCTTTTTAGTCTCTTAACCTCATTTCACATTTTCTTTTCTCTTTGTCTAAGCCATAAAATGGATTATTTATTAGATCAATTTTCTAGTTTACCAGTGTTCTCTTCAACTAGTTCTAATATGTTTAAGTCAATCAATTTTTAATTCCTGTTTTTATATTTTTCATCTCTAGAATTCCATTTTGTTTAGTCTTTTTTTTTTTTGTGAGATGGAGTCTGGCACTGTCACTCAGGCTGGAGTGCAGTGGCGTGATCTCGGCTCACTGCAACCTCTGCCTCTTGGGTTCAAGCAATTCTCCTGCCTCAGCCTCCCCAGTAGCTGCGACTACAGGCATGTCCCACCATGCCCAGCTAATTTTTTGTATTTTTAGTAGAGACTGGGTTTCACTGTGTTGGCCAGGATGGTCTCCATCTCCTGATGTCGTGATCCACCTGCCTTGGCCTCCCAAAGTACTAGGATTACAGGTGTGAACCACCGTGCCTGGCCGTTTAGTCAACCTCTGCCTCCCAGGCTCAAGCAATCCTCCCACCTCAGCCTTCTGAGTAGTTGGGACTACAAGCATGCACCACCATGCTCAGCTAATTTTTATAAAGACAGGATTTCACCATCTTGCCCACGCTTGTCTTGAACTCCTGTGCTCAAGTGATTCTCCTGCCTTAGTCTCCCAAAGTGTTGACCCACCATGCTTGGCTCAAAAGAAAGTTTGGAAGCATGTTAAAATATTTATATTTTTGTTAGCTTTTCTTTGTTTGTGCTTTGAGACTGAGTCTTGCTCTGTCACCCAGGCTGGAGTGCAGTGGTGTGATCTTGGCTCACTGCAACCTCTGCCTCCTGGGTTTAAACAATTCTCATGCCTCAGCCTCTCAAGTAGCTGAGATTACAGGCAGGCATCACCATGCCCAGCTAAAAATAATTGTATTTTTGACTGCTAAATCCAATAAGGAAGTATTTACAGGTTCAGTTCTGATGTTTCTGTTATTCCTGCTGGCTTTTACTCACGGTGGCTTGTGTTCTAGTTAAAGCTGCCTTTCTTGAGAGGTGGTTTCTGTTTATTTCTGAGAGTCTTCTAAGGATGTTTAGGTTATTTACACTGCCACTAGACTGTAAGAAATACTTAGATCTTCTCTCCTTACCAAATATTTCTCAAAAGAAACAGTTCTCCAACGGATGACTATCAATGGTGGGGTGCATTTGCCATCACTCTCATTAACAGGATCAAAAATTGGATTATTTCTACTTTAGAGGATATGAAGTAAAAATGTGAGAAAGATATGCTGCTGAAATGCCTAAACACTCAAATTTTTTACCACTTATATCTAGGTTCAACTTAAACAGGATTTTATTTGGCAGAGAAAGTACCTGTTTTTTTTGGAGACAGAGTCTTGCTCTGTCACCCAGACTGGAGTGCAGTGGCACGATCTCGGCTTACTGCAACCTCTGCTTCCTGGGTTCAGGCGATTCTTCTGCCTCTGCCTCTTGAGTAACTGGGATGACGGGTGCCCGCTAACACACCTGGTTAATTTCTGTATTTTTAGTAGAGACGGGGTTTCACCATATTGGCTAGGCTGGTCTCGAACTCCTGACCTCAGGTAATCAGCCCACCCTGACCTCCCAAAGTGGTGGGATTACAGGCTTGAGCCACCGCGCCCAGCCAGAAAGTACCTCTTATAAGAAAGGTAATCCTTTCTGCAGTTTGGTTACCGTACCATCCGTATCAGCCTCTAAGTCAAGAATTATGAAAATTACATGATTATTAATTATTTCAGGCATGTCATGCAAGAATGCTTGAGGAACAGCCCTATAATTGTAAAAATGCACAAACCTGTGAGGATCATCCGGATCACAGTTAGGAAGAAACTGAGTGATTGCTTCAGCTACTTCTTCATTTGATAAAACGTCCCAGAGTCCATCAGTGGCCAGGATGAGCACATCATCTGCTCCATGCTCGTATTTTGAAAGATCGTAGATTCTTACCTGAAGAAAACCAGGAAAACTACAACTTAAGAAATTGGAAGCATATTATTCTCGTAACAAATCGACTTCTGATTACCCTTCCCTTTTCCTGCCCAGCCTAGTGGTTTTCAGATATGCACTGTGGGGTACTTGATTATACAGCAAGCTTTGTGGCCAGGGATAGTCTCCCTTGGAGGTTTGCTATATAGACACATGGGGCCTAATACACAATTGTGAATGAGCCTAAGAGGTAGGCTTAGTAATTGACAGAGAATAAATTAATTGAAAATGTAATGCCTGAGGTATAGTCAGAATGAATATTTACAAGCGGATTTTGTGCTAGCCAGAAGATCAGCAATGGGCTTGTTTGCGGTCTTCCTTTGTGCAATCATTCAGCAAACATTTATTAAGGGCCTACCCTGTGCCAAGTGCTATAAATGCAAAGTTAAATATCTGATTTTTCTGCTTCAGAGGAGCTCTCAGTCTGTGGGAGAGATAAAGCCAATTCAGGATTCTTAGTAGTTGCTCTACATGTATTTGTTTAGGAGTAAAGAGATATTCTATGTAATGCACTCATGAGAAACCTTTCTTGCATCACCTGCTCTCAGGCCCAAGGAGCCAACTCCTCTCATGTAAGGGTGAGGCTCTGACACTATCTGAGGCTCACAGAGGACACATGCTCACTCTGAACCTCCGAAATACGTCTTTGTCTTGACAAACTTTAAGTCCTTGCTCATGGCTAGTACCTTGAATGACTTGGATACTTCAACATCCACCTAAGTGCTTGAAAGAGAATGAGGCAGCCTAGGCAAAACCAGTAAGAATCAAAATCAAGCCTCACTTGGGCTAGGCCACATTTCTCATCCTTCTTCAAGGTGGGTAGGGAGGGATAGGGAGGTGTGGAGAGGAGTTTGAGGTTTCAGTACTATTCCCTCGTAATTTGGCAGAATCAACCCTACCTACACCACCTCATGAACTGAGAACAGAAGCAGTCAATTTAATCAGTCTCCTTCAGCCCTTCTCATTACTCTATTTTCTTTCTTTCTTTCTTTTTTTTTTTTTTTTAAATCGAGATGGGGTCTCTCTGTTGCCCAGGCTGGAGTGCAGTGGCACAATCTTGGATAACTGCAACCTCCCGGGTTCAAGCAATTCTGTCACTTCAACTTCCAAAGTAGCTGGGATTACAGGCGCATGCCACTATGCCCAGCTAATTTTTGTATTTTTAGTAGAGATGGGGTTTCACCATGTTGGCCAGGCTGGTCTGGAACCCCTGGCCTCAAGTGATCCACCCGCCTGGGCCTCCCAAACTGCTGGGAGTACAGGTGTAAGCCACCATGACCAGCCCATTGCTCTGTTTACTAAAAGCAAGCCTGAGTGAAAGCAACGGATCAGGGCACGTGACCCATGGCACAGCCATGGTTACTTCACCTCAGATCTAGAGACAATCATACCACCTCAGCCTAGAGACTAAATGTTTAGCTCTCTGAAAGCCAAGCAACCTTTGTTTTAGAAAGGTTTGCCCAGGCTAGGGATGCCCTGCCATGGGGCAGTCCTGTGGGCTGACAACCTATTCCCAGCAGCAGAACACAACAAAATGCCTACCCACAGAGCCCTGGGTGAATGAGCGCAAAAGAAAAGCAGCCACCAGGTGCCAGACCTGTGTGGCCTGCGAACAAGAAGGTAACAATTAGCTAATGGCCCAGCACATGAGTTGCTCTCAAGGGAAGAACACTCAGGGGTATACTGCACGGGCATTTAACATCCTCTTTTCTAAAGGCATGTTCACTTAAGGCTAAATTTACATTCCAGAGAAGGCACTGAGCCTTTTAAGCCAAATTAAAGATAACGGGAAAACTTCAGTTTCCACCAGACCAGAAAGTCCCAAATGTCAGAATTCTGTCCTCAGGCCACTAACAAATGTGGTCCAGTTTTCATTCTATCAGAAACAACCGACCCTCCTATGCTTTGTTTTCTATGGTTCATGGGTGTGTTAGAGCCCGAGCTTCTCAAATACTAATGTGCACAGAAATCAGCTAGGGATCCTGCTAAAATCCAGATTACAATTCAGTTCTGGGGTGGGCTTGAGAATTGTGGTACAACTTCCTTCCAGGGGACACCAGTGCTGGAGGTTCACAGACCGAACCTTGAGTAGAAAGGCCACAGAGGATGCCTACTGGGCCAGATTTGTAAACAAGGGAATCAAAGGCTCAGTGGACTTTATGATGTCTGTGGAGACTGTTCTATAGACAGAACTATAAATGTCACCCCTGGGCTCCTAGCTTCAAGTACTGGCTCACTGTGTTGTTACTTTCAGTATACAATAACTTTGCTTGAGAGAGACTGCTAATAGGAGGCCAAGGCAGGGAGGATCATTTGAGGCCAGGAGATCGTGACCAGCCTGAGCAACATAGTGAGACATGTCTCTACAAAAATGGAAAAAGACATAGTAACACCCTGGGCTTGATGGTGGTGCATGTGTTCCCAGCTACTTGGGAGGCTGAGGCAGGAGAATTGCTTGAGCCCAGGAGTTTGAGGCTGCAGTGAGCCATGATTGTGCCACTGCACTGCAGACTGGGTGACAGAGTGAGACCTAGTCTTAAAAAAAAAAAAAAGTGTGGGGGGGTTTGATTCCTGGCTTCTTACTGGGTGATAGCTACAAAAAATTTTTGTGATAACTTGAACTCTATATAATAGACAATATTAAGTACTAATATTGGTGAAATGTGGATGTCTGGTTGCCCAATCTTGTGCTTGTAGCTAAACAGGGAGATTCCACTTGCCTTGCAGCTTCTTCTAAAAGAGAGGTTTCAGGTCTGCAGATAACATCCATTTAATTTCAGAATCTGCCCTATGAGTAGGGTGCCACACCCTCTTCAAAGTGCTTCCTGCTCACCCAAGAAAAGTGACAGGTTGAGTTATTCAAGCTGAAGTTGACTTGTCCACTCAAACAGAAATCTGGCCAACAGAATGGATGCAGGTTGATACATATACACGTTATAAAATGCTACTCTTCAATTCCATCAATAAACGTAATCTTTCCCTGATTCTACTGTTCACATTTCTATGCTTGGCTCCCTAATGTAGTTTAATTAGCCGATATGAAAATCCTTTTCAAGACCATTCTTTCTGTAATTTTTATGAAAATAATAAATAAAGCTGATCATAACCCTGGTCCGTGAGGCACTCCCCAGTTAACATCTTTTGAGGTTTTGACAACTACCCTCTGTTTCCTGCCCTTTAGCCAATTTCCAAAAAACTTTGCTAACTTGCCACTTACAACTCGTGTCTTATACATTAAACTGTGATGCAGAACATTTTGCAAAAATGTTTTCAGAAGAATTGGACTGCCGTGCAAGTCATCCCACTGTGTGCTCATCCTCCCCAGCAGCAAAGGCTTCAAAGGATTCCACTGGGCTCCGGAGTCCTGACCTTCCCTCCCTGAAGCTGTAGTTGGCCTTACTCAGTCGGACCAAACTCACATCCTCAAAGTTCCCCTGTTCAATTCCTTAAATAGCTTCTTAACATTCCTGGAAGCCTCACATCAAACTAAAGGGCTCTGAAGCTCCCCAGAACTCAGACATCTAGAAGAGTCTTTGCGGCTCTGGAGGGACAGCTGTACAACAGAAACACCTTTGTTTAAAATGGGACTGGGGGAACATGGTCAGGCCTTCTAATGGCTCCTTCCCGGGTTCCCATCTGCCAAGAAAGGGAGAAGAAAACCAGACAAATCCTTGAGATTCTTGCAGTTTCTCAGAGCAATATAATCCGAGCAGCTGAGAAATGGGACCTGTGTGGACCTGCCTTTCTGCTGCCTTTAGTATGCTTTATTGCATACTTGCTGTGTGCCAACTAGTTTTCCAGGCACTAGGGATGCAGTGAACAAAACTGACAAAGCCTCTCACAACTTCTAAACTAGTAGATGAGATAGACACACAAATAAATTACATTGTCAGAAGAGGACAGCTGTTCTGAAGAAAAATCCAGCTTGGTAAGAACAACGGAGAGAGTCATTTTAGATGTGGTCATGGTGGGCCTCTCTGGGAAGGCACCATCTGAGCCAGTCAACCTCCTATGGGTCCCTTCTTTCATCTCCCCATCCTTCCTTTGGGTTCCTGTTACTCAGTGTTAGACTGGTGGTCAAGAAGGAAGGCTGGGAAAGGCGGGTACCACTCTCTCTTGCCAAAGCAATCCTGAGGAGAATCAAAGAGAAGCCAGGGTCTTTTCCCTGGTCCTCTGCAGGCACAATCCTTTCACACCCACTAATAAAACATTTACTGATACGCTGCACTGTGAGTAAACCTTTGTCTATCAGTTTTGTATGAAACTGTCATCATCAGGCCGGGCGCGGTGGCTCACGCCTGTAATCCCAGCACTTTGGGAGGCCGAGGCAGGCGGATTACCTGAGGTCAGGAGTTCAAGACCAGCCTGGCCAATGTGGCAAAACCCCGCCTCTACTGAAAATAAAAAAAATTAGCTGGGCGTAATGGTGGGCGCCTGTAATCCCAGCTACTCGGGAGGCTGAGGCAGGAGAATTGCTTGAACCCGGGAGGCAGAGTGACCTGAGATCATGCCATTGCACTCCAGCCTGGGCAACAAGAGCAAAACTCCACCTCAAAAAAAAAAAAAAAAACAAGGAAACTGTAATCATCCATTTATGGCCCTGTCCCGACACTAGACTATAAGAACCATGAGGCTTGGGACTGTTTTATTTTTCTTTGCATCTTCAATGCCCAATCTAACGCCCCGTTCACTGAATGAATAATGGTTGAAACTCACTGCCCCACACAGATGAAGCTCTGTGGCTCGTCCTTCAGGTACAGAGAGTGATACACAGCATCTGATCTACCCTGGAAGACTGACAAGCCTGATTCCGTCTCAGCAGAATCTGAACCTAGAACATGGCAGAATATGATTGCTTTTGCCAGAGCAACCAGGCGAAGAACAAAAAGCGAATGTGTTCCATCCCCTCGTGAGGCTTCTGAAGCTTTCCTTATGATCTGATCACAACAAAGGAGAGAGGCCACTGACAGCACGCTAGGCCTGCAACACTGCTGGTAGCTTTGTCATCAGTCTTTCTGGTCCCACTTTTCTGTCTCTCTGCAAGATTCATTATTCTCAAACCTAAATGTGTTTAGAATCACTTGGAGTGCTACTTAACCAAATTAAGATTCAAAGATCCTACCTTTAAAAGTCTGATGGTACAGATCTGAGCTTCAGTAAGGACCCCAGGTAATTCTGATCCAAATTATGGGGGAATCTCACCTTGAAAAACTATAACAGATGATAAACTCCTTTAGGGGGAAGGCCCATCTTATCCTATCTGTTTCTGTGCCCAGAACAGAGCACTGTGCCTAGAACTCAATTCATAACCAAAGAAAGCATTTCCTTATTGGATATTTACTCCTGTCCAGCTTATAATGAACACCCAGGGAGTTAGTGATCTTATTGTCCCACCAAAATTCAACTTCTGAAGGCCCGGAAATCCCAATTTGTATTTCCTTGTGGGTCTAGCAATATCTTCTACAGCGTAAACCACAGTAGGTCTCCAGGACATCCGTGCTGACAAAGAATAAAGAGTGGAAGAAGAGAGGAAGAAACGAATGACACATACAAGAGCCTTTCAGAAGACCCCCTAATTTCTTGGTGCTCCAACAGATTTAGCTTGTTAACTGTGACGCTTCCAGAAAGTCAAGAAAATGTAATGTGCTGACAGATAACAGAAGTGGCAAATGCTTTCCTTTTCTTCCTTTGTTTTCAGTGGAGCTGCCAACACACACTCAGTGTGAGGGAGCAGGAATAAGTCTGGGGGCAAACAGGAGACCCTGACTAATGTGCTCTGAATGAGCCAAGTGCTGACTGCTCTCACAGAGCCCTCGGCTTCAGAGCACTTAGTGATGTCCTTAATGTCATCACTGGGCACTTATTTTACACAGGAGCCTGTGACGAGCAACTCTTTAATACAGCACCTCCACTCGCTGCTCGCCTGCAGGCTGCTGTTTCAGCGTTTGTGTAATACGCGCTCCCATCTTTGCCCCGATTGCTGATGATATTTTGGTGGCATGTTACTAGGGCTCGTACCACTATAAGCTGACGCTCGCTTCTTCTTTTAAAAAGAATCCATCAATTCTTCCATTTGCTAAATCTCTGCCGCTTCTCTAGGATGCCCTTACAGCTTTTACATCTTCATCAGTTCAGCAGATTCTCCAAACCTGTTTTTCCCTTTTAAGTACTCAATGCAGGACAATGAACTGCAGCTCAGTTGGCTTTGGGGGAAGAGAAAGAGGCTTGCCCTTGTTGTCAGAAGCCTTGCTTCAGGTCTCTGCTTCTAACAAGCTTTGTGACTTGAGAAGAGCCACCTTTTTCTTTCTTGTTTTTGGAGACAGGGTCTCACAGTCTCACCCAGGCTGGAGTGCCGTGCACTGCATCCTCAACTTCCCATGCTCAAGCAACCCTCCCGTCTCAGCCTCCCAAGTAGCTGGGACTATAGGTACATACCAGCTGTACTTCCTTACTTTTTGTAGAGACGAGTTTCATCATGTTTATCAGGCTGGTCTCAAACTCCTGAACTCAAGAGATCTACCCACCTTGGCCTCCCAAAGTGCTGGAGTTACACATACGCACCACTGCACCTGGCCTAGCGCTCAATTTTCCTATCTCTGAAATAATTTCTTTAAAAACTGAAAAACACAAGAAAAAGGAATATTATAACAACTGTTCTACTTCTCTCACAAAGCTGTAATTAAGATCAAATAATGTGGAAGGGACTGCCAATTTGAATTCTTTTATGGCACTGATCTCAGGGCAACACCACCTCAGTATCAGCTAGTTGGTAGAAGGAAAGGATTTAGATGGGCTCAGGGGACTGGGATTCAATTCCTAAAGTCTCATTTAAAATAGCCATGATTGGAGCTCTTTTTTTTTTAAGATTGAGTCTTACTGTCTCCAGGCTGGAGTGCAGTGGCACAATCTCGGCTCACTGCAACCTCCGCCTCTTGGGTTCAAGCAATTCCCCTGCCTCAGGCTCCCAAGTAGCTGGGACTACAGGCATGCACCACCATGCCTGGCTAATTTTTTGTATTTTAGTAGAGACGGGGTTTCACATGTTGACCAGGATGGTCTCAATCTCCTGACCTTGCGATCCACCCACCTTGGCCTCCCAAAGTGCTGGGATTACAGGCGTGAGCCACTGTGCCCGGCAATTGGAGCTCTCAATAGTGTTTCCTGGCAGAAACAGCCAAAGGTGGTTCCCAAGGTAAAGGCTGCCAATAGTTGGGGGGAAATAAATGAAATCTTGTCCCTTCCACTTCATGTGTCCAACTCAACACTCCACCTATAGACCTTTGAATATGACACTTATAACCAGAAGAAAATAAAATGCCAACACGCTTCCTGCAGTCCTATAAACCAAGTAGATCATTTCAAGATTGGCATTCCAGCAGGCGACCAAGACTACACCCAAATTCTCCATAGTATTCTACCTACCTTACTTGATGTCACGAGACAAACACTGAATCTGGTGGCAGAAGATCTGGGTTCGAACCCACCGCTGCTTATTAGACAAAATCATTTTATTCATTCAGTTTCAAAGCTTATAGACCATCTGCTGGGGATACCACAGTTAAGGGGGGTACCGATTCCTGGGATGGATGAGGTGGACATTGTATGCCTTACACGAAGAGGAAGCTGTGGGGGCCAAAGCCTGGGGGATGTGAGAAAGGGCTGGGGTGTTTGGGCAGCTTTACCTTGCGTGGTTTGGCTACAGTACTGGATGTCCCCTGGGGGAGTGGGGGAGGGTGAGGCTGGACTTCTCAAATCTTCCCTGCCTCTTTTTGTGAAATCAGAGGTTAGGCCTAGGTGGGCACTGGGGCTGCTTATGGCGCCAACATCCTCCGACTCTCATCACAGGATCAGTTAGGCCTTGATGTGACTCACCATGTGACTTCAGAACCTTTGGCTGCAAGTGAGTCAAGGGACACTGAAGTGATAGAAATAATTTGGCGGCTCATACTACGCAAAAGGAGCTAGCTGTTTTGGCTGCAGGTATAATTTTATACTTGAAATATGCCATAAATAGTCTTGAGAGTTTGTTTTTTTCTTTTGGAGTCTACAGACCAAACATTTGACTTTAGAGGGTAGATACAATCTAATAGCTCAAAAAGTTTCCTTCTAAGCTAAAATATGAGGTATTGTGCAGAGAGCCTGAAGGTATGACCAATGCCTGGCTGCTATTGCATAAAATTTCCATTTTCTCCACACAAGGCCTGGAACATTACAATTCCTGGGTTTCCAATGGTTCCTTCACCACTAAATCCAGAGGCCCACTGAATGAATTAGTGAATGAATGGGCTTCAATATAGCTCAGTGCTCATTTGAGGAATAAGTCCATCTTCACAAAAATGCCCATTTGCAAAGATAAGCATCAGAAATCCCAGCCTGTGAATGTAAACATGAGGGTACAGAACAGATGAACTGAGGTGCCTCAAGTCCACCCAGGAGGCAGGCGAGGCAGAGTGACCATATAGCCCCGTTTGCTGCAATAGTTTTGGTTTGCGCCTGTTTTCCCAGCATGATATTTTTTTTTTTTTTGAGACAAAGTCTTGCCTGGTCACCAGGCTGTAGTGCAGTGGCGCAATCTCGGCTCACTGCAACCTGCACCTTTCGGATTCAAGAGATTCTCCTGCCTCAGCCT
This sequence comes from Ateles fusciceps, assembly GCA_036589455.1. Classification (NCBI taxonomy): domain Eukaryota; kingdom Metazoa; phylum Chordata; class Mammalia; order Primates; family Atelidae; genus Ateles; species Ateles fusciceps. Next base: position 3,900,054 of record JAZHEH010001063.1, read on the forward strand.
CCCAAGGAGCTGGGACTACAGGTGCATGCCACCACGCCCAGCTAATTTTTGTATTTTTAGTACAGACGGGGTTTCACCATGTTGGCCAGGATGGTCTCGATCTCTTGACCTTGTGATCTGCCCACCTCGGCCTCCCAAAGTGGTGGGATTACAGGCGCGAGCCACTGTGCCCAGCCCGCAGCATAATTATTAATAGTGTCCCCTTTGACTCTCAAATATTCCTGGTTGAGGGATTAAGTAAAATGGTCACCTGACATAAATAATAAAATGACTGCTACTTCTGGTCATTGGGACTGAAAGAATCAGTGTCACTACTTCACAGGACTCTTCACCACAGCAGGTTTTCAGTGATCTCAAGAGCAAGTGAGCAAGCTATTATGCATGCTGCCTCAGAAAGGGGAGATAGAATCGCCACGGGTAAACGGTGGGGTACTTGCTGTGTAACAAAGTCAGTCCCACTGACTGCAGTTGTTCTGGTAGCAAGAAGCCCAAGACGTAGCTACTCAAGTACAGAATGATGTATATCATATCCTTAACCCACCAGCCTGGCATGAGCCACGTGCGTTATAGGAGTGAATCACATAATCCAGGACTATAATATGGATGCATCACAAACCCATTTGAGGATTTTAAAACAAGTTCCTGCAGCACAGTGAAGAACAGCTTATTGGTGGCAGTGGCAGCCTGTCTGGAGCAGCGGCTGCAAAGATGCTGGCTGTAGCTGGGGAGGCACAGCCAGGGCTGTGTGCTCCATGGAGCTGGTGGGAGCTGGGAACAGGTGGGAGCCCTACCCCCTTCCAAGTTCCTGGGGCAGGAGCCCTGTTCTCCCAGATGCAGGTGCAGCTGGCCAGCTACGGCTAAGGACCAGGCATCCCTATGGTCTTGGGGGCCTGGGAAGTCCCCCTGCCCCTGCAGGCTTGGAAGTGCCTGCTCCTGCTGCTTGGCCTCTCTTGGCTCCCAGTGTCTGCTCCAGTGTGGAGCAAAGTTGTGGCTGAGCCCAGGCTCTGCTGTGACCAGCTGGATGTGCGCACGCTTGGGGCAGCACTGACATGCCAGCCCCCTGCCGCCTCAGCCCCCTCCGCACTTTGGTCACCACTGAGCACAGGAGGGAGGCCGAGGGCTAAGGGTGGCTCAGCGTAGGCCTGCAGGCGCCTCTTGATGCAGACAGCCAGGGTGCCATGGACAATATGTTGATGGCAGCAGGAGGCAGACAGGTTTCTGGGCAGAAAGAGGCAGGTGCCTGGTGAAGCAGCACCTCAAGCCAGGCATGGCGGCCAGGCTGTCAGTTCCAGGTAGAGTCCACGGGCTAGGGTAAGAACTTATGGTGCTTTTTCCAGCCCACACATGGCCACCCATGAACCAATCAGCATGCACTTCCTCCCTTCTGAAGCCTGTAAAACCCAGACTCAGCTGGACTCACAGAGACAATGGGAAAACCTGCTTGCAGATAGGAGCTATCCACTCCGGTCTCCTCTCCACTGAGGGCTGCACTCATCTGGATGACCTGCCTGCAGAAAGGAGCTACCCATTTCAGGTCTCCTGAGAGCTGTACTGTTGTTCAATAAAGCACCTCTTCACCTTGCTTACCCTCCACTTGCCCATGTACCTCATTCTTCCTGGATGTGGGACAAGAATTCAGGACCTGCTGAATGGTGGGACTGAAAGAGCTGTAACACAAACAGGGCTGAAACATGCCTCCCACTTGCCACACTGCGGGCGACGAGGAGGAGAAAAGAGAGGAGGAGGGAAGAGCTGCGGCCCTCCAGGGAACCCAGACTTAGGAGCTCCCGAGCCAGGGCTGTGGCACCCTCTTGGGGCTCTGCAGTTCCTGGCACCTCCAAGCTTTCAGGCACCAGTGCGTTCCCTGGTGCCCACAGTGGAAGCCACTTGTGGTATGCCTGGTTCGGCTGCAGCAGGGAGCCGGTGCCTGTGCTGGTGCCGGACGTTGCCTGCCCTACCACGGCTGGTATGCCTGGTTGTGTGTAGTGGCTGGAGCCTGTACTTGCTCGCTCACACATCCCTCGCTGCTCTATGCCTGGCTCGTTCTTGGCAGGCGTGGGATCTGGGCCGGCAGCAAAAGCGGAGTGCAGCGTGCCAGGCTGAGTGGGCAGAACGAGCCCAGCAGGCCCGAGCAAAACTCGGGCAAACATGCCACCAGCCACAGAGGATTCTGGCTGGTGAAGCAACGCCCTAAGGATCCTGTGACGTTATGACTGTTTCTCAAACAGTGGTCTTTGGATCACTTGCTTTAGAATTATCCCAAAATGTAAAAATGTTTAGAACTCATCCTAGATCTAGTGATTCAGATTTTCAGGAAGTGGATTCCAGGGATTTGCATTTTTTCTTTTTCAAAGACAGGGTCTCACTCTGTTGCCCAGGCTGTAGTGCACTGGCACAATGTCTCACCACAGCCTTGACCTCCCGGACTCCAGCGATCAATCCTCCCACCTCAGCCTCCCATGAAGCTGGGTAGCTGGGACTACAGGTGCACACTATCATGCCTGGATAATTTTTGTATTGTTTTTAGAGACAGGGTCTTACTATGTTGCCTAGGCTCGCCTCAAACTACTGAGCTCAAGCTATCCTCCTGCCTTGGTCTCCCAAAGTACTAGAATTACAGGCATGAGTCACCATATCCAGGATTTGCATTTTTACGCTAAAAACTCTGAATAAACTAGGTATTGATGGAATGTACCTCAAAATTATAAGAGCTATTTATGACAAACCCACAGCCAATATCATACGGAATGGGCAAAAACTGGAAGCATTCCCTCTGAAATCTGGCACAAGACAAGAATGCCCTCTCTCACCACTCCTATTGAACACAGTATTGGAAGTTCTGGCCAGGGCAATCAGGCAAGAAAAAGAAATAAAGGCTATTCAATTAGGAAAAGAGGAAGTCCAATTGTCTCTATTTGCAGACGACATGATTATACATTTAGAAGACCCCATCGTCTTAACCCCAAATCTCCTTAAGCTGATAAGCAACTTCAGCAAAGTCTCAGGATACAAAATCAATGTGCAGAAATCACAAGCATTCCTATACGCCAATAAGACAAACAGAGAGCCAAATCATGAGTGAACTCCCATTCACAACTGTTACAAAGAGAATTAAATACCTAGGAATACAACTAACAAGGGATGCAAAGGAACCCTTCAAGGAGAACTACAAACCACTGCTCAAGGAGATAAGAGAGGACACAAACAAATGGAAAAACATTCCATGCTTATGGTTAGGAAGAATCAATATTGTGAAAATGGCCATACTGCCCTAAGTAATTTATACATTCAATGCTATCCCCATCAAGCTACCATTGACTTTCTTCACAGAATTGGAAAAAACCACCTTAAATTTCATATGGAATTTAAAAAGTCGCATAGCAAAGACAATCCTAAGCAGAAAACAAAGCTGGAGACAACATGCTACCTGACTTCAAACTATACTACAAGCCTACAGTAATTAAATCAGCATGGTACTGGTACCAAAACAGACATATAGACCAATAGAAGAGAACAGAGGCCTCAGAAATAATGCCACACATCTACAGCCACTGATCTTTGACAAATCTGACAAAAACAAGCAATGGGGGAAAGGATTCCCTGTTTAATAAATGGTGTTGGGAAAACTGCTAGCCATATGCAGAAAGTTGAACCTGGATCCCTTCCTTACACCTTATGCAAAAATTAACTCAAGATGGATTAAAGATTTAAATGTAAGACGTAACATCATGAAATCCTAGAAGAAAACCTAGGCAATACCGTTCAGGACATAGGCATAGGCAAGGACTTCATGACTAAAACACCAAAAGCAATGGCAACAAAAGCCAAAATAGACAAATGGGATCTAATTAAACTAAAGAGCTTCTGCACAGCAAAATAAACTATCCTTAGAGTAAACTGGCAACCAACAGAATGGGAAAAATTTTTTTGCAATCTACCCATCTGACAAAGGGCTAAAATCCACAGTCTACAAGAAACTTAAACAAATTTACAAGAAAAAACAACCCCATCAGGAGCTGGGCAAAGGGTATGAACAGACACTTCTCAAAAGAAGACATTTATGCAGCCAACAAACATACGAAAAAAAGCTCATCATCACTGGTCATTAGAGAAATGCATATCAAAACCACATTGAGATACCATCTCACTCCAGTTAGAATGGCAATCATTAAAAAATCAGGAGACAACAGATGCTGGAGAGGATGTGGAGAAATAGGAACACTTTTACACTGCTGGTGGAAGTGTAAGTTAGTTCAACCATTGTGGAAGACAGTGTGGCAATTCCTCAAGGATCTAGAACTGGAGATACCATTTGACCCAGCAATCCCATTACTGGGAATATACCCAAAAGATTATAAATCATTCTATTATAAAGACACATGCACACGTATGTTTATTGTGGCACTGTTCACAATAGCAAAGACTTGGAACCAACCCAAATGCCCATCAATGATAGACTAGATAAAGAAAATGTGGCACACATACACCATGGAATACTATGCAGCCAAAAAAAAGGATGAGTTCATGTCCTTTGCAGGGACATGGATGAAGCTGAAAACCATCATTCTCAGCAGACTGACACAAGAACAGAAAACCAAACACTACATGTTCTCATTCATAAATGGGTGTTGAACAATGAGAACACATGGACACAGGGAGGGGAATATCACACACTGTGGCCTGTTGGGGGGATGGGGGGACTAGGGGAGGGATAGCAGGGGGTTGGATAGCTAGGGGAGGTATAACATTAGGGGAAATACCCAATGTAGATGATGGGGTGATGAATGCAGCAAACCACCATGGCACGTGTATACCTGTGTAACAAACTTGTACGTTCTGCACATGTGCCCCAGAACTTAAAAGTATAATTAAAAAAATAAACTTCTAAACATTCTTATATGCATTAATGCAACAAATATAAAAAAGACACTGCATATTTAACTGAAACATCCAAGTGAAATTATTTTTCAGGAGGGGATCAGAGGGCAACAATCTCCAATGAGAAGAAATCTTTGACATATATAGGTTGGTTTCTGTTGTGTGACCATGAATTTTGTGAGTTGCTAAGTTAGTTTTTTGGTGTGTGTCAGAGTAAATCTCAAGTTTTATTCAAATAGCTGGTTGGCAAATCTCAAGTCATTGGCCAAACGGGAACAACCCACATAAATAACACACAGATGCATACCACTGATTTTTATAGCCAGACCTGAAAGTTAGAGATGGAGATGGAAAGGGCACATCACGAAGTCTCTCCCATGTAAGGTGAGAATATACCAGAATCACAGAAAGTAGCTTCTGCATCCTTTTTTTTTTTTTTGAGACAGAGTCTTACTCTGTTACCCAGGCTGGAGTGCAGGGGCATGATCTCAGCTCACTACAGCCTCTGCCTCCTGGGTTCAAGCGATTCTTGTGCCTTAGCCTCCCAAGTAGCTGGGATTACACGCATGCACCACCATGCCTTCCTAATTTTTGTATTTTTAGTAGAGACAGGGTTTCACCATGTTGGCCGGGCTGGTCTTGAACTCCTGGCCTCAAGTGATCCGCATGCCTCAGCCTCCCAAAGTACTGTGATTACAGTCATGAGACACTGCACCTGGCCTGTATACACTTAATGTGATTTCTGTCCCCCAAAATATTCAAAGTGGTGGTGGGAGGGGGCAAATCCCCCCAAGGGTGCATCATGCTAATTGAGAACACAGAAGTATGAGATATTACAGATACGCAGGACTGGAGAGTGGAAAGAAAGCTGTCAAATATCAACACTTCAGCCTAAAAAGTATCCTTAGAACTCCTCATGCTTCCTTTTTGCAGGGGGATGCATGTTTTGTGAGCTCTGAGGTTTATGAAATTTTGGGGACTCTCTTTAAAAATACAAAAGTAATTATGAATACAAATTTAGATACTAATGTGAATGTTTATTAAGAATGAGAAAAAAAAATCACAACAAATTACTGGAACCCTGGAAGCTGAGGTCCCTTTCCTTTGAGAAATGTTTACACAAATGTCTCCTGATGGCAACCTGGCTTCTCCTCGTCATCTGGAACAGTCTGTCTACATTTTCCAGCAACAACCACAACTCACAGGGGCTGATCTGAGCAAAGGCCCCCCCCACAAATACTTAAGTTTAATTAGCTTCTTTGTAAATCTGCCTTTACACTGCAAACTAGATTTCCTTTCTTAATTAGCTAAACAGCTAACTCATCAACTTCTATTACTTAGTCCTGGAAAGATAGATGATTATTACTTTCACCCTCAAGATTTCACAGCAGGGAGGGTACTTCTACTGGAAGGCTGTGACAGAGTGTCTCCAGGATCACTGCCGTCAATTCCTTCCCTCCCTGTACAAACATGTTATTCCTGACATCAAGAGGTGGACCCAGTTCCCCTATCCTCAAACATGGACTGGCCTTAGTGATTTCCTTGACCAACAGAATGTGGCATTGATGATGTTCTGGGACTTCTTAGGCTAGGTTTTAAGAAGGCTTGCTGATTCTGCCTAGGTCTATTTTCTTTTCTTTCTCCCTTTTTTCTTTTCTTCTCTCTCTCTTCTTTCAAGATGGGATATCACTATGTTGTTCAGGCAGGCCTTGAACTCCTAGGCTTAGGCAACCTTCCTACCTCAGCCTCTGAGTAGCTGAGACTATAGTTACGTGCCACTATGCCTATCTGGGATTCTCGAACCACCTGCTCTTAGGATAGTCTCTCTCAGAATCCAGCTGCCATGCTCTGGGAAGTCAAAACCACATGGAGAGGCCATGTATTGCTGCCTCAGCTAAACTCCCAGTTGACAGCCAACATTAACATGTGAGGAAGTTACCTTGGACTTCCAGCCCAGTCTTCAGATGACCCCAGCCCCAACTCACATCTGACTGTGGCCATGTGGGAGGGCCTAAGGGAGAGCCCCCGCAGCTGAGTCTAGTCAACCAACAGAACTATGAAAGAGAATCAGAAATTGTTCTGCTAAGCCTCTAAGGTTTGGAGGTTTGTTTTATAGTCAAAAAAGACACAGAGGAATTGTGCTGGGATAGAACTCTTCCAGGCCCTCATCCCAGTAAGACTGGAAAGATGAAACATGGGACACTGAACTGACTGGAGTTAATTCTCTGTTCTCTATTTGTCTGTTAAGTGGTGCTTTCCTCTCTTTCTGTTCTCTAGCAGGTAAATATTAGGAAGGTCCTCCCGCTCTGGGACTCAGAGCTGAGATCGCACAGCGGTTCCATGGGTAAGTGATTTGGGGGCTAGATGAGAGGAAGAACTCCATTTTGGTCTCAAATCCAAACCATTTAACCAAACCAATCGAACTTTATACTACTTATTAAAGTTATTTTGACCTCAGACTCCAGGGTCTATGTTTTTAATTGGTTCAGAAAACTTACAGCAAAAAAGGCATATTTTTTTCTCTTCAGACCTCAACAAGGATTCCCATTCTTCCTTTCATATAGACTCGAAAGCGAAGTCTTGTTTTTAAATTTTACTTGGCTTTCTCCTCTAAATCAAGCCCGCCATCACTATGCCTCCTTGTGGTTTCCACGGCCACTTCCCCAGTTCAGCTCCTCACTGCCACACAGTCTCAGCCCAGCAATCACTGCCCATCTGCCGCTCCACTATCTCCCCTGGTGAGGGTTAAGATACTCCTCTTGCTGAAGACCTTATCTACCGCCTTAGGTCCAGTTCAAGGGCCTCTGTGGTCATTAGCTTTATTACAGCTAATAGCCCTTCGAGCTAATCTTTCAAACTCAAATGACCCCATAAGGCAAATTTTATTTCACACTAGACTGTTTCTTCCTTTAAAAAGAAATTGTCCCACTTACTCTCTTCTTCTTTATACAGTTCTCCCTCGCATATCCAAATCCTCTAGTACCTTAGAAAGCAAGAAACACATGCTTTATGGCTTATTATTCTTTGGCTAGTCTAACGGTCTAATTAGCCACAAATCTGAATTCCTTGAAGATAGGTTCCCCAGGGCTCAGCTCAGTAAACACCACTGGACTCATGATACCTAAGGAAAGAACCAGTGACATTGTGTGGTTGTAATGAAGTAGGAAGAGGAGCTAGGAACTGGTATTTATCACGCCAGGTTTTGTGCTAAGTACTTCAAATGTCCTTAGTTTCCTTAGTGTAACACCTCTATTGTCTTCTTTTTCACCAAAGAGGAAACTGAGATCCAGGTAAGTAAGTTTTCAAGGTCACTTAGTAAGTGTGGTGACAGAGCTTGAAGCCAAGATTGATTACCAGTCTAAGTTTTGTGTTTTTTTTTTTTTTTTTTTTTTTTGAGACAGCGTCTGGCTCTGTCGCTAGGCTGGAATGCAACGGCATTATCTCAGCTCACGGCAACCGCTGCCTCCTGGGTTCAAGTGATTTCCCCTGCCTCAGCCTCCCAAGTAACTGGGACTACAGGCCACCATGCCTGGCTGATTTTTTATATCCCTAGTAGAGATGGGGTTTCACCACGTTGGCCAGGATGGTCTCGATCTCCTGACCTCGTGATCCGCCCGCCTCGGCCTCCCAAAGTGCTGGGATTACAGGCATGAGCCATCACGTCCGGCCCCAGTCTGAGTTTTTTAACCACCATATCATATGGCCTCCAGGTTTTTTTTAAGAGGTCCAGGGAATTCTTTAAAACAACTTTTTATTCCTCTTCCAAGGATAATTACTGTTACCATTTTTTAAACCTTCAAGACTATCGGCTATGCATATACACTTTTATCTGCCCATCATCACACTCTTTGTATGAACAATCATATTCTGCTTCACTTCAGATGGCACAGCCATTTTCCCATGTCATTATGCACCAATATTGTTTATGAATTGACCAGACTGCAGAAGGCACAAAATACAACAAAATGTGTTCTGACAAAGGGCTAATATCCAGAATCTACAAAGAACTAAAACAGATTTACAAGAAAAAAACAAACCCATCCAAAAGTGGGCAAAGGATATGAACAGACACTTTTCAAAAGAAGACATATATGAGGCCAACAAACATAGGAAAAAATGCTCATCATCACTGATTATTAGAGAAATGCAAATCAAAACCACATTGAGATACCACCTCACACCAGTTAGAATGGCGATCATTAAGAAATCTGGAGACAACAGATGCTGGAGAGGATGTGGAGAAACAGGAACACTTTTACACTGTTGGTGGGAGTGTAAACTAGTTTAACCATTGGGGAAGTCAGTGTAGTGATTCCTCAAGGATCTAGAACTAGAAATTCCATTTGACCCAGCAATCCCATTACTGGGTATATATCCAAAGGATTATAAATTGTTCTATTATAAAGACACATGCACATGTATGTTCACTGCGGCACTGTTTACAATAGCACTGGAACCAACCCAAATGCCCATCGACAATAGACTGGACAAGGAAAATGTGGCACATATACACCATGGAATACCATGCAGCCATAAAAAATGATGAGTTCGCGTCCTTTGTAGGGACATGAATGAATCTGGAAACCATCATTCTCAGCAAACTGACACAACAGAAAATCAAACACCACATGTTCTCACTCATAGTCGGATGTTGAACAATGAGAACACAGGGACACAGGGAGGGAGCATCATACACTGGCGTCTGCTGAGGGCGGGCAAGGGAGGGACAGGGGGGTGGGGAGGTCAGGGAGGGATAACATGGGAAGAAATGCCAGATGTAGGTGACGGGGGGGGATGGAGGCAGCAAACCACATTGCCATGTGTGTACCTATGCCACAATCCTGCATGATCTGCACATGTACCCCAGAACCTAAAGTACAATAAAAAATTTAAATAAAAAAAAAATAGGTTCTTTTCTGAAATGGGATTTTGGTTTGGGCACAAAAAGTCACCAAGAATCAGAAGACTATAAATATTAAGATGTAAACATAATATGTCAAATATTATTCATGTTTTCGTGGGAGAAAATGGGGAATCCCAAACAAAGGTGCAATTCTAACAGACAAGATCTCACTCTGTCACCAAGGCTTAGTAAGTGCAGTGGTGCCATCATAGCTCATAGCAGCCTCGAACTCCTGAGGTGAAGTAACTCTCTGGCCTTAGGTTCCTGAGTAGCTCAGACTACAGGTGTGCACCACTATGCCCTGATAATGTTTAAGGTTTTTGTAGAGACAGGATTTCATTATATTGTCCAGGCTGGTCTTGAACTCCTAGCCTCAGGCGATCCTCCTACTTCAGCCTGCCAAAGCATTGAGATTATAGGTGTGAGTCGCTGTGCCTGGCCTTCATTCTCTCTTTTTTGGGAGGGGTAGTGGGAAACAGGTCTTTCTCTGTTGCTCAGGCTGGAGTGCAGTGGCACAATCGTGGCTCACTGCAGCCTCGACTTTCCAGACTCAAGCGATCCTTCCACTTCAGCATTCCCAGTAGCTGGGACTGCAGGCTCGCACCACTAATTTGTTATTTATAAATGTATTATTTGTAAATAAATTTATTATTTAGAAATTTATTTTAATTGTCCTACTTATTCTCTTAGAAGAATTTATTATTTATTTATTTATTTTTGTAGAGATAAGGTTTTCCCCATTTTGCCCAGGCTGGTCTTGAACTCCTGGGTTCAAGTGATCCTCTTGCCTTGGCCTCCCAAAGTGCTGGGATTACAGATGTGATCCACTGTGCCTGGCCCATTCTCTATTATTATGAAAGTGAATACAGGAAATCTTTAAGCGTGAGACTTCCAGAAGCCAGTGGGGAAGGAAGACTGATATTTACTGTCTCTGACCATGTACCACATCTGGTGCCAGGCAATTTCACTGATGTTCTCATTTGCTTTTCCTAACAACCTGTCAACATAGGCATTTTTACCCCACCTTAAGGAAGAGAAAAGGCAGGCTGTGATTGCTTGTGCAGGCCTCTGGTAATACTGGTGCTGGGTTGGAATTCAGATACTACAGTCTAAGGTCTTGGCTCTTTTAGAGAAGGCTGTTTCAGATAGAAGAAAAAAAAATCTAGATTTTAGAAAATCAAGACTGCGCTAAATGAGTGACCCGGAATTATAAAAAATAGCTAGTAGGAGGCTTGATAACACAAGGAGGGGAAAATGAAGCAGAAATAAAATTGGGCCCCTGTGCTTCAGTCTAGCAGGGGCAGGAAGGGGGATTGCTGAGCTGAGGAGGCAGCTGGCTCTGCAAACTGGCCCCAAATGGAAGAATGCCTTGTTTCTCCAAGAACCCAAAATGGGGCTAAAGGCAACAGCACAGTCTTTGAGTGGAGGCTGGGAAGAAGGGTGAAATCAAGAAGAATTGTAGCTCTACGGAGCCCCCTGTCACAGGCCAAGAAAGGGCGTGGCACAGAGAACATCTGGAGGTCTGGGCTGCCGGCCTGTGCTGGGCTGTCTGAGTTATAGGACATGAGATGTGTGCTGGACTGGGAGTCAGAGAATTGCTGGAAAGGAAGAACGTGAGGAGCGCCTGCGCTCCAGTGCCTCTGAGGTAACAAATCCTTTCCTTCTCCACTGAACTCTTTCAGGACAGTGTAAAAAAGTTTAATGGTGAACTTCACTAAGCAATAGGATGGGGGACCTGGCTGGGGCCATTTTCCTTATGATCGGGGGAGAGGCTGTACCCTATGCTGTTAGGCAGAAAAACCCATGAACTGTAGGCCAGAGGGGGAGTCAAAACATCCCCTACACTCAACCCACACCTCCAGGGAGCTGGCCTGCGCTCGACTGGTGATGAGGGCCTCTCTTGGAATTCAGTTCTTGGCCCAAAATCCCTGCCTTAGACTGGGGAAGGTTTAAGGGAAGCTCAGCAAACCTGGCGGCTGCTCTTTGGGTTTGGCAAACTCGGGATTTTTCCAGCGCCTTGTGTTCAGCGAAACTGAAAACGTGTTTGGCTAGAAACCCTTCACTAATTTTTAAACTCCTGTGCGTTATTTTTTTAAACATAAATTTGATCCACATGTTTTTGATTTATTTCTATTTAATGCATCAAATCGAATTAGGAGCCACAGTGATGAATGGGAACAATGCTGATTTCCAAGAAGATTTTTGAGCCCCGTTTTTAGAACTCAATCACATTCCACCCCTAGCCCCCCACAACTGTTAAAACTACCAGACTGAGCCGGGTTTGAAATGGAGAACCCAAATGTGAAATAAAGATCCGTGCTTGGCAAAGACAGAGCATAGCAGGGGAATGTTCTTAGGGAGTCACAGAAAGAAGGTGGGCTTGGGATGGGGAAATAAAACAGGAAGTAGTCCGTTATTCATCCTTAGGTGGTTTCAATACATTAATCGAGCTTTCTAGGCTCCCAAGAGAGACCACTCCTCTTGGGTATGATTTTATCATTACCACCCAGGGAAAAGGGGCTCCTGCTCCGAAAACTGGGGACGGGGGTTCCCTGTACCTATTTTTTTTCTTGTGTTCTCCTCCATAGTAGCCAATTCAAGCTGCTCTGCCGCTTCCCTTCTAACAGGGTCCCCCCCTACCCCACCCCTTCCTGGCTCCGGTGAAGGCCCTTCCATCTGGAAACATTTAACATGTACAACAATTTTAATCTTGTGCAAGAGAATCTTGGGATACGCGCTACATACCCATTAAGCTAAATTATAGGTGCACAATCTTACTTAGCGTAACTCCGTCTGGGCTGGGTTCGCACACACAACAAAGGCCGTTACTGTCTTTCCCAATTACACTTTCTACTATACTATCATTTTCCACAACTTCGGTCTGAAGCCCCATAGAATTTCTCTGAGAAACTCTGGCCCCCAAGGTCCCAAGACAAAGCTGCTGTCTTAGGTTTAAGACAAAGGCACCCTCTTCAGAGCCTCTTGAGCCAGTACCTGGTAGGTCCCTAAACACTGACCAAAGACATTTTCTTGAATTTGGCTTCTCTCTTCCCTACAGACCCTCATCTAATTAAATAGGCCTGAGTATAAGTACCAGCTTGCTACTTAATAACTGTATAACTTTGGGGGTTATTTTACTTTCCCTGTTCCCAATTTCCCAATCTGTAAATTGGGTATAATAACTGTGCTTACCTCACAGAGTTGTTGTGAAGATTAAATGAGATGTTTCCTGTAAAAACCTTAATTTATTGCATGGAGCTAGGGGGATGTTGGTCAAAAGATACCACGTTTCAGTTAGACAGAAGAAATAAGTTTCAGAGATCTATTGCACGGCACCATGACCACGGTTAATAATAATGTGTATTTTTGAATTGTTAAGAGTAGATTTTAAAAGTTCTTACCACAAAAAATGGTAAGTATATAAAGTGATGAATATGTTAATTAGCTTAATTTAGTCATTCCATAATGTAAACATATATGAAAACATTACACTGTATCCCACAAACATATATGATTATCGTCAATTAAAAATAAACTTCATATGTTGTCTCATCCGGAATAAGTAGTTAATAACAATTAGTTTTATTATTATTGAAACTGCCACACTTTAGTCAACTCTACAACCTTTCTAAGAGCATTTAAATTTTTGCAGAGGTTGATAGTTTCGTTCTAAATCCTCTCCACTCCCATCAAAGTTGAAGTGACCAACTCACTGCCCTGCAAACCAGCATTATTCCAGTGAGGTGCATAAGGTTTCTCACAAACTGCCTGGGATTCTTACTCTGTTCTCAGGGGAGTCTTCCATGCAAGCCCAAGTTTTAAACCTACAGTCTCTTCCTGAGATCAGCAGTAGCAGAGAGATTGGAAGATCTAAAATCTAATGCATAGAGAACACTCTCCTTCAGGCCAAACGGCACTGTGTCTCATTTTATATAAAAAGTTTATGCAAGGCCTGGCGAGGTGGCTCATGCCTGGAATCCTAGCACTTTGGGAGGCTAAGGCAGGCAGATTACGAGGTCAAGAGATCAAGACCATCCTGGGCAACATGGTGAAACCCCGTCTCTACTAAAAATACAAAACAATTAGCCGGGCATGGTGGCACATGCCTGTAGTCCCAGCTACTTGGGAAGCCGAGGCAGGAGAATTGCTTGAACCCAGGAGGTGGAGGTTGCAGTGAGCCAAGATTGCATCACTGCACTCCAGCCTGGCGACAGAGTGAGACTCTGTCTCAAAAAAAAAAAAGTATATGTGAGAAAGGGAGGTGGGGAAGGAGGTCTTTCTTTGCTTTACGGAGCAAAATAGAGACCTTTAGGGATGCTTTTGCAAAGTAGAAAGGTGAAGGCAACATTTAAGTTATCTGACAAACGCCTCTTGCAATGGGGAAAACAGAAAAGTCCATGAGTCCAGTTATAAGCCCTGTGCTCGGTGGCGTTCAAAGGGAAGAGAGTTGGAGGACTGGCATTCGTTGCTCTTCCCTAGTGAGAAGTAGTTTTAGCAGTAATTCACCGATGCTGATGTTGGCCAGGAAACCACCAGCTTCTAGGGAGGATTTGGACACATAATATAGTCATGGTCTTCATTATGCAGAATTGCTATGAGGACTCAAGAGAGAACACTTGCAGGCTCTTGACAAATGGTAACTATTATTTCTACTGAGCTGACCTCACCTGAAATCCTGGGTGATCCCAGGAAATATGTGTATCTTCCATGCCCAGCATTTACTAGAGATTTCTCCTTCAGTGGCTTCTTAGTCCCCTGTATCTACATGTACTATGGATGCCAGCCCCAGTTCTAAAAATCCCTAAGGAAACTACTCCCTGCTCACAACTCTGCCAAAGTGGTGGGTCAAGGTGACTGTTTGTGCCCATAGAGGGTATTGAAGTGGACATACAATCTGAAGGGACAAATACATAGGCTGGGAAGTCACTTTGGTCTAATATAAAAGGTGAACTGGGCCAATCAGACTCCTCTCTAGAAATGTGGAATTGGGAGAGTGAGAAACTGGGTTGATTGGTAGTGGAGCCATAAAGAATGTGGTTGGCCACATCAGTGGCAGAACTCCATGTGAGGGCTGAGAGCTTTCTGCTGTGGAGGCTTTGCAGGGCTGCCTTGATTTCAAAACCACTCTCCCATAAAGTCTGGCTGTTTAGTCGTTCTGCTCATGGACACCATAAACATCTCTCCTAATATTGCTAGTATTGTTTTTGTGAGTCAGTGTATCACTCTGTTACCCAGGCTGGAGTGTCATGGTGCAATCATGGCTCACTGCAACTTCAAACTCCAGGGCTCAAGCAATCCTCTCACCTCAGCCTTCTGAGTAGCTGGGACAAGCACATGCCACCACATCCAGCTAATTTTTTACTTTTTGTAGGAACAGGGTCTTGCTATGTTGCCCATGCTGGTCTTGAACTCCTGGGTTCAAGTGATCCTCCTGCCTCGGCCTCCCAAAGTGTTAGGATTACAGGTATGAGCCACCACACCCAGCCTTCTTCCAGTATTATTAAACATGTCCTTTTTTTTTTTTTTTTGAGTTAGCTTGAATAAGTTTCTGTTTCTCCTGACCAAAATATCCTTTGTTAAAACAGCACCTGCTCTTGGGAAGAACACACAAATAGAGTTATGTCTAAATGTTCTAAGCAATTCCAGTCCAAGGAATTGTTTTAATACTTAATTATAGGTGAGGCACAGTGGCTCACACCTGTAATCCCAGCACTTTGGGAGGCCAAGGCAGGTGGGTCACTTGAGCTCAGGAGTTCAAGACCAGCCGGGCCAATATGGTGAAACCCTGTCTCCACTAAAAATACAAAAATTAGCCAGGCATGTTGGTGCGCACCTGTAATTGCAGCTACTTGGGAGGGTGAGGCAGGAGAATTACTTGAATCTGGGGTGGAGGAGGTTGCAGTGAGCCACTGTTGCACGACTGCACTCCAGCCTGGGCAACAGAGTGAGACTCCATCTCAAACAACAAAAACAAAGAAAACCCCAAAAAACAATTTAATTACACAATGTAGTAAATCCTGTTGGTTCCTGACTTAGGCCTTCCTGATTTCCTCCTACTATAGAAACTGGGAGAGTGAAAGCTCTTGCTCTCCCAACATCCCTTGCAGCCAGGTCACGTGACACAGTCTGGCCAATGAGAGGCAAGTGAGTATCTTTTGGGACAGAGGCTGTCCCTCCTTTCCATCTTTACATAGAAATGTCAGGCGTAGACCTGCTGTCACCACCTTGTAACCATGAATGGAAAGTCAAAGAAATGCAGAGATGCTACAAGCCCTGCCACAATGGAGGTGCTGAACCAACACCAGCAGCCACCAGATTTCAGCCTTCTTACTGTGTGAGAGAAATTTACCTCTAAATTATTAGGCTGATGCAAATACTATCAGTTAGATTTTCCCGTAGTTTGGAAGCCAAATATTTTCTAAATGATACATCATGAAAGTCAACATAGAACTTGATACTGTTCCCTATATGGTAACATACGTGATTTTTTTTTAACCAAATGCATGACCAACTTTTTGTAAATTAACTTCTCCAAACATCAGCTGAATGATAGAAACTCTCCAGGTTATTTGTCTAATGAGGGGATAAGGTATACATGAATAATGAACAGGTCAGGTGCTGTGGCTCACACCTGTAATCCTAGCACTTAGGGAGGCCAAGACGGGTGGATCACTTGAGGTCAAAAGTTCAACAACAGCCTAACCAACATGGAGAGACCCTGCCTCTACTAAAAATACAAACATTAGCTGGGTGTGGTGGTGCACACTTATAGTCCCAGCTACTTGAGAGGCTGAGACAGTAGAACACTTGAACCCAGGAGGCCGAGGTTGCAGTTAGCCAAAATCGTGCCACTGTACTCAAGCCTGGGCAACAGAGTGAGATTCTGTCTCAAAACAACAACAAACAAACAAACCTGTGATTGAAGACAGACAGTGAAAACACTGTAAGTGGAAGCTGCTCTACATATAACCCAAGTGGGGAGAGACATTACTTCTGGTTGGGCAAGGAGGAAATTAGGGAAATCTCCATAGAAAAGCATCTAAGCCAAACTCTAGAGGAAAAAAAGGATTTGGATGTTTGGAGTTGAGGAGGAGGGGCATTCTTGGCGAAATGAATAGTTTGAGCAAATACAAGAAACTGAAGATCATGTTAGGGAAACGGCAAGTTCATTTTGGCTGGTACAGAAGAACAAAGATCAGAGGAGAAGACCAGACCAAATTATAACAAGCCTTCAACACTAAGCAAACGGGAGTCTGAGCTTTACTCTCCATGCCTGGGCTGCCATTGAAGGTTTCCGAGCAATCAGAAGTCAGAGCAGTTTTTTAGGAAAATTCACCTGATTGCAATGTGTAGCATGGATTGGTGGAGGTAGAACGTGCCAGGAGGAGGCTGTGCAGCCATCTGGGTAGGAGGTGATGAGGGTGTGAACCATAAGAGTCAAAGTGAGAATGGAGTAGGAAAAAGACACAGACGTGAGAGACACAGAGATACCAAGATACAGCGGAAGTACATATAACACAAGTCGGCTACTGTCTGGATATGGCGTGTGAGTCACAGGAAGAATAATGCCAAAAATATCTTATTGTAAAAAATATGAACAAAAACCTCATGTGGTACCTCTGGAGCTGAAGACAGGAATGGCTTAATGTAGATGTTGGAGTCATGCACCTTCAGGTCATGGTCCCCCAAGTCCCCTGGTCACTCCAATAGTTGCCATTACCCGGGCCTAGGGATATAAGCAGAGAGTCATCAGAAACACGTATACCGAAAGCATCCCATCCAGTGCAGCTGCCTGGGCTAGGGACAACCAGAGAAATTTCCAGTTCCTCCCACCCACCTTTCCAGGCCCTCTGCTGCTAACATATGTGGGTAGCTCTCACCAAGAAAGGGCTCACCAAAATCACTTCTGTATTTAAGGAGCGCTTTTTCTACCCGTTACCTTAAGCTTGACAGGTTGCTGCTGTTTCTTTTCAGCTTTCTTTTTTGGAGACTGGAAGGAAGGATGTCCAATAAACTAACTTCAATGCATGTGTGATTCTATGGCTACAGAAATCAGTGCACATCAAACCCCATAGGATCCATCTGTCCATCCATCCATTCACCCATCTTTCTGTTACATATCCACTGTACAAGTATTTGCTGAACACCACCATGTCCTTAGTCCTGTGATAGGCACTGGTAAAAGATGTAAAAAAATCAGAACAGCTCCTGGCCTCCCAGAGTTCACCTATTATGTTTTATGGCTGGAGAAAATAAAAGTCGCAATTCTACACTCTATCCTGCTAACATCTCCTCAAATTCCCTCTGGGTGGGAAGGAACAAAATGTCACCAGTGCTGTGACATAGCTACACAGAGACCTCAGGGCTGAGACCTCATGTTAAACTGTTTTTGAGTGGTGTAAGGAAGCAATGCTATTATACCAATGTGTACACAGTCAGCTTAAATATCTCCTGTGATGCCGAAGATCTGATCTACCCAAACATTTATTGGGTGCCTACTACGTATATACATCATGTGGTGGGGGCACAAATGTCTAAAGTCTTGTCCCTACTATAAACTTGGGAGCAGGCGTGGTGGCTCATGCCTGTGATCCCAGCACTTTGGGAGGCTGAGGCAGGTGGATTACTTGAGGTCAAGAGTTCAAGACCAGCCTGGCCAATATGGTGAAACCCCATCTCTACGAAAAATACAAAAATTGGCTAGGTATGGCGGTGGGCGCCTGAAATCCCAGCTGCCCAGAGGCTGAGGCACAAGAATCTCTTGAACCTGGGAGGGGGAGGTTGCAGTAAACTGAGATCATGTCACTGCACTCCAGCCTGGGTGACACAGCGAGACTCTGTCTCAAAAATAAAAAAACAAAAAATACCCAAAAGAAACTTGGTAAGGGAGGTAAGAGAGATATGTCTAATTAATAACACATAAAATGTGGCTAAGCACTGAAAAACACGGGTTATGAAAATTTAGTGGAGGTAAAATTTCTACCGAGCAGGCTTCACGGAGGAGGTGGCACTACACTTAGCACAGAAAGGTGGACTGCATAGAGACAGGCGACAAAGAGGGATGAAGTGAAAGTCATCTTGAGTGAAACAAAGCAGTGTCCTAATCCTGAATCATCAAAAATATATCCAGTGTAGTGTCATAGTTCAAAGACCTAAGCTTGAATCCTCACTCTATTACCTGGGTGGTAAGAGTAATTACCTCCTATGAGTGAGGTTGAAGTAAATAAATGCTAAGAAACACCGCAATCTAATATACTGTCTTCATCTTCATCCTAGCCTCTCAACAGGGCTGTGAATTTTGAAGCGAGCCTTGGTTCAGACGGTAGGCAGAGTTTACATTAAGCAGAAATGAAACCATGATACCTTTTTGAGGGCAAGAGTCAGAGGGGGATAAAGACACGAGACACGGCCGGGCACCGTAGCTCACACATGTAATCCCAGCACTTTGGGAGGCCAAGGCAGGAGGATCACTTGAGCCCAGGAGTTCGAGACCAGCTTCAGCAACATGGCAAAACCCGTGACTACAAAAAATACAAAAATTAGGCCAGGTGTGGTGGCTCACGCCTGTAATTCCAGCATTCTGGGAGGCTGAGGCGGGCAGATCACCTGAAGTCAGGAGTTTCAGGTCAGCCTGACCAACATGGAGAAACCTCATCTCTACTAAAAACACAAAATTAGCCGGGCATGGTGGCACATGCTTATAATCCCAGCTACTTGGGAGGCTGAGGCAAGAGAATTGCTTGAATCCAGGAGGTTGTGGTGAGCTGAGATCGTGCCATTAAGAGCAAAACTCCATCTCAAAAAAAAAAAAAAAAAAAAAAAAAGCATTAGTAGACACCATCACTCAGTCAGGGGTGGTGTCTACCAATAAACGCAAAATGGAGACACGGTGGCCTTTAAATAGGCCAACAGGTACAATGACAGAACTTGCCACCTGCCCATCGTAAGATCATCGAGCTTAAATTACCTGAAATGCTTGAGGAACATGATGTTTTGGTGAATTGAACTCTTTACTGAAATTAGAAAACCCTTGCTCCTTCAACTCTTACTGCTATAAACTTTTCCTATTGTACTAAGGAAAGTATACTGAACATAACTGAACAGCTTATTTAATATTTACACATTTATGTCAGGTACCAGGCTAGACAGGAACTAGAAAAACAGGGGTAACAGGATGTGCTCCTGAGTTTACTGGAACTCACTGGATGTTAAAGGATAATACAGAGAATCTCAGCCCCACAAAGAAATGGAGCAGCAGGCATAAGTCATTGGGCTGAATGATATTCATTAATGGTGCCTGTCGAACCGAAAGGCACAAATATTTATATGCCTATTGGCCCTGACATGATTCTTAACCAGAGATGATGATTTGAAAGGTGTTTACTTTCATGAATGGGGCATGTTCGTTTAAAAAATGATTTTCCTACATGGATCAGATATTTGTGTTTTTTATTTCTCCTTGAATACAAAACACAAGTCTTAAAATATCTCCTTCCATTGAAATCACTGTTAGTCAACACCGAGCCCAAAACCTACTCATGTTCGTTCTCAAGCTCTTGCTCTTTCTGACACACACACACACACTCTGTCACTCACTCACTCACTCTGCCCATGGAAGGCACCCTTTGGTTTTCTTGTGAGTCATTTCTTCTTGATAAAAACTATCGAGTGCTGAAAAAATGAAACACTGAAAAAGACTCTTCTTAATGTGATCACATTTTTCACTTGTAATTGGAATGCTTTACACCGAGCCGAAATGTATTAGTGTGTAGAGGAAGAATGCAATACTTCAGAAGGTGTTCGTTCTCACTGGGAAATAGATTCCAAGCTTCTTTGTCTCTACTCCAGGATTTCAGCCTCCTCCAGGCCTCTGCTCAGAGACCGCTTTGGGATTCACAGCCTTCCTTTGGGTCAGTACATGCTGTTCGGGGCTGGGTTCTGACTGGGACCCCGGGAGCTGGGCTCTGGTTGATGTGATCCTACGGTCTAACTGCAGTGAAGCTTTGGAGTCTCTTCCATGGGACAAGTGGCAAACAGACTTCCAAAGTCTGAACTCCCACGGTGGAGTCTGAGAGCGCCTGAAGCAGAGAGAAAGCCACGGCTGCACATCTGCGGCTGCCCCTCACTTGGCTGCATGATCTGCCTGAGCTGTTCTAACCTCATAGTCCCAGCTGCCTCGTCTGCCAAATGGATATAACACAGCCAGCTTGACCTGCCTCCCTGCTTGTTGTCAGATATTAATGAGATGCTGTGTGTGCAAGTGGTCATGTTTAAACACTGTAAAAAGTTATTCAAATGGATCGGGAAGGGGAACGTTATTTTCACAAAATTGGCTTGAGTCCCTTGTGCTCACTGCCCACCTCCCACCCCTGCCACTCCTTGGACCCTGAAGACAGGAGGCCTGAAGGATGATGGATGGGATATGCTTTAAAACTGTCAAGGCTGTAAAATCACAAGCTGCTGAGTGGAACACACGGACTGCCACGGGCTACGTGGACAGAGCGGCAGCGGGATGGAGCCCTGTCCTCTCCACCCAGGGGACGCACGCTTGCCTACCTTCTTGCCTTCTCCATATATAAGGGGGAACTTCAAGTCCTCATCCTCAATGGTTTTGTATGCCCTGTAGGGGGATAAACAACATTTTAAAAAAGGTTTGCACTCAATTAGTGACCTGCTGTCCGGACACAGGCTGCTAGGGATTTCATTTTCCGTGAGACCCCAACCACTTACCACGCTGACTACCTCTTTCTTCAGAGGGAGTTGTTCTCTCTACAGAATTGTGTGTGTCTTTTAGCAAACCAGAAAATACTGTCTTTATATGCTTAAAGAGGGGAGAAAATAAGTTGGCATATGCAGAATTAGCAAGAAGGGGAGATGGGTTTCTGGCCTTAGTGTCTGTGTCATCATGAAATGACCCAGCAACATAACTGGATTCTCATCATTAATCCAAAACTGTGAGAAACAGCAGAGCTCAAAGAGATGAATGGGGTGTGAAACTGCTTCCAGAGCGAGTTCTCACCTTCAGGGGTTGTTTATACCAAAACAGCCTTGTATTGGGATGGCTGGGGAAGAAATCTTTAGAGCCTGTTTGTCCTCTATGCAACACTGGTAAAAAGTTCTTTGTTACACAAGAGCTTTTAAATAGCCATGCAATACACAGAAAGAACCTTCAGTTTATGCCTCAGTGGTTTATTCCAGATAGGGTCCTCCAGACGCCATGGCCTACACAGTGGAGGCGGGTAGGATTAAGGGGACAGAGCTGATGAAGCCCGTGTCTTGCAATTTTGCTTATAACCAACTTAAAAAACAAACAAGCAAATAAACAATTATTAGCCCAATTATTAGCTGTTTCACCCTGAGCATGTAGCTTCACCTTGTTCAGTCTCAGTTTCCTCATCTGTACAGTGAGGCTAATACACAGGATACAGAGAGCTCAGTACGGAGCCTGCACTTAGTAAGAGCCCAATTAGTGGCAGTTACTACTAATACTTAGTAGATAATTAACACTTGGCATACCAGTTCACCTTTCTGCAAAATGGGGGATAGCACTGCTCATAACTTCAAATAAGTTATTTAAAATACTAAGGAAAAGATGGGGTAGGTTCTGCTGAGTTAGTGCTATAAGGAGATGCTTTTCCTGACTGCATTAAGAAAACCTAATTTATTAAATGGCCCACCATTCCTGAGTTTACCTAGGCTGCTTGGGAATGAATGTGAAATCAAATTTATGGAAGCTCTTGAGTACAAAAGAATGTAACTCAATTTAAAAAGCATGCAACCCCAAAGTTAATGCAGGTCCATCCTCAGGAAGTTATTTCGATAAGTTGTCTTTCCCGTGGGGTGGAGAATCGGTGAAGTTTTGGCACCAGATGCACCTGAGCTGGAGTTCAGCATTGCCTGCTGTATACCCCTGCGCAAGTGGATGTGCTCTCGAGCGCTCAGGATCCTTATTAATCAATTAGGGCAAAATCTGGGGCTCATTTGTGAGATTGTTGCAAAGATTAAAATGGGGGAAATGAATGTGAAGAGCTTAGGAGGTACTTAGCACTCTGCCTGGCACAAAAAATGCGGCTGCTGTCGAGTGAGCCCAGAAGTATTCTAGGAATTGAATTTTCAAAAAAGGAAATGTACCATTTCCTTCCCCCCAAATCTACTAAATTAATACAAAGTGGAAATAACCACTTTGATGTTTTACATACTCACATGAACTATTTTAAACACTGTGGTATACAAGTCCCTGGGGGAACAAATAAAGCTATTATTAGAAGAATTAAAAATTTTTAAAGCTTTCCAGGTGATTCTAATGTGTAGCTAAGGTTGAGACCTACTACTGTTGACCAAGCATCAGTTAGCTAACATTCAAAATGATTCAGCAACAGTCCCTTATCAGCTTGACCCTTAAGATGACAGACTACATGGCTCATGGCTCATGGCTCATGGCTCATGGCACAGGAGAAGCCTGGATCTGGTGTGTAAGAGTTGGTTCTATGACTAGACATTCGTAGGAATTAAACAGAGGTAGAAGGTGGGAATTAAACACAGGCAGAAGGCTGGAATTAAATAGAGGCAGAAGGCCGCAGCTCTAGAACCAATGACTGGATATTACCGAGAGCTCACAAGAGACAGGCGAAGAGCACTCTTAACAGGCTTAGAAAGGGAGTAAGAAAACTCTCTCACAAGCCAGGTCATTGAATTCTCACATGGCAGAGTGTTGCAGGAGCGCGAGCTTCATGTCCCACAACTCTGAAAGACACACACTTAGAGTTGTTACCCACAGGACGAAACCAACTGCAAATTTCAATATTACATGTTAGCTTCTGTTTATCTTCGGGAACAACAAAACATTGGAAATAGAAACAGTGGTGGAAAAGGAAGGTTTATTCTGCCCCCCCCAGTGCTGGTTTTTTATCAGCCATGAGCACTCCCTCTCCCCCAACAACTAATGACAGGGGGAACAGTGACCAATAAGGAGGAAAAGTACAGCACCCTTTCCCCACCCCTCTTTCTGAATCCTAAGCACAGTTCATCATATAAAATTAAGTGGACTTCCATCCACAGTTACAGAGCCTTGAGTAATAAAGTGTAAAAGTACTCAAGCGTTAAAACTGGCAACTTGATTAGAGTTTGCATACATTAATAATAGCAAACAGTAATCACAGCAGCTATGATTTACTGAGCATCTTCTACCTGCCAGACGCCAGACTCTGTGCTCACTTATAGTATCTAAAATCTCTCAATGGCCTTGCATTGTCCTATCTCACAGATGAGAGAACTGAGCCCAGAGAGGTTAAATTACTCCCTGCATGGCCTTAAAACTGGACTTGGACTTTTCCAGAAAACATGACAAAGAAATGTGATATCGGGACTCAGCTTTGGGAATTTCTCATTCTAGTCCAAGAGTCTGAAATGAGACCATTATTGTTCACTCTCATTGGGTGATCAGCTGGTATCTGATGAAGAAAAAGAGACTTTTGGCAAAAGAGGAAGGGGAATTTTCTGTGTGAGTGGCAAAAGAACAAAAGGGGATCATGTCTGCACAAAACCAGTGGCTTCTCTAGTCCTGGATCTACAGGAAAGAAGAGGGGAAGTCAGCAGGAGTGATGGTCCATGTTCTTAGACCTGCAGCTGCTTTTCTGGCCATCTCACCAGAAATGAGTGACCACAGAGTCAACCAAGCCTCCTCCCACAGAGAACAGACCCTCCTCAAACTGCTCTCAGTTTAAGGAGGCCATCCAAGTTCTGGCCCATTTGGAAGGCCCGTCTGCTATTTTATATCATAGTCCGTGTCAAGGCTACAGGCCTGAATTTATGCCTCCAGCTTGTCCGTGGCTTCCTTCCTTCTCATTTGGGGGAAGTGAGAAGACAGGAGAGTGTTTGAAGCTTGGGAGCTCCAAGACATGGAGGTACTTTGGATTTGAGATGAATAGAGAGTGTCTGTCATAGAAATAACTCTTCTACACCAGATCCTAAGATTTTTGAAATCCTAATTAAATCTTTAAGAATCCCAAAAACAAATCACTTGCTAGTTTTACAATAATACGACTGACCAGAGATTATATCACTCGTTACAAGACAGCGAAACTGAAAGGCTTAGGAAAGATTTTTCTAGACAAACTCTTATTAATATTTTGGGTCAATTCCTTAATGAATATTTATGAGGCCAACTGAAAAAAGGATGAGATGAGAAAAAAAAACGCGAGCCTTAAAAGGGTTGCTAAATTCCTGGCTCTCTATAACTGAGAGGCATTCTTCTCAGAAGTTTCCATTAAATACTTTTTTTAAAGTAATAGTTTCCTTTGTAACGTTGATCGTGCAAAGCTGTAAAAACAAGCCACTGTTAGTTTGGACCTACTGGAAGGAGCAGTTCAGCATTAAGTAAGAATGAAATGCTACCAAGTCAGCTATATCCCAAGTGTAGAAATCCCTTCTACGATACAACCTTGGTTACTGGCCTCTGCTGAATGGACTGCCGCAGACAGTCACTGTCCTAGGAGTTTTACGGTACTTAATGTCAGCCCATTCTGTTGGAGAACAGCTCTGGGAAATTCTTTTTTTTTTTGAGATGGAGTCTCACTCTGTACACTCTGTAGCCCAGGCTGGAGTGCAGTGGCATGATCTTGACTCATTGCAACCTCTGCCTCTTGGGTCCCTGGGTCCCGGTTCAAGCAATTCTCCTGGCTCAGCCTCCTAAGTAGCTGGGATTACAGGAATGCGCCATCGTGCCCAGCTAATTTTTGTATTTTTAGTAGAGATGGGGTTTCACCATGTTGGCCAGGCTAGTCTTGAACTCCTGACCACATGATCTGCCAGCCGTGGCCTCCCAAAGTGCTGGGATTATAGGCGTCAGCCACCGCGCCCGGCCAGTTCTGGGAAATTCTTTCTTAAACTGGCCCAACCCCATTGGGCCATCTGGAAAAACATGAAATAAATCCAGACTATTTTCTGCTTGAGAGCTCTGCAATCGTTTGAAGAGAGCTATCTCAAAGTTTCCGTTTCCTTAGCTCTTTCAACTGTTCTTCACAGGACCTGGGGGACCCTAACCACTGAAGTCCCATGCATCCAACCAACATTCACTGAGCACTGACTATTGTGGTAGTCGCCCTCTAGGGTCTTTCCGGTTTGTTAGTGTCCTCAAAAAATGGCACCCGGAACTGAAAACACTTAAGATGTGGTCCAAATAAGAAAAAAAATTTTTACTTGTTTTGATTTGGACCTTGCATTTTAAAAAATTAACGAAGCTCATATTTCCATTATGTACATATACATGTATATTATTTTAGGGTTACATATGGAGACTCTGAGTGAAGACAAATGAAAAACTCCAGTCCACAAGAAAAAAGACCTGAAAAAGTTTTTTTTGGCTCATGATCTCCTCTAGTTTATAATGACACACAATATTTTACCCCGAAGGGAGGACTCCATTGCACTTATTAATGTTATCTTGTTAGTTTCAGTCCATTGTGCCAACCCACTGAGAACTTCCTGAATTCAGATCCTCCCATCCAAAGTATTGGCTCTCTGTCTATGCTACATCATATTCAATTTGCTAAGCAGCCCTGCCATCTTCATCCAGATCACTGAAAAAATCGCTAAGTGGAATCATTAGAGACCTTCCTCCAGGCCAAGTTAACCAGACATAGGGTGTGGCAACATTTCAGGCATGTGAAGGAAAGTTTGTACAATTCAAAAAAATCACATTCAGCATTATTCTTTTTCATGAAAATGAAGAGCCTATTAATTTCCTTTTTAATACCAACAACAAACGGTAAAAAGCTGGGCAGAATCTTGCCTGGTGGAGGGGCACAGAAGACAGACTCAACAGTAGAGCGTGGACAATGAGATATTAATATTTGAGGAGGAGGTGTTTAGGATTAAAAAGGCTG
Organism: Ateles fusciceps; assembly: GCA_036589455.1. NCBI lineage: Eukaryota > Metazoa > Chordata > Mammalia > Primates > Atelidae > Ateles > Ateles fusciceps. The sequence goes on from JAZHEH010001063.1 coordinate 3,926,718, forward strand.
TCAACACAGATCCCGACAGACACAGTCCTCATGGACTTCAGCTCTCCTAGAACAGCTCTTGAGCTAACTATGAAGCAACTTAACTGAACCACTATCCATTCAATGTTTCTCCGTCTCGTCCAAAAGGCTAAGAGAAGAAACTATCAGACTTCTTACAAAGTCAGAATATATCTAGGTATACAGTATTCAACCAGTCTAGAAACCCTACCCAACAAGGACAGACTACTAATTGAGCCTGCCTTCTTGGTGAACCTAAGCTGGCTCTCCTGATTATACCACCTCCGGCGAATGCCGTCCCTTCAAATCTCTCCTACTTCTAAGGCGTGTGAGAGATGCTCACAGTTCCCACATCAACCCCACCCTTCTAGGCTGAGGCTCTCTCACTGCCCTTCTGTCAGCCCCTCCTGCCTCCTATCCCCCTGGCTTACCCCCCAGCCTTTCATGACATTCTCCCACCCACCCTGATGACTTCAGTCTAGGTTCAGATTGCTTTTCCACTCTTTCCCAGGATGAAACTCTCAGCATGTTCTTAGAATTTGGTGGTGCTTTTGGATTCCTGGCTTTATAACTCCTACCTGCTTCCTGCTGACCTTCCCTTCTTCTCTGTTCCCCAACATCACCCTGGTCATATGGCCTGCAGCAAGAACAGCCCCTACCTCTGAGATTGGAGTTCTGAATCATCTTCTCTCTCTCACTCCCTTGTTGGGGCTCTCAGGCCAGTTTCCCTCCTTGGTCCTGCTCTTCTAATGACCTTCTGGCTGTACATGTTCCTGAGCCTGTCTCCACTGTGGCAAAGCTTTTTGAAACTTTTCTTTGCTAGAACTTGTCACCTTCTCGACTTTCCAGTAACACAACAGGGATTGACTATTTTGTCTATTAACATTATGCCAAACACTGTCATCTCTACCTTTCAAACCAAGCCAGAATCCTCGGATTTCAACGCCTTCCCTGCTGTCAGAGCCCTAGCATCACAGTTGCTTGCCTACATTACTGGGACTGATCCATTAGGCCTCTGTGCAATGATCTAGGCAAGAGGCGATGGTGCTGGGATGATGTCACCAGGTGAATGGAAGTGAGAGTGTTGAAAACTTTTCTGATTTGTCCCTCACCCTTGTTCTCAGAGCAAATGGAGTAATTATTTTAGAACGTCAGATCACGTCATTACCCTTCTCAAACCCATCAAAGGTTTTCCACTGCACTCTAAATAAAAGTCAACCAACCAGACGGCCTTCTTTAACACTGCTCCTGTCTCCTGAATTTCCTAGTCCCCTTTCCTGCTTTATTTTTCTCCATAGCATCCACTGCCACCTAACAGTTAAAGAATTTTACTTCCTTACTATGGTTATTTTTTCTACTGCTTCCTCATGCCTTTTAAGTTCTATGGGGATAAACTTTTGTTTTGCTACTTACAGCATCTCCTATACCTAGAAGAGTGTTCAACATATAATGGGTATCCAATAACTGTCTGGTTAAGCAAGCAAATTAATACTACCTTCCCTATGCACAGGCTTTATTTGTATTTTCTTGTTCCATAATATATTTACAAAACAAAACCAAACAGCCTCCTTGTTGTCTACGTCTGGCTATGCTGTTCCTGCTGATGCTCACTCACAAGTAACGCTTTCCCACCTCTGCCCAGGTGGGCTAGGTGCTGTCCTTAGAGGCTCAGACATTCTCCATGAGCATCTGAACTCGAGGTCCACATGCAGCCACCCCGACGCCCTTTTAGCCTGACAAGCAGCAGTTACAGGACTTCTCCACCATAAACACACTTTGACTTTGTGGCAGTTTCATACCTCAGTTCACCAAAGCTTTGCTCATGCTGTCCTCATGGCTGGGAGGTCTGTTAGCAAATCTCCCCCATTTCTCTTTTTTATTTTATTTTATTTTTTTGAGACGGAGTTTCACTCTTTCACCCAGGCTGGAGTGCAGTGGTGTGATCTCAGCTCACTGCAACCTCCGCCTTCTGGTTTCAAGCGATTCTCCTGCCTCAGCCTCCCAAGTAGCTGGGATTACAGGCACACACCACCACGCCCAGCTGATTTTTGTATTTTTAGAAAAGACGGGGTTTCACCATGTTGGCCAGGCTGGTCTCAAACTCCTGACCTCATTACTTACTCGCCTTGGCCTCCCAAAATGCTGGGATTACAGGCGTGGGATATCATGCCTGGCCCCCACATTTCTCTTTTAATCCACAAGCATCACTCTCCAGCTTAAAGTTGTCCATTGAATTCCCCTCATCTTAAAATAGAATCCAATGAGGCCCTCCATGATCTGGCCTTTGCACTCTGACATCTCCGCTCACTCAGCTACGTTCTCATAACACTAGCTTTCTTGTTTTTTTGACACGCCATGGGGCCTGGTCATTCCTTCTGCCTGGGTCATTCTTCCCTTCAATCCTGCCATGGTGGCTCCTGGGCATCACTCGGAAAGGCCTTTCCTGACCACTCATCAAGAAGTCCGGCATTCCCTACTCCTGCTCATCCTGCTTCAGTGCTTCAAACACAATCCGAAATGCTCTTATTAATTTGTTTACTTGTTTACCTTCTGTCCCCCACATCCTGCACATAAGCTCCATAAAGGCACGGACTTTCTTCCCATGTACCTCTCTATCCTTGTATTTACAGTTGTGCAGGCACATGGTAGACATAAAGTAGACACTAGCCAAATGGATGAATGAAGGCAGGCTGGCATGTCTTGCTTAGCATGTCAGTTTCCCTCTAAAGATATCCCCCGTTCACTCTGCCTTTAGTTTTTTATGGCTAAAATTCATGGCTGGGTTCCCATCGGTGATACCTCTGACATATACTTACCTATTTATATTAAAATTTCAAGTTCCCTTTTATTATTAAATATATACAAATAGTTATAAAATTATTTAAAAAATCACATTTATGATTCTCTTGTCTATTTCTTTCTCAGAGAGTCCCTTAGCACCACCTGAGAATGGCAGTTTTTTTTTGTCACAGCTATTCACCAGCGTATATGGTGTTACCAAGACAATTTTCTAACTTGGTTTAAAGGCAAGTTCCTCACTTAAAGTTCCTCCTAGTCTTTGCTGGATTCCTCCATTTCCAGGAAGAGCCCCTACGCTGATTGCTTAACCCATGGGCCGGGAACCCAGAGTTCACACTTTGGCATCATCTACATAAATCGCTTCCCATGATCTTTCTTCTCTCCTAAGTCATGACCTTGAACTACATACAGAGAGCGCGAGAGCGAGAGAGCGAGAACAAGAGAGAGAAATACCACTTGTTTCCCTAAGTCTTAATTCCCTCAGCAAGACTTCAAAGTCGTTTAAGAGGAACGTGATCCCCTCTAGGGGCATAACAGGACCCTCCCTTTGGAGACAGCATAATCTCAACAACCCACTCGTGTAACTCCACTGACACACACCAGCGAGTCACATTCTTCCACTAACCTCTAGACATCGCCTTGGCTGCCTCTCCTCCCCTGGGGATCCTCCTTCCTGGAGCCTCTCTTCCCTCCTGGCAGAGCCCACTGTGGTATTAAAGCACACCAGGCTTGGAGTCAGAGGTTTTGAAGTCACATCTCAATCCTCATGTGAACTGACTGTATGAATCTGGGAAAATCCCTCAGACCTCACTGACTCTGCCTCTTCAGCAGGATACTTCATAGGATGGTTGCAAGGATTAAGCGCAAATATGTCTGGGAACGTGCTTTGTGAAGAATAAGGTGTTATTTAGCCATCAGTTGTGGCTGTTAAGGTCTTTGGAGCCTCATTCTTGCTTCAACGCAGATGTGGAGCTAACAGGCCACCGTCAGCAGGAAGACACAGCACATCCCCATAGGAAAACCACTTCCTGCTGAGCAATCAAGCCACGTGATTCATACTTTTTCTACCGTAAGCATGAAGGAGAGTACCCGTGCAACTTTACCCAGAACAGTCCATTGTTCTGCTCTAAAGTGAGGACTCAGATACTCAGAAGGATGCCTCAGAGCTAATAATCTAAAGAAGGTATAGTTGGGTTAGATTGATATAGTCATAAAAGGAGGCTTTTTTTTTTCTTAGCTGGGAGCTGGGTGCCCCTTCAGGAGGGAGGGAAAAGCCACAGGTAGCCTTGTTTTCTTCTTGTTAGAAAACAAGTCTTAGCCCGGCAGAGGCACATTTCACAGGGGCTGGGTGGGTTTGAGTGGAGGCTGGAGCACAGAAACATCTTGGATCCTCCTTTTTGCCTTCTTATAACAAAATCTTAGCAGTAGCTTAAATCTCAGGAGGCCTAGGATGAAACATCACCCAGGCCTGGCTGGTCAGGAACAGACACAAGCCTGGAGTCCAAATGCTACTTGTTGCTTTTAAGAGCTTGGCATGACCCCAGTTAAGCAATTCTGGAATCCACAAAGGCTCTCCCTTGACTCCCCTCTCCCTACACCCACCCTCCTGAGACCTTCCTGGAAAAAGCAATGCAGGATTGGCAACCCCCCTCATGCTTCCTTTTTTCTGCCAGCCATCTGTATTTCCAAAGGAATCAGGCCCTAAGTCTAACCACAGTGCTCAGTAAATGGAGGCTGCTTTCTGATCCTTCAAGCGGCCTTACAGCAGGCAGCCAGCTCTTCCTCGCTCACTACATGAAAGAGAGAGAAAGAGTATGTGTGTGCGCATGTGTGTGTGTGTGCGTGTGTGTGTGCGTGTGCACGCATTTCCTTTAAGGCTACACAAGAAGAGTTTGATGTTTGGTTAGGTCTTACTATTATTTTTTAAATGTCATCTTTTAAGAATCGTTTTTTTCCTGGTTTCTAAGATTCACTTTGCCTTTGGATGGAAACTGTCTGCCAGAAGACGGAGCTGCGCCGTGAGGGAGAGTGAATCTGAGGCAGGCTTAACAATGGCAGGCTCAAGTCAGAGTTGTGGAGCAAGGATCACTCCCTGCGGTGAGTCTAAAGAGGCTGAGAAACACTCTCTATCCAGCTGGGAGTTGTGGGGTTTAGAATGTTTGGGGATGGGCTGGGCATGGTGGTTCACACCTGTAATCCCAGCACTTTTGGAGGCTGAGGCGGGAGGATCACCTGAGGTAGGGAGTTTGAGACCAGCCTGGCCAACATGGCAAAACCCCGTCTCTACTAAAAATACAAAAATTAGCTGGACATGGGGGTGGGCACCTGTAATCCCAACTACTCAGGAGGCTGAGGCAGGAGAATCACTTGAACCTGGGAGGTGGAGGTTTCAGTGAGCCAAGATTGTGTTACTGCACTCCAGCCTGGGTGACAAGAGTGAGATTCTGTCTCAAAAAAAAAGAATGTTTGGGGATGGACCCAACGTCTCACCCCAGGCTCATCACTGTATAGCAGGCTTTAGTTATATACATAAATTTAGTTTGGGGATATTTTGACTCATTGGGTTCCTGAATTTATGTGTTGGGAGCTATGTTCAGTAGGTGTCTGAACAATAAGATCTCTGGGAAAGTTACCCTGTGGGACGGAGGCTCTCTGAACAAACGCTACCTTTTTTTTCTTCAGTCCTTGCAGTGTCCTTTAAATTAGTTGAAGCCTATATACCTTAAGCTGTGAACGACTTGACAGACTTCTGGTAATACAGTGCAAGTTAGATTCAGGCACAAATAGTATCTTTGAATTGTGAGTGTGATTAATATTTGGTGATAAATAGAAGAGGGCCGGTAACAGCCTAGCTTGTGCGTACCTGGCTACCTGTGATGAGAGAAACCACCTGCTCATCTCCTCACCCACATGAAAGACTGCTGGCCTTTTTTTCTCCAGGAAAACTCTCCATAATGGGGCCCAAGCTCTAGTCCCTGACAATGCAACTGCCCTTGAGGAAATCGGCTGACTGGTAGGGTTAACCCACAGTCCCTGGGAAAATGCCTACCTCCTCACTTCTCCCCATCTGCACACCTAAGCCAGACCCTGCCTGAAGTTCTGAGAGTGGTAACCTACTCGCCTCTTTTGGCGTAAAGATGCTTCTTTTTTCTCACCAGGCCTGTGGGGGAATATCAAGAGGCAACAGAGATTGCTCTCATTTTACTGGTCAGTGCTCTTTGGGAGAGTCTACTGGGTTACAGCAGAGGTCTCACCAGTGGTAAGAAATATATCCATCCTGTTAACCCAGTGTATGCACAAACACATTGCAAAATACAATATTTACCCTATGTGATATACACCAATATTTTCTTTCTATCCTGTGCTACTCAATTTGTTTAAAATGCTGCTCTCCATATACTAAACTGATTTCAAAATCCTGTGAGTGGGTCCCCACCCACAGCTCAAAGTTTGGTAGAAGAACAGAACCTGTTCTTAGTAGCTTCCAAATTAAGAGCTCAGGCCTTAACCAGACAAAAATGATGGGTTCTATTGGATTCATTTGCAGATATTTACTGAGCACCTAGTAGGTGCCAGCCACTGGCACAGGTGCTGGGGATTTGGAGTCGAATAAAGTAAATAAAGCGAAAGTCATCTCTTGATTCATAGGCAGAGTTCAGCAGCAGCAAAGGACCCACTTGGAAAAAAAGGATTCAATCAGTATTTTTAAGTTATCATGTGTATGTATAAAACAGAACGAATATTTTAGGATAAAACATTCTGAATGACTCTTAAGAAAATTCCAGCTTGAAAATTATTTCTGATTCAGTATCCACTTGGTGTGCATTCACACTTGGCCAGAAGAGCCTCATATTCTCAATAACATTTAGCTATCCCCCACGGATATGAATCAGAGACCTTCACTTCAAGAGCACACAAATGTGGAGTGATTTCAGCTTTCTCAGGGACCACTTATTCTAAAATAAACATGAATTTCATTGACATTCCCTTTACACTGTATGAGATCAAGTCAATATATACAAATCAGGGTCTGAACAAAATTGACCCCATAGCTACAAACAGTGGGGTGAAAACAGCAAATAGATTATTAATTACAAAGAGGGCTTCTGCTGCACAGGCAGTTCCTCTGTGTTGGCTTTTGCAGCCCTCCCTCACAAAGCTGCTCCCACTCCAGTCAGGTGGATTTTGTTTCATGGAGCAGAGTCCTGCAGTGTCCCTGAGAGAAGCCACGTGCAAGGACTTTATGCTACATCATTTTAAGGCTTTCCGCCCAAGTGCCTTTGAACTGATAACATTACACTGTGCAGAGCTCAAGTATCACTGCTTTCCTGAGTCTTCTGTTTTATCTTTAAAAACCATGAGAGGTTTGCACAAGCCTACACATGAAGTCCTTCTGCCTCACTCCCAAAATCTTCAGGTGAAATAGAGGCTTAACTTGTGGCTTCCCACACTCTTCTGAAAGCTTCTGCTAATCCCCATGTTATTCAGGTTCCCAAGGGAAGCAGTGCCGGCCTGAGTAACAGCTGTCGATATTTACCAATCGGAGGAATACCACACTCGACTCCCGCACTGAGGTGGCCCTGTTGTTTCAGAGGATGGAGAGCATAGGCAGGCGTTGTTAAATTTTCTATCACCTCACTCCCAGCACTTAACAGATTTTCACATACTGCAATGTTTATTATACACTCTTGTTGTTCCAGGCACTGTTCTAAGCATTTATATTTTTTAAAATTTACATAATCCTCACTATAACACTGTAATGTAGATAGGAACATTATCCTCATTATACAAAAAAGAAAACAGAGGGTGCAGGGGCTGACGCCTGTAATCCCAGCACTTTGGGAGGCCGAGGCGGGCACATCATGAAGTCAGGAGTTTGAGACCAGCCTGCCCAATATGGTGAAACCCTATCTCTACTAAAAAATACAAAAAATTAGCCGGGCATGGTGGTGTGTGCCTCCAGTCCCAGCTATTCAGGAGGCTGAGGCAGGAGAACTGCTTGAACCCAGAAGGCGGAAGTTGCAGTGAGGTGAGATTGTGCCACTGCACTCCAGCCTGGGCAACAGAGCGAGACTCTGTTTCAAAGAAAAAAAAAAAAAAAAGAAAGAAAAAGAAAATGGAGGCATAAGAGAGGTGGGGCTCACTTCAGGTCTGCCCCATGTGTTACACTCTTAATGACATTTCTCTGCCCCTCTGTGAAGAGCTAGGAATCTGTATAAATACCACAAAATGGCATGATATGCAAAAGAATGTTTAATTACTAATTCTCTTGCTAAAATTGTAAAAAAAAATTTTAAAGCCCATCCTCACATTCTAGGTTTTTATAATGATAAGTCACACAGAAGTTAAAATACAACAATACTCCTAGGGTGGAAAACTCTCTTAACAATAGGGCAGATGTACAAGGTCACCATAGAATTAGATTTAACCTGAGCTTTGGCGTTCAAACTGTTCAGGTGCAATAAACTAAAAGACTCCAAATTTTCCTGTGTAGGTGCTCAACTTTCCACAGGGTGAGCCAATGTGACCCAGAAGATCAAGCCTTGGGGGGTGGGGTGCATATCATTTACTGAGGATGAGCAGGAAAGAGAAATCCTTAAGTTAAATGCCTTGGGCAGCATGATCTCCTAACCTATCCCATGTATTTATACCAGGCGTGGAGCCTGGATTATCCAGGTTATGGGCACAAAAAGGAAGAAGAGGAGGCCTAACCTGACCCTGACCTGAAGGCTTTGCACCTGACTTGATTGCACCTGAAGGCTTCATCATCCCTTATCAGCCACTGCCAGTCCAGTCTACTGGCACCTTATGAACAGTCACTGGCTCACTGCAGGTGGGCAAAGACATTCCCAAGCAATAGCAAGGGGATAATCAGGGGCAAAAACCACCAGCAGCGCAGGAGTCACAAACCTTCATACAGCTCAGGCTGCCCAGCGCTCTTTAACCAATCATTTCTGCAAGCTGTTCATATCCATTGTAAGAAAGTCTATGGCCGCCCAAGGTCAGAGTTTAAGAATACATAGCAATTGCCTGGGGCGTTTATTGAAAAATGCAGAATCCACAGGGATTCTACTTCAGCAGATAAGGTAGACCCTGGAATGTTTTCAGTAATTACCCCAGATGACAAAGCTTCACTTGGGTAAACCTTTGTCTATCAATTTTGTAGGAAACTTTAATCATCCATTTATGGCCCTGTCCCAACACTAGACTGTAAGCACCACGAGGCTTGGGACTGTTTTATTTTTCTTTGCATCTTCAATGCCCAATCTAATGCCCGGTTCACTGAATAATGGTTGAAACTGACTGCCCCACACAGATGAAGCTCTGTGGCTTGTCCTTCAGGTACAGAGAGTGATACACAGCATCTGATCTACCTTGGAAGACTGACAAGGCTGATTCCGTCTCAGCAGAATCTGAACCTAGAACATGGCAGAATATGATTGCTTTTGCCAGAGCAACCAGGTGAAGAACAAAAAGCGAATGTGTTCCATCCCCTCGTGAGGCTTCTGAAGCTTTCCTTATGATCTGATCACAACAAAGGAGAGAGGCCACTGACAGCACGCTGGGCCTGCAACACTGCTGGCAGCTTTGTTATCGGTCTTTCTGGTTCTTACAGCGAAATCTGCATTCAGCTCTCCAGCAAGGGACAGACACAAAACTTCAGCCTCTCTAGGTCTGAAGGTAAGAGGACAGTGGTGGTAGGATGAGATTTTTCAGGGTTTGGAGTGGTGGCTCTGCAGCTCTTGTGTATGAATTACGATGATAAGCCCAGAAGCAAGGAGTGTTAAACCAGCATCCCAGCTGACTCAGATGAAGAGGACCCCGGCCGCCACAGGTGAGCCTCTTCATAGGATTATCAGCTGGAAACCAGCTGTGCCAATTTCCTACTAGGAAACCTGGTGAGCCAGGAAAAGCAAAAATAAATTATCAAGGTCTGGTAAGAGGGAACTAATTATAACTTGAAGAGCGTTGGCTGAACACAGAAAAATGTTTCCTTGATGGGCTTTGTCTGTATCTGGAAAATTTCAGGAGTGGCAGTGTACCTACTTCTCTGGAATTTCCTTAAAAATGGGATCCTAAAAATAGGCTGAGTATTGGCCCATACATCCTTTTCTTTTTTCTTAAATCATCTACTAAGTCACTATAAAAATTTTCTTTTTATTCATTTATGATTTATTTTGGATTCAGGAGGTACATGTGCAGGTTTGTTACATTGGTGTATTGTGTGATGCTAAGGTTTGAGGTACAGTGGTTCCATCACCCAGGTGTCAGCATAGCACCCAGTAGGTAGTTTTTCAGTTTATGGCCCCTCCTCCCTCTTTTCCTAGTAGTCACCCCCATGTCCTGGATATAGATATTGTCAGCTCTGCATTTCTGCCCTGTGTGTCATTTTCATACTTCATATTCTACCCTTAAGGTGTGGAGATCTTAAGGGTAGGAAAATAAAATTACATTCATTATTGCCATCCCTAGCCTGGCATTCAAAGTTCTCCGTGAGCTGACTGCAATACACTTACCTAGTTTAATGGTTTGCTTCACTGCCTGCCACTGTTCTACACCCTCTGGCTCCCTCCTACACGTCACTTACGTGAGCCTCCCAGGACTGTTATCCAGCTGATACACACCAACTGTACATGAAGGGCTAAAACACTGAAATACTCGGTGCTAGTCAGCAAATAATGGCTGTCTTAATCTCCATGAATGCCCCCATCTGCTGCTCTGGACTCCCCTAAAATCTCCAAGATGTAACGGTAAATAAAGGGTTAATGCCTGGCACAGCAAGGGGAGCTAAGGACCCTGCTGCAGCCCAGCTGGGGCCTACTCTTCCATGTTGATTGTCCAAATATTTTGAGTATTATCTCTGGCATCCACATTCCCAAAACACACATCACATTTTCACCCTTCTGGGCTTCTGCTGGCACAATGCCCTTTGCTCAGAATGTCCTTCACCCCCGCCCCAACCTTCTTGAAACCCCTCTCATAATTCAGATCTTGGTTCAAACAGTCGTCTCCTGAAGTCCTCCCCAATCCCAGTCTCCCCCTCTCAAAACAACTACTCCCTCCACCACAGCTACAGGCATTTTCTTTAAACCCTTTTGTGTAACTCTTATCTTTTGTCTTGCTGTAGTTATTTATGCATGTTCCAACAGATCCACTCCCCCTACTGCTGAAATTTTAAGAATAGGTTTAAAGGTAAAATGATATTGTTCAATACACTTCCAGAAAGCCAGTCTTGGGCCACATGGCAATCTCTTTAAAGCTAATATAGTCCTATCTGATGAGATCCTTCCTATGCAAGGACATGCTTTAACCACAGACGGGCTTCTTTGGTATGGTTTGGAAGGCTACAGGAGTAAATTAAAAGGTCCAGCATCAGCTGAGTGCAGTGGCTCACACCTGTAATCCCAGCACTTTGGTAAGCCGAGGTGGGCGGATCATTTGAGCTCAGGAGTTCCAGATCGGCCTCGCCAACATGGTGAAACCCTGTCTCTACTAAAAATACAAAAATTATCTGGGCATGTTGGTGAACGCCTATAATCCCAGCTACCCAGAAGGCTGAGACACCAAAATTGCTTGAACCTGGGAGGTGGGAGGTTGCAGTGAGCCAAGATTGCAGGAGAATTGCTTGAACCTGGGAGGTGGAGGTTGCAGTGATAATAGTTAGGATATCATGGGTTAGTATTGTTGTAGGTATATATACAGGATATCGTAGGTTAGTATAGATGCTGGACTTTTTTTTTTAAGAGACAGAGTGAGACTGTCTCTTAAAAAAAAACTCCACCATCTAGGCACCAGAAGAAAATACAAACAAGTCTCCAAACCAAAAAAACACCCTATCAAATAGTGCCTGGGTCAGGGGGGCTGGCAAGGGGCTTCCTCGCTGTACTGATGGTGCCTCTTCTGACAGACAAGAGCTCTACCTTCTCTGTGCCAAAGCCATCTTCATCTGCCATGCTGCAGGACAGATCTGCTAGGCAGAGGCAGCCAGCAGACTTGATCTGACTTCAGCTTCTTCTTGAAAGTGCCTTTCTTTGTCTTTTTGGTTTCTAGCTTCTCATTACCTTGCAGAAGCAGCATTTCAGCAAATAATAGATTATAAACCTCCCGAGGCCAGCACGAGCTCTTGCTGACCCCTTTCAATCTCCATAATAGCTACCGATTACAGTATTAGAAACTCATCGTGCACTATTACATGCCAGGCTTTGTTCAATGCCCTCAACTATACTAACCCACGATATCCTAACTATTATCAAGTACTGTTTTGTTTTTTTTTTCGGTCTTGTTCTTTTGCCCAGGCTGGAGTGCAGTGGTGTGATGACAGCTCACTGCAGCCTTGACTTCCTGGGCTCACGTGATCTGCCCACCTCAGCCTTCTAGGTAGCTGGGACTACAGGCACGAACCACCATGCCCAGAAAATTTTTGTATTTTTTGTAGAGACAGGGTCTTTCCATGTTGCCTAGGCTGGTCTTGAACTCAGGGCCTCAAGGGATCCACCCACTTCAGCCTCCCAAAATGTTGGGATTACAGGCGTGCGCCACTGCACCCGGCCTCAAGTACCATTATTAGCTTCATTTTGCAAATGGGGGAAACCAAGGCTGAGAGTGACAAAATGATCTGTCCAAGCAACACAGGTGGGGCCTGGCCCAGCTGGGCACTCTGGCTCCAGCATCCTTGCTCTTAACTACTACTCAACAACTACTGTGTAGTAGGGTTTACAATACAAGTCTGTCAAATATATGAAAAGCACCTACAGGGCCTTCTTGGTTAAAAGGACACCTTTTTTTTCTTTGAGACAGGGTCCCACTCTGTTGCCCAGGCTGGAGTGCAGTGGTGCAATCTTGGCTCACTGCAACCTCCACCTCCCAGGTTCAAGCAGTTCTCCTGCCTCAGCCTCCCAAGTAAATGGGATTAAAGGCACTAGCCACCATGTTGGTCAGGCTGGTCTTGAACTTCTAACCTTTGTGATCTGCCCGCCTCGCCCTCCCAAAGTGCTGGGTTTACAGGCTTGAGCCACCGTGCCTGGCCAAAAGGACATTATTTTAAGAGAGATTTTTATAAGCACTTGAAATCCCCAAATTTTCCCAGATGACTTGCAGCTACGATCTCGTCACATACATACTGCACACCCCAAAACACCAGTCACAGGGGAAGCACGATAGACACACTCTGCTTAAGGGTATGCGGATGAATAGAGATAAACGCTGTGAGTGTTCAAAGGGTCTGATGGGGGAAGAAAGGCGTGGAAATAGTTCGGCCACTTTAGGACAATAAACTTTTACTTACTGCAGCAGAGAGACGGGTGTGTGTGAGTGCATTCATGCGTGCATGCGTGTGCAGGGTGAGTGGATGATCAATAGGGAGTGAGCTGGTGGGGCATCTCTCTTCTTTCTCCTCCCTGTGGTCTGACAAAGCCTGTCTGTCTTGGCTTGCAACCATTCGTAAAAACCCCATAGCCCCCACTGGCCTTCTGTGCAGGAGGAGGGCAGGGAGCAGGGAGTCATTCATCACTGTCAGGAGATGTGCTGCACGCAGCAGGGCCGGCTTTCTTCCCTGCTGCTCCTGCAGCTAGCGCTGCAAATCTTGAAAAGATGCGGAACATGCACATAGCAAATAACCATTCATCATCGCAGCTCTGGTAGCCCGGGGAGAGGCCCCTCCCCAAGTGGGGCTGACCCATTCTGACTTCAGCTACAGCCCCACTGGAATTTGGAACACGGGGACTTTTCAGGTGCCTAATCCCTGCCGCAGCCAATCCCCATCCTGGATCATCTATTGAGGTTTGGGGTTAAAATTCTTTGAAATGATCCCCCCCTGCCCTTTTCTCTACAACGTCAGATTTTCAGAGTGCTTTCAGCAATCGGACTGTTGCCAAGGTGGCCGGTAATCATTAAATTATGAAAATACAAGTTGCTGGGAGGAAATGAATACCAGGTTTCACTGGGGAAAGGCCTGCTTTCTTCTGAAGTAATTATAAAATTAAAATGTGATATTTCTCTGGTGAGTCTAAAAAGCCTCCCCATGAGGTCTGTGGCACGACAGCAACATCAGGATTTACACTGGGGTGGGACTGAGAAATCCTCTGTGTCCCCAAAATGCCAGAGACATCTGCAGGTAAATTTCCAAAGATTGAGTTAAGAGTGATTAAAAGCAGAAAGAGGGAAAAGTACAGAGTTTGAATTTTTCAATTACTCTGCAAAACTCAAGAGTCAAGCTGTTAGAAAATGCAGGCTTTCCAAGGAAGACTAATAATGCTGAGCTAATTAGACCCACAGGCATGGCTAATATGTAAATTCAGGCCCAAAAGACGGACACTGTCCCTTTAAAAATTGCCTGGGGATCCGTGGGAAAAGCTAATGAGGAGTGTCCGTTGGGGCTGCTTTATTAGGTGGTCCTCAGGAGGATAAAGCCTGGGGTTTCTGTAACAGGGCTTCTGTGCTTGATTCAATAAATCAATCTATATTAAATGCGGGTGCAGCTCTGGAGTTGGCTTCATAAAGCATTCTGTGGTGTTTCTCAATCTGCTCATCCACTTCCTTGTCAGCCTGCTTGAATGCACTGTCAGAGGGCACTGAAGAGAGCAATAAAGAATAAGATAGAAGCTGTATCTATGTTTGTAAAACCCAACCTGGCAGCTCCAGACCATGCGTGGAGCTATCTCCAGTGAGTTTCTCTCTCCAGAAAGTGTTTGGATCGTTAGTAAGAAGCCAGACGCTGTGGGGCTGTGCCTCTCTTCCTCGAGCCAAGCTCTAGGCTGTAGATGGAGAATAAAGGTCACCCCAAACACAATGGAAAGGGTTGGAAACCACGCTGTTTTTAAATCATATTCTTGGGGTCTGAAATACTCCCCAAGAAATCAAAGAAAATGCAAGAGGGACAAGAGTGCCAACAGCTGGTCCTCATCCAGGAGGCAGCGGACAGAGCTGAAAGGAGGCTACTGGGCTGCTTGGGGCGGGGGAGGTGCGCTACTGACTAGGGCTGATGAAATGGGTCTCCCTTTAGTCTGGCCAGCTGGATGCAGCCTCTTGGTGGCCCAAAAGTGACCACTGGCGAGGAGATGAGTTGTTCGTAAGCACAATGACTGATACCTCTGAGGATCAGAAAAGGGGTGTGAAGCCCACCCTTCTGCTGACTCAGAGTCTGGCAGCAGAGGCACCAGAGGCCAAGTGTGGCTACCTCATTCCCTGTCCCCACTTATCAGTACTCATCTTTAAAACACTCTTTGCTACCAGGTTTGGGGGCTCATGCCTGTAATCCCAGCACTTTGGGAGGCTGAGGCAGGCAGGAGGATTGCTTCAGTCCAGACGTTCGAGACCAGCCTGGGCAACGTGGCTAAACTCTGCCTCTAAAACACACAAAAATTAGCAGAGTGTGGTGTGACACACCTGTAGTATCAGCTACTCAAGAGGCTGAGGTGGAAGATCACCTGAGCCCGAGAGGTCGAGGCTGCAGTGAGCCGTGGTCATGTGACTGCCTTCCATCCTGGGTGACAAAGTGAGACCCTGTCTCGAAGAAAACCAAAAGAACAAGTGAAACGATACACTCTTTGCTGTTGGGATGCTGAGTTACAGAGAGCTCCTTGCACCACCCCATCCCCAACTATGCCCACGTTCTTCTACTATCTAGATAGACCACAGAACCATCCCGTAGAACTTTCTGTTCTATATCTTTAAGGTCCAATTCAGCAGCCACTAGCCACCTGTGGCTACTGAGCAACTGAGATGCAGCTAGAGCAACATGGGAAATAAATGTTTAATTTTATGTAATTTTAACTAATTTAAATGGCCACGTGTGGCTAGTGGCTACTGTCCTTGGGAGCACAAAGAATGGAAAAGGTTTTCTTTGCCTCAATAAAAGTAGTAAGTGCTGAAAGGAGAAAGTGGGCTGCCTCCACTTTGCTCCCAGTGGAAAATCCCCTGATTTGCTCATAGTTTTAAGGGAAACAAAGGAGGGGAAAATTATCCTGATGTATCATCAAGTTAGAATCATACAAAGTTAGGGGCTCTATGGGACAAAATAAAAGGTTACTATCTCTGAAATCTTTCTAATGGAATCTGTCTTTTCCAGCAGCTCTAAAAGCAGAGCAAAGCCTACCCCCCAACTGCAAGTAGAGGTTGGCAGCAATGGCCAGAGAAGTATTTTGTAAGTGAGAGACATAGGCTAGAATTTGCCCAAGGCCCCAGAAGCTTGGCAGAGTAAAGTACACAAGGAGCCTATCGCCAAAACAGGACTCTCTTTACCAAGTCAGGCATGTTATCTCAACGTATCGGTCCAGCCTGCCCCCTGAAATAAGACCATCATAATGTTAGAAAGGCTTTGCTTAAGGTGGGACGCGGTGGCTCACGCCTGTAATCCCAGCACTTTGGGAGGCCGGGGAGGGTGGATCATGAGGTCAGGAGATCGAGACCATCCTGGCCAACACGGTGAAACCCCATTTCTACTAAAAATACAAAAATTAGCTGGGCTTGGAGGCACATGCCTGTAGTCCCAGCTACTTGGGAGGCTGAGGCAGAAGAATCGCTTGAACCTGGGAGCTGGAGGTTGCAGTGAGCTGAGATCACATCACTGTACTCCAGCATGGTGAAAGAGCAAGACTCCATCGAGGAAAAAAGGAAAGAAACAAAGGAAAGTAAGGGAGGGAGCGAAGGAAAGGAAAGAAAGAGAACGAAAGAAAGGCTCTGCTTAAAGGAAGAATTCTGGTATACTTTGCTCATGACCAGAACCATCTGGAAGCAATCTAGCATTCACATGATGGACTTTTCTTCTTTGGCCCTTGCTGTCTCTACAAATCCCATCAGCCCAGGAACAGCTGCCGGAGAATCTGGCCTGGCGCCAGAGGTGAAGTTTCAGCCCCCTCCCACACATATGTCCTTCTGGGTCCCTGGCTCACTCGCCACCCCATGTGGCTGGACACAACATGAAGTACACTGATCCTACTTGAGAAAGCGAAATAGCCAGCAGGAACAGGAGCAGAGACTTGGTGCCACAAAGCCAGCTGTGAGAAACTGCTGTTTCAACTCGGTAACATAGACACTTGCCAGTAAATTACGGCCTGAGACTGCTCTGAGGGCTGCGGGTCGGGACACACAGCTCTCAAGGCAACACAATGCCAGCTACAGTGTGCATTCTGTAACAGCAGCTCAGCACAAAGGGATGGGGAGGAGGGGCCCCAGCTTGGGGGATTCTGGCGCCGGGACCAATGACACCAGGCGCAGGAGGTGAGAGCCAAGAGAGTGATAGGGAGAGCAAGGGAAGACTCCATCAGGGATTGACTCAGCGCTGGGGGCACTGTGAAGAGAGTGGCTTTGTAAATCCAGCCACTGTGCAAATTATCTGAGGAGAGGGGGAAGGGGAGGTGGGGGAGCCAGGGGAAGAGGCCAACTGCATTATGAAGGTCCTGGTGACAAAAACGTTTTATCCTCAAAACAATTTGGGCCTGCCAAGCTGCTCCACAGTCTCCAAGAAAGCACGAGGGTGGGAAAGAAAGGATCCTCATAAAGAGGCAACAGACTCATCCTTAATTACGAGACAAGGCTTCTCAGAGTTGACATCCTCTCCCACACTTCCTCCCGCTGCAGACACATCACCAAACGCCGGCGTGATGCTCCTCCAGTGAGAGCAGGCAATTTTTCTAAGAACTGGTTCTTTTGGGATCTTTCCCACAATCCCCACCCTCAAATGACAAAAGCTCTTAGTGGGAAGTATGAAGCATCAGTTTAATTTGACCAATGGTCTACAGGGTCAGACTGGGGACTAGAAAAGTCAGCAGCTCCTAAAATGCTTCATTCCATCCTCTTGACCCTATAGGATCATCAAGACACCAATCCTGGTGGATAGAGGGCCCCTGCTTAAATGTACACCGAAGCTCAAAACTGAATGATCATACCTAATTGTACCCTAAAAAAAGTTGACCGGCACACTGTATTAGAAAGAACTCCCACCGGGTGTGGTGGCTCACGTCTCTAATCCCAGCACTTTGGGAGGCCGAGATGGTCGGATCATGAGGTCAAGAGATCGAGACCATCATGCCCAAAATGGTGAAACCCCATCTCTACTAAAAATACAAAAATTAGCTGGGCGTGGTGGTACGCGCCTGTAGTACCAGCTACTCGGGAGGCTAAGGCAGGAGAATCGCTTGAACCCGGGAGATGGAGGTTGCAGTGAGCCGAGATCGTTCCATTGCACTCCAGCCTGGCGACAGAGCAAGACTTCGTCTCAAAAAAAAAAAAAAAAAAAAAACTCCAACAAAGAGTCAGAAACCTGGATTTTAGTCCTTATTCTGCCACTTTTGCATTGGTGGAAGCTGAGCAAACCGTCTAATACCTCTAGGCCTCAATTTGCTCACCTGCAACATGGGAGTAAAGGGGAGTCATTCCACATTTGGCAGTTCAGCACCTTAGTAAGCACTAAACACTCTGAGTTATGCTACCTGGATTCACATCCCACTTTCTCCTCTTACTAGTTATGTAACCTTGAGCAACTTAGCTCTGTGCCTCAGTTTCCTCATTTGTAAAATGTACCTAGTTCATAGGACTGTTTTAAGAGTTAGGTATGAGGCTGGGTGCAGTGGCTCACGCCTGTAATCCCAGCACTTTGGGATGCCAAGCCGGGCGGATCATGAGGTCAAGAGATCGAGATCATCCTGGCCAACATAGGGAAACCCTGTCTCTACTAAAAATACAAAAATTAGCAGGGTGTGGCGCATGCCTGTAGTCACAGCTACTTAGGAGGCTGAGACAGGAGAATCACTTGAACCTGGGAGGCAGAGGTTGCAGTGAGCCGAGATCGCGCCACTGCACTCCAGACTGGGTGACAGAGGAAGACTGTCTCAAAAAAAAAAAAAGGTATGTGCAATTAGGTAAAGCTCTCATCATAGTGTCTGGCCCTTAGCTCTTCCAATAACTGTCAGCTAATTACCATCATGATTAGTGGGGGATGAGGAATAAAAAAATTTCCACAAGTAGGCATTGACTACAAGGATAAAACAGCTTTGCAGTAGGTGGACCTTTCATTTGTTAGAAGGTTTCAGAAAAATGGGTTCACAGCCCAAGGCTACTTCTGCAGCCAAGAAACATAACGGAAGGATGAGGTATGGAGCTGCTTGCATCCTTGAGCTGACACATTCCAAATGCTTACCGGCCCATCCTTCAACTGATCCCGACAACTTGCTAGCAATTTTAGGCTTTTCTGGGAAAAGAAAAAGGCTGCAGATCTTTACCTCTCTTTCTACAGAATTAATTTTCCAACTCGTCTCTTTCTATAGACAAACAAGAAAGGCAGCAAACTGTGTTCCCATCTCTATTGTGAGACAGGGTCTTGCTCTGTCTTCCAGGCTAGAGTACAATGGCACAACCATGGCTCACTGCAGTCTCAATCTCCCAAGCCCAAGCAATCCTTCCACCTCAGCCTCCTGAGGAGCTGAGACCATAGGCATGTGCCACCATGCCTGGCTAATTAAAAAAATTTTTTATAGAGATGGGGTCTTTTTATGTTGCCCAGGCTGGTCTTGAACTCCTAGGTTCAAGTGATCCTCCCACCTCGGCCTCTCAAAGTGCCGGGATTATAGGCATCAGTCACCGTGCCCAGCCTCCCATCTTTAAGTCCTAAAAAATAACTGCTAGATCTGATGCTTTCTGTTAGAGGGTAAAAACATTTTAAAAAGAAATTGACTGAAGTTGTGGGGGGGCGGGTGGGTGTGCTTTACATAGGCAGTAGTCTAAATTGAATAGATGATTGATTCATTGATTCATTTATTTATTTAGAGATGGGGTCTTGCCCTGTTGTCCAGGCTGGAGTGCAGTGGCGTGATTCTGGCTCACTGCACCCCTGAATTCCTGGACTCAACTGGTCCTACCACCTATGCCTCCCCAAATGCTGGGATTATAGATATGAGCCACTGTGCTTGGCCTAAACTGGTTTTAAATTTCTTAGGTTCTTCTAACAAAGATGTAAAGGGCTTTTCTTCACCTTAAGTCCTATTTTCAAATCAAAAGTCGGAACAGGTAGGAAATGTGTAAAGATGCACATCAATCTTCTTGTAGCCAAGGTTGTGGGCCAACAGCCGTGTGGGGAATTAGGCTGAAAACAAATCAGCAAATCATGTCTGACTAAATCCACTCTCTGTTGTGGCTCCTTCATTATTCAGTACCTTCTGTGAAGTTTCATGCAATTAAAAGTAGCCCATTTGTGGACTGTTTATCTCCTTAGGACCATGCTAATGCAGAGAGACAGAGAAAGAGAAGGAAAATGAGAAAAAGAGGCCGGGCGTGGTGGCTCATGCCTGTAATCCAAGCACTTTGGGAGGCCAAGGCAGGCGGATCACCTGAGGTCGGGAGTTCAAGACCAGCCTGACCAACATGGGGAAACCCCGTCTTTATTAAAAAAAAAAAAAAAAGGGAAAATGAGAAAAAGAATGAGAGAATGAGAGCAAGGGTGCATGCAAGAGCAAAAAAGAGTAATTGTGTGCATATCAAGTTGGATGTAATCTAGTCCCTAAAAACTTACGTACATTTTTTCAAAAAATTTTTGAAAGTGGGACAATCTTTAGCCATTTGCTAAATGTTAAAATGCACAAGCCACTCAAAAAAAAAAAAAAAAGCAGAGCTTCCTGAGTTTGGAGAAAGAAACATAAAAAAACTAACCTCATCACACATTCTACTTACAAAGAGAGGTTTGAGTGGAAGCTTTACAGCCTTTGAAAGCATGTTGCCCATTAAAGTGACTATGCCTGTTATCTCATTAGGAGTGCTTTTCAAAGTTAGTAACAACCAGCTGTTCTTCTCCCACTTTGAATCAATACTAAGCATCTGCAACAATGATACTTTTCTTTATTACAAAATCCTAGGCAGATACTTACCGTTCGTTTTGACTACTTTAGATCTAATTTGCCTTTCTGGCATAGGAAGAACACAGGTACAGTCTTGCCTCAAGCTCAAGCTGTTTGAAACGTGCACATCGACTGTCCTCAACATTGAGCTTCCCACTTCTGTCAATTGTGCCTCTTTTCTTCCTTTCAGCCTATACATACTTGCTGCCTGTCTACTATGTGTCAGGCATAGGACTAGGCACTGGTGTCTCCCTCAAGGAGCTTACAGACTTGCTGAAGAGACACATTTAAATAGGCAACTGGTGTCATCAATGACTTAACCTCTTGGCCTCAATTTATCCCTTGGCCTAAATCATTTAGTTTCTTGTTTCTCTTCCTTCTGTGATTTCTGCTTCTATCCCTCTAGTTAGGCCTTGAGACCTCACATAAATGTTTCTTTGATACTTTTTCTCTGGGTACCTGAATCTACTTTCTCTCCTAGTCAATCTCATTCCAACTTCTCTTGGAATGGCCTTCCAAACACATTGCTTTCATTTAATTCTCTTTCTCAGGAATATATAAGAGCACCCCACAGTCTCCCACTAAATCTAAATTTCTTGATCTGGCAACCCATTTTCCCTATCATGTTCTTCAGTACCACCCCCATCTGTCTTCCACAGCCTTTCCTCTATTTGGTCATATTCCTTGCTGTCTTTTAGATCTACTCTTTTTATATGTTTACAACCATGTGGGTTCCTAATCTTCCATCTTTCCAAATTCTACAGTTCCCAGACAAAACCCCATGATGCTGAATTACACTAGCTCTCACCTTAAATTTCTGTACAAGTGCTGATTTTGCTAACTAAATAAAAACGGATTTAAAAAGAAAACCCAGTCAGGGTGGGAGTGCTGACCCTGGGGCATCGAAACTCTGGAACTCAGAGCTGCAAAGCGGAACCCTTTCTAATGAATTCATTCATATTTTAGGGCAGGGGTAAATATCTTAGGTTTGAGACCCAGTCTCTCATGCAACTGCTTAACTGCCCTGTTGCAGTGTAAAGGCAGTCACAGATCAAACAAACAAATGGGTGTAGCTATCTTTTTAAAAATTATTTATAGAAGTAGGTGGGGTAGGCAGAATTTGACTCTTCGGTCACAGTCTGCTAACCTTGTTGTAGGAAGAAGAGTGGATATAGGTGAGGGACTTCTCTTGGTTGGCAAAGGACAACCAGAAGTCCCTTAGATGGGCCTTTTATCTTCCCTGGGTAGTTCAACTTGTTCCCTGAAGACCGTATGTACCCTGGGGAGTAGATCCCTGTCCAAGTCCTCACCATGGGAATTTGGGCTGTGACCACCTGCTACTGCTATTTTGGTCAATTGGGGAGAGATAACGAAATCTATGTCTTTGACTCTGTTGGAGAAGAAAGAGTCCACTGTCTCATTCTCATACGGTCTTCCAGACTGGCAGGGGGCTTGCTTGTTAGGAACCCAGGGCACAAGAGGAAATCCTCACCCACACAGTGCCAGGCACTGCTCTCTCATTTAATCCTCATGTCAACCCTACAGTGTATAAGTACTCATCATCATCTCTGTTACCCAGATAAAAGAAACAGATGAGGTCTTAGTCAACGTTAGCCACTCTGGAAATGGTCTTGATGCTCACAGTGTTTTCAGAATAAGACAACCCCCGACCCCAAGAGTGCTTATTTCAATTTGAATGTGATTTTAATGACAATAGCTCATTACCTTTAGCCTTGATAATGAAACTTCAAAGGATATATCTTTTTTCCCCCACTTTATCCATGGAAAAAATGGGCTCTAGAGGTTAAGCAATTTAACTAAATTTGCTCATTTAGAAAAATCAGAGTCAGGATTCGAACCCAAGTCAGTCTAGCTCAATAAACCTTTGCCCATTCTACCTCTTTAATAACCCTGACCTAAACACATGAAGCTTCATGTGTTTTAAAAGCCCTCAAATGTTTGCTACACGTGAAGTGAGAAATCAGATCAGTTTCATGGGGTCCAATATCCCCAAGGAGGGCCTCAGAGAAGCAAAGAGGCAAACCAAGGCTCCAGATTTGAGAGCTGGTCCTAAGCAAAAACAGTAGAGGCAGGTGTAGCCCCTTGTCCTTCATCACAAACCCAGGTCACTGACTATGCTTCCTGATCCAAACTGTGTAAGCGGCTTTTAATGGTGGTGATGCTTCCTTCACACACACTGTGTGGTGCCGAGGTGGGGGAAGGCATGTTCTTACCAGCCTGTCATATTAAAGTCCCTGTAGAGCATTTTCTTTCCAAGTTCCTTTCTCTGTACTCTCCTTGGAAACTCCAAATGTGTGAACTCATTTCCCAGCAAGTGAGGCTGCATGAATGCCTAACAGCAAAAAGAAAGAGAAAAAACACATATATACACGTATTTAGAGGAACAAAATAAAAATCAAGGATGTTTTGCAAATTGAGACAGGCCATATTTTAAAAACAAGAAAACTGCCTCATATTTTAAGTAAACAGATTTCAGAGTCTAAACACTAATAGAAGATGAGCACATAAACATCATGAATTTACAAAGGAATGTAACTTTTTCATTGGATGTGATACTTAAATTGTAACCAAATGCATAGCTGAAGGCTTCAGGAAAAAA
Source organism: Ateles fusciceps (assembly GCA_036589455.1). Taxonomy (NCBI): domain Eukaryota; kingdom Metazoa; phylum Chordata; class Mammalia; order Primates; family Atelidae; genus Ateles; species Ateles fusciceps. Next base: position 3,949,959 of record JAZHEH010001063.1, read on the forward strand.
GACTGAGCTGCTTTCCAAAGACCCACTTCTCAGTCTTCCAAATGGTATATTGGTGAGATACGGGGTAAGAAAGCTCTCTTGACGTGGCCTTTTCCACGCTCATCTCACTTAAATTCCTGGTTATCACGGCCTTGCCTTTGAAACCTGCGTGTGAGCCTCCATGTAAACACAATGGCTCCAGTGCTGGTTGGGGCTGGATGCAGCAGACAGGAACTTTCTGTTGGACTCCCTCCAGTTTGCTCTGCAGTCATTTCATCGTGTCATTCGAAGACTATTCTGGAGCAGATGGCGTCCCCCCCCCTCCCCCAAATCTCTGTTCACACTACAAAAGTCTTGAGCAAACAGCCACTTAGGGAATTGCTTTGAAACAACAGTCTCATTGTCACATTCAAAATTCAAATCTAGCAATCCGAGAGATGCAACAGTCACGTATTAAGTTCTCTACTCAGAGGCCACACGCCGCAAGCAGGCCCGCGTGAGAACATCCCCCCCCCCCACATGAAGCTGTCCACCTACTTCTCAACAGCGTGGTGGAATGGATCTTCTCTCTTTCTGGCAGGGAGAAGAGTGGGCAGAGCAAATCATAGCCTGGCACTGTAGGAAAGCAAGGGATCCCTGCCACTAGGCAGAGGGCCAGGTCCTCAGTGTATGGGTCGCAGGCATCTCCTACAGCTGCTCTACTGGGACCCAATGCCGCTGGATCTCCCACTGATTCCCATGAAGGTCTGGAGGTATTAGTTAGTTAGTCCTCCGATGCTAAGTTTTTCAGGAACCAAAGGAAGCAAACTAAATTGTCACCAGAGAGGTCATATTTGGGCATATATGGAACTCTGAGCAAGTGATTCTGGGCAGGCTTGGTGTTTGGAGAAGGTTTTAACATGTGATGAAGTATATGTTGTTTGCTGAGAGGCAATGGCAAGAACACCGAGTCATTCCCAGGCAGAAAACTGCTAGAATCGTAGGCAGTATGCATCGGCCATGCACTAGTTAAACCAGCTCCCAAAACACGGGATATCTGACCTTGTCCTCACTGCTGACTCGCAAAGAGTGCTTTCTAGCTTATTTCTATTTTAGCAGTAATCAGGCACTATCTGCCTGTTTAGTCTATCTTTATTCCATAAAAAAAACACTAAGCACCTACTTATTAAAAATAATCACTTGTTCACAAATAATAAATACGTGGGTCAAAGTCTGCTCTAGGCTGTCAGCTAAAAAATACCATCAAACCCCTAATAGTCCCACTCAAATCCCACTCTTGCACTCTGTCTTTGTTTCTGTTTCATAATTCCTTCAGTGCCAGGGTCTCTACAACCGACTGGTCTCGGCACTTGGGGACGGGACAGGATGGGATGAGACAGGATGATGGAGGGTGAGTAGGAGAACTGAGCTTCCCCATTGCTGTAGCTTCAACGGTTTCTATGTCTGGTTGGAATTCTGGATCACCTTGAGAGGCTCTGAAAATCCTGCTGGAAGTAAGGATTGGGCTGCTGATGGATATCAAGGAAGCTTAAACATGAGGTTTTACAGAGAGGTTCTCCTGGGAAATAATGAAGGGAAATAATATTTAATAGGTTAATAGTGGGGCTTTGGGTAAGACCAATTTGGGTGTGAATTCGAGCTCTGCTTACATAAGTGATGTGGTTTTAGCAGGTTATTTAACTTCTTGGGCCTCAGTTTATCTGCAAATGAGATGAATTATATATCGCAGACTGCTGTTTTCATAATGTAATATCTATTAATATACTTATCTTAGTTGTTTCTGCTTGCAAAAAATGATTATATTCACCTAATGATTATTAGTCCTATTATATCTGAGTACTACACTCAGTGCTTTGTGAGGTCTCATTTCACCCTCTCAACAATCTTATGGACAACACTGGCTACATCATTTGTGGGACCCAGTGAAAAACACAAACAGGGAGCCACTGTTTAAAATTAAGAATTTCGAGACAGGAACAGCAGAGCATTAAACCAAGCACAGCGCCCTGTGTGACTGCACAAGCCACAGGGTCATGAAGCTAGCCAAGCCTACTGGGTAGATACTATTTTATTCCTCCTTTATTTTGGTCCAGCCATGAAAACTAAGGAACAGACGCATAAGTGGTCAATGGACAGCAGCATCTGTTATAAACCCTTTCTGATCTTCCAGAACTTTGAGATCGTATCGGCATGAATACAAGCCACTACTTAAGCTGGACTAACATGGGCTTTGGGGTTACCATGTGCTAGCCCCATACCAGGTACTTGATATACCTGATCTTACTCCCCAGCAATTTTACAAAGCATGAGTCACAGGCTCAGTTTACAAATGAGAGAGCTACATCCCAGAGAGGTTAAGACCGGTCCAAGGTCGATCGCCCAAGACTGGGTGGATCTTGATTCTGAACTTAAGATCATGCTTGTAGCACCCATTCTAACCATATGCTGGGCCTTTAACCTACACACAGATTTTTACAAAAAATAGTAAAGGGGCCATAAGAGGCCTGTGATTTTTTGCACTTGGACCATGCAAAGTCTGAATCAGTAAACCTAGTTAAAAGAACTCACACACACAGAGCCACACACGGTATGGGCACAAGGATGCCTCTGACATTATTTATAACATTAAATAACTAGAAGAAATAATTGAATGAATAACTCATTAAATAAACTAGCCTAAACCTAAACAAAAGAATTCTATGGTGCCACTTACAATGACACTGCAGAGAATATGCAATGACACAGAGTTGCGTTAAGTGTATAAAAGCAGGTCGTCAAACAATAGGTATGTGTGCATGAGCTTGTGAGTGCTGGGTCATATATGCACAGATCTTTATAGAAGACATACATATGTACACTGACTCTCCTCTGCTTACATGGTGTTACATCCCAATAAACTCACTGTAACCTGAAAATATTGTAAGTCAAAATGCATTTCATACAACCAGCCTACTGAATATCAGCACTTAGCCTGGCCAACCTTAAATGTGTTCAGAACACTTACATGAGCCTACAGTTGGAAAAATCATCTGGCAACACAGTCCACTGTGGAGTACAGGGTGTTTGCCCTCAAGATTGTGTGGCTGACTGGGAGCTGCTGGCTCACTGCCACTGCCCAGCGTCACAAGAGAGTAGCACACCACATACCCCTCGCCTGGGAAAAGATCAAAATTCAAAATCAATTTGAAATATGATTTCTACTGAATGTATATTGCTTTCACAACATCATAAAGTTAAAAAAAAATAAGTAGTGGACCTTTCATTCTATTTTGTAAAATGAAGCCTGCCCTGCTGATAAAAAAATGTACATTGGGAACCATGTGTATACAAATGAACATGTTATGGTCTCAATTTGTCTCCTAAAACTGTTTGGCAATTTAACCCCTAATGCAACAATATTGGGAGGTAGGCCTCTTGGGAGGTGTTTAGGTCATGAAGGTAGAGCCCTTGTGAATTAATGCTGCTATAAAAAAGGGTTTGTGAGACTGAGTTCACACTCTTGCCTTCCACCTTCTGCCATGTGAAAACAGAGCAAGAAAGTCCTTACCAGATGCTGGTGTCTTGATCTTGGGCCCCCAGAACTGTGATAAATTTTGTTCTTTATAAATTACTCAGTCTGTGGTATTGTTATAGCAGCACTAAACAGACTAAGGCTCTGTGTATGTGTAAATCTAGATATGTGGCATGCATATACATTATTAACAAACAGGCTAGGATCCAAAGGACATTCCTAAGCACATTTCTTAACATACCCTGTGTCTAAGAAGGTGACGTGTGTTCAGGACACACTACCCCAAATCATGGTACTTGGGCATTCCAGGAAACAGTAGAAGCAGGCCATAGAAACTAGGAAGAATTCACCTTACTCCTTCTCCTCTAAAGCAAGCCACAAAACCTAGCTAGCCTTCCACTGGAAATAGGTCATAAGACCCAATTCTAGAGCAGCCCTACACCATGCCCAGAGGAAAGAAACATCACACAGGGATGCCAAGATGACTGTGAACAAATGGGCCTTGCTAGGTACCCCTACCCCTGAGTTTATTACCATTAGATCACACTCTTTTGTCCTTTGAACAAACTTCTATATGACTGTCCCTAAAAATCTTTTCGGGGCTTTATTTCTGAGGACTTCTGTGTGACATAAGCTTATATTAAATCAATTTGTTTGCTTTTCTCTTGTTCATCTGTCTTTTGTTACAGGCGCATCAGCCATGCATGGGTAAGAAATCTCTTCTTCCCATACAAGGGTAAGTGTGCAGATTTCAGGCGCTTTGCCTCCTAACAGGAGGATGAGTGGGCCCTTTGATGGTGCTTTAAACCAGGGACCCTTGGGCTCCTTTTGGCTGATATCCATTTGCCTGGGCGGCTGTATCAGAAGATCTGTTGAGACAGATGTCTGCGGGTTAGCTGGGAACTCCTCAACAGCTTTGATAACTGCAGGGGCCACCTAACCTCATCCTCTGAGGATGTGCAGGTTTGAAAGGGCCTTAAACATCGTGTCACTCTGTAGCGTCCTCAGAACAGAGCCTTTAACATCGTGTCACTCTGTAGCGTCCTCACAACAGAGCCTTTCATGATTTCCACAAACTGCTTGCTTTCTTCCAGGATAACAACAGGATATGATATTTCATCAAACATATATGCCATTAGATGCACCATTATTTTCTTCTAGGAAAGTAGAAAAGCTGCCAATTAAAATATGTATAATGCTTAACATTTCAAATTTTAATTTTATTATTTTCATAAGAGCTGAGACCTAGACACAATTTTATTATCTATCGCTATTGTATATATTTAATAAGGGATACAGAAATGAAGTATGTTGGCTAAGGTTTTCCAAGACTTTTACATTCAGAATCCAATTGCTCTCATCAGTTTTCAACTCCAAATCATGAATGTTCATAATTTTCCACACAGTAGTGTTGTGCGTTTCATGAGAGCGCTGGTGACACAGCATTTCTTTAATAATCCACAACAAAGCCTCAAAGCCGAGGGTGCGGAGTTCTTAAGCCAGCTTTACAACGATCTACAGCCAGCTTATTTCTGACTCCCACTTCAGGAATGTGGCTAAACAAGTCTGATTCACACCTCCTCAAACTCCTCCGCACTATTAGTTGGATCCGGTGATGCTTAACAAGCACTTCATTTGTGTCTGCAGAATTTTCTTCCAAGCTGCTGGACACCCATCCCACAAAAGTTTGGCATGACGGAGGTCAGGACATTCTAGCCTAAAATATGGCACCTTGGCATTTGAGGAAACAGCAGAAACAAGAAAGTCTCTCAACTTCCCTTTGTCCCTCTCCCCTAAATCGGGTCACAGGATCCTCATTCCAGAGGTGCCTGCCCCATACGCAGAGGAAAGACACATCTTTAACTCTGAAGACAGGGATACAGAAGAATCTGAACAAACAGCCTTGCTAAGTTCTCCCCAGTTTATTCCCATTAGATCATACCCACTTTATCCTACTCTATTTCTCCATGACTGTCCAGTCTTCCTCAAACTCAGGCACAAAAATAACAAGTTTGCCTATTTCTTTGGGTCTTCAATTTCTCATAAAGTCTCCTGCATCATGTAAAACTTAAACAGATTTGTATGCTTCTCTCTTGTTAATTTTGTCTTTTGTTATGGGGCGCCTTGTGATGGATGAGGAAATCTTTTCGCCCCTGCAGGTATCTGCCCGTTTGATGTTCACATATGTCCAGGAGATGACATGTCATGCCGGTCCCCTGGCTGGCAGTAATAATCAAATATAACATTCATATATGTTAAAAAACAAGGCTAGGCACAGTGGCTTACGCCTGTAATACCAGCACTTTGGGAGGCTGAGGGGGTGGATCATGAGGTCAGGAGATCGACATTATCCTGGCTGATATAGTGGAATCCCATCTCTACTAAAATACAAAAAAATTAGCTGGGCATGGTGGTGTGCACCTGTAATCCCAGCTACTCGGGAGGCTGAGGCAGGGGGCTTGCTTGAACCCAGGAGGCGGAGACTGCAGTTAGCCAAGATCACGCCACTGCACTCCAGCCTGGTGAAAAAGCGAGACTCTGTCTCAAACAAAAAGAAGTATCTTAGTTCTGAGGAAATACTGTCATATTCACCCCCCCACTGATACTGATGCCACACCCTTAGATTTCTCCATCCTTCTGATTTTTCTTCCTCTCTTGCTAACTGACACAGTGCAGGTGGCATGATTCATTTTCTGACACAATCATGCTTACCATAGAATTTATAAGTACTCCATGTGTACCTGTGATGTATTTTTACCTTTCTTTTTTTAAAAAAATCACCACCCACCTCCTTCTTACTGGCACATTCAATACTTACTGCGGTTGCATATGTCAAACCCGATGGAGTTAATGGTGTTAAAGGAACTCATCTCAAGAACTTGGTACAAACAGAGCAAACATATGGTTGCTTAATGAAAAATGAAAATACATGGCTGCACACAATTTGTAAAAACCTGTTGGTTTTTAGAGGAAAACACTTCTGCTTGTTAGTCTATCTTTTTGTGCACTCACAAAAGTTTATGTATAGAGTCTTACATGCACACAAGTTTACACATGTACAGTCATCAAAATACTTTAAAAAATGTTATACTGTACCCCTTCCTGATACCTTATACAAAAATTAACTCAAGATGGATTAAATATTTAAACATAAAACCTAAAACCATAAAACTCTAAAAGAAAAACTAGGCAATACCATTCAGGACATAGGCATGGGCAAAGTCTTCATGACTAAAACACCAAAAGTAATGACAACAAAAGCCAAAATTGACAATGGAATCTAATTAAACTAAAGAGCTTGTGCACAGCATAAGAAACTGTCATTAGAGTGAACAGGCAACCTACAGAATGGTAGAAAATTTCTGCAATCTATCCATCTGGCAAAGGGCTAATAACCAGAATCTACAAGAAACTTAAACGAATTTACAAGAAAAAAACAATCCCATGAAAAAGTGCACAAGGATATGAACAGTTACTTCTCAAAAGAGGACATCTATGTAGCCAATAAGCATGTTAAAAAAAAGCTCATCATCACTGGTCATTAGAGAAACACAAATCAAAACCACAATGATATACCATCTCACACCAGTTAGAATGGCGATCATTAAAAAGTCAGGAAACAACAGATGCTGCAGAGGATGTGGAGAAACAGGAACACTTTTACACTGTTGGTGGGAGAGTAAATTAGTTCAACCATTGTGGAAGACAGTGTGGCGACTCCTCAAGGATCTAGAACTAGAAATACCATTTGACCCAGCAATCCCATTATTGGATATATACTCAAAGGATTATAAATCATTCTACTATAAGGACACATGCACAGGTATGTTTATTGTGGCACTGTTCACAATAGCAAAGACTTGGAACCAACCCAAATGCCCACTGATGATAGACTGGATAAAGAAAATGTGGCACATATACACCATGGAATACTATGTAGCCATAAGAAAGGATGAGTTCATGTCCTTTGCAGGGACATGGATGAAGCTGGAAACCATCATTCTCAGCAAACTGACACAAGAACAGAAAACCAAACACCGCATGTTCTCTCATAAGCGGGAGTTGAACAATGAGATCACATGGACACAGGGAGGGGAACATCACACACTGGGGCCTTTTGGGGGTTGGGGGGCTAGGAGAGGGATAACATTAGGAGAAAAATCTAATGTAGATGACGGGTTGATGGGTGCAGCAAACCACCATGGCACGTGTATACCTATGTAACAAACCTGCACGTTCTGCACATGTATCCAGAAATTAAAGGATATATAATAAAACAAAAAAAACCAAAAAAACCAAAAGTGCTGTCTGAGGGGTTTCTTTTTAATGTACCCACAATCATGGATATTTCAACCATTGGACACAGATTACTTTCATTTGAAAAAGAAAAAAAGCTCTAAAAATTAGTTTTTTGAGAACCCAGTGTTTAAAGCAAGTTTGAAAAGCTTGTTGAGAAGAGCATTACTGTTTCTTGTTCTAATAATTTTAGGGAAAGCTGAAATCCTGGAGAAGAGGCAACCAAGGCAGAGGTCTGGCTCCAACACAAGGATGTGGAAGCCACAGAATCGTATCAGGCTAGCACAGAGATGTTTTGTTGGCAAAAGCAGAGTGGCCAAACAACTTGGGGATTTGGAAACTTCTTAGGGCCTGCCCAGAATTCAGGTGACCATGTCTGGCTAGAATTACTTCATTTGTACTGGCCTGTGTCTCTGGAAGGATTGCTCAAGTCTGGAGTCCTGAGTTCTTAAAATGATTTCACTTTGAATTTATCATAAGCAACAAGCCCAAACTCTGTTGGGGCAGAAATTTGCCGGGCTGCTAATGATTTCCTGATTTTTTTTTTTTTAGATGGAGTTTCGCTCTTGTCACCCAAGCTGGAGTGCAATGGTGTGATCTCAGCTCAATGCAACCTCTGCCTCCTGGGTTCAAACGATTCTCCTGCCTCAGCCCCCCGAGTAGCTAGGATTACAGGCACCCACACCATGCCCAGCAAATTTTTATATTTTTAGCAGAGACAGGGTTTCGCCATGTTGGCCAGGCTGGTCTTGAACTCCTGACCTCAGGTGATCCACTCACCTCGGCCTCCCAAAGTGCTGAGATTACAGGTGTGAGCCACCACGCCCAGCCTTAAAATGCAATTTAAAGTGTACCAGCCCATCCTGTGATTTTAAAAGAGGATCTCTTATACCTCCATCTTAATCCTAAATTTTGAGAGTTTCCTTCAAAGAAACACAACAGAACTACTAACTGAGGGGGAGATGGTGGGGATATACCCCAAGTTCTTATGTGTGCTACAAGTATCACCTGGGGGAAAAGCTTGCTTACCTCTGCCCTAGCAAGACCAAAGGCAAGTCACCAAGACTCTTAGGGACTCTAAAGCGCACAGATTTGTTAAAAAGAGAATAGGACAGATCCTCGTCACTTAGTGATCTTAGCAGCTAAAAAAAGGAAACTTACAAACATGGTTCTATCTGGCCAGGAACAAGGACACCTCTCGGGACAGGATGTTGGAATAACTGACTGTGTCAGGGCAGGACACCCGAGTTGGAACAGGGGGAGCTGGATGTCTTTTTAAGGCCACTCTCCTCTCTAATCCTGAGCAGAAACTGGTTTCAAAGGAAGAGAAGGGAGATGAGCACTGCGCTGTGGAAAAATACAACAGCTCCATGCCAAAGAAAATCTCCGAGTACCCCGAGGGATGGAGGCGTAACAGGAGGGAACAAGCCTGAAGAAGAGGCACCTTCCAGAATCTTCCAGTAAGCCTCCCACTAGGGAAGAGGGAGGCCAGAAGTCTAGAGTAGCTGAACAATCTGAATCCAAGGCTGTCTCACTCCGGAGCACATGGCCCTGAGCTCCACCTTCCTGGGCTCAGGGAGAGTCCTGAGCACATCGGCAGGGCAAGGAGAAAAGGGTGCTGGAAGCAGGGAGCTCAGACCCCACAGAGGGGAAACTAGACCTGGTTATGGGAGGTGTCTGCGGCGGCCAGGGCTCCAGCAGAGGGCTGAGCACCAGCCTTTGGGCACCGAGATGGGGCTTTGAGGTTACTCAAAACTGCTTGCTAGGGAATACAAAATGCTTCTTCATTTTCTTCTTCCTTTTGATAATTTTTTTTCTTGCTGCTTTGTGGCCAGCTGGCCAGTGAGTAGTGTCAGCCAAGGAGGAAACTGTCCCAGGGCTTGGAGTATCCAGACAAAGGAATTCATGCAACTAACATTTGAGCCCCTACACATGCTAAGTACCAAGGGTTAGGGGTTTAGGGCTCAAAGAGCACAAAGAGGCCCCTCTGCTCAGAGCTCACACGTACGAGTGAGGGCGGCTGAGGATGGCTTACAGGTGGAAATGGAGCCATTCGCAGGGACTAAGGAACAGAATGGGGCACACACTGAAGAGGATCAGAGAGAATCTGCAAAGGAGTTTAAGAGTTGGTCAGGCAAGGGCTCTGGGGCAAGTGTAGCCACAGCAAAGGCAGGGAAGTGGGGAGACAGCTCAGCGCTTGGAGGTAGTCCTAGGAGAGAAGAGGGTGCAGCAGAGAGGAGGCAGGACTGCAGACATCGGCACCAAAGAGGGCCTTTCCTGCAAGGGGTAATGTGCAGGTAAATAAAGGATACATAGAGTTAAAGAAAGTAAAACTACTTCAACTTTTTAGTGAATTATATGTGGCAAAGTGCTCTTCTCATATGCATACAAGCTGATGAAGTTTTACAAATTGAACACACCTGTGTAGCTGGCCTCCAGCTCAAGAAACGGAACACTACCAGCACCCTGGGACCAGCGCCCCATCATCAGGACCACATCCAATCACTGCCACTGCCCCAAAGGGGCACTATTCCAACTGCAAGACTGGCCCTGCCTGTTTCTGTGCTTCATCTGCAATCCTACGGGATGCCCTCTCTGCTGGGTATTAAGTCTGCGAGATTCATTCATGTTGTGTGTAACTACAACTTGCTCATTCTCGGTGCTGTACGTTCATTCCATCCTGTGAACGCCGCTCTACTCTCCAAGGGCCTTCAGGGAGTTCCCGTGGGGGCTATTACAAACAGTGCTGCTGTGCACGCTCTGGTCTTTGGTGAGCATGCATACACATTCATGTTAGGTACACACCTAGGCGTAACACTGCTGGACCACAGCACTTTCAGCTTTGGGGAGACTGCCAAACTCTTTTTCAAAGGAGTTGTTCCAATTTCCACCCCCCATCAGCAGAATATGGAAAATAAGAATACTCATGTGTCAAATGAGATGGCAGATTCCATGACGGGAAATATTTTGTTAACTTCTCTGACTGAAAACTAGAATCCTCTACCTAAAACTTATATAATTAACTTTTTAAATGTTCAGATGTCACAGCATTTGGGAGAAAGTTATCACAATGAGAATTTTCCATGTATAATACAATTTTTTTTAAAATTGAGCAATCTCTCCTTTTTCTTGCCCTTAGAGGGGTAAAACCTCATCAGATTATATGAGAAGAGGATTGGAAGCCTTACAGTTCAAGATGATTTATCAAGATAGAAAGTCTAAGGTCAAGAATGAAATGAAATTAATAATGTCAGCCAAGCCACTGGTGATCACGAATGGTCACGCTAACAGTCAAATGGGACCAGTCTTCCAGAGCCGAGGCTGGCTGCCCAATTTACAGTGCAGGAATAGAATATTTTGGTTTGGGTTAAAAAAAAAAGAAGGAAAAATGTGAAACAGCTGAGACTCAAATATATATGGGTTGGATTCTTTCATAAAGAATTCTGAGTCTTTTTTTTTTTTTTTTTTTGAGACAGAGTCTCGCTCCGTCGCCAGGCGCCAGTCAGGAGTGCAGTGGCACGATCTCGGCTCACTGCAACCTCCGCCTCCCGGGTTCAAGCAATTCTCCTGCCTCAGCCTCCTGAGTAGCTGGGATTACAGGCGCGCGCCACCACGCCCAGCTAATTTTTGTATTTTTAGTAGAGACGAGGTTTCACCATGTTAGCCAGGGTGGTCTCGATCTCCTGACCTTGTGATCCGCCCACCTCAGCCTCCCAAAGTGCTGGGATTACAGGCGTGAGCCACCGCGCCCGGCCTAAGAATTCTGAGTCTTAATTTGTTGTCAAAAATCTCAAAGTAACAAGAACTGAGCTTGTATGTGTAAGCTATTACAGAATTGAATACAAATACAATTCTGCCTGGTTTATGAGGATTTTCAGAGAAGTTCACATTGAAATTTCTACATGATCCTGGGGAACCTATTGTAAATAGAAAAAAAATGCCACAGTAGCTTTTAGCCTGCCATTTTATTATCAGAAAATTTGAACCTCATATGCCGTTTTATGAAAGGGGGTTAAATGAGGAAGGAGGTGGGACTTGAGTGGATTTTTTCATGACTCAGACATTCTCCTAAGGAGCAAGGCAGAGAGATGGTGAAATTGTCTCTTTTTGACTAAAGCCAGGCTTGCCAGGTTCAGCCACCTGCTGTCAAGGTTAAGTGGGATGCCGGGTGGTGCACCTGTCATTCTGACCAACCAGCACACTTGAACCTCCCCAGTGATAGCCTCCTGTCTTCAAAGCAGGTTCAGGCTTAAGGACTACTTTTCTGAGATAACTCTTGAGCAGGAAAATCCCAGAGAGCCCAGCAGCACCCGGGAAACAGCAGACAAACAGAACCCGGCTCAGGTTGAGAGCTGGGGGATAGTTCCAAGGACATTGCAAGAAATCACCTCAGATAATGTTGCACTTGTGTTCATCAAATGTGCATTTGAAACCCATGTTCATCTCTTCTATACATTGCCCTTGATGAAAAACAGCTGCAAACTTGGACTATTCTGCAAGGGCAGAAGGACATTAGTTGGAGATATGATGACACCAGCACATCTTAATGTAATCAAATCAGAGTTTATAAATACGGCCTCGGCAGAATCAGGGAAAACCATCACTCTCACACCTCAGGGCTATGGAGGTCTCCTGAGGGAGATCCATTTCTGCCTGTGACCTGAAGCAAGTAAGGGTGATTTCCTTGAGGCCACAGCATCAGAGCAGCAAAATCTGTTGTGAAATGTCCATCAACCAGACCCCTTTCCTTCCTATCTGAGCCTTGACTCTACCAAAACTTTCTGTCTAGCTTGGTGAAACCCCTTAAATATTTTATTTCAATCACCCTGGAAACATTAAAAACAAAACCCAGCAACAGAAGAGCAAGGGTTAGTCATGACTGCAGGATCACCAGCTCTCCCTGGCGCTGGGGCAGGAGTGCCCGTCCCTTGAACCCCTCATCACACACCTGCCACATTCTGTGTGAACACGTCAAACCCTCAAGCCTGCTCAATTAATCACCCTGCCTGAGAATCTATGAAACAAAGTTCACATTACCCAGAGAGCCGCATTGAAGGGCCCTCTGAGGTCAGAATGCAAGACCAAACAAAATGAACGTGCCTGCCACATCCATCATCTTGTAATCTGCTTCCAGTTCTATAATCCCCCGAATGTCCAGACTGTGCATACCAAGAACACTGAACATTCCTCTTCGATGTAGATCAAAATGGTTCATGTAGAAAGGACTCTAACTACCCCCTTCATCAGCAAGAAAATCATTAACCATTTCTACAAGTTAAACAGACCTGGGACTGCAGACATCTGCTCAAATCAGGTGGCTAGGGACCCAGGAGTTTTCATGACTCTATCACAGATGTTTCTTCATATACCCTAAACATAAAATTTGATTTGACCTAAGAACAAGGAGTACACTGTTAATTTTTCAGTGACTACTAACCGGTGAGGGCCTGTAAGGAAGATGATACAACTATCATTGTACTCAATGATATCGCAATCATTCAAGGGAACAAATGTTTAAAAAAATGAATCGGTAGGATTACATGCATTTAAAATTGTAACACAGTGTACTATTATTTTATATGACCATGTGATTACTTTTCATTTTGCTTTTTGAGCATATTATGAGTACCTAAAAGGAGGTATTGCTACCCATTTCATTCAGGAAGAAAGGAGATTCAGAAACATAGTGCAAGGGGAAGGTCAAGGTCATACACAACTCAAGATTGGGCTGGACTGGGAGAAATCCACAGCACATTCCTATTTTCCTCTCGTAGTTGATGCTACTTTTTCTGCCTCACCCCAAGATGGAGCCTTGTTCTGTCACCCAGGGTGAAGTGCAGTGGCATGATCTCGGCTCACTGCAACCTTCACCTCACGGGTTCGAGCAATTCTCCTACCTCAGCCTCCCCAGTAGCTGGGATTACAGGTGCCCAACACCACACCCAGTTAATTTTTTTGTATTTTTAGTAGAGATGGGGTTTCACTATGTCAGCCAGGCTGGTCTCGAACTACTGACTTTGTGATCCACCTACCTTGGCTTCTCAAAGTGCTAGGATTACAGGCGTGGGCCACAGTGCCTAGCCAATACTATTTTCAAGATTTTACACTATTAATCCCTAATTCCCTCAAATATTTTACCATAAAGATTTCACCATAAGATTATTTTATGCTATGAATATTCTAACTCAGGGTATTTTATGTTCTGATCGTTTAAACTCCTAATGTGTGAGGAGAAATGTTTTTAGTTATAAACTGAACTAGCCCATTAGACTCAGGAGTAAGGATTAAAAAGGATATGGACAGTGTTCTCACTTTTAAAAAATTCAGACATTAGGTTGAGTTCTCTGTACTAATAGTATCCACACTGATTGTTCAAGAGTGACACCAAAATATGCATTTATCTTAGCAGTGGTAGAAATGGCTGTTAAATAAAAAAGAGAAAATATTACGCTGGTTTGCAGGCCAGTGGGATTTTTGCTACAGACTGAATGTACCTCCCCAGAGCTCATGTTTTGAAGTCAAATCCTAATGTGATGGTATTTAGATGTGGGGCCATTGGGAGGTGATTAGGTCATGAGGGTAGAGCCCTCATAAATGGGATTAGTGCCTTTATAAAAGAAGCTCTGGAGAGCATCCTTGTCCCTTCTGCCACGTGAAGTTTAAAAAAATATATATGGCCATCTATGAATCAGGAGGTAGAACCCCTACCAGACCCTGACTCTACACCAGCACCTTAATTTTAGACTTCCCAGCCTGCAGATCTGTGAGAAATAAATTCTGTTGTCTACAAACTACACAGTTTCTGGTATTTTGCTACAGCAGCCCAAACAGATGAAGACAGATTTATAGTGGTAAGACTTTAATTTCTCAAACAATAGCTAAATGAGTAGCACCGTGTGTCATAAAACAGTACTGCATGCATTATTTCATTTAGTCCTTACGTAGCCTTCTGAAGTTTTCTATCCCATTACTGATGACGAAATTGGGAACCACTGAAGTTCCCTGTGGAAATTACCTACACTTACATTACAAAGCTGAGATCTGAAGCCACATGCATCGTATTTCAACCATCCTGAAAGATACTACTGACATCTGGGAATCTGAAAAATGTCAGCATTCCTATCCCTCCCACAACCAAGTTAACCTCCAAAGTCCATTCTAATAACGTGAAAAGATGAAATTATTTCAAAATAGAAAGTGCAGAAAGTTAACTTTTTATTCATTGCCTCTTGTAGGAAAATTGAAAGCTGAATAGGAAATGGATTTCAATAAAGAGCAGGAGGTTGGCTGCGCTTGGTGGCTCATGCTTATGACCCCCAGCATTTTGGGAAGCTGGGACGAGAAGACTGCCTGAGCCCAGGGGTTTAAGACCAGCTCTGGCAACACAGTGAGATTCCCCATCTCTACAAAAGAAAAAAAATTAGCCAGGCATGGTGGCACACCTGTAGTCCTAGCTACTTGAGAGGCTGAGATAGGAGGATTGCTTGGGCCTAGAAGGTTGAGGCCACAGTGAGCCACAGTTGTGCTACTGCACTCTATACTGGATGACAGAGTGAGACCCTGTCTCAAAACAAAAACAAAAAACAGGAGGCGATGAGGATGGGGTACCACAGAGGCAAGGGAGGCAAAGGCTTCATGCCCTGCTATGAAATGTGTGGGAGGAAGGCAGAAGAGAAAGGACTGTTTGGTAATGATCTAGAAGTTAATATGAATATTGTTTTTCATCTTTTTTTTTTTTTTTAAAGAGAGAAGGTCTCACTTTGTCACCCAGGCTGCCCCAGGAGTGCAGTGGTGCAGTCTTGGTTCACTGCAACCTCTTCCTCCTGGGCTGAAACAATCCTCCCACTTCAGCCTCCTGAGTACCTGGGACTACAGGCACACACCACCATGCCAGGCTAATTTTTTTTATTTTTATTTTTTTTGGAGAGACAGCATTTCGCCATGTTGCCCAGGCTGGTCTTGAACTCCTGGCCTCTAGTATCCTCCCACCTCAGCCTTCCAAAGTGCTAGGATCACAGGCAGGAGTTACCATGGCCAGCCTGTTTTTAATCTTTCATTCAGTAAACAGATACTGATTCCGTATCTCCTCTGTTCCAGGTGCTGTGTTGAATCCTGGCAGTATGAGGTGACTAAGATAAGTGGCCTGCCCTCCAGACTCAGTCTGGGAGAGGGGAGACAGAGACCTGAAGAAGCAACACCATATGCTGGGCGTCACACTGCAGGTATCTGGACATTGTGGTACAAGCACTGGGGGACTGACTCCCTAGGAGGATTAGGGGGACACTTTGCAGAAGAAGTGACATTTGTGCTGGGGTCTCAAAGAATGAAGAGGAGTTTTCCTGGAGAGAGAAGGGATAAAAGGCCATCTAGGCAGACCGTATTTCCAAAGGCATGGGGGTGAGAGATCACAGAAACCGTGACACGTCCTGGAAATGGAAGGTGGTTCTCTGTGGCTGGCGCACGGGATGCCTGGTGGCAGTGGTAGTGGTGGCAATGGTGAGATAGCGCTGGAGATGTGGGCAGGGGCCAGGATTCCAGGTCTGCCAAGAAGGGCGGTCTGCATTCTGTAAACTGTGGGGGAGCCAAAGGCTTTTAGACAGGGAAGTGGCAGGTGTGTGATAAGGTCACTTGGATAGCCTTGTGGAATAGAGCGGAGAAAGCCAGGCAGGTGGCAGAGAGGCCAGCTGTAATGAACTCTATTTGGAGGGACCCTTGCAGCTCAAAGGTCCTTGGTGACCCTAGAGTCTAGCTCTC
Organism: Ateles fusciceps; assembly: GCA_036589455.1. NCBI lineage: Eukaryota > Metazoa > Chordata > Mammalia > Primates > Atelidae > Ateles > Ateles fusciceps. The sequence continues at coordinate 3,966,499 of JAZHEH010001063.1, forward strand.
CGCTTCACGAGTGATAAACAGAGGTCTGGAAAGGTTATGAAACTTGCACAAAATTGTCGGGCTGGTAACACAGCTGGTGCCAGAATGAAGATCTTCTGTTGGCTGCGGTGGGGATCCTTTCCACCTGTCTAGACTACCAAAGAAAATGAAGAGGTCTGAAGCCTGGGTTCTCTAGTAGTCCTAGTAGTGGTTTTAAGTTTATCAGCTTAAGACACCCCGCAAAGGTTAGAAAGCAACAGAAGGTGAAAGACTGAAGCACCGTTTTTACCGTCACTTTGGATTCCTCCTGTCTTATATATCAAGTAAGTAGTTAAAGTGACACAGTTTATAGAATAAAATGAACAAAAACACAGACAAGGGAACGGAGGGAAAGTGTACAGCTACCTTCTAAATCAACCAAATTAATTAAATCTTGATCTCACATACTGAAATGCAGACACGCAAACAAAGACCTTTTTGAGTAGCCTGGATCAATTCTTTCTAAGAGCAGATGGTCACTACTTTAGCTATGCTGTGTACAAAGAAATCCAGTTGGCAAGAAAATATTTCATCCACAGAACTACGTTTCGCAGGGTTAGTCCCTAGAGTATCTGCCCCAAAGTAACCTGGGATGATTACCACAGTCACTTTAAACTGAGATTCTAAGCCTAATACCCTTGCCCCTGGAATCTGGACAGGGGAAGTGAGTCTATTCTGTTTCCCAGAACACTGAGCCCTTTCATAATTTAATTCCAAAGAGAATAATCTACATAAAGAACTTATTTTCAGGATAGAAACAGATTTTCTGACACCTGCACCTTTCCCAAAGGGCCTGTAAGACTTCATATCTGAGCATGAAGTAGTGGCGTGTCAGCAGAGATCTTGGAGCTGCCATGTCGGCAAAGATTATTCCTCCCAATGGGAATCAGACCAACTTCCCTGTTTGAGTTAAAGTGAGGAGTGGGCCACGGAAGAAGGTATCTGTGTTTTTCCAAACTGCACATCACATTGTACATAAGAGTCATTAAAAAAAATAAAACAACAACAGAGCACACCATGTCTTCAATTGGTCACAGATGGGAGAAAATCAGCCACAATAATAAATTCGCGGAGGTGGCGTGTGTCGTCACACACGGAGCCAGGATGTGTGATCCAGAAGGTGTGTGTGGGGGAGTTAATACCATATGTCATTTGAAAGCGGTGAGCCCGCTCCCGAGTCAGTAGCAACGTGTTCCTCCAGAACAGCTCCGATGCCACCCCTGATGCCACTGCACTCTGCCAAGCCTCCATGACTCTTACCAGGTACTGAAGTCGCTGGCGCTCCGTCTAGGGGTAAATTCTGAAGACATGGGGATAATTTCTCCATTTCTGATGATTATGGCCCTGAAATGGTGAAAATGCATTGTCAGTAGCCAATCTCATAAATGCTCTGATTCTGTCACAACCATTTTTGTTTCAGATCACACATGAAATGCCAAGAGATGCTTTTGTTCTCCCACTGGCATGGCAAGAGTTCACTGTTCCCAGCTCTGGATCCCTTACAACATGGGAGGCATCTCTCTTTCAAGTGCACTGCATTCCAGTTAGCGTATGTTTACCTTTTCTGCTAGCTGGAAATGTGCCTTAATGCTCCAGCACCAAGCATACTTCTTGGCACAAACAAACGCTCGGTGAATAAATGGATGGATGGCTGGATGGATGAATGAATGATGCAACAGTCTTGCTCTAGCCCAGGGTTATCCCGTAGAATCTTCTGTGATCATGGTAATGCTTTTGTCTGTGCAGTCCAATATGGCAGCCACTAGCCACATGTGGGTACTGAGCATTTAAACTGTGGTTAGTGCAGCCAAGGAACTGCGTTTTTTAATTTTATTTCAGTTTAATTAACTTAGCTTTAAGTTTAAGCAGTCACATATGGCTAGTGTTTAATGTAATAGACAGTACAGTTCCAGATTCCTATTACTCAAATGATCCTGTGGGCCAGCAGCATTGGCTTCACCTGGAAGCTTGTTAGAAATGCAGAATCTCAGGTTCCACCCCTGACTTACTGTATCAGAATCTGCATTGTGATAAGATCACCAGGTGATTCATAAGCACGTCGAAATCTGAGAATGTGTGGCCTACACCGTTGAGTTCTAGGGTGATATCCTGGGTCCAGGGGAAAAAAACACAAAAAACCCCTCATCTCAAGGCTCAGGAAACTCATGCACTCCAAAAAATGTACATGAAGAGCTATTGCCCAGTCGAGGATTTTTGAGAGACAGAGTTCCCTGAAGCAGATGTCTACAGGGAGAGGCTGCAGGATCGATAACCATGAGCAACCTTTCCTGGGCCTATTCCCAGCGGTGCCTCCTGTTCTCAGACCTTCTGATTCCAAAGTGGTTCCTGACAGCCACTTTTCAGCTATCGATGGGTTGCGGCAGAATGTTGCCATTTCTATAACAAATGGAAGTGGCTTGGGGGAATTGCATTCTCTATGAACCCAACAGCTCCCAGGCATCAGGGAGCTAGAGACCTGAGACCTGACAGGCTTCTCAGTGAGGAGCCACCAACGTGGGAAATGCCTTCCATCAGCTCAGATCTGAGTGGATGCCTCCTTGATTCTAGGAGGCTGCATTCTTTGTGCCAAGAAGCCTCTGGGCATCTCTCCCTCCCAATGCAGAGGCAGTCCCTGACTTGGAAACAATCCCTATAAATGGCTGCAGCTGTCATGACCCCACCCCCCAACCCCTCACCACCTGTGCCCTAGTTGCTGCTGTCACAGAAACAGAAGTGGGGTAGTCCAGCCAGGGAAGGAGATGACGACAAAAATCTTAGGGGCTTTAGAGAACTTATGACTCTAGGGGGAAAAAAAAAGCAGAGGAAGATGTGAGAAAATGGAAAAGTTTAGGAGAACTGACTGTGAGAAGACAAGGCCTCTTATAACATTCCTTGTCACTTTTATTATGCTGTCTGAACTATGATAAGTGAAAGATTCTTTCTTATAAACCGGAGGCACTTATAAATGCAATCACTATCACCCCACCCCCATCAAGGTGTTATCCACCATTCACTAATCGGTGGGAATTAATTTCAATGGTCTTTGTCCTAATTATCAGGTGAGTATGACTATAATAAGGGAGTAGGAGTTTTGACAGGATGGAGAAAATTTGAAAGGGGCGGGATCAGGAAATTCTAGGTTTGGGCCTAATCTTACAGGATCTAGAGGGCCCCTGGAGATCCCAGGGAGATGGTTTGATAAATTCCAAAGGTAATCCCCTCTTTCAAGATTTTGCCTACAGCTACCTTTAGCTTTTTCCTCTTTTCTGCACAGCCCCTGAATTGCAGTGGAATTCCCAGGTGTGGGCTAGGAAGAGCCAGTGATGTCCAATCAGGCCAAGGAAGCCTCTCCTCTAGGACCTGAGTGTCAGGAGCTCGGGGGGGCCTGGGAACTCCAAAGGTTTAGGTCATGTCTGTCACAGAGCAGGAGCCCAATGAATATTTGTTGACTAAGAGCAGATCAAAGAACTTAGAAGAAACTGTTCCTTGAATTTGAGGCAGGAGGGGAAAAGAACTAAAAGGCAGCAGATGTTCACTTAACCAAGTCACATGGGTTGGATTTTACAGAGGAAAGAGGGGCCTTCAGCCAGAAGTTTGCTGCTCCTCAGCGCTCTTTTCCTCTTCTCTCCCTGACCGGAGCTAGTGTGTCTGTCACTTCCCATACCTCGAGGTTCTCCCAGTGTCAGTTATTCCCACTCCTGTATTTCTGACCTCTCTTTCCACTGGATCTCTGCCCACAGAACAAAACCATGCTAAAACACTCTTAAAATCAAGGCAAGGGCAAAACCAAACAAATGATACTCTAAGACTCCAAACTCCACCTTTGAAATGTCCTTTTTTCTTTCCTGAGAACCCAAGCCTTATAAATTGACAATAATCTACATTCAGGGTCTATCTACTTTCTCACTTCCCATCGATCCCTCAGAGGTAAATTAACGTCTTGCCTCCCTCTACACCCAGCTACTGTCACCAGAGTCAACAAACGGCCCTTTTGTTGCTACATCTACTGGTCATGTCATTGTTCTGATCTTTCTGGCAGTGTCTGACTGACTCCTAACCCTGCCACCAGGAATACGCCTTCTCCTGGTTTCCCTCCTAACTCCCAGGACATTCTCTCTCTGGCTTCTCCCTCCGTTCTTTGGTGTTGTGGACTGGGATTCTGCCTCACTGTTCTCCCTGGGTGCCGTCGCTCCCTAACTCCTCAGCCCCCAAGGTTAGGTTAGATCAGATCTCCATCCCTTCACATGTGTTCCCTTAGCCTGGTCCCCTCCTCATACAGAACTCATCACATTTTATAACTGATTACTTAACTGTCTGCTTTCTATGCTAGCCTGTAAGCCGGACAAGAAGCATGCCTGTCTTCATCAACATGGCAGCCCTCCTGTGGCACACAGTGCCAGGCCATTGTAGGCAGGGCTATGTAATTTCAGGGTCCAGTGCAAAATAAAAACACAGGGCCTCTTGATGAAAAATGGAGAATTTCAAGACAGCCACAGCAGAGCATTACACCAAATGTGAGGCTTCTGAGAGCAGGGCCCTGTGTGGCGCACAGGTTGCAGGCTCACAAAGATAGCCCTGAGTGTATACCCTTAATACTTACTGAATGGACAAATAGCTTCAACAATGAATATGCTGGTGATTCTGGACAACCTTTCTAGTACACGCATCTCTGTTGTGCTTGGCCTGAACAGCCCCCAACAAATATATCCACTTGGATATATTCACTGGCAGCTCATACTTAATAAAGTTCAAAATTAATGATCCTGTCCCCAGCCCCCTCCCAAATCTGTCTTCTAGCATTCTCTATCGCTGAGAACAACACAGTTTTCCACCCAGTTGCCCATCCCAGCAGACAGACAGTCATGCTAGCCTCCGCACTTTTCTCACCCCACATGTCCAACAGGCACCCCAGGCATGTAGATTTCACCTCCTCAGCAGCACACAAATTCCTCTCTTGGTTCCTGTTAGGGCCTTGGTTCTGGTTTCTATCAGAGCTTATCTGCACGATTCAGCAGCTCTCCACTGCTTCCTCAGCCCCCTGTTCTGCCCTCCGCTGCCCGGCGTTCATAAGGTCACAAAGGTGACGTTAAAGCACCATTCTCATCATGCCACACCCCCTACCTAAAGTCCTGTGATGGATCCCCAGCTTTTCCAGTTTCCTTCATTATCTGGTTCTTGCCTGTATTTTTAGCGTTAGCCTCACTCTTGCTACTTCTTTTACATCTGCTTCTCCCTTCTCATGGCCAGCCCATTTCTTTGAGTCAGCTCTGAACACCTTCTGTTATCCTCCTGGCCTACCGTCCATGCCCCTGCTCTGTAACCCCATGATGTTGTATGCCTATCTGTACCCTCCCTAGTCCTTGCTATGACTGTGGGCTTCCATGGCTGTCTTGAACTACCCCGAGGATATTTTCCAGGCAGAGTCTATGTCACTGTCTCTGAATCTCCAGTGCTCAATCCCTGGCACGTGGCAGACGTGCAGCAACTGCTTTCCGATGGGTAAGTGACTAAGTGAATGAAGACGGACCTGGACTTGAGTGGATGAACAGAAGAATCCGGAAATGAGGGCCCTAAGTAGGACTTTCTTAGTAGCAACATCATATAACATATAGTCTGAGCCCTTAAAAATCCATATGCCTTTTTGTTGGTTTTGCAAAAAGACAGCAGGCCTAAGACAATGTTCTGGCTGAGTTGCCACCGAGAAGTGCCTTGAAATACAAGGAGAAACAAGGCAGAGCCTTTCCCCTTAGTGGGCAAGGGAGGGAGAGGGCAGTGAAGACAGCTGCCCACCATGTTTACTTTGGTTTTAAAATTCAATCACACACAATGAGTTATCTACGTTCTATGACAATATGACTGCTGGGGCAAGCCTAGTTTATTGCTTTCTTAAATAGATAATTATATTCAAATCCATCTATGCACAGAACATTTTTCGCTTCTGTTTGAACTACCAAGCTCTTCCTTTAAGAGGCATCCGTGGATTAAAGATGACAGCATGTTTGACTGCCAACCTTCCCAGCACCTACACCGCGAAGCCTCTTCCTATGTGATCCTTGGCTTCCTTTTGATCTTTCTCGCTTTCATCCCTCTGATCTTGGGATCAATTTGTCAGAATGCTGGTCTCCAATCTGGAGCGGGGCAATGAGAGGAAAGGGGTTTCAAAGGGAACGAAGTGCATGTGAAAGCTGACAAATCTCGTACTCAACAATCAGTAAGGTAGAGAATGCCTTTAAACCTACAGTCTCTCATCACAGGACCCCTGTACTTCCTAACTTGTATTTCATTATTTTATGAGATGCTTTTCTTAATTAAGAAAATACAAAAACCAAAAGCTGTGGCAGTGAGGGTGCAGGAAAGCTACGTACACGCTCTGACCTTCCTTCTGGGGCCTCAGAACTGGACTTGTGGATATTATTGTGGCCAGAATTTGAGTAACACTCCAGAGGTTAAATGAGAGAGTTGCTGGGGTTCAGGTGATTTAATCCATTGGCAGTCACCTCCCACCCAGTACCCCTTCCCATACAGAGGGGATGGGTCTTCAGCACACTATCCAATATTAAGCTTAGCCTTTCCTTTAAAGACTGCAGCTGAAATTTATATGACATTAATTTAATTCCAAGTTCACATACAATGGAGTCTTACAAAGATAGCCCTGAGTGTATACATTATACTAGGGAGGCCGAGGCAGGCGTTATTTCTGATAGAATGAACAGTAAGGTTTAATGTGTTCTTATGAGTCAACTGCAAGAATGGGAGAAAGGGAGGTAAAGCAAAAACATTAATAGTTTAAAAAAACTCAGGCCGGGCACCGAGGCCCCTGTCTGTAATACCAGCACTTTGGGAGGCCAAAGGGGATGGATCACTTAAGATCAGGAGTTTGAGACCAGCTTGGCTAAGAGATGGGTGAAACGCCATCTCTACTAAAAATATAAAAATTAGCTGGGTGTGGTGGCAGGTGCCTGTAGTCACAGCTACCTGGGAGGCTGAGGCAGGAGAATTGCTTGAATCCGGGAGGCGGAGGGTGCAGTGAGCCGAGATTGTGCCATTGCATTCCAACCTGGGCGACGGAGTGAGACTCTCAAAAACAAAAACAAAACAGAACAAAAAACTCCCCCTGGTCCCTGCCTCAAATATTAGCTACATGACAGGATAAAGGTAATTTATTCCTAACCAATGAGAATTTTGAGTTAGAGAAAAATTCCTAGAAAATCCCACTACTTCTCTCTTCTAAGGCTATATTTTGGAGTTAAAAACACATGCCTTTATTCCCCCTGGTCTAAATATTAAGTGATTAGTATTACTTAATATTGTTTGTTTGGCATTGTGGCTAGGAGGGACTAGGAGAGTAAAACAGGGTGCTCACTTCAAATAGTAACTTGCTTTTACAATTTCTCTGAAAGGGATCATATTAACTCTTGTTAAATCCCAACTCAGTGTGACGTTCTCACAGCAGGACTGACATGTGCCAACAGGCATTTAACAAACAAGCAGAAGAAAAAGAAGCTCATACAAAAGATGTTTAGGTAACTGACAGAAGGAAAAATGCAAATGTTTAATGAAGACATGAAAAGATGCTCAATCTCACTAGTCCATGAAAAGGCACACTAAAGTAAAAGCAATATAGAATTTTGCTCATTAGGTTGGTAAACATTAAAAAATATGTAGTCATTTTCATAGAGTAAGAGGAAAAAGTAACTTTCATAATGGGAATGGGAATCGTCACACCTTTTAAATTGATTACAATTATAACTGCATATCCAATGGTTCAGTTGTTCCACTTTTGGGAGTATATTCTAAAGAAATGAAAGACTTAGTACATAGGATATACATACAATCCAGACTTTGACATTATTCACTGGAACAAAGACTGGAAACAGCCAGAATGTTTCTCCAAAGGGGAACTGTTGAATGGACTGGCACGTATTCTATAAGGCATTATACAGTCATTAAAAAAAAAAGAGGCCAGGCGTGGTGGCTCTCGCCTGTAATCCCAGCACTTTGGGAGGCAGAGGGATCACTTGAGGTCAGGAGTTTGAGACCAGCCTGGCCAACATGGTGAAACCCCGTCTCTACTAAAAATACAAAAATTAGCTTGGCGTGGTGGCAGGTGCCTATAATCCCAGCTACTCGGGAGGCTGAGGCAGAGAATTGCTTGAATACAGGAGGTGGAGGTTGCAGTGAGCCGAGAGTGAGCCACTGCTACACTCCAGCCTGGGCAACAGAGTGAGACTCTATCTCAAAAAGAAAAATAATCATAATAATAAAAGTCTACTTTGCGACCTGGAGTTATCCATGATATAGTGAGAAAAGTAGACTGCAGAGTAATCTGTGAAACGATCCATTTTTGTGAAAACAAAAACTATATATAGACAGCCCATCTACACAAGGAGTCTGATTCCACGCCCAAATCCTATGTGCGATGTTCAGGCCTGACCACAGGCCGTTACAAAGGCTCTCCCCAGCAGGCCTCTCGGGGAAAGCTCTCCCTCTCCACACTGGATGTGGTGCACAGTCCCTGCACCGCAGCCTCTGGGAGAGCTGCCACCCAGGACTCAGACCCCCACACCCTCCTGCACTCCTAGCCTGGGAGTCTCCACTGAGACACTTCTCCACTCTGACTCAAGTCCACTCCTAGTCTTTCCCCTTCTCCCTCTAGCCCTCCATCCCTCGGCCCACAAAATGGCAAAGTCTTTAGTTCAGAGCTCCAGGCAGTGAGACTGCCTCCTGCCAGGGCTGCACGTCATCTCCCAGACCTTTGCCTGGTGCCATCCTATGGGGAAAGTGAACACTGGGGAGCCAGCACTGTCCTCTTTGCCTCTTGCCAGCACTACTGCAGTAAGAGAACAAAGGCTTGATTGTTACTTTCAGTTTGGTTCACTGTCTAACCCACCACCTCAACACCTGGCAGCTTGATAACACATAATTATGTTTGAATGAACGGCAAGGAAGTTATGGAAGTGAAAGAGAAAGTTAATTTTTCTTCTTAAAAAATTATATTATTTTTAATTTTTTTAATTATTTTTTTCTTTATAGAAACGATGCCTCACTAGGTTGTCCAGGCTCGTTGTAAATGCCCCAACTCAAGCAGTCTTCCCACCTCAGTCTCCCAAGTGTTGTGATTACAGGCATGAGCCACTGCACCCAGTTTTCTTTATATATTTTTGTAGTATTTGATTGTTACAGGAAGTGTGTGTTCCTTTGTAAATCTGAAGAGGAACTGATTTGCCCAGATTTGGCTATGCAGTCACAGGAGACCTGGAGTCTTCCTGAATGCTGATTCATCTTTGTAATGTTACCACTCTTCATGAACCCCACGTGCCTCAAGCACCTCTCCATGAAGTTCTCCCAGGTGGCCCAACCACATCTCAGAGGCCGTTATTTGGAGCTCAGGCACAGCAGCAAAACTATCCTGCATCTGCTTCAGGAGCCACTAACTGAGAAGCCAGTCACTGAATCTTCTTATAAAAATAAGAACTGGTTAAGCCTAAAAATGTCTGTACTTTTCTACATCACTTGTGCTTTAAGAAAAGGACCCAGAAACATAGGTTCAGAACTGCCGACAGAAGTGTAAGAAGAGGTTCCAAGTGAGGGATGAAATGCATAACTAAAGAATTCATCAGCCCTTCGATTGAAGGTTAGATCTTGTTAATCTTAGCCATCTAAAGAAGTTTAGACCAGGGGTGATGGCTCACACCTGTAATCCCAGCACTTGGGGAGGCCAAGGCGGGAAGATCACTTGAACCCAGGAGTTGAGACCAGCCTAGGCAACATGGTGAGAACCTCATCTCTGCCAAAAATACAAAAAAAAATTAGTCAGGTGTTGTGGTGCACGCCCATAGTCCCAGCTACTCAGAAAGCTGAGATGGGAGGATCACTGAAGCCCAGAAAGTCGAGGCTATGATGAGCTATGTCACGTCACTGCACTCTAGCCTGGGCAACAGAGCAAGATTCTGTCTCAAAAAAAAGTTTAAATAGGTTCGATCTTCCCCCTGTAGCCTGGGCATCGTGTACCAGCCTGATACACATATTTCACTAGGCACCCAAGAACTGACTTGAAACTATGCCCACAGGCTCTGACAGTATACATCCACGTGTGATTTATTCAGTGGCCACAGGGAAATTGTCGATGTGTTCAATCAGTAACACTGATAAAGCAAAACCAAACCAAACCACCCCTCCCAAGTCAACGACTATATTCATTACCTATGGGCTACTTACCACCATGGGGCTGCCAAAGTTCAAGGCCCAGACAGCCACCCACGAGTCTGGAGGTGGCAGCAGGACAGGAGAGCCACCTCCCCTTCATACATCACCACTAAGAGTAAATGGAGTAAGGATATCCTTGCTGTGAGGCAGCGACAGCCAATTACATTTTCTATTGCTTGAGAGCTATCTCGCATGTTTCAGGACAAGCAAAACTCAACAGACACTGTTGTGTGGTGTGGTTTCACCCTGCAGAATAAGGAACTTTCCTTCTAGGCTGTCTCAGAAGTGTTCTCCCTCCACCCCTAACACACAGGATGCTACTGGGTTTGAATAGTTGAAGCTCATTCACACCCCCCTCATTTCTAACTTTCACTAAAATGAAATGACATTGCCTCAGTACACTACAGAGCTACTGTGTCATTGGCTACAGCTATAAATAAAGCTTCAGATTCATGCAAAGGAGTTACAAATCCTTTCTTTGCTTCTTTCTTTCTGAGATAGGGTCTTGCTCTGTTGCCCAGTCTGGAGTGCAGTGGCATGATCATGGCTCACTGCAGCCTTGGCCTCCTGGGCTCAAGTGATCCTCCTACCTCAGCCTCCTGAGTAGCTGGGACCACAGGCATGTGCCACCATGCCTGGTTAATTTTTTTTTTTATGTTTTGTAGAGATGGGTACAGGGTTTAAGTGATTCTCACACCTAAGCCTCCCAAAGTGTTGGGATGGCAGGCATGAGCCACCATGCCCAGCATAAATTAAGTTTCAAGAGGAAGATGAAGTTTGGAGAATCAAGGAGGGCAAATGCAGGAATACACTGTCAGCATTTTCTTTGTGTAACCCTCAGAAAGTCTAAAAGCCCACGCTCTGCCAAGGTACATTCCAGAGCATACTTCAGCCCTTCTACCCTGTCAAGGTAAAAATCTTTTGTCTTAAAACCATACAAAATCCCCAAATTCATAGTCAAATAATAAATAGGTGCCATGTAAACATGGCATGGAGACAATTAATAGGCATAGAGCTTTTCAGCCTCAGTAGAAAGCTTTGCCCATGCGGCAGAGCCTACTTCTTCAAGTGCTCCCTCTGCCCCAGACACACAACAATGACCTGTAACATATGAAGTGGAAGAGAGAAAAACACATACACGTGTATATACGCACATACATATAGTCAAGCTCAAAAATAAAGGTAGCATCTCTCTACAGAATAGAAATGGAAAAGAAATCCCAAATCTCCAAGGTGCTGGACTTGAAAAGCAGGTAATTGTGTCCAGCAGTCCAATTTCTATGGAGTAAAAGGTTTTAAAAATCTTCCAAGCAAGACAAAGGACAGCGATCAAGCTTACATCTGACATCCAAATCCAAACCAAGTCGTTTCACTTGGTTATACCTTGGTTTCTCTCTCTGCAGCATGGGAACTTGCTGAACAGCAAAGTAAAGTGCTTTGAGGCTCTAGTTTAAGAGTCTTGGGAGTGCAGAACTCCATTCCCATCTTTAATCCCTAAGCAATCAGCCAACCCTGTAGCATGGAATCCACTCACACGTTTGCAAATTGCTTGCTCCATCTTAATTATAATGCATACTAGAGTTTTACCTAAGGAAAAAATTATTTAAGAAAAATATTGAGCACCTACCACACGTACTGCAGAGGAACCCAAAATAAAGAAGTAGTCTAGTGTCACCGGCTACAGCTATAAAGAAAACTTCAGGTTCATGCAAACCAGTAACAAATTCTTTCCTCACACACACATGCGTGAGGAAAGGCCTGCTGTCATTTACCCTTTCTGGGTTGTTAGGTTCTGAGAGTTTTCCTGGAAGGCTATAACGTGACAGCCAAAGCCTGAAATGATAAAGACTGTGGGGCAAAGGCTAATTGTCAAGCCCTCCTCCAGCTGAGAAGGTTCACAGCTTTGGAGGAAATTCAAATATATGTGAGTGATTGGTGGTAGAAGGCTGCGTGTTGTGGCAGAAACGGCACAGGCCTGGGAATCAGAATTTGTGGATGCCAGCTCCACAGTGGGCTTCTGCTAACGGTCTGTAACTCTGGGTGCTGGTATCCTTGCCGATAACAAAAGGGGCAGAATCAGGTGATTTCTTAGGCAACTTTTGGGGTTAGAGTGAAATGCTTCTGAAAAGAAGTCTGATACACACTGGGGTAGGAAAATACTGACAAGGACTCCAGTTACTACTTTCTTCTCAGGAGGTGATAATCACCACAATTTAGATTCTAAGAAATATAAACCAAACTCAGAAGCACCAGGATGGGAGAAGCCACCCTTAGTGCCTCTCTTAAATCATCACAGACAAGGAACCTATTATTGAGCAAGGCCCCCAACGTAATTTCACTGTTGTCATCATTCCCCTTGGAACGCAGAGCTACAAACAAAAAGGCATTTCTGACACAGTTAAGAGTATAAATGGGATGCCCTGATTCCATTACACACTCTTTCAGCTGAAACCGATTCGAAACGCAACATTAAACTGCACATTTTCAGAATGGAGGAGAAAATCTGGTACAAGGTGACAAAGAGAAACCATTCGGAAAACCCTTTTTGACAGTGTAGATCAATTTCAAGGCACAGGGGAGGAAGCATCCATTTTGTTCAAAAGCATCAGACCTTGTGGATTGTGTTCAGATGCAGAAGTGTGGTTCTCTTTCAAAAGTATAAGAAACGCACTGTTGGGAAAGCAAGCAGGGCAGCTGAGGGATAAGCCATGGTTACCTTACCATCATCAGAGGACAGCCAGGCTGTAGATGCTAATTAATGGTGCCAAAAAATAGCTCAAGGGAAAAAAAAAAATCTTAACGGCCTGGAATTAGTTTGGGTGTATTTCTTGTCATTCAATTTTCAGAATGAAAACTACGAAAGAAGTTTGCAAATACGATGATTCATTTAACAAGACCCCAACCATGCAATTAAGCTCCTAGGCAAAAATATTCACAAGTGATGGTCAAGGGAAAAAAGAAATTCGAATCTTTAAGTAGCAGTAAGAATAACTAAGCACTCATAGAGCCACAGCTGAGTCCAATGTTCCTTGCTTTCTTCACAACCAGCCCAGTCTGTATTCATACCACCTAGAGTAATTTCTCAATGTCATATTCAGCTACTTTCTGCAGAAACATCTTAGTCTACCATCTTGCTATATCAGCAACATCCATGAAACCCAGTGCACCAGCACAGAATTTTCCAGATCAGGTAAAAGTCTCAGTCATTAATGAAAAGTTTTCAAGGTGCATATCATTTCTTAAAAAAAAAAGGGGGGGGGTCTATGTGTTTGTTTTCTGCTTTTGAATTATAGTCTGCATACCATAAAATTCACCCTTTTAAAGTGATACAATTCAGTGTTTTTTTGTACATTCTCAGGGTTGTGCAACCATCACCATTACTCGATTCCAGGACATTTTCATAATCTGAAGAAGGACTCCCTATCCCCCTGTACTTTTTAGTAGCTACTCCCCATTTCTCCTTCCTTCTAAGCCCTGGCAAATGCTAATCTAGTTTGTCTCCATGGAGTAATCTATTCTGGACATTTAATATAAATGGCATCATACAATAGGTGGTCTTTATGACTGGTTTCCTTTGTTAAACATGTTTTCAGGTTTCATCCATGTTACAGCAGGCATCAGTACTTCATTCCTTCTTGTGGCTAAATAATATTCCATCACATGAACATATAATATTTTGTTTATTTATTAGTTGGCAGACATTTGTGTTTTCATTTTCTTGAATTATGAATAATGCTGCTATGAACATATGTGTACAATTTTTTGTGTAAATATATGTTTTTAGTTTTCTTAGGCATCTACCCAGGAGTGAAATTATTGAGCCATCTGGTAACTTTAACTTTCTGAAGAACCACCACTTAGTTTTCCAAAATGACTGTACAATTTTACATTCCCAATTGGTGGGTTTTCAAACTTTCTCTTAAAGGACTACAGAGTTCAAATTAGATTCAGATCTGAAAATATCAGTGATTTCTTACTCAGCACTCTTTTAAAGGCACCTTGCTGAAAAAAGTTTTGCCTGTATGTGTAGATTTCAATGTGTACATCAATGCTTTATTTTTCATTTGTGTCAGAGGATATGTATTCTGCTTCTCTAAAGCGCAGGGCCAATATCTAAAATTCACAATTCCGCGTGGTCCTCCAGCACAAATGTGTACAACCATTTGTTAAGTGCCAAATCAAGCACATTTTCTTCCTCACGGCAAGTAGCCAGACTGGGCGAAGCCACCAAAGGCATTTATTTTTCTCTCTACCGCAGTCTATTTATGAGTAGGATGAACTTTTCTTTTTAAAGATGGCTGTTGACTACAATGGCTCACTGTTTGTGTGCCAAGACAGGTAGGATTCGCAGAGACAAGGAAGCAATTTCTTTACTAATAGCCTGCATTGGTCACACCCTTGTCTGATCTGTGTCCAATTCAGACCTCTTTACTTGAAAAACAGCAATGTGATGGAACAACTGAGCAGGGTCCCAGGAAGAGAAGTAAACACAGTTCAAGGGGTGGAAAGTAGAAGCTTTGAAGATGTTAAAGTAATAGTAGTATTTTAGCCTGAGGGAAGAAGGAGAAACAATCTTATCACACTCCCCCTTCAGGCATTTAAAATGGATTTATTCAGAGAACAGTGGCTGACCAGAATGAAACAAACATGCACAGAATGAAACAAACAGGAGGAAATCACATCAAATCAGTAAAATTCTGTGGTTGGAAAAGGGAAAATAATGTCTTGATCTTCACATTATACATTTGACTAAAGCTCATGGATCTCCATCCCTGGAATTCTAAAAACAAAAAATGTAAAGGAGCTCTGCCTATATTTGCCTGCCAAGAATCTTGAGGTGTCCTTCACCGTAGTTTCTTTATGGTGTTATAAATCAGGAACTACATCTGCTGCATGAGGGCAAAACCAGACCCATAAACAATAAGATCTAGACTGCATAATGTACTGAGAACATCTCGCAGTGTCCACTGTGGAAGTAAACAGGACCTCTTCTTTGCCACGTGCTCCTGTTCAAAATAAGTTACATTACTTCATCTGGCAGGGCAGGGAGGCTCGTCTGTGGTTCATGGTTAGGTTATATGGGCTAGATGCTGCATACCAGCTCTGTCTGGTAACAGTTACCCTGTGTCAGCTCCTTACACAGTGAAGGCCTGGGAAGCCCATCTTTCATTCATTGAACGTAACCCATTAGGTTGGGTTTGGGAGCTGGCTATAGTGAAATGAAAAGTGATCAAAGCTTCCAGTCCAAAGTCAATTTCAAGCTATGAACTAAGTATACTGGGAAAGTGAGTTAGCCACTCTGGGAATCAATTTTCCCCACCTGATAAATACCACTTTCTTCAGACTAAATGAGTATATGTACGAAGAGACTTTATAGATTATTAGTGATGCTGAACGAATAAATTAAAGAAAACTCACCTATAAAAGTCAATAGAACAGTAATTTACTTGGAACTTTGTTATTTTTATATTATGATAAGTGTTTACAAATGGGATCTTAAGGAATTGTACAAAAGAAATAAACAATTTTGTGAACTCGCTTAGACTTTAAGAATAAAATGGTTATCCCACATTTTATCATTAAATAAAAATTTAACATTTTAAAGATTTCTCATTGCCATTTCCATTCCTGTGTTCAGATCCCCCCGACATTCCACTGAAAAGAAGGAAGATTGACAGGGGAGGACGGGGGGGCATCCCTGCTTCTCTTGCTCAATAGCTTTGAAACCTCACTCTGTTCATTAATATTAACGTTAGAGTCTCCTTAATATTTTCCAAGCGTATCCACAATTTATAACTTTATTGTGACAAACAGATATACAGAGGATTCCCATGCCACATTCTCTTTTCCTGCAAAAGTTCTACTCACTTCATAATTTATCCAAGACTCTTACAGCTGTCCAAGTAAAATATGAGTCTGAACTAAGTCTGTGGAAACAGATAATTCTTAGAGAAAAATGTCTAATTTTTAAAAAATTATGTGAAAAGTAAAGGAGAAGAAAATGCCTGCAAATCTGCCGAGGTTCCCAGCTTGGACAAGGGAGGACAATGATGCTGTTAACAAAGGAGAGACAAGCAGAAGAGCGGGTCTGCAGGAGAAGACACTGCATTTTGGGCATATTGAATCTGGGGCATATGCTGACGTCAGGTGGAAGGGCTAGTGAATACACAGTTGGAAATGTGGGAGCGGTGCTCAGGAATGAGGTCAGCGCCAAAAAGATTTGTGAACAGTCATGTCTATGTGGGAGTTAAACTACAAAATTCAAACTAGTGTTCTAGGGAACGCATATAAAAAAAGGGGAGAGAAACAAAGCCGAGAACTGAACTAACATATTAAGTGAGGACACAGAAAAATAGGCCCATTTTCTCATCTACCTTCTAACCTCAGCTACCTGGCCAACTCCTCTTCACAGAATAAATCAGTCAATTTAGGTTGGCCTCTACAGCATTTCCCATGAAACCCACTTCTGAATGAAAATGGGGGGACTGCCAAACGAAGATTCCTCATGCTCAAAAGAGTTCAGGAAACACTCTTCTTTGTCACAGGACTTTTCTGAGTCTTTAATATACTAACGTGGACTGTTGTTCTCCAAAACCAGGTTCCCTTGCAACAATGCCCAGATCTAACTATGGGACAAACATCTAACATCTTTTTGTCTTTCTACCATGTGTGGGTCAGATTCAGGGACAGATACACTTGACTGAGCTATAGCTTAGGGATACGGTGGGCTTCATTCTTGGAGCCTCACCCCCTATCCTTAAAGCCTCTGATGTAAAATTAGAACTGTTCTGTCCTCTCTTGGAAAAAGGCCACGACAGGCCATCTCCCTCTGCTTCCACTTTCTTTTTTGAGCGGCACAGGCAGAGGTAAAGAGGGTGAGACTGTGGTGGGGGCTACCTCAGAGAACGCCAGGTTCTCTCCCCCGTCTCTGGCTTTCTCCACTCTGGCTCTTCTCTTAAATAGTTTTCTGGATAAGGGAGATCAGGGCGGGCTCTTCATTTCAACTAGTTCTGACTTGAAGGTTGGGCTTTCTTGTTCCAATTCTTACTTGATTTTTCTATTTGCTGCCTCTCTGGAATGACCTTCCCTCATCACCAGGATTAGAAGTATTATTTTCCCTGTCACACTGAGAAGGTGGAGAAAAACCACAAGAAAAACTAAGGCTCCAAAACAGATAAAAATACCACAGAGGAGAATCTTGCTGCAATAAAAGGGATCAAATCCTCTGGCTTCAATAGATTATATCTTAGGGCCCCAAAAGTCCTCAAAAACGAGGCTGCCGCAGTACTATTAGGGATGTGGAAGGAAGGGCAGTGAAGAAGAGATGTGGCTGTGGCCAGATATTGGAGATAGGCAGGCAGATCAGGTCAAATTTTTAACATGGGAGACAATGAATTCTGCAATGTGAGAAGGAGAGAGATGGTATCATGTCTTGATAAGATTCTGGAGTAGGCTGGGCACAGTGGTTCACACTTGTAATCCCAGCACTTTAGGAGGCTGAGACGGGAGGATCACTTAAGTTCAGGAGTTCGTGACCAACCTGGACAACATGATGAGACCCCGTCTCTAGCAAAAATACAAAGTATTAGCCAAGTTTGGTGGCATGTGCCTATAGTCCCAGCAACTTGGGAGGGTTGAACCTGAGAGGTAGAGGTTGCGGTGAGCCAAGATCAAGCCACCACCGTACTTCAGCCTGGGTGACAGAGACAGACCCTGTCCAAAAAAAAAAAAAAAAAAAAAAAAAAAGATTCAAAGATTCTAGAGTAGATCATGAAAGAAAAGCTTGTGAGGGCTAGTGAAAGACAGCAGCAGTCACTGGTGGTCTACTTGGGTTCTCTGAGAGAATAAGTCACATCATTCCCAATGCTTCTCTCCCAAGCCCCTTCCTAAATGCTAAGCCTGCTAAGCCACAGTATTTACTTGGACTTTAGAAATCAAGTTTTTCATGATCTTTTGGTTGACAGTAAAGAGGAAGGGTTAGTACAAGTAAAAATAAGCAGATTAAAAACAGTTGAAATTTAACAAAACGAAAGCGTTTCCATCCATGAGACATGCATTGTGATTCAGCTCTATGTCATGGCTGTCGTGAGTGTGAGGGGGAGTTTTAAAGATGTTATCTTTACAAAGTGGGTGGCCTTTCGCTCTCTACTATGCAGGTCAATTCAGGTATGAGAGGTGCCATGTGTGAACAGGAAAATCATACAAGAACAGGCTAAGGAGAAAAAGGCTAATGCCAGTCATCGTCTTTGGATGGTGAGAATATCACATCTTTCTTTTATTAATCTTGTTGATTTGCATATTTAAATTGTACATAAGTAGCTCTCTGCTCCTCCCATTAGACAGACAGCTGCATCTTCTCTAGCGTCGCCAGCGCATCCCTAGACACCACAGTGAAGGTGAAGATCGGAGTCAACGGATTTGGTCGTATTGGGCTCCCGGTCACCAGGGCTGCTTTTAACTCTGGTAAAGTGGATACTGTTGCCATCAATGACCCTTTCACTGACCTCAACTACATGGTCTACACGTTCCAGTATGACTCCACCCATGGCAAATTCCATGGCACCGTCAAGGAATGGGAAGAGAATGAGAAGGCTGAGAATGGGAAGCCTGTCGTCAATGGAAATCCCATCACCATATTCCAGGAGTGATATCCCTCCAAATGGGGCAATGAGGTGCTAAGTACATCATGGAGTCCACTGGTATCTTCACCACCATGGAGAAGGCTGGGACTCACTTGCAGTGGGGGAGCCAAAAGGGTCATCATCTCTGCCCCCTCTGCTGACGCCCCTATGTTCATGATAGGCATGAACCATGAGAAGTATGACAACAGCTTGAAGATCATCAGCAATGCCTCCTGCACCACCAACTGCTTAGCAACTCTGGCCAAGGTCAGACAACTTTGGTATTGTGGAAGGAGGACTCATGACCACAGTCCACGCCATCACTGCCACCTAGAAGACTGTGGACGGCCCCTCCGGGAAACTGGTGTGATAGCCTCGGGCCACTCTAGAACATCATCCCTCCCTTTACTGGCACTGCCAGGGCTGCGGGCAAGGTCATCCCTGAGCTGAACGAGAAGCTCACTGGCATGGCCTTCCATGGCCCCACTACTAATGTGTCAGCTGTGGACCTGACCCGCCATCTGGAAAACCTGCCAAATATGATGACATCAAGAAGGTGTGAAGCAGGCGTTGGAGGCCCCCTCAAGGACATCATGCACTACTCTGAGAACAGGTAGTCTCCTCTGACTTCAACAGTGACACCCAGTCTTCAACTTTCGATGCTGGGGCTGGCATTGCCCTCAACAACCACTTCATGAAGCTCACTTGCTGGTATGACAATGAATTTGGCTACACCAAAAGGGTGGTGGACCTCATGGCCCACATGGCCTCCAAGGACTAAGACCCCCGGACCACCACCCCCAGGGAGAGCACGAGAGGAAGAGAGAGGCCCTCGCTGCTGGGGAGTCCGTGCCACTCAGTCCCCCACCACACTGAGAATCTCCCCTCCTCAAGTTTCCATGCAGACCCCCTGAAGAGGGGAGGGGCTTAGAGAGCCCCACCTTGTCACGTACCATCAATAAAGTCCCCTGTGTTCAGCCAAAAAAAAAAGTACATAATATATACTGCATATATAATTATAGTTTTTAAACAAATGTTTCATGAAAGAAACATGTACATGTACATATTTTGTTTATTTATAAATATACAAAATAAACTTCTGAGGGAGAAGACTCATCATCAACAAAGAGGTAGTCCAGGCGAGGGAATACTGAGACTCAGATGAGCTGGTGACATTTGGGAACGTGGTCCTGAAAAGGTGAAGACTATTTACTGAGAAACACAAGGAAAAAGCAGGGGAGGGGGAAAAGAAGGATGGTGCTGGATCTCGGAGGAGCCAATTGAACGGACTAGGGAAAAGATGATGGCACATGAAAGGCTAAAGAACTGTGGGGGGCAGCCTCTATAGCAAGTTGCAGAGATGAGAAGGAGAGAGAAAGCAGGATATCTAACTAGGAACCAGTTGGAACTAGGTAAGTTGACTTGAGAGGCACCTGTGATGTCAGCAAAGATTTAGCCAAAGGCAGCATCTCCAAAGGCTCAAAGGGGGAAAACTCTCCTTCCAGAGTTCACAAGGGACACTCAACGCTATGACTGGTCCAGCCGGAAAATGAGGCTGGGGAAAGGGTGGATAACCAGAAAATGGCACCCCCAAAGATGAGACTCTGCAGACAGAGACCCATAGCCAAAAAGGCGCTGAGAGGCACTATTTAGTCCTTGTGAGAAGACTCAGCGGGGGTGGCTTTTATCCCCCGTCCTTCCTCGTGCTCTCGTAGGATTGAGTTATGAATCGGAATTATCTGAGCGTAGACAGTAGGGAACAGGAAAGGAGGAAGAACATCATGGATAAAATCAGGTGTGTGATTTTTGATAGATAAACCATTTCCTGTTTTTGCTGGGATTTGTTATGCCAAAAGTGGAAATTCAGCTTCCTTAAAGAATAGAGATACTTCCGATTTCTATACAAGAAATATGAGAAATACTTATACCATGGGCTAGTAAGGCTGAAAAAATCTTCAGGTGCATAAAAATATCTTAAGTTCTAGAGAAACTATTATAGTTACTTAGGGTTTAACTTCTTTCTCAAACTGTAAAATGAAAATAGACCAGTTTGCCCTTAGATATTCATAGGAATGAATAAAATCAATGAAGAGGTAAATTCACTGGAAGAAAATACAGTCTAGTAAATTCACCAGAAATCTGTCATCACAGATATACTACTTTCAAGTGTTTTTCGGGGCAAGTTTCAAGCTGTAAGGCTGTCTTTATAATAGTATTATTGAGAGGCACTTCCTACCATAACACGACTCCAGAAAACGCTCAGAAGCAGCACTATCCTTTAAGATCCATGTTTCTGTGTCCCAATTTCTATGGACTTATTCAAATTTACAATTTCAAATGTTTAGCATCAGTCAGTAAGTCACACACTCCACAGAACAAGAGGCTCTTAGAACACAATTATTATCTTATTCCCATTGGCTGGTCTCATTCATAGCCACCTCTCAAAGGAGAAAGGCAGATGGAGGCTTCCCACACGCAATCCTTTACGGCTCCAGCCTGGTGCAATTTAGGAGTGAGGTTTAGAAGGAATTAGAGTGCATTAATAGAGATATTCATTGTAATTTGAAACATGAATTTGCTGTTCAAAAGGCTAAACTGGAGTGCTTAAAGCTAAGTGCTTAAAACTACCCCAGAATCCTAATGTATCATAATTACACTTATATTCCTTCAATAATAGATTTAAAAAGTTAATGCTTTCTTGTGTTTGCCTGGAATCACTCAGTCATCCACTGTAGTTGTGAGATCTCTTTCTTGGAAATCAGCATCTTCATTTGGTTTCCACATGAATAATTCCTGGAAGCTACAAAGTCTTTGAAGGGTATCTATTTTTGCCTTGAGGTCTGGTGGCCTCAAAAGTTCACATGAACCTCACAGATGCAAACTATCTCAGCGTGATTCATCTATGCCTATAGCGTTCTCACCAAAGGGAGGTCTCTGCCTGTGTGGGGTTTCTGTATTTATACTGGGCTTGTGTGTTTATTTGCAGTTAAAATTGTTTTCACAAGTCAAAGAAATTTCAAGACGACTTACAATGCACATGCATGGGAAATTAAGCCAAAACTCAGATGCTTGACCGAATCACTATTTGTTTTACCTTGGTAGTGGGACATGTGCTTTGCCTAAACTTCAAACTTCTTATCTTTCTGCCTCCACAATTGCAATCATCTCACTCTCCACATTGGCTGCATTTTATTTAAACCTTCAAACTGTAGAGGAGAAAAGAAAGCATCTGATCCAAGAGAGGTGTCACCTAGTCAGGAAACTATCTGACAGCTAAGAGGATTTCTCTTCTCCATGAAATGCTGTGGTGGTTAGGCCAATCCCAGAGTGACTGAAGAAAAACAACTTTTCCTATAAAAGGTGAGAAAGTGGCCAAATGACCTAGACTAGCTCTGAAGGGTAAGCGCTGAGTCCCAGGTTGAAGATTACATTCTAACCTCACACCCGTCATACTCTAGGAAAACCTCAAGTACTTGTGATCCTCTGTCCCTAACTCAGATGTTGTCTACTTTCAGTTTATAGACAGTGCAAACACCAGGGCCTACATGATTTTCAAGTCAAAACAGATGAGGACTAATACAGAAAGGAGAAGGAATTCTATTTCATGCAGGCTCATTGACAGCAGCAAGAGATAACAAACCCACAATACAGGAGGCTTTAGAAAAAAAATGAAATAAAAAGCCATAATCTCAAAGATGATGATAGCCAACAATAAATATTAATATTATAAAGTAAGGTTCTAAGGACATCAAAGTTACGGAGGAGCAAGGGATTTGAAGTTCACATCCATTATTTGGAAGCATTAAGAAATGTTTAGATTAGTTTCCATATACTCTGTGCTTGAGGAGGAAAAGGAAAAGCAGTTTCAAAACTGTATGCAGAGTGTAATTTCCCTGGGGGAAAAGGGGAATTATGTATGAAAAAAGGCTGGAAACACACACCTCTAATTGGTAACAGTGGTTGGGGAGGGGAGGAGATTACAGGCAATTTCTCTTCTTTGCCTGTTTGTATTTTCTACAAGAAACATGACATTTATCTAAAGCAAAAACTATGTAACCAAATCCTTGCATTTTCCTGCTAAAATTGGTCTATGTTTTGTACTAAGATAGAGATACCTCCCACAAAACACCAGACAGAGAGCGGCCTGTCGAGAGTTGCTCATCACCCCAGCCTTACAGTCCCTCATTTCCCCATAAAAAAGGGATGGAGACAGAGTACTGAGAATCCCCATAAAAGGTAGCCCTGGCAGGAATGTTTTATGAGAGTTTAGGGAGTCCACACGGCGGACAAGGCTGGCTTAGTGTAATAAATAGGCTGCGGTGAGAGTCATTCTAGGCCACAGCACTCATGGGCATGATCTGCCTGAATTTTTCCCGTGGGGGAATGACACAGCAAGGAGCTGGAAGGCTTCGACGTGAAGACTGACCTCTGCAGACTGGTGTGAGGGAAATGGACGTGGCTCCCCGGCAGCAGTTCTTCCCACTCTCAGGACTTCCGTCTGTGGCCCAAGACCAGAGACCTACCGCCAGGCAAAGGGTCTCCCAGAATGGGCCCAGTCAGCGCCCCCTCTGCAGCTCCTCTCTGGGTAGCTGCCCTGCTGTGTGCCAACAGCTTGGGAGTCACTGTTTTAGAGAATCTGCCAAGCCCCAAGTTTGCCTTTGGATTAACCTCTAATTGGGTGGCTCATCTTAGGAGTTCCTTAGAAAGGTTTGTCTTGCACAGGTTGTCAGGTGAGTGTGCGCAAAGCTCTGTGATCAGACCCTATGGTGACACCTGATGTATGCTTGTCCAGAGGGGGGCTCACTGCCATGGAGTCTGTAGCAGTGCCTGGCCAGATGAGCGTCAGAGGCCTCAGCAAAGGCCTTCCTGACCTTCCTCTGGGAACTCCAGATAGCCAAAAAGCAGCCCCATGCGCAGAAAGCCGCAGAGCAGGAGAGGAAGCTTCAAAAGCTCTCCTTCCTCCAAGGCTTGGGTTTTCATTCAATTGCAGACTCTCTTAGAGGTTCAGAAGAGGTATGGTAGATGTGCCTGACAGCAGTAACTTACTCAGACCCTGAGAATGACCCTTATAGCAGACACACCTGACAGCAGTTAACTCAAGAAATGAGGGTTGCCACGTGGAGGGTGCTGGGGGAGGGTGTTAAATGAAGATGCTATACAAACTGCATCCTTTTTATAAGCAGTTGCAGTTCTGTCCAGCCTGCCACCACTGGACCGTTCCTGTAAGTTCCCCATAATAAAACCGTATGTCTTGGTTGTTGGCTTTGGGTCTCTTCTTCAGCTTCTTAACCTCGTGCCATCCCTACTGAAATTAATAGGGATCCAGCACAACAGAGAAACATGTGATGAAATAATCTTAAAAACAGGGGCAACACTGGTTAAGAAATAAAGAACACCACATTGATGACCAAGAAGGGAGGGACTGGTGGGGAAACCTGGCAGAGGCTGAAATGCCTTTGGACCTGAAGAACTTTGCATGACTCAATTCTTTATTCTATTGAAGGGAAAGAAACTAATGTATTTGCTTTTTTTTTTTTTTTTTTTTTGTAAAGCACCTGCCAAGAAGCAGGTACTGTGTCTAATTTCTCTTCAACAACCCAAGGAGGCAGATATTACTCTTACTTTGCAAGAAGAGTTTTTAAGTGATGTTCCTGAAGTCCCCAGGCAGGGACTGAGCAGCAGATTTACCTGGCTCCCAGTATGTGCCACCTCCCAGATCAAGCAAATGGTCAAGTCTGTGAGTCCATCCCAGGCCATCTCTTGCCTGCCCACATTGGGCTGTTTGGGTGGAATCACGCAGACCAGGGTTGAGTGCTGGCCTTTCCACTTGTCCCCTATAACCTGGACTAGCTGTTCGGCCTCTCCAAGCCTCGGCTTCCTCCCCCTCTATAAATCAAGGCCATCTACCGCACAGCACGCTATGAAGATCATCAGCCAGCACCTGTCAGGGCTGAGCACCAAATCCAGATAGGGTAAATGCACATGAGTGGGAGCGGGCTTCGGGAGCAGCGGGCATCGGGAGCAGCAGTCCTGACTTCAGATCACCTGCTTTGCATGCAGCACTTGCTTTTCAGCTGTGAGACTAATTGTTCACAACTTGACAAAGCAGGTCAAAGTACAACACAAATTGCTACAACCTCTTGCCAGTTCTCGGCTCATTTCTTCCTCGGCTCTTCCTCACTTGGTGGGTAATTAGAACACTTGTCAAATACAGAAAGTGGAAATCATTAATGCGACTCTAAAATTTATTGCAGGTCATTAAACATTTACTAGTGGTGCATAATGCAGGGATGTGGTAAATGACATTTCTTCACAAAAATTGTTGAGCTCAGAAATCGTCAACTGTTTCATTTTAGGGGTGAAGCAACCAAAATCTGGAGAGGCTAGTGGTTTGGCCGACCTAACCACGAGGGGTTCGTTATTCCATTTGCTGGGCTTGCTACCGCTCAGGGTGACTGTTGAATTCTCACCTCCACTCCAGGTTGCTTTTGAACACGTGGGATGACCTTTGAGAGAGCCAACATCCTAAGACAGAGGAACACCTCCTAATGCCTTTTGCCCCCCTCCAGTGAAGGTCACGGTTCTTCTCCGTCCTGGATTCCTGCCTCGATCCAGCGGCTACCGTTTCTTTGCTTGCACTGGTTTCTGCTCCATGCCGGGCGGACCATCCTCTCTCTCCTCTCCTTTGTAAGATCCAGTAATACTAAAAATGTTGAACTCTGGTGAATTTCCATCCAGACAATTGCCAGGGACAAAAATAGTGAAATGAGAACAAATGGGAGTGACCCAGAAGAGAGCGTGCACCCAGAGAGACCACAGACTCTGGAGCCAGGATGTGGAGGCACCGTCCAGGGACACCAACGTCCCCTGGCTTATGTCCTACATTGCCGAGAGGGGGAAATGTGCGCTGGAAATCTAGGTATGCCCTAAATTAGCAAGTGGAGATCATGGCTGCAAACGCTAGACAGAGCCAAACCACCAATCTGAAGCAAATCTGTCTCAAATGTTGGGTAACAGCTATACTGAATAAAAACACTCTGCATATGGAAGGCTTGGCCTCCAAAGGAGCTTGACATTTTTAATTATAAAAAAGTCTCAGATTAAATCCGTGTGACCTTGAGTGTAACAGGAGCCCCAGTAACAACACACTTTTACCAATCAACTTAGAACTTCCAAGACCTTTCTTCCTCTTCCATTTTGTTTTTTCCTTTCGGCATTTACTCCTTGAGCACCTCCTACCTTGTGCCAGGCACTGGGATTCGGGGGGGGAAGCAGAGAGGGCAGTTTCTGCTGCGTGGAGCTCACAATACAGGGAGGAGCCGTGATCCATCTGTGAAGGTGGGAGATGCCTCAGTCAGGGAGGTCCAGGAGGGGACAGTGAGGTGAAGCTGAAAGGGCTGGCACAGGGAGCCATGGGGAAAGATGGAAGGAGAGCAGTTCAGGTAGAAGCTACTGCATGTGTGAAGGCTGCGTGGTGGCAGATGCTCGACCTGTTTGAGGAGCTGGACAAAGCCAAGCGTGCCGCTCAGAGAGGAAGAGGACAGGCTCAGATAAATCTCGAGGGATGGGCTGGGGCCAGCTGGAAGGACCTTGCAGGTCGTAAAAAAAGTTCAGATGAGCTCAACAGTCATTTCTGAAGGGCTTTGAGAGAGGGTGTATCTTTTACAAAGGTTATCCCTGTTGCATGTGGAAACTGGACTGGTAGAGGACAGAGCTGAGAGGGAACCAGGGTCTGTTGCCGAAGTTCAGTGAGGCGTGTGACAATACATGACCAACAGCAGTGCAATGGCGAAAAGAGAGCTGAAGTCCACCAGATGTAATCCGGAATCAGACCTGATGTGTTAGGATGGACTGGGAGCCGGGCACAGTGGCGTGGAGGCCATGTTTGTCAGATGCCTCTGTGTGCTGGGCACAAGGAGTGTGTGTTTCCCCAAAAGAAGCCATCTCTGCCATTCGTATTGCAGGTCTCTGTGCACTCACTGTTAATGGTGTTCTCCCTCTGCTGACTGTACCTACTTGTCTTTAAAGACTATGGAAAAGCCTGCAATGGTATCAACACTGTGGTGGTCTTTTCAAACAGCAATACTATATATAATCCATTTTGGAAGAGCCTAAGCAGAGTTGAGCCTGCTTCTAGAAGAGCTTTGAGGGAACACAAAGGTAAGATTTGATTCTTGCCACAAACAAACTCTGGCCTATTAGGGAAGAGAAATAGAGAGAGAACCAATTATGCTACAGTGTGAAAAGTGAAGCAAAAGTGATAGAGGGAAGACCCTTGGGCCTTGCTATGACCTCTTGACACAGAAGTGCCTTAGTGAACAGGTGTCTCCCCCAGGATGGGATGGAGGAGTCAGGAAAGACCTCGAGGTAGAAGTGATGCTGAAGCTGAAGCTTCTAGAAGACATCCCAGGGCTGTGCTTGACAGAGAAGGAGGGGAGTATGCTGTCAAGACAAGGGGCAGGAACAGCTTAGTTCTGGGGAGATGTGAGTGCCTGGTGCGGCATTGCCGGCACTCAGGTTGTGAGGATAAGAAGTGACAGGTGAAGGCAGAAAGAGGCTGAGAAAGAGGCTAGAATCTGGACTTCAGTCTGAAGATACATCACTGAAGGGCTTTCAACAGGGAAGTGGTATGGCCACCCCACGTTGTAGTAATCTTGGGGGACTGCCAGATGGGTGCCAATGCAGTGGCCAGCCCTGTAAGCGGCCCGGGTGAGGCTCCTATATGGAGTCTACAAAATATGCAGCTGGTTATTAATAGGGATTGATGACAGAGTGGTGGGAAGGGGGATTGGGAGTCAGGGTAAATCATCCTAGGTTTTTGGTTTTAGAGATGGGGCACTGAGGGGCCTAAGAACATAGGAGAAAGGGCTCCACTGGGGAAAAGAAAACTACGCTAGTTCTGGACATCTCAAGTATGAGATTTGCAGGACATCTTATTTATCCATGCTTTACCTTTACCCTTGATTGAAAGGGTGATTACATAAACACACACAAAATAAAAATATATGTGGGAAGTAAAACTAGAAAGATCAGAGGAAGCTAGGAATTAATACGAAAAACATGTACTGTAAGGGCCTTGCACTTATTAGAAGTGGGTCACAAATGCTTCCTAACAGGCAACACAGATACAACCAGGATCAGTTTACACAACCTGGGGACTAAAATGAATTTTAAAAAGCCATAGAAACGAAAATGCCCCCAGTCGCCAACCTTTTCCTAAATTGCATATGAGAAAAAAGGCCTCTGTGGGACTGAAAGAGGAGGAGGCTGTGTGACAGAATGAGCAAGTTCTTCAGCTGGGTCCTCCAGTGAATGCCACTGCACATCTAACACAGCTGTTAATTGCAACCTTCTCCAATGGAGGCGCCTGGCATAAGCAAGCCGTTCAGGAAACCATCGAACAGGGCCACAAGTGTGAGCTTCAGGCTTCATCCAGGGATAGATCTGAGAATTTGTAGAAGGGTGCGAGGAGTAGAAATCCTCCCTGTATACCGTTTCTCTCAATAGAATCTTTCAGAAATACCAAAAAGCAGCAAGTTCATGGCCACCCTGTCCAACAAATACCTGAAAAGCACTTATTCCACCAGCCAAGCAATAGGCTCGCTAGGTTGGTTAGGGTTGCAGGGAAAGTGGAATGACCAAGTGTGAGGAACTTTTAACGTTGAACCCAACCGGCCGGGTGCGGTGGCTCACGCCTGTAATCCCAGCACTTTGGGAGGCCGAGGCAGGTGGATCACAAGGTCAGGAGATTGAGACCATCCTGGCTAACATGGTGAAACCCCATCGCTACTAAAAAAGTACAAAAAATTAGCCAGGTGTGGTGGCACACACCCTGTAGTCCCAGCTAGGAGGCTGAGGCAGGAGAATCAGTTGAACCCAGGAGGCAGAGGTTGCAATGAACCAAGATTGTGTCATTGCACTCCAGCTTGGGCAACAGAGCAAGTCTCTGTCTCAAAAAAAAAAAAAAGTCGAACCCAACCGTGTGCCTCATGGAAAGCCTCTGATGCTCCGCAGAGAGGTGGGAGGCTGATACGAGGCGGGAGATGACTGCAGGAAGGTGGTCTCGGGGCCTGAAGTTTGTCTTGGGCTTCTATACCTGGGCAACATCCAGATGTAAGTGGATGCTGAAGGTGCTTAAGATGGCTCAGGGCGGGATGTGGAGCAGCTGACTGAAGACAAACCCTGGGGCAGCCAGTGGTTCCACCAGTGAAGGGGAGGGAGAGGGAGGGGGAAATCCTGGAAGCTCAGCAGAGAGATTGTTTCAAGAAGAGTTGGTGTGTACCTATAGTAGCTGCCTTTAATCTCTCTGTAAGTGGGTGTTTTGATAAGGTAGTAATAGCTGCTATAACAGATACATCCTAAGTATCTAAATGGCTTCATCCAGTGTGTGTTCATTTCACACGTGAAATATAAGGTCCAATCGGCTTGGGCATAGTCGCAGGGGAATTCTGCCACCTTCAGCATGTACTTCCAAAGCCATCCTGGTTTGTCAACTATTAGTCTGGAGAAGAGAGAAGACGGCATGTGTGGCGGTCTCCTAGGAATCGTGTAATAGGAGTCACAACACATTCGGTGGCTTAACACAATAGAAAATGGCTTCTCTCGCAGTTCTGAGGCTAGAAGCCTGAAATAAAAATCGCAGGGCCATGTCCCTTCTGAAAGCTCTGCAGAATCCTCCTGGCCTCTTCCCAGCTTCTGGTGATTCCAGGAAATCCTTGGTGCTCCCCGACTTGTGTCTGCTTAACCCCAGTCTGTACTTCCATTTCCTCCATTTTCCCTGGGTCATCTTCCCTGTGTCTGCCTACACATGCCCTTCTTAGTAAGGACACTAGTCACTGGATTTAGGGTCCACCCTACTCCAGTTTGGCCTCATCTTAATATATATCTCAATCATATCTACAAAGGTCCCATTTTCAAGTAAGGTCCCGTTCACAGATACTGGGAGTTAGGACTCGAACATAACCTTCTGAGGGACACAGTTCAAGACAACAGTGTGTATGAGGTTTTGTGGGTCATATATCACTCTGCCCACACCCCCGTGGTTGAAACTTAGCCATGTAGCTATACCTGCGATACACAGAAGGCCGAGGAAGGTTGCCCCCTGTGCCCAGGAGAAGAGGAAAGGCAGCAGGAGGGCAGCTAGTCAGCTCCTCCATACCGCAGG
Organism: Ateles fusciceps; assembly: GCA_036589455.1. Classification (NCBI taxonomy): domain Eukaryota; kingdom Metazoa; phylum Chordata; class Mammalia; order Primates; family Atelidae; genus Ateles; species Ateles fusciceps. Next base: position 3,996,508 of record JAZHEH010001063.1, read on the forward strand.
GGAGGGGGGTGGGGGAAGCAAATTTGGAAGCAGCAGGGACAGAATCAAGGCTGTCATGAGGGGCAAATGCAGTCAGGGAATGCATGCTCTGAGGGAGAATTCTGGATGTGAAGAGAAACCAAGTTAAGAGGAAGACGCAGGGGTAAGGGGAAGCTTGTGCAAAATGGGAGAACTTTGAGTATGTCTGCAGGCAGGTAAGAAGCCAGGGGGAAGTAGGCAAATACAGATATGTGGGGGACAGAGAGGATGGGTGGAGACATTTTAGAGGGGGTGGACCAAGAACACTAGTGGAAGAAATCAGCACATTCCTGAAGCTAAGTACGGAGAGGCACAAATCCTGTGAAATACCAAATGCCAAAAGACAAGACAGCTGGGGTTTGCTTGGCTTTTTAAGCCTGTTACCTGATTTCTTTTAGGCCTAACCTGAGGCATGTTTGTGTTTTGCACAGCTTAGTGTACATATTCATATATCTATACTACACACATTATACACAGATATGTTAGGAACTTCTCTCTTCCAAGCACATTCCAACGTGCTAATCCTGAGAGTTCTTGCAGAGATGTTGGGTCGACCAGAAGACTGCTTGCTGGCAATGCACTAAAACAGTAATTAATACTTCGGCATCATGTGATTCCATATCTGCTGCAGAAAGAACAGCGGGCAACTCTAGCTCTTCCCAGCATGGCACCGCTAGCCCTAAGAGGCTGTGATCCACAAACCTGCACCACTTAGGGTGAGGAAGTTGTCTGCAGAGTCTACATTCAGTAAAGGTGGTATGCCTAAACAGAACACCACCTTACCCTTTTAAGCGGCAGAATCCTGATGGCTGTGACATGCAGAGGTTTTGTGAGTGAGAGACTGGTCCTCACGCAGAGGGAGAGAGGGCACAGTTGCCCAATCACCAACAAAACCAGCCTTGTGGCCTGAATGAAAGTTAGCCTGTTCGAGAGCCTGTTCGTAAGCTAAATAATTAAGTATCCATTCCAGAAAACAGTATGAAAATTGTTTTTTTGGTCTTCTGACATTCATTCAATGTTTTCTACAGGCAAAAGCAATTTGTGAAAAGCATGGCGTTGAAAGTACCATACTGAACAGCTGTTTTTAACGACTCCCTGGGAAACCCTGAGGGACTGTTGATGAGTGTAAACCAGAAGGTATCCAAGACAGGTCTCAATTGATTCAAAAGTTCATTTTGCCAACTTTAAGGAGTGCCTAGAGAAAAAAACATGGAATCACAGATACAGTCCATGGTCTGTGCCTTCCTCCAAAGAGGAATTTGAGGGCTTCAACATTTAAAGGAGAAAAGTAGGCTGGAGGGGAAAGATGGAGGGTATGGTAACCCACATATTGCAAGAGAAAAGGAGCAGGTAGGGAAATAATCAATTATCTATTCATCTGGGGCTCAGTAAATCAGTACTTTCCATAAGATAAGGTGAACCCAGAGTAGCTACCAGTGGAGATATTTAACCATTTATCTGCAGCTAGTTGCTTAGGAACAAAAGGAAAGGCAGTTTCTTGCATGACTCAAGTTTCAGCTTATTTTTTTTTTCCTTTTTGGCTTAATAAATCGGGGTTCCGAATTTTTATTTTTTTTCCACATGGGGGATAATATTACTAATGGTAATTATGGTTTTTGTTATAGTAATAAAATACTTATTGAGCATTTATTATATGCTTAACATTTTATACACTTTAAAGCATTTAATCCTTCTACTAACCTTATCACAGATAAGGCCTCTTATTATCCCCGTTTTACTGAGAAGGAAGGCACAGAGATGATGGGTATTTTGTTCAAGATCCCACAGCACTATGATAAGTCACAGAGGCCAAGACCTGAATCCAGCTTGTGCTTTTCCAGCATCTGTGCTGTTAATCAGTATATAACTTGCTCTACGTCACAAGTGTTCTTATCTGTTTCACATACTGGGTCTCTGTTACAAGGTTTCATTTAAATAAAGGGTCTGGAAAATGCGTAATACAGCCTTTTTGTTTTGTTTTGTTTCGGATGATCTTAATAGACCATATGTCCTTGAAATGCTGGTGGCAATGATGGCCTGCCTGCTCAGAATCACAAAAACATGACAAGGGTGTGGTGAGAGAACCACCACACAAAAACTTGACACAGAAAAGCAGCAAAACAGGAGTGAAAAGCAAGCAGAGAGATGAATCAGTTTGAAAACGCACTGCATGTATCCAGTTTTTGCAGGCAGGCCTGGTGGCCCACAGTCGGGAAAGAGTTCCCCCTCTGCGATTTTAAAAGCCTCTTTATTATTGCCCGGGATACTGCCGGAAAAGAAAAGCAAGGGTCCAGGAGCTGGGTGGGAAAGCACAGTCTAGCACAGAGGGTCAGGGCAGGCTCCAGGCCCAGCGATGCAGTTCTAGGCTTCTTGTGCAGCTGAGCTCCCCTGGGAAGCAGTGACCTTGACTTCACGGCTAAGACTTGCAAGAAAAAGTAAAAAAAAAACCACAACTGTGTTTTTCAAATGCCTGAGAGCCTGGAGGCTTTTTAAAAGGCTTTGTTGAAAAAGGACTTTTTCTGTGTTACTTAGAGACAAGCATTGCTTGCCAAAATACAATGTAAAAAAAAAAATCACAAAATTTGAGAGCTGGAAAGAATATTACAGGCTGCCCAGTGTGCCCCAAAGCAACTAAATTATCACTGTAAACTATGTGAAGACACACGTGCACGCGCGCACACACACACACACACACACACACACACACACACACACAGGCCTTTACAGTGTGCTGACTTGAATTCAGCACATTGCCCACATCTAATCTGGGAAGAATACAGTTCTAGGGTCCAGAGCTATAACTGGCAGCAATATTGGCTAAGATGAATTACATTACACAGTGGAGTCTAAAGCAGCTCAGCAATACTATCAGAAAAGTTAATCACACACACTTTTATATCAGTCCAAAAGTTCATGTAGCCTTTTCATATGCAAGCCATCTACACTGTAGTGCAAATTTTATTTTACCTTGTATCATATATTTATTATAAACTTAAATATATTTATTATCTCTAGTGGTAGCAGCAGCAGGAATAATAATATATTGATAATTACTGTCGATAACTAGCGTTTATTAGTTGCTTTCCATAACGCAGGCAAGTACTTGTATAAACATTTCAAATGCATTCGATTCGCACACAATGTTTAATGCTTTTGCATGAATTATGTTTTACTTATTTTATCACCATTCCTCACCCACTACAATGTGAATTCCATAATGACAGAGGTTCAGAGGTTTTTGTCTTCATTACTCACTAAGCCTTCAGGTCCCAGAACACTGCCAGGCACACAGTAGGCATGCAAATATTTTCTGAGTTGAATTAATTCATTTAATCCTCACAAAGACTATAAGGGATAGGGACTGTTAGAATCCCTAACTACAGACAAGGTCACTGGGGCACAGAATGGTTAAGTAACTTGCTTGGGGTTACACAGGTAAGTACACAGGTTGCTCGAGGTAAGTCATAACATTGGGATTCAATCCTGGGCCATTTGACCCCAAACCCTGTACTTTTGGCTAAGTCCTAGCATTTCTTTCTATTTTAATAATGACAATAGCTAATATGTACCAATTGCTTACTATGTGGCAGGTACTACATTGAATGCCTTCTGTGCACCCTCTCATTAATGTAACAGTTCTACAAAGGAGGCTATTATTATTTTAATCACAGAGATGAGCAAACCACATTTTAGAAGGATCCTGTACCTCAATCAAAGTCATTCTGTAAGTTGTGCGGCTAGAATTCAAACTCAGGCCCACGTGAATTCCAAGCACATGCTCATAACCACTGCTCCATTCTGTGTCCTGAGCCATCCTTCCCTTAGAGAGAGCTACTGTGCACTTTAGCTATGGGTCTCCCTTGGCTACTCTTAAAAAATTTTCTTTTAGATTTGTATCTAATTTTAAAATGTTCATACTATCTTTCTTTTTCATAACCCATATAAAGTTTGGGTAAGTGAAAGGCAGTGCCTCCGGTCTGAGGGGTGAAGGTGAACTGAACCAGGGCCATCAAAACCATAGCAGGCTATGAAAGGAGGAAGTGGTGCCACCTGTAACTTTAGATTTGTGATGCATAAGACCCTTGCAAAGGAATTCAGGAAAACCACTTTCCTTTGGGAAGGTACCGGAGGGGATGAGTCAAAGGGAACCTGCAGAGCTAGGGAGGGTTAGAGACATGAAACTCATCCCAGTCAGGCTGGTTGGCTCTGCCAGCTGACAGACAGGCAGGCAGTAGAAATGGGAGGTGCCAAGGGTGGGCAGCATTTAAAACAAAGTCATGGGCTGGGCGTGGTGGCTCATGCCTGTAATCCTAGCACTTTGGGAGGCCAAGGCAGGTAGATCACGAGGTTAGGAGATTGAGACCATCCTGGCCAACATGGTGAAATATCATCTCTACTAAAAACACAAAAATTATCTGGGCGTGGTGGCACGTGACTGTAATCCCAGCTACTTGGGAGGCTGAGGCAGGAGGAGAATCGCTTGAACCCAGGAGGCAGGGGTTGCAGTGAGCCAAGATGGCACCACTGCACTCCAGCCTGGTGACAGAGCAAGACTCCATCTCAAAAAACAGAACAAAACAAAACAAACCCAAAGGCATGAAGCCTGAGTGCCCTGGCTCACGCCTGTAATTCCAGCGCTTTAGAAGGCCGAGGTGGGAGGACGGTTCGAATCCAGCAGTTCATAACCAGCCTAGGTGACACAGGGAGACCCATCTCTATAAAAAATAAAAATGAATTAGCCAGGTGTGGTGGTACATGCCTGTGATCCCAACTACTTGGGAGGCTGAGGTGGAAGGATCACTTCAACTGGTCAGGGCTGCAGTGAGCCATGATCACGCCACTGCACTCCAGCCTGCGTGACGGATCCAAACCCTGTCTCTAAAAAAATTTTTTTTAATAAAAAAATTTTCAAAAAATGAAATAAAGGGATGAAATAACCCACTTTTCATCCCTTGAAGGGCAGGATGGCATACTAAGGGAATGTGCTGCTCACCACTCAGGCCCGCCTGCAGCCACTAACCCGTGAGCTGCTAGTTCAACTCATTTCTTGATGAGTTGGGTTTTGAAAAGTGATAGAAGCAACCTTAACATCCAAGTGGCAGACATTGGGCCCGCAGCCTGCTTGGAGAGCCAGAAGGAACTCAAAGGTCAGTGCTGTACAGTTCTTCTGAAGCTACAGAGAAGAACACATCAGGAGCAGGGTGGAGGCCTCCTGGGGGAGCTTAGATCTGGGGAAACTGCTGAAACATAGTTCTCAGGGGGAACCAAGTCCCACTGGAGGTGGCAACTGAAAATGCTCTGTATGCTCTAGGTTTGGAGCATCTTATCTGTCTTCTGGCATCTACGGCTAACCTCACAAGACTGAAGGGAAGAAAATGGATCACAGCCTGCAGGGGTCCAGGAAGCTGAGCTGACCAGCCCAGTCTTTGGATGGATACTAATCTAGTGGTTCCCAAATTTCAGAGGTGGAAAATATCATTGAAATCAATTAGTAAGATCTTGTTAACTCCACTGGTTCTTTAAAGCAGGAAATCGGCTCAGCAAGTGAAGTGAATTTCCCACTGTTATGCAGTTTGCTACAGGACAAGATTGGGATTTATCTCCGGACTCCCAGCCCAGTGTTTTTCCCATTGCTGTCTCATTGAGGCAGCCAAGGGCAAAGATGCACACCTGCACTCTGGAAACCTTTCTTTCTTTCCTTTTTTTTTTTTAAATGTTTGAAATATTTTTGCCCAGGCTGGAGTGCAGTGGTGTGATCAAAGCTCATTACAGACTCAACCTCCTGGGCTCAAGTGATCCTCCCATCTCAGCCTCCTGAATAGCTGGGACTACAGGTGTATGCCACCACATCTGGCTGATTTTAAATTTTTTTTGTAGAGATGGGATCTCATCATGTTGACCAGGCTGGTTTCAAACCCCTGTACTCAAATTATTCTCCCACTTCAGCCTCCCGAAGTGTTGAGATTCTGGGTGTGAGCCACTATGCCCGGCCAGGAAACATTTGCTTCTATAGTTATACTTATTTTTTCCCAATAATGATTGAAAGTTTCAACCAAGGAGAAAATAAGTTCTTAGCAATCCCCCCAAGATAGTAGAGGCTCAGCAAACTGTTCATGGATAAAGGGTAGGGCCCAAGGAGTATTTGATCCTAGAAAGAGCTGATGTTGCTAAGCAGATATAAAGCAAAATCTCGGAAAGGGAGGAGGTGGGTCCTCCAAAAACACATGACGACCCAGGTTCTGGTGACAGTCCTGCCACCGGCTATCTGTGAGAACTTGAGAAAGACAATTTCCGTGAGCTTCACTTTCCTTATCAGTAAAAAAGGGAATCTGGACTAGACGGGTGGTTCCCACAGAGGCCCCAAGCTCAAGGATTCTGATGCAGTAAGCCTGAGAATAGGGGCCCTGCCATTTTTATTCTTATTTTTTTAAATCCCACAGGTGGATACATGAATATCTGCCCTGGGTTGATAGAAGGATGGGAGGATGGATAGATGTATTTGATGGAAATTGCTAATTGCAGGATCTAGGTCGTAGGTATACAAGAGTGATTCAACTAAGTACATACTGTTGGCAAAAGTCCCCCAGGTGATTCTGATGTACAGGAAAGTCTGGCATCCTCTGGACCAGATGCCAGCCTCAGACTGAGTTCAGGCGGTTCACAGTCCCTTGGAGCAACCCCGGGTGCCACCTTGGGAAAAGGGGAGCTGGTGTGAACCTCAGCCTTGTTCCAGATTTTAGTCTGGGCAGCTCCATCTTGTTTGTTGATACACAGTGAGAATTTCTATAACATTCTACCAGAAAGTGTACCAACAGTGGACCCACTGCTTAACGTACATAAACCACTTTACAAGATGGTTTTTAAGGCCTTACATAGATCCAACTGTTTACGAATTTACAAAATTAAGGTCTGGTGTGCAACATGGAATGCTTTAAAATTATTATTATATATAAATATGTGTGTGTGCACGCGCACACACACACACACACACACACACACACACACACACAACCTCTTGGTTATTGTAAGAGTCAGGCAAGATAGGAGAGTTCAGGCTCAGACCTCATGGCCACTGCATGGTCACTGCAGCACTAGTTGCCACTGAGCATGCTGGGGCCCTGTCTGCACATCCTCTGCCTCACCCCCAACCCCTCTCTTTCTTTGGTCTATTTCTGTCTAGTCCTCAACTATAAAAGGTACCTTCCTGGTTCAAGGCTGTATTGTCTGTTCTCACGCTACTGAAAAGACATACCCAAGACTGGGTAATTATTTATAAAGAAAAACAGGTTTAAGTGACTCATGGTTCCACATGGCTGGGGAGGCCTCACAACCATGGCGGAAGGTGAAGGAGGCGCAAACGCGTGCCTTCCACGTGGCAGGCAAGACAGCATGTGAAGGAAACTGCCCTTTATAAAACCATCAGACTTCATGAGACTTATTCATTATCATGAGAACAGCATAGGAAAAATACTCCCCCCATATTTCAATTACCTCCCACCTGGTCCCCCTCCCACGACACGTGGGATTATGTTACAGGAACTACAGTTCAAAATGAGATTTGGGTGGGGACACAGTCAAATCATATCAAAGGCCTTTGCTGTTTCATCTGCCAGAACATCTTGCCTCGTCTCCTTTAGACCTTACTCTAAGGTTCTCTGCCCCATGACACCTTCCCTTGCTGCCACATCTGAAACTGCAACCCACCCCTGACTGCGAAGTCCCTTCCCTTGCCCTGTTTCTCTTTGAAAATTAACACCAATAGCATAGTCAACATTTTACATATGTGCCTTGCTTATTTGATTTTTATTATTATTTTTTTCTTCTTTTACTTCCTCTAACACAGATCATAGGGAACAAAGTTTTTTTTTTTTTTTTTTTTTGAGACAGAGTCTCACCCTGTTGCCCAGGCTGGAGTGCAGTAGTACAATCTTGGCTCACTACAACCTCCGCCTCCCACGTTCAAGCAATTCTCTTGCCTCAGTCTCCCAAATAGCTGGGATTACAGGCACCTGCCACCATGCCCAGCTAATTTTTTTTATCTTTAGTAGAGACGGGATTTCACCATGTTGGCCAGGCTGGTCTTGAACTCCTGACCTTGTGATCTACCCGCCTCGGCCTCCCAAAGTGCTGGGATTACAGGCGTGAGCCACCGCGCCCGGCCTGCCTTGCTTATTCTATCTGTCTTTCCAGACTGGTCTGTAAGCTCCGTAAAGGGGTTTTTTTGTTCACGGCTATGTTCCCAGTGTCTTCGACAGTGCCTGGCATGAGACATATTTGGGGAAAGAATGAAGGGCTGAACCATGCTTGTGCTTTATGGACATCATCTGTAACCTCCATGGCAATCCAGGAGAGCAGGAACCAGCCCTTTCCACAAATGGGAAAGCAGGGTATTTTCCGGAGGGGCGAGGGCCAGCTTTTCTAGACCCTAGCATCTGGGGTCATCCCATTTCACCACTTTACCTGCCACAACCCTGGCTCACTTCCAAGGGCTGACACGTTCTCCCACCCTTCTTGTACTAACAGCTAAACCATATTTGGGCCCGGAGAGTTTACTACCTTGCTTAAACAAGAGAGGCTAGAGTTGAAAATGAAATGCCCACGTTGTTTGGTTAACTCCTTGGAGCAAACAAATCATTTGATAACTGTACACTGCACACCAGTAAGGACTGCTTAGTGGATAGCAACATCCCGTCACCAAACAAGACCTCTGTAAAGCATTGTCTGTTGGTGGTGGCTCAATGAGGATTCTATTTCACAAAAACAAGTATGATCCCATCCAACATTTGTATCACCAAATGACCCCCAGTGCCAAACATTCAAGCACTATTCACAACTGCAATGACACCGTGAAATAATAAAGCAAAGGGCTTAGCCTGTAGAATCCTGCTGCAATGGAGTCCGACCTGTGAAGCAATCCTGTTAATGCAGCGTACCGGCATTGCTATTTCTGAGGCCAAAGAACATGATTACAAATGTGTGCCTTTAACCCAAGGCAGCCTCCACTCAGTAAACCCCAGAACTTCGTGTGTCTCCTAAACGCCTGCCTGGCCTGTCGCACTGCTTTGTAAATGGATGCCTGACTACCGCCTACCTGGGCTGACTACGAGTGCACGAGGACAGAGACCTTGTCTGCCTACTTCATGGTAGCTTTCCCAGCACAGTGCAAAGCAGCTGCCCGGCTCACAGAAGGCATATAAATATTTGTTCAATCCTGCTCCTACCATAACATTTTACTCAGCTTACACCTTATCTTCTGACTATATAATGTATGCATGATAAACTGTAAAAGCTTATCACATATAAACGGAGGATGGATTGAGGTGTATATATAAGTCATCCATTCATAATAGTTATTTCAAATCTTATATTAAGGATGACATCCAGGGGAAGAAATGAACTCAAATAAAAAACATACCGAAGAACTGCAGTTTGAGAGCAGATAAGAGACGAAACTACTAAACTGAACTGGTATATCACTTAAAAATCTTAACAACCTAACTATGGCAATTCTAAAATAACTGCAGAAAGAACGGAAGTTGTTCAAACATCCTGCATACAGTCACACCCTACCTGGTTAATGTAATCTTTCTCCTTTAGCAATGAAATAAGCCTTGCTTTCTGTGATGCACCTTCCAAAGACAAGTATTTGCTATGCTGTTTAGTTGCAGGCTGTTTCCTCTCCAAGATGAAAGTGGATCTCAGCGAGTCGGCTCTTTCTTCACTATCTTTGACAGCTAAAGCTGAACTTCCTGCTTCTCTCCTAAAACTAAAGTGACAAAATTAAGGTAACAGAAGAGGTAATTGGTCTTTGGGCTTTAAAAATGATAGTGACATCCAAGTTATAACTTCCTCAGAACAAAAGGGAAATAAAAAATGGAATAAAGACACTGTTACTGATCGAACCTAACATGAATTCCCCTTTCAATGCCACTGGTGGCCCAAACTGTTAACCGTCCACCAAAATCAATTCCCTTGGGCCTGGGTACACAACTTAGACTACATTTCCCATCAGCCTTCTTTGCTTCTCAGTAAAGCCACATAACTGGGTTCTAGCCAATGGAATGCACCCAGAAGCGATGTGTGCCTCTTCCAGGCCTTGCCCCTAACACTCTCTCCACACTCTTGTCCCCTTCTGTCTCACTGGATGGAGATGTCTCAAGAGCCCCTGGAAGCCAAGAGTTAAAAATGACAGAGCCTCCTTCAGCCTAGGTCCTCCAGTGCCTGCAAGAGACAAAGGCACTGCTTCTGTAGGTCACTGAACTTCGGAGTCTGTGGTTTCTACATTTAGCCCAACTGATGCACTGTCTCACAGCAAGAGACATTTGTACCCTTTATTATGCAAACTGCGAAACCATTAAACTCTTAAAAGAAAGGCAAAAATGAAAATAGTCACATTATTTCTTTAAGATCCTCAAAGTCACAGAAACATAATGTTTTGCTGGGTATGATGGTTCATGCCTATAATCCTAGCCCTTTGGGAGGCGAGGCAAGAGGATGGCTTAAGTCCAGGTCCAGTGGAGTGAGATGCCATCTCTATAAAAAATAAAAATTAGCTTGGCATGGGGGCACATACCTGTAATCCTAGCTACTCAGGAGGCTGATATGGGAAGACGGCTTAAGCTAAGGAGTTTGAGGTTGCAGTGAGCTATGATCGTGCTACTGCACTCCAGCCTGAGTGACAGAGTAGGACCCTCTTTTGAAGGGGGAGAGGGGGAGAGGGGAGAAAGAGAGAGAGAGAGAGAGAATATTTCATTGGCACCTTGAAAAACTTAGAACAACATCCTTGCTAGGTGGAATGCACAACTGTTTTCATTAAGAACGCACTACTTTCTTCAGCAGCTTGCTGCATCTATAAACAGTTTTCCTGATCAATATGACAATAGTAGCAGCTAACCCTTACTGAGCAGTTACCACACACCTGGCTCTGTGCTAGGGCCTTCCAGGCATCTGCTCCTCTAATCCTCACCTGAGGAGTGAGTACTATCATCACCTCCATTTACAGTGACAACACTCAGTACAGAAAACATGAGATTGGCCCAAGGTCACACACAGTAGTGGCAGAGCCAGGATTCAGCTCAGGCCATCTGAGTCCAGAAGTCCTGCTCTTAACCACTACCCTGCCTGCCTGTGGCTGTCACTTCTATCCCAGACTCACGGACAGCTAGCCTTACCACCCTACCCATCATCTGCCAAAACCTGAAGATCTCTCTTCCATCGACAAAAGTTATCTTTCTACGTGGCTAAAAACTCTAGCTCTTTTGAGTTTTCCTCATCTTTTCAGCACAGTTCCAAATCTCTTGACCATTCCAGTCTCTCCTTTGAAGGTTCCTGCTCATCTATACACACATTGCATCACCTAGAGAGGGACTTCATGGGTAAAATAACATTAATAATAGTACTTCCCCAAATGGGGTTGATGTTAGGATTCATGAGGTTATTCATGTAAAATTCATGTAAAGCCCTAGATACTAGTAACAGTACTTACTACGGATAAAGTAAGCCAGCCAGTCAGAAGCATGAGCTATTATTTACCTTATGTCTCGAGTACTGTAGCCTATGATTAGATGAGGTTCTGGTGTCTGTATCACACTACTGACCAGATTAAATTTACTGCCTAAATACACTTTTTAAAAAAAATATGAGCCATTGATAAGCTTTCTCCCCCTATGCTGCTGGTTTTCTTTCTTTTTTTTTTTTGTGACAGTCTCACTCTGTCACCCAGGCTGGAGTGCATTGGTGAAGTCATGGTGCACTGCAGCCCAACCTCCCAAGCTCAAGTGATCCTCCTGCCTCAGCCTCCTGAGTAGCTGGGACCATAGACATGTGCCACCATGCCCAATTGAAAAAAAATTTTTTTTGTAAGGACAAAATTTCTCACTTTGTGGCCCAGGTTGGTCTTTAAGTCCTGGGCTCAAGCGATCTCCCGCCTTGGCCTCCTAAAGTGCTGGGATTGCAGACATGAGCCACCGTACCTCTGGCTGGTTTTTCTCTTTTCAACAGGTGTGATACTTTGCCTTTACTGCGGTTAAGCTTCACCTGGTATTTACCCACTTCCCCAGGCACTAAAGGACTTTTGGAATCTTGCTAGTTCATCTTACTTGGTTTCACATCACCTGCAAATTAGATGATTAGGCCTGGAAATCTATCGAGCCAAACATAGGGCCTTGGCTTCTCTGCTAGAAGCTCTCTCCCGACACTGATCACTGTTCCACCCTAGCTCAGCAACCAGGCATAGAAAAGGTCACTATCTCGATCACAATAATCTCACGCCCACATTTCTAAGCGCAAATATTCTATTTCTACAAACTTCATGAGACTTCCCAGATGAGCTTCTCAGAGGGCTAAGAGAAACAGGACGTGTTTAAAGGCATAGCTTGGCTGGAATGGGAAACTACAGTAACTACACTTTCCCAGCGGCCCAACAGCGAGAGACGGAGTGTGCGCACCGGGGCACATCTGAGCCATTCCTGATAAGGGAATGAAAGGCCGGTATAGGACGGGATGCTTCAGGACTACTCAGGCTTCAGAACCACCCAGCAGGAAGAGGAGGCTGACATGTGGAGCTGGATCACGCTAGAATTCTCGCCCCAATTCCTACTCTTCAGAGGAACAGGGTCTAAGTTCTAGAACGTCAGGCTGGCAGAAAGGAATCGGCAGCCAGCCGGCCCAGCCCAGGTGTAAGCAGGCCCCCTCCCCAGCCCTGCCCCACCGCAGGTGGCAGGCTGCCGAGTGGAATGGGAAACGCGGGCTCCAGGAGCTTGCCCTGGGTGTGGTGTCCGGCTGCAGCAGGACTGCTGAGACTGCCTCATAGTGCGGCTGCAGTCTGATGCTTTGCCCCTCAGGCCAGGAACAGCAGAAACGTTTAAATCCTGAGGACAGATTGGCTTTTTCCTGGCTCTCCCAGATGCCCAGGGATAGACTTTTGAGTGGTGATTCTTAAACTTGAGCATGTATCGGAGTCACCTGTAGGACTTGCTAAACACAGACCGCTGGGTCCACCCGCTGAGTTTCAGTGAGCAGTGATCCGCAATCCTAACAAGTTCCCAGGTGATGCTGCTGCCAGTTTGGGGATCATAAGTTGAAGACCACTAATTCAGAGCAAGAGATGTCAGGAAGAGCTTCAGAACACGCGTGAGAGGAAGTTGAGAGAGACAAGGGCCTCTCAGGTGCCCTCTGTGTGGACGGCAAGTGGCTTGATAGGAAAAGTAGAGACTGTTTTGCTTCTTCGCTTGGTTTCTGTCTCTGCCTGTATTTGCGATCATTTGGTAGCTTTATTTTCTTTCTGCTAATCCCTTCTCCAGGTTATGGGTATAGCTAAGGGATTACATGAAATACACACTAAAAAAATGGGGAGGAGGCTCTGCAGAAAGAGAGAAACAGCAATTCAACTTCCACAGTGGAGAAGAGTGGCTGATTTTGGTGTTTCTCTGTTATTTTTCAAATACATGTCAAAGAAAGTGAGAGGAATAGTGTATTTAACATAGTTAATGGCAGAAGATCAAATATATTTCTGAACTCACAGGACGACTGGTATCAGAGCAAGAGCTCACTGGTACGTGTAGACAGATGAACCACTTATTAGCAAAAAGGAGCTTCAGAAAGGATCTGTACCAGCCATTGGTGAAATCCATAAACATAAAAAGAAATGAATAGTTCTTTGCATTCCCTTGGCTTGGAGTCAGTTCCATAATATTTCATTACTTTACCACCAGCAAAAGGAAGAAACCTGGAGAGAAGATGTCACAGATGTGTAACTGATTTTGAATTTAGAAACGTTAAGTCCCGTTTAATACCTAACTCCTGTCCTTAGGAACATTCAGACTTGTCGAAGGCACCCACGTTTGAACTAATAGAGACAGCTTTAACTCTAATAGGGAGTAATTGTGGAAAACTAAAAAGGAGTGAAAGATAAGTGAAAGAAAACCACCCTGCTGGACTTCATTGGCTTCATTAAGGCACAATTCATGGAACGGCGTTCACTCTTGTCCTACAGAGCAAATTAATGAACACATTCTATTTTCCCTACCCTTTCCTGGGAAGACTCACAAGCCTGAGAAGATGACCCTCTATTCCCAGGAGTCTGTGGACTCACTTTGAAAAAGTCAGTGAGACACTTGCTTCCAAAGAAGTTATAAACACAAAATGGAAGTCTGACTTTGTAGCAGCAGTCATCTATAGAATGAGGAAATGCTTACATTCTCTTCAATAGATTATGATCAAAATGAAAACACAATACTTATTTTAATTTTCATTTTGTGAGACAGGGTCTCACTCTGTCACCCAGGCTGGAGTGCAGTGGTGTGATCACTGTGGCCTTGACATCCCTGGACTCAGGTGTTCCACCCGCCTCAGCCTCCCAAGTAGCTGGGATTACAGGTGTGAGTCACCACACCCAGCTAATTTATGTATATTTTTTTGTAGAGGTGGAGTTTTGCCATGTTACCCAGGCTGGTCTGCAGCTCCTAGTCTCAAGTAATCCTCCTACCTTGGCCTCTCAAAGTGCTAGGACTGCAGGCATGAGCCACTACACGTGGCCAAAAACACAACATTTAAAATAGTCTCAGAACTTTGGGACCCTTGGAAGGAGATGGTAGCTCTCATGTTGAGAAAAATCTTTTTCTGTATTATAAATGAGTGAATTGGACCACCCAAAGCTTATCTTGTCGACGACTGCAGTGCATTTAAAATAGCCTCTAAGGCAGCCTGCCACTCACTCCATAATCCATTTTAGGTGAAAACTAAGATGCCATTGATTATAAGATGTGCCATTACTTCACATAAAAACACTAAGAAAAATGTTAATTAGAACTTATTGATTTAGAGATGCTAAAATGAGAAAAACGAAACCTCTGTGAGTCTCAGCATGGATGGGAAATCCCGGGGTATGGCGCAGAGACTGTGGAATAAATTCAACTCCCAGTCTTGGGCGCGTGGTGGCCCTGCTCCTCCATAGCTGGGGAAGCCTGGGGAAACCACGTCCCCTCACTGTGCCTCAGTTTACTTATAGGTACCCTGTATTTAACTGGTATTAACAATGCTACTTCTCACTCCATTATTGAGAGAATTAAATGTGATCCTGTTATAGTAGTTAATACGTGCCTTGCACTTATTAGCTGTTTTAATGCCACTGTTACTGTAAGTCTGGCAAGAGTGGAATTAAGAATTTAATAAATCTTAAATGGTTTTTAAAACTGTGAATGACTTCACGCAGTCTCAGTTGCCAAACCTTTAGACATTGTTTAAAATACGTGGTAATGGCTTTGCTTCCTCGGTGCCCTTAGTTCTCTGGAGATGAAATGAAATTATCTCTAAAATGGAGTCAAAGCACCTTCCTAAGCGCAAGAATCAGTCAGAGCCCTTAGGAGCTGAAGACTCAAACACAATGGGTGATAGTTTGCATATTGCTTTGCATGACATTTGCATGCTATCG
This sequence comes from Ateles fusciceps, assembly GCA_036589455.1. Lineage (NCBI taxonomy): Eukaryota > Metazoa > Chordata > Mammalia > Primates > Atelidae > Ateles > Ateles fusciceps. The sequence goes on from JAZHEH010001063.1 coordinate 4,011,956, forward strand.
GTTCATTTTTGCTTGAAGTGAAAATCTGCCCACCATCTGCTTCTTTCCTGGTCCCTTACGATCCCCTAGGTGTTGAGTTGGCTGCCTCTGCCTGGGAAGAATAAAGCAACTGGCGTACATCAAGCAGTTACTGCAAGTGCCTCTGTGGCTGGTTAGCTAAGCCGAGTGGAAGAGCAAGTTCTATGAGGGCATAGGCCAGAGCACATGGATCAGGCACCTGTGTCACTGCGGAGTATCCCACATGGATGGTCCTACATCCTCTCTGCGGGATGGTCATTGACTCAAAAGCTCATAAAGCCACAAACAGCATCAGGCAACTTTTCCTGAACACAACCCCTAAGTGTGCGTATGTCTGATGGTGAACCAAATGATACACAGCTAAGTGGCTTAGAAATGAGCTCCTGACCATCAGCCGTTTCCAAATCAAACCAGGGCAGAGCTTCTCTTTCCCGACTGTGAGTAATTATGGGGCAGTGAACATCTAACAAAGATTTTTTACTCTCGAAACTGTCGAGATGTAAAGAAAGCACATGACACCTAATACCTGTTGCCAGAACCTTCTGCAGCTCTAAGCATTTGTTTTAAACTGAGCCCTGGCATTCCTGACTGCTCGTCTATCAGTGACAATGGACCCACATTTCCACAGATAGGATCGAAGCTCACTTAGCTGTTGTTTCGTGGGAATAACGGAATATTTTTATAAGCTCAAATACCTGTATTGTTAGTATGGCAAACTAGACAATGATCCTGTATGATATCAGTATCTATTGTTTGGGAAAGAGCTCAAATAGCACTGTAGTAAGCGTCCTATAAACGATGCTTTGGATAGCTCAGAGAAATACCAACGCACATTGTTCTCAGGTTTCCTGAAGTATGACTCACATGTGAACAGCAAACCCAAATAATCACCTACAAAACCCCAAATTTATATCTGGATACTGGGGCTAGAATACCATAAGCATTATTAAGTTTATGAGGTTTTAGAGATATTGTTTTATCATTAAGCTTATGAGGTTTTAGAGATTTTTGATTTTTTAAAAATGTTTTACAGGTTTATTAAGGATAAAAGTACCTGTGTTGCTTTTCAAATGATTGGATATCACATGTAAAACATCACACTTTTATGGACACTTAGAAACACAAGAACTTCAGTTATATTAAAATTTCCAAAACTAATTCTAAGAAACATAAAATAGCCAAAAGATGAACCTTAATAGCACAACTTTACTTCCTAAAAGTGTCACTCCCCATGGGATAATTTTTAGAGATTATCTAGTTCAATACCACCGCCTTTACAGATGAAACTGAAGTCTGGTCTGGAAACTGGCACCTAAGTACGACAGAAGGCAAGAGCTCAGAAGATGAACATTTGGGACTGGCAGGTCCCTGGACAGAGGACTGGAGCTTCTGGGATGCAGGTTTAGAAGCCCTTGCTAGGTAGGTGGCTTTGTGAAGGAGCCTGATGCTTTGAAGGAAACTCTGTTTAAAAATGAGAAAAAGGCATTGGGGAGAATTGGGTCTTGAAGAATAGTCAAACATAAAGGTATTCCAGCCAGGAAGTTGAGTTAACTTCTGACTCAGGTCATGTGGTGAAAGGTGCTTCCCTGAGAGGTAGGGGTGGGCCTGTGGCCAGGAGCAAGGCACTCAGTCACTTCCTCAGTCCCTGAGTGGGCCAGGAAGCAAACTCATGTTAAAGGACAGGAAACCAGACATAAAGGCAAAAGGTGAACGTGGGTGCAACAGCTGAATCATCAACTTGGTCTTACTCAATCGGAGCAGACAGAGAGGAATTACCTCCTTTGCTGCTCCTCTGTCTCCCCAAACAGCTCAAGATCAGGAACTGAACAAGAGGCCAGGGGTCTGGCCCTTCAGTGTGTTTTTAAAGCCCCTGAAGACTGAAGATTCCTGTCTTGAAGCTGCTCAAACCCTGAGGCAGGAGAGAAAAGGAGGAGCAGCAGATGAGCTGGCTCTTTCCCATCTGTCCCCATCCTGGAGGTACTGTCCTGGCTTGCGTCTGTGTCCTGGCAGGCTAATCTCCCTGAGGCACTCATCAGCTGCCGTCCTGCTGGGGTCAGCCGATGGGAAGGTCAGGCAAGAGATGGGAGCATGGGCAGAGAGAAGTCAGCATCTCTCTTCCCATTCCTTCCGATCGCTCCTGCCCAGTGGCTCCCCACTCTCCTTGGCTCTGCTACAGCGTTTCCTTCCCTGGTTCCTCAGGGTGGTCAGCTCCTTCCTGGGGACCTCAACACTCCTGGCTGGTTCTCTCTAACTCCTTCATTCACAGTTGACCCATCTGAGTTGGAGTCTGTCTCATGCCAGAACCCTGACCTGACACAGGGGAACAGCAGCCACGGGGTAAGCATAGCATATCTTACACATACTTCCATATACTGGGCAGGCTTTGACAAGCAAACGCCACATATCTACTTTTGAAATCGACAGACCTTCAACAAACACCAATCTTCAAGCCCCCAAAACCACTGCTGGGTCAGTTCGCTCCTTGTTCTCTGGGATCTTCCCTGGGAAAGGCTGAGAAGGATGCTTTACTAGGAGGAATGGAGGCTGCCTCAGCCTAAGTCTCCTGCTTGTAAATGGAAGTAAAATTAAGGTGAATTTCTTGACTGCCTCAAGGGAATTGGTCTTCTGGGCTGCAGAGGCAGCAGCAATAGCAAATTAAGCTGGAGACAGGGAAGGGGAAGGGGTGGGATCAGACCTCATACAGGGCGGAGCAAGCGGGAGAGCCCAAAGAACCATGGGATCTAGAGGAAGGGGAGAGGAAGGGACAGAGGAATGAGAGAGTCCTCACAGCCCTTCTGGGGAAATTGCTCATAAGTCCTATATTTTTACTACTTTCAGAATAAAGAGTCAATTCCTTGGAAAAGGTCCCACTCTCAGGTCAGCATGTTTTGTTACGAAAGATGGAGAAGTGTGTGATACATAGTAGAATATTTTTTTGTAAAATCTGTCATTTTAAAATTCCCCACACCAAAAGGGAAGGTGCATCAGTTATTTAAAAGACAGTCACATCTGCCAGGTGTGGTGGTGCAACCTGTAATCCCAGCTACGCAGGCTTCTGAGGTGGAAGGATTGTTTGAGCCCAGGAATTTGGGTCTAGCCTGGGCAACATAGCAAGACCTTGTCTCTAATTCTTAAAAAAATCAATGAAATAAAAACACAAACGTATCTTATTCTCTGGCAATGCTGGATAAAGGAAGAGTTAACAGTGATCTCTTGAACAAAATTTCCTTTAGCTGAACCCGGACGAGATGGGACCACAGCTTCTAAGGGCACATGCAGAACAAAAGAAGCTTCCAGGAGAGAACAGTGCAAAGCCACGGAGTAAACGTGGAGTCGACTAGGGAGTCCTCCCGGGCACCCTCCAGACACCCAAGGCACTCGAATCCCTTTCCTTCCTCCTCATCACTCTCACCTATTATGCTCCTGCTAAGTTTTCACTGAGAAACAGATTCTGAAGTAAAAAAAATGTTTGAATACTACTGGTTTAGATTTATCACAGACATGAACATGAACTGCTATATGCATAAATAAGAGACTGCCTTTACCTTGTAATACCACCCTGATTGTTCTTAAATGCATTTGCATTCTGATGTAGAAGGCCTGTCTTTAATTATTTGTAATCATTTAATTTTTTGAGACAAAATAAAAATCATCAGAAGGCATGAGAAATTGGCAAGAATCAGACAGCTCATTTGCTTACCTGCTATCCCCAGCATTTGCAACATACAGCTTCCCCAGAAGGCAAATCACAATGAGGGCCGTGCAGCCACCAGATATATTATATGAACTCCTCTCTCGTTCTATCTGTAGGTCCTGGAGAAGAAAACAAGGATAGTGTTGGATCGTGCAGGGATGTGTATCAAAGGCTTTCTCACCACTCTCCTGACACAGTCCGCAGAGTCTGAATGTGCTTCAAGAAGGGACTAGAAAAATCTTCAGTGCTTGCTTTCCTACCACCTAATGAGCATTTTGGAGAGGACACTGGCATCAAACTGCCACATATCAGACCATCTGTGAACCAGAGAGAGGAAATAATAGATAGCAAACAGAAACAATCAGACAAAAATGCAAATAAAGGCCAGGTGCAGTGGCTCACGCATGTAATCCCAGCACTTTGGGAGGCCAAGGTGGATCACCTGAGGTCAGGAGTTCGAGACCAGCCTGGCCAACATGGTGAAACCCCATCTTTACTAAAAATAAAAAATTAGCTGGGTGTGGTGGCATGTGCCTTTAGTCCCAGTTACTCAGAAGGCTGAGGCAGGAGAATCACCTGAACCTGGGAGGTGGAGGTTGCAGTGAGCCGAGATCACACCACTGTACTCCAGCCTGGGCAACAGAGTGAGACTCTGCCTACAAAAAAAAAAAAGCAAATAAAATGTAAGTTGTATTCAGTAAATATCACAGCTTATGGAAAATGTAGTCTTTGTGGATAACATGAGCTACCATGTGAAACATAAACTAGAGAGGCTGAGAATGCCAAGGACTTGGACCTGGTCAATGTTTTGTTTTGTTTGCTTCTTTTTTGAAGACAGGGTCTGGCTCTTGTCACCCAGGCTGGAGTGCAGTGGCCCAATCTCGGCTCAATACAACCTCCGCTTCCCATCTCAAGCAATCCTCCCACCTCAGCCTTCCAAGTACCTGGGACCACAGATGTGCACCACCATGCCCGGCTAATTTTTGTATTTTTTGTAGAGATGGGGTCTTGCCACATTGTCCAGGCTGATCTCAAACTCCTGTGTTCAAACAATCTGCCTGCCTTGGCCTCCCAAAGTGCTGGGATTACTGGCACAAACCACTGCACCCAGCCTTGTTTTTTTAGAGAGAAGGTTTGCTCTGTCACCCAGGCTGGAGTGCAGTGGTGTGATCATAGCTCACTGCAGCTTTGACCTCCGGGGCTCAAGCCTCCTGCCTTAGCCTCCTCAGTCGCTGGGACTGCAGAGGTGTGTGCAGCCACCACACCCAGCTAACTTTTCTATTTTTTGTGGGGACAGGGTCTCACTATGTTGCCCAAGCTAGTCTCAAACTCTTGGCTTCAAACACTCCTGTCTCAGCCTCCCAAAGCACTGGGCCACCATGCTCCGTCCAGACTTGATCAATGTTTTAAACTCCAAAGTCTTGGATAAACAGTCTCTTTACAGACAAATTACAGAAAGATGTCTTCTATTCAACCCAGGCAGGAGTCAACCCATGACTTAGAGAGCAAAGATAGATGCTTTTGAACTCTGACCTGACTTTTCCTCTTCCCACAGCCACCAATTTACAATGGTAACACATTCATAATAATTACCAACATTCATCAAGAACTTTCTCTACATCAGGCAGCATGCTGAGAGGACTTGATACCCAGACTCTCATTTCGTCCTCACAACCATCACTATGAATCTCATTGTTTAGTTGCAGAGAAGTGGGGTAGCCTGCCCATATTTACCTGGCTAGAGTTTGGATTCCAACCTGGTTCTCTTCCAAAGCTTGTGTTATTACCTGCCACCTGATGAGGCCTCCCCAAGAAATTAAAATTAAAAATAGACCAGCACGTGCATCATCAAGGCATACTTGTGAAATTCTGTGTTAGTGACAGAAGCAAAGGTTCTGTTACCTCAGAAAAATATGAGTTAGTAAGATACACTGAATGGCCAGCTAAAATAATGCCAAACCTTATGGTAGTAAGCCACCACTTTTGGTGCAGAGGAAGGAAAATGAGGGCTGGCTAAAAATTACAGGAAGAGAAATAAATGGTGACGTTGATGGTGTTGTTGGCAGATCTAGGGTCACGTCATTTTTGCAATCCTGAGAATCCCACAGAGTTAGAGGCCAGGTGCTTCAGCCAGCCTCCTCATGGGAAAGGGGGAGACAAGTCAAGAATCCAGCATTTACCAGCAAGTGCTTTGCTCTAGGGGCCAGAGAAGGTAACATAAAGAGGATAAATAACCAATGGGAAACCGGAAACAGAAGAGCTTGAGCTTAGGGATATCATACTGGTTAAAGGTATGTGGAAGCCACGCACGGTGGCTAACACCTGTAATTCCAGTACTTTGGGAGGCCAAGACAGGAGGACCACTTCAGGCCAGGAGTTCAAGACCAGCCTGGGCAACACAGTGATATTCCGATCTCTACAAAAAATAATTAGCTGGGTATGGCGGTTCATGCCTGTAGCCTTAGCTAATTGGGAGACTGAGGATAGAGGCTCTCTTGAGCCCAGGAGTTCGAGGCTGCAGTGAGCCATGATCATATCACTGCACTTTAGCCGGGGTGACAGAGCAAGACCCTGTCTCAAAAACAAAAACAAAACACCACCACAAATCAGTAAATAAAGAACACAGAGCCAGGACTTGGGAGAGACCAACACACGGAGTGAGCTGGGTAAGAGCTGGGGGGAGGGGGAGGGAAGTGTGTTGGGGGGATGCATGAGTTTAGAAACAAGTGAAGAAACACTTCAATATGGGAGTGAACAGCAGGAGCAAAAGTTGCAGAAGCATCAAGCATGGGGCAACCTTCAAAGGACTATATGGGATTTTTAACGTTTACTTCAACTGTGTATAAATCAGCTTTCTTAATGGATTGTCATGAGGCTAAATTAGCTGGCATGTGTGAGGGGCTGAGCAGGACAGCTAGACCCTTCCCACAGCCCCGAAGCTCCAGCATTGAGAGCGGCGGCCTTTCTTGCTCACCTTAGACCCTCAACTCCTAGGTTAGGCCAGGTAAAGGGTAGTTTAATAGATGTCTGTTCAATGGACAAGTGAAGAAATAAATTTTAAATTTTTTATCTCCCTATCCCCTTACCTCTGCGGTAATATGAGAAATGGATTCCACAATTCACAAATGAAAACTTACCACGCCAATGCTCACTGAGATAATTAAGCAGGAACCCATGCTTCAGTTAAAATGCTCAATCGACAAGAATGGTTATCAGAACCTACACAAGAATGGTAGATGTTGCAGGATGAAGAGAACGAGGGGCATGGGTATCAGGTGGGAAGAATTCTCTCAAGGAAGGACAAGAGAGGAGAAAGAAGACATCAAGATGTGTTTAACCTCCAAGAAAAATCCATAAAAACAGAAACCAAAACCCTACCAACAAAGGAGTTTGTGGACGGAATTGCTAATTTTTTTGCATTTAAAGAACTCATATAAAGTTGATACTGTGATACATATTTTACTAACATATAAATTGATAAATAGAGCCTGCATCCAATACATCAAAAGGAATCGCTCAGCTACGGAGACTATTTTTTCACTGTCAAAATCAATATTTGCTTGGATACCTAAAAGGCTGAAAGACAATATCTATTAAAAATTATTTGAACACGCCGGGTGTGGTGGCCCACGCTTGTAATCCCAGCACTCTGGGAGGCTGAGGTGGGTGTATCACCTGAGGTCAGGATTTTAAGAACAGCCTGACCAACATGGTGAAACCCTGTCTCTACTAAAAATACAAAAATAATTAGCCAGGTGTGGTGGCACGTGCCTATAGTTCCAGCTACTCGGGAGGTTGAGACAGGAGAATTGCTTGAACCCGAGAGGCGGAGGTTGCAGTGAGCCGAGATCACGCCACATCACTGCACTCCAGCCTGGGCAACAGAGCAAGACTCTGTCTCAAAAAAAAAAAAAAAAAAAAAATTATTTGAACACCTACTGCTTCTATGCTGTATATAGATTAGAATGTGAATGATGTTTGTTTGACAGACTTGATCAAATCACTGGTGCGATACAAGAGGTAGAAACGTTATGGTGCACAAAGTCCACGTAACAGAGCCATCCACGGCAACAGATTCCTCTGGGACACAGTTAAGCACGTTTGGGCTTCACCACAGGAAGGTACATTTTTAATCATGGTTTCTATCACAAGAAATTCTGCTTAGAAAATTATGTAATCCTTAGAAAAAAATCAAGGTGAAGAGCTCAGCACTAAAACTTTTCTGCTTCAACTTTGAGGGAAACATTCCAGTTAGCTTACCCATTTAGCTCCTGGCTATTATATTAATAGTGAGACTCAATTTTTTTTCCTAATCAATTTCATTATTTCATTCACCTTTTTCTGTTCCGCTACATTCGGTAGCTCCTCCGAATAAAGAATGCTAAATTTGGTAGCACTTTCTCATAAAGAGTGAACTTAACTACTTTTTAATCCAAGAAACTTTGCTAACATGTGCACTCATCTGCCAGTTCCCTCCCCCCACATTCGTGTGGAAACATAAGTGCATACACGCACATGTGCACACACACACCTTCATTACAAGTGTCCTCTCTGGGATCATGGTGGCAAGGATTTGAAAGATGTGTTTCCATAGACTTCGTCCCCCTGAAGGATTCACTGTCTTTAAAACACACTCTTCTAGCCTGGGCAATAGAGCAAGATTCCCGTTCTCTCTCCCTTTTTTTTTTTTTTCCTTCTTCTTTTTTCTCTATATTTCATTTTTTTCTTCCTTCTTTCTCTTTTTCTCTTTTTTCTAAAAAAAAAAAAAAAAAAAAGAAAAAAAAAAGAACCTCTCGTTCGTTAAAAAATAAAAAAATAGTAACAACCTATTTTCTGACTCTTGGTCCAGAGTGCTTCCGTCATACTAATCAGCAGGCATTATTACACTCTTATAGAGAGCTATCGAAGGAGAACACAAACTCCTTAGATAATTTGCACATCCTTTGGGTGGCAGCTCATAAGGGGCCTTCTTTATGATGCCTTCCCTGACTACTGAACGATTGCAGTGTTCCTTGGGCTCCCCCTTGAAGCTTGTTTCCCACCAATGTCTCACGGGTCGGGTAAGCCAGGGACACATAGCGTGGCAGTTCTCAAGCTTCCCGGTTTCAGATCCTCTTCATTTTTTAAAATTGCTGAGGGCACAAAGAGCTTGTGTTTATGTGGGAGATGTCTACATTTTCCACGTTGGGAATTAAACTGAGAAGATTAAAAATATGTACTCATTAAATAAAAAAAAAAAAAAAAAAAAAAAAACACACTCTTCTATTTCTTCTAAAACCGCATGCAACTAGAACATATTCTAAAAATAATTGCTTCCCTCCCCCTCCTCCCTAGAAGCCAAAATAGCACATTTATTTTTTTCCTACATACACCACCTACTCCTCTTTAAAAGATGTTTCACAAAATCTTAGTACTGAAAGGAACATTAAAGGACCATCTGGGTGGTTCTTTTACTATGAGAGCAAACATGATAAATGAAGTCAGTAAAGATATATTTACCATTGCATTAGCTACCTTTTAGCTTCAAATCCTCGCCTTTCAGATTAGATTAAGTTTTTAATATTCTAAATGATAAATAAAAACATAGAACTACTTTTAAAAAAAACCTCCAGTTTTTGTTATTTTTACAATAATCAATGAAATCACAGGAAAAACTGCTTACTGCTTTGTGCTAAGCAACGGCTGATTTAGAATGCCTCCCCATTTTAGCTGTCAATGAACCCTGAGCCATAAGTCTAGAATAACTGACCAGCAAAACACATGCACATACTATCTTTCAAGTATGGTCTGAAGGATCACTTAAATGACTCTTAAGATTAAATTAACAAGATAATTGCTTTATCTGCTTAATCAATAGTCCTGAAGACCTTCGAGGGCAACTTTCTAGGTGGCAGGACTGACTTATCTTCTGTTGTGTCTGCTTGAATACTACATTTAAGCGATGCTAATCTTTAAATCAAACAATAGATCCAGTTTTTAAGGTGTGGGATTTTACTTTGCTCTATGTTGCAAGGAGAAATGGGAACACAGAAAGCAAACAGAGATGTGTGTGCAATGAGACTAATTCAGCAGGAAAGAATTGCAAGAGAAAAATATCGCCTGGGATGGAAATCATTCGGTTTGAAAGTCCCGAAGATGATGCAACTCCAAGGTCATTCTTTGTTTCCTACCAAGTTCAGGTTGCAAAAGGAAAGCAATATCCGGCAGCAGAAAGGAGCAAGTGCTAGGCAGCTCCCCCTAGCTGAGTTAAAACACGGCTCTGAGGACATTGCTAATAGTGTCAGTCACAAATAATAAGATTCTGCATGGTTTTAGTATCCAAGTCTGATCCCGGTTTATTCTCAGAACAAGGCCATCTGCCAGCCAGGCAATGGGGAAGAAAAAACAAGCACTCTACTGCCTACTATTGCCACCTGCTGGCTGCTAGTGGAATCACATGCTCATTCCTTCCTAGACGGACTCCTGTTCTTACGAAAACAAAGACAGAAGCAAACTAACTTAAATAAAGACAGCTACGTGGGTGGGTTCCCAATTTACCATTACTATGCTAACTTTCGAAAACACTAATTTATTTATTATAATAATCTTACTATAAATAAACTTTGCCCCCTTTCGTCACAGTGCCACCATGTATTTATATGGATTTTACCGACAAAGCCTAGCTGCTTGGTATTTCCAGTAATTTACTCAGTGACAGAAAGACGTATGGTTGTTAGATACGTTAAAATATTGCCAGTTTCCTCCCTTCCTAATAACCGACTGTGGCGGGGAATCTAGACCTACACCTAAAAGGAAATAGGAATAGAACTCTGAGATCCTCCCGGCTTGGTCCAGAACTCAAACCCCGTCGTTAACAGGTTAAAAGGGTAATCACTGCTCACTTGGTTCTGATCCCTAGGAGGGCAAAGCCTTCCTTTAACTAAGCCTGCAGTGGGATCGACTTCCTCCATGAGTCTGAAATGCTGATTATTCAATCGTGTTTCGGGAGGGTGGAGAAGTAGGAAGAGGTTTGAAATCAGGACTTAGAAGACACTTGTCTTACACCTATTGTCCTGGGCTAAGCAACAATATAAACATCATAGGTGACAAATGGAGCTAGACCAGGCCTTGCTGGGAAGCAGAATTGAAGTCAGTCAGAAAATTCCTGAAATCTGGTCCTTTAGGAAGCCATGGCTCACTTTTCAGAGCGGACACAGGAGGGATTCGCGACATAGCCTTCGCACTATGAAGGAAGATCTGAGATACAATCGGGGTTTGTAGGGGCACACCTACCTCTGACAGCATGCACAGCAAGCATCAAAACCAGTGGTCAGAGGTCACCTTCACCACAAGCCCCACACTGTGCCAGGCAACCCGAGGACCAAAGATGAAAAGCGCTGCTCTGAAAGAAGCTTATAGTATTTGATGAAACTGTTACCACCCGCCTCAATGGAAGCATTTTTTCTTCTGTTCATCTGTATTTTGTGACTAGTACCTACTTTTTCCCCCAGAAATAGGAACTATTTATTCTGACTTGGTGTTTCTGAACATTTTTAACAGAGTTTCCCTTTTGGAAAGGTATCAACATTTCACTTCCTTCTTTAATGTTATTTAGAATGTCAAAATAAATAAGATATCGCCTATTTCTATATTCATATAATGTGTGACTACAAATGCCCCCAATAAAGGGTCTTTTGTTTTGTTTTTGAGACAGAATCTTGCTCTGTCTCCCAGGCTAGAGTGCAGTGGTGTGATCTCGGTTCACTGCAACCTCTGCCTCCAGGGTTCAATTGATTCTCGTGCCTCAGTCTCCCAAGTAGCTGGGATTACCAGCATGGACCACCACCCCTGGCTAAATTTTTTGTAATTTTAGTACAGACAGGGTTTCACCATGTTGGCCAGGCTGGTCTCAAACTCCTGGCCTCAAGTGATCCGCCTGCCTGGGCCTCCCAAAGTGCTGGGATTGCAGGTGTGAGTCAAAGTACCCGATCCTAAGATCTTATCTCTTACTTCTTTCCTCAGTGATGTCTAAAAGAATGCTGATTTTAAGATGTAAGCTCAAAAAATACTAGTGACTGAGAAGAACAGTTCTTAGTAGACAAAACACAGTTTTCCCTTTGTTCTCACCCCACAACCACCAAAACAGAAGATTCCTGTGACAAAATGTGTGAGAGTTCCCCCCAACCCCATATACCCAGCAAGCGACCAGTTCTGCAGAGTTCCCCCCCTACCCCCACCATATACCCAGCAAGTGACCAGTTCTGCAGAAGACCCCAGCTGGGTGTCCTCCAATTCAATTCCACACTGCTATGTACGCGGAGATACCATCAGATTCCACAGATTGAGGGCTCAGTCCCCAAAACTGACCCCCCACTTCTGATGCCAGTCTCAAGCCCCAGGCCGTTTTACCTGTGCTTCTGACCAACCAGCTATAAATCTGGGTTCCCAAGACCCCCTCTTCTGCGGTTCGATTCATTTGTCTGGGTGGCTCACAGAAATCAGGAAAACATTTACTGACATTTGCTGGTTCATTATAAAGGATATTACAAAAGGTACAGATGAAGAGCTGCATAGGGCAAGGTATGGGGAACAATACGGAGCTGCCTTCTCCTGGCATGTGACCCTCCAGGAACCTCCACGTGTTTAGCTTCCCAGTAGCTCTCTGGGCCCTATCCTCTTGGGCCTTTATAGAGGCCTCATTACATAGGCACAAGTGATTAAGTCATCAATTGTTGGTGATCAACTCAACCTTCAGCCCTTCTCCCCTCCCGTGAGGTTGGGGGATGTGACTGAAAGTCTCAGCCCTCTAATCCTGCCTTGGTCTTTTTGATGAACATATCCCATCTTGAAGCTAGCCAGGGACTGCCGGCCACTAGCCATCTCATTAGGATACAAAAAGATACTTATCACTGAAGATTTCAAGGGTTTTAGGAGCTGTATGTCAGGACATGGAGTCAAAGACAGAGTGTCAGAGTATCACACAGCCTTTCACTGAGGGAAAAGACAAACAGAATGAGACAGACAAGCAGGTAGTCAGAAACAGAAAGAGAATCCAAAGAATTCTGATTCCACATTGTTGAACTACTATAAATAAAGCAAAAGCCCCCCCAGTGAAAGAGAAGATCTGCTTTTAAGGATATTGTAAGTGACACTCGGAATCTCCAGAAGGACAGCCGCATAGATGGCATCAGTGAGGCAAATTCGAGGCTTGGGTTCGAGGCTTGGGGAACTTTACTTTTAGGGATTAAAAGTGAAAGAGAAGGCAAGAGAGCCACAAAGCTGAAGTGCCTCTATGACAATATTACTTAGTACTGAATTTCCTATTACAGAAAAACAGAATGGCACAAAACCTGCAATACCTAAAGAACGTCTAGGAACAGGAAAATTAGAGAGCGGCTGGCTACTGTGGGGGAAAAAAAAGTTTAGGAATGATCTGGAAAATCCAAACTCTCCTGCTACAGAGAGCTGTCCAAGCCATCCTTGGGTTGCCTGGCACAGCATTGGGCTTGTGGGCATTTAAAAAACCCAAAGGTTTACATGATGGGACAATGACTCTCAAAAACCTAATATTGAGAGGGGGGAGGAAAGAAAAAGGAGTTGGCAATGGGCTTCCAGCCATTATTTTGAAGCTGATATAATTTCTGTGTTGTGGACTCTGAAACTCACCTTAAGCAATTTAATAAGGTTAAGTCAGGCACTGTTTATATGAAACCGGAGTGTAGGTTTTTCTGAAATCTCTGATGAAGTAAAGAAAAAAACAAGAGCATCTGTGATTAAGCAGAAGACTTATCATCCAAACAGGTTCACATCTGAGAGTGAATGGGGAGAGTATTAACAATTACCCTGAGACAGCAGGCACCCACTGGCTCGGTCCCCAGCAAAGCACAAGGTTTGGCCACACTTCCAGGTGCCATGAGGACCACAGAATGGGTGAGCTTCTCACTTAATAAGGCCAACCAATAAGGTGCTGTAATCCAAAAGGTATCTGAGACCAATCTCAATCCATTCAGTTTATTTTGCCAAGGGTAAGGACATGCCTGGAAGAAAAAAAAAATACAGATCACAGAGACAGTCTGTGGTCTGTACCTTTCTCCAAAGATGAATTTGAGAGCTTCAGTATTTAAAGGGGAAAAGTGGGCTGGAGGGGGAAAGAGGGAAAGTATATGGTCATCCACATATTCTAAGAGAAAAGGAGCAGGTAGGGGATAGTCTGGGGCTCCAGAAATCAGCAAATCGGCACTTTCCGTAAGATAAGGTGAACCCAGAGTAGCTACCTGTGGAGATATTCAACCATTCATCTGTAGCTATCTGCTTAGGAACAAAAGGAAAGGCAGTTTCTTGCATGATTCAGCTTTCAGCTTCATTTTTTCCCTAGTAATTTGCAATTTCCATAGTGGATTAGAGTCCCAGTTTTTATTTTCCTTCCCCCAGTGCAAAGCCCCGGGAGGCTGTAGGGAGGCTGGGGATCTAGACAGACAATGGGGCGGGGGGGTGGGGGAAGCGTGAAGAGGACGCAGGGGGCAGGGGGTAAATCTGAGAGGAACAAATAGAGAAGAGACGTGGCTTAAAGCTAAAAGCTCATGACACGGCACACCTGGGCCTCCACAGGGGGGTCCAGCCTGCCTCCCTCTTCACCTCGGATTGCTACATTTAATGTCTAGCTTCCCACCACGGCAACGTTAGCTTGCTGCCTTTGGCCCACCTGGGTTTTTTTCTCAGACTGGGTTCGTTTCACAGAAGGTTTCCTGAGCCCAGAGCATTCTCCCGACCCTGCCCAGCTCATGCCTGCTCTACTCCTGCGCCCCCCACACCCCAGGATCACCTCCCCCAGCGAACCTTTCCTTCGTCTCTTTTCCAGACTCCTGCATCCCCCCTATATTTCCCCTCTCAAGGCTTTTCCCATTTATATTTTACTTGTTTAACTCCCATCTTTGTCTAATTGGCTCAATGCTCTTTTTCCAGTCAGGCCTGGCATCTAGTTGTTCTCAACAAATACTGATTGAATGAATTACACATGAAAATGACACAAACAACTTTTGTTTTTGTAGGCAACTAAGTTTCCAAGAAAAATTCGAGGTAATGAATTGATTCATTAACAGTTGAACTATTTTAAGAATAAGGCTCTTTAGTTAAGTATTTTTCTGAATGAACATCTCTTTGCCAGTACAGTTGTTAAGAGCAACCCTGAGCCATTAATGAGCCTGAGACCCCTGTGGAGCCCTGAGTCAATGTGACATTGGCCTCTAGTGGACAAAATTGAGAATGCAGCAGCTCCAAGTAAAAGATGTCCTGTGGCACCAGGCACAACTGAAGGAAACGCAAATACCACCGTTTCCTTCCTTTTTCACTTTTATCATGCAAACTGACCTTCTCTTCCATTTCCAGGAGAGCCTATTGTCAAATTTTTGCCTAAATAATAAAAAAAAATCCAACACTTAGCATTCTGAGTATCAGTGTCTAGAAACATTTATTGACATCAGAGCTTCTATGAGAGGTAGAGAGAGATTTTACATCACAACTGAGTAGGAGTCAATTTTCCTACTGTAATTCCTTCCTGCCTAATCTTTTCCAGCCTCCTGGCATTTTTTATTGGGATTGCAGGTTGCGGGCTATCAGACAGTCTTGAGACAGAGGTGCATTTTATTTTTACATTTTTATTCTTAATTTTATTTTTTAAGAGATGGGGTTTTGCTACGTTGCACAGGCTGGAAAACAGTAGTCATTCACTGGCACACAAAAAGCACCAGAGCTCTAACCCACTGTGTGTCTGACCTGGGCTGGTTCACTCCCCCTGAGGCATCCTGGGGGTGCTCTGCTCCAAGGAGGTCACCACGTTGACATTAAACCCACATGACAGCTCAGAACTCCTGGGCTCAAACAATCCTCTAGCCTGAGCCTCTGGGTAGCTGGAACTACAGGCATGCACCACCACCATGCCCAGAGAGGTGCGTTTTAAACCACTTGATAGTCAAAGGGTAAAATGTTATCTCTGTAACAAGGAGAGAAAAAGTTGAGCCCAAAGAAGGGATAGGTTTAAAGAGAAAGAGGATGCAATTTGAGGGGCGAACAGATGAACTATTTTTGCCTTACGAACGCATCAGATGACCATATGTATTGTCATTATTTACTTTCCTTCTTGGCACACAACCTGAAGTCCTGAGGTCCTGGAACGTGCGCCGCGTGCCTACTCAGTTCTCGCGAGATGCTTCTGGCCGCTTTGGCTTCATTTAACAGCTTCTCATTACTTTGTAATCTCCAGGCTTTAAGGCCATGACCACCCACTTGCCTCACGCAAGCCCTTTTAAATATCCATAAACATCTCTTGTTCTTTATCTGTATGCAGGCTGCCGAGCAAGAAAGAAAGTCTTTAAAACCAAAATAACTGGCTCAGGATAAACCAAGCTCAGAGAGGGAAAGAGCTGGCATCAAACAAAGCAGAGGAGGCTTCTCTGTGCATTCCTGCCAGGCAGAGGGGCAGCAAGGGACAGCGAGAGCTGTGGCACTCTCCCGAGGACATGCTTAGGAGTGAGGCCATCAGGGAAGGATGATGATCTCCTGACCAGACCCATTCAGACTGAAATGTACAGACAAATCCACGTGCCTGTTTAAGACTAAGGCTTCCTGGATATTGGCCCCTGGCTCTGTTCTCCTCCAGCACTTCCTCTGCAGTATGAACCACATCCCCCAGTTGTGGTAAAACAGCCATTCTTACATCAGATCTGTATAGGAAGGGGACTTTTGAGCACTTTCCTAAACCTCGTTTCTCCCAACACTGGACTCTATACACATCTGTAAACAGAAGGTGATCAGGCTCACATCTCAGTTTAGTGCAGTCGTACCAGCTGGCATCAATATTAGTACAGGAAATAAAAGTGATAAGGTCCGTATTTAATAAGACAAGGCCTTATGCACTGTCTCCCTCTTTCATCTTTATTTATTTATTTATTTATTTATTTGACGGAGTCTCGCTCTGTCGCCCAGGCTGGAGTGCAGTGGCCACGATCTTGGCTCACCCAAACCTCCGCCTCCTGGGTTCAAGTGATTCTCTTGCCTCAGCCTCTTGAGTAACTGGGATTACAGGCACCTGCCATCATTTCCGGCTCATTTTTGTATTTTTGTAGAGACGGGGTTTCACCATGTTAGCCAGGCTGGTCTTGAACTCCCAACCTCCCGCCTCGGCCTCCCAAAGTGCTTTGTATTTTCGCAGACATGGGGTTTCACCATGTTGGCCAGGCTGGTCTTGAACTCCTGACCTCCCAAAGTGCTGGGATTACAAGCGTGAGCCACCAAGCCTAGCCTTCTTTTACATTTTTGCCAGCACTTGATGCCACAAACACTGTCTGCCACCAACTTCTATTGGGAATGGAAGCCCCATTATCACAGGGGACTGTCCGGGTGGAGCCAGCGGCAAAACCGTGTGCGCTCGGGGGAGCCCTCCAGCAAGGATGGACAGGTGCCCGCCTGGCCCTCCTGCCCTGGACTCCCAGGGTTACCTACCATTTCCTTGAATGCACTTTCAAGCGCCCCGATGACCAGGCACTCGTGGGGAATCTTCTTCTCGGTAAAGAAGCGCGTGGGGGGCGTGCTGGGGGAGCTCGGGGCCCCCACCCCTCCACGCAGGGAGGCCGCCCGGGTCAGAGTCCGGCTGTTGGCGGGCGTGTTCTCGGGCTCCTCCCCCAGGCAGGTGGGGGGCAGGACGGCAGAGTTCTTCAGGATGTCCACGATGTCCTGCAGCTGCTCCGTGATGTGGTGCTGCAGCAGGCGCGACGCCACCACCGCAGCCCCGGACCCCGCGTGCCCGTCAAACAGCGACCAATAGTGGCAGGAAACACCCTCGGATTCCTGCAGGAGAGGGCGACAGGGAGGAGTGAGAACAGCTGTGGCCTTTGCCCCAGGGTCATACAGACTGTGCCAGACCATCCACTTGGTTGTCTGTCTGCAGTCTGCAAACAATGCAGTCAAAACATAGAAAAAGAAACGCTCAGGGAAGGGTCCCCAGGTGAGTCATTGTTGTTACGGGCACCTGAAGGATGAAGTGGTCCCTGACTCCCCACCTAGCAAGGGAGTCCGAATGATCACATACTAAGTTACTACTTGGAGGGTGAGAGCTACTCTAATTTGAGGTGTAGGTGTTTGCATAAAACTCTCCTACAAACAGACAAGTCTGCAGGAGTCCAGCCTGAACATCTAACTCCTTACCTCCCGCCTTTTTTTTTTTTTTTTTTTTTTTTTTTGAGACAGAGTCTTGCTCTGTCACCCAGGCTGAAGTGCAGTGGTGCGATTTCGGCCCCTGAGGTTCAAGTGATTCTCATGCCTCAGCTTCTGGAGTAGCTGGGACTACAGGCACATTCCACCACACCCAGCTAATTTTTTTTGTATTTTCAGTAGAGACGGGGTTTTCGCCATGTTGGCCAGGCTGGTCTCAAACTCCTGGCCTCAAGTGATCAGCCAGCACTGGCCTCCCAAAGTGCTGGGATGACAGGCCTGCGCCACCGCACCTGGCACCTTCCTTCTATTTCAACCCCAGAGTTAGTTGGGCCTGGGGCCTTGGAAAAAGGCCCTTTTCTCAGATTTTCCAATGGGAAATAAGTAGACCCATTTACCCCGTTTAGAGCCCTTAAATGCTGGGATAATTGTCCCATCTTTCCTGGTCTACATCCTGAAGTTTTAGAACATGTTTTCACCCTAGACACCCAGTCTAGTCCAGGCCTCACAAGATGCAGCCAATTCAAATCTCCTTTTTGTATTTCCCACCTGCCTCAGTTCTCCAGCTGATGTCACTCTGTGTCTCTCCATTTCCTCTTCCTGCCTTACAGCTACATGCAGCCCGTATTCCCGCATCTACCTTGGGTTTGGTGGCTGCTGGTGGATTTCTAGACTACTTCAAGATGAGTACTTCTGAATCCATGTTTGAATTACACGTGCATTAGATCTTAGAGAAAAGGAGCTCAATTATGATATAGCTGATAGAGAGCTCAGAAATAAACCCATATGTTTTCAACTAGTCTTTGACAAGGGTACCAAGAATACACACTAGGGAAAGAAGAGTCTCTTCAGTAAATGGTATTAGGAAAAGAGAATATCCACATGCAAAAGAATGAAATTGGGCCCTCTTCTTACATCATATACAGAAACCAACTCAAAATGGCCTCAAGACTTACATGTAAGGCCTGAAATCATAAAACTCCTAGAAAAAAAATATGGGGGGGGGAAAAAACTCCTTGATATTGGTCTTGGCAATGATTATTTAGACATGATAACCAAAGCACAGGCAACAAAGCAAAAACAAACAAGTGGGATTACATTAAACTAAAATGTTTCTGCATAGCCAAGGAAGTAATCCACAAAAGCAAGAGGTGGGTAGCCTATGGCCTGACAGAAAACATTTGCAAAGCATGTGTGTGATAAGGGGCTAATTTTCAACATGTATAAGAAACTCCTATAATTCCACTGCAAACAAAACAAAACAAGCAAGCCGATTAAAAAATGGGCAAAGGGCTTGAAGAGACATTTCTTCAAAGATGACATAAAATAAATGGCCAGCAGGTTTGTGAAAAGACGCTCAACCTCTATACCTTTCATACAACTCAGTGAACTGAAATTAAGGACCTTCCCCAACCAGATAAGGGGCATCTAGGGAAAACCTATAGTTCATATTGTATTTCATGATGAAATACTGAATGCTTTCCCATAACATTGAGCAAAGTGCAAAAATGTATGCTCTCACTACTTCTATTCAACACTGTATTGGAGGGTTCTAGATAGGCAAGAAAAAGAAAAGGCCTAAAGACTGTATAAGAAAACAGCTGGGCACAGTGGCTCAAGCCTGTAATCCCAGGTACTCAGAAGGTTGAGGTGCGATAAGTCCTTGAATCCAGGACGAGGAGGTTGCAAGAGGCCAAGATCGTGCTACTACATTCCAGCCTGAGGCGACAGAAAGACTACGTAAGACAATAAAGTTTCATTTATCCTGGCTTTGAGCAATTTGAGCATGATGTGCCTTAGTGTCATTTTCTTCATGTTTTATGTGCTTGGAGTTTGTCTTTCTGGATCCGAGGACGTATAGTTATTTCATCTAAGTTAGAAAAATTTTACCCATTATTTCTTAAAAATTTGTTTTGGTATCCTTCTCTCTTTTCTCCTTGGAAGAATCTAATTACACATGTAGTAGTCCCTAGAGGTTGTCCCATAGCTCATTAAGGATGCTTTCATATTTTTTTTAATGCTTCACTTTGGTTAATTCCTACCACAATGTATTAAACTTGCTAATGTTTTCTTAAATTTTTTATTAAAAAATGGACAAAGGATCTGAATAGACATTTCTCTAATTAAGACATACAAGTGGCTAACAGGCATATGAAAGAGTGCTAAAAATCAATCATCAGAAAAATGCAAATCAAAACCACAATGAGATAGCACCTCATACCTGTTTGGATTGCTATTATTTAAAAAAGGAGACAAGTGTTAGTGAGGACGTGGAGAAAAAGGAACCTTCTACACTGTTGGCGGGAATGTAAATTAGTACAGCCATTACAGAAAGCAGTATGGAGGTTCCTCAAAAAATTAAAAATAGAACCATCATATGAAGCAATTTTCCTGCTGGTTATGTAACAAAGGAAATGAAATCAGTCTCTAGCCCCATGTTTACTGCAGCATTATTCACAACAGCCAAGACACTGAAACCACCTTAGCATCAGATGAATGGTAAAGAAAATGTGTATACTATCTACATACAGTAAGATATTATTCAGCCATAAAAAGAAGGAAATTCTGCCATTTGCAGCAACATGAATGAGCCTGGAGGGCATTAAATGAAATAGGCCAGACACAGAAAGACAAATACCACTTGATCTCACTTACATGTGGAATCTAAAAAAGAGTCAAACTCGTAGAAGCAGAGAGTAGAATGGTGGTTGCCAGGGGCTGGGGTTGGGGAAAATGGGGAGATAATGGTCAAAGGATACAAAGCTTCCGTTATAAAATGAGTAAGTTCCGGGGATCTAATGTGCAGCATGGTGACTACGGTTAGTAACACTGTACTGTGTACTTGACAGTACCTAAGAGAGTAGATTAAGTGTCCTCACCACACACACACAAAAACTGGTAACTATGTAAGGGAATGGTTGTGTTACCTTGATTGTGGTGGTCATTTCACAATGTACACGTATATCAAACCATGCACACCTTAAATACATGATTTTTGTCAATCATACCTCAATAAAGCTGGGAAAAATGGAACATTACATTTGAAAAAAATGTAACTAGAGGGGTAGGATATAAAACACTAAGAAAAATAAATATTTGGGATCTCTATTTTCAGAAATGGATGGACAAAGATGCATATAACATTTACCTCTGACTAGTAGGCTTATCCACCCACAGCAATAAATATTGAAGGCTTTTTTTTTAAAGCTGAAATCATTAAGTAAAATTCTTAATGCTAGAAAACAGTGAGTAGGTATGGTGACATGAGCCATTTAAAAAGAGCACTCTGTGCTCTTTGAAACTTGATTTCCATTCAATTCTGTGCCAGGTGCTGAGAATAAAATAGCTGATTTTTAATTCAACCAATAGGTGATCTGAGCCCTTTTATGCAACAGGCTCTACAGTAGGCAGCAGAGATAAAAGATTGGCTGAAGGAGATATCAGACATGGCCTGATCTTAATAGTGCAGTGGGGAAAACAGACACTGATATGGTTTGGATTTGTGTCCCCCTCCCTCGCAAATCTCAGGTCGAATTGTGATCCCCCAACGTTGGAGGAGGGGCGTGGTGGGAGGGGACTACATCATGGGGGTGAATTTTCCCTTGCTGTTCTTGTGACCCCGAGTGAGTTCTCACGAGATCTGGTTGTTTAAAACTGTGTAGCCTCCCCCTTCGCTTTCTTCCTTGTAAGAAGTGCCTGTTTCCCCCTTCCCCTCCCACCATGACTGAACGTTTCCCTAAGGCCTCCCTTGCTATGCTTCGTGTATAGCCTGTGGAGCAGTGAGCCAGTTAAACCTCTTCTTCATAAATTACCCAGTTTCAGGTATTTCTTTATAGAAGTGAGAGAACATACTAACACACTGATCAAATAATCACATACATAAACATTCCATCTCAAAAAAAAAAATCACAAGTCTGATCATAGAGAGGACAAAAAAATTCTTAGTACCACAAGGCAAGGCTACAGAGGGACAGGACACATTGGAGAAGGCTTCCTGCGGTCATGAGGACTAGGCTGAGGGATGCATGGGCATTCATGAGATCAGGAGGGGAGGGGAGAGAATGCCAAGCAGTAGCAACAGCAGGTGCAAGGCCCCTGCAGTAGAATGGTGCCCGACGCCCAAGCACAGACTAAACCACGCTGTGTGGCTGAATGGGAGTGAGGAGCAAGGGGAGGGTGGAGAGAGAGGCAGCGGCTAGACCACTCATTTTTTACAGGCACATGAAGGATCCTGGCTTTAGCTTAAGAGTAACAAAAAAACCATTAACTGAAATGAGAATGACAAGATCAATTTATGTTTTTAAAAGATCATTCAAGCTATTCTGTGAGGATGAGAAGGGAAGTGAGGGTGAAAATGAGGATGGTAGGCAGGAGATCAATCCTGTTCTGAAAAACACTCAGTCACATTCAGGCCATAAGAAACACACATGAACAAGGAAAGGCAACATAAAACAGAGGTATGAACAGTAAGAGCGCTAACTCATAGGCAAGCAGAAAGAACAATGATTACAGATGAGAAGATCTGGATTCGAATCCCGTCTTCAGCACCAATCAGCTGAGTGGAGGCAGAACCACATTAGGGAGGCAGGCCAGGTGTTGGGCCCCTTGCTGGCTGTCCCTTTTGCTTAACATTTCCATGCCATGGTTTGTTGTTGTTTTTTAATCCCCTGAACTAGATAAAACCAAGTTCATCATGAGATTTTAAAATCTTCAATGTCCTCCTATATGCTAGCGGGATGTAAAGTGAGGGACTATTCCGGTAAATACCACCACAGTGTGGGCTCTGCTACAGGCTTCGAGTTCAGCTCAGCCGTTAAAAGTGTGAGAGACCCTAAGGTCAGAGAAACACATCCAGTTACAGGTCCAGAAAAACCTTCCCATCATTGATCTATTTTTTGAGACAGGGTCTTGCTCTGTCACCCAGGCTGGAGTGCACTGGCACAATCACGACTTACGGAAGCCTCAACCTTCCAGGCTCAAGTGATCCTCCAGCATCAGCCTCTCGAGCAGCTGGGGTTCCAGGCATGCGCCACCACATCCAGCTGATTTTTGTATTTTTCATAGAGACGAGGTTTTGCTATGTTGCCAGGCTAGTGAACTCCTGGGCTCAAGCAGTCCTCCTGCCTTAGCCTCCAAAAATGCTGGGATTACAGGTATGAACCACTGTGTTTGGCCACCCATCCCATCATTTAATGAACTTTATAGAGCAGGCAATACTCTAAATGCTTTGCTAATATGACCTCATTTAATCCTTACTCCAGTCCTCTGTGAGAGGTGTGTTAATTGTCTGCATTTTATACTACAGGAAAATGAGAGACAGAGAGTAAAACCGTTGCTCTAGGTCACCACCTATTCGGTTATGCAGTGGGGGACCAGAGGCCATGCTTTCAGCCATCAACCTCTATGCTAAGGTGACCACCCCTACCCCATCCCCAGAGGGGAAAGGTTGCCTTAATTTAGTGCCATAGGCCATTTTTCTACGCTATAACCTGAGTTGCAACCAGAGTGATTTTTCCTAAAACACAACATTTGGTCATTTTCTCTTGTGAGTCTAACAGCCTGCTCTGTGGGCTGGCTCTTGTCCGTCAGCCTCCAGTTTGCAATCTCTGACGGAATCTCTGGTGAGCTCCTCACATTATAGCCCTAACTCAAATCCCACCCACACCCAACTACAGAACTTGCAGCTCATCGCAAACCACGAACCGTCACCACCTCCTTTACATAACTCCCACCTGGCTTTGAGTACTCAGCTCCAACATCATCTTCTTCCAGAAGCTCCCACCGTACCCTGAGCACCATATCAGGACAGTGGCCTTGAGGACTAGGGTGAGATGCCAGTCTGGAAGGGCAGTCTAAGAAGCCGCAATTTACCACCTTGGGGGTACTCATGAGATGAAATGCCTCTGTCCCCAGGGGTGCCACGAAAGCCGCATGGCAAGAAAGCATCACTAGAATGTAAAAGGCTCATGAAGGACTGCAAGAGGTGTTTCAAAGGACAGTATGAGGCCAGAGAGGGTTATATGGTGCTTGAAATGTGGCCAAGATATCACAGAGAATACAAATTTATATTCAAAGGTGGCACGATCGAACAGGTTTTGCTATACACTTATTGTTTTGAGACAGAGTCTGTCACCCACGCTGTAGTGCAGTGGCGCGATCTCAGCTCACTGCAGCCTCTGCCTTCCAGGCTCAAGTGATTATCCCACCACACCCTCCTAAGTAGCTGGGACTATAGGCATGCACCTCCATGCCAGGCTAATTTTTGTACTTTTAGGAGAGATAGGGTTTCACCATGTTGGTCAGTCTGGTCTCCAAATCCTAGCTTCAAGTGATTCACTCACCTCAGCCTCCCAAAGTGCTGGGATTACAAGTATGAGTTACTGCGACCAGCCTGTACACTGTTTTAAAAAGGATATGAGGATACTCCTCTTTCTTTTCTACCTGATTCTCCTCAAAATGATGCCATCAACAGCTGTAAGGTAAGCAGGATGGTTTGATGCATAAAGTCAGATCTGGGAACATGAAGGAATGAATGTCTCCTTAATGTCACATGAGTAGTGAGGGGCCTTCATCAACGTTGGGGGGCTAAGCCAGGAATAAGGCAGCCTGGGCGACGCAACTGTGAATCCAAGAGCGAGGCCTGGGGAATCAGAAGTGGCATGAACATGATGCTTTTAAAGCGTCTGAAACCCGTGATTTCACTGCAAATACACACGTATTACTTCATTGCTTAGAATCTTCAGTGACTCCCTACTGCACTTAAAATACCAGTGTCTTTCTCTTGGATGCTGACATGCCACACAGACACTGAATGATCTAGTTACTAGTCACTCTTCAGCACAGCTCTTGCTTCTTTCAGTGGCCCTGAACTTCTCTCACTTCCGCTCTTCTAACTCTCAGCGACCTCTGGAACTATGACCACCATGTTTTTCTTCTGCCTGAAATACTGATCCCTATCTCTCTGCTTGGAGAATCCTTCAGTTTTGGGTGGAAGCATGACCTATTCCATCTGCTTGGACCACCTTAGTCCCTGGCCATCCCATTTTCTGCACCAATATGCATCAGCGCTGCTCATGGAGACTTATGTGTCTCTCATTGGCTCTGGTTTTCCCAGTGAGTGCCTGGTACAGAATAGATGTTCAATACTTACTTACTAAATATACAAGGAAAGGAAAGGAGAGAATGGTTTTTATTTTTTCAAAGCAATATAGCAGCTTGGCAAATAAGGACTTTATAGAAGACACTTCACATTAGCAAAACCAACAGAATATCATAACCCTAACCTACTCCTGGATTGGGGGATGACTTGATCTTGCTTTATTTACCCAGGACTGTGTCCTCTCAGCTCCCCTGAGGCCAAGTGTGCCAAGCAAATAAGAAGCCTGGATCTAGGACCCTGGGAATCTCAAAGGGGATCAAAAGAAACTAAAGAGACATTGCCATCTCTGGCTGTACTTGATTTGCTGAGCCTTGTGGTCCTACATAACCAGTATGAAACTCCCTCTCTCCCGCTCTCTCTCAATCCAATCTCTTCTGAGCTCGGACGCGTCCACCCTCATACCTTTGGCGAAGGAGGAACATCTCCTCAGATAGTATTAACTCTGAGTATAAGATTTTCCATTTATACGGTAAATAAACAAGATTTCAGCTTTTACATTATTTAACAGAATGCTGGGTATTTACCTACACATTTTCAAATGAGTTAAAACAAACACATTCTATCTGCCATGATATGTCTTAACATAGAAAGACCACAAGCTTTAGATCAACACAAATCTGGGTTCTGAAATGTATTACTATGTGACCTCGGGGGAAGTTACTTAACTTCTCTCAACTCCACTTCCTTATCTGAAGAAGATGATAAAGAACAAGTTAAGATGATTGGCACAGAGTGTAAGACTGCTTTATGTAATGACACATGTCTTGGAGTCTCCTTTCGTATGTGCATATAGCAGGAAATGAAAATGTCATGGTTTCCAAGCTCTTGAAGCTGACGATCTAGAATATGGTCAGGTAATTACAAGTGTGATGAGTGTTAGAAAAACAAAGTGCATGGTATCATGCAAGTGGATAACATGTATTAAATGTGCAGCTAACCATGGGATCTGGGGGCATGCAGGAAGGGATATGGCTATGAAGGGATAGCACGAAGGAGCTCTCGGTGGTGATGAAACTGCTCTGAATCCTGGTTGCAGCAGTGATGATATGTATCTATGCATGTGTTAAAATTAATGAAACTGTATACCAAAAAGTTAATTGTATGGTCTATTTTAAAAATAATAAATAAAATATATAGCACCGTGTTTAGCACATAGAAGCAAAAACACGAGAAGTAATGGTAATTGCCTATACTATTAAATAGCCTGGGGGGGGACACGGAGCAGGCGGAGAGACTAAGCTGCACATCTGCGCTCCTGACTTTCAGTTCTGCCAAATGGGGTACTCATTTTGCTCTACTGTGCAACTCCTGTTGCTTCTGTTTACCTTTTAAAAGTTGTTTCCCCCCACAGGAAGTCTTAGTTCAAAGGACATCTGAAATTGTTTGGCTGTGTCCTCACCCAAATCTCATCTTGAACTGTAGTTCCCATAATCCCCCACATGCCCTGGGAGGAACCCTGTGGGAAGTAACTGAATCATGGGGGTGCTTACCTCCATGCTGTTCTCGTGATAGTGAGTGAGTTCTCACGAGATCTGACAGTTTTATAAGGGGCTTTCCCTTCCCTTTGCTCTGCACTTCTCCTTTCTGCCGCCAGGTGAAGAAGGATGTGTCTGCCTCCCCTTCCACCATGATTGTAAGTTTCCTGAGGCCTCCCCAGCCATGCTGAACTGTGAGTCAATTAAACCTCTTTCCTTTATAAATTACCCAATCTCTGGTATGTCTTTATTAGCAGCATGAGAATAGACTAATACAACATCTATCAGGCACCCATGTTTAATCCCCCTAACACCACAATAAAATGGGTGTTACCCCATTTTGCCAACAGTGAAACTGGGGTACAGATAGTTTAAGTAACTCTCCTGGGATGTGGCAAAGATAGGATTTGAACCTAATTCTTCAGACTCAAGTTAAGGGATCTTTCCACCTTCCCAGTATCATACAACTTTGTGTAATTAATTTCCTTGGCTTCTGTTACCCTGAGGCCTTTGCACTTCAGTGCTGTGTGCGTTATTTTAATTTGTTTGTTCCTTGCTAGTAGTAACTGCATACATATCTTGACTGCTAAAGTGTTTCGGCAATGGCTCTGCATTACTCTTCTGGAAGTATCAGAAAATGTTGATGGGGCACCAGAACAGGATGCAAATCAGACCGTTTACAGTGAGAGTGACCTAACTCTTGACATAATACACTTCAAAATTATTCATATTCATTTTCACAAATGCTTACCCTTATTTTTGCTCCAAATAAACATGAGTTAAATGTGTACTCCATTTTAAGAAAAACAGTATCAAGCCCTTTCCTGACTTACCATACAATTGAATTTGGCAGAAATCACTTAGGACTCACAAAACGGTAACTCTGAGGCAGTTTTCCAGTTGCACTCTAAATTATTTCATTTACAAAGAATCAGTCTTATATGCAATTTATAACACACAAACGCCTACCTACCTCTATTCAGGAATACATCTGCAGCCTGATGAAGGAAGATTCCAGAAGGTGAAAAGGAGCTTAAAAATTCAGTTTCTCTTTTAGGCTTTCTCTACAGTAGGCTATTACATCCTCTTCTTGCAAAGGCAACTGCTTTTTAATAATTTTATTTTCTTTTTCCCATTTTTCAAAAAAAAGAAAAACAAAACAAACAAACTAGTATGCCAGAACTTAATGAGTACTAACTGGGAAAGACTCCTTGGGTCTTTCAACAAATCTAAGACTGTTCCAAACAGAAATCTATCTGCTAAACAAGGAGCTGAGGTCATTTCAGACACAAGCAGGTGGTGCCCATTCAGCTTCAGGTATACTGATCACAGGGCCAACCAAGGACATCAAGAATCAGCAGCTTAAATTTTAGCCCTGTTCACACAGGAGCTGCATCGTGTGCACCTTAACTCCGGGGAAGGAACAGACTAAAACAGCCGGCGTCAGCCATCTGGGTGGTTGTGAGGTACGCTCCTCTTATGGAGTGCCAACAGAGGAGGAGAGATTCTAGACATAACCTCAGACAGTTCCTGTGGAGACCAACAGATGTAGGGCAGGAAATACACAAAGCCAGGGAAGGAGTGGGGTTTGAGGTATTTGTTCCAGCTTAAGGAAATGACGGCTTTGCCTGCTTTACTCACTGCACAGAGCTCTAGAGGTTCGCAAACCTCTTCATCCTCTTCCCCTGAGAGGAGTGCTCTCCACATGAAGCACATGCATGTGAGGGGGGAATTGAAATGCAATCGGTCAGCGTGTAAGAGACATGCAAATCAAAACCACACAGAGGTAGCATCTCACGCCACTTAGAATGGCGATCATTAAAAAATCTGGAGACAACAGATGCTGGAGAGGATGTGGAGAAATAGGAACACTCTTACACAGTTGGTGGGAGTGTGAATTAGTTCAACCATTGTGGAAGACAGTGTGGCGATTTCTCAAGGATCTAGAAATAGAAATTCCATTTGACCCAGCAATTCCACTATTGGGTATATATCCAAAGAACTATAAATCATTCTACTGTAAAGACACATGCACACATATGTTCATTGTAGCCCTGTGTACAACAGCAAAGACCTGGAACCAACCCAAATGCCCATCAATGATAGACTGGACAAAGAAAATGTGGTACATATACACCATGGAATACTAGTCAGCCATAAAAAACGATGAGTTCATGTCCTTTGTAGGGACTTGGATGAATCTGGAAACCATCATTCTCAGCAAACTGACCCAAGAACAGAAAGCCAAGCACCGTATGTTCTCACTCATAGGTGGGTGTTGAATGAGAACATGTGGACTCAGAGAGAGGAGCATCACACACAGGGGACAGTTGGGGTGGGTAGGGGAGAGACAATGGGGGTTGGGAGGGAGGGGGAGGGATAACATGGGGAGAAATGCCAGATATAGTATGCACCTAAAGTAAAATAAATAATTTAAAAAAAAAATTAATGCTTTCCTAGTTTTCATTCGAGATGACACTGGCGCCCTCGTGTGGTAGGTAAGTCGCTCCTCGGCGTGCATGGGACGCTGCTGCTCTCCCATGTCTGCTAGCTTTGGTACATGGCAACCCACTGCAGGGGACTTGTGCTTCTAAGTGGTGATTGTACTACTAAATTTTAAACTAAAATTATTCCTCACAGAGTAGACAACAGGTTAAAAAAAATTCTGCAAAGAAACTGCAGATAGAAAACATGAGCAAATAAGAACATGTCAGAGCTGGCACTTGGTATTCCCAGGAATGACAATCCAGTCGTATCTGGCAATCATCGTCATCATATCTAGCACTCTGAAATGCTCAAGGGGACAGTTGAAATGAGGAATTATACTCGCTAGTGTTAATGATGAATTTTGCCTTGAGACATTAGCTAATGATGGCATGAAGTCTTCGTTCTCAGCAAGACAGTAAATGAGTTACTGTGTGAAAAACACTTAAATCAATGCCTGGCATACAATTAACACTGTATCACTGTTAGCTGTTGTTATTTTAAAACATTGCCTTTTCATCTTTATTGCCTTTAAATTATTAAACACTTAAAACTTTTAAAATGCATCTTTATACTTTTAAAATAACTATATACTATATGGATATACAGTAGTACGGTTATATATCAATAAATGATCAATAACAAACACATTGGGGGTGCACTGCTTTTTCTCTCTTTTTTTTAAGACAAGTCTTACTCTGTCACCCAAGCTGAAGTGCAGTGGCATGATCATAGTTCGCCACAGCCTCAAACTCCTGGGTTTAAGCCATCCTCCCACCTCAGCCTCCTGAGTAGCTGGGACCATGGGGTCCACCATCACACCTGGCTAATTTATTTTTTATTTTTATTTTTGTAGAGATGAGGTCTCCCTATTTTGCCCAGGCTAGTCTTGAACTCCTGGGCTCAAGCTATCCTCCTGCCTTGGCACCCCCAAGCTAGGACTACAGGCATGAGCCACCACACCTAGCTAATTTTTAAATTTTTTGTAGAGAGGGTCTTGCTATGTTGTCCAGGCTGGGTCTCAAACTCCTGGCCTCCAGTGACCCTCCTGCCTTGGTCTCCCAAAGCTGTGGAATTACAGGCATTAGCCATGGCACTCTGCCAAAAAAAAACTGTTGTTAACTTATGATTTGGAGACTGTTAATCTGGAAACAGTTGTCTGAAGGGAAAAAGTGGTATCCTCCTGGTAGCGTTCACAAGTCCTTAGCTTATTTAATATTCTTCTTCCTTTTGCTACCCTAACTATTCAGGTATTTATATAACTGGTCGAGGGGCCATATCAACAGCATGAAAGACTGACTATAGATATAGAAATCCCACTTTGAGTGACATCTCAGGTTTGATTTTACAAAATATCTTGTATGAGCACAGAATGCACTTTCCACCCCTCCTCTCCCACTGTCAAAGAAAAGGGATTGATCACTTCCCTTTGGGGAAACAGAGTTGCCATATTCTTCTGATTCCCCACTATATATGTGACTATATGGTTTGATTTCCACAAAGTTTCTGGCCAGTTTTCCAGGAATCACAGTGAAGATTATAATGCACAGTCCAGAGTATCTGTTACAGGCATTCCATCCACAGGGCTTTCAATGCCCAGTTTTTTATCTGATCCTCACAGCACCATGGTGAAAGGGAGAAGAATAAGCCAATGAGGAGGTAGAGATGAGAGAGCATTTGACTGACTTCATGAAAGACCTTCCTAGGGCCCGTGTTCTATTGCTGTCCACATGGAGCCATGACCCTCCAGTGTAGTTGGCTTTTCACCATACCTCTCTTTTTGACTAAATTGTTCAGATACTCTGCTTTCCAGTGGAGGGAAAAAAAATCCCTTAATTTCTTATACTTTAATGATTATCCTACTTCCTTCTCAGGACAGGACAATATGAATTGCAGGTTTCTTTGGTTCAATTCCTCCAATATAATGAGGCAGTAAGATGCAAGATAGGTTTAGTAACTTTGGCTTTATTTTTCAATGGCAATTGCGATATGTCTTAAAATATTAATTTATAAAAGGAAGTATGAAGTTTCTAACAGTTTTGGCTAAACTGCATTGTGATTTACTCTAGAATCAACTCAGGAATATTCTTAAACTATTAGTTTATACATCAACAATTTCTCCCTAAATTAGTTTATGGAAAAATCTAAGTACTGTGAGATAATACTGAAATGCAGCTGCAAATCCAGTATTAGAAACAACAACAATAGATCATATTTATCAAGCACTTACCCCATGCCAGGCCCTATTCTAAGAACTTTTCATATTTTAGCTCACTTAGCTCTACTAAGCCTATTATCACCAACTTACAGATGAGAATATTGACGTATGGAGAAACCAACTGACTTGCACAAGGTAACACATCTAGTAAGGGGCAGAGACGGGATTCAAACTCAGGTATTCATGCTTGCCCAATCAGAAGGCTTCTTTTCCCCCATGATAAACCGAAAAAAATGCAAATAATGGTCTTCCTATAATTTAGCAAGAAAATGGACTACAAGGAGAAGATAATTTCATTTTAGCGCTGTTTTTCATCTCAGTAAGAGCTATTACGGTTTCTGAGTTGACGGGACACTGCTAACTCACTCCTGTATCAAAATAGAAATCATAATGAAAATAATATTTAGTATCAAATTTTATTGAAATTATACGTATCAATATTAGGAGTTATTCTTCCTTTATGTCTGACTTTGCCAAAGAGATTTGCCTGCTACATGTCTCACCTGCTAATGGATACAGAGGCAGCATGGTGTAAGTCTAGACGCTGAGGCCAGACTACCTGGGTTGAATCAAGATCTATACTTTCTAGCTCTGTGCCTCAGTTTCCTCATCAGTTAAAAAAAGGCAATACTAATACATATTTATGTACATATTCCGGTTCGGGCACACCTAATCCAAAAATCTGGAATTCAATATGCTCTGACATCTAAAACTTTTGAGCACTGACATCACAAGTGGGCATGGCATTGCAAGCGAGAATTCTACGCCTGATCTCAATGGGTCACAGTAGAAACACAGGCATACTACATCTGGTTTATTTAGCAACCCCAAGGAAAAATAAAACTACCTTCAGGCTATGTATATAAGGTGTATACAAAACATTAATGAATTTTGTGTTTAAACTTGGGTCTCATTCCCAAGATACCTCATTATGTATATGCAAATATTCCAAAATCTGAAAAAACCTGAAATCCAAAACAGTTCTGGTGTCAAGCATTTTGGATAAGGGACACTCAGCCTATACAAGGTTAAATGAATATTGGCAAGGCATTAAAATCAGTGTCTGGTACACAAGTGCTGAATGTTATTTATGTTTTCTTTTTTAAAGAAGAAATGAAAGAAGAAAATAAAGTTTATTGCCCTTGACAATGTTCTTCCCACTTATAGCTGTTGGAAGTCAGATTATAAGTGAAGCAAGAAGAAATTTCCATCTCAACATGATTTATTTTCCTTGCACCTTACGTTTTGCCACAGTGGGAAACTATAGTGGAACCATGTTGCATTCTCAGCTATTATGTATATCTTGGTCAAAACCGGTCTTCAGAGTAACCCAACATCCACCAAGAAGGGACCTTTAAAGGTACTCTAGCTGACAGCAGCCTCCTCAATTCCTGGTTGTAAAAGCAACCATCTTAATCACTGGCAAGAGTTCTATGTCTCTAGAACTAAAAGATAACAGTTTTGAAAGAAACCACTGAATACCTGCTTTTAAAAATC
This sequence comes from Ateles fusciceps, assembly GCA_036589455.1. Classification (NCBI taxonomy): domain Eukaryota; kingdom Metazoa; phylum Chordata; class Mammalia; order Primates; family Atelidae; genus Ateles; species Ateles fusciceps. The sequence continues at coordinate 4,044,685 of JAZHEH010001063.1, forward strand.
TGGCCAGGCGTGGTGGTTCATGCCTATAATCCCAGCACTTTGGGAGGCCGGGGCCGGCAGATCATTTGAGGTCAAAAGTTCAAGACTGGCCTGGCCAACATGGTGAAACCTTGTCTCTACTAAAAATACAAAATTAGTCAGGCATGGTGGCGTGTGCCTGTAGTCCCAGCTACTCGGGAGGCAGAGGCAGGAGAACTGCTTGAACCCGGCAGGTGAAGGCTGTAGTGAGCTCAGATTATGCCACTGCAATCCAGCCTGGGTGACGGAGTGAGACGCTGGCTCAAAAAAAAAAACCTAAGAAGATGAGAAAATAAGTTCTTATTTTCTTCACATGGGCAGAACAAGGAACAAAATCTTAGTATAACAAAATGACACGAATGAAAGGCTGCTCCTATTGCATTTTTACAGCTGACGTCATTGCAGGGAACCAACTGCCTGATGAGGGCCAAATATTCCAAAGGGCTGCTGTTGTAGAACCAGAAGCAACCTTCATTTCATGTTTTGGGGGTGAAAGAGTACTTCTCAAAAAAAAAAAAAAAAAAAAAACCCCAGAAGAAAAGAATGGCAAAACCTCAGTACGGAAAGTTGAAATAGTCCCTTTCTCAGTTTCCTCTTGGCTCTCCCCCGCCCCATTTTGATTCTATTTGCCTGGAGTTCCCACAGTGCTGCCCCATCCTCTGCTGAGAAAGATAATGAGCTTTCCTCTCCCCCTGCTGATGGTCTTGGCCGAGATGCTGACACAGCCATCTCCTGTTATTGTAATTAGACACTGAACTAGCAGATACTGAAACCGCACACTTTGATGTGTTTTGACTAAATTAAACAACACAAGGGTGCTCCTAAGGAAGCAGACTTGGAATGCATGTGTTCAGAAGTCCAATCTCAAGCCAAAAACAATCTGTTCTAAATAGGGAGTCAGATGTGGGTAAAAAAATGTCCTGGTTATGGCCGCAATACCTTAAATATTTCCCACCCAAGCAACTTATATAAGTACACACACTTCTTATCTTAATACCAGATTATGACATACCTTTAAGAGTGATCTCTTTCTCTTTCTACAGAGAAGTCACCTGGTACCCTTCTCATCTCATTCCTGGAATGACTCAATATTTAAGAACTAAAAAGCAAAAGCTCTTGGAAAAGCTGTGTTTTCACCTGAGGATGGCAATCAGTGTGATAAATAAAGACTGTTTATAACCTTCCAAGCCAAAAGAAAGAAAACCTAGCAATGGTGATTCATTTTCTCAAATCTTGAGCTGGTGAATTAAAAACCCTTCTGGGGGAGTCAGGAGGCCACTGACAATAAGGTATTGTCTTCAACAAGCTTACAGCAGCTTTCCTAAGAGACAGTCTTATGAAAGTGTCTTGGAAGTGCTAGAATTTTAGATTTCCTTTCTTTCTGGCCACCCATCCTATGTTCCCAAATCAGTACTCAGAGGTTAGGCATGTTAAGAGGCTTGCACATTACAACCAAGTACCTATTTGCTGTCTGCCAGACTGTGGGCTTATAGCTGTTTGCACTAAGCTAATCAAAAATGATCTAGGCACAGGAAAAGTTCCACCTTCACTGGTCACTGAGAACATCCTTCTCTTCTATACTACATACCCGCTTCATCAAATATCTCGAAATGTTGCTTTTTTTTTTTTTGAGATGGAGTATTGCTCTGCCCAGGCTGGAGTATACTGGCATGATCTCAGCTCACTGCAATGTCACCTCCCAGATTCAAGCAATTCTCCTGCCTCAGCCTCCTGAGTAGACTACAGGTGCCCACCACAACACCTCGCTTTTTTTTCCGTATTTTAGTAGAGATAAGGTTTCACTATGTTGCGAACTCCTGAGGCTGGTCACCAACTCCTGAGCTCAGTCAATCCGCCCACCTCGGTCTCCCAAAATGCAAAAAAAAAAAAAAAAGAAAAAGAAAAGAAATCATCTCATTGCTACCCAGCTACTATACTGCCAGTCAATGTAAGAACAGTCATCAAATATAAAGTCATACTTGTACTGAAATCCTGTGTACATCACTGATGTTCTGAACAAATAAAAAAAATCCTGTAACTTTTTCATTGTAAATTTCATGTTATTTTATTAAAACTTTTAGGTTCTCTTTAATCTCCAAGGAAGGTGAAGGTATATTACACATGAAAGAAGTCTTTTGAAAACACATATTCTGACTTTAACTAAATTTACAGGGGACAAAGGAGGTCAAGAAAGGAGGGAGAAATTAAGCAGATGTATTCCAGAGGGAGTTCATGCATCTTCGGTTTGCCAAACTTCATGCCTGTCAACTCTGTTTGCAGATAAAATCGTGATGTCATTATTTATCCTGTTGTGCCATTTTTTGCTTATAACATTGTATGTCTGCTTTCTCCATCCTTGTCTTTCTCGATCACTCTGTGGCCCATGGCACAGATACCTTCCCTCTTCACGGTACCCCTCTCTTCTTGGAGTTTCTAGAACCCCACCGTCCTCAGGTTTCTATTATGCGTTTTTATACTTTCTGTGTGGCCTAAGCCACATCTATGGCTTCAACTATAATGTTAGATCTTGTAACTTCTTAAATCTAAGCCTCCTGAGGCTTGCTCATGAGCTCCAAACCCTTATTTCTAATTTCCTACAAAACACTTCCACCTGGAAAGGTAGAATCAGAATACTCAAAACTCAAGTCATCACCTCTGCCCATCCCCTTACCATCCAATGGTCCACTTTTCAATGACCAGCCCCTAGTGGCTGAAGCCTGGCATCCTCATCTTCTCCCTGCTCCCTGCAGTTGGTCATCTGGTCACTTCAACTGTATCTCTCACTTAATCTCTTCTGAGCCTGTCCCTTGCGCTGATCAGTGCCTTATTTTAAGCCCTTGTCATTTCGCACCCGTATTTCTGCATGAGCCTTGTAACTAGCATCCCAGCCTCCATGTTTGGACCCCTGGCCTTCCCAAGTCAGCCTTCCCACTGCCACCACTGTCTTGAGTCATCATGCCCTTGTCTAAAATCATTTGGTTAAAATCCCAGCTTACTATGGTGTGTGATGACCCTTGTGATGCCTGCTTGCTCTTCCTGTCTTGCCCACCCTCCAAAAGAACATATATTTTCCAAAACACTGGAAGACATGCCTCATGTACTCTCATGCCAACCTGTCTTTGCCTATACATGTTCTGTCTATCAGAAACCCTTATTTCTCTTATTTGCTTGGTTCACTCCTATTCACCTTCCAAGACCTCAGCTCAAATGTCAATTTCCCAAGGAAGCCTTTCCTAACTTTGCCTGTCCCTTTCTCCTTGAGTGTTCCCCAAATCGCCAGTGACCAATCTGTCAGACTTCCCTACAACCTGGGCTTTTTCATATGGCTCTGAAAATTCACTTCATTTTAATACAACTGCCAATGACTCTCCCCCTTTGACTCAGCACTAGGAGGATGGGAACTATACTGTGTTTTGTCTCCTTATCTCCCAAACTCAGCATGCAGACTCAGGGTTCAATATGGTCGGTGGGTGAAGGAATAGATTCATGGGGATGGGGGAGGTTACAATCTGCTTTACCTGTCTCTGCAGATGTTTTCTTGCCCTAAGCTGTGTACTCTCACCATCCTTTCCCAAGTGCTACTATATTTGAGTCTTACCATGAAGGGAATGTCTTCTAGATGGGAAAAATCACTGGCCTCTTTTAACCAGTGTCCAGTGTTCTCTGCTGGTAAATTATAGAAGTGGAAGCTAAAGTCTTGACGGTGACCTTCAATGTCCTTCCAGACTGGTTCACTCCACTCCTATGACTTTTCTGACATTTCCTGCAATCTAGGCTTTACTACATTTCTGCTCCAGCCACACAGATCTCCTTCCTAAACCCTGAGAACATAGGGCTGGCTCCTGACTTAGGGTCTTTGCAATTGTCCAGAATAATAAAATGCTCTTCCTCCAAATAGCTACAATTTCAGGTCTTTGCCCAAACGTCACCTTCTCAGTGATGCCTTCTTTACCTACCCTGGCCCTCCTCAGATTTCCTATATTCTGGGTTCTCCACTTTGTTTTTTCATCTCCATACTATCTATTGTCTGGCACACTATATATTTTAATTGTCTCTCTGAATGGAAGCTCCCTCTAAGAAGGGATTTTGTCTGTTTCATTCCCTGCCAAGTCTCCAGCAACCAGTTCTCAGTACACAGCGGGTGCTCAGTGATTTATCTTCCACACTAGGTAATGGTTTTCAAATTTTTAAAAAGCAGCACAAACAAAAAACAACAAAACAGACAACCCAATTTTAAAATGGGCAAAGGACTTGAACAGACATTTCTCTAAAGAACCTATACAAAGGTCCAATACACAATGAAAAAATGCTCAACATCACTAATTATTAGGGAAGTGCAAACCAAAACTACAGTGAAATACTACCTCACACCCATGGAATGATTATTATATTAATGAAAAAAAAAAACAACAGAAAACAGCAAGTGCTGGTGAAGATGTGGAGAAATAGGAACCTCTCTTCATTGTTGGTAGGAATGTAAAATGGTGCAGCCACTGTGGAAAACTATGGCAGTCCCTCAAAAAATTAGACAGAATTATCATATGATTCATCAAATCCTCCCTCTAGGTATATAGCCCAAAGAATTGAAAGCAGGAACTCAAAGAGATATTTGTTTGCCTATGTTCACAACAGCATTATTCAGAATAGCTGAAAGGTAAAAAAATTCTGGCTCACATTACAACACGGGCAAAACCTTGAGAACATTATGCTAAGTGAAATAAGCCAGGAACAAAAAGGCAGATATGGTATCATTCTACTTATGTGAGGTGCCTGCAGTGGTCAACTCATGGGGACAGGAAATAGACTGGTGGTCACCAAGGCATGAAGGGAGAAAAGGGGAGAGTTCGTGTTGAATGAATACAGAGTTTCAGTTTGACAACCTGAAAAAGTTCTGGAGATGATGGTGGTGATGGTTGTACAAATACGTGAATATACTTAATGCCACTGAACTATATGCCTAAAATTGGTAAATTTTATGTTACATACATCTGACCACAATTTAAAAAAAGAAAAAGAAGCTCAACTCTTGTTTTAAACTCAGTAAGAAGTCTAATAGGTAAGGCAGACAGAAGTGAAGTTGCCGCAGTCGGAGCCGGAATGGAGCCCCAGGGTTCTCCACTCTGCTGGCTTCCTGCTCTTGGAAAACGGACCCCACCACGATAGGAAACCACCACAGAGGAAGGTCAAAGCTCCATACCAAAGCGCTTATGCACCGGTTTCACTGTTTTTAAGGACAAAAAGTTAAAACGTCACCCCTGGCTCCATTTCTAGAAGGAACTTAATAAAAAGGAAAAATACCATCATCAACTGGCCTTGGGCCAAATGTGAACAAGGACTGATTTTTAGAGAGACCACTTTAACAAACCCCAGCAGCAGCGGGGGAAACATCAGGGGAAAGAGCAATACTAAGTCACTGGCGCTCATATTCAATGATGATGGACACCTCGCATTTTCCCAGCCCTTTCCTGTAAAAACAATCCTCAAAACATTCCTGTCAAGTAGGTATGAAAGGAATTGTATAATCTCCAGTTCACAACTGAAGAAACATACAAAGTTCAGTCACAGAGAATAACCGAAATGGGATTGACCTCAGGATAATAATCACTAACACTAATGATGGATTTATTAAGACACTTGCTCGGAGGGATCCAAGATGGCTGATTAGGAGCAGCTCAGGATTGCAGCTCCCAGTGAAAGCGCGGAGGGTGAGTGGACTCCGCATTTCCAGACGGATTTTTATTGCCCACAGACCAGGAGATTCCCAGGCGGAGGAGCCCCACGGGTCGCCAGTGTGGCTGGTTTGGTCGGCTGGTACCCCAGCACAGTGGTTCTCCCTACAAAATACACGGGTTCGGGTGCTGTTTTAGCTGGCGAATGGAGCTCCGGGAAGGCAGAGTCACCCATTAATCTGATTAAAAAGGAGACTGAAACAGGGAGCCAGGCCAGGAGATTCCCAGGCAAAAAAGCACCACAAATCTCAGCGCAGCTGTTACAGCCGGCGCAGTGGGTCGCCGCAGGGGAAATCACACAGGTCCCAGCGCCTTTTCAACAGGTGACTGGAACACCTGGGAGAGAGTCGACCGTTCAACTAAAAAAAAGGCTCTGAGGCAGAGAGCCAGGTGATCAGGCTCAGCTGGTCCCACCCCCCACAAAAAACAGCAATTGGAAACGCTCTGGATTGAGAGTTTCACAGCAAGCACAGCTGAACCCTGGACGGTCCAGCTCTGTGGGGGAGGGGTGTCTGCCATTACCGAGGCAGTCCACCACTACAGAGGTAGTTTGCCATTGCAGAGGCAGCCTGCCTTTGCCGAGGCAGTTCTAACTACACCCGTATAAACAGGACTGCAGGGAAGTTCACACGGCAGCTGGGCAGAGCCCACAGCAGCTCAGCAAAGCCTCTGCAGGCAGACAGTGACTAGGCTGCGTCCTCGCTGGGCAGGGCAGCCCTGAAAAAAAGGCAGCAGCACAACGGAAACTCATAATAAAGCCCTAACTTCCCAGGACAGAGAACCTGGGAAAAAAAAAGGGTTTATGAGTTCTGCTGCAGCAGACTTAAACGTACCTGCCCAGCAGCTCTAAATGAACAACAGAGCTCACAGCTCAGCACTTGAGCTCCTATAAAGGACAGACTGTCTCCTCAAGCAGCTCCCTGACCCCCATATATCCAAAGAGTCACCTCATAAAGGAGAGCTCAGACTGACATCTGGCAGGTATCCTTCTGGGGCAAAGATAGCAGAAGAAGAAACTGGCAGCAACCCTTACTGTTCTGCAGCCACTGCAGGTGATCCCCCAGGCAAGCAGGCCTGGAGTGGACCTCAGCAGTCCTACACCAGAGGGGCCAGACTGTTAGAAGGAAAACTAAGAAACAGAAAGAAATAATTCATCATCAACAAACTGGACATCCACTCAGAGACCCAATCTGAAACTCAACAACGACAAAGACGACAGGTGGATAAATCCACAAAGATGGGAAGAAACCAGTGCAAAAAGGATGAAAATACCCAAAATCAGAATGCCTCTCCTCCTACAAGGGATCACAACTCCTCACCAGCAAGGGATCAAGGCTGGATGGAGAATGAGTGTGATGAATTGACAGAATCAGGCTTCAGAAGGTGGGTAATAAGAAACTTCTGTGAGCTAAAAGATACTTGCTCGACATTTTTCCATGGACTGTTGGAGTGCATGTTTCCAATCAGCCTCCTTCTATCATTTGGTAGTTACTGCTGTTGTTATTCCTTTTTAGAGAGGCAAACTGAGGCTCAAAGAACAACCATACCAAAATTAAGTAGCTAAAGTGGTAGACTGCACAGTCATCTCACTCCAGGGCCTCTGCACTTAACCATCACCATTCTGTACTGTCCATCTGGGTCCTCAGCTCTGGCTCTTTGGAAAAGGCCTTCCTTCAATCTAGAAAACACGTATGACTGATAAATTCCCCTAAGTCAACTCTAAATTAAACTAGTACTAAGAAAACAATAATTATTATTCCCTGAGCATAGTTGCAATGAGACACTATTGCTAAAACTAAGAATAGTTTCCTAGATTTTTTAAAATCCTATGAAAAGTTTTACACAAAAAATATCCTCAAGATGATCAGAATGAATAGTCACATTTGGGTCTGTCCAATCTGTGTCTCCTGATTTTCCCAGGAAACATCTCTCTATAAATCAAATCATCTCCTGGCAAACAGAGTGTTGATGACTCCCCAGACTTTGCTGAGAGCTTCTTCAGAGCTTTCTGAGGATATGTCTGCTTTATTTTCCAGCAACTGGAGACAGGAGAAATATTTTGTGGTTTTTCAAGAGTGTTCAGTCTGCAAGGCCACCCCATGGGCTGCAAGAGTTTTGAGCCAACTGAAACATATTAATTTGGAGAACGTCAGGCACGGGCTGCAAATGGGCGACTATCATGGGCAGGCAAGGAGGAGAAAAGGGCAGAGTCACAGCAGGGCTTGAAGCAACAGCCAGTTACTTCCACCCCTCATGAGAGGCTTTCAGACTATTTCCTTACAAAGACCTAGAAGTGGCTCCTTTGAAACCACCAAACATTGCATGTATATGTCAATGATTACAACAAGAGCTAGATACATATGGTGTGGGTGTTTCATTTACTTTGTGTTAAAAACCTAATCACAAGGTCGTCATACATGTGTCACCTCCAGTTTGGAATGTGTGATTCCCCCGATGACAGGCCCGCCACCCCACTAACTCAGGGGACACTGCTTTCTCACTTCCATTCCAGACTTAGGGAAGCCCTAATGTCTTCCAGTGGGACCAAAGTGTGTGCCATTCCTCTCACCTGAAAACCAAGGATCAAAAAGGGTCTTACCGAGTTCTCCTTCAGCTGCAGCCCTTCCCCATTGGGAAGGGAGGACCGTCTCTTGGATGAGTTCCTGTTTGGGGTTGAGGTCATGGCCCCTGCCTTCTTCTTCACAGTGAGCACCTCACAGCTGGCTTGGTCTTCATTGTGTGTGCTCTTCCCAGCATTGATAACCCTGGAGAAGAAGCCAGAAAAGCTGGTCAGACTGATAAAGCTGAGAGCACAGTCCCTTGTCAAGGGTCAGCCAAGACAGTCTCTACAACTGGCCTGGAACTACAGCCCAGCTTAATGCAAAGAACATTATGGTCTTGGTATTTTATGTTCCCAAATAAATGAATTTATCAAAAAATGGAATTATGTTAGCACTCATTAAAATATTTACTAAGGAAGTTGTTTTGAGACTGTTCACCTTCACAGGTGTCTGACAGATGTGATCAACTCCACTGACCCATTCTAGTCAAAACACACAAGACAATCACTCTTTCAGGTTAAGGACAGCAAATTTTTTGGCAATTGCAATGAAGACAGATAATCTGGCTCAGGGAATCCTGTTTCACTTCTCCAAGTGATAAAGAGCAAAACCTTCATTAATCTTATCAAAGTACATGGTAGTAATCTACAGCATGTTGTAAAAATCCAAGGAGAACCATATTTCACTACTGCCATGCCCATTTTTGCTTTACACAAAGGCAAGCGAATGGATCAAAGGTTTATTCTTTTAAAAGTATTTTTAACATCTGGTCTTTTTTCCTGTAGAATAACACTTATCACACTGGGCTATAGGCACTCTGATTTGGACACCAAGACACATAATAATAATATCATGGCATGTTGACACGGCTTTGCTCTAATTACTAAATGTTTGAAGCATAGAAATGCTTCAGGAACACATGCTCCATCATTCCTGCACCTTTTTCTCTATCAGGTGACTATAGCATCAACTCTTGGGTTTCTGCACCAGGTACTTCTTGAGTAATTAAGCAGCAGCTAAAACAGATTTCCTTAAAGAGATTTCTCCTTGATCTGCCACTGCCTGTGTTTCCTTTGTAAAACTTCAATAGTGTCTCAGTACCGACAGAATGAGTGTGGAGTTTATAGAACTCAGTAGCAAGGAAAGAAAAGGGTTTTTTCTTTTTAAAGTAAGCTAAATAAAAATTCACTTTGTAAGTGTGGCATGTATGCTGCTCTATTAATTGAGTTGCACAGCCTCCTCACAGTTAAAATTATTTGCAAATGACTGTTTAAAAACCTTTTCATCTACAATAATTATAGGCTCACAGTAAATTGCAAAAATAGTAGAGTCCCATGTATCTTTTGACCAATTCCCCAAACAGTAACATCTTATGTAAGACAGTACAATATCAAAACCGAGAAAATGACATTGATACAATACTCTCAACCCAGACTCCTGACCTTATTCAAATTTCACCAGTTCTTACATCAAATAGCTTTTAGTACTAAAAACGGTATCAATCTCCGTAAGCCAACACCCACATGGCACAACCAAATAGGAAATGGAAAGCAAATTGAGACCTGAGTGCCGCGAGATCTAAGCGAGCGTGTTTCAAGCACGCTTCTGTCAAACTCTGGAATTCTATGGAGCCGTTTCAGACATTTTCACATTTTATTTTTTAAATGTATACGGATTTTTTAAAATGCACTAATTTAAAAATTCGTTTCCATCTGTACATGTGAACAAATACATGCTAGTTAATACACTTTGGGCAGCTTCAGCACAGTAAGCCATCTATCTTTTCTCTTCAAGTGACCGTATCATTGATTGGAAGATTATTTTTTAATTACTATTTGCAATTACTTATCTCCAAGTTCTAACAAAAAGATCTTATCAGTCATCTATTTCCTCTATTTCAAATTTCTGTATTAATCAAAATTGCTTCACTGGTCTTACTGTGTTTACTATGACTTTCAACTTAAGCACACACACATACAAATATATATATATATATATATTTTTTTTTTCTTTTGTTTTTTGAGATGGAGTCTCACTCTGTCGCCCAGGCTAGAGTGCAGTAGTGCAATCTCTGCTCATTGCAACCTCCGCCTCCTGGGTTCAAGTGATTCTCCTGTCTCAGCCTCCCAAGTAGCTGGGACTAAGGAACGCATCACCACACCCGGCTAATTTTTTGTATTTTTAGTAGAGACGGGGTTTCACCGTATTAGCTAGGCTGGTCTCAAATTCCTGCCTCAGGTGATTCACCCACCTCGGCCTCCCAAAGTGCTGAGACTACAGGCGTGAGCCACAGCGCCTGGCCAACTTAAGCATATTTTAATAAAGAAAAGCCTACGTCGACTCATTTCACATATTACAGTATTTCCCAAGATTTGTCTTTAAATAGACTGTTGCTTACAAAGTTTGACAATGACTGTCCTGAGGCCTGTGTAAGGAATTGGGCATCCTTGCTGATCACGAGGTCAAATTGGCCTGGAGTGCTCATCACACACTCTCAGGGGCTTAGGGGTGGGGGAAAGGGATGATTCTATGTCTATTTTCTTGCCCCACCTTCACCCTCTCTCCTCTAAGGAAAGACATTTTCATATGGCTTAAGGCTAAAATGTAAATACTGACGACACAATGAGGCTACCTGCATGATAATGATTAATTCTACCACATTTACTGCTGGAGCTAAATAACTTACCCCAAGCTCCACAGCCAGGAAGTGGCACAGCTGGGATTCAGAATGAGCCTACCTTGACCCCTAACCCAACCTCTTCCAACCTTGGGGACATCAGTCTGTGACAGGCCGAGCTGGACTGTGGGGAAGCACAGAATAAGTAAATCAGGCAAGGTCCAGACCAGGCCTGAGATGAAGGGGAATTATTTCTTTGTGTCTCTGTCTATTGGGGGAGTCTGGGCAAAGGCCCAGGAAGCGGGAAAGAACAGGTGGCTCAGATCTGCCTGTCCTTAGAGAAGCTCATGCTATTCAGGCCAAGTCACTAGGGGGCTTGCTGCTGAAGCTCGCAGTACAGAACATGCATTCGTCTGGAACGTCCCTTTTACATCTCTCCTCAGAGAAGCAAGCCAGGCAGGGGAGGGAGGTACGAATACCACCTGCCTCCTCCCAGTCACTGGGGACAGTGGCTTCCCAAGCAATATGTTTGGGTGGATTGTGTACTGGGTGATGTTATACCACCATGGTGTCCCAAATGCGTGCCTTCCCTGGGGAACGCTCAAGAGGAGGTTCAGCTGGGAAAACCTGTTCACGACGACCATCCCTCCACACTGTCGTCCGTACAAGATCCCTGGCTGCTATTTCCAGAGCCTGGCATCATTCTGACCATTGGCACCTAATCCTGGGTTGTAGAAAGGTGTTTTTCCTTTGGATTTTGTTTTTTGAACCAAAAAAGCATCGCTGATCTCCAACAGCTACATGCCAGGCTGACGCATCCACCGCTGCTTCCAACAGACAGCAAAGCTGCTATAATTACATAAGTCACGAATCCCTGTCCCCTTAATGTGCTTCGTCTCCTGTCTTTCTCCCAGTGGTTATTAAACTCCAAAGATGACCTAACTTCAGCAAGAGGTCTCAGAAACTTCCCTGTACGCATATGAGAAACCGGTGACCTGCAGGACCGTGACTGGCACAAGGTCACACAGCTAAATGTGAACACACTTTTGAGTTCTGAGGGCTTTCAGCTTCAGCTCTCGGGTTGTTTTATTTTCCTATTGTGCATCCATTCTTGTCGGTGCTTGGTTCAGAGGTCTGTCCTGCAATGACTCAAACCCAGAGAACTGTGAAAGAACAATGACCGGTGCCCTTACTTTCTGTTTCATGTTGAATACAGCTTACGAATAACACTCATGAAGTTATCAGTCAGAAAAGTCAATCTAACGGGAAGATGGCGGTCCCACCTCTGTAAGCCTGTTTTGTCAGAAACAATGACCATTCAGATGATAAAATATTAATTTAAATATTAAATTTTAAATATCAAGTTAAAATCAGTTTAAAAAAAACACAGCTCCTATCCCTTATATTATTTAAACTTCCCTACTCCACAACAGCTTTAGTAGAAAAGCCTCATTCTTCTCAATCTCATTTGGCTTTAACAAGTTTGATCAGTATCAACTTGAACATTTTATTTTGCACTTCAAAGGTAAATTATTTATTTACTAAATATAAACAAAATCTTTAACTTTACAAAAAGTAATTGAGAAACACTTTGTTTCCCAAGCTGAGGGGCAGCACCCTGTTAGCAGATTCAACAGTTTCCTTAAAAGCAGGCAGGTGTACCAGAGGCACCACTCCCTTGCTGTATGCTCCAGTACCACCTTCAGGCCAACCAGAAAGAAGCCTATACTATCTACATTCTTGGCCTAAAAAATTCTTACACATAATGCTTATTTTGAAGCCTTTTAAAAAAAATGCTGCTGGACCATGAATCATCATACCTTTGGTCACATTATTTTTCAATTTACAAAGTGGGAAAATATTTTTCTTGAAATTAAACTGGAGGTAGTAAGTCATGGTGGTTTTTAACAAAAACGATCTCCCTAGAATATAGCACATAGCAGGTGCTCAACAAATGTTTACTGAATGCATGAATTTGACAGAAATCAACTCTGCTACTTCCTAGATGTAGATAATAGTATCTCACATTTTCTGAGAACAATGTATGTGCCAGAGACTTCTGTTAGTATTTTATAGAAAGTAGTTAACTCATTTCATCCTCTTGTCAACTCTATGAGGTGGCTGCCACTGTTATTCCCTTTTTAAATGAAGTCACAGCTAGTGGCTGGCAGAGTAGTTTGGTCACGTTACTTGACTTTTGTAAATCTCAGTTCCTTAGCTGTACTTAATGGATTAAATTCTATGACTTATTAAAATTGTATGTGCATGTGTGCATGCGTGTATGTGTGTGTGTGTGCATGTGTGTATGTGTGTGTGTGCGTGCATGTATGCATGCGTGTGTGTGTATGTGTGTGTGCATGTGTGTATGTGTGTGTGTGTGTGTGCATGTGTGCATGCGTGTGTGTGTGTTGGGGAGGGGGCTTTAGTCATCACAACTAAAGACATGAGTAATTTTGAAGTTTGGATTAAATTCAAATAGGAAAAATGTTAGAGGATGAAAGGGAAGCATAGTTACTGTCTCCTCAATATGTAAAGTTTATACCCAGTTTATTCAACTCTTAGAACAGCAACAAGACGCATCTTTGCCATTTAACGTGGCAAAGTTAAATTTATTTATGCACTCCTTTAACCTACCAGCCTACCTTCAATTGACCAAAACACCTAAGATTTTTCCCCTTATAAAAATATGCAAACACAGGCCTTTAAAAACTTAAAAGTAAAAAATCCTGTATGTGTATCAGATATATCTTGAAATTATAACCTAAATCTCAGCCATGAACATGCAGTGAGATCACAGCAATAGCAGAATCTACTTTAAAAAAGCCAACAATTCATTCTGTGTTACCATGATACACACACTTGGAAAACTCATTTTTTTCTATTTGTAAAACACTCTGGTCAATTTTTTTTTTTTTTTTTTTGGTAATCAACACCACCTCAATTTCAGCAGAAAAGTCTTGTTTTTAGATGGAACTATTAAACTGTCAAGTTACCTGCTCATAAACCTGACTTCAAGGACACTCATTTGATGACACGGCACTTAGAAAGCATCCCTATCACTAAACACGAAGTACCTCAAGTATTCTCACGTAGTGAGTCCTGACACAAAGGCCATGGGCCCCAGAACACTTCTCAGCAGATTTACAGAAGACAGCCAATCAACAAAGGACAGATTAGACATTTTTTCGAAGGTTTCCCAGGTGCCACATACCGTGCTAAATATTTCACAGGTGGCACTGTCATTCAACACCAATTCCCTCTCCCCTCCCCAGCATGAGGCACTCAGCATAGTGCAGAAAGCAGGAACATGGACAATGGTCAGAGAGACGTGGTTCAAACTTGGTCTCTGTTCATTACTAGCTCTAGATGTGGGTTCTTAGGCAAATTACTTTCTTCCTCTGAAATAAGGATAATAGTCACTTCCCATCAGAAAAGGGTTGTGAGAACTAAATGCTCTAGCATGAAAAGTATTTGATGAGTGCCTGGTACATAGTGAGCACTCAAAATATGTTATTTAATAATACACCAAATGCAAAGCTAGCTGCCTCTTCTGTCAGGACTCGGGGATGTTACCCAGCCATGCCAGTTAGAGGAAAATCTCGTCCTTCCTCCATTTTCATCAGCATCCCACTGCCTTCCTCAGGAACACACGGCCAGACATCCAGAATCTTCAGAGGCGAGACACTTCCCAGAACAGGGACCTCCTCTGAGCCCTCTTCTCAAGCCACATATGTGACCGTGGTCTGTACACAGAACACCCGCATGGTTCTGAACGTGCTGCTTCCTGATACCCACCCAGATCTGCCCTCCCACACCAGCTCTGGGCCCCCAGGCTCCTGGACTCAGAAGCACAGGTCTCAGGACCACAGAAAAAGGCCAAATAGAGAACATTGCTTTGTGGTTATTGTTGTCTTGCTTTGTTTTCAAGGAAATATAAAGGCCTTGACGGTTTAGGCTAAAGAGTTTATACTAAGTGTTCATACTGGTTAGCAGACAGTATTCACAAATGTTTAAGGAGAGGTATCTCATGAGGGCCATCAGGTGAAGTGAGATTCATATATAACTAGGAGGTAGACAGTAAAATACTGCGGGGGGGGGGCGGTGGGGCGTGGGATAAATAGCTTATTGAAGACCAAGTAAAGCTATCAATTATAAAAATTCTCTTTTCTGACTGGGCACGGTGGCTCATGCCTGTAATCCCAGCACTCTGGGAAGCTGATGCAGGCGGATTACCTGAGGTCGGGAGTTTGAGACTAGCCTGACCAACATGGAGAAACTCCATCTCTACTAAAAATAAAAAATTAGCTGGGTGTGGTGGCTAAAAATAAAAAATTAGCTGGGTGTGTGGAGGTTGCAGTGAGCCAAGATCGTGCCATTGCACTCCAGCCTGGGCAATAGGAGTTAAACTCCATCTCAAAAAAAAAAATAAATAAAATAAAATTCTCTTTTCCAGGTAACCTCTTGGGCAATGTCTCGTGGTTCTCTCAAGTGGTTACCGGCCATGCAGATGGGCTGAAACATAAGGACAACTTAATTCCTAGCTGCAGTAACAACCTTTCATTCTTGGGGTGCTGAAAAACCACAGCTCTGACCAGGAAACTAAGCCTTGGATAACAGCCATCAGCTAAACCAGCTGGATGGCCAGTCAGGACATCCATCAAGAATAGCTTCTCCCAGAGGGTTTCAGCCAGCTCGGGGCGGCAGGGGGACAGGAGGTCATCCCAGCCTGTTCACAATCCGTGACTAGGGAGGAGAAAGGATGGTAAAAAATGAATTTGCTTTGGTGTTTGGCTTTCATGTTTTGGAAGGTGGCTAAGTAACATCTCATGACTTGTGTGGTCATGTGGCCAGGCAGTCTAAGTGCCATCTTGTGGAGGAAGTTGCGTGGTAAAAGCAGATTAAACACAGGCTAGGAAAAGGTCCTTTGGTCACCCCCAAACCTTACACCCTGTGGCTCCCAGGCTCTGTCTGCAGCTAAGAGCATTGATCAACAAGGGGTTGCAAACTGGGGTCTCAAGGGCCACATTCAGCCCACAATCAGATTGGTATTTTAAACTGTTTTGTTCACAAAGTGTTCATTAAAAGGTAAATTAGTTGCCAATATTTTAAAATTGTGATATTTACATTAAAAATCTTAATTCTCCAGTTTCTTTTGAAAATTAATACATCCAGCTGCACACGTTACACTCTTGAGTGACGACAATCAGCTGGCCCTGAGGGGGAGGCTGCCCCCTATGAGAAAGAACATGTCCTTGCTAGTTTACCCCAGATCTTACTCCATCTACTTTTATCACTGAAGTGACCAGCTTGGCCTCATGGACATTTAAATCTGTAACCTTGCAATTAGATCTCTGTGACTTTATGAGTAAATCCAAAAAGTACATACATAGTATATGTTGATTAAAATAATTATTTTAAAAATATTTATTGTATAACCATAGGGATAAGTCAAGATGACAAGGACATGGTTTCTACTCTCAAGGAGCCTATAGTCATCTGTTTTAGTTTTAGTCCTTCTGGGTTTCTGACACAAAATACCACTCATGGTTATAATCCCAGCACTTTGGGAGGCCAAGGCAGGAGGATCATTTGAGGCCAGGAGTTCGAGACCAGCCTGGTCAACATGGTAAGACCCCTTTTCTACAAAAAAACAAAACAAAACAAAACAAACACCCAGTGTGGTGGTGTGTGCCTGTAGTGTCAGCTACTTGAAAGGCTGAAGTGAAAGAACTGCTTGAGCCCAGGAGAAATTGGAGGCTGCAGTGAGCTATGACTGTGCCACTGTACTCTAGTCTGGGTAACAGAGTGAGACCCTGTCTCTTAAAAAAAAAAAAAAAAAAAAAGAAATTAAAAAGAAAAAAAACCATAAACTGGTGGCTAACAAACAACAGAAATTTATTTCTCACAGTTTTGAAGGCTGGGAAGTCCAAGTTCAAGACATCAGCCAATTTTTATGTCTGGTGAGGGTCCTCTTTCTGGTTCATAGATGGTTGCACTCTTACTGTGACCTCACACGGCAGAAGGAACAAAGCAGCTCTCTGGGGCCTCTTTCTAAGAGCACTAATCTCATTCACGAGGGCTCCATCCTCATGACCAATAAATTTCCAAAGGCCCCACCTCCAAAAACCATCACACTGGGGTTGAGGGTTTAAACATATGCATTGGGAGTGGCGGATGCAAACATTTAGTCCATTGGCCCTTCTCAAAAAAACGACAATTTGCTTGGATTGATGCCATACTCAAGGCTTATGTCACAAGGGACTGAGAACACAGAGGAGACAAGTCAACAAAAGAAGAGTCGGGGAAAGTATCACAGATGAAGAGGCATCTGAGCTCAGTGTTACAGAATGAAGGAAATCAACACTCAGAGAGAGGGTGAGGAAAGGTTCTCCTGGCAGAGGAACAGCCTGTGAAAACAGAAGGTGCTGTGAAGTTGATAAAGAGGTGCTGGGCGTGACCTAAGTATCGGTTTGGTGAGGGAGCTACATCAGAACTAGACCACATGAGATTCTACAGGAACTTTATCCTATTTAGCCTATAACGAATGAAAGAAATCTAAGACTGTTTAAACTAGGGACTGATATGATCACAGTTACTTTAGAAAAATAACACTTGTGGTCCTGTAGAAGATGGGTTCTAGGGGATAAATGACAAAGGAAGAACTCAGGCGGAGTCTCTTACAATAGACCTAGTGACAAAGAGGTTGTGAGCCAAACAATGGCTCTTGGTGAAAGGGAAGAGAGGAGGTAAATGAAGCCAGAAGTCCTAGTAAAACCTGCTGGACATGGGTTATGAAGAAGAGAGAAAGAGGATGAATCCCATGTTTCCAAAATGGCAGAATGAGGAGCATGAGGTGCCACTGATAATGAAGAGAGGTGAGAAGGTGAAACAAGTCTTGGTGGTGGGGGAGTTCTGAGGGATGAGATAATGCAATTGGTTTTAGGTCAATGAACAGAGTTCAAGGTACCAGAAATTTCAAAGTCAGTAGCTGCCAAGTTCAACTTAAACAGGGATGGCAAATGACTGCCCATGGGCCAAAGCTGGACACCGCTTGCTTTTGCACAGCCTGCAAGTTCAGGATGATTTGTGTATTTTTAGTAGTCGGGGAAAATAAAGAATATTTCATGTTCACATTACGTAAAATTCAAATTTCAGTGTCCATAAATAAAGTTTGGCTGGATCACAGCCACATTCATTCATTTACATATTGTCTCTCTTGTGGTTTTCATACTATAATGGCAGAGTTATTAGAGTTGCAACTGGGACTGTCTGGCTCACAAAACCTAAATTATTTACTATGTGGACCTTTACAGAAATGTGTGCTGACTTCTGAACTTATTAGGTCGAATTCTCCACAACTGTTTTTTCAGATCAAAAACAGCTGAAGACTGACAATTTCACATGGTCACACATAATACATAGGGGAAGCAAAAGAGAGAGCTGCAGCTTTGCGTAGAACTTAACATGCATTTTGGCGTCATTAGTAACATTAGCTGTGGATATACTTTGCTCTACCATTTGGAGGCCAGAACTAATTTCTATCCCCCCTCACCAATGTAATTAAATAACTGAGAATGAAAAAACAAACAATAAAGAGAAGATACAATGTTTTCCCACATAAATATCTGTGTTTTCTTCTTCATATTGGTTGTTTAGAAATGAACATTTAGCACAGTAAAAATGAAAATCAGAAAGTCACCTCTGTGTATTTCCTTTCAATAATCCTCTGGGTCTTCTTGGCGAAACCATTAATACTACCAATGTCCAACTTCCTTATTTAAATTTAAATTAGGAAGTCTGTGCTCTGTCAGATGCTGGAACAATTCCCATACAAGGCCCCAGAGCTGCTCTGTTGGAGCCAAGTAAAATCAAAATAAAGGCCAATCCAAATAAGACTTAATGTTGAAATTTACATAAAATAAAGCAGAAAAATGGTTTTTGCAGGTTTAGAACAATAACATTTGTTTACAGCTATTCGAATCTGTTGGTGATTAAGGAAAAAAAAGTAATGTACTGCTTTTCTAAAAATCAGGTTTTTTTTTTTTGATTTACCAGCTATATCAGTACTATCAGCAATGTGAGAAATTTTTTTAAACAAAGCAAAAGTCAGTTTCAAATATGTATTTAATAAACCCAAACTTTAAAAAGCTCGAAACTAATAAAATATGAAACCAAAAGACAGAAGTATTCTAATCTCAACAGACAGCAGATAAAATACATACATTTTTAACTGACAGATTCCTCAGAAGTCCCAGACACCACCTAAGCTTTCTCCTGGTTGCTGGATAATGTATTAGACTATCTGGGCCTCTGGTATTTTCCTTTTAAACTTTAAAATAACAAAAGAGGAAAGTTATACAGAAGGGGGATTGTTATGTAGTAGAGAGGGTTTTAAGCCCTAACTTGTGAGTTATTTTTAAAAAGGTGCTATTCATCTTCACATCGGAGGACACTCCACCTAAACATACAGCAGAGCAGGAAACATGTAAGTGAGGGGCGGGCAGACAGGTTTTTCTCTGCTAGAAATTTGAGAATCAGTCTCGTATAGCTTTTAAGAGCAGAGAGACTCTGGAACCAAACTCCCTAGGTTTGAATCCTGGATCCGCAAGCAGGTAGCTGCACGACTTTTGGCAAGTTATTTCCCTGTGCCTCAGTTTCTCATAAGATGGGGATAATTAACAGCATTTTTCTCAAATGGTAGTTGTCTGACTGTAAAAAAAAGAACGGCTAAAAGTGTTTTATAGACTGGGCACAGTGGCTCATGCCTGTAATCCCAGCACTTTGCGAGGCCAAGGCAGGCAGATCGCTTGAGGTCAGGAGTCTGAGACCAGTCTGAACATGGTGAAACCCTGTCTGTACTAAAAATACAAAAATTAAATGGGCATGGTGGCACCTGCCTGTATCTACTCGGGAGGCTGAGGCATGAGAATTGCTTGAACTGGTGAGACGGAGGCTGCAGTGAGTTGAGATGGCACCACTGCAACTCCAGCCTGAGTGACAGAGCGAGACTCTGTCGCAAAAATAAAAACAAAAAAGAAATAATTGGCCAGGCGCGGTGGCTCATGCCTGGAATCCCAGCACTGTGGGAGGCCAAGGCGGGTGGATCACAAGGTAAGGAGATCGAGACCATTCTGGCCAACATGGTAAAACCCTGTCTCTACTAAAATACAAAAAATTAGCTGGGCATGGTGGCACATGCCTGTAGTCCTAGCTATCTGGGAGGCTGAGGCAGGAGAATTGCTTGAACCTGGGAGGCCCAGGTTGCAGTGAGCCGAGATCCCACCACTGCCCTCCAGCCTGGGCAACAGAGCAACACTCTGTTTCAAAAAAAAAAAAAAGGTGCTTTTATACTTAACAAATTAGTTTATACTTAACAACTCAGTTAATGCTTTTAACTGTAAATATGAGAAAGTTGTTATTATCCTCATTTTATTGGCCCCATCAATGTCACATGCATGATGATTTAGGTAAATGTCCTAGGCAAGCCATTCTGGCATTTTCTTATAATGACTGAGATTTTACATTATGTCCTGTGCTCACACATATGATAATCTTGCAGTTAGTTGCACAACAGACTATAAATAAAACACAGGTAACACAAGAAGGAATTGTGACATGTCACATGGTTTCAGTACCTCAATATATTTTTTCCAAGGCAAGCACAGTATTACTGCAAATGTACAGTACGAATGATAATTAATTTTCCCCTTACTACTTTAGTCTTTTTAAAGTACTTTATTTTAACTGAAAACAATCCGCTTTGCAAAATCTTTCCCCTTGTGTTAATTAACCTGCAGAGAAAGTTTGTTTCCAGATTAAAGAGTGAATTATACATCAAGTAGCCCTTTGAAAACCATTTGTTATCTGATCAAATATTTTTACCTTTGTCCCCAGAACCAGGGCAAAGCTCAGTTAACAAGCCAAGTCTCCCTAATTTACAAGGGAAAGAACTTGCTAATTTAGCCCTTGAGGCCTCAGAATAACCAACTGAGTTTCATTTTAGGCAAACTGATTTCTCTACCCTAAGAAGGCTAGAAACTACAATGAGACTTTGCTATGGCCTTTGTCAATCTTAAATAATGAGATTCAGAAATTATGATTGAGCATAGAGTTTATTCCAGTGCAGTGCAAAGCTTAAGGACAGCCACCTGGGCAGCACACACTCCAAATGGATGAGGTTGGTGTTCCAAAGCCGGGAAGCTAAGGTTTCACTTATATAGGTAGAAACAATTTTAGGGGGGGGTTGCAGCACTTTCCCTACAAAGCCAGTATGTAACATTACAGTGATTTGCTTAGTATGGATTGCTATATTCCAAGGAAGATTGCTTTAGTATTCCTGAGGAGGAATGACGTTTAGAGGGGCAGGGGCGGGGGTGTGTGCGTTTTATCTCTGATGCTGCTTCTTCATTCCTTATCATTTACAGGAAAAAGCAGAAATTGCAACCGCGTGTTACATGACTCAGGCTACAGCCACATTCCTCCTAAGGCTCAGAATAACTTGAAGTTCCAAGAGCTTTAAGTTTTGATCATTTAATTTCACACTTTGAAGGAGACAAATGTACCGAATGTAAGCTATTTTAAATTAGATGCTTAATATCATCCTTAAATAAAAAGGACAAGGTGGACTACCAATATATTTCAATTAGTAAGGTAGATGTGTTCGAAAATGTTGTGCATTGTGTGTTTCTTTCAGTTGTGCTCCCCCTATCTCAAATCACACAGCAGAGAATATGTACTCAATAAGTGTTAATTGAATGAACAAATGAACTCATTTTGCTGTAACACCCCATGGGAGAGAGACTAGAATAAAGGTGTTCGAAGCCTGTCTATGTATTTCTTAAAGCTTACAATATTTGTTTGGAGTTTCTCTTCATTTAATTTCCGCCTTCCATAGAAAAACTTATTTAATTATAAGCACCTCTACTAGAAAATGAGCTTGGGAGTAGGATATGTTAAAAGGATCCCTAAACACTCTCCAGCAAAGAAGTGGCTGATAGACGTCAGAGCCTAGAGTACCCTCTTCATCCAAATTCTAGCGCTGCCTTCTGCCTTATAAATAAATGCTTATCCTCAGCAAACTGACACAAGAACAGAAAATCAAACACCGCATATTCTCACTCATAGGCGGGTGTTGAACAATGGGAACACATGGACACAGGGAGGGGAGCATCACACACTGGGGTCTGTCGGGGGAGAAAAGGGGAGGGACAGCTGGGGGGTGGGGAGTTGGGGAGGGATAGCATGGGGGAGAAATGCCAGATATAGGCGATGGGGAGGAAGGCAGCAAATCACACTGCCATATGTGTACCTATGCAACAATCTTGCATGTTCTTCACATGTACCCCCAAACCTAAAATGCAAAAAAAAAAAAAAAAAAAAATATATATATATATATATATATATATATATATATATATAAAATAAATAAATAAATAAATAAGTGCTTATCCTATTAACAGTTATAGCCTACCAAGAAGGCCCTGGAGGGCTAGGATGGCTCTTTTTCAACATCAAAAGACTACTGCAAAGGAGAGAAATTCCAAAGGTCTAAGCGGGACCTGGAAGTAGCAGAAAGGCAATTCTGACACTATCAGTTTGAAGCTACCCAGCAAGGCAATGAGTTCCTTCAGAAAGTAGAATATTCCCTTCCCTGGAAATGTCCAAAAGCTGGTTTATGACCTCCCAGGGATACCATGAGGGTCCCTGCATGGAACGGGGCGGTTCCTAAGGCTTCTTTACCAACTGTTGAGGCTGTATCTCCGTCCTCTTGCCTCCATCTGCAGTTACTACAAAATCCATACTGCTTTCAGAGCTAAAAGGAATTTACATGGAACATAGTTTTAGACAAGAGGAGTGGTACTTCTTGCTGAGGTAATTCTCTGACACCTGGTAAACCATATTTGAGGTATGGCAAGTCTCTGTAAAATGGAAATTTCATGGACTTGACTTTCTATCCACAACAAGACCTTTAATATGGGATGTACAAGGGAACCTCAAGTGCTGCTGTTCCTTGGGGCTGCTAATGTGGCTTGCTGTTCTTCCGTCCCAAACAACTTTCCCTGGGACATCTTCTGTATTCCCAAGGCTTCATTTAAGATCCAAATACTAAGCACTGCCAAAACCCTATCTACAGTACAGCTCTCCAGGGTGCCTGGCCTGTGTTTACAAACACCTTTAGAGCATCTGCATTTCATGTTGCACACATGCAAGCTGCCCAACCCTCTACTCATTTCTCCTTCCTTCTGCTGTCTGTTTCCTGTCTCAAATACCATCCTCCTTCTGCTGTTCTTTGTCTTAGCGGACCACAATTTCCAAGGAGCAGCCTTGTCCTCCCAGCTTACCACTCTCCCCACATCTAGCTTCTCAGCCTGTGGGTTTGACCTCACAACTATGACTTATATCCCCAATTCCATGCCTTGTTCAGGCTCTCGTCACATCCAGCAGGCACCTCCTAACCTGTCGGCTCTTCCTAGTAAATCCTGCACAGCATGGCCGGATGGACCTTTCTCAAATGTCAATGTGACCATGTCTCTCCCATGCTCAAATATCTCCAAACGGGCTCTGAAGATTTCAGGATAAAATTTAAACTTCTGGGCTGGGCATGGTGGCTCATGCCTGTAATCCCAGCACTTCGGGAGGCCGAGGCAGGTACATCACTTGAGGTCAGGAGTTCGAGAACAGCCTGGCCAACAAGGCAAAATCATCTCTACTAAAAAACAATATAAAAATTAGCTGTGTCAGGCGCCTGTAGTCCCGCTACTCAAAAGGCTGAGACATGAGAATCACTTGAACCCGGGAGGAGGGGATTGCAGGGAGCCAAGATTGCACCATTGCAACCCAGCCTGGGCAATAAAACGAGACCCTACCTCAAAAAAAATTTTTTTTAAACTTTTTACTTAACAGATCAGTGTCTTCCTGATGGGCCCTCTGCTAATCCTCAGCTTCCCCCATCTGGTCTCCTTATACTCCCTCATCCTTAGCCATAATAAACAGCTTGTGGTTTACAAAAAACACCCAGTTGCACCATGATTCCTTCTCACATGCTATATCCACCCCCTGCAATGACCTAACCTCCTCTTGTCTGACAAACATCCCTTAGCCTTCAGCACTCAGTTTGCTAAGGCTGTTTTACATGCACTTTATTGTTCTTAAACACTGCAGTATAACCAGTGAGTAGCCCAGTGCTCTTAGTATGGAAATCACCAGAAACTTGGACTGGTATCCGAGCTCTGCCTCCGGCTAGTTATGTGCCTTGGGGAGGTTAATGGGCTACTGTGTGGATTAGGAGAATGAATAAATGTAAAGTGCATACACCTGGTAGAGACATGTTTTTTATCTGCACAGACTCCCCTGCTCCTAGACATCGTCTTTCCTTCTCACCCTCCTTCGTCCCATTCATATGGTTTTTCCATGGCCAGAGTTCTGGTCTAGGGATGGCCACCTGATCTCTGAGTTGAGCCAATTAGGGCCCTTCTATGGAAAAGGAAGGAAAGAAAAAGGCAGCGGAAGGCAAGAGGGGAAGAGGGGCAGAGACAAAGAGAAGAAATGAACAGATTATGTGAGAAGAGTACATATTAGAAATAGAATCTCAACAGAGTCCCTGGTTCAAGCTGTGCCAAGACCCATTTGTCTTTGGAATATCTGGGTAACCCCAATATCTGCTAATAAATTCCCCTTAAATGGCTGTCAGTTGCTAGCTAGAGTCTAACAACACCCAACTCTCAATACACCCTCACGATACTATTATTAAACTGTAAGCACCTTGAAGGTAGGAGGAGAATCTCACTTAATTTTGTATTCGCAGAGATTAGCACAGTGGATGATAAACAGCAGGCAGTCAAATACCTACTAAATGAAAGGTTTGTTGACTTCAGGGGAGAAATTGTAACTAGGGGTTAAAATCTGTATCACAAGCTCAAGGATGTCTACCTAACGTCCTGTGCTAAGAGGTAAAAGACAACAAGAATTAGCAAACTTTTGCCAGTCATGACCAGAGCAAGCCAGTGAGCCTAACATCTGACAGCCACTGGTCAGGTGCATTTAATCTTCTTAATATCTTTGATTTATTGTCAATTGAGTAAATCAAGGTTTACTTTAAGGATTCAAAAAAAAAGCTGTCAAACTTACATAGATTACTATCACTGAAGCTTACCAAGTGCAGGCAGTGAGATGTTCAGAAATCTAGCAACTGAAAAAAACAATCACTCCCATAGCCTGGGATACGGAGGACTCAGAAATTGTTGGAAATTCCACAGACTCAAAATGAGGTAACTGTTTACCTTCCTTATTGCATTTTAATCCAGAGATTAAAATAGATCTCATTGTTCCAGAATCCTGCCTATGGTAAAAAATGGGTTCTCAATGGTTGAGAATAAATTTTAATAGCGGAACCAGAAGCCTAAGAGAGGAAATCAGAAGGAAGAATTTTTCTTCATAAAAAGGACCATGAGGTTAATTTTCATTTCATTACATTTCCAAGTTGCATATATTTTTGTATGCTGATTGCAACATATCCTTTCTGTATTGACATGAAGTATAAATTAATCAGTAAATACATAAAATTCTTACATCCTACATTTTCAAAATACTTCCTTCCTCATTAATTCATTCCTAAAATAACTAAGGTACAAAAGTTCATGAATAAGATGACTGATAAATTTCATAAATGAATTAATCAAAACCAACACCAAATCATGGTTAGACACAGGCTTACTGAAAATTTTCTAAACCACAACCTAATAAAATACAATAGTAAATGACTACAAATGCAATCTAGGACACTTTCCATGGCAAGGTATATTTAGAATTCCAAGCTCTGTTGTTTAGAATGGTTCTCAGATTTTCATGTGCCTGTGAGTCATCTGGAGGACTTCTTAAAACATCGATTTCTGGGCCCCACTCTCAGAGATTCAAACTCAGTAGATCTAAGGTAGGATCTGAAAAAAGCTCCCAAGTGGTGGTGATACTTTATGTCTACTGATGACGACTGAGTTGCACTGGCCTAGATGAATCATGGTTGCTTTGATTTCACCAAAGACTGGAATTCCCCTGGATCTTCAGCCTCATTCCACTGAGCTAGAGAACTGTACGTGACATACTCTTAGTTTATAACCCACTGGCGGTGGCTGGTGCTAGCAGAGTCAGAAACTCAAGAGACTCCTAGAAATGGAAAAGCGATCCCAGTGAAGCATAGAATTATGGCACAAGGAACATAAACCTGGTGGGGTTCGGGGGGGCGGTCACTGGGAGTGGGGCAAGGGTACTGGGGACTAGGAAAATGAGGACTCCGGAAAGATTGGGAACGAAAGTACTGGCAGGTCACTAGCTGCAGGGGAAGGGAGTGGGAATAGTGGTGAATGAGAGTCTACCTCACATGGAATTCCCATTAGGAAATGGTTGGCAATAGAAAAGAAATGGTAACAGAGAGTGGGAGAGGGCAGGCAACACACAGGAAGCTTGTTTCCCAAGGTGGAAGTGGCTGTCATACAAAGGGGTACAGGACATCCAGATTGCTCAGCACATCCAACCTGGAAGGGGAGTTACCATCTGGGACAACTCTTTTTATATCAGAAATAATGATACACTATCTAAATTATCAATGACAACACACTTTTACTAGAAAGAAAAAGGACTAAAATAACATCTGTAAATATTTGTGATTAATTCCATATTATCTCAGTTGAACCTGCCAACAACAAGATAGACAGGGAAGGTATGATCTGTCCAATTCTATAAAAAATTGAATCCAGAAAGCTGGCTAACGTGGGGTCAGATAGCTATTGGGCGGTAAAGCCAGACTGAGATCCCACCTGATTCCAAAGCCTATTCACCCACTACTCAGGCAGCAGAGAAAGGAAGCTGAGCAGCTCTCGGATCTGGAAGCAAAACCCAAGGGTCCACTGGTATCATACAAGCCAAGCGCGAGGTGTTAAGAGGGAAAGGTGCCTGATGCTAAGAAAAGTTCAAGCACCCACTAGATACGGCAGAGGTTGTCAGGGGCCACTGGTAAGGACTGTAAAAACCAAAGTACTAAAATACTGTCCCCTCCCAGAGAAAGAAATTTCTAAGGTGATAAAATGCACTAAGTCTGAGACGGAATGTATTCGCTTCCAGGAAAGTATTTCACTTGTGTGCTTCCTTTTTATGAGTAAGTAAGTTAAAAACTTGAAACAGCATCCATGCCTCCACACAAATTTCAGCTATAATCCAAAGGTGGCACTGTGAAACTGCTCTAAAATGCTGTCACAAGTTTCTAGAAATTATAAATCACTATTTACAGAGTAATTAAATAAAAATTTTTCACTTTTTTTATTTTTTCGAGACCGTGTCTCAGTTGGCCACCCAGGCTGGAGTGCAATGGTGTGATCATGGCTTACTGCAGCCTAGACCTCCCAGGATCAAGCAATCCTCCTCCCTCAGCCTCCAAGTAGCTGGGACTACAGACGTGTGCTACCACGCCCAGCTAATTTTGTTTCTATACCTTTTGCAGACAGGGTTTCACCATGTTGTTCAGGCTGGTCTCAAACTCCTGTGCTCAAGCAATCCACCTACCTTGGCCTCCCAAAGTGCTGGGACAACAGGTGTGAGCCATTGTGCCTGGCCAACAATTTTTTAAGTTAGCTCCAAATTCCATGGATGTTTCAAAACTTAATGTATATGTTTTTGTAGTTAAAGATTTACTGATAATTTGATTTTAAGCTTTCATATTATTCTTTTAAAGCTCAGATTCAATCTCTGGTTAACAAATTTTAGTGAGTATTTAATCAAAAGAAGCTTTGTGTGTGAGGGGGAGGGTTTGTAAATCTGTGTCATTACTGTGATGTCTAGAATAGTGTAAATGAAAAAAGCAATACTGTATGCTCTTTTGCATAAGAAAATAAGAATATATATTATATATACGTATATATATCTTAAATGAAAACATTGAAAGAATAAACTAGTAACTAGTAAAAACAGACACCTATAGGGATTATGTGTGAGAAGAATAGAGATGGTAAAGGAACTTGGAAAATTATAGTAGTATTTGTATCTTATTTATTTATTTTTTTGAGATGGAGTGTTGCTCTGTCACCCAGGTTGGAGTGCAATGGCATAGTCTCAGCTCAATGCAACCTCCCTCTTCCGGGTTTAAGCAATTCTCCTGCCTCAGCCTCCCGAGTAGCTGGGATTACAGGCACCCGCCACCACACCCGGCTAATTTTTGTGTTTTTAGTAGAGACAGAGTTTCACCATGTTGGCCAGGCTGGTCTTGAATTCCTGACCTCGTGATCTGCCCACCTCAGCCTTCCAAAGTGCTGGGATTACAGGTGTGAGCCACCACACCCGGCCGTCTTATTTTTAAAAAATAACTCCTGAAAATAAAAATATTTAAAAGCACACCCAATAATTAAAAACTTAACTGTATACCAAATTGGTAATCTAAAAATACAAATTAGTAATCAAACAATGCAAGTGACTTTTAAACAACTATAGGACAAAAATCTAAAGAGGAAAAAATGTTAAAAAAAAAAGTCTCAAAATGTCCTCAGCAGTTTTACTGTCAGAAATATTAGTACTGACATTTTGAAACTATATATGGATATATAAAGACATATTAAAAATATAATATATATGATACATATTCTAATAACATGTATATGTGAAATATATATATTTTTTAGGGGAAAGCATAAACACAGTCCCCCACTACCACAAATTATGCAGTTGAGATTCCCATTTTGGGGCAATCACCGAGGTCAGCACATCCAGAGTGCAACAGATAAAACTCGCCCTGGGAAAACCACCTTCGTGATCATGTTATCTCCCCTGCCAGGTAAGAATGGGATATAGAAAAAATGTTATTAAGAGCCATAATCTTTAATGTAAGGCAATAAATATAAATTAAATTGAAGAAAAACCTTGTTAAATTTGAGTTGGAGATGTCAATATGAAGTCAACTGTTGAAATGCATGCATTTTTTAACGCTCTCTACTCAAAGGGCCTGGAAACAAGGACACCCCAGGACTGTGAGCGTTCCAAACATTCAGACTTTGGTTTACAAATACTACTCCTCACTGAAAGAAACTAGCATTTCTTGGCAAAATGGCTGGTTCCAGATATGAGTCAGTAAAAGTATAAGGTGAGGCAGAGGCAGAGGAAGCATGAAGGGCCAGAAAGCATAAAAGGACCCAAAGATAATACAGCAATTCAGAAAGACACAGAAGTACGTTTGAAGGGGCTATTACTGGTTAATTCTGAGATAATTAGCATCAAAACCAAACAAATGTTAACATAGAGAAAAACAAATCCCTAAATCTACAGCGCCAGTTAAAAAGAGAAATAAAACTCAATTGTTAGGGCTGGGCGCAGGGGCTCACGCTTGTAATCCCAGCACTTTGGGAGGTCAAGGTGGGTGGATCACCTGAGGTCAGGAGTTCAAGACCAGCCTGGCCAACACATGGTGAAACGCTGACTCTACTAAAAACCCAAAAATTAGCCAGGTATGGTAGCGGGCACCTGTAATCCCAGCTACTTGGGAGGCTGAGGCAGGAGAATCCCTTGAACCCAAGAGGTAAAGGTTGCAGGGAGCAGAGACCACACTATTGCCCTCCAGCCTTGGCAACAAGAGTGAAAGTCCATCTCAAAAAAACAAACAAACAAACAAAACTAAATTGCTACACTGAAGGTAAGTATTATACTTATTGCTTATTCTGAAAATTGATAATTAAAGGAGAGAAATTAAACACTGACCTATCTTGTTGAGAAAAAAACTAGTTTTTTTTTTTTTTCCCAGTTAATAAAGTATTATGGACTGACTGTTTGCATCTCTGCCAAAATTCAAATGTTGAAATCCTAACCCCGAACAGGATGTTTTAGGACATGGAGCTGTTGGGAGGTGATTGGGTCATGAAGATGGAGCTCTTGTGAATGGGATTAGTGTCTTTATAAAAGAGACCCCTGGGAGCTCTCTGGCTTTCTTTCCCACATGTGAGGCTACAAGAAGGTGGCAGTCTATAACCAGGAAGAGGGCCCTCATTAGGACCTGACCATGCTCACACCCTGATCTCACACTTCCAGCCTCCGGAACTGTGAAAAATAAATTTCTTGTTTATAAACCATTCAGTCTGTGATGCTTTGTTACAGCAGCCCAGACTAAGAAATAATAAGGAAACGTTCTTCTTTACAGAAAAATGGCCTAATGTACACAGTGGAATTGACCATTAAACAATAATCAGTCTGCAACCTGCAATGATATAATTGATTTGGGCAAAGATTATCCACAGATGCTAAATCTCTCAGATGGAAGATTATTGTCAAAAGGGTAGTTACATGGTGTCACCTCACATATTACTTGCTAATTTAATGGAGACAAACATGCCTTTACAAGGGAAAGATATGGTAAAACCAAGTGATCAAACATGGATCCTGTGAGTGGGACGACCTGACACTGCATGAGTGGGCTACACCTCCTGATGTGAGGCAACCTGAAATGCACAGCATCACCCGGAAAGTATTCTTCCCAATCTAATTGTATGAGGAAACAAAGGAGGTAGAGAATTGGGCTAAACATCCTAAGGAAACAACTAGAAAAAAGTAAAACATTATGATATTTTGTAGAAAACTAGTTCGGTTTCTTCAAAAGGTCAACCTTATAATAAAAAGGCCATAAAAAGACATTTCTGGGATGGGGGGTAAATGCAAATGTGGAACATAGGTCATCAATCAATGAGAAGTTTCTTGGGGGCAATAATGCTTTGTGTTTCTGTAAGAGAATATGCTTGTTCTTACCTGATTCAGACTGAAATATTTAAGGGTTAGATAATGTAAAAGGATTCAAAGGGAAAAAAAATGCATTTAGAAAGATAAAGCAAACAAGCAAATGTTAATAACTTGAATCTAGGTGAAAGATATTTAGGTACACATTAAATTATTCTTTCAATACTTCTACGTGTTTGAAATGTTTAATAAAACATCTTGCTTTCATCCTATGAGGAAATGAAAGTTTTTACAAATGTATACAATAAAATGTTAAAACATGTACAATTCATGATTATGGAAAAAGGGATAAAGGAGATATCAAGAATGGGAGGAGTTTCAATGCACATATGCTGACCACAGTTCAGATACTTATTAAAAATTAAGCCTCAATGGTTAGGCACAGTGGCTCACGCCTGTAATCCCAGCACTTTGGGAGGATGAGGAGGGTGGATCATGAGGTCAGGAGTTTGAGACTAGCCTGGTCAACGTAGTGAAACCCCATCTCTACTAAAAATACAAAAAATTAGCTGAGCATGGTGGTCTGTGCCTGTAGTCCCAGATACTCAGGAGGCTGAGGTAGGAGAATTGCTTGAACCTGGGAGGTGGAGGTTGTGGTTAGCTGAGATTGCACCAGCTGGGCAATAGAGAGAGCGACTGCATCTCAGAAAAAATAAATAAATAAATAAATAAATAAATAATAAATTAAGCCTTAAATGTAGTTCTTGGCTTTCTGGCTGCCACAGCAGAAAGGGAACTGTGGCCACTGTCACAACTTCCATCATCCAAAGCCCAACACTGCTAGTTCTGTAGGGAAACTAGAACTGGTTCAGAGGAAATGTTTCTTCCCATGGGTTTTCCTATGGGAAAGATTCATTGTTAAAAGGAACAATATCCTCATCAGCACTCCCACAATATATGCAAGGGAAAAGGGGCCTATTCCTTTCTATGTCTGTCTCCCGATAGAAGATAAGGGGGGTAGTTCCAAAGTCAAGTGCACTGAAAACCCTATTAGGAAGAGAGGTGAGTAGGGAAGAAGAATAAAGACAAACTTCACAGAGTACTACAGAGATGGCCAAGCTGCACATCATTCAAATCAATTTCCATAGATGCTATTTGCTCCAAAAAAAACTTGATAAATGGCTGGGGAGGAGACCTAAAAACAAAAACAACAAAAAAACCTGAAAAAAAACAACAAAACTGTCATTTTCTGTTTGTTGCTCATATGCAGAATTAAGATTGATTTCTGTATTGTTGAAAAGAGATCAATTGTTTTTCTTTAATGCTGAGCAGCACATTACTGTTGTACTCTGAAAAGCATAACATTGCAGAAGAACTTATTTCTGGAAAAGCTAGATAACTCAGGCAACTCTCACCACAGTGGATGGCCACCCAACCTGCACATAGCCAGAGTTTTTCTTAAAAGCTACTCTGGTCTGCTGCAACTCAGGAATGATCTGGAGTCTAGAAAATCTTAGCATTTAATGCTGAAAAGTAACAATCTGACACTTTAATCACTCTCCACAAGCATTACCCTTTTGCCTTAAGTGTAGAGGACTTTTACTGTTTGGTGTGGTCACAGGGGTCGGGGTGGGCAGAAGTGACCTTGGCAAGACACTCATAGTTCAGCCTAAAAATGAGGATAATGTAGTATTTCACCTCAGAGTTATGAAGATTAAATGAATTTTATAACAACCTGTGAAAGCCAGGCATACTGTAAGGCCTACAAAAATGTTATAGCGCATTTACTTTTTAGGTAGATTCATCCTAAGTAATACCCATGAAATCATGAGTATCACATCAAAGCTTTACTTTTATCTAACAGCACTGAGAGAAAGTACCTCCTAAATCATTTCATACCCATCAGAAATAGGTAAATGCTTGTCACTCTCTTCTGGAAGGCAGAATAACACAAAAGCAAAAATAAAAAACATAAAAATAAAATATTTAGAAGTATGTGTGTTTTGGGAAAGAAGAGGGAGGATAGACCAAAATTTTCTTCCAATGGTCAAGAGATGGCTCCTACGACCCTGACCCTCACCCACAGTATAGGCTCAGCATAAGCTTCAGGGATTAGACATCTGTTAACTAATATAGTTTCCTTTAAAGCAGGTACTTTCCAGAGTCAAACATAGAAGGAGGATCAGCAAAAGCCACCGTGTTAGAATGCCCTTGAAACATTTCCCCATGTGAGAAAGAATATACTGATCCCAGTCATAGTAAAGAAATCGGCCAAAAGCTAGGGTGACCAGCTGTCCCAGCTTGCCCGGCACTCTTCTGGTTTTAGTGCTGAAAGCTCCCCACCCTCTCAGTTCCCGGCAAACCACCATGTTGGTAACCCTCCCTAAAATCCACTTGCTCTTCATGTAAAACACTGCTCCAGGTGACACAGACTGGAGACTTTTTAAGTTGGAAACTGACAAAGATACTAGACAGCACGTCCAACAAGCTACTGAATCTAAAGTTGAGGAAGGCAGAAAGGGGCAAAGTATACTCCAGACACATCCAGAACCCAGACACGATGATCTCTGAGGCAATGAACAGAAACAGGTTGTCATGACATAAAGCCCAAGAGTCAGAACAGATTTTAGGTTTTAATTAGCAAAAGATGACTTCTTAGGACCCAACATCACAGGGCTAATGCGTTACATTTGGGGCTGATTCCTTGGCTCCCTGGGATTTTAAGCTGCATGAATCCAACCTTCCAGTTATCAGTAGAAAGTTCAAGACTTTTCCGTCTAAAGCACCCATGTTATTCCAGGTCTCTGAGCCTGTGAATGAACTGTCAAGAGAAAAGGCAATGATCCTATTTTCATGGACTGATAATATGCGTGTCTGATAATTTTTGATTGGATTCTTACATTGATTTTGAGCTTATTGGGTACTGGATATTTTTGTATACCCACAAATATTCTTGAGCTACATTCTCAAACAAAGGGACATAGTTACTTTGAAAGAGTTTGAGCCTTTCAGGTTTTCCTTTGATGATGTGTTAGGTGGGATGAGACTGTGTTAAGTCTACAGCTAATTATCCCCTACTATTTAAGGCAAGACCCTTCCTAATGCACTGTGAATGAGGTTTTCCCATTTGGTTGATGGAAGAGGCACTATTCCTGGCTCTGTGCAACCACTGGGTACTGTTCCCTCTAATGCATTGGATGGCTTCTCCAGCTGCTTTCCTCATAGGAATATGCTAATCAGAACCCTGCTGAATAGGAATACTTGAGGCAAACTCTCTGCAGATCTCCAGAACTCTCCCTCTGTGCAACTATGCATTCTCCAGGACACTGTTCCGTGAATTCTAGCCTTCTTCATCTTCTCAGTCTCTCAACTCCTCTTCAAACTCAGAGGGTTTTCTTGGTTCTGCCTGGGTGGGGACCTCTCAAAGCATAATTGAAAAGGGGACAATCTCTTAATGTGGGGACAATCACAGGGCTCACCCCATTTGCTTCCCATCTTTCAGAGATCACTGTCTTCTGTCGCCTGATGCCCAGTGTCCCACAAACCATTGTTTCATGTATTTAGTTTGTTCTCTTTATTTTTTATACAAAAAATTAGCTGAGCATGGTGGTCTGTGCCTGCAGTCCCAGCTACTCAGGAGGCTGAGGCAGGAGAATTGCCTGAACCTGGGAGGTGGGGGTGTGGTTAGCTGAGATTGCACCAGCTGGGCAACAGAGAGAGACTCCATCTCAAAAAATAAACAAATAAATAAATAATAAATTAAGTCTCAAATATAGTTCTCAGCTTTCTGGCTGCCACAGCAGAAAGGGAACTGTGGCCCATCTCTTTCCTAAAAGTTTGCTTTTCAGAAACCACCTGCAAGTATGCAGCCTCTCTCCCCTACCGTCCACACCTCCACAGGGCAGAAACTGTGACTAAACTGCCATTCTTACAGTGTCCCGGCAGGTCTGCCAAAGCTTTCTAAACTGTCCTCAAACTTTTTAAGCCATATTTCACACTGTCTAATACTCAATTGAAAGGAAGAGTGAAATGCTGGTCATTAAAACCTTAAGGCTCTAAGGAAATGAGGGGATACAGGTAAACATGACTATTATACAATGTCAGCTTTATTCCTCAGCTATAACACCTTTATAATTTAACTGCTTTGGTAAAAGACAGGAGCTTTAAATACCTCTCACTCTCTGCCAGATAACGAAGATGAACAGTCAAGGGGGACAAAATTTTTTAATTCATAGAATTTCAAGAGAATATTATCTAAAACCCAGTTTAAAGATTTTATTTCTTCCCTTATTCTAATCATTGCATATTAATCTCTCAGTATTTGCCTCAAATTATGTACAAACACAAATGAGCTAAAAATCTGTAAAGTCAGAAGCTTAGTAGCAACAGGCTGACAATTACTATAATGGGTACACGTATGAATTCCATAACCATGTACACTGATCCAGCTTCAGTACCAGCAGCAAATGCTATCCCTGGAAGAGACAGGGGAGGGGCATCTTACGGAAGTGGCTATATTAGGAAGCAAGCCACTAGGAAGCACGTGATCGTCAATTCTGGTTCCTCATTAACATTCATCCAAAAAACAAGGGGGAAATAGTGTGTAAAAGGCAAGGTCAGATCGCAAAATAGGTGGAGGTTACATTTTCACATCTAGCTCTGGAATCAGTAATTTGTTTTTTTTTTTTTCTTTTTGGCCTTTTCCGGCTCCACAGGTAAAGCCAGATGCTCAAATGTCTGGAATGAACCCTGGAATGACTTGCATTTTAAACAACGTGATGCATTATCTTTAATAATAGCACTGGCCGCATTTTGGAGGAGTTAACTGTCTCAGCAAATGACAGAAGATGATCCTTTCACATCTGCAGCTAGTAATCTAAGAGCTCTGAATAGCAATTCATTCACATCAGTCAGTCAAACAGTGGCCGAATTCCTCTTCCAAATTCATACTGCTTATTGTTTTATGGAACAATCATAAATGAAAAGCCTTCAAGGCTTTGCATTCAAACATCTGAAGTTAGGAAGTAGATCACCTGAATGAGGAGAAACAAAGCTATCATCCGACACCCATGCTTGGCACCAGACCCTTCACATCCCAAGGGACAAAGTCCCTGCACGGAAATAACCCAAGGAGGAGGCACATCCATCATTGCCTAGAATTTCCTCAGTAGGCTTCTCTTTCACTTCTTGACATTCAAGAGTCAGAAGCACAGAATTAAAAAGGAATAAAACATGTGCTAACAGAGAACTTCATAAACCCAAGAGGCTGCAAGAGAAAGTATGCATGAATGTTTGTCTTCTGGGGAGGTGAAGAGGTGAAGATAGACTGTTCTCATGCTGCTATGAAGAAATACCTGAGACTGGGTAATTTATTAAAAAAACAGGTTTAACTGACTCATGGTTCTGCGTGGCTGGGGAGGTCTCAGGAAACTTACAATCAAGGCAGAAGGGGGAAGCAAACACATCCTTCTTTACATGGCAGCAGGAAGAAGGAGTATGAAGCAAAGCAGGGAAAGCCCCTTATAAAACCATCAAATCTCATGAGAACTCACTCACTATCATGAAAACAGTATGTGGGTTGCCACCTACATGATTCAATTACCCCACTGGGTCCTTCCCATGACATGTGGGGATTATGGGAACTACAATTCAAGATGAGATTTGGATGAGGACACGGCCAAACCGTATCAAAGGGGATGCTGTAAAGAATCAACAATCAAAACCTTTGAAAGCATACCTTTCAAGCCTAAAGCTCTTAATACATATTCATTAAAAAAAAACCAAACATAACATGCACAAAGCTCTATATCACCTAAATTGGTAATTATGGGAAAATCAGAACTGAGACTTTAAAAATGATTTATATAAACTGTTCCATTTTTCAGATGAAGAAAATGAACTTTAGAAAATTCTCAAGTTGTCCAAAGTCACACGGTGATGACCCCGATTATGACGTACTGAATCTCTGTCTGATGCATCGCCTACAACTCAGTGTTGAAAGGCTCAGCACGCCTTGGCGCTTCTCCTTCCAAATGTAAAGATTAAATTTACAACATCACTGTAACCTCTGCCTTCTAAAGGACTATATTCCAATATTCCCTGCTCCAATTAACAGCAGTTTGGATTGTTGCTATTAAGTTTCCTGGCCACAGAAATGATGGGGCTGTTGGATGAACATGGCTTAACACTGACTGACTGGGTGTGGGAAAATGAAACTGCACCCTCTCTTGCAGTTATTTCGTGTTTTATCATTTACCCAGCACTTCCACATAATATTCATTAACATTCCAACAATCTTGTGCAGCAGGAAGAGCAAGCATTACACTTCCCTTCTTCTACATAAGAAAACCGAATCTCAGGCCTGCCTAATTGCAACAAAATATAATACAAGTAAGATGATATTGGAAACTAAGACAGGCAGTGAGATTTATTGAGAACAGCATCAGCTTAAAAACTGAACTAGACTAGGTTAAAATCCCACTTGCTGCCTTACTAGCAAAATAAGCCATGGGCCTCATTTCTCTCTTCTGAATTGGAGCTACTATAAACACCTTCCTTCCAGGCATTTTTGAGGATTAGACAGCAATTCTGCAAAATGCCTGGCACAGCAGCCGTCTCTCAGCAAATGCCGGCTAGCATTAGGAAGCACTAAAATTAAACATTCCAACAAACCTCAAATTTCAAGTCCTGGAAACTGTAACTAGATAATACTAACAGTTTCATTTAAATTACAAAATCTTCAGACATGGAGTTGACAACAGTTGATTGGCTTCAGTTGACATGTATAGCCATCCCCTTTTCTATCTGTTCAGGTATTTCTGGCTCTACTGACGTTGTATGATTTTTTGCAGGTTGCTTTCTCCTTGTCAGACACACCGCACACTTTGTATATTCAAATACATGTCTTACTCTCCATTTTATTCCCAGGAATAGATCTTTTAATTCCAGAAGAGAACCATATGGTTATAGAGAAAGAGGCAGGTGAGGAAACGAACCCTCACTGCTAAGACTTCCGGGAAGGAATCAGTAAGTCTCATTCCCTTAAGCAGGGCACAGACCCAACGCATCCTGGACCAGAATGTTGTATCTAGGGCACCATGGTGCTTGCAGCAAACTGGAGAGCATGTGTCCCTTCTAAAGGGGCAGCTTGTACACAGCTCCAGCTGACTGGGAATATGGCTCAGTGTTACTAAGTCTCCTGGCATTTCAAGAAAAGCCAAGAATCTATATTAAGAAAAATTTCTAGATTTTTTAAAATACAATGAGGGCCAAACCAAAAAAAAAAAAAAAAATGCTTATGTGCAAATCTGGTCCACGGGTCACCAACATTTGCTGTGCTACCCTAATGCCTTCTGAGATCTAGTATACCAAACTGCAGAGAAACTCTGCTCTGGAGTTTTCTACCTGGAAAGTTGTGCAGAGAGCGAAGATCATGAAACACCCAGAGAGTGGGCTACTGAAATAAAAAGGATGAAATCTGAAACAGAATCCATTGGAAAGTAGGAGGATAAAGAAGTTGGGGGCTAGGATGTAAGATGGCTGCTGGCCCCAGGAGAGTCCAGAGTTCATACGGTCAGAAGATGATAGCGAGAGTGATTAGCTGGAAAACAAGGCCGTTGAGAGAGGTTTTTCCATGAAAGAACAGATATAAGGGCTTCTGACTCCAGATAAGGCTGTGACCTAAAAAAACTTGAATGTCTGAGAGAGGCAAACTGACTTGAATACTTCTGAGCTTCTATCAAGTCGTCAAGGCTTTCACATGCATTAATGATATATGATCCTTAGGCCTCTTTCAAAGACTTTGTTTTGATGACATAACCCATGCCTCCTTTGAATGTTATTTCTAGAGGGGTGAAATAGAAAAGAAACTTGGAATGAAAAGAAGTGTAAAAGAATCTTTGTGAACTTGGTGTACAGCTTTTATAGATATGTACAGACATCTATCTTCTCTGATGGAACAAACCTCGAAGTAGTAAAGTGAGTCAGCACTTTATTATCATATTTAGAAATATATGACTCATGGCACAATCAACTTTAAAAAGTGTGCTGAGAAAATCCATTAGTCAGAGATTCCAATCATTCTTTTACATATGAAAGGCAGAGATATAGTAAAACACCAATTTATCCTTTATCATCTAATTTAATAGACATCATTTCAATCTTTTTAAATGCTTTAGTGAAAATTCAATAGTTTTTTAAATGAAGATTTTTGCTCTCCAAGGTAGAATAATATCAAACAACCTTAAGAATCACTCAAAATTTTAAATTCACAGAAATTATATTATACAACATTGATTCCACCTACAGAGCTGTTTTTGTTTTTGTTTTTGTTTTGAGACAGAGTCTTAGTCTGTCACCCATGCTGGAATGCAGTGGCGCAATCTCAGTTCACTACAACCTCCACCTCCTGGGCTCAAGTGATCCTTCCACCTCAGCCTCCAGTGTAGCTGGGACCACAGGTTCGTGCCACTACACATGGCTTATCTATCTATCTATCTGTCTGTCTGTCTGACTTTCTGTCTCTCTCTCTTTCTCTTTTTTTCCTTTTCTTTGTTGAGACTGAGTCTCACTACACCTGGCTTTCCTTTCTCTTCTCTTTTCTTTTTGAGGCGGAGTCTCACTCTGTCACCCAGGCTAGAATGCAATGACATGGTCTTGGCTCACTGTAACCTCCGTCTCTCAGGTTCAAGTGATTCTCCTGCCTCAGCCTTCTGAGTAGCTGGGCCTACAGGCGCATGCCACCACACCTGGCTAATTTTTGTATTTTTAGTAGAGACAGGGTTTCACTATGCAGGCCAGGCTGGTCTCAAACTCCTGATCTCGTGATCCACCCGCCTCGGCCTCCCAAAGTGCTGGGATTACAAGTGTGAACCATCGCGCCCAGCCTAATTTCTCTCTCTCTTTTTTTGTTTTTTTGGGTAGAGATGGGGGTCTCACCATGTTGCCCAGGCTGGTCTCAAACTCCTGGGCTCAAGCAATCCTCCTGCCTCTGCAGGATTACAGTGTTGGGATTACAGACAGGCGCCACTGTGCCTGGTCCAGAGCTATTTAAATAAAAATAACTGTAACCACATCCAATTATTCGCAAATGTGGACTTTATAGCCCAAATATTCCTATTCAGAGATACTCATCCAAAATGCAAAAGGATTACTAATTCTACGGCTAAATAGTTGATTGCCTGCATTTCCCACAAGTATATTTTCAACGGACTCACTTTCACACTTAAGGTAATAAAACCATTAATGTTCTCCAAAAGAAAGCAAACATGTAGAAGCAATACTGTTATTCTCCATAAACCTAACTTTGGAAATTTTTTTAATTTGCTTGTTAAGTACGAGTTAATCTGATTCTTACTATAGGCACTATAGGGCAGCTATTGTCTTAAGCCGGAGCATCAAGGTGAATGAAAGGGGAGAACTGAGATTTCAGGGAAAACATGGGTTTAATTTTAAAGCTGGCAAAGGGTTTAGGGATATTCTCTGATTTGACAGACACAGGAAACACAGTCACTAAATATGACTAGGACCATTGCCCAATTTGTCAGAATCCGGGTATCCTAATTTCATTCCCAGTGCTTTTTCCATTATTGAGGCTCTCGATAAAAACTGGCAAAGCAATAAATCTATCATGAGACATAAGGACCTTCTCCAGCTGCATTCATCCACATCATTATAATCTCATTTTGCACATGCATCTGCTAGCACCAACACTTTAAGTTTAGAGCAGTGGCTCTACTGCAGGGACATTTGGCAATTTCTGAAGACATTCTGGTTGCAGCAGCCAGGTGAGGGTGCTACTGGTATCCAGTGGGCAGAGGCCAGGGATGCTGGTAAACATCCTGTAAAATGCAAGACAGCCCTCGACAACAAAAATTATCCCATCCAAAGTGTTATTAGTGCCGAGGCTATGAAAGCCTGGTCTACAGGTAATGTAAGAAAGTGGGCGTTTCTTCTACAATGCAAGTTTGCAGTAATAAAGTTGGGTATGACGTGACTGTTGAAGCATGGTACGTAACTTGCAAGGCAAGAACTAACATTGGTTTTAAAAAATCAGAAATAGGCATTATACTTAAAGAAGTAAGAGAGCATGAACCTAGAGTGACTGGCCACTTAGCTGACATTCTCATGCCACCAGAATTTGTGAACTGTGCAACAAGTACTTGCTAGTATTGTCTGCTATGTAGAATTTTAGCTTTGCAGGACTGCAGGATATTTAGCATTGCTGTCAGTTTAGAACAATCAATTTACTTTTATTTTGCAGTAACAAAACATACTTAGATATAATGAAAACTTTTTAAATATTGAAATTCATGCAGGAAAATTAGTTTTACAAATCTAAACCTCTCTTTAGCCCTTAACCACTTTATTTTCCAATGAGAACTTCTTAAATCTAAGTAGTCATTCTTAAAACTAGAATTATCACATAATAATAGTGGAACAGAGTCATACACACTGGCACAATATTAGTAAAATGTTTTTATGAGAAACATGCTTTCAATGTGCAACTCAAGTAAGCTAAGCCTACAAGAAATGGCACAAATCTGAGTAAACTGTTT
Source organism: Ateles fusciceps (assembly GCA_036589455.1). Taxonomy (NCBI): domain Eukaryota; kingdom Metazoa; phylum Chordata; class Mammalia; order Primates; family Atelidae; genus Ateles; species Ateles fusciceps. The sequence goes on from JAZHEH010001063.1 coordinate 4,085,861, forward strand.
CCCCCGTATGACCTTTGAAAATAATTTTGAAGTCTAAAAGTCCTCAACAGACTATTTGAGGATTATTATTTTTTAAAGGCGAAGCTTTAAGATGGTAATTTGAGCACTCATAATGGGAAATGATAAACTGGCAATAATACAAAGTATTATTGGCAGAAAAATGCCCACTCCTCATTAGGGCCAAATGAATGCTCTTTTGGCAGAGGGGAAAGGGCACTTGGCTGGCTGGTCAAATACTGTGGATGATTATTTTTCCTTTTGTGCATTCTCCCCAATTAAGAGTGAAGACTATGTCTGTCATTAAGGAGAGATTTCAAAGAAGCCCCTTCTAAGAAGGTGTCTTTCCATTTTATTTAGTAGCCTGACAAGGATCTGGTCCAAACTTTCCAAAAAGACGTCACCAGATCTTCTCAGCTCCCCAGAATAACTGCTCTGCCCAAGCAGCTGGCTTCAAACCATCCCACAAACTGCCATCCAGAGACACATTTATTCATGCAGTTCCTTCCCCTCCACCCCCATCACCATCACTGTCTGTAATGCCCTCCCCCTCCTCTGTGTCTCTAGTCCAATTCCAGATGCCCTTCAGGGTTCAGTTCCTAGTTCTGACCTCCCTGATCTCAAACCTTCCCCACCATGAACCAGACCCTCACTTGAATTCCAACTGCATTCTCTCTGGATCACTTTTTCTAGCCCTTTATCATTTCTTTTCTCTCTTCTAGATTATTAAAGGTCTCACTTAACCTCCATCTCCCAGGCTCAAGCTATTCTCATGCTTCAGCCTCCTGAGTAGCTGGGACTACCAGCATGTGCCACCCTGCCCTGCTAATATTTTGTATTTTTAGTAGAGACAGGGTTTTGCCATACTGCCCAGGCTAGTCTCGAACCCTGGGATCAAATGATCCACCTGCCTTGGCCTCCCACAGTGCTGAGGTTACAGGCATGAGCCACCACACTCAGCCTAAAGGTCTCACTTCTAATATGTTTCTTTCTAGCTAGAGAGAATATTAAAAAGTATACTTTTCAGACTTCCTATAAGACCCAATTGAACACCCAAATTGCTCTTGACCAGTAGTAACCACTTAATACATAAGTAGTGTTAGACACAGTGAACTCCAAGTTTCTCTTCAAACAATCAGTATGTAAGTAAGTTCAGTTCTTTGTTCTCCATTTTAAAGTCTAACTTCCTTGTAGTTTCAGTAAACAACCTTTTCCACCAGTTCTAATCAGTACTTCACAGCTGTTCTCCCAGGTCCCTTCTCTGTCCTGACTCATCCCAGTCACCTGTTCCAGTCACCTGCTCCCATCACCTGCTTTGACCTAGGTCACCCCTGGCTACCTGCTCTGACCTGCCTGTATCCGTCCTTCCCGCCAAACTACCCACTCCTCCACCCTGGCTCGTACCCCTCTCTTTAAAATAGCCAATCGGGATTAGTCTAGACTGTGCGGTCTAACCCTAGCCAATAGGGGGAAGGAAACAGCAGTAGGGGCGACCTCTGTCAGGAATAAGAACCCCTTTCCCTCCCTTGTCCAGATGTGCACTCGCCATTGTTCCATCTGTGAGCCGCACCCTTCTATAGAAGTAAATTGCCTTGCTGAGGAAACTTATATTCTAGTGCTACTTCTTTTGCGGCACCAAAAATTTTACATACAAAATTTTACATGTAAAATTTAACATGTAACATATAACAATGACTATTGGGTATCAGCTCAGTTTATAAATTCCCCTAAAATTCCAACTCAGCACAAGAGCTTTTTCTCAGCGTGCATTTATACAAGCCAATGTCTGTGGTGAACTCCAAGCATCCTCTTCCAAGCAGTCTAGTTATCATGTCAGATGTGGGAGGGGTGCCATCGGAGTATGGAACTGCTAAGAGGGAAAGCCAAGAGACTTGTGTCAAGCTGTTTTTTCACTCTCTTCTTCCTGTGTCCCTTGATCTCAGCAGGGCTCCCCGACCTTGTCCTTCTGATGGTCTTCCTGTCCCACGGGGATGTAAACAACTGCCCAGATCCTCTAGCACTGGGGTTTGGAGCACTGACTTTGGTACTTCCTGACATCTACATTTAACCCCTCTGGTGGTTTTAAAGCTTGTTCACAAATTCCTTGACACCCATCCCTTCAACAAGTGAAGCATAATTCCCTCCCTCCTAAGTGTGGGCAAGACTTAATGACTTGCCTCTAATTTATACAATACGGTGGCAGTAACAGTGTATGAATTGGTAATAAAAGACATCAAGGCTTCCTCTGCTCTTTCTTTTGGATCATTCACCGTGGGGAAGTCAGTTACTATGTCATGAGGGCACATGGCAAATAACTGAGGTTTCCTACCAAAAACTAGCACTAACTGACCACCCATGGGAGTGAGCCATTTCAGATAGGATCCTCCAGGACCACTCAAGCCTTCAGATGCCTGTGACTCCAGCTAATATCAGGATGGCAACCTCATGAGAGATTGAGCCAGAAATACCCAGATAAGTCACTCCCAGATTCCTGACCCACAGAAACCGTGTGAAATCATACATATTTGTTTTAGGCCACTGAGACTGGGATAACCTGTACGGCAATAGGTAACTAGTACAGCACTCTTCCCCTTTGTCCCTTCTGTCACTTAGAAACGAGTCCATGACGCTGATCCCAAGGGATGAGCTTCTTCGAGGCCGGTCTTCATCAGTATTTCTCTACCCCGCTCCCTTCCATCCCACACTCCATGCTTTCCCCCGCCCTACCTTTCACATATAGCAGGCATTCCACAAATGCTTATTGAAGAAATGCAGTTCCAGCCTTTCCTGTGGCTCATTCACAACCCAGAAAAATGTACCGAAAAGCTGAGTTGATCCTCGAATGCTTATAGAACTTAAGACAGTGCATGGTAATTTGTAACCTGCCTCCTGATCTGGATTTGGAGCATTACCTTTGGCTGACACTTTCATCTATCTGTGCTAATCTAATGCTAAGTCATAGCTTCGATGCTTTCATCTCTACAGCGTTCACATTAATCAGTCATTTAGCACATGATAGGTGGTGAAAATTCTATTTTATACCAGAGCAATGGTCCTTCAAACGTTTTATCTTTAAACTTTCCCCTTTGATTGTTTTGCCCTCTTACTTTCCTCCTGAATTCACCTTCCTGCCTCCTCCCATAGACCCATATTGGTGCTAAATAAAACCGCACGGAAACAAAACATGCTAGGATCTCATCAAAGCTGATACAATTACTTTAAAGTAGCTTCCTCTCTGGGAAACGTCTTATGACTACCTTTATCCAGCAAAGAAAGCAAACGTTCTTTAGAATTTGCTTATGATGTCCAAAAAAACAGTGTTAGGAACAAAATGCACGGCCTTTTCCTGGGCATCACACCAGCTGGTATAAATGCTCATATTACATTCCGGGGGTGCTTCCACAGGGTTGGTTACAGTTATCATTTTACCACTATGGTCTCATTGTCTCACCACATCTAACAAGCTGTAATAGGACTTTGGGACTTTGATGAGATTCAGAGCAGTGCAGGTTACCAGAAGGCTGCCAAATCCATGAGGACCACTCTCCCGCCCTGGCTGGTCCTAAGCCTCCAGTGTGCTACCAGGGTTTGAAAGCAATTTTCTTAACACCAAGAACATCTCAAGGCCAGTCAGACTTCTTACAAGCCAGGTGAATGAAACCATGGGTCTGTTTTGCTTAATCTACAGCCCCCCTTAATATAATCTAAATTTGTTAAAGATTCCCTCTAAAGACCATGTAACATCTGAGCCTGCACAACATGTAAGTCACAAGCTGAAGCCTGCTTCCTGCTAGGGCCATCCACAAAGCCTTCCCTGTCTCAGTGACTCAGGCCGAATTCGCTCTGCTCTGGCAGTGAAGAAGAACCTGGGTTATAGAGCAGCAGATCCCATACCTGCCCCTCCCCCACACAAATAAATCCACAGCTGTATTTTAAAAACTAGGTTGGTATCCACAGAACACCATCTTATTGACCACTACTGAAACATTCACTGTTTCTGTAGCAACTTAATTCTCAGCAGGTAATGACCTGGAATTTTAATTTTTCCTTTTAAGAGCTGTTTACACTTACCTCAAGAACACTACAATATCATGTACAAATATGCACAGGAGAAGATGCATCACTTGAGTTATGGAAGTGCCAGTGGGGGAAAAGAACTGCTCCAGAGACGATTAAAAAAATCACAGCAGCTGCCACTGCCATACATGATGGTACAAACACTACGTGCAGGGCTGTTTGAGCATTGTCATCTAACACCCTCACCCTCACTCTCCAATGAGTTCCTGAGGATACCCAATTTCTCACTTAATGAAGCTGAGGTTCCCCCGAGCCTGTAAAACTTTGTCCAGAGTTACACAGCCAAAACTAGAAGAACCTGGATAAAAACTAGTTGTCAATGACTCCCAGCCCAGGTATGAACCACTCACTGCACCCACTGTGTGCTGTACCCATTACGTGCTGCAAAAGTACAGACGGTCACATAGATAACAACAACAGGTGCCTCTGAAGGTATACCTTGCTGTACGTGATGTCATACGCTGACTCACCACTACCCTATACGTGGCTTCAGATATTAAGAACAAGGCTATAAAGGTACATTGCAATGGAAACAACCATCTTCCTGGAGTTCTCCTGTGGATTTGTTTTCACAGTATTTTCATTTTATCATTTATTTATGTATTACAAATAATGTTTTAATATTCTTACTAAAGTCATTTAAAATCTTTTACTTTCAAATGTTTTTATATTTGACACTTCATTCATGCCAAGATTTGTTGTAAGTTTTTTACACATATTAATTAACTTAATCCTCAGAACTCAAAGGAGTATGTAATATTAATGGTACCATTTTACAGATGTGCAAACTGAGGCACTTGCCAAAGGTCCAAGAGTAACATAGCAAGGATTTGGATGCAGGTACTGTGACTCCAGAATCTACATCGTAGCCACTAGACACACTGCCTCTATGCTACATTCTTAGCTAGTTCCCTGCATCCAAGCCTTCCTGTCCTTCAAAACCACTACCACATGAAAGGTCTCTCTGTGGATATTTTAACTTAAAACCTTAGCATGACAACATCCTGTCTCCTGCTCAAAGTCCTGCCAATGACTTCTCAATGCACTTGGGATAAAATCTAAAGTTCCGTAACCTGGCCTGATACCCTGTATGAGCTAACCCCTGCCTCCATCACAGCCTCAAGAAATGCTTCCTCTGAGTCTACTGTCTGGTCTTTTTCTTCAAACACATTGTAATATTTTTAACTTCAAGACCTTCAAACATGCTGTACCATGTGTGTGAGTCACTCTCATCCCCAACTCTTCTCTCAGCTGACTTCTGTCCACTCTTTACAGGTTGCGTTACACTGCCTCAGACAGAAACCTTCCCAGTCCTTCATCTAGGAGCAGGACCATGTTTAGATGCCCCCAATACCCGACACAGGGCCTGGCACATTGTAGGTGTTCAACAGACATTTGCTGAACAAACATCTGAAGTGCTACTCTAATCCCAGGAACTATCAACACCAGAAGAGAGAGTAGGACATCCAGAATAATTACATAGTGCTGTGAAATAAACTCTATGACAAAAATATGGGGCGGTATTGTGGAAGAAAGGGAGAAGCAGCAAAGCTGAGATTGGAGATTTCTTGAGTCAAGGAGGGTATCCAGAGAAGAATCTAATCTTGGACTCTAATTTGAAGAAATTGTGCACTAGTGAAAAGGGATGGAGCCAGGGCCTTGCAGGCTCCTTTTAGGAGGCTGGCTATTAGACAACAAAATTTGGGTAACTCTAGAAGGGTTTTTAGCAATCATATTTTGCTCCAGACAATGTAGAAGAGAGATGAGAGGCAGACTGTAAGTAGAGAGATCAGTGAAGAGGTCATTTAGGTTTTTCAAGAGAAATGGGAGGACAGCTGAAGCAACATGGTGACACTGGAAATGGGTGGAAATGGGAGAAAAAGATGGATTTGAGAAATATTAAAGAGAAAGAATTTAGGGGACATGATCACAGATTAGACATGCTGAATGGGGGAGAAGAGACAATTCTCTGGTTGTTAGCTTTGGCGACGGTACAGAATGGTTCTCTTAATAGACTGGGAGGGAACATGGGAGGATGACAGGTTGGTTCTTAGACTGGAACACTCAGGGACTTAATGCCAGTATTAGACTCTTATAGAACATACGAACAAAGGAAGTGAATAGACATTTTTGCAAAGAAAAAAAACAAATGGCCAATAAGCACATGGAAAAATGCTCAACATCTTTAGTCATTAGGGAAACGCGTATCAAAACCACAATGAAATACCACTTCACACCCACAGGGCTGGGTATAATAAAAAAAGATACAATAAGAAATGTTGGTGAGGATATGGAGAAATTAGAGCCCTTATGCATTGGTGGTAAGAATGTAAAATGGTGCAGCCACTTTGGAAAACAGTTTGGCAGTTCCTGAAGAAGTTAAACGTACATCATAAGATCTAGCAATTCCACTCCTATGTATGTACCCAAGAGAACTGAAAACACATTCACACAAAAACTTGTAAATGAATGTTCATTACAGCCAAAAAGTGACAATATCCCAAATGTCTATTAACTGAGCAATGGATAAATGAAACGTGATATAGCCATACAATGGAATATTATTCAGCCATAAAAAGGAGGTACAGAGCCATGCTACAACATGGATCAATCTTGAAAATACCATGCTAAGTGAAAGGGAAAAAATGTAGTAGACAAAAAAAAAAAAAGTTATATAATTCTATTTATATGAAATGTCTAGAATAGGCAAATCTATGGAGATAGCAAGTAGATTAGTGGTTAGTGCACAGGGGAGAGAATGGTGAGTAGTCACTGCTAATAAATACAGGGTTTCTTTTTGGAGGTGATAAAATGTTCTAGGATTAGCTGGGTGTGGTGGCTCACACCTGTAATCCCAGCACTTTGGGAGGCTGAGGCAGGTGAATCATGAGGTCAGGAGATCGAGACCATCCTGGCAACATGGTGAAACCCCATCTCTATTAAAATACAAAAAATTAGCTGGGCATGGTGGCGGACACCTGTAGTACTAGCTACTTGGGAGGAAGGGGGACCGCTTGAACCCAGGAGGCAGAGGTTGCAGTGGGCCGAGATCACACCACTGCACTCCAGCCTGGTGACAGAGTGAGACTCCATCTCAAAAAAAACCTAGAATTAGTGGTAGTGGTTAGACAACCTTGTGAATCTACTGAAAAACCACCGAAATGTAGGTTTTTTTTTCTTTTTTTGAGATAGGGTGTCACTCTGTTGCCCATGCTGGTGTGCAGGGCTGCCATCTTGGCTCGCTGCAACCTCCACCTCCCAGGCTCAAGCCATCCTCCCACCTCAGCCTCCCAAGTAGCTGGGACTACAGGCATGTGCCACCACATCTGGCTAACTTTTTTTGTATCAATGGGGTTTTGCCGTGTTGCCTAGGCTGGTCTCTAACTTGTAAGCTCAAGTGATCTGCCCTCCTTGGCCTCCCAAATTGCTGGAATTACAGGTGTGAGCCACCATGCCTGGCCGCAACTGTACATCTTAAATGGGTGAATTGTACGCTATGTAAATTATATTTCAATTAAAAACAAAAACAGAAAAGAACACACAGATGGCACAGGGCAGGTCTGCGGCATCTAAAACTCTGACAACGGGGCACAGAATATTAACTTCCGGCATCTACAGACTCCTGCTCTAAGCTCTCACTAAGCTTTGAAACCTGCATCTATGAAAATAAATACAGCAGTTTCTTGCCAGATGTTTCTCCATAAACCTAAAGTTTAATGTGTGGCTTTTGTAATCTCATCAGAATTTCTGAGATAAGGTATACACATGTTAATTAGAAGAACACAACTGCAACCATTTTCTGTTCTAGCCTAAAATCTCACACATCTAAGGAAAGCATTTAATTCCTATCAAGAGACAGAGTACCGCAGGGTTGACGGCATCGTGAGAGTACAACAGTGTCATCTGAGGAAAGTACGAAGTGCCCACCATTCTAGATGCTGCATTACAGCCTGTGATCTCAGGCAACCAAGCTATAACACTAACCAGAAGAACGAGAGGATGTGTTCTTCATTCTAAGATCTACTTTCAATATTTCAATTCTCCTAAAATCACAATAAATTTTACCAATGGCATAAATTGAATGTGATGGTATTTTTTTCACTAAGATACTAACTGGTGGTATAACTTAAAATTGATTGATGTCAGTAGGTGGTAGTCTACTCAGATGGTGTTAGCTCGAGGGCACATTTTCTAGCTCGATCTCTCTATAATGGATTTTATATTCTAAATGCATGATTTATCCACGTTGAAAGAATAATTACATTTGCATATGTTTTAGCAGTCATCATGCAAACATGGTAAGGTGCATGTTTGCATGATGACTGCTAAAACATATGCAAATGTAACTATTCTTTCAACATGGAGAATATCGAACACTAGCAAATGTTGATCAAAATATACTACTCTTAGACCAATCAGGATGTGCGGACATTCTTTTCCCAAAAGATTTTACAAATCCACATATAATAGTTACTGTACTCATAAGTACTCTAACTGCAAATAAAATTATTCAGCTAAAATGCATTTCCAGGAAATTTATGTATAAAGTATGTGCAAAGAAGGTACATTAGACAGTTAAATGCATTATTCCACAATTTTGAATTTAAACACTACTTTCTGTATATAATACCTTACACATTTTCAAAGCATGTTTATACATTTCATCATAAATTTCATTCAATACTTCCCCATAACAACGCTTTAAGACTGGCAAGAGAAACACTGTTTTTTATTTCTACTTTATAGTAAGGACACAAAGAAACGTAGGTTGAAGATGTTTCTAAGGCCACAGAGCTGGTTAGTGGCAGGGTCAGGACTCTATTTTGATGTAACTCATATGAGTTGAGTGTCCTACTACTAAGTCACATGGCCTCCACATGGAAATGGTAAAATAATTGTTAACACTAAGCATCAGTCCTGTCTCACATCCCAAAGGGGACCTTAGTACAGGCTACTGCCTGGGATAACCCCACACAACTCTGTACATCCTCAACTACACACATGCGCACCTTTTGTGCTGGCACCTGCTCTATCCCCAAGCCTCTGTGCTGGCCTCGCTCCAGATCCTTCAGTTCCTTTCCTGTTACCTTCTCCTAGTCGTGATCTGGAATATCACCAGGCAGAGCAATGACATTAAGGACGAGAAGGCACTCCACTATGTAGTCCCAAGAATGTTTACCTACAAAATGACTTATTTAATCTTTACAACATATCCCCGGGGCAAGTCAAGATCATTATCCAGGAGTGAAGCAAAAGGCAAGTGAAATACACGAAGGTGAAAATTACAAAGCTGCTGAATGGCGGGACAGAGCCGAGACCCACATCACTACTGCAATGCTAGAGGATGTTCCATTTCACCACATTTGGTGAGAGGACTCACACTAATCCATTCACCTATATATTCATTCAGCAAATATTTCATTACACACAATGTATCAGGCTGTGTAAAAGTTTGTGGGGGGCTAGAATAAACAAACATGGTCTTTAGCCCTATAAATTTGACAGTTTTTGAGGACAAAGTTTAAGGAGAGAATTACAAATTATGGTAATTGCCAAAGGGAAAAAAATGACTATTAAAGAATGTAACAAGGAGCGCTAACCTAGATGAGAATGTTAGATAAAACTCTCTAAGGAGGTTACACTGAAGCTTAGGCATGCAGTCAACCAAGTGAGAAAGGAGAGGAGTGGTCCTTGCAGGGGGAAATATATACGGTCCCTGAGGCAAAAAATCACTTGGCAGATGGATGGTATGCTAGGAGATGCAGCTGAAGAGATATTCCATAGGCAGATCATGAGCCCCACCGTGGACTGGAAAGAATGCTTTTATCTCAAAAGGTAAGAAGCCACTGAAGAGTTTCAACAAGAGAATGTTATGATCTGACTTATATTCTTCAAAATGGATTTCAGCCACTGTCTAGTCCAGAAAATAAATTGGAGGGAGATAAGAATGACAAGAGCTAGGTATGGTGGCTCACGCCTGCAATCCCAGCACTTTGGGAGGCTGAGGTGTGCAGATCACAAGGTCAAGAGATTGAGACCATCCTGGCCAACATGGTAAAACCCCGTCTCTACTAAAAATACAAAAATTAGCTGGGTGTGGTGACATGTGCCTGTAGTCCCAGCTACTTGGGAGACTGAGGCAGAAGAATTGCGTGAACCCCGAGGCGGAGGTTGCAGTGAGCCAAGATCACACCACTGTACTCCAGCCTGGCGACAGAGCGAGACTCTGTCTAAAAAAAAAAAAAAAGACAAGACAAGTGAATGACACTTAGACCATGACAGTGTCCCAGGCAAGGCTGGCACAGAAGAGTGGAAACACAAATAGATAGGAGTGACTGTCAAAGGAGAACAAAGCTTGGTTGTCAAATCCAAAGGATCCAGAGACTGTATCACTGTTGGAGAGGCCCAGGATACACCTTTAACATCTTACTCTCAAATAAAATTTAAAAACAGGGCATACATCTAAAGTCAAGAGGTGGTAAGTTTCTCCAGCTGGTTATGGCAGCTAGCTACCATTTTCTTTTTTAATGGTTAGCTGTCTCCGTATTACTTTGAGCCAAATACAGAAGGCACTCCCCAAAGACCACTGCAACAACCTTCCTAAGCTAGTCCCGAGACTTGGGACCCAAGAAACTAGGACACAGCTGAATCAAGGCTGCTGAGAACCATTTCCTAAGGTCAGAGATTATTCCCCATTTAGGAAAATCCGAGACCCAAAGTTATGATAAACATTCTCATCCACCTAGGCATGATTTCAAATGTCTTTTTCTTTCAAAGGAAATGCAGATGACATTATCTTAAGAACAGCCTAGACACGTTTATATAGCTTCTGTGCTTTATGTTAATGTAAGAATGAAAAATAAACTGCCTTGCCATTTTCAGTCTCAATACCAAATTGTGTAACACTGAACACTCGCCCTTGGGTTTCTGTAAGACGAGAACTGAGGACTGGAAGGAACATGTAGGCGTAGGAAAGAGTCAAAACTCACTACCAAATTGCAACTGTTCTGATGGCTGTCTTTTGCAAAAGGGCAAGGGTTCTCTTGGCCAAAGCTGAGTCTAACAGGCACTGCCTCCAGGGCAGCAGATGGCCATTCAGGACTCAAGCATTCGTGGGACCCTCATTTATATTTATACATGGATTCAAGCCTGGGAGAAGTCTTATTGTTCCTTGCTTAGAGGAAACCATCTTGAGTCACACAACCAATGAGTGGTAAAGCTTAGGCTGGAAGTTCGCAGGCAACAGGAACATGGTTCTGGGATATGAAATTCTGAAACAGGAGTGTTCATGAAGTTTAGAAGCTCTTAGTAGGCAAACCCCAAAAATCCTAATGAGAAGAAAAGTGAGTGTTGCTTTGGAAACCAATAAGGCTGCTTTTATCTTAAAAGGTCACACTAAACCTTAGAAAGGCACAGAATCAACAGTGAATCGAAGGAAAAGTATTTCGAGTGAATGTAAGAGGATGGCGAGGAAAGGTATATTCAGTCAGAAACTCAAAGACGAGAATGAACTGAGGATTACAGAAATCATCCAGACAACAAAATTTGGCTTTAGGAACGAGCTCTTTTGTTAAAACACAATGAATATTTTCATATAGCAAATCAAGGATGGAATATTTCTGGTGCTTGAGGTTAAGCAAACTTATATTCAGCTTCTTTAAAGAAAATTGTCTTCAGATAGAAAGAAGAAATGAACATTGGTAAGGCAGAATGAAAGTTCAAGATGAATCAAAAGATTGTAAAAGAGCACTGGGTTGGTTCAAAATGGGTTCATGTCACGTGGCATGATTTTATGCTTCTTTTTCACAACTTGGAAACTTGATTACTGATCCATTGTTGGTGAAATTTAAGGAAGGAATCGGGGGAGAACTGGGCATCATAAGGCCTCTGTGGATGTTCTCATGATATTCCTATTGACTAGACGGTACATTGGGATTGACCAACTTGGAGAATTGTTCTAATAGTGAGCATGTCCACAGCATACTAATGAGGGCAGGGGCTGGCTCATGCATCGCCAAAGACCTCTTCGCTCAGCTCTTGCCTGGCGGGGCACAAGCTGCGGCTTGAATGGCGACACAGAAGGCAAGTTGTTCACATCTCTGGTTAGGAGGAAGCCCAGGATGGTAGTGAACTTCCTATCCAATTGAATCAGGATCCAATAACCTATACCTGCTGAAAAATTAAAATGGGACTCAACAAAAGGCAAGGAATTGAGATCTAAAAACAAAGTGTACAAATACATGAAGGAGAGCAGAAACTTAGGAGATGGCAGTTAAACTATCAGAAAGACAAAAGGAAACCATCTCTACGGGTGTCAGCTGACAAGTCCGCTTAATATGCTGGTACCCAAAGCTCTAGCATATCTTAGGCTCCATTGACAGAAGCCCGGTCTAGGAAGATAAAGATGGAGACCCATAAGTTTGCTCTATTCGAGGCAAATCAGGCCATTTGTTAACAATGCATTCAGTGCTTTATGCTACCCATAAAAGGAGAAAAACTAGTCTCTGGAGGCAAGTAATCAAGATGGTAAAAGACTTAAAACCATCACACATGAGCATATTCAATTTAGGAAAAGAAAACACGGGCGGGCAGGAGAGCTGTTTTGAAATTACATGCCATCAGCTGGAAGAGGGTGCATACAATATCCCACCTGTATGCCCCCAGGAGGTAGAACTGGCCTAGAGCAGAAACCAGCTGAGCCAGGTAAAATGGGGTTGCCCCAAAGTCTGAGTTCACTATCATTTGAGGCTTCCAATGGGGGCTGAGCGCCACTTCACAGAAATAATGTGGAAAAGACTGGCTGGATTTAGCCACCTTAGTAATTCCTTCCCAACCCAACATCCCGTTATGTAAAGTTCAGTGATCAGTTTTTCGCTATTGTACCCAGTCGCTGAAGGTGTCAAAGCCAATGATGTAGCTATCACATACCATTTTTTAAGCACACACCCACGTTATGGCTTTCTTTGAGCAAGCATTGGGACAGGCTCCAGTCGGCACTTATGCAAGTTTCAGCTCTTTCTGCCCCTACAAACACACTGTGGCCCAATTTATTTCTTGCAGTCTCTAATCTCAGTTCTCTGACCTAGGGTAGGCATATTTTGCTCTAATTAGAAATATAGTCTATGCTCAGTCTGCCATAGCCATGCTGGAGGCGTATTCTTGGCCAGATCTTTAAAAATCTTGGCAGTGTCTTCCTCCCAGGACTTATACTGTGTGAGCAGCCTGCTATCACAGGCTGTTTTCATGGCTGTTGTGTCCGCAGATGCACCTGGCCCATCTGCAAAGGCTTCCTGGTATTGAACACAGACCAAGAGATACTATTAAGGCATGCTCCTGCAGTGAGGCACTAAGCACTTTCTGCAGAGACTGGAGGCCCCCACCTAGGGAGCAGTCAGTGCTCTCGGCTGAGTGCTCAACATCTGTTTCTAGCATCACTGCCTGAGCTCCTTTGAAAGCATTTTGTTCCAAGGTACCATACAATACGGTAATAATAATTAATATCAGTTGACCTTACCAACTCTGCTAAACACTAGATGGACTCTCTTATTCTCTGAACTCCCCATGAAATATATATGATGTTCCTCATTTTGAGATGAAGCAAACCAGAAAGGTCACACGGCTATTAAGTGGCCCAGCAGAGGTCCCCTCTCAGACACCTGCAATCTTAAAGCATTCTGCCCTGCCTGGCACAACCACACGGGGTGAGTGAATGATTCACTTCCATAGTTGCAGAGTGACACCAGGAGAACACACGGGAATGATTAACAGAGGTTTGCTCTATTAGATATTCAATTCCCAGTCCATTACTATTGTTCTGTATTTGCAGGAAAGCTTGCTCAGACATTAAATAAAGAAGAAGAAAGAGGTAAGGCAGAAGCCCTCTATTTTAATGTCTAATACTAAATTTTACTTTGTTCTCAATGTCTGTTTCCATTTTTAAAATGTTCTCTATACTGAAAAGGAAACATGTTCTTCATCCCCGCTTTGACCCACCCTCAGGGTGTGGCACACGGTGGAGATGGAAAGAATCTACCCAGGGCACTATCTGACAAGCAAACCTCAGGAGGAAATAATACACCATGGTTTGATTCCTCTTATGCAACAGCTGGTTTCAATTTGATACTATTTTTTGCTAATTTTAGTTTTTACTCAAGACAGAAGTAGCTTTAACACTTGACGGTTTGGTTTTTAAATTGTGTTTTAAGGAACGCTGCCAGTCCTAAAAAGGATCTCAGGGGAGGGTGTTGGCTGGAGGGTGGGGGTTGGAGTTCTGAGATTTGGTTTGAATTAATGATTACACAGCTAAAAAAAAAAAAAAAAAAGAAAGAAAGAAAAGAAAACCACTGCTTGAAGGTATCTGTGAGATAAAAATATTTTCCCTTGCCCAGAGCACCTACGATGGCAAGTGGACTCTGTTCTGTTGGAAGATGATTTCAATGTTTAGAACAGAACCCATTTTCATCATATAGGCTTGGTCTAGTCCGTTTGTATTAACGTCTTGCCCTCTAGGTGGGTGCGGGATAGGAGATCCCAATGAGTCACCATTTAGCAGGAAGTGTTTCTTTTGCTGCTTTCCTTCTCTATCCTCCTCAGGAGGCTGTGGTGGATTTTCTCTTCTCCTCAAAATAGATGTAAATGATATTAATAAATCAGGGGTTCAACCCTGGTTGCACATTAGAATATTCTGTGGTTCCTAAAAGCAGTATTGCTGGCCAGGCACCTCTGCACACTAATTAAATTGGAATCTCTGGGAAACTGGGTCAGGTTTGGCATTTCTGAAAAATGCCTCAGGTGACTCTGCTGGGTAGCTAGGGTAGACAGCCTGGGTCAGACACTCTGTTCTAAAGTCATTTATGCTACAGGCCAATGTCTACAGGTCTGCCAAACTTGTATTTTTGAAGATCTTTATTTTTCAAAACCTACAAACTTTTGGGAAATGAATTTTACTGACATAAGCATGTTCATTGAAAGGAGAGGGGAAAAGAGTTGTTAAAATGGAACAATTATACATGCATACATATGCAAACACACACAAACACACACATAAAATACGTCTCTGATATAATTTAGATGTAATTTAGTAAAAAGCAGACATCTTCCCAATCAAGAGCAGACTGAGTTGTGACACAGTGCTCTAATGAAGTCAAGAAATGAATTTGCAAAGATCAAGTTTGGCCAGGATGATTGGGGAGGTAGGGTTTAGGTCCCCTCTTCATTTGGCTAATTCCTACACATCCCGAAGATTGTAACTTCTGTTATTTCTTTGTGAAACCTTTGCTGAGCTCCAAGACTAGATCAGAGGGACTTCCCTTGCCTGCCGGAGCCCAGCAGGCACTTGAGTTTGCAACCCCCAGCCTGGAAGCTGCTCCATAAAGGCATGTACGCTTGTGCACTTGAGGGGGAGACAATGTGATTTCCCCCCAATGCACACCGTGATTACCCACATCAGCATTCTCAATTCCATTCTCTCTGTGTCTTCCTTTGACTGGGGATCAGCTGTAAAGTTGGCCTCATTTGCTCCTCCCCCAGGCTGGGAAGAAAAAATTGTGCCATTCTGCAGACTTATGCCATCACAATCCTTTCACTTGTCCCATGCTCAGCTCCACCTCAAAACGTTTATTCTAAGTAGTTCAGCCTCTGTTTTTCTCTCTTCCTTTCTCAACCCCTCATGTGCAAACATTTCCTTCTCCAGGTGCTCGCCCTGCTACCCCAGATGATCCACCAAGTGGAGTCACTTGGTTCTAACTACCATGCATATGTTGGGAACGGGGAACCAACCTCTGTGTCTGCAGCCCAGACTCCTCATGAGCTCTTGGACCCACATTCGTGAGCAGGACACACGGTGGTCCATAGGCACTTCAGAACTTCAGCAAGCCACAGAACTCATCAGCTACCTCCCCTCCACCCTCGAATGGTGTCCCCTTGTAACTTCAATCTCAGTGACTCTAACATAAGAAGGCGCAAAGTTGCCCTAGTAAGAAAACTGGGAGTCATCTGTGATGGCAATTTGGCCAGGCTAAACTACATCCCCCAGAATTTCCTCTCTAGTGTGTTTCTGGTTAGGGTGGGCTGCAAAGAAGACCTTCTCCTGAAAGTTGGCAGATGGAAGGGAGGCATGGCCATTGGTGGCTCCCACAGGTACTCACTCAAATATGTAATCCAACAGGAACCTAGGTGCTGCTATGAAGGGATTTTGCAGATGTAACTGAAGTACCTAATCAGGTGACTTTAAAGGACATTATCCTAGGTGAACTGATAATCAGTGGAAGGCAGAGAGGAGGAGAGAGAGATAAAAAGAGAAAAGGGAAAGGAGAGAGGAAGGCAGAGGGAGCGGGGGAAGAAAAAGAAAGAGAAAGAATATTGCAGGAGAAAAAGAGGAAAAGAATTGCTTCCTACCTGTGGGCAACAAGATTCAGCCTATGGGGTTCCAGATTGTCTAGCCAGTTCTCAATTGCATAAGCCAGTTCCTTGCAATGCATCCCTTTAATTCATACATATCTAGATACCCCTACTAGCTTTGTAGCTACTCGTTCTGTCTCTCGGGTTGAACCCTGACAAACGCCGACATTAATATTGCTTTTTCCCTTCTCACTTCAGCTCAAATCAAGTTGATTCCTTCTCCTCAGTAGTTCTCTCATTCAATCCCTCCTCTCCAGGAACACCATCAGTGCCTTAGTTCTAGCTGCCATCGCTTGCTTGGCATAATGCAAAACCCACCTACACTGGTCTCCCTGCCTCTGGTTTTCCTCTTTGCCAATCCCTGACCCTCCAGATCAGCTCTGTTCAGCAGAAGCTCCTATGATGGAAATGTTCTAGATCTGCCCTGTCCAATACAGTAGCCCCCAGCAACATATTTAACAATTCCAGACTGTTGGGGTTTTGTCCTAAAAACGCAAGAAACATGTCAAATAGTTCAGACATTTCTCAAAAACAGAGCAAGTCAAACACTGGAAAATGTCCAACAACACTAATCAATAAAATGAAAGTAAATCCAAGCATATGCAAAGGATGACGGACTATATTAAGCTATTTATGGTGATTAACTCTGTACATTGGAACTCTTCAACTCATCCAATAAATTACTGCTAACACCTATATGCTGTGTGCCAGGCACCCTGCTAGGGTCTGGATATTGTAGACTCGACAGTCCCTGTTTTGCCACTCTACAGAGTCTTTACTTTGCAGATTAAGTAGCTATGCAAAGTCTATCCTGTGTGGTGGAGAGGTATGACAGGGCTAGAGCTGGGGCAGGCAGCCAAGGCTTTGCCCCAGGGCACTGACTTTTGGAGAACCCCAAAGCCAGATAACATGTAATTTAAAAACCACACATTTAAAGCCCCTCCAGTCCCAGCTGCACCTCTAGCAGCTTCTAGGAATGGACAGAGTTAGAGACCTGGATCAGAGGCAGCCCAATAGTCCTTGGAAATAGGGGCAGAGTGGGGCTGTCCCACTTGTATCCCTTTCATTTCAAGGGCAAAGCACCATTCTCCTTGCTCCGCATTCCAACATGGTAAGGTAGGTCCTGCAGGGGCCCTAAGGGAGCCAACAGAAGGGTAAACCCAAACCTGAGCCAAGTGTTTCTTCTTTGTTGTTTTCTGTGCTTTCTGATATTTTTATAATAGAAAAAATTGCTTTACTTCGGAAATGCAAGTCTGACGTCACCTCTGTTGAAACACTGAGCAATTCTCTGAACTCCCTCACATATACCCCCAGTGTGATTTCATGCCTCAGTGCCTTTGCACATGAAGCTGCTTCTGCTTGGCATGCAAACCCTCCACCCCCACCGCCACTCCCCAGCCCCATCTGTTTGGCAAAGGCCTGTTCGTCCTCTGAAACTCAGCCTAAATGGCTCTCCTGTAAAATTCTTCACTCCTCAGAAAGAATCACTGTAGTGTATTTATTTCTGTGAGTGACCTCCATAAAATGTATACTTCTTGAGGTCAGAAACTGGTTTTACTACCCCAGTCCCTAGCCCCTGAGTCTGGTGTTACAGAAGAAAGGAATTTCTACCACCACCCCTCTCCATCCTGCTCACTTCTGCCTACCTGCAGCTCACCTCTCAGACATACCAGGGATGGGGGAGAAGTTGCTGATCTGCTTCCTCTGAATATGGGACACTGACAGGCCACTGTAACCAGCCATGCAGTAACAAGGTCTCATGAAGCAGAAACTCAGGACTCCCAGCTGAACCAGTATTGTCCCCATCCCATTACCCCTGGGCTCCATGGGTGGATCAATGGACTCAGTGGTCTTTAATCTGAGTTAGGGTGAAGTACTGGATGCTTTTGAAGCTTCTCATGAAGTAGATTCTTAGTCTCAAGTTAGACAGCCTCCCAGAACCTCAAAGCAGGGAATGAAGTATTGGCAGGGCACCACATAAACATTCCTGGCCCTTGGATGAATTACGTCAAAAATCGCACCGAAACCTGACCATTGACTAACATGAGCATAGTAAGAACATACTACAAGCAAGAGGCCTAGATTCTGATTACGGAAAACTTGTGCACCATTAACAGTCTCCACTTTGTCACTGGCAAAATGAATACACTGAGGATAGGGTCAGCTACCCTGATTATACAGCAGTTTGAATTTTCAAAAATACCTTGTCAGGACCCAAACCAACAATTCAAAGCTCAGGAATTAACGGCAGCAGGAGGCATTTCCTCACATAATTGCATCCTTCTCAGACAGCTAGATTCTGCGTAGTTAGAAAAAGAAAAAAGACAAGAGAATCTGAGGCCTATTTCTAAGATTCTCAGTATTCTGTTGCAGCTCCGTATGCACATGGCAAGTCACCTGGAGAGGCCCCTTTAACAGACATGAGAACAGAAAAAAGAACACAGAGTCCCAGAGGGAATCACACGACACACTATTAATATGACCAAACTTGAACTCAAATGTTCAGATTACACTGCCTGGTGACCCCCGTCCCTGGCAAACCAGTGAGATGAAATCTCTTACAGATACTGAATTTGTACCAGTTGATTGCTTATCATGAAATATCAGGTATAATTTTGCCTTGATTTATTAAAATTGAGAGACTTATTAGGAATGGGTGGATCCTGGAACAGATGACAAGACAGTGGAAAAGCTGGTAAAATCTGAACAAAGCTTGTACTTTAGTTAATCGTAGTAATGTGTTATTGTGCATTGGTTTTCCACTGCTAGGTAACAAATTACCACAAACTTACAACACATGTTTATTATCTCATAGTTTCTGTAGGTCAGAAACCTGGGCACGGTAGAGTTGAATCTTACAAAACTAAAATTAAGGTGGTGGAGATTGGAGGTCCACTTTCAAGCTCATTCTGGCTGCTGGCAGAACTCAGTTCCTTGCAGCTGCAGGATTGAGGGTGTATTAGTCTGTTTTCACGCTGCTCATAAAGACATACCCAAGACTGGGAAGAAAAAGAGGTCTAATTGGACTTACAGTTTCATATGGCTGGGGAGGCCTCAGAATCATGGCGGGAGATGAAAGGTAATTCTTACATGGTGGTGGCAAGAGAAAATGGGGAAGAAGCAAAAGCGGAAACCCCTGATAAACCCATAGATCTCATGAGATTTATTCACTATCATGAGAATAGCACAGGCAAGATCAGCCCTCATGGCTCAATTACCTTCCCCAAGGTCCCTCCCACAACACATGGGAATTCTAGGAAATACAATTCAGGTTGAGATTTGGATAGGGACACTGCCAAACCATATCAGAGGGCCCTGTTTTCTTGTTGGCTATTGGTCTCAGCTCCTAGAGGACAGCAAAAGAGGGTCTGCTGCTACTTCTTGTCTCTTATAAGGGCTCATCTGACTAGGTCAGGTCCACCTGGGATAACCTCCCTTTTGACTACTCAGAGTCCACTGATGAGAAAACTTAGTTACACCTGCAAAATCCCTTCTACCATGTAATGTACCATAATCACAGTGTGCTGTTCCATCACATTCACAAGTCCTGCCCACACGCAAGGGGATTACACAGGGCATATATACTAGGGGGCTGGAATCTTGGGGTTAACTTATAATTCTGCCTACGATATGTACTAATGTCAATTTCTTAGTTTTGATCATTATACTATGATTATGTAAGATGTTAACAACTGCAGAAACAGGAAAATACCAAAAGATTTTTGCGATTTTTCTGTATCTCAAACTGAAAAATTTTAAAACATGGAATAATACTCATATGCTGTGAAATAATGCAATAATTTGCATATCTATGCCATCTTATTTTCTGGCTTACGTTGCTATGTCTAATTTGCCAATTCATGAAATATCAGGTATAATTTCACCTGCTTATAGTAACATCAGGCCTATAAAACTTCCCTAAAGTCATACATCAAATCAGTGAGTTAAGAATTGCAGAACACCACAGTGCTAACACTTTACCTTAAATAAAGGTGAATAGTCCAGAACTTAAGATAACCCTTACAAAAAGGCTATGTAAAAGGCTATTATACATCTACAGTCAATATTTGTTTCAAGTATAAAGTTTCTCACCAGTGAACTGCCTTTGGTTGGCCCAGTTGCTTTTTAAATGTTTAATCACTATTGTCTTTGGGCCTTTATATCTCATATGGCTTCTGACACACTGCACCATGACTATCAAGCGTCTCATCATACACATGTGCACACACAGTCGCTATGTAACTTTTGAGTACCAAATCTGTTAATTGGAGATAACATCTGTTATAGATAATTTACAAAATTATATGTACTATGCCATCAAAGAATAAGGTGTCAATCCAAGTTATTTTGTGTATTTTAGATATCTACAATCTCATATAACTGGATTATCTGATTAAAGTTCTATGGTTGGAAAAGTGCCATTTTTAAAACAATAAATAGCAGAAACTGAACAGTAGCACTGAAAGCATCTAGTCACTCTGTGGGAAATGTCTACACCTCCTCAGAGGAGTATTAATGAACGCATAAGACCTTATTTTCTAACCTTGCTGGCTGCCAGTGTTACCAGAAATGTCAATCAATCAGAAGAAATTTAATTCACAAAACTTCTAAAATTTCACTCCAAAATATTTCATTATCAGAAGCGACAAATCAGGGTAAGCAGTTCAACACAATTATTTCATCAAAGGAATGTCTTTAAATAGTTGTCACACACAGAATATTCGGGATTTTTCAAATCTTTAAAACTCCATTTATGTAGACAAAGAGACATGAGAAAGCTTGGTAAGGGCCAGAACTGCTGACACAAAGGGTTTG
Source organism: Ateles fusciceps (assembly GCA_036589455.1). NCBI lineage: Eukaryota > Metazoa > Chordata > Mammalia > Primates > Atelidae > Ateles > Ateles fusciceps. The sequence goes on from JAZHEH010001063.1 coordinate 4,107,149, forward strand.
CCACGGTGGCTTTAATTCAATAAGGAATGGGATCATGATCATGTTGGCATTTAGAAAGCAGAAGGTTAACCCGTGGTAGACTGAAGGGGAAAGAGATGGGAAGATGAGGCTGAATACCTAAAAGTGACTATCTAAGCCAGAAATGGGGAAGTACTGCTGTACAGGGGAACAGGAAGTGAGAGAGAGAACTGGCCTAAGAATGAATGGGGACGCCATTAAGAAGCTGTATACAAGGACCCAACCAGTGAACTGGATGTGGAGAATGAGGGAGGTGCTATGTTTCTCACCTAGCTGACACAGAGGGACAGTAGAAATTTCCACAGAGTGAGATGAAGGTAGAAAATATCCTGGTAGCACAGGGTAAGAGAAGGGGTCATAGAGTTGTACAGACTGTGCCCAGCTAAGGAAAGTGTAGCTTCCAAAAGTTCATGGATGAAACAAATCTTTACTCAACATCTACCATGTATCAGTTACAGTACTGTACTAGACTCTGGAATACAAAGATATCTAAGATGTGGACCTCGCTGCTCCTTAGGAGGCTAGCTAGGCTAACGACGGACATGTACAACACGTTTTCATGTTGAAGTGACAATGACCAGTGTTTACTAAGCAATTATTAATTTGCCAGGCATGATGCTAGGAGCCTTAATTGCATTTATTTATTCACTTGACAAATATTTATTCAGCACCTATAGTAAGTTCCAGTCTGTTCTAGATTCTAAGAACATTACACTGAATCAGACAGCCAAGGACCCTGCTCTCTTGGTGCTTATTTTATTTGTGGGAAACCAGACAATAAATAAGTAAATAAATGAGCAAGGTGATTTCAAATAGTGGTATGCACAGGGAAGAGAAGGAGGAAGATGTGACCGCATTGGGAGGAATATACTAAATACAGGTGGTGGTCATGGAGGGCCATGACGAGCACATCTGAACTCAGACCTGTAAGACAAGGAGATACCCACTGGCAAAGATGATGGCAGTGTTCCAAGTTGAGGGAAGAGCAACAGCAGAGGTCTGAAGTAGAAGCAAGTTTGCATGGTCACAGAACAGAAATGAGGCCAGGGTGACTGGAACCTATCTATGAGCAGGGTGGCCGTGCTCCTCCAGGTGGTCAGGGACCGAGAAGCTGTTCTGGTATGAATGGATGCAGGGAAACCAGTTAGGAGTCCAGAAGAGGCTGCAGTGAAGATGGAGAGGAGAGGATGATTATGGGATATACTTCTGAGGTAGAGATAAAAGAACATGCTGATGGGGGGGATGATCATGAGGCAAAGAACAGAGCCTGAGTATCAACTTCATCAACTGGGTGGATGGTGGCGCCATTTACTGAAACTTATAAAATGGAGGGAGACGCAGGAGTTACAGGAAAGAGAACAGAGGCATTAGAAATTCAGAGCTCTGCCCATGAGAAAGAAGGTCAACGGGAGTCATCCAGTGGTTGTTTCAGTCAAGGGTCTGGAGCTCAGGGCTGGGGGACAAAAATTTGGTCATCACCTGCCTATGTATAGCATTTAAAGACACTGGAATAGAAAAGACTGGAACCAAAAAATAAGCCTTGGTTGTTCAGACGAAGGAAGAGCCCGCAAAGGAAACTACAGACACAGCATCCCAAAAAGGCAGAAGAAAACCGAGAGACTATCATCAGAGATGCCAACGTAAGAAAAGGATGTTTCAAGGAGGCAGTGGGCCATGGAGCTATACTACTACTACTACTAAATAAGAATTGTGCAGGGAACCCCTGCATGTTGTAACATGAAGTCACTGGCGACATTATAAAAAGCAGTTTATTTATTTATTATTTTTTTTATCCCCCCCCATAAAAAGCAGTTTAAAGGGCAAGTTAGAGAGGAAGTCTGGATAAGGGTGGGGAGAGGAGAGCATGGATTATAAACTAAAATTAGGTTATATAAACAACTTCAGAGGCATTTACCCAGATTATCCCATTTGATCCCCACAGTTAAGTCCATTTTACAACTGAGAAGATACTTGCCTAAAGTCTTGTGAGTGAGTGATGCAAAGTGATAAAGCCAGAATTGGGAATTTCCATAGAGATTCCAGAGCTTGCATTCTTTAATGTGGAACTTCAAAGAGGTGAGCATGGCATAAAAGAGGGTTTGTGGTAAACTATGCCCCTGACTGTCAAACTAAACTAACTAGAATCCCTAGCAATGATTCTTTAGAAACTATGGCCCAAACTGTTTAGAAACCAGGCCCAAGACTTAGCTACCTGGCCACCTGCAGCCCAAGACTTAGCTACCTGGCCACTCCCATTCCATAGTCAGAATTTCAAAATCAAAATCAAAAGACTCAATATTGGAAGTCTTGGAAGACTCAATATTGTCAAGATATCAGATATTCTCAACTTGATTTACATACTCAATGCAATTCCAATCAAAATCACAGCAAGTTATTTTATGGATACTGACAAACTGATCCCAAAGTTTAAATGGAAGGGCAAAAGACCCAGAATAGCCAACACAATACTGAAGGAAGAAGAACAAAAAGGATGGACACTACCTGACTTCGAGGATGATAGCTGGGCACTGTGGTGAGTGTTTACTGTAGTCCTAACTACTCACAAGGCTGATGCAAGAGATTGCTTGAGCCCAGGAGTTCAAGTCCAGCCTGGGTAACATAGCAAGACCCCACCTCTAAAAAAATTTTAAAATACATACATACATACACTCATATATATATATATATATATATATATATATATTAAACAATGTAGTTACATTTATCAAGACGGTGTACTGTTGGCAAATGAACAGACAAATACCAGTAGACCAATGGAACAGAAGAGAGAGCCCAGAAATAGACCCACATAAATACAGTCAACTGATCTCTGAAAAGGAGCAAGAGCAATACAGTGAAGCAAAGATAGCAAAGATAATCTTTTCAACAAACCACGCTGGAACAAGTAGAAATCCACATGCCAAAAAATGACTCTAGACACACAGATTTATGCATTTTGTAAAAATTAATTTGAAATGAATTGCAAACCTAAATGTAAAACACAAAACGATAAAACTTCTAGAAAATAATATAGTTGAATATCGATGTGGCCTTGAGTTTGAAAATGAGTTTTAAAACCATGCCAAAGGCATGATCTCCTGAAAGAAATAATTGATAAGCTAGACTTCTTTAAAATTAAGATTTCTTCTCGGCCAAAGACACTGTCAAGAAAATGGAGAGACAAATCACAGACTGGGAGAAAAAAAATTTGCCAAAGACCTATCTGGTAAAGGACTCTTATCCAAAACATACTAAGAACTCTTAAAACTCAACAATAAAACAACAGCCTCATTAGAAAATGGGCCAAAGACCTTATTAGGCATCTCACCAAAGATAAACAGAAGGCAAATAAGCATATAAAAAGCGTTCCAGGTTAGGCATGCCAGTGTAATCCCAGCACTTTGGGAGGCTGAGGTGGAAGGATCGCTTGAGCCCAGGTATTTGAGGCCAACCTGCTTAACACAGAAGAAACCCCACCTTACAACCAAAATTTAGCCAGGTATGGTTGTGCACACCTATAGCCTCAACTACTCAAGAGGCTGAAGTGCGAGGATTGCTTAAGCCTGAGAGGTCAAGACTGCAGTAAGCCATGATCATGCCCATCATGTGTGTGGGTTGAGTGAATATGGAAAATCTCTGTACCTTCTGCTCAATTTTGTTGTGAACTTTATTCCAAAAAATTAAGTCTACTTGAAAAATAAAAGGGTTTCTGAATATTTACCATCTGTAGACATCGTTATGAAAGCGAAGGATTAGTTTTAGCAGCCTCTGAAAGGTAAACAGCTATTAACAACTGAAAACATCACCTTATTTTGAGATCTTTCAATAAGTGATTCATGTAGTCAAGACTTATTGATTGGGAATATGTATCATTTCGCGCACGCACATGCGTGCGCCTGTGTGTGTGTGTGTGTGTGTGTGAGAACAGCAAGAAAATATGTCTAACACTTAACTTCTTTAAGACTTGGCTGTTTGAAGGCCGGGTGTCGTAGCTCATGCCTCTAATCCCAGCACTTTGGGAGACCAAGGCAGGCGGATCATCTGAGGCAGGAGTTTGAGACTAGCCTGACCAACATGGTGAAACCCCACCTCTACTAAAAATACAAAAATTAGCCAGGTGTGGTGGCACATGCCCGTAATCCCAGCTACTTGGGAGGCTGAAACAAGAGAATCGCTTGAACCCGGGAGGTGGAGGTTGCAGTGAGCCGAGATCGTGCCACTGCACTCCAGTATGGATGACATAGCAAGACTCTGTCTTTAAAAAAAAAAAAAAAAAGAGTTGGCTGTTTGAATTCTGGAACACAGTTTTCCATAAAAGTGATGTAAATGCTTCATAATCTTGTTACACACTCTCTCTGGGAAAATGCATTACATGTTAGAACTTGAATGGAAATACTCATATCATACCTATATGGGAAACTCCATGAAAGCAGCACCTTAAGGCTCAGTGCCTGGGTATATTTATCCAGTCTAAGATCAACCAATAAGATGAAACATTAGTTTGCAGACTGCCAAGAAAGCCAAGTAAACTGACACAATGCTTCATTTTCATTTACAATTATTGAAGAAGCTTTTCGATAATTAGATTTTTCCATTATCAATCGCGTACCTACATGAAAATTAAAATAAATTGGCCAAGATTTTCCATACACATCTTCACATGTCCAGTTCGACCATTCTCAGTTACTTTAACTCAGATGCTAACGTCCGTTTCTTCCATCATATTCTCCACTATTGTCTTTGGGACATTTTTCTAGCTGTCCTATACTCAATATGCTGGTTTCGAGGCTGGCGCTTTTTTCTTCTTACCTAGTGTCACAACAGAGGGCCCTTGGGATAACTAATACTCATATCTTTGGAGACTAAAAGTGTCACAAGGTTAGCAGCTGTCGAGTCTTGTGGACAGAATTACAAGTGGGTCACTATACCCTTCAGTGAATATATTCTTTACTGTTTACATACACATCTGTGAAAGCGATCAAGAACCTCTATGCTGGGTGAGTTATATGTGGGCTCTGGGACACCCCTTCCAGACTACTATTTCTTCTTCAGTTTGGCAAGAGAGAGAGAGAGAGAGACAGAGAGAGAGAGAGAGAGAGTGTGTGTGTGTGTGTGTGTGTACGTGCAGGCGTGCGCATACACGATAACATCTTTGGGTAAGAACTCTTAGGAATTGTTTTGCAGTTTATGATTAACTTATGGCTACAACTGTCAGCCACCACCAATTGTGCAAAGTATCACAGATGCTTTTCACAGCCTCTGCTCATGCCTTTGATCTCTTTAGTACCTTTAACATTTCAAAAAAAAATGTAAAGAACTGAGTTTTTATCAGCATTTCCTATCTGTCTAAATTCAACTTTTTTTTTCCCAGTTAAATCCCTAAAAAATAAGTAGCTCCATTTCAAAGTCAGCAGGAAGTTTGATAAATTGATGTTCTACGCTTCAACAACAGTCCCGTGCAACTTATGAATTGGACATATCGGCCTCTTACTGCTTTGAAATTTCTTTCATCTCTTTGAAGAGATCTACCAATTTTTCCTGCTTTCAGTTGCATAATCTGTCACCTAGGAGGCAATATTTTCTGTAACACAGCTTCGGCTACCTGTCTTCTGCCTCAGGCCCTCCACAGTTCTTGGTTGCTTCTTTGCAAAAACAGCAACTAAGGTCATTCTTGTACAGAAATTTGCTTCACTAATTCCAAATTTACATCCTGCTGCTCTACTTCTGTAACTTTCTAAACATACAAACCCTTTTTTGAGTCATGATTTAACAAATTCAAAGACCTTTCAAAGGCAACTAAACTCAACATGTACTTACCAACCGTATACATCACACAATTGTTATGTCCAAATTTGCACAAGCTCACGTAATGACAATGACTTATCATTGCTGTCTCGTCAATGGTGATAAGATGCTATCAACAGTGAATACATCCTGATTTCAGAGAAATTAAAGTGTTGGGGGGGGGGGGGGCAAAGCTACATTTCAAAATCAATGAACAGGGTAAGGCATAAGTGGATACTCCTATATGTAAAAAAAATCATTTCCAAAGATGGACATCAGAAATTCCTCCCATCTCTGTAGACACATGCCATTGCTCCCATAAAGAAACAAAGTCCAAGTTCCTCGCTTGAGACTTGCTTTCGCCAACAGAACATGGCAGAAGTGAGATTCTGAGACTTTAAGCTCAAGTCCAGTGGTCAATCTGGTCTGTTTTTATACTGCTTCTGAGCTAAGAATGGCTTTTAGATTTTAAAAGAGTTTTAAAATAAGAAAATATGCAACAGAGATCTTATGGGCCCCAAAGCTATGAAGCCTGAAGTATTATATTAACTAGCCATATTCATTTGCTAGGGGTGCCTTAACAAAATACCACAGACTCAGTGGCATCAACAACATAAATTTGTACCTTCACAGTCGTGGAGGCTAAAAGTCCAAGGTCAAGATGTCAGTAGAGTTGCTCTCTCCTGAGGCCTCTCTCCTTGGCTTGAAAATGGTCTTCCCTGTCTATATGACTCTGTACTAATCTCCTTTTCTTATAAGGGTATCAGTCATATTGAATTAGGGCCCACTTGACCTCATTTAACCTTTTTTAAGAGTTTCACTCTGTTGCCCCAGTGAAGTACAATGATGATACAATCATGGCTCACTGCAGCCTCTATTTCCTGGGCTCAAGCAATCCTGCCACTTCAGCCTCCCAGGTAGCTGGGACTACAGAAGCATGCCACCATGCCTGGCTAATATTTGTTTTGTTTTGTTTTGTTTTTTTGGTAAAGACAAGGTTTTGCCATGTTGCCCAGGTTTGTCTGGAACTCCTGGCCTCAAGAGATCCACCTGCCTCAGTCTCCCAAAGTGATGGGATTACAGGCGTGAACCACCATGATTCAGCATTCATTTAATCTTAATTACCTCTTTAAAGGCCCTATCTCCAAATATAGTCACATTCTGAGGTACTAGGGGTTAGGACTTCAACGTATGAATTTTGGGGGAACACAATTCAGCCTTTAACACTGGTCTTTTCCAGAAAGTGTTCCCAATCTCTGGGCCACGCTATTGAATGAGGGGAGACCATGTAGAGAGACAGGCTCAGTCAGACATCCGCCATTTCAGCTCCCTGCTAGCTAGACATGTGAATGAAGCTCCCTTCGATGGTCCAGCCACAGCCAAGGTCACAGCTAAATGCAGCCACCTAAGCGACTCCTGACAATACCATGTAGAGCAGAGATAAGCCATCTCATCGAACCCTACCAAAACTGCAGGCTCATGATCAAATAAATGGTTGTGTTTAAGTCAGTAAGTTGGGGGCATTTTAAACTCAGCAACAGATAATGGAAATTGCTTCCATGACAGAGGCCCCAGGGTAGGAGCTCTCATGCATGGAACCAAAAGGGAGAAGGGCTTTCCCTCGGGGTGGCAGCAAAGGAGAGTTGGAATAAAAGGTAAAGGCGAGAATGAACAGTAGCCAAGACCCAATAAGATATTTAGATGGTAAGGTTGCTCCTCGTGTCGAGGAGGAACTCTCCTAGTATGTATATTGAAAGTAGGGTTGTATCAGAGAGTAGGTGGCTGCCATGAAAAGGACAAAGAGCTCTGCCTCAAATTCGCTTTGGTAAGGTACTTAGACTCTTAGACATTCTGTGTCCTCATCTATAAAACTGTGCCAATACAACCTACTTCCCAGATTACTTAAAAGTCTTAGACACAAAAGTATGAAGTCCTTAGCATAGCACTGGACAAACGGTAGGCATACCACCTTGTCTGTGTTTCAGTCTTTCCAAAGCAGATGTAATGCCTACCCTATCTGAAAGGCTTATTCATAAGCTCAAATGTGCTAGGTGCTGTGGCTCACGCCCTTAATCTCAACATGCTGGGAGGCCAAGGTAGAAGGAACAATTGAGTCCAGGCGTTCAAGACCAGCCTGGGGAGCAAAGTGAGACCGTATCCCTTTAAAACAAAAAAACAAAACTATAGCCAGGTGTGGTGGTGGATGCCTGCAGTCCAGCTGCACCGGAGGCTGAGGCAGGAGGATTACGTGCGCCCTGGAGGTTGTGGCTGCAGTGAGTTATGATCACACCACTGCACTCCAGCCTGGGTGATGGAACAAGACTCTGTCTGAAATACATAAATAAAAATAAAGCTCAAACTCAATAAAACACACAAAAATGGTTTGAAAGTTATTAAGCCCTACCAAATAATATGACTGCAATAAATAAAAATTCAATTTTTATTTTTGGGGGCTGCATAGCAACTTTGTAAAATTTAAGCATATTTGCATGATTGCTTTTATATTGTTACTGTTATTTAGTTTAAGTTATCAGCATTAGTTACTTATTCCAATTATTCATCTCTGTCTTCAGAAAAAGGACAGCGAAGATAGGACATTGTCCTTCCTAAATAAGGACAATGAAGATAGGAGGAACTCCATAACTCCATTCTTTTTTGTGTTACAGCAACATCCCCGTCTATTTAGCGTGGCATCCCCAGTGCAGTTCTACTATGTGTCCAGGCTTCTTATCACCAGCAGGACTTAGCACTGGGCTTGGTATACAAGTGATACTGAATATTTACTGAATATAGAGAGAGGGCAAGCCAATGGTCTCAGAAAGAATCAAGAATATACCTCCTTTAATATGACTTTTACATGCAACTCAATGGAGGTAGTGGTTCATTTTGGAAAGATGACCCTAAATGGACAAGTTCAACGACCATCACTGCCCAACTTATAAGTGCCTATGTTTGAAGGCCAAGGGCACAGGGTAGTAGTTCCCAATGTGTAGTGCTCAAACCAACAGCAGCAGCAGCATCTGGGGCTCATTAGAAAGCAAATTCTAGTGCCCTACTGCTATGGTTTGGATATGATTTGTTTGACCCCATCAAGTCTCAAATTGAAATGTGATCCCCATTGTTGAAGGTAGGGCATGTTGGGAGGTGTTTGGGCCACAGGAGCAGATCCCTCACAAATGGATTGGTGCAACTATCAAGGGAGTGAGTCACTCCCCTTCATTCCTGCAATAACTGGTTGCTGAAAAGAGCCTGGGGCCTCCTCTGCACTTGCACTCAGTCTCTTCCTCTCCCGCCATCTGATCTGTGCACCTGCAGCTCCCCTTTGCCTTCCACCATGAGTGGACACAGCCTGAGGCCCTCACCAGAAGTGGGGCAGATGCTGGAGCCATGCTTCTTGTATAGCCTGCAGAACGATGAGCCAACTAAACCTCCTTTTTTTATAAATTACCCAGCCTCAGGTATTCATTTATAACAACATAAATAGACTAAGGGACCTACCCAGAACTACTGAGCAAATAATAGTTTAATAAGCCCCATAGGTGATTCTGATAACATTAAAGTTAGAGAATGAGTAGCCTAGGGAAATACATTCCTATTATCAGCTACATTTGATAACAAAATGTCTATTTTCTTTGTGTTTCATAAAGTAGCTCATTCAGATGATGTGAACTACCAGCTAATTAATGCAATGATGTTTGCTTCCAAGCATTAAAAAATTGGCCAGTGCTTTTTTCCCCACTCTCTTGTGCCCTCCCCATTACAAAAGCAAATAAAATAAAACCACAGCACTCTGCAATTTACGCCACATACATTAATAACAGCCTCAGGCAAGCAGTATCTGTGGGACTCATTTAAATGTTATTTATTGTTATGGAAGAATAGATAAAGGAAATTCAACACCAAATCTTTAAGACCCACCACTTAATGATTTTGGTGGACAGTCTGAAATAGACAGTTATGGGAGCCTTACATTAAGACAATACAATGTCTATAATGACCTCCCAAGCAGGTGTCCATATCCTGTAAGACCCTTGCCCAGACTTCAGTCCCTATGAAGCATGTATAGGTATATCTTGTGTGTGCCAGCCCCAGTAGCTGGAATACTGTGGGATCCCAATGAAGGACACCCCAGGGTTGGAATGACAATCTACCTAGGACCTGGTGGCTTGGCTGAAAGATTTTAGCTGGGTCAAGCAGGTGATCTCTTTCAAGACTCTAAAAGTCTTGCCAACTAGCCATGGGAACTAAACCAGGAGAGCAGTGACTTCTCAAGAGAGCACCATGAGAAGCCATGATGGGCTACTGCCAAACTGAAGTGATGTGGGGAACAGAAGGATAATGGAGTGGGAAAAAGCCAGTCCATCACAAGTGGAGAACAGTGCAGGGATACAGAAAGAAACAGCCTATCACCAGCAGGAAGGACTGGACGAAGAAACTAACCCTTAGCCTAAAGTAGCCAGGGTACAAGCTGTATAGCCCAGCCCTGCTCAGCCTGGGGACACAGTCACTATAGATCCTCCCCTTCTGCTGCCACTCATACCTCACAAGCAAAGGAGTTAAACTATAGCACATAATCACCCTTACAATAAACACTTCTTCATTTCCTCAACAATGGATGCGTAATAGATGCAAAATGCTTCCACGGTTAATTAAATGAATTACTGTAGATGTCTAAAGTGAGAGTGAATTCTGTTTTTTCTTTTAAAATGATCCATCTGCTTATCAAGGTAATAAGTTAATTAAGTATGGAGCAGAAAGTCCTCTAAGCAGACACTTTTAATTAATTCTTACTTACGAATGCCCACGTATGTCCTCCAAGTGGCCAAAAGTGTTCAGTGTGGGGAGATAAAGGAAAAAAGGCACTGAAAAGAAAACACACACCACTCCTGTTTTTGATACTTCTTAGGTTAAATTTACCAAATGTTATAAACAGCTTAAAAAATACCTACCTTTAGGGTGGTTTTCAAAACAGTGAAAACATACACAAATCACGACACACTTCTTAATTTGTGCCTCTTCACTGCTATGTGTTGCTAAGAGACTTTTCCAGGGCTCAAATACACATTTTTTTTTTTTCCAAATTTAGAAAATAGGCACACTTGCAAAGAAGCCTCAAGAAGGCAGTCAGTTAGAAGTAGAAATTTATTTGGTAACTACCAACCCACATTTCTCTAAACAACTTCCTGAAACATATTACTGAATGCCTGCGTGACTCATGCAAGCTTCAAAATTGATCATTTCTGGCTCTGTGGCAATCTTCTTTGTTAACTCACATACATTCAAGTTTGTGTATCCCTCTACTCCTTACTGAAGGGAAAACAGGAAAGTCAACCTTCCACTGAAAAGAGAAGCAGCCATCCACTGGGTTCAGACACTGGGAAGGCCACTGAAAAGCTTGTGGACATCAAGATTTCTCATGAGTTGTTAGGGGATGTTGATCACCCTTAGAGATAAACTGCAATCAAAGATCAGCATGTGAAGCTGAGAACAGTAGCACATCTTAACAGTAATACATGTTATTACAGTCATATTCTTGCTCCTTAATTTAGAAATTAGGGTGTACAGTGTATCATGCTATTAAACAGATACATTATAGGATAATGGTATTACAAAAGACTACTTTTTCCCTTAAAATTCCAAGGTATACGTATGTATATTTTTTAGTAGCTATCGACAGCCTAAGGAAAGAACAAAAAGGCAATAGGTGCCCATGACAACTGATAAGCAGAAAGCCCAACACAAGCTGGGTGCGGCGGCTCACACCTCTAATCCCAGCTACCTGGGAGACCAAGGCGGGAGGATCACTTGAGGCTAGGAGTTTGAGATCAGCCTAGGCAACACAGAAAGACCCCCATCTCTGAAAACATAAATAATTTTAAAAAATTTCAACTCAACATAACTGAAACTAGATTGTAAAGAAGTTGTAAAACCTCAGAGACACACCCCTCTCTTTAAAAAGGACATACTTTGACATTTTAAAATGGACCCCTTAACTAACAGTGGAGAACCACAGGAACAGGCCAGCTTTGCTGAGACAGATACACAGCCTTTATTTGTTTGCAAAGAAACACAACTGAACTCAACTGTAAAGACAACAAAGCTCAAACAGCCTCAGTCCTCACTAGGTTTCCATGTCAGCCCAACCCCATATATTTGTAAAGCATTACAACTTTGGAGAGTAGGACTAAAGTGATCTAGGCTTGCAACAGAAAATGTTTATGTTCACTCCAAATTTATATGTTGAAATCCTAACCTCCGAGGCAATGGTATTACAAAGGTAAGATGAGGTTGGTGCCCTCACAAATGGGATTAGTACCCTTTAAAACAGAGCTCCTTCGCCCTCTTTCAGTCATGTAGGCCACAGTGGGAAGTCTGCAGTTTACAACCCAGGAGAGGGCCCATGCCAGCACCCTGATCACAGACTGCCAACCTCCAATACTGTGAGAAATTTCTGTTGTTCGTAAGCACCTAGGCTCTGGTATTTTGTTATAGTAGCTCAATGAGTAACAAAGAGCTGTGGTCTCAGTTCTGTCACTCAGGCAAGCCATTTAGTTTCTCTGAATGCTGACTTCCTCATCTGGATAAGAAAGGAAAGGACTATGTGGAAATGAATGGAGTGGAGGAGGTACTAACGTCTTCTGAGCCATCTCCTTACAGGCTAGCATTGTCCTTAAATCATCTAACCTAATCCTCACACTAGTTCCTGATTTTACAAAAAAGGGAACCCAGGCCAGGGGGAGGAAACTGTTCAGTGTCACCAGGGACACAGTACAGATAGGACTTAAGCCCTGGTCTCTGGTTTCAAGGCATCACTATCCAATTGCCATGCTGACCTTACACATTCTGCTTCCAGAGGTCAAGGACTGATTTGAGCATGCCTTTCTCAGTGTCCCTACATATTTCTATCTCCATGTGCTGTGATACAATTTCCGAGGCACATCTCAGATCTCATCCTCTCTAAACACTCTGGCCTTTTCCCTTACTGCCATGACCGCTTAAACCCAGACAAGCTCCGGGAACATAGAGAACTCACAGAGAGCCATCAGCCTCTATTTCCATGTAACCTGATATGTTTTTGCATCATGTCATTTGCTCAGAACACAGCAGAGATTCTAGTCCTGTGAGTTTGGTGCCTCCCAATTGCGGCAAGAGCATTCTGTTGCACAATGAATATTAGTATTCACTGACACCATATGTCCCCAGTGGGCAGCAGCCAATCTCCACTTTTTCAGAACACTTGGGAGGTGAGCTTACATTTAAAATGAAGAAATGACAATTATCAGCAACCAAATTCAATTCATTCTCATATTTCTATTTTTAAGTTTCTTGAATTGGAGGAAAAGACTGATTATCATTACTAATGGAACTTACTGTCTTATTTCATAAAAAGCTTGCCACTTCACAGATGAAATCTGAGGCAAGCCAAAGAGAAATGCTGGCAGTTTGTACCTTCAGGCAACAGAGGCCTTTTGGGTAAAATGATGTTTTTGTGCTGAGGGGGGACTGCCAATAGTGCTTGCTCTAAAATTATCTACATCTTCATAGACACTGCCTCTACAAAAGTGCAACATATTAACACACATACACTTGCTGTTAAGGCTATCAAGTTAAATTTAAAAAGAAGAGCTATTCTCTAAGTGGGACACATTCTTAACATTCCTAACAGGTAAAAAAAGTCCTTCCTATACATGATAGCCAATTAATGACTATTAAAATGCTTTCAGGTACCAAGGTAGAAGTCCCTGACAGGTAGGTTTGAGCAGAAAGAGCCTCTTCTCCAGGCATCCCTGGGGCTCTCAAGTGCCATTTGTGCTTAAACCTGCAGGAGGCAAGTGCAAGGAGGACTTGGTTTCCAACGAAGGCAAGAAAGGCAGGTTCTGCTAGCTACTCATTCTGACATAAGCTTCTAAGGTTGGAATAAAATGGGATAATAAGACAGAAAACAAATATGAAATAATCTATCAGTAACATGGTTTGCCTACTTTAAAGGGTTCTTCTAAAACCGATTCAGAGGAGTGACTAACCAATATATGAAGCACTTTAAAAGCTTTTTTTAAAAAATTTAGGATTTTAAAAAAAGTTTATAAAGTTGAGAGATTTTGGCACTGTTTGTGACCGCCCAACACTAGAACAGTTTCCAGACAAAGCTCTTGACCCCAGGACTCAGCCCTCTTCAGCACAGCCTGGTAAGTCTCTCAAGGGGTATCCCCAGTCCTGGGGGTAGCCTATCTGGGTCAGAATCCTGACTCCTCCCCTTGTTGGCTGAGGCATTGGACAAGTCATTAACCTCTAAGGGTCCGTTCTTCTTCTACATGGTAACAATCCTGACTTGGAATTACTTCGAGGATTAATTAAAATAATATATGTATGACCCATAGCCCAATGCCTGGCACATACTGAAGGGCTCAATAATGGGTTGAGGCTCTCATGATGTAATAATTATGAGTAGTACTAACAATGGCAGGGGAAATAGTTGCAGTGAGTGAGACCCTACTCTAGATAGAAGGCCCACTTGTGATTTGAAACATCCAGTCACAGTTTAGACAATCATACAGGCCTATCTCCTATGGCAAATGGGATACTGCCCCATCAAATGGGTTGAATTAACACCATGAGATGAAGTATTTGGGCAATGCTTTTTTACGAGGTACTTAGGCAGTACCCAAATTGCTGGTTTTCGGAGGACACAATCATATTCCCCCACAACATGGACAACTCACTCTGGAAGATGAGTTGTGGCCCCCTCCTGAGACACGTGGACAGAAAAGGTAATATGCTGGCAAGAGTCCAGCTTTACGGCCACTGCATTCAGACATTACCAGATTCTAAGTTCTTCCCATTTGAAGTAGGTAGTGCACTTCATTTCTTTAGACATGCCTCCATCCACATCAAGTCTGAAAGCTTTTTAATGCTTTAAGATTAAAATAAAACAGCTGGTGAAGGGGTGGAAGCATGTCAGTGGCAAAAACTCTAAAAGGAGAACACAGAGCTTGGCTAAAGACAAAGGAACAGGAAGTCAAGCACATGCACAGTCCAGAAATACCCTGAAATGTTATTTTAAGACTTCCACCCTTGATGCAATCTCATCCTCCATATTTTAATGCTTTTGTGATATTTGAAGGAAGGGACAGGAAAATAACAATGATGAATAAAATCAATTCTGGTTAAGTGACAACCAGGCCTGAGGGCCAGGTGTCACTTAACCACTGAGCACAAGAACTCTGCGATTTTAGATACAGTCAGACCACAAAAGATCAAAACACCCCCATCCGGGGGGAGAAATACCCCCCACCCCCCATTTCCTTCAATGGCAGAAAATGTAAGACACGAATAATCAACTTTACTTAAGATTTGCATACTTTATGTGTACTAAATAACCAGTACTATGTCCAGTTGTCATGGGGCAGGGGAGTGGCGTGTGGGGTCTAAAAGAATTGAACATTTCAATAAATGTTATTCAGTAACTAGGTTGCACACAAACATTTAGTCAAAACATATTTGTAAGGGAGCCATCAGTTCTAGAAGAGAACTGAGAAATAGAAAAGCAGCCTTAAAAGTCGGTGTACACTGATGTTCATATTCAATCTAATTACTAATACATTTCTGAAAAGGTCTATTTATTTTTTTGGAGTTATCCTGTAATAGTAAATCTTAGTAACTGATGAAAACTCCTACCATAAAAACAACAGGGCAGAGAAACATAAAACAAAGTTGAAATGGTTAAGGCTGTTCATAGTGCCTTCACTGCAAAGGAATTACATTCGCTATTGGTATTTTTGTATGGAACTGAGATACCATTGAAAAAAGCCTTCAAAAAGGCTACATTACATTCAGCATTAACACAAAAAGTGATCTAGCAACAAAAGGCCCACAAACGGAGCTGTGGCGTACAAAATTAGTTCTGTTGCCCAGGCTAGAGTTCAGTGGCATGATCTTGGCTCACTGTAACCTCCACCTCGCAGGCTCCAGCAATCCTTCTACCTCAGCCTCCAAGTTACAGGGACCACGCGCACATCACGACGGTTGGCTAATTTTCTTTCATTTTTTATAGAGAAGGGCTTTCTCCATAATGCCCAGGCTGATCTCAAACTCCCTGTAAATATTTCTTATAGATCAATGAACACAATCCCATATTTTCTTACAATGCTGTACCCAACGGTTTCATGGGCCCTTCTAGAAAGGAAGAAATTTACTAATAGACAGAACTGTGCCATATGTTTTGTCATGAGATATGGACACAAGGATTGCTGTCAGATGCCAGGCAATGAAAGTAAAGGCAGGAGGAATTTCTGCCCTTGAAGTGAAATAAAGACATTTTAAAGCTACGGAGGTTGGTGTGACCTATTCAGGGGTCACCCAGACCCATCAGCATGTATACTGTGTCACAGTTAGGTCTGCAATGCCTTTTTTCCTTATCAGTATATAAAATAGTAGCATGCCAAAAATCAATATCTTAGTATATGAAATATTAAT
This sequence comes from Ateles fusciceps, assembly GCA_036589455.1. Taxonomy (NCBI): domain Eukaryota; kingdom Metazoa; phylum Chordata; class Mammalia; order Primates; family Atelidae; genus Ateles; species Ateles fusciceps. The sequence goes on from JAZHEH010001063.1 coordinate 4,123,424, forward strand.
TTCTTAGAAAAAAATCAATGCAAACCTATAAGCTTTCAAAGCCATTTTTTTTTTAAGCTCTGACCTAGAAGGAGCTTAACAGCCACAGCAGCCTTTTCCCAAGCCAGCAGCACTCACTCCTAATAACAGGGGTAGTGGCTAAGAGGGGGCTTCAGAGCCAGTCCCTCTGGGTTCAAATTCTGGCTCTGCCATTTACTCATGGTGTGACCCTGGACAAGCTAGTTCTTTCTCCCCGGACTTCAATTTCTTCATCTGTAAGACAATGACAACAGTACCTATCTCACAGCGTTGTTACAACAATTAAATGAGACAGTATTGGTAAAGAGCTCAGAACAGTATCTCAGACACAGTGAGCATCTTGTAAGTACTTGTTAATTAAAACTAGCACCTAGAAATTGTGTCAAATGGTTCTCCAGAGAAAGAATCCCAGGGTTTCTTAGAGGAATTCCATATCTTGGGTTGGGGAAGGTTAAGGATCCACAAAGGCTCAACCTGTGGCTAGCAGAAAGGTAGAAGACGTTCACGGAACTCAGGGGTAGTGACGAAAAGACAAATCACTGGCCAAGACAGGACAATGTGGGCATCAAAAATAGTAAGGTAATCTAAATGTGAAAGACATGATTGCATGATATCCATACAAGAAGAAGTTAATATAAAGTACACGATGGGGTGTTACCACCCAAAAGAAGGGAGGAGAGTATCTGTTCCACTTTATTGTAATAAATGGTAGCGTGCTTGGTGTTTTGTTTCTTCTTTTAAATATTTATCTGTTTAAGTAGAGAAGAGTGAACATTGGGAACTTAGTAATACTAGTTCTCGCTAAGATAGAGAGCAGACTGGTAACAGGAGAGGCTTTAACATACTTAAAAACCAGGGGGAAAGAAAATCGAAGCGTGTCCAGATGATGAATTTGCTAAATGTTCTAAGAGGTGCATTAACCGTAGACTTCATCCCTCATATCCTAGGAGATAATACCCCTTACATGTCTTACTAATGGAGACAGTAATAGAGCATATGGTAGCTTCCGATGATGCAAAGAACCAGGCAAAGATTAGGGTGACAGGGCTGGACTATGAGATGCCAGCCAAGCAAAACCTGGAAAAGAAAACATTCTGGGGGAAGCATCAAGGTACAAAAAAACAACTCATATGCAAAGTAGAACTCCAAAATCTTACTGATGTAACAAATGGTGGACAAATATAAAATGGAGCCTAGCCAGATGACCAGTGACTTAGATTTGATGAAGCTAGAGACGGCCAAAAATAACTAGATCAGCTATCAGCTGGTCAGACTATCTTTCTGGCCCCAATAAAGTTTCTGGAATTGTGGGAAATGTACTAGCGCCATATTACTATATCCTAGAAAAGTCTCAAAATGCACATTGCTCTAACACTGGACACTATCAAAATACACGTTGCTACAAACTTAGGAAAGTAAATGGACAAGTTTAAGGACAACAAATGAACCACCACGGCGCTGGTATTTTAGGACAGCTTTGACTATGTGATATGCTTCATAATCACTGTATCTTTGTGTGCCATTCCCAGTGTTGGGGGCTCAAAAGAATCATCACTACAGTTTAAGTTGTTAAAAGGTTTAAGTCAGTAACCCACGTTCAAACAGATTTCAGAAATTGATTGTCAAAGTTTGGTTTTAGATACAAATTTAATAGCTTGAGCACGAAATTACAAACAGTAGCAGGTGCTTCTCTCCATGAACAAAACCCCCTAGGACATTAAAGAATACATAAAGTGGGTCACCAACAGGATGTCCAGAGAAGTAAAATGTATTTCTCCACATGAAAGACTATTCAGAAGCACAGTTATCCACTTGCTCCATCACAACGACCCCAAGGGAGACAAAAGGTAAAGGCAACAATAGAAGAAGATATGAGACAGAAATGCTACACAGTTGATAAGAGCTCTCTTCCATAGTTTGTCTATTAAAAGTAGGATAGCAGGATAATGGGAAATGAACTACAGTAGAACCTAGCTTCGGTTTGTTGTGTAAATGCAATCAGACATGTACAGCATAACAACACGTTCCTTCTGCTATAGCTTTGAAATAAAATGAATCTGGAATGATGAAGAATACGAATGTGCCTAAGGCAATTAAATAAAATGGTGAAGTTCCAGATGGAACTGGAAGGGGTGAAAGTGGAGCTGAGAAATGCTCTCAAGATTCCATCAACCCATTTTCCCTGGAAGGGTTAAAGCAAACAAGATCGATTGCCTCCAAATCTTTGGGTTTATCCCTGGCAACTACCCTCCTTGCAAATTTAATGCTTTTCTTTTTGAAAGGCTACTATTATTCTTTCTACAGTTCTCTCTCCCGGTCCTCCCCACCCCTCACCACCTAAGACATGCCATCTAAATGCTCACTCATGGGGGAAAGGCAAGAAAGCAAATGGCACTCACTGAGCACCAGCATGTGCCAGGCACTGCAGAGGGAGATTTCCATTATCATTACATTTCATCATGATTCTTGGGAGATAGATATTATTACCCTAATTTTAGAAATGGAGAAACTGGAGTTCTGCAGAAATGAGCAAACAGCGCAAGGTCATCAGAGCAATTTGAGGGTTGAGAGTTGTGTTCAGGTCTGCCACCAAACCCTGCACGCTCTTCCACGGTCCTGTGCTGCCTCTGGGTTCTCTGCCCCACTCTCTTTACTGAGACTGCCCGTCAGCAGTTCTTTCTCAAATGAATTGCCAAGTCAAAAACCTCAACGTTGAAACTCATTTCCTAAAAAAGCAGCATAAAAAAGTTCTTGTCTAAGTCTCCTTTGTTTATCCAATAAGTACTCACTACATAGAGGGCTGTATCATTCAAGCCTGAATCTCAATAGTGCTCTGTGTGACCTGGAGAATTTAAATGTGTACCTGTATCAGAAAGAGGAACTCATCCTAAGTATTCTGCCAGTCATACATGTGTGACAAGCTCTCCATACCAGCCTGCTCTTCTGTTTCAGGTCTGGAAAAAGGTGCCTAACAACGAATGCAGCTCCCAGAGGCTGACAGAAAGAGTACCCCCTCTCCCCCCATGACTGTCCTTATAATGCTCTCTCTACATTCAGAACAGAATGTAAAGGCTTTAAAACCAGCCTCTGAAGCTATGAGGGCAACATCAATTAAGATCATTTTTAAAAGCTCAAGGCAGAAGAGAAATTAACATTCCATTTACTTTAAAATGTAGTACACAAGATTAAAAAGTATTGAGGATGAGTAGAGGACAACTTTCTTATTAACCTGCTTACAGTCACAATCATGGATGCATAACAGGTCATTAGAAATTGAGTTTTGCTTATTTTTATTTCATTTTTAAAAGCCTACCCAAGAAAGCAAATTTTTACTAACCAAAAGTTATTTACTATCTGCACTCTGAATATTATGCAAGTGGAGAAAACAACCAAGAATGCCACATAAGGTTGGGTAGGCGTCCACTGCACAAACATGCTGGCTGAGGGGCCAAAGCGCGGTGTGTATCATAGTTGGGGCTGCAACCACCCAAAGGAATGGACTCCTCTTAAGTGCCAAGTCTATGCTAGGGCAGGGAATAGATCAGTAAACAAGAGACACAGACCATACCCCAAAGGAGCCTCCAGTAGAGTGGGTAGATGTTAAATAATTACAAATAACTATTGATCATGTTTTCTAAATCTAAGATACACATTTTCCCATATCTATTTAATCCTCACAAGCAACTTATCAGTTATGACTCATCTCTGGCTTACAGATGAGCAGACTGGCATTAACTATCTGCCTGAAGAGGGGTTGATTTGGAATTGGAACTTGGGCGAATGGACTGCGGAGACCTTTCCTTTAAGGACAACACTACACCAGTTCCCCCATTCCTCCAACTCACTCTATCTTCTGGGCTTCTTAAGTATTAGAAAATGGAAACACTATTCACAGTCTCTCAGGCTGAAAATCCAGAATTATCTCGGACTCCTCTTTTTCTCACTCATTTCACCAATCCTGCCACCTTTCCTTTCCAACTATATCCAGAATCCTACTGCATTTTACCCCTTCCACTACTATCATCCTGGCTCAAACTGACATCATCTTGAACCCGGAGTAATGCAAAAGCTTTCAACTGCTTTTCCTGCTTTTGCCCCCGCCAGCTACAATTTTCCTCCCACATCGTGGCCAACGCCATCCTTCTAAAACAACTTCCCCACCTTCCTCTGCTCAAAACCTCCCACTGACCTCTCATCTCAGCGACCACTGGCCTCAGGCAGCTGACCTCCTCTGGACCCTGATTTCCTATCTCCCTCTCCTTTGTTCCCTTCTCCCCAGCCATCCTCACATCCCTGCTGGTCCTCAAACACAACAAGCATATCCTCATCTTGGTGTCTTTGCCCATCTGATTTCCACTGGCCGACACACTCTTAAGCCCACATCTGTTCATGTGTGTCACTCTCTGATTTCACTCAGGTCTGAACAACTAACCTCCCTAGAGGGTTCTTCTCTGACACTCTCTGTAAAGGAACATGGCCCTCTTTTCTTGTCTGTTTTCTTCTTCAGATTCTTCCCTGCACTTACAGGTAGCTGTCATTACATGACATGCTTATTTGCAAATTATCTGCTTCCTCCACTAGAATAGAGGCTCGCTGTGGGCAGAGACCGCTTTGCTCACCATTTCCCCAGCACTTAAAACATCACCTTTACATGTGGTAGTGAATGAAAGAATGCATCTTAAAAGTATTATTAAAGCAAGTTGGTAGTGTATATTAGATAATTGATACCCTTGTGGAATTGAATGATGTAATTACAATACTAACTACTGCAATGAACATTATGGAGGTTTTAATAACATTAATTGCAGAGAGCTGGTAATTGATCCTGGTTCAGAAATGGCCTCCTCAAGCAAGGGCTGTTGAAGTTGAAACCTGAGGCTAAGCAGGAGTTTACTAGGTAGAGTGGTGGGGAGGCCATTCTCCACAGAGGAACCAGTATGCATGAAAAGCCTGGAGTGGAGAAGAAACTTGGCAACAGGTTGGAGAAAATGCAAAAGAATGACTGTGGATGGAGCACAGGAGAGAGGGGAGGATGGAGGGAAATGGGAAAGAGACAAGATCATATGAGGTGCTGTGGGTCACATTATCAAACTGTGATTAAGTGAATACATTGGGATGCTTATGTCCACTTACATTAATCAGTTTACGATGTGCCTAATCGTATTCTTCTGTAGTTCTGGGAAAAGTCTGAGTAACCTGAAGATGATCAGTCCCTCAAAATAACTCTTTAGTAACAAAATCAGGGGCAGGTATTGGCAGGAGGGTATTCAAGGAGAGAAAGATACTAATTCTTCAGACATTTTTTCTATTTCTCTTTTTTATGAAGCAATATATTTAGGTCATTTATATAAAAATAATTTAGCACATTGGATTCAGAAATCTGACGCCTGTGATGACAATTTTTAGAGAAAATTCCTTTTATGTCTACATCCTTTTGACTTATGGCACTTTATCCAGGCTAACACACCATGAGTGAGAGGATTATCTGATGAAGGAAGGGCTTAGCAGTGGCTTAGAGATGTCTCATGATCAGAAAAATGGTCACCACCTCCTGCCTCTCGTATTAGCAAATGCTATCTCCCTCTAGCAATACTTGTTTTATCTGAAGAAACGGACTAAGCCATTAGAGCACCAGCCCGCAAATCTGAGGTATACAAAGCAGTTGTTGGCAAGGAAGCTTACTCTGTAGTTCAGAATACAAAGTACTCACAGGTGAAATGTTAAATAATGGAAAGTTTAAATAAAGACTTATGATAAAAACAAAACAAAAAATATGTAAACATTTGAGCACCTACAATGTGGCAGGTTCCCCAAACTGGGGACAAAAACAAGAGAATGTGGGACAGGAAATCTCCAGTGACCACGAAATCTCACCACCCCTACCTTCTTCCCAAGGACTAGAAAGCAGATCAGCTAAAAATCTCAAAAGCTGGAAGTAATACAAATTACTGGTATTCTTTAGGAGGTTTAATGATGTCTATATCAGGATCATTCCCTACAGGGAACTCTGAGTAGGGCTAGTACAAATTGGGCAGAGTGGCACTGCGATCATCGGAAAGATATTTTCCCCAACCATATGACAAGATCTGAAATTATGTGGGTTTGTCAAAGTTTTAAACTCTATGACATAAAAGTCCTCCTTAATGTCCCAAAAGGAAATTTTGACTTTAACAAATTTTTAAATCAAAGGTAGTGCTCAAAACTTTTTTTTTTTTTCCGTATCAGAGTTCCAAGAAATGTGTTATCTTGTACAATACATTTAAGGTCACTTAATTACCTAAATGTACAAGTCAGCATTACCTGACAAGTCCATTTGGAGTTCGTCCAGTGTGGGAGGGCATCATGCTTCGGTCCCCAGCTCCTCTTGAACCTCATCTCTCAACTTCAGCATTTATTTATTTTCAAGCCTTTGCACATGAGTTTCTGCTTTCAGAGAATGGGCTGGCTGATTCCTGCTAATCAGTCATCCTTCAGGTCTCAGCTTCGCCTGTGCACTCTGCAAGGGCAAGCGCCATGCTTTGCCTCTACTGCATCCCCAGCATCTACCCCATCGCCTGTCACACAGTAGGTTAGGTGTCTGAAGAAATAAACCACTGTCATCTCCCCCAGGAAAACTTCCCCCAAACCAGAACTCAGGTTAGGTAGCCCTCTCATCCTGTCCCTCACACATGTGTACTCCAGTGACACCACTTACAGCCCGATCCTTCCGTTGCTTATTTCCTTTGCTAGATTTAATTCTCAAAGCCCCAGGTTTTGTCTTGGTTCTTGTTAAATCCCAGAGTCTTCCACAACACTTGGCAACATTTGCTGACATTCCTTATTAAAGCTTTGAGGAACTCAGCTGTTTCCCCTTTCAATTAAAAAAGAAAACGAGGCGTCCATTTCACAATACTCTTCAGAGCCTACAATGCAACGAAGTGGTGATTGTGTGAAAGAACTCTGATTAGAAATTCAGATAACGTATGAAAATCTACTTATGAAGCTAACAACATTCATTTAGCAGAAAAAATTATTTCTTCACAGTCCCAACTTACTGTGTAGGATAGTAAAATCTAGAACTACCTTAATTCCCCAAACCATTAACTTTACTTTTCTAAGTACTGATAAACCTTGTGGGCTGCATTATGGGGGCAGTAACAGAATTTTTCACTCACTCCACGTGTCCATTTCAAGTTGGCTCCATGTCTCCTCTCTCAGCGAGGACAGGGCTTCCACAATCTGGAGGATCTCCCCCTGCTGAGGCAGGAGGAACAGGAGGGGAACAGCAGTGTGCCCAGGAGGAGGAGACTTGAAATTGATAATTGGTGAGCAGCATCTTAATGTCCATCACACGAGATTTGGCAGAAATGTACACAATGCACAAGGGTAGTTAACTTTCTACTATGACATCCCAGAAGGTAACTCTGAATCAATATATGAACACAATCTTTTCCCCTTTTGCAAAGCTAGTAAGACAAACACAGGTATTAACTCACTACCTGGCAACTAACCAAAAGAAAGATCCACCATAACATAACTGGACAAGAGAACGTATCCATGCTCCCAGAGTACCTATAAGAGAATTCTATAAGAGAATGTTATCAACAGACTGACGCAGCTCTAGAAACTAAAAGCAGATTTGTTCCCCAGCTGTTCCTAGGTATTGACAGTGAGGCCTCAGCATTATCCAACTGCTTCCACCTGGCGTTGTCAAAAACTAGTAGCTTGTAGATGATACATGGGCAGGGAGTATCCACCATGTCCTTTACAGCTTCTATAATTTACACTTGCATTTTGAACAAATGGAAATACAGGCTCACGCAAAGCATATGGTATGGGCAGGCACACTGAAGGAATGATCACAGCAGAGAGGACCCCGTGGAGAGCTTAAGGGAGAGGCAAGGCTATAGGTAAATTCAAGTTCCAAAGAAAGTGATATGGATAAAATTGTTAATGAAGATAGGGAAGAAAGGGAGGAAAAGTTCTGGAAAGCTTGGGGAACATCAGTATTTAAGGAAGATTTACAAAGAAAAAGTAATGTGGTGAGAAAATTAGAAAAAGAGCCTGAAAGAGTCTCCAGAAGTTAAGGGATAAAGACTTCATGGACTAGAGAGAGAGCAGTGACAATTGCTGCTGCAGGGAGGATGCGGAAGATGAGTAAATTTTGAAAGTGACTATTTGCACCTAGAAAGTCACAACCGGTAGCACTGAAGTAGAAGCAACGCATGGAGAGCACCCACAGTTTCTCAGGCGCCTCCCACTCCTGCCCTTCCGTGCACTCACACTTGCTTTCCTCTCCAGCCCTCCACTGTGGCTGGCTGTGGTCAGCTCCTGGCTCATGTCCTGGGGAAGGCTTTCTGTAGTGGCTTCTTTGGCTGGGTGGGACTCCTGCTAGACAACTTCAGGAAAGAGGTTTGTCTTGTCTTTGTGTGCTTGGGACCCAGACAAGTTTTTGGCAAAGTAAGCATTCTATGTACTTTTTGTTTTTTTTTTGATGAGACAGTGTCTCACTCAGTTGTCCAGGCTGGAGTACAGTGGCACGATCTTGGCTCACTGCAGCCTCTGCCTCCTGGGTTCAAGCAATTCTCCTGCCTCAGCCTCCCGAGTAGCTGGGATTATAGGCATGCACCACCATGCCTGGAAATTTTGTATTTTTAGTAGACATGAGGTTTTACCATGTTGACCAGGCTGGTCTTGAACTCCTGACCTAAAATGAGCCACTGGCCTCAGCCTCCCAAAGTGCTGGGATCACAGGCATGAGCCACCGTACCTGGCCCAATATACATTTCTATAAGGAAGGAAATAAAGGAGTGCTGTAGTTTGGTTTGTCCCCCCGAAGTCTCATGTTGAAATCTGATCCCCAGGGTTAAAGATGGAGCCTAGCGGGAGGTGTTTGGGTCATAGCGTCAAATACCTCAAGAATGGCTTGGTGCCGTCCTCATGGCAATGAGTGAGTCCTGGCTCTATTATTTCCTGAGAGCTGGCTGTTAAAAGGAGCTTGGCCCCTCCTTTCCTCTCTCACCATGTGACCTCTGCACATGCTGGTTGTCCTTCACCTTCAACAATGAGTGGAGGCAGCCTGAGGCTTTCACCAGATGCCCCCATCTTCCAGCCCGCAGAATCATAAGCCAAATAAACCTTTTATCTTTATAAATTACCTAACCTTTGGTATTCCTTTACAGCAACACAAACTAAGACAAGGAGGGGAAAGGTTTTCTTTAAAAGGGAGCAACAGCGTACCCAGTAACTTGAAGGGGTGATGCAGCCTGGAAGAGTAAGTGTGTTGTTTTACCCAATAGCAATGACTTAGCACATCTGTGGGAGAGGCAAAGCGATGGGGGAGAAAAGACACAGGACGCTGGGACAACAAATGAAAGAAATGGAAAACTCAAGTGTGCTGTGTGGGGTGTTACCATCCGTCAGGACGTTTCTCCATCTGAGATAGAGGGCATAGAGGGATGGCGCTGAAGAGGTCCCAGGGAGGACGGGAAAAGGAACTTGGGTTGGATAGACTCAGAAAGGCGGGAAGTAAGGCCCTCTGCCAACACAAAGTGGGGCAGAAACAGGACTGATAGTGTGAGGAAAGGAAAGTAGTCTGGGAGGCACCATGGCGACTGGTAGGAAGTCAACTGGAAAGAGGGTGATATGCTGAAACAATATAAACTCTTTCATCTTCATTTTTAAAAATATCCAGTCAGTCCCACTCATGTCAATCCTCCTCTCAAATTCTCTCTCAAATCTGCCCTTCCTTTCCAGAGCCAGGACTATTCCTGATTTAGGATTCTTCTTGAATTAGTTTCATGTGTAGACAATTGCAATGGCTTAATTTGGTATTTCCCTGTGCTCCTCAAAATATGAATTAGTACACTTACCAAAGAGGAGGGGAATGGATTTCATAGATAAGTTTAAGAAGCAACACACACTCTCGCTCAGCTTGGACTTGCACAAGACAACACAATGTATTAAAAGCTCTAAGGAATCCTACTAGAAAACCTACGTAACTCTAACCCAGCATGGTGCAGGGCTTTTCCTCAGGTGGCATCTATTAAACATATATGAAACACAATAAAGAAAGCCTGTTTTTCCCCTGCAGGGTCTGTCTCCAAGTTTATGCTTCAAACTCCTCCTCCTCTGTATTTGCCAGGCTATTCTGTGGTAGCAAACATTCCCCAGATCTTAGTAGCCTAGTACAACAGAGGTTGGTCACTACAGATAAAAATGACCCCACAAGGCAACTGTCCCTCTTACAGTGACTCAGCAGAGTGACATTTCACCAACCTGTGAACTGTACCATCTGAAACATAGAGCCTTCTCCATGATCATTCAAGAGGAAGACAATACTAGTGACAATTATATGCATCAGCCTAGAAGAGACACTTCATTTATGCTCAAAGTATATTGGCCAGAACTAGTCACACATGGACTCATCTACCTATGAAGGGAGCAGAGAAGTGTAAGCCTCCCATGTGCCCACACGGAGAAGAAGGGTATCCACTAGATGTCTCTAACCTCTCTCCTTATTCCCAAATAGTCCCACAATCTATTAGCTTTACATCTAGAAAGCCTCCAAAAACACCTCTTCATCTCACCATCGTGCCTCACCTGTTTTACTCCCATATCTGCTACTTTTCCCAAACATAAACCCCATGTCATTCCCAATACTTGCTTACTAAAACAAATTCTTTGTGACTGCTCACTGCTTATGCTGTAAAGTTCCTTATCATGACATACAGGAGCCTTCACAATCTCATGCAAACCTACCTTTTAGCCCCGTCCCCGCCTCTGTGCAGTTTTTGTTTTTTGTTGTTAAGAGTTGATGCCTTCTGGACTCTTTCTTTGATGATTTTTAACTGCAATGAGAGAAATCTCAGGACAAAAGAAACCTGGCTTAGGGTTTGTGGGGCTCTTTATTTCTTGGCAAATGTGGTGACTGCCTGAAGCGTCTTCAGCCCTTTGCCTCACATGGGACCTTCAGGAATTCTGCTGTCTGTTCCAGCACTGGCTCTACTCCCTGGGTGGTTCAATCAGGAATAGTCAGGGGGTTTTGGGCACAGCTGTAGCAGAATTTTTGCAGGAAATATCCAAGTGATCCAACCAGCAAATGAGGGAACACATGCCTCATTATTACCTTTTCTGTAGCAAAAATTGTCCTTAGTGAATTCACCTGGGACCTCCATCCATGCCAAATCCCAGCAGGTTTTACCTGAGAAGCAAAGTCCCTCCCACTTCTCCTTCAATCCTAGATACATAGCATACAGGTGTACCCAAGAGTAGCCCAGCAAGAGTCCTAAATACAGAGGCATCATTCAAACGTGATTCCGTCCACCATCTTGAAGGGAAGCACCAATCCTATGAGGAGGCTCCAGAGGACATGCCTGGCAGCCCTGAAGAGCAGTCAAATGTTACCTGCACCCACTCTTTCAGTAACAAGGGAGAATCATTATATGTCTAGTGTCAAGTGGTTAAGGTTCCACGTGGGGTTTTGACTGGCCTACAAATAGTCACAAAAGATTTTTCTAATTCCCGGAAATAGCTGCTTTCATACTGCCATGACTTTCCTCATGCTGCTGTCTCCCTCGTGTGCCTCCTCCACACACGCGTTCCTCCAGGGTTCCAACAGTTCGCTTTGCTCACCCCTTCCCATTATCTCCAAACTTAGAATGAACCAGCCTGTGCCCATTTGCTGGGTTCCCATCACATTTGATCAACTCCTTCATCACAGTAGCTTATTATATTACAGTAATACACACAGTATCTCCCCCTTTAACTTGTGAACCCCCTGAAAATAGAAAATACATTGTTTAACCTTCAGAGCCTTCCTTACACTCCACGGGGAGATTTAATAAATGTTAGATGACTGAAAACTGAGTTAACTTAATGGTTTTCTGCCAACCTAGCTGAAATCGTCTTAAGTTTTACTTGTAACTAATATGGCTTGCTAAATATGGGCATTGTTGATCACATATTAATGAACAATTTTAACCATCAAACTGTCTAATAACATAACACAATCTAAACATCCTCTGTTTTGGCATCTTTCTCGTAATGCAGTCTGAAAAGCATGAATGTTGTATGGAATAAAGCAGAGATGGCTCATCTTTAAGTCTTTAAGTACCTAACCAGTGATATTTACTGAATAGAATAAACTAGATTCCTAACAGAGCTGCAAAATTGGCTTTACTGATGCAGTAAATCACTGCTTTGAGACACAGTAAGAATAAATACACCTCAGGAAAAGATATGTATTTACATTTATACATCAAGAGTATGCTTTTTGTGAAAAAAAAAATCACTTGAGCATAGCGTTTTAAATGAATTCTACTTAAATCAGAAGAGCTCTACTATAGAAATGGATGCTGAAGCAGTTCTGGTATAAACGGAGTTACTGAAAAGTAATACATCAATCCTACAAGAATATTCAAAAGCACATTAGGGAGGAAGCTGATGCAGGCAACGTCCCAGTCATTCATCCTTAGCCACTTAACCCTGATGACCTTCAAGGAGTTATTGATGCTAGCTGTTGGTCGCTTAACATTTGAAATGGACAGACCCCTAGTTCCTCTCTAATTTAAAAAAAAGTAGCATGTGAAAGTTCAACTTACAAAGAACCAGTACTGATTAACAGTAACATTCTGAATATTATGAAAATGTCTTGCACTGACATAGGTCATACAGCAAGCTTCCTGGTGCTTTTAAAATATAATTTGACTTACACAAATTTTCAAAACCAAACCTCAAGCAAGCCTCTGCGTCCTTTACTCAGGTCAGAGATGCTGAGAGCAGTACAGTGACACGGGCTGCAGGGCCACATATAAGTACAAGGTATTGATTAAAATACATCAAGTGCAGCTGCTTTCTGCGGCAATTTAACTGCCAAAGTGGGAGAACATTAGCTCTGTGCCAAGTGACAGCACAATTCTGACAGCCAGGTAGATGTCCTCAGGTCACCCACCTACAGACAACTTGGGGCTAACTGGAAAGGCTGAATTCAAATCTAGTTGTAATCTTCATTCCTTTTCTTCCTGGAAGGATCAGTAAGAGCTTTCCATTTTACATTTTTTCAACTTTTAGTAGACCCTAATTAGATATCTATATACCTTACGAATGATAATTTGGCTGTAACAGACCCATGCCTCAAAATGGACAGTCCAAAGTGGAAGTAAAAGTTTGTCATCACCACTGTGATTTTGTTTGCTTCACTGATAAGGTTTTGAAGCATATCCCCCCCTTCTAGACAAATACTTCAAATCATCCTTTCTGGACAATATAGTAACATATCACATTACTTTAAAACAATCATGGGGGGAAAGCCTAAAAATGCAGTCTCTTTTAATTCAGGATAGACTACTGACGTTTGTTTTTATTTTTTTCTGGAGACAATAACCTGTGCTTGGTGCTCATCCTTCATGCTGTAAAGGGAGGGAGAGCAGGATACTATCCTCTAAGCCAGGGCATTACTTTCCACTATACCATACTTGGTTTTCCAGGCTGTTAGATTTAGACATTTGTTTCATAAAACCAAATGTAATTAGATTTTCAATTCACTTCCATTTTTGGTTAAAATGCATATTCAGAGATTTTATTTTAGATAAAGCAGATAGGGCAAGTGAAAAAGTGTTAATTTTTAATGAAGTATATACAAGTAGCTTACTTTAAAGTCAGTAGTAATTAAGAAGTATCCAACTTGTTACGATACTTACTCCCACAGCACTGTACAGCTGGGAAGAGCTAAGTCAATGACCTAATTTCATGATTAGGCAAACCGAGGACCTCAAAAGTGAGGCTGCTTGCTGAGGCCACAGACAGGCAGGGAAAGAGGCAAGGGGACTGCAAGCTGCTCCTTCAAGTTACTGATCATGGTGCCACCCCAGCACCATGCTAATTCTGTCATGCTGTGCATGGGTTCTCAACTTTTCATTATTTTCCCAAGAAGAATGTAAGCCTCCCCCAGGTTAAAACCTCTGTCTTTTGCCTCTTAACACACGTGAAGCATACAGTAAATGCATGATAATGATACCAAAGAGAGGGCAATTTAAACCTAAATATTAAAGTGAAGCAATAACGCTTTTCAATCAGTATGTCCAGCTCAGCAAAACACTACTTTGGTACAGTACTTTAAAGTATATAACTAACACTTCCCAAAACAATTTTCAATCTAAATATTAATCTTTTCTAACTACTAAATAATGTCATGAGAAATACTGCAAAAGTCCCTTTTGAGTATTTTTCCCAGAAAAAAAAATGTTGCTTTTCAAATTATGGCTTAGCAAAGATTCATCTACAAGGAGGTTCATCCCAGGACTGTTTCAATAGTAAAAACTTGGCTAACATCAAGAAAAAAAATGTGTTACAACCATAAGTAGAATACAACACAGCTATTGAAAATGATGGAGTAGGAGACGGATCCAAGATGGCCGATTAGGAGCAGCTCAGGATTGCAGCTCCCAGCAAAAGCGCCAAGGGTGAGTGGATGCTGCATTTCCAGATGGATTTTTATTGTCCACAGACCAGCAGATTCCCAGGCAGAGGAGCCCCATGAGTCGCCAGCATGGCTGTGTTGGCTGGCGGGGCTGTTGTGGCCAGCGCCCTGGCATGGCAGTTCTCCATACGAATACACGGGTCCAGGCACCGTTTTAGCTGGCGACTGGAGCCCCTGGGAGACAGAGTCCCCATTCAACTGATAAAAAAGGGGACTGTAACAGGGAGCCACGCCAGGAGATTCCTGGGCAAAAAGCGCCACGAATCTCAGCGCGGATGTTACAGTCGGCGCAGTGTGTTGCCGCATGGGAAATCACACAGATCCCGGCGCCTTTTCAACAGGTGACTGGAACACCTGGGAGACAGAGTTGACCATTCAACAACAACAAAAAAAAAGGGCTCTGGGGCAGGGAGCCAGGTGATCAGGCTTGGCTGGTTCCCCCACCACAAAAAAAGAGCAATCGGAAACACTCTGGATTCAGAGTTTCACAGCAAGCACAACTGAACCCGGGAACGTCCAGCTCTGTGGCAGAGGGGCAACTGCCATTACCGAGGCAGTCCACCACTACAGAGGTAGTTTGCCACTGCTGAGGCAGCCTGCCATTACATAGAGTGTCCGCCATTACAGAGGTGAGCCGCCATTGCCGAGGCAGTTCTAACTACATCCGTACAAACAGGACTGCAGGGAAGTTCACATGGCAGCTGGGCAGAGCCCACAGCAGCTCAGCAAAGCCTCCGCAGGCAGACAGTGACTAGGCTGCCTCCTCGCTGGGCAGGGCAGCCCTGAAAAAAGGCAGCAGCACAACAGAAACTCATAAATAAATCCCTAACTCCCTGGGACAGAGCACCTGGGAAAAAAAGTGGGGGGTGGTTTATGAGTTCTGCTGCAGCAGACTTAAACGTACCTGCCCAGCAGCTCTAAATGAACAACAGAGCTCACAGCTCAGCACTTGAGCTCCTATAAAGGACAGACTGTCTCCTCAAGCAGCTCCCTGACCCCCATATATCCAAAGAGTCACCTCATAAAGGAAAGCTCAGACTGACATCTGGCGGGTATCCTTCAGGGACAGAGATAGCAGAAGAAGAAACTGGCAGCAACCCTTACTGTTCTGCAGCCACTGCAGGTGATCCCCAGGCAAGGAGGGCCTGGAGTGGACCTCAGCAGTCCTACACCAGAGGGGCCTGAATGTTAGAAGGAAAACTAAGAAACAGAAACAAATAACTTCATCATCAACAAACTAGACGTCCACTCAGAGACCCAATCTGAAAGTCAACAACTACAAAGATGACAGGTGGATAAATCCACAAAGATGGGAAGAAACCAGTGCAAAAAGGATGAAAACGCCTGAAACCAGAACGCCTCTCCTCCTACAAGGGATCACAACTCCTCACAAGCAAGGGAACAAGGTTGGATAGAGAATGAGTGTGATGAATTGACAGAATCAGGCTTCAGAAGGTGGGTAATAAGAAACTTCTGTGAGCTAAAAGAACATGTTCTAACCCAATGCAAAGAAACTAAGAACCTTGAAAAAAGATTTGATGAAATGCTAATGAGAATAAACAACTTAGAGAGGAATATAAGTGAATTGATGGAGGTGAAAAACACAACACAAGAACTTCGCGAAGCATACACAAATTTCAACAGCCAAATTGACCAAGCAGAAGAAAGGATATCAGAGGTCAAAGATCAACGCAATGAAATAAAATGAGCAGGCAAGAGTAGAGAAAAAAAGGGTAAAAAGGAATGAACAAAGTCTCCAAGAAATATGGGACTATGTGAAAAGACCTAATCTACATTTGATAGGTGTACCTGAATGTGACGGAGAGAATGAATCCAAGCTGGAAAATACTCTTCAGGATATCATTCAGGAAAAATTCCCCAACCTAGAAGGCAGGTCAATATTCAAGTCCAGGAAATACAGAGAACATCACAAAGATATTCCTCAAGAAGTGCAACCCCAAGGCACATAATTGTCAGATTGACCAGGGTTGAAATGAAGAAGAAAATGCTAAGGGCAGCCAGAGAGAAAGGTAGGGTTACCCACAAAGGGATGCCCATCAGACTCACAGCAGATCTCTCAGCAGAAACCCTACAAGCCAGAAGAGAGTGGGGGCCAACAGTCAACATCCTTAAAGAACTTTCAACCCAGAATTTCATATCCAGCCAAACTAAGCTTCATAAGTGAAGGAAAAATAAAATCCTTTAAGAACAAGCAAGTACTCAGAGATTTCATCACCACCAGACCTGCTTTACAAGAGCTCCTGAAAGAGGCCCTAAACATAGAAAGGAACGACCAGTACCAGCCACTCCAAAA
Organism: Ateles fusciceps; assembly: GCA_036589455.1. Taxonomy (NCBI): domain Eukaryota; kingdom Metazoa; phylum Chordata; class Mammalia; order Primates; family Atelidae; genus Ateles; species Ateles fusciceps. The sequence goes on from JAZHEH010001063.1 coordinate 4,140,214, forward strand.
ACATACCAAATGGTAAAGAGCATCAACACAATGAAGAAACTGCGTGAACTAATGGGCAAACCAGCCAGCTAGCATCAAAATGGCAGGATCAAATTCACACATAACAATATTAACCCTAAATGTAAATGGGCTAAATGCCCCAATCAAAAGACACAGACTGGCAAATTGGATAAAAAGCCAAAACCCATCAGTGTGCTGCATCCAGGAAACCTATCTCACATGCAAGGATACACAAAGGCTCAAAATAAAGGGATGGAGGAAGATTTACCAAGCAAATGGAGAGCAAAAAAAAAAGCAAGAGTTGCAATTCTCATCTTTGATAAAATAGACTTTAAACCAACAAAGATCAGAAGAGACAAAGAAGGACATTACATAATGGTAAAAGGATCAATACAACAAGAAGAGCTAATGATCCTAAATACATATGCACCCAACACAGGAGCACCCAGATACATAAAGCAAGTTCTTAGTGACTTACAAAGAGACTTAGACTCCCACACAATAATAGTGGGAGACTTTAACACCCCATTGTCAATATTAGACAGATCAAAGAGACAGAAAATTAACAAGGATGTCCAGGACTTGAACTCAGACCTGTACCAAGCAAACCTAATAGACATTTACAGAACTCTCCACCCCAAATCCACAGAATATACATTCTTTTCAGCACCACATCACACCTACTCTAAAATTGACCACATAATTGGAAGTAAATCACTCCTCAGCAAATGCAAAAGAACAGAAATCATAATAAACAGTCTCTCAGACCACAGGGCAATCAAGTTAGAACTCAGAACTGAGAAACTAACTCAGAATTGCACAGCTTCATGGAAACTGAACAACTGGCTCTTGAATGTTGACTGGATAAACAATGAAATGAAGGCAGAAATAAAGATGTTCTTTGAAACCAACAAGAACGAAGACACAACATACCAGAATCTCTGCGACACATTTAAAGCAGTGTCTAGAGGAAAATTATAGCAATAAATGCCCACATGAGAAGCAAGGAAAGATCTAAAATTGACACCATATCGTCAAAATTGAAAGAGCTAGAGGAGCAAGATCAAAAAAACTCTAAACCTGGCAGAAGACAAGAAATAACTAAGATCAGAGCAGAACTGAAGGAGACAGAGACACAAAAAAACCCTTCAAAAAATCAGTAAATCCAGGAGCTGGTTTTCGAAAAGATCAACGAAGTAGACCACTAGCCAGATTAATAAAAATGAGAGAATAATCAAATAGATGCAATAAAAAATGATAAAGAGGATATCACCACAGATTCCACAGAAATACAAACCATCATCAGAGATTATTACAAACAACTCTATGCACATAAACCAGTAAACCTGGAAGAAATGGATAAATTCTGGGACACCTGCGTTCTCCCAAGCCTAAACCAGGAAGAAGTGGAAACCCTGAATAGACCAACAACAAGGTCTGAAGTTGAGGCAGCAATTAAGAGCCTACCACCCAAAAAAGCCCAGGTCCAGATGGGTTCACAGCTGAATTTTACCAGACATACAAAGAGGAGCTGGTACCATGCCTTCTGAAACTATTCCAAACAATCCAAAAGAGGGAATCCTTCCCAGATCATTTTACAAGACCAACACCATCCTGATACCAAAACCTGGCAGAGACTCAGCAAGAAAAGAAAACTTCAGCCCAATATCCACGATGAACATTGATGCAAAAATCTTTAATAAAATACTGGCAAACCGATTGCAACAGCACATCAAAAAGTTTATTCACCATGATCAAGTAGGCTTCATTCTGGGGATGCAAGGCTGGTTCAACATATGCAAGTCTATAAACGTAATTCACCACATAAACAGAACCAAAGACAAAAACCACATGATCATCTCAACTGATGCAGAGAAGGCCTTTGACAAAATTCAGCAGCCCTTTATGCTAAAAACTCTCAATGAACTAGGTATTGATGGAACGTATCTCAAAATAATAAAAGCTATTTATGAAAAACCAACAGCCAATATCATACTGAATGGGCAAAAACTGGAAGCATTCCCTTTGAAATCTGGCACTAGACAAGGATGCCCTCTCTCACCACTCCTATTCAATATAGTTCTGGAAGTTCTAGCCAGAGCAATCAGGCAAGAAAAAGAAATAAAGGGTATTCAAATAGGAAAGGAGGAAGTCAAATTGTCTCTATGTGCAGATGACATGATTGTATATCTAGAAGACCCCATCGTCTCAGCCCAAAATCTCCTGAAACTGATAAGCAACTTCAGCAAAGTCTCAGGATACAAAAGCAATGTGCAAAAATCACAAGCATTCCTATACACCAATAACAGACTGAAAGAGAGCAAAATCAAGAACAAACTGCCATTCACAATTGCTACAAAGAGAATCAAATACTTAGGAATACAACTAACAAGGAATGTAAAGGACCTCTTCAAGGAGAACTACAAGCCACTGCTCAATGAAATAAGAGAGGACACCAACAGATGGAGAAACATTCCATGTTCATGGCTAGGAAGAATCAATATCGTGAAAATGGCCATACTGCCCAAAGTAATTTACAGATTCAATGCTATCCCCATCAAGCTACCAATGACCTTCTTCACAGAACTGGAAAAAACCACCTTAAACTTCATATGGAACCAAAAGAGAGCCCGCATAGCAAAGTCAATTCTAAGCAAAAAGAACAAAGCGGGAGGCATCACACTCCCGGACTTCAAACTATACTACAAGGCTACAGTAATCAAAACAGCATGGTACTGGTACCAAAACAGAGATATAGACCAATGGAACAGAACAGAGGCCTCAGAGACAACACCACACATCTACAACCATCCAATCTTTGACAAACCTGACAAAAACAAGCAATGGGGGAAAGGATTCCTTGTTTAATAAATGGTGTTGGGAAAACTGGCTAGCCATGTGCAGAAAGCAGAAACTGGACCCCTTCCTGACACCTTACACTAAAATTAACTCCAGATGGATTAAAGACTTAAACATAAGACCTAACACCATAAAAACCCTAGAAGAAAATCTAAGCAAAATCATTCAGGGCATAGGCGTAGGCAAGGACTTCATGACCAAAACACCAAAAGCATTGGCAACAAAAGCCAAAATAGACAAATGGGACCTAATCAAACTCCACAGCTTCTACATGGCAAAAGAAACAGTCATTAGAGTGAATCGGCAGCCAACAGAATGGGAAAAAGTTTTTGCAGTCTACCCATCTGACAAAGGGCTGATATTCAGAATCTACAAAGAACTAAAATAGATTACGAGAAAAAAAACAAGCCCATTCAAAAGTGGGCGAAGGATATGAACACTTTACAAAAGAAGACATACATGAGGCCAACAAACATGAAAAAATGCTCATCATCACTGGTCATTGGAGAAATGCAAATCAAAACTACATTGAGATACCATCTCACACCAGTTAGAATGGCGATCATTAAAAAATCTGGAGACAACAGATGCTGGAGAGGATGTGGAGAAATAGAACACTTTTACACTGTTGGTGGGAGTGTAAATTAGTTCAACCATTGTGGAAGACAGTGTGGCGATTCCTCAAGGACCTAGAAATAGAAATTTCATTTGACCCAGCAATCCCATTACTGGGTATATATCCAAAGGATTATAAATCATTCTACTATAAGGACACATGCACACGAATGTTCATTGCAGCACAGTTTACAATAGCAAAGACCTGGAACCAACCCAAATACCCATCGATGACAGAATGGACAGGGAAAATGTGGCACATATACACCATGGAATATTATGCAGCCATTAAAAATGATGAGTTTGTGTTCTTTGTAGGGACATGGATGAACCTGGAAACCATCATTCTCAGCAAACTGACACAAGAACAGAAAATCAAACACTGCATGTTCTCACTCATAGGCAGGTGTTGAACAATGACAACACATGGACACAGGGAGGGGGAGCATCACACACTGGGGTCTGTCGGGGGGAAATAGGGGAGGGACAGCGGTGGGTGGGGAGTTGGGGGAGAGATAGCATGGGGAAAAATGCCAGATATAGGTGATGGGGGAGGAAGGCAGCAAATCACACTGCCATGTGTGTACCTATGCAACAATCTTGCATGTTCTTCACGTGTACCCCAAAACCTAAAATGCAGTAAAAAAAAAAAATGGAGTAAAAAATTTGTTTACATGGGAAGGTGGTGCCTCCATTTGAAGTGAAAAAACTAATCCGTATGTAGAATTATCCCAGTTTGAAAATAGGTATGTACTAATAGATGCACACGAATTACCAACTGAAGCTAATTACAGGTGATAGAATATACAGTTTATATTCTTAGTGCTCACGAGAATTTGAAAGTACATGCATTGAACACATACTGATTCTGTAATGAGAAAAGAAAAAATTCTAAGTTCTTGACTAACCAAAGCCTTCCTCCACTTCGACAGGTAAGTAAACATCTAAAGATAATTTTAAGTTCTTCTCATCCACAGTCAGTGGAGACAGAAATTTTTACAAGAGAAACTTTTGCCAAAGGGTCAAACTCTGCTAGAAAAATAATATTCTCAGCACGAGTTTAATTAAATTTGCAGCTGACATACATCAGGCCTCTTGGGCAACTTGTACTTTGGAAGGCAAGAAAATAAAACTATTAAAAGACAGTTTTCCAACAAGAAAGAGGACATCAGGGACATTAAAATAATGTGCCTGAGGAAGGTGCTACACATCTGAAACCCAAACAAAATGATCTTGACACTCATCTGAGCATAGCTTGCTGGTAACTCAGGTGATACAAAATCCAAACCCGTGAGCAGAGAGTCCCAGCTTGTGGTCTAGGCTCCTTAAAGATCTGGGAAGGAAGCAATAGGAGATCTAACCTATTTTAAATATTGGGGGGAGAAGGGGCGGTGGCGGGAAGCAGAGGAAGCTAATGACAAACATTGTGGGCAAGAAGTACTGAAGGTTAACAACGGTTAGTCCTTTGCTTTTGGCTGAAATGTTATCAGTTCAATGTGATTATCACCATAACTTTGTGCTAATTAGGAGATATGATGTCTCTCGTTAATTTTTTTTTTAATAGGAGAAACTTAATGTTTATTTAATACAGCTTGTTGAACAAAATCTTTCACAAAGAATCCATCCAAGAAAATAATAATAGAAGGGCCTATTATGGTGAGAGGTTGGGAACCAGGACTTGAGGAATTTATAGCACAAGTCCTCCTCTGCGGATGGCAAGGCAGGTGGCAGGGCTTCAGGTGGTGTGCAAGGGACAACAGGGCAGTGTGGCCAGGTGGCCTCTGTCAGCACTAAACTCTTGACAGGGTAATGGGGGAGAGGAGGATAGGCAGGGCTTCAAGTATGGGCCCATGTGATTCTCATCTGAGCACCAAGATAAGAAAATAAATAAACAAACACCAGCTGCTGTAGTCCGAGCTGCCAATTCTGCTCTTCTTCCCATTTGCTGCTGCACTGTGTCACCATTCCAGCTCTGGACACCTGGTTCTAACAACAGAGCAGCGTGGTGCTCGGTGGCATAGCCCCATTGTTAATAATCACAGCAAGAGATGCCAAGAGGGCATCTACTCTGACTCTTTGGCTCTACTCCAAACCAACCTTATGGGGAAACACTGTCCTAGAAGGCTGATAAAATTACTGCTTTTCCCAAACATATCTTTTAGAGTCCATCCTCATAGGTTACTAATTTATAACAAAATAATGTAGCTATGACCTCTTATATTACAAAAAAACCCTTTTTCTAAAATTGCTTTTTTTTTTTTTTTTTTTTTTGGTTTTTGAAACAAGGTCTCACTCTGTCACCTGAGCTGGAGGACAGTACTGTCATCATGGCTCAATGCAGCCTTGACTTCCCTTGTTCAGGTGATACTCCCACCTCAGCCTCCCAAGTAGCTGGGACCACAGGTGCGCACAACCACACCTCAGGGGTATGTGTGTGTGTGTAGACTGGGTCTTGCTATGTTGCTTAGGCTGGTCTTGAACTCCTGGCCTCAAGCGATCCACCTGCGTTGGCCTCCCAAAGTGCTGGGATTACAGGCATGAGCCATGGTCCCCGGCATCAACAAAAGAAAGAAAAAACTCTCAATAGTCTCTTCTTTATTACTGCCAGTTTGGTTTCCCATTCCTGCTTCCACTGACACCCTCTTACGGGCTGTTCGTAGTCACTAGCCTATAATTTGCTTCCTACTGAATATTTACACTCCATCTTTTATTTTTACCAGCTGTGTGTTCTATACATTATTTGTCAATGTTCACCGTTTCAAAAAGGCATATAATGACTATTAGTACACCATAGCAGACCACTTAAATATAGAAACTCAAAAATCCATAGCATTTTTATTTACTTATTTATTTACTTTTTTTGAGATGGAGTCTCACTGTCAGCCAGGCTGGAGTGAAGTGGTGAGATCTCAGCTCACTGCAACCTCTGCCCGCTAGGTTCAAGCAATTCTCCTGCCTCAGACTCCTGAGTAGCTGGGATTATAGGCACCTGCTACCATGCCCGGCTAATTTTTGTATTTTTAGTAGAGACAGGTTTTTGCCATGTTGGGCCAGGCTGGTCTTGAACTCCTGACTTCAGGTGATCCACCCACCTTGGCCTCCCAAAGTGCTAAGATTACAGGCGTGAGCCACCATGCCAGGCCACAGTTTTATTTTCAAAAAATTTATCAAAGGATTTTTTTCTTCCTATACTTACATAAAAAGGATCACATGGTAAGGAGGCATCATTTTATTTTTTTATTTTTTGAGACAGAGTCTCACTCTTGTCCCTCAGGCTGGAGTGCAGTGGCATGATCTTGGCTCACTGCAACCTCCGCCTCCTGGGTTTAAGCGATTCTCCTGCCTCAGCCTCCCAAGAAGCTGGGATTACAGGTGCATGTCAACATGCCCAGCTAATTTTTGTATTTTCAGTAGACACGGGGTTTCACCATGTTGGTCAGGCTGGTCTCAAACACCTGACCTCGTGATCTGCCCACCTCAGCCTCCCAAAGTGCTGGGATTATAGGCATGAGCCACTGCGCCCAGTGAGACACCATTTTTTAATAGCTTTAATGTCTATTTGTCAACTCCCTGAAAGGACAGTAGAGCACACAAGCCACTTTGGTCCTCTCAGCTGGGCAAGTAATTGATCTTTCTGTGCGCCCACATCCCTGGGATGATTAATTACACCATGTATCCAGCAAGGTCCATTCCACCTGGCTTGTGAAAGCCAGGGAGGCAGATGAACACACTCAAGATGGCCACACCAAGAGCCCACACTGCCAAGGACAAAGACACAAATGCTACACTGAATGCTACCACACGTGTCGGCCCCAAAATTCACTAACTTGCAAAATTCCCATTAAAACTTGACTCTGAAGCAAGTGCGGTGGTGCCCACTTGCAATCCCAGCCACCTGGGAGGCTCAGGTGGGAAGATCACTTGAGCCCATAGGGTGATATGACCGTGCCTGTGAACAGCTACTGCACTCTAGCCAGGGCAACACAGTGAGACACCATCTCTAAAACCAGCAAGCAAACAAACAACCTGACTCTGCTTAAGTAAAGTAAAACTTAGGTAACACATCTCCCAGATTAAGTTTTAAAGGGGACTCACATAAAACTTCATGGTTTGAGCTCCATTATTCAGAATTCCTAAGTACATTTCCTTACTTCCAAGTAAGCACTACTGATGTTAAAACACATGCTGTATTTATTAACTTTAGAAAAAAGAAGCATTGCTACATAAAATATACAGATTGGTTTTTAAAACATACGGGCTTTCCAAAAACATTAAAATATTTTAAAATAGCAATTGTAGTCCAAAAATACCGTAATTTTGACAAGGTTTAGAAATGCACATATACTAAGGAAGTATAATTTTGAGACTACACCAATAGAACTATTTTAAAGTACTCTTAAATGCATCCTTTCATACAAAACTTGATGTGCCAACATGCCTTTATTCAATGTAAAGTCTCTTGGAAATTAGTTTCCTTTGAGTCACAAAATGCTTTTAATTCCCTTATGCGGCATTTTGTTTATGGGGGATAGGATGTCTTTTTTTTTTTTAATAATTTCCCACAATGAATGGTCAGGTTTAATGATTCAGTGATGGTCACCAGGGTCATGGGATAGCCTGTGATGCTCAAGTAACTTGATTTCTCTCTGGGGTTCATTTTCCTCTTTTATTGAACAGATAACAGATGCTTATATTTAAGCACTCCAGAGCAGGGCCCTAATAATCAACCAGAGCTATAGGGATGTTAAGCTGGTATTCTCTTACTCTTTCTCCTAAATATGAGAGCATAAAGTTCACAGAAAGAAAATACAGCTAGGCGGCTAAATTTTGCCGTCATTTAGAGAAAATGAAGTCAGAAATAGCATAACAACGTAAGCACTATGGATTCATGTTCCAGAGGACCCAGCTGATCTGATCACACCAGAAAAAAGAGTAGCTGAGCAGGTACTTTGCTTTCCCTAAGCCGTCTAGTGGACAATATCTACTTCAGAAGTATGGAAAACACAGTGATGTCTTGATTCATCACGAGCACTTTTCAGGTAACACATTCTGAAGTCTTTATTAAAGAGTACTCATCAGATAGCATTCACCTGCCTGGCCGCCAACGGAAAAGGGGTGACTCAAGTTTTAGACATATTTCCTAATTTAATTAAGTGGGAGCATAGCAAAGTGATACTTTTAAATTTGACCCCATGTGAAGCTCAACTATGTGGATGCTAAGTTATGGGAAGCTTATCAACTGAGTGAGCCTTTGCAGGGGACCAATGTTATAAAACTCAAGTCTGAGGCGGCCCCTCCCCTACTTAAGGACCCAGCTGCTAGTGCTTTTCTCAGCTGAGGATGTCAAAGTCATTCAAACTAATTTTCAAATTTTCTATGGAAAAGAACTTAATAGCATAAAGGCCACTACACCCAAGGACACACACTTAGAAATAACTCAAGAATTGAAGGATGGATGGACAGAGAAATGGGTACCCAGGCAGGTAAATGACAAAGCAAATCTAACAAAATGTCAGTCACAGAATCTAGATGGTGGGAATATGGGTGTTACGTCTACAATGGTTTTGACTTTTCTGCATGTTTTAGAATTTTCATAATAAAGTGCTGGGGAAAAAATAATTTTGAGTTATAATCACAATAAAGGAGGCAGCAGGCCCCACTGTGAAAAACCTCAGCCCTGAGGGCAAGACACCTGGTTCCTGGCATAACCCCAGGAACTCAGAGTTTAGAACTGGAAAGGGCATTGGCAATCCTCCAGGGCAGGTAAAATACATGGTTTTATGGGTCCACAAAAAATTAGAAAAATAGAAACAATATCATAGCATTTTCATAAAACTAAAAGTATTTGTGTTTGTTTGTTTTGAGACAGAGTTTCACTACTGTTGCCCAGGCTGGAGTGCAATGGTGTGATCTTGGCTCACTACAACCTCCACCTTCCAGGTTCAAACAATTCTCCTGCCTCAGCCTCCTGAGTAGCTGGGATTACAGGTGCATGCCACGATGCCCGGCTAATTTTGTATTGCTAGTAGAGATGGGGGTTTCTCCATGTTGGTCAGGCTGGTCTCAAACTCCTGACCTCAGGTGATCTGCCTACCTCAGCCTCCCAATGTGCTGGGATTACAGGCATGAGCCACCTCTCCCAGCCTAAAAAGTATTTGATTTAAAAACTGTTCTTTTGCTGAGATTATATGCCTCTATGCTTCTGATTTTAAAATCCTTTATTTCATGAAACACTGGTGACGGTAGATGACAGAATTGATTATGTCCACACTTAGCAAAATAAAAAGTTAATACCCTCATGTCAGTCTTCTCAATATTTCTGAAATGATAAAAGTTTACAAAATAAAAATTCTGGGAATTACCAATGCAGACCTCATTTTGTAAGAAGAAACTGAGGCCCAAAGTAGGATTCAGTGGGGCAGTAGCCAGCTTGACAACTGTGGGCAGTTTACCAACTCAAGAATCAAAAAGGTGACTCACTTAATCACAGGTGGTATACCTATCCAAGGAACAAATCCCAGGTTACACATAGAGGGATGGAAGCCCCTTATAAGAATCACCCACATAGCCGCGTTTTCAGTGCTGCCATTGGTCTTCTGGAACACAAACTCTGTCATGCTCAGCATTTGGAGTGAATTTCTTACAGAACTCAGTTTTCGAATTTTGATGTTAGTGCTTCAACCACGCTTGCGCAAACATAGCTAAAGAGTGACATAATACAAGTGCATAAGGAGATGCAAATTTACCACGTTCCAGATCATCATCCACTGGTCTTATTTTTTTCTAAGCGTTCTCACAGCCAAATGGCTAGCACAGAATTTTATGCAGAATATTCTGAAAACACAGAATACTTTTTTTTTTTTTTGTAAGCTTCTAATATTCAGGGAAACCAAAGATGACATTTGATAATGATACAAGTAGCAGACTATAAAACGTGAGACTTCAACTGGTTCAAGATGTGCAATTAGCCAGGTGTGGTGGCTCACGCCTGTACTCCCAACACTTTGGGAGGCAAAGGAGGGTGAATTGCTTGAGCCCAGGAGTTCAAGAGCAGCCTGGCCAAAATGCAAAACCCCATCTCTACTAAAAATACAAAAATTAGCCAGGTATGGTGGCATGTACCTGTGGTCCCAGCTACTAGGGAGGTAGAGGCACAAGAATTGCTTGAACCCGGGAGGCAGAGGCTGTACTGAACCCAAGATCACCCTACTACACTCCGGCCTGGGTGACAGAGCAAGACTCGACTGTGTCTCAAAAAAAGGAAATGCATTCAGTAAGCCTGCACATATTACAATTTATAATGTAATATTTATAATGTATTATTAATGTAAAATTTATAATATATTATATATTATATAATATACATATAATATATAATAATATAATTTAATGAATATCTATATTATATATAATATATATAGATGAATATCAAATTAAAACCATGTCTAATGAAGGGAAAATGGTAAATATCTTAGAGTAATTTTTTAAAAAAGGGAAACTATAGAAGTTGAACTTTTGTTTTATAAAATAAACATCCATTCATCAAATACGTCTCTCATTACCTTACCTGTCTAGACAAATGAGATGAGGAACAGAAATAAAAATTACAATGAGCAGGTAGGGCACAGTGGCTCACGCCTGCAATTCCAGCACTTTGGGAGGCCAAGGTGGGTGGATCACTTGAGGCCAGGAGTTCGAGACCAGCCTGGGCAACACGGCAAAACCCATCCCTACTAAAAACACAAAAATTAGCCAGGTGTGGTGGCGTGTGCCTGTAGTCATGGCTACTCAAGAGGCTGAGGCATGAGAATCGCTGGAACTAGGGAGGCAGGTGTTATAGTGAGCCAAGATTGTGCCACTGCACGCCCACCTGGGCGACAGAACAAGACTATCTCAAAAAACAAATAACAATGAGCAGAGCTCTGCTGTATCATACTAGCCAGGTTTATATCCCTGTGGCTGAAGAGCTACATCATCTTATATTAACGTGTGGTACACATTTGTTGGGACAAACCTTCAAGCCACATTTAGTTCCAAAACTTGCCCGAGTCTTTATCCTTTCTATGGAATCTTTGGGGCAGTTATGAATTCCTAGCACAGACAGCTGCCCAAGGGCTGCAAGGCGGGGCAGCAGGCACATTCAGACACAAACGCTATTTGTCTGTTAACACATTTGTCTATTTGGTCATTTCATCTATCTTCTAATAAGTGCCTGAAACAAATAAGGTACTCAAATGTTTGTTCACTGAGTTATCTATGGTAGTAGAATCTTCTGAACTATCTGCCCAGCCCCTAACTATCACACCACCTCCTTTTTAAAGAACTGCCTTTTCTAGGGGTGAACCCTGGCAGCCACATTTATGATCACCTATGTCAAAGGTGGACATCTGACACAAACTGAACCAATTGGAGTCTCTCTCCCCAAAATTCAAAATTAACTGAGGCCACCGTTGATGTGGTCTGGTTGCTTGTTGGTAGCATGGAGAAGTTACCTGTGCCATGACAAAAGACTGAAAGAATGGCTACTTTGTTCCTGGGTGGCTTTCTAGTTCAGGGTTCTAGTCCCTTGTAAAATTCAAGTTATTTCTATTCTTGGGTTTTGTAAAAACAGTTGGTATCTTCTCCATAATCACCATTTCCTTCCCTCCCTACCCCAAAGTTAACTCGAAGGCATTTCTATGACTTGTTACCAAGAATAGTAAGTAGATGAAAGGAGTAGGATGGTTATTACAGAACTTTAAATGTTCTAAGCCTGATATGAAATAGAAGCCATAGAGGAGATTACGTATGACCTCCCAAATATTAAATTTTGCATTGCGGAGAGAGATCCAAGATGGCCGATTAACAGCAGCTCAGGATTGTAGCTCCCACTGAAAGCACAGAGAGTGAGTGGACGCCACATTTTCAGACGAATTTTCATAGCCCACGGACCAAGAGATTCTTGGCGGAGGAGCCCCACGGGTCGCCAGCCCGACCCTTTTGGAGGGCGTGGCCATTTTGCAGGCGCCCCGACGCGGAGGTTCTCAGTCCGGAGTATACGGGACTGAGTGCCCTTTTGGTTGGCGTTGGGAGCTCCGGGAAAGCAGAGTCTCCCATTCAGCTGATTAAAAAGTGGACTGAAGTGGGGAACCAGACTGGGAGATTCCCGGGCAGAAAAGCGCCATGAATCTTAACGCCGCTGTTTCAGCCAGCGTAGTGGGTCGCTGCAGGGGAAGGCTGGTACCCCTCTCCACAAAAAAAAAAAAAATAAAAAAACAGCGGTTGGAACTGCTGAAGATTGAGAGTTTCACAGCAAGTGCAGCTGAACCCGGGAAGGTCCAGCTCTGTGGGGGAGGGGCATCCGCCGAAGGAAAATTAAGAAATAGAGGAAACTTTATCACCAGCAAGCTGGACGTCCACTCAGAGACCTAGTCTGAAGGTCAGCAATTACACAGACGACAGGTGGATAAATCCACGAAGATGGGAAGAAACCAGCGCAGAAAGGCTGAAAACACCCCAAATCAGAATGCCTCTCCTCCTACAGAGGATTGCAGTGCCTCATCACCAATTGAACAAGGCCTGATAGAAAATGAATGTGAGGAATCAACAGAATCAGGCTTCAGAAGGTGGATAATGAGAAACTTCTGTGAGCTAAAAGAACATGTTCTAGCCCAATGCAAGGAAACTAAGAACCTTGAAAAAAGGTTTCACGAAATGCTCATGAGAATGGACAATTTAAAGAGGAATATAAGTGAATTAATGGAGCTGAAAAGCACAATACGAGAACTTCGAGAAGTATGCACAAGTTTTCACAGTCGAATTGATCAAGCAGAAGAAAGGATTTCAGAGGTCAAAGACCAACTTAACGAAATAAAACGAGAAGACAAGATTAGAGAAAAAGGGTAAAAAGGAATGAGCAAAGACTCCAAGAAATATGGGACTATGTGAAAAGACCTAATCTACGTTTGATAGGTGTACCTGAATGTGACGAAGAGAATGAATCCAAGCTGGAAAATATTTTTCAGGATATTATCCAGGAAAACTTTCCTAACCTAGCAAGGCAAGACAATACCCAACTTCAGGTAATACAGAGAACACCACAAAGATATTCCTCAAAAGAGCAACCCCAAGGCACATAATCATTAGATTCATCAGGGTTGAAACGAAGGAGAAAATACTACGGGCGGCCAGAGAGAAGGTCAGGTTACCCACAAGGGGAAGCCTATCAGACTCACAGCTGATCTCTCAGCAGAAACCCTACAAGCCAGAAGAGAGTGGGGGCCAATATTCAACATCCTTAAAGAAAAGAACTTTCAACCCAGAATTTCATATCCAGCCAAACTAAGTTTCAGAACTGAAGGAAAAATAAAATTTTTTGCAAACAAGCAAGTACTCAGAGATTTCATTACCACCAGGCCTGCTTTACAAGAGCTTCTGAAAGAGGCACTATGTAGAGAGGGGGAACAATCAGTATCAGCCACTTCAAAGGACCCAACAGTAAGCTGCATACAGATCCATCTTACATGCAAGGATATACAGAGACTCAAAACAAAGGGATGGAGGAAGATTTGCCAACCAAATGGAGACCAAAAAAAGAAAAAAAGAAAAAAAAGCAGTAGTTGCAATTCTCATCTCTGATAAAATAGACTTTAAAGTAATAGAAACCCAAAGAGATAAGAAGGACATTGTATAATGGTAGAGGGATCAATGTAACGGGAAGAGCTAACGACCCTAAGTCTATGTTCACCCAATATAGGAGCACCCAGATACATAGGGCAACTTCTTGGTGACTTACAAAGAGACTTAGACTCCCACACAATAATAGTGGGAGACTTTAACATTACATTGTTAATATTGGACAAATTAATGAGACAGAAGGTTAAGAAGGATACCCGGGACTTGAACTTAAACCTCAAACAAGTAAACTTAATAAACATTTACAGAACTCTCTACTCCAAATCCACAAAATATACATTTTTTTTTCAGTAACACATCACATTTATTCTAAAAGTGACCACATGGTTGGGAGTAAATCACTCCCTAGCAATTGCATAGCATTTCATAGGTTTAAATGAAATATTGGTTGGCTGTTTGTTATTTTCCTCCTTTATTCCTTCCTGTCTCCATTGTATAACACAATTATTAGTATAAAAAAAGCTTTTAATATCCATTTGTAGACTGCATTCTAGCCTGGGCAATAGAGCAAGATTCCCGTTCTCTCTCCCTTTTTTTTCTTCTTCTTTTTCTCTTTATTTTATTCTTTTTTCTTCCTTCTTCTCTTTTCTCTCTTTTCTAAAAAGAAAAATAAATAAAGAAAAAAAATTTTTGCATTGCAAAGAAAAAAAATGAAGTTAAAAAAAATGAACATGTTAGAAAAAAATATTACAACATAATAGGCCAAGGGTGAATAGCCTTAAAATATAAAGAGCTCTTATAAATATGAAACATTATCTCAACAGAAAAATGAATATAAACAGGAAAATCATAAAAAGATATTTAAATGGCTAATAAATATCTATGACATATAAGTATATACATCTGTTTATTCATTTTCTTCAATAATCAAACAGATTACACTGAAGTATATTTCATCTATCAGATCATTGACATATACTAAAAGCTTCATACTAAAGTAGTAGACACTGCTGATTGCAGTGTGAATTGATACAACCAATCTGATATGTATCAGAATTGTGAATGTGCATAGCTTCTAACAAAGCTTTCCATGTCTAGAAATTAATCATAAGGAAACAAATGGATGAGCCGAAAAAAAATAAAGATATTCGCCAAAAGCCTAAAAGGAAATCTAAATGTTCAATGGGAGATTCACGAATGAGAAGCCCTTCAGTGGAATATTAGGCAGTCAACATATAAGAATATATGTTGGTCTGGGCGCGGTGGCTATGCATATATTTCCAGCACTTTGGGAGGCTGAGGCAGGCAGATTGCCTGAGCTCAGGAGTTCCAGACCAGCCTGGACAACACTGTGAAACCCCATCCCTACTAAAATGCAAAAGAAATTAGCCAGGCGTGGTGGCATGTGCCTGTAGTCCCAGCTACTCGGGAGGCTGAGGAAGGAGAATTGCTTGAACCCAGGAGGCAGAGGTTGCAGTGAACTGAGATCATGCCACTGTACTCCAGCCTGGGTGACAGAGCAAGACTCCGTCTCAAAAAAAAAAAAAAAAAAAAAAGGATATATGTTGGAGGAGTCCAACGTATATTCTTAAATGAAGGAGACATGTTAAAAGACATATAAACATGACTATCTTTTATTTTTTTAAAAATACCTATATTAAAAATCTGAAAGACCTAATCTAAAATATTAACAGTGGCTAATGAATTTACAAATGATTTTCACTCTGTTCTTCATACCTTTTATGAGTCTATATTATCTCAATTACCTATAATGAGTATCTTACAATTAAAAATGTTTTAAGTATTTCATTAGAAACAATAAAAAACTACCAAAGGTAGTTTGGTGGATATGAACTGGATATGAATCCAAGATTTGTCACTCTAAAAGCTTTGTGACTTTGAACAAATCACTTACCTACGTTGCATTCATCTCATTAAATCCTTAAACGTAAAGTGCTTAGTACAGAACCTGCACACAGGACTAGCTCAACAAATGACTATCGCATTTAGCAATTCTAATGCCTCTAATAAAGTATAAACAGGGATGTTGCCATCACTATTTGGTATATAGGAGATGAGCCGAACAAATAAAACACTGTACCGTTCTTAAGCTAATAATTTGCAAAGTATTGACTGTAGCATCAAATTGGAAAGCTAGTGAAAACACTTATCTAAAAAAATAAAATAAAATAAAACCAACATGGGAAAGGCTCCTCAACTCTGCCATAACATTACATTATACAATTAGGTTCAATCCTGCTTCTTTTGCGCCATAATTAAGGGCATCTGTTCTCCCTACATGGTCAGTAGGAAACACAGTCAATTATGGAAGGTCACAGAAGTAATGCAGATAAATCAGAATGAAAAGCATGGTTAAATAAATGCAGCGTCACTCACTCTTTTCCCCTCTCCCCCATCTGCAAGGATGACAAAGATTCTCTCCTTCACCAAACTTGGGTCAGGTCTCTCTTCTCTACTATGCTACAACGTTGGTCCCAATCCTGTTCTCTAAGCAAGAATCCTGTTAAGTCAGGTTAGCAAGAATCCCCCAAATTTCATATCTGTTCAAGTTCCTCATTCCCCCACCTTCGATGTCTAAGTCTTTGGTCTGCTTTCAGCAAGAATCCTGCTAGGTCAGTTTAGTTTAGTTTAATGTCTCTGCTGAGTAACTTTCCATTCCACTGACACCTCACACTCTGCTCTTTGGCTGTGGATGCCGTATTGGGAGTTAAACTGGATTGCTATCCTATATTGCAACAGACCTGAGTAAAGTCTTCCCCAGCATTGTAACAAGTGTCCGAATATATATATATTTTTCTCTAACAGCAGTAAGGTCTTGGGCCTTCAGGTACAAAGATAATCACAAGCTGGTTGGAAAAACATGTTTGCTTCCCTAATGTGACTTAAAGGCTCCAAATACTGAGATTCAAAATTGCCCAGCAGCATTAAGACATTAAAATCAAAACAAAACTCCTGGTGCTGGTGGTCCCTTTGAACCTTAATAGCCCATTTCACTTTAATTTAATTTCAAAGACAGGTACAAAAGGAGAGGAGATTACGCTATACAATTTTCTTGAGGATAATGACTATGTCTTATTATATTATGAACCCAGCATGGGACCAATGCTGAACACATAGTAGGAGTGCAATGATTTCATCAATTGAAAGAAATAATGGAAGCAGATGAATGACTGTTTCCTGAAAAACCATAGTATAAATTCAAGGGGACAAGCTAATCAATCCTCCCTTTAAATTAGGCAAATCATAGAACTATAAAGGCACCAGAGTTTAATTCTACCAAACATTGAGTATTAAAAATAACCTTCTTGAACATTGTGTGTTTTTAGAAAACAATTCCAGTATGCAGTTTTAAATTTTCAACTAGTACTGCTGTAACCTTAATTAAAAGCACTGTATATAGTGGGGTCATATCAGAGATGATGACGTCTACCTAAACTGGGACTGAAACATACAGTAAACTCCCCCCTGCATACTTAAACCGTTTGCCTGAAGCACCACCAGTCCTTGAAAGAAGCTGATGTAGTTTCCTAAGAAAGAGACATCCCTAGGCACTCCACCTAGGGTGGGATGATTTCTTCATAATGTTACATCTGAAACATGAAGGAACGTTTAACTGTTTGCTTTAAAATAGGAAATTAATACCTTTTGCAAGTTACCAGAAAGGTAAATGACATATCTCAGGCTACTTTGGACTTCTAACTCATCTGCAAATAGCCTCACCCACTCTTTTTGTCCTTACACAATAAGAATAGAGAACCTCAAGTTTTTTTCAGTTGCAAAAGCCAAACAGGAAGTTTCCAAGCAGGAGTTCTGCAAAGACGTATCAGTAAGAGTGGCAGGTGTGCCAGGAGGGTTAGAAGGGAAAGAGAAAGCTCAGGGGATTTCTGAGCTTTGGGGCAAGAAAGAAATAGTGGTTTTTCTGTCATCACCACCGCCCAGCCAACTAAGGTCACTTATTGGTAATAAGCAATTAGTGCCGATGATTTAGGAGACAAACAGCCTGCTGAGTCCAAAACAAATCCAAATATTGTAGGCTGTTTGCTGGATTTAAATAAGGTTATTTCATCAAAAATTTCATAATTTTGAACTCTGAGACATACACTTGTGTGGTGTACCTTTAACTGATGCTCTCAAAGTAGCTTTTTATTCATACTTATGTCCAGGGTACTTTTATAAGAAATAGGAAAAAAATAATTTTATGGTGATAGCTATACCTAAGTAAAATTAGCTATACTTATGTATTCTTTCTGTACAAGTAAAGAAATATATCACTCATAAAAAAAAAACCTGAATATGATGTGTTAACATACATAATACTGTTGCTCAAAATCACAGCACATTCTTTGGCATTCTCTACTGCTGTAGTTTCAGGAACAAATTCTGTATCTGCTGGCATCTCTAAGACCAACTGTTCATCAGTAGGATAAAAATTGGGCAAACAGCTAAAAGAGAATAATGGGTTCCTAACCCATTACAAAAACGAACCAACCTCCACTTGGGTGGTATTTAAGAGAAAGGAAGTAGCTGCCCCATGGTCTCTGGGTCAGACTGTGGCTCCCAAAGGACTTTATCAAATGAGCAGATCAAACAAGCTCAGTCACTGATTTCAAAGCCAGACTTAAAACTTGCTAATGCATGTTTTTAGAAATATTTTATACAGAGCTTTACAATCTTGCAAATACCCCTTAACCAAATGTCTAAACTTTTCAGCTGTAATAGGAAGCTTTTAAAGAGGTGGGAAATTCCATCTAGGACAATACCAATGAGTACTGAAATCAACAAGCATCTCCAGTTTCTGCATCCTTAAGTCTAGCAGAGGATTGCTTACAGCTAATTTTCTAGTTCTATAGCCTATAGAGTCTCTCTGTCTCTCTCCTTGAAAGGGATTAACAATGTCAAAAGATTAGACCATTTCTCCTTAATTTTTCTACCATCTCAAAGGGTCAGTCATCAACATAAACTCAATCACCAAAAGGCGTACAGATGAATGCATCATAATTTAATCCACTGGAGAGAACGAGTTTGGTGTTGTGAGCTCTGGAGTCAGACTGCCTGGGTTCACACACAGGCTTGACTGAAGTGGTATGACCTTGGGCAAGTTGCTTCCTCACTCAGTGCCTCTGTATTCTCAACTATAACGTGGAAATGATAGTGCCTACCTCAGAAGGCTGTTGTGAGAATCAGATGATATAAAACAATGTAAGCACCAAAGAGTAAGCATTAACTATGTTAGCTATTGCTAATAGTATATATTTAAGAAGAATGAGGTAATTTTGTGTTGACTTATGAATACTGTCAATGACATAGTGTTTTGTTAAAATGCTACACTAATATGCTTAGTATGAGTCTCTTTTGAGAAGAAAAAAGAAATGCATGGTATGTAGTTACGGGGGCATCCAAAGAAGTCTAAAAGGCAAATATCACCCAAACATTGAACCCTCATTACTCCTAGGGAGCGAGCGAGTGCTGGCAAAGAGAAGCTTTTTTTTTTTTTTTTAATAGATCTTTGCTTGAATTATCTCACATGTATTACTTTTGCCACTAACTTTAACATTGTAACATTTTACAATGGTCTTCCTAGCCTTCAATTTGAGTATCTCTCATGTTTCATTCTAGGAAAAAATAAACGTTTTAGGGATAAGAAAACAGAGGTCCAGAGAGGATGGGGGAGCCCTCCAAGCACTCTCCTGCTTGTCTCATTGCGTCCTGTGCCTATCACAGCCATGCAAACATTCTGAAATTCTTTCTTTCCTTTCCTTCATGCTTATCTGAGGCTTTCCTTTTACTATGTCCAAACGGTTTCCACCTTCAGTGTTTTATTATCTTTTTTGCTAACTCTCATAACTTTCTCACCATTGCCTGCTTTTTTTTCCTCGCCCTCTGACAGGTGCCCTCGCTCAGGGAAACTCACTGGAGTGGGGGACAGACCTCTGGTGTTTGGCAGGCACAAGGGCCCCCACCTACAGAATTATAGGACGGGGTATGCCTCCAAGTTGCTTTCTGTCTCGTAAAGGGTCCAAATGGGCTTTTAAACAACGTTTTTATTTCAGTCAAGAAACAGTATTTGGTATGCTTGGCAGGCACTTTTTCCCCCTTTAGGTCTTTCCTTTCCTTTCCTTACACAGGTGTTTATTTTTGCTTTGGCTTTCCCTTGGAAATTACAATGTTACTTTGTACCTTTCCCACCCACAGCGTTCTCTTCCGTGCTTGTTTTTTCTGATGTGTTAATTTATACTGTCTGATCTCCCCACCAAGCGCATCTCTGCCTCTTCACTTTCATACTCCAATCGTCTGGCCCCATTTATACATGTTTTCTATTTCAGCCCATGGAGAAGCGCGTTTATAGGATGATGCGAGAAGGAAAGGAGAATTAGAGATACTAAGCAGAGCGGCTTCCAAGCCGTCTCTCCCACCGGAACCCGCAGCGCCGCGAATCAAGCCTGCCCCGGGGTATCCGGGCCAACAGAACAGGGTCAGCATCCAGGCGCCCAGGCGTTGGAAAAGTTGATTGGTTTCCGGAGGAACCAATCAACGAGCGAGGCCGTGCACGAGTAGGGGAGGGCCAAAATTACCCGAGTGGATGGGGTTAAAGGAAAAGGCACAGGTGTGCCAGGCACCAGGTTTTGCGTGCACTTTGCACCCCCCCGGCTCATTAATAACCCCGAATTCTATCCTAGATGTCCCCTTTCTAGTTTTCTAGTTTCGTAAAGCTGAGATAGTAGATAGAAGGGAAGACGTTACTTATCTTACCATTCATAAGAGGGTTATTAACAGTCAATGGAAAAGTGGCCATGGAGGGGGGAGGGGGAGGGAGAGCAATACAATCCTCCTCCTCTCCTTTCCCGGTTCCACTCCAGGTCGTCAACCTAACTCAGTCGGTTTCTGAAACGCAAGCTTAATCGCCAAAGCGGATTACCAAAAGGCTATATTAGACAGTTGGAATAAGTTTCCCCCTCCCCAAGGGCTGAGGGAAACAGTACTGGCATTAACGGAACGCGCAGCATTTTACTACCTGCTAAAGGAGAAGCGAGGGAACTCGCGAGCTAAAGTCAGAGAAACTGAGATCTTCGGAAATCTACAACCAGCACTCGGACGCGGCCACCTCCTGGGATCGGACACAAGCTCCCAGGCGCAGTGACATCTCCTCCAAGCCGCCACCCCACAAACTCTTCATCATGCGGGGGGCGCAACGATATTTTGGGAGTGTGGGGGTACAGATAGCAGATTTTCCTAATGTGTTTCAAACTTCAGCGAAGCTTTTCTGCCCGTTTTTTTTTTCCCGCAAGTGACACAGCCCCCAGATTCACAGACCGGTCTCACCTTAGCTTTCCCACGGTCCAGCACTGCCACCCACCCCCTCCACCACCCATACCGGGACTGGAGACGCCGCGTCCTTGGGTTGGGGGAAGAGGGGGAGTGGGGGAGAAGAGGGAAATGGCCAGTGTAAGTAAAGAGCTCCCCGCCGAGGCCTGGACGCCGGCAGCTAGTGGAGAGCCCTGGGGCCGAGAGGCAGGGAGAGGAGAGGGCTGGAACCGTGCGGGGAAGGGCCGCGAGGAGAGCAGGGGCGCCGCCGGTGTCGCTGCACTCACTCTGCGTAGCCAGTGGCCCAGGGCAGCCGCCGAGTCTCCTTGAGGATGAGGATGGGGCGGGCGATGTGGTCGGCGCTGCACTCCACCTCGTCCTGAGACAGCCCCAGGAACTCTGGCCGCCCGTAGGGGGAAACGCAGGGGCAGGTCCGAGCCTCCGCAGCCGCCGCCGCCGTGCTCGGAGCCTGAGCTGCCAGCCATGATGCCGCCCATGAAATTGGCCACGGCAGATTTCACTCGAGTGAGCATATTACTCCGGCTCCCGGCTGCAGCGGTGCGAGCAGGAGGCGGCGGGGGTCCGGCAAGGCGCAGCGCGGGGCATGCAGGCTGCGGTGGGCGCCGGGCGCTCGGGGAGCCGGGCCGCTGGGACGCGCCGCGCGCGGCTCCCGGAGCCTAGTGCTGCAGGGGGCCGAGCCCCGGCCTCTCGTGCTCCGTACCGCGGCCGCAGCCGCCTCCCCCCGCTACGCTTCCGCAACGGACCGGCATGGAGCGGGCCGGCCGGGGAAGTCACTGCAGGCTCCGGGAGCGCCCAGGCGGCTGCAGCGGCTGCAGCGGCAGCAGGTCCCTTCCTCACCCCCTGCACTCTGCTCCGGCGTGCGCGGAACTGAGCCCACCCGGCAAGCCCGCGGAGCCGCCGCGGCTGCTGCCACCGCTACCGCCGCCGTTGAGTCATGTGATAATCAGGCTGCCAGAGCTCAGGCTGCTGCGGTGGCCGTTGCTCAGCCCCTCCCCTGCCGGCCCGAGCGAGACTCGCATCGGGATCTTGACCTCCTGGGGGAGGGGAAGCCGGCCGGGTCGCTACCTGGCGGAGGGGGATGGGGGCGCTGTGAGCTGGAGGCGGTACAGGTGTTAGGGCTGTCACGTGGAGCCGGGCAGCCGGGAAAAGCGTTGAAGAATCCACCGTCGGAGGAATGCTGCCTTCACCCTCCAGAAAGGAAACTTCGGGAGCTGAAGGGGAAAGGGGAAGACAGGTGCAATCAGGATGGGACGGTTCTAAGTCCCGTGGTGAAGCCAGCAGTCACTGGGTGTAAGAGACTTTTCAGGGCTTAATAATAAGCCCATACGGTTTGCACGAGAATTATTAAAAGTTTTTTCCTAGGTGTTTGTCGAATTACTTTTCTGTTTATTACCACTAGATGTATTATTATCTATGGAGCAAACCTTATTTCGAAGAAAAAAGATCTCTTTAAGAAATCAGAGGCTGGTCTGAGTGCAGTGGTATTTACATCTAATTGATCACAAGTTACAGATTTCTTTGTTCTTTCTCCACTCCGGCTCCTTCAGTCGACTAGCCTAAAAGGAAAAGAAACAGCAACTATTTTACTTAGTTCTTAATTGTTAAATAAATTTATACAAGCATTTTCCTCCAACGTAGCAACAAAAGTATCTTTTCAAAGCTCCCCCTGTTTACTGTCTAGACACTTAAATGCAGTCGTATTTGAATTTTCTTAATTCAGAACATTGTTGCAAAATTATCTAAGGGCACTTACAAAACTAAAGAAACTTAAATAGAACATAGCAGCTCAATTAAATGCTAAAGTAAAAATGAATAAGTTTTTGCAATGAGAAAACATTTTTGGTAAAAACAGAGAACATGTCTTGAAAACTGAATACTTCATCAAGATTAACATTTCTTAAATATTGGCTTTGTGGGGGGGGAGGGGAAACTTTGCAATAGAACGTGTATCCTGTTCATGTTTACCTGCTATTGAATTTGCCAGAATTTGGAGGTTACTTATGCAGTTATGCACCAAACAGCTATCTCTGAGTTCAACAGGGAATACAGGCCCTGGTTCTTCTCAGTGTTTGGGAAGGAGAGTGGCCCAAGTGTTGAAGAAGCCAATTCTCTGAAGAGGAATTGTGAGTCAAGGATTCCCCAGGGGAAAATTGTTAGTATTTTTTGTAGGCTTCTAAATTTTTTCTCAAATAGGATATTTAGCATTATTAAATCTGGTAACATTAGCAAGATTTGTAAACCAGTTTTCTGCAAGAAGTTGTTCTGTTTTCCCATGACTTAATTATTACCTGTAATGAGAAAGTGTTGGTATGTTATTAGCTTTGCTAGCAAACTTTGCCCTGCAAACGGTAAAAAAACAGAAATTCTATATCTGTTCTTCTCTTTCAAATATTTCTATAGTAAAAGATGGAAATGAAATTTCTGATTAAAATGGGTGTGGTCATCCTCCTAAAAATATTTGTTTTTCACACCTATTGTACTCATAGGTTCTGAGAGTATCTGTGTTATTAAATTCAAATGGGGCATTGATCAGGTATTGAGAGACCCTCAATGTGTTTGTTAGACATCAATAGATATCCTTCAGTTTCTCTTGTGTCCTTTTTCTCTGGGAAAATGTGGGTTTGAAGACTTTAATGAAATATTCATTTAGAAGATGGATATACAGACCTTACATTTAGATGCTCTGTATATCAACATAATCTCATTTCTAGGTCCATAATACTACAGTTTTGACTATTAACACTAGGCCATTAATAAGACTTAAAAAGAGGAGGGGATGGTGGGGGCGGTGGCTCATACCTGTAACCCCAGCACCAAGGCTGAGGCAGGTGGATTATTTGAAGTTAGGAGTTCAAGACCAGCCAGACCAACTTGGTGAAACCTCGTTTCTACTGAAAATATGAAAACATTAGCCAAGCGTGGTAGCGCATGCCTGTAGTCCCAGCTACTCGAGAGGCTGAGGCAGGAGAATTGCTTGAACCTAGGAGGTGGAGGTTGCAGTGAGTTGCTATAAAAGGTGAAACAATAAATTACAGTGAAAAAACTTCACTGAAATCACCTTAATTGAGTGACCAAGGTAAACATCGATAGTCATTAGTAACCCCTGACATGGATATTCTTCCCCCACATCCTACACATCAGCATACTCATGGAAAAATATGGGTCAAACCCAAATGGAGGACGTTCTAGAAAGTACCCGATCACATACCAGATATGGTCAGAAGTATCAAGGTCCTGAAAGCCAAAAAAGACTGAGGATCTCTCACAGATCTAAGACAATGAAGATGTAACAACTGCCATGTAATACCAAAGATATTTTCTTACTTTTGATGTTAATATTAGGAAAGCGGGTAAAGGGTATATAGGAACAAAAGATTACACACACACACACACACACACACACACCAGAGGCATTTTGGGTTTAAGTAGGAAGCAAATGCTCCTTAGAAAATCAGTCCAGAAAAAAGACAAATGATGCCTTTCCAGGACTCATCCCTCCCACAGCTAGAGATTCATGCCTCCATTATGGTGCTAGTTTCCTTGTATTCTGATTAGTACTTTACACATATCTTCCCATTAGACAGTGAAATCCTGCAGGGAAAGAACACTGTTATTCATCTTTGTATTTCCAGCCCTTTGCCTAATCCTTACAAGTAATAGGGTTCAGTGGGCAATTAATTCTTTTTAAAATTCCATTCAGAGAAGAAAGACTATTCTGTTTGAATCACCAGGTGTTTGTATTCCCTCTGTTTCCTTTAAGATCTTTCTCACTTAATCCCTTAAAATCTGTGTTGCCTATAAGCAGAACTTTCCTAACCTATGGTATCTGATAAGGCTTAGCTAACTTCAGTCAATATCCAGATTGGTCATGTGGATCTCTCCTTCACACTAAACTGATAGCCTGATATATATCATAACCAGGATATGAAGTTACAGCAGTTAACACCAACTTGTTTTGCTTCAGGGATAGTTTGGATTCCAGTTTCATATGCAGGAACGTACTGATTGGAACTTCCTGATTTATTGGGGCTTGGGGGATAGATATATCTCTCTTCAATAAACAAAACCATTTACTTATAAGTAACAGTTTCTTTATGAACCAAGAAATTTATATCAAATTATCGAGCACAGAGTATTAGCAAATTTTACATCCATAAATGCAGTCATTCCCTAGGTTATAGACACCTGATTTAGAAACATTTGGAAATGTCCTACATTGTCCACATTGTCCCACACTGAAACTACTGTTTTGTAACTGATGTGGGAATTGTAGAAAAAAATAGTTATCCTTATCTCACAGAATAGCTGCAAGGCTCAGTGAGATAATAGTTGTAAGTATGTTATAACTAATGCTGGGCTGGGGTTACCACTTTTCTCTAGTTAAATCTGTTTTTTCCTTATAGATTAATTTTTAATATTGAAATTTTAAGCCATTTCCTTTTTCTATTCTTCACTTATAACAACCAGGATAACAATACCTACCTCACTGGATGATGTTGATAATGGAATAACATGCAAATTCCTAATATTTTCTTGGTACAGAATATGTGATTAATAAACAGGTGATAAGCACAGTGGCAGCACTCTGCACTGTGGGTGATGAGTGAATTTACATACATTGTTTCCAATGCTGTACCCAACACGGCCAGGTAAATATTGTTTCCATTGCTCTTAAACAACACTACCACTTTACTGTTGAAGACAGTTGGGAGGTTTTTAAATGGTTTGCCCAAAACAACACAGCAGTAATGAAGCAATGCAGTCCCATTAGGTACTTTCTATAACATTGCAATATACAGAAAGTTTACATCACAAAATATTTTTTCCAGACCTTTTTCAAGCAAAGCTCTGATAACCTCAGTCATCATGTTTTTTAAAGGCTTCTGTGGATCTGAAATTAAAACAATCCCTTGGCAACCTTAGCTGGATTGTTTTAAGTACAATCCTGTCATTTGGAAATTGTTCCAAATTCTAAAGCAATTACTTTTCAGTGAGGATTTTAGCTAGAACTTGTTTTTAAGTTGGGAGCTGTCTGGGTCGTGCTAAAGTTGTACAGAAATTCTAAATTCTGTTCAACTGGAAAGTATCTTATTTTTTAAAAAGATTATAATATTACTAACCTGTTTCCAAGACTTGTCATATTAACTTCTCTTTTAATACGATTTATTTCCCCTGCTCTTCTGCCATTTTAAATCACTACTATCAGGATTTTTTTCCCAGATAATAGCAGCTTTAGTAAAATATCCAATGAAGCTTGTTTACTGAATAGAAAAATCATCTTGTGCTTAGAGTAGTGCATGTGGTTTGAACAAGTTCAGAAATCAAGCAACTGAAGACAGCTTCTTAGCTAAGAACTATAAACTCAAATTGCTTTTTATTCTCAAAGGATCAGTGTTGCTCTACACCAGTAGATATGGCAGCTGTCTAGAATATGTTAAAATGAAGAATTAGTTGCTTTGTCCTTTTTGTCATCAACTGTATTTTGAATCAAATTAGAGAGGCTTTTTATGCTTGCCTGTAAATATTTTTAGGTTCATTTTTCCAAAACCAAAACACAGTGGAGTGTCATGGCAAATAACCTCATATTTTATTCAAAAACAATACCCCCCTCCCCAGTCATGCATTTATAATTAAAATATCCTATTTTAATATGTTCTCCTTATCTCTACCTTAGTATATTAAAAAATAATCTCTCGACACAACTGGGTAATTGCAACAATTCTTTTAATTGCTTCGACTCTGGAAAATAGGCAAAATCAGACTGCGGTTCCTCACACCACACCCACCAGCAAGATAACAAAAGGCAGACTGGCAAGAGAACAGCATAAAATTTTATTAATGTAAGTTTTATTATATTAAAGAATATATTACATATTTATTAAAACATTAAAACATTTTATATAATAAAATTTATTACATAAAAATAAAACTTATTATAAAAAATAGTTTTAAATGATTGGACAAAAAGGTATGGTCTCATGGTAATAAACTGGGGGAACTTAGCAAACTTGTTAGTAAACTTACTGGAAAAGTAAACTATTTGGCCCCATCGCAAGCCTGTTAATTCAGAATCCCTGGGATGGAACCCAACAATCTAGCTTAACAAGTCTTCCAGGTGATTCTGATGTAAACCATTTGCGAAATACTGGCACATGGGAAACTTGTACTGTTTATTTAAAGGACAGGCATACATGGAAATGCAGGGAATCTGTCAAGTAAGAAAAATAACCAGTGACACATGTGCTACGACTTTTAATGTATGTAGAACAACAACAGTTGTTGTTCAGCAGTCTCAGATTGAACTAGACTATTGAACTGGATCTATTCAGAAACATATGAACTGTCCCTTTCTGTTTGGTTTCCGTTGGCTTATGTTAGTGTAGAAGCCTGAGTACATTTGCTGTGGGCAGATATGTAAATCTTTAGCATATGGGAAGCCGTAGAGAAGAAAGTAGGATTGACTACTGCTTTCTGATAATCTCCCAGGACTGGATTACCAACAGCCAGTCTGTCTGTGCCCATGTTCTGTCATGTGCCAAGCAGGGGGCAGAGAAAAATAAATCTATATTTCTATAAATTCACATTATAATAGAAATACTTATATAAACTTTATAAATATACGTTTTAAACTACATGTTTGGTAATATATTCTAAAAGTAACAAAGCGGTCATTATTAGGAAAACCACAATGTTCTTGGCTTTTGTAGGGAAGGACAAACTTTTTCCTCTACTGTCTTTTGTTATTTCAATGGGAGCCTGCAAATTAAACTGAAAGAAGACATTAGTAAGAGAAAAGAGTTTATTTATGCGGGCGATGTTCACACATGCAGGAGTGCTCAGTGATGAGTAACTGAAAAGGGTGGTTAGAATTTGGGGCTTATATACCTAACTTAGCAGTGGAAAGGGATGGGGAAGAAAAGACATCTATGGGAAGGACAAGTTTGTTTGTTTAGGAAAGACAAATGGGTTTTCAGGAGAACAAACAGAAGAAAGTTTGGGATAATTCTTATGCAGGTATGAGTGGTCTGTCTTCTTCCTAGCCATGAAACTGCCCCTGACATGGGTGATGAGGTTTATAACATGCTACCCCAAAATATGGCACCCTGACATTTGAGAAAACAGCAGAAGCAGGAAAGTCTCACTCACTTTCCTCCTGCACTTCTTCCCAGTAACAGGTCATTCTCTGACCTTCCCCGGAAGCAGGTCATAAGACCCTCATTCTAGAGGTACCCTCTCTATACCTGGAGGAAAAGGATCTCCTTCTCTCTGGAGACACAGGAACACAGAGAAGACTCTGAACAAACAGGACTTGCTATGTTTCTTCCAGTTTAGTACCATTAGATCATACTTTTTTTTAACCTATCATAGCTTTCCATGAACATCCACTTCTTCATCAAACCTAGCCTAAAAAGTACACAGGTTCACCCATTTCTTCACATCTTTATTTCCTTATGAAGGTTTCTATGTTATATAAAATTTAAAGTAAATTTGTATGCTTTTCTTTTTGATGTCTTGAGTTACGGGGATCTCAGTCATGAACACAATGACGGATGAAAAAAGACATGTTTTCCCCCACTATGGGGGATTTATTGTAGTGGAGGGGAGAAGAGATTTTTTTTCCCCTCACCCCTTGCTATGTTCATGGCTGAGACTCCTATAACAAAAGACAGATTAACAAGAGAACAGCATAAAATTTTATTTAATATAATTTTATTACCTTAAAGAATATATTATTAAAATGTATTTATATATTATATACTAAAATCTTATTTATATAATAAAACATATAAACATATATTAAAAACATAGATAAAACATGTAAACATACACACTTACATATTTGACTTATTTATATATAATAAAACTATCAAGTTTTATTATATGTAAATATAAATATTAAATATAAATAAAACAGTTTTATTATATATAATAAACTTAAAAGTTTTAAATGACTGGACAAAAGGGGTATGGTTGAATAATAAACTGGGTGGAACTTAGCAAAGTCTGTTTCTTCTGATTTTTCTCTATATCCTTGTGTCCTCAGAGATAAGGACATTTCTTTCCTTTGCATATAGGGAGGTCACCTCTAGAATGAGGGTCAGAAACCTACTTCAGGGGAAGGTCAGTTCTTTTACGAGCTGCTTCTGAAAAGAAAGCTGAGAGAAGATCTCAGTGACCTTCCTGCTTCTATTGTCTTCTCAAATACCAAGTTGCCATATTTTGGAACAGCATGTCCTGAACTGCATTATTAGCCTTATTTCCCAGAAGTTGCTGCTTTTACTGATATAAGAGAAGCTTTGAAAAGCCTCCTTTCTGCATCTGCTGAATCTCAAATGTCTTCAGCTTAAAATAAACTTTTACCCACTCTGGGGTTACAAGTGGGTCCTTACATCTTCCTCTATTGTATGGTTTATTATTTTTTTTAGTATAATTGCTGGGACTAAGGCTCTAGATATCATCTTTCAGTGCCTGGAGTTTTAATCTGGCTCCAAATTCTCCACTTGTATATTCATTCACAGGCACCTCAAATTCAGCACATCATGAATAAAACTCATTATCTTTCCATGATGCTTCTCCTTCTCCTCCTGAGACTATATGAGCTAATGACATGAGCATCCACCTGTCCAACCTAGACATGTAGGAGACATCGTCTACTCCTCCCCTTTCTCATCTTCCCATTTCCAGTCTGTCATCAAGTTTGGTTGATTCTGCCTTCCAGGTACCTTCCAAGTCTGTCTCCTCCAGCCTGTTTCATAGCTACTAATTTTGCTCAGATCTTCATTATCTTAGCCTTCTAGGGCAGACTCTTGCTGGGGTTCAGGTGGAGCTATCTTCCACACAACAGCTAAAAGGAGCTTTCAGAATAGAGCACCTGGTGATCTTACCTCCTTTCCAGTTTCAAACTCTTCAACTGGCCAATTGGTTAAAATCCTTAGCATGAGCCTTCATAGTCTGGCCCCTGATTGCTTTTTGAATCTCAGGTTCGCCTTTCCTCCAACCCAGCAATTCTGTGCTTCAGCTTTGCCGATTACATATTTGCCATTCCCAGAAGTGGATGTTCTTGACCTCTCTCTATTTGAACATGCCGTTTTCCTTTGCCTGAAATGCTGTAAGCCCTTTCTCTTGTCCTTTTTCTGCACATCCAGTGGCAGAATCCAATTATTTTCATATCCCCCCACATCCTTTCATCAGTGAAGAGTTTCTTTATCTGTATTCCCCAAGCACTTTTACATAACTCTATCCATAATTATAGCAATCACATTGTGTTATAATTATCTCATTCCTGCAATGTGAGATAATTGAAAACAGGGGCTCTTTATTTTTCTCTTTGAATCTACAATACTTTTCATACTTTATATCCTTTAAATAAAGGTTGAATGAATAAATGAGTAAATAAATTACTATGGCACAGAGAGAAAGGCAGTAGTAAGCATCTCACTGAAAAGCCAAATTGAAGGAATTTTAGTAGTGCTTCCAAAAAAAAAAAAAAGAGGTTAAAGGTTCATAAACCTAGCCTGGTATCCATAGCATCCTAATTTTAGTGTCCAGGAGATTTAATATAAATGTCCTCAGCATACAAGTTAGGTGTTTCGCTATGTTGAAAAGTGCTCAATTTGATATATCTGAACAATAAAACTGTCCGAAATTTGAATATTATGGGTTTTTTTTAAATGCATATAATGAATGCCTTTGGCCTTCCTATTAAAGCACAAATACTTATGTAGGAAATATCTGTTTCTGAATTTTCAATTTTATATTGTTTTTGTTTGTTTTTGAGATAGAGTCTCGCTCTGTCACCCAGGCTGGAGTGTAGTAGACAATCTTGGCTCACTACAACTTCTACCACCTGAGTTCAAGTGATTCTTCTGCATCAGCCTCCTGAGTAGCTGGAATTACAGGTGCCCGGCACCAGCCCTGGCTAATTTTTGTAATTTTAGTAGAAACAGGGTTTCACTATGTTGGCCAGGCTGGTCTCAAACTCCTGACCTCAGGTGATCCACCCACCTTGGCCTCCCAAAGTGCTGGGATTACAGGCATGAGACACTGTGCCCGGCCAATATTGTGTTTTTTAAATGAACACTACCCATCTGTGGTTTCTACCTGCAAATAACTATTTTATCCACCAATCTTTTCTTTCCTAGTAAATTTTGTATTATCTCTATTATTTGTGAAAACAATAGAATAAATATTTTTTGAAATTACTGAAGGTTATAAATCAAAACTGTTAAAATCAACTTATTTTTGTTGTTTTAACAACTAAATTGGCTTATTGTAAAATGGAGTAGAGTGAAAAGTCAGAAGAAATTTCCTAGCAATTTGTGATTTTATGTGCCAGGGCACATCTACTACAGTGCTTTTCAGCAAATGAAGCTCATCATTATTAGGCACTCAAGATTTGAAGAATAATTCAGATGTGTTTAATCCATATATTCTGAAATAGCATAAAGTACCTAAGTGTGTCTAGCAGATAGTGGAATTTTAACGTAGTATGCTATCATTTTTACTGAGAGGCCCCTGTATCAAAGGCAATTTGAGAACTTGTTTCTAGCCACTAAGAACCAAAAGAAAAGACGTTGAAGAAGAAAAAGAAAGTAGATACAATACACCTTAATTATGTAATTAAAAACAGATAACTTACTCTTTCTGCCAGAAATCGAGTTTATAATCAGATCTCCACAAGAACACACACACTAATCACTCATTTTGAGATTTATTTTTTCCATAGAAGAAATGACCAACATCTTGTGATGTTCTATTTTTCTTTTGTGTTTTTTTTATTCTGAATACACTCTGCATCCCAAGATGCAGAAGCTACACATGAAAGATTTGAAAGCCAAGGCGTTCTTTCACTATTAGTCCATTTACTATTTAGTCCATTTTGTGTTGCTATGACAAAATACCAGAGACTGAGTAATTTGTAATGAAAAGAAATTTATTTCTCAGTGCTGGAGACTGGGAAGTCCAAGATCAAGGCGCTGGCATCTGTGAGAGCCTTCTTCCTCTGTCAAAACGGGGCAGAAGGAATCAGATGGGGTGGGAGAGAGGCAAAAGTGGGGTCCTTTTATAAGAAATACACTCCCTCATGATAACATAGACATTAAGGAACACATTTAAATCATAGCTGTGTCAGTTCCACATTTCAATTCAGCAGCTTGCATTACATTTTCTTTCTATCCCTGTCTCAATGATCTGAAAAGGCCTTTTAAACAAACCAGTAATCCTTCCCATCTTTCTTTTTCATTGCACGCCATGGAAGATGTTTTCCAGAAAGGAAGCTTAGAGAGAGAAGGTAGGCTGTGGGTCTAAGTAGTCTGTGTAAAAACTTGAGTCCTTACGTTTTTCTTCCCAGGATGGAGTTAGACAATGGGAAAAGTGGGCCACTGTTCCCTTGCGGAGGCTTCAGCATAACTTCACTTATTTGAGTGATTTAAATAGAAGTAAAAATGTATTAATTCCAAATATATGTATGGGTAACTTGGGGTTATAGGTATCTTTGTATCTTTATATGTCTGGTATCTGTTGGTATAAGGTGGCTTTTTAAAAAAAATTTTGGGTGCATAGTAAGTATACAAACATATGGGGTACATGATACTTTAATACAGGCACACAATAAGTGATAATCACATAATGTAAAATGGGGTATCCATCTCTTCAAGTATTTATCCTTTGTGTTATAATCAATCCAATTATATTCTTTTAGTTATTTTTAAATGTACAATTAAATTTTTACTGACAATAGTCACCCTGTTGTGCCATCAAATACTAGGTTTTATTCATTCTTTTTAAACTACTTTTTCATTCCCACTAACCATCTCCACTTCCCCCTACCCTCCCCACTAACCTTCCCAGCCTCTGGTAACCATCCTTCTACACTCCATATGAGTTAATTGTTTTGATTTTTAGCACCCACAAGTAAGTAAGAACATGTGAAGACTTTCTGTGCTGACTAATTTCACTTAATATGATGACCTCCAGTTCCATCCAAGTTGTTGCAAAAAACTGAATCTCATTCTTTTTATGGCTGAATAGTATTCCATTGTATATATGTGCCACATTTTCTTTATCCAGTCATCTATTTGTGGATATTAAGGTTGCTTCCAAATCTTGGCTATTGTGAACAGTGCTGCAATAAACACCGGAGTGCAGATATCTCTTCAATATACTGATTTCTTTTCTTTGAGTATATTCCCAGCAGTGGAGTTGCTGCATTATATCGTAGCATTATTTTTAGTTTTTTTGAGGAAACTCAAAACTGTTCTTCATAGGGATCATTCTAATTTACATTCCCACTAGCAGTGTGTGAGGGGATCCCTTTTCTCCAGATCCTCTCTAGCATTTGTTATTGCCTGTCTTGGAGAAAAGCCATTTTAACCGGGGTGAAATTATGTCTCATTGTAGTCTTGATTTGCATTTCTTGATGATCAATGATGTCGAGCACATTTTCATATGCCTGTTTCCCACTTGTATGTCTTCTTTTGAGAAATGTCTATTCAAATATTTTGCCAATTTTTAAATTGGATTATTAGATTTTTTTCCCCACAGAGTTGTTTGAGCTCCTTATATATTCTGGTTATTGATCCTTTGTCAGATTGGTAGTGTGCAGGCATTTTCTCCCTTTCTGTGTGTTATCTCTTCACTTTGGTGATGATTTTCTTTGCTTTATGGAAGTTTTTTAACTTGATGTGATCCCATTTGTCCATTTTTCCTTTGGTTGACTGTGCTTGTGTGGTGTTACTTAATAAATCCTTGACTAGACAAATGGCCTGGAGAATTTCCCCAATGTTTTCTTGTAGTAGTTTCATAGATTGAGGTATTAGATTTAAGTCTTTGATCCATGTTGATTTGATTTTTCTATACAGCAAGAGATAAGGGTCAAGTTTCATCCTTCCGCATGTGGATATCCAGCTTTCCCAGCACCATTTATTAAAGAGGGTATACTTTCTCCAGCGTATGTTCTTGCCACCTTTGTAAAAAAGGAGTTCACCATAGTGTATGGATTTGTTTCTGGGTTTTCGATTCTGTTCCACTGGTCTATGTGTCTGTTTTTATGCCAGTACCGTATTGTATTGTTTACTATAGTTTTGTAGTTACAAAGTAAAGTAATGTGATTCTTCCAGTTTTGCTCTTTTTGCTCAGGACAGCTTCAGATATTCTGGGTCTTTTGTGGCTCCATACAAATTCTGGGATTGCTTTTATATTTCTGCAAAGGAGGTCATTGATATTTTGATAGGAATAGCATTGGATCTATAGATTGTTTTGAGCAGTATGGACATTTTAACAATATTGAATCTTTCAATACATTAACGTGGAATATCTTTTTGTTTGTGTGTGTGTGTGTGTGTGTGTGTGTGTCCTCTTCAATTTCTTTCATCAGTGTTTTATAGTATTCATTACAGAGATCTTTAACTTCTTTGATTAACACCTAGGTATTTAATTTTATCTGTGACTATTATAAATGGGATTACTTTTTAAATTTATTTTTCAGATGGTTAACTGTTGGCATAGAAAAATACTATGGATTTTTGTATGTTGGTTTTGTATCCTGCAAGTTTACTGAATTTATCAGTTCTCATAGTTTTTTTGACAGGGTCTTTAGGTTTTTCCAAGTATAACATCATGTCATCTGTGAAAGGATAATTTTCATTTCCAATTTAGATGCCCTTTATTTCTTTCTCTTGTTTAATTGCTCTACCTAGAACTCTCAGAATTATGTTGAATGACAGAGGTGAAAGTGGGCATTCTTGTCCTTTTCCAAATCTTAGAGAAAAGGCTTTCAGTTGTTCCCCATTCAGTGATTTAGCTCTGGGTTTGTCATGCATGGTTTTTATTATGTTGACATACATTCCTCTTATACCCAGTTTTTTGAGGGTTTTTATCATGAAGGGATGTTGAATTTTATCAAATGTTTTTCAGCATCAATTGATATGATCATATGATTTTTGTCCTTTATTCTGTTGGTATGATGTATCACATCAATTTGCATAAATCCCACTTGGTCATGATGAATGAACTTTTTAATATATTGTTGACTTTGGTTTGCTAGTATTTTGCTGAGGATTTTTGCATCAATATTCATCAGTGAGACTGGCCTGCAGTTTTCTTCTTCTTCTTCTTTTGATGTGTCTTTGTCTGGTTTTGTTATCATAGTAAAACTCGCCTCATAGAATGAGTGTAGAAGTGTTCCCCTCCTCCTCTATTTTTCAGAATAATGTGATAGGATTACTATTCATTCTTCTTTAAATGTTTGGTAGAATTCTACAGTAAAGCCATTGGGTCCTGGGCTTTTCTCTTTTCTTTACAGGGAGACTTTTTATTATGGCTTTGATCTCATTACATGTTATTTGTGTGTTCAAGTTTTGGCTTCCTGGTTCAAGCTTGATAGGTTGCATGTGTTTAGGAATGTATTCATTTCCTCTAGATGTTCCAATTTGTTGAAATATAGTTGCTCACAGTAGTCATTAACAATCCTTTGAATTTCTGCAGCATCAGGTAAAATGTCCACTTTTTATCTCTGATTTTTTTTAATTTAGGTCTTCTCTCTGTTTTTCTTTGTGAGTCTGGCTAATTTGTCAACTTTCTTTATCTTTTCAAAAAAACAACTTTTAATTTCATTGATTGTATTTTCTTCATTTCAAAATCAATTATATTTAATATATTTATATTTATTATATTTCTTCTCTGATCTTTATCATTTGTTTTCCTCTACTAACTTTGGGTTTGGTTTGCTCTTGTTTTTCTAGCTCTTTAAGATGCATCAGGCCGGGCATGGTGGCTCACACCTGTAATCACAGCACTTTGGGAGGCCAAGGCAGGAGAATCACCTGAGGTAGAGAGTTCAAGACCATCCCAACCAACATGGAGAAACTCCGCCTCTACTAAAAATACAAAATCAGCCGGTCATGGTGGCACATGCCTGTAATCCCAGCTACTCAGGAGGCTGAGGCAGAATTGCTTGAACCTGGGAGGTGGAGGTTGTGGTGAACCAAGATAGTACCATTGTACTCCAGCCTGGTCAACAAGAGCCAGACTTCATCTCATAAAACAAACAAACAATAACAACAAAAAAACAGATGCATCATCAGGTTATTTATTTGAAGTTTTTCTTCTTTTTGATGTAGGCACTTACAGCTGTAAGTTTCCCTTTTAGTATTGCTTTTGCTGTATCCCATAGGTTTTGGCATGCTATGTTTCCCTTATCATTTAAGAAATTTTTCATTTTTTTCCTTAATTTATTTGTTGATCCACTGGTCATTCAGAAGTATATTAATTACCATGTGTTTTTATAGTCCCCAAAATTCTTCTTCTTGTTGACTTATCATTGTGGTAAGATAAGATGCTTTGTATTACTTACCTGTTTTTGAATGTTTTAAGACTTGTTTTGTTTCTTAACACATAGTCTATCTTTAAGAATAATCCATGTGCTGAGGACAAAGATATGTATTCTGCAATGGTTGGATGAAATGTTCTGTAAATAACTATTCGTTTCTTTTGTTGTATAGTGCAGGTTAAGTCTGATGTTTCTTGGCTTATTTTCTGTCTGGGAGATCTGTTCAATGCTGAAAGTGGGGTGCTGAAGTAGCCAGTTATTATTGTATTGGGGTCTATCTCTCTCTTTAGCTCTAATAATATTTGCTTTATATATCTGGGTGCTCCAGTGTTGGGTGCATATATGTTTACAATTGTTACATCCTCTTGCTGAATTGTGGGGAGGAAACCCCACAAGAGACGAGGCAAGGGTCTGAAGACTCAGCATGTTCTCATATAAACATAGAATTAGAAGAGAATTAGAGATATAGTTACATCATTATTCCTATATATAATCATAATCACATAGCTATTCATATGTAATCATAACTATATACATATATAATCATATAATCACATAGCTATTCATATGTAATCAAATATATATATATATAATCATATAATCTTTAATCTTACTAATAAGTCTCAGGTCAAGAATCATGGGACTAAAGTGGCATTGGAAAAGAGGCGACCCTAAGGCAAGATGCTCTAAGTCCTCTGTCATGCCCTCATAAGGGCTGCTGGAGGACGCCTTGGCTGTGCAACAGTGTCAGCGCTGTGAAAGCACCCGCTGTTTAGCCAGCTAGGGAAGGAGATGTCCAAGATGGCTGAGATGTCTCCTTTCTCAGGGGAGTGAGGAGAAAACTCCCGCTTCTCCAAGCTCTTGTGGTAGGCCTGACGGCTGTCAGAGAAGCCCACAGACATCCGGGGACTTAATTGTCTCTATGTGGTGCTGTGCGTAGGCAGTCACGTTCCATGGGTTATTTTCAAGTTCTGCTTCTGCACCTGGTTCCTCTTTTTCTTAGAAGATAAGAATTAGTATAGTAACATAAATCTTAGTGACCTTGTTATTTCTTGACAAGTATGAAAAAGTGCTGACACCTTAGGTTTTCTCCTTGCCTCAGCTTCTTCAAAGTTTTGGGCCCCCTAGCTCCAAGACACGTGATTTACCTGACCCTATCACTGACCACCATTACCTCATCCTACCTGCCCTTCCCCCTGCTTTGTACTCAATAAAAGTCAGCGTCCAGGCACTCAGGGCCACTGCTGGTCTCCGCGATTTGGTAGCAGTGGACCCCCTGGGCTCAACTCTGTTTCTCTATCTCTATGTCTTGTGTCTTTATTTCCAGTTTCTCATCTCCACACCAGCAGAGAGGGACTCACGGGACCCTGTAGGGCTGGACCCTATACTGAATTGACCTCTTTACCATTATATAATAACCTTCTTTGTCTCTTTTTACAGTTTTTGTCTTGACACCTATTTTGTCTGATACAGCACAAGTACTCTTGCTCTTTTTTTGGTTTCCATTGGCATGTCATATCTTTTTCCATCCTTTATTTTCCGTCTATGTGTGTTTTTATAGGTGAAGTGTGTTTCCTGAAGCATCAGATTATTGGGTCCATTTAGCCACTCTGTCTTTTGATTGGAGAGTTTAGTCTATTTACATTTAATGTTATTATTGATCAGTAAGGACTAACTCTGCCATTTTGTTATTTATTTTCTGAATGTTTTATGGTCTTCTCTTCCTTCTTTCTTTTTGTCTTCCTTTTAGCAAAGGTGATTTTCTCTGCTGGTATAATTTCTTACTTTTTATTTTTTGTGTATCTGTTGTATGTTCTTTGATTTGAGGTTACCATGAGGCTTGCAATACTATCTTCTAACCCATTATTTTAAGCTGATAACATTGTAACATGGATTGTGTAAACAAACATAAACAAACACACAAAAAGAAAATGAATGAGAAATCTACACTTTAACTTCCTCTCCCCAGGTTTTAACTTTTTGTTGTTTCTCCTTATGTCCTCTTGTACTGTCTATGTCTTGAACGGCTGTTGTAATTACTATTTTCAGTTGGTTTATCATTTATCCTTTCTACTTAAGAGTATTTTACACACTCTCTGGCTGTGCATTTTCAAATAGCCTGTCTTCCAGCTCACTCTTTTTTCTGCTTGATCAATTGTGCTATTAAGAGACTCTGATGCCTTCCTCAGTATGACAATTGCATTATTTTTCAACTCTAGAATTTCTGTTTGATTCTTTTTAATAATTTGAATCTCTTTGTGTTAAATTTATCTGATAGTATTCTGAATTTCTTCTCTGTGTTGTTGTGAATTTCCTTGAGTTTCCTCAACACAGCTATTTTGAATTCTCCGTCTGAAAGTTCACATGTCTGTTTCTGTAGGATTGGTTCCTCATGCCTTATTTAGTTTGCTTGGTGAATTCATGTTTTCCTGGATGGTCTTAAAGCTTGTAGATGTTCATTGGTGTCTGGACATTGAAGAGTTAGATATTGATTGTAGTTATTACAGTCTGGGCTTGTTTGTGTCCTCCTTCTTTGGAGGGCTTTCTAGATATTCAAATGGACCTGGGCCCCAAACCCAATAATTCTGTAGTTCTTGAAGACTCATAGAGGTACTACCCTGATGGTTGTATAGGAAAAACTTTCCTTGAATCATGTTTTTTCCTTGACTCTTACACCACAACAATCATTAACACAAAAGAAGACTTCTGTGACCAAATGTGTGGAGTTTTCTTCCCATTCATCAAGCATTGGACACCAGCGCTGTGTCCTTTAATTCAGTTTCAATACTATCTACCCAGAGATAGTGTCAGATCCCACTGGTTGAAAGCTCAGTCCCCAAGACTGCCCCTCACATGCACAGGCACCAGGCACAAGTCTGGGCCTCTAGAACTTCTTACTGACTAACTTTAAGTCAGGGTTCCCATGACCTCTTCTTACGTTCAATTAATTTGCTGCAGCAAATTAGATTCAGGTTCACATAACTTGGGAAAACACTTACTTACATTTATTGGTTTATACAAAGAACATTGCAAAGGATACAGATGAAGAGACATATAGGGTGAGTTATGAGGAAGGGGCACAGAGCTTCCACGTCCTCCTGGGGGGCACCACCCTTCAGAGTTCTCCAGGTGTTCAGCTATCTGGAAGCTCACTGAACCCTGTCCTCTTGGGTTTTTATGAAAGCTTCATGATATCAGTGTTCTTTTCTCTAAGGTATAGTGTGGGACCCTCTCATGGGAAGGTCTTAAGACCCACAATCAGAAAGATGGGGGAATTTGAGAGTGAAAGGAGGGCAGGAGAAGGTCAGAGGCCTGACCCTGAGGCCTAACACACCCAACGTTATAACGAAAGACTGTGGCCAGGCGCAGTGGCTCATGCCTGTAATCCCAGCACTTCGGGAGGCCAAGGCGGATCACGAGGTCAAGAGATCGAGACCATCCTGGCCAAGATGGTGAAACCCCATCTCTACTAAAATGTAAAAATTAGCTGGGCATGGTGGCACATGTCAGTAGTCCTAGCTACTCGGGAGGTTGAGGCAGGAGAATTGCTTGAACCCGGGACGTGGAGGTTGCAGTGAGCCGAGATCACGCCACTGCACTCCAGCCTGGCGCCTGGCGACAGAGCAAGACTCTGTCTCAAAAAAAAAAAAAAAAAAAGACTGTAACGAGAGCCATGGGAATTATAAGCCAGGAATCATGTATGGAAATCAATATATATCATAACACCACAGTGATCTTGGGTAGAGACCAGAAGAATTCTCTGGTTTACCAGGCAGAGACTCTTGTTCTTTTCCCTTACTTTCTTCCAAACAAATGAAGTCTGTATCTCTGTGCTGGGCATCCTGGAACTTGAGGTGGTGGGACATCAGCACCCCTGTAGCCACCTCCGCTGGGATTGTACCGGTTCAGCGTGAAGCCAGCACAGGACTGGATCATGCCCAAGGCTCGCTGTACCCACTACCTGGCTACCATCCAAGTTCACTCAAGGCCCTAGGGCTTTACCATCAGCAGGCAGCAAAGCCAGCTACATTTATTTCCCTCCTTTCAGGACAGTGAGCTTCTCCAGGCTCTGGGTGGGTTCAGAGATTTTGTCTGGGAGCTAAGGGTTGAAGTCAAAAACATTAGAAATTTACCTGGTGTTCTATTCTACTGTGGCCAAATTGGCACTCAGACCAACAGACAAAATCTCTCTCACTCTTCCCTCCTCTTTCCGCAGGCAGGGGATCCTCTCTCCATGGCCAACACCACTGGCCCATGGGGGCTTCTGGCAGATCACTGCTGACGTTCACTTAAAGTCCAAAGGCTCATCAGTCAGCTTGCGGTGAATGCTGCCAGGCCTGGGACTCACCCTTCAGAGCAGTGGGCTCTTCTCTGGCCCAGAGCAGGTTAAAAAATGCTGACCAAGAGCTTAGGCCTGTATTCAGGGATGCCATGTACCTGCTTGTTGCTCTACCCCAATGTGGTCAAACTGGTACCTAAGGTGCCCTTTTCTTTCCCCCCTGCTTTTCTCAAACAGGGGTCTTTCACCATAGCCACCCCAGTTGGGAATGTGTTGGGTCACATCTGAAGCTAGCACATCTCAGAGCCCAAAACCTGCAGCATATTACCTGGGGGATTGCTGTTGGTTATTCGGGGCCTAGGGGCTCTTTAGTTAGCAAGTGATGAATCCTGCCAGGTCTCCTTTGTGACGGGGCAGCACTGAGTCTAATGGAAAGTCCCTTAGTCGCTGCGCTCTATATCTCTCAACCAGACACGTATTTTTAGTAGAGACAGGGTTTCGCCATGTTGGCCAGGCTGGTTCTGAACTCCTGACCTCAGGTGATCTGCCTGCCTCAGCCTCCCAAAGTGCTAGGATTACAGGTGTGAGCCACCACACCAGGCCATAAATGGTGTAGGTTTCTATTCAGCCATCTTGCTGTGCCTCATCTGTGAGTTTATGTAATTGGGATCAAAGTATTTGTTTTTGTTTTTAACCTTCTTAAAATTTAATGTTCTCATTTTAGATCAATATCTGGCAAATATGAAAGACTGAGGCCATTATTCATGAAATCAATTCTCTGGTAATAAAATACTGGAGCAAATGTTAACTTTAAGACTTGATATACTATATTTAAAAGTTACTAGTTCTCCTAATACATACTGTGGAAAGATGAAGGGATTTTTGAAGAAAGCAAACAAACTTTTGCCAACATTTACTGATTTTTTTTAAAACAAACACAAATAAATCCTAAATGTTTTTAAAATCTTTTTATAATTTTAAGGAATTTCCCTTTCAAAACTACATATAATGTTATATCCATTGTTCTTCCTTTCAGAAATTTTTACATTTTCCATTTATCG
This sequence comes from Ateles fusciceps, assembly GCA_036589455.1. NCBI lineage: Eukaryota > Metazoa > Chordata > Mammalia > Primates > Atelidae > Ateles > Ateles fusciceps. Next base: position 4,182,314 of record JAZHEH010001063.1, read on the forward strand.
AAAAAGACTGGTTCCTTTTTATGATTTTAGAGAAAAAAGGATGAGTTTTTTTTAAAATCATGTTTTGATTATTCTCTGTTAGAAAAAAAAATCACCATTCTAAAATTATTTCATACCCTACTCTTTCTGGAGCAATTTTACCCACTCTTTTTTGTTATGTGGGATAGTGTTGGGTTTCTCCTTCCTTTCAGTGTTCTGTTATTCTAGTTGCTGTCACATAATTTTGTAAGTAGAAGCACTTTTCTCTGGAAAAAAACATCTGCTTCTTCGTTTGCTTAGCTTGGGGGTCAGTAAGAAAGACTCCACTGCTTGGTCAGCAGCCCAGTTCCAGGGTTAGATTTCAGAGGATGGCAGAACATAATAGGCAGCAGTTAACTCTTTATGACCATGTTTCATAAAAGAGGATGAACTGGGAGAGCCTAGCTGAAACCTTGCAGAGTGAACCAGTTTTTCTGCAGAAACAAAGCAAAGATGCTTCCAGCTCTGGGATTTATTTGCATGTTAGAAGAAAAAAATACCACATTTGACAAAGGGAGATAGTATCACCTTCTTAAACAACCACTATGTTCCTTTGAATTGGATACCACAACAATTTACACAATGTCAGAATAATATGTAGAGGGAATACTGGAATGGGTAGCCTATTGGTGATGAAAAACAAAACATAATTTTGAATTGTTGCAGAACGCTTGGTTATCTTAATGGCAAAGAACGATGACTGCAACACGCTGGTCTGTTTTGTTAAAATTTTCTGACGGTGACCAGATTAAACTTGACAATGACCAGATTAAATTTGTTTTGATCAAGTAGACAGTGTGTCTACTTTTCTTTTTAAGAAGTTCTTAGGTTACTTGGAAAAATACAGAAAGTTAACATCCAGTCCAGTTGAAACAAGCAAATTCTATCTTTGCTTTGGAGAATGCTAGAAACAAAAAGCTGTGGAATGGGCCAAGTTTGCCCTTCGCAGCAACTCTCTGACTGTACCCACTTGCAGCCCCAGAGGCCAACCCGAAATGCCATTCTGGAGATAATCCTTTTCTGGACTCTTGTTCTCTGGTTTTTCCCTGATTATTCTTACTTTGTCTCAAGGTTTCCTTTTTCTTTCTCCAAACTTAAGTAGTAGCCATGTGTCTTGCATCTTCACACTCAATTGGATCATTAAATCTCTATGATGCTGGTGAGGAGAAAAAGTCATGAGTGACCTTCTCAGGCCTGAAAATGTGTATGCAGTAGGTAAACGGCCATATCGTATAGATCATGGTCAAAACTGCAATCTTATATTGGGGCTTTATAAATGATGAGGGGGCAGAGGAGGCCTAGTTTCTCCCTCTTTCTTGTTAAGAAAATTATTGAAAGCTTGTAAGTGAAGCAGGAGGATGGCTCTGTGTTCTTTTGTGTCTTCCTGGAGCACTGTCTCACGGGCCCACCCAAAGTTTACTTAGTTTTCTAGGGGAATATGTCATTGTTTATTATTTTAATTAGAGCCCACTCTGTGATATTGCTTGATACCTTTAAATTTCTGTCTATTGGAGATGCAAATGATTTCTGTCTGACAGAAAAAAGAAAAATCCAGAGGTTATGGTTGTATTGCCCTGGAGGACTTCAGCCTGTGTAGTTTCTAATCTCTCAATCTTCCAACATCCTATCCTAACTTCAGTCCTTATAAATATCCGTTTTCTCAAATGCTTCCTTCTGGTTCTTTAGAGTTAAATAAATTTTGATATATGCTTATCCTGTGCTTCCGTAAGACTCATGTTTTTTTCTTTTGAAAATTATACCTTGCCGTCCTGACATGTTTTCTGGTCACTCTCTAAAGAAAGTGACTAGAAAGAAAATAAAGAGCCCTCTAGTCACTTTTGGTACACATAGTTTCAATTTAGTAACAGGAATGTTCAATATAGTTTAATTTTCCAAATTCTGGATTCTTCTCTTCCAGTGGAGGCCTGTCTCAGGAGGGAAGTCTGCACTGGGAACAGGGAGTGTGGTTCTTCTGCTCAATTGCTCTTACACTCACCAGATGCGTTGTGATTTTGGACCCCACCAGGATCAAAGGGGAATGGGGTATATGGAAAGAGGTAAGGTGTTTGGTCAGGGCTTGCTTGCCTCAGTGGCTTTGTATTCTCTACACCGGGCTGACAGTTAATGCTGACAGCACCTCTGCTAGGCCCTTCTCTCATGTAGGTTCCTTGATGTGTGCAGATAAAAATTTGTTGAATTTCTTCGTCAGTCCCTGGGCAACTCAGCTTTTTCCTAAAGATGATCTCAGCTCACTCTAGATGGCCCTACTAGGCAAGAGCCAAGATGACAACCCAAGCCAATGTTCCTTGGAAAGGCCTAACCTTTGCCCCACAAAACTCTTGGAATGTGGGGTGATCCTACAGGAAGAGCCTCTCGGTACCCCTTCAGTAAGTGCTTCACCTTTTCTCTCACTGTCTAGATTTCATAGCTGGGAATCAGACCCCTGTCCAGTACTGCTACAAGCTTTCTCACATGTGAGTCGGACAAGGGTACTCTGTGTCTTCAAATTTAGGGAGCACAGTTATTTGAATGGTTATGTCTAAAAGCTTGTGGATAGAAGTTTGCACCTATCATCCAAGGTGGAAGAGTCAGTCAGGCCCTCTGGCCTTTCTAAAGTAATCTCTTCATTAATTCAACTCCTGTCCACACTCTAAATCCTTTGGATGGTTTCATTGGCAAAGGAGATCAAGCGTTGTGGAACATGTCTCCATTCTATTTCTTTGTAAATCTACGTATGGTTGCAAGGATGTAGGGAGTTACCTCCTCTGGCTTTGGCACTATGACTATTGCCTCACTCAAAACTGAGTTAAAAAATCATCTCATTCTAATTTCCTGTTACAATTACATTTAAATTCACTGGAAACAAGCAATTGTCATGATGCATATTTTAGATTTTGTAGGAGGGAAGCCTTTACCACATCAGGAGAGGCACTGGGATGGAAGCAATCCCCATAGGGATTCTCTACTCAGTCTATGAGTAAAGCTGGCTCCGGAATGAAAGCAGAGCCTTATGAACATGGCCATGATTCAGCAAAAGGCATACATTTTCCTTTCCTATGCACATGATGGGTATATGTGTACTTTAAAATCCCATTTCAATGAACTTGTAGTGGTATATGCAACTGTATCTCCATCTCCTCAACTTTCATCTGATATTTGTTGATTGAACTTTATGCTAGGTGCTGGGGTATACAGTGGTGAACATGTGTTTTCTTGTGACTTCAGACTCTCACACACAGAGCTAATCCTGAAAATGATTCTATTTTTAACACTCTTTCTATCACATTCCCAGGATATACTGGAAATCACTTTCTTTGGAATTAGACCAGGTTTTGAAGACCAATTCTGTCATCTGTGATTATGACTTGGGAAATTTCCTTAATTTCTCTGAGACCCAGTTTCTTTATCTGTAAATAAGACTGACACCAACCAGCTTACATTGTTTTATTAAGTGAGGTGATGGCTTTAAAGTGCTCACATGAAGTAGATATTTTCCAAATGACTCCCCAGGAGTTTTTCTTCATTCTGCTTTTCAGGTACCTCTCCCAATTTGGGCATAGTGCTGAGATTCATTATGAAAGCAACTTTGCCTCCTGTGCTCTTAAAAGCAGAAGTCATTCTTTGTATTTACCATTTGGAGCATGAGGTTGTTCACTTTTATTTTAACCAATGGAATTATGACTATGCTTTTTCACTCGGATTCTGAATAACCACTTAAATAACTGCCACTTTACAAACCAAACTGCTGCACATTTTCTTATCCATTGTCTTAACTACACCTCTTTTTTTTTTTTTTTTTTGAGACAGGGCCTCACTCTGTTGCCCAGGCTGGAGTGCAGTGGCACGATCTCTGCTCACTGCAACCTCTGCCTCCCAGGTTAAAGCAATTGTCCTGCCTCAGCATCCAGAGTAGCTGGGATTACAGGCATACGCCACCACACCTGGTTAATTTTTGTATTTTTAGTAGAGATGGGTTTTCGTCATTTTGGCCAGTCTGAAACTCCTGACCTTAGGTGATCCGCTTACCTCTGCCTCCCAAAGTGCTGGGATTATAGGTGTGAGCCACTGCACCCGGCCCTACACCTCTTTTTTGATTATTACTTTAGGATTCTTGCAAAGGCTCATGGATATTTAGAGATCAGTAACTTGCTTCTTAAATTGGAGCAAATAATATATTTAACCATTAATCACAGAGTTAGCTTAAGATTTGCTCAACAATTACCACGTGTGTCTTGTACCCAATCATTGACTAAGCGGTGTTTCTGAAGGGGAGATAGAAAGTACTATGACATTCATGAGGCATAATTTTATAGGTAGGAAACTTGATTGCATTAGTGCTTTTTGGTTTCAACTCCAAAGTGTCAACAGACTCACAGACTGTTAACCCCCATTGCACCCCTAGATCAACATCAAATTGATCTAGTTTTTCAGCTTTTATTAGTCCATTCTCATGCTGCCATGAAGAACTGCTTGAGACTGGGTAATTTATAAAGAAAAGAGGCTTAATTGACTCACAGTTCTGCAGGGCTGGGGAGATCTCAGGAAACTTACAATCATGGTGGAAGGGGAAGCAAACACGTCCTTCTTTGCATGGCAGCAGGAAGGAGAAGTGCCTAGCAAAGGGGGAAAGGCCCCTTATAAAACCATCAGATCTCATGACAACTCACTATCACAAGAATGGCATGGGGGTAACTGCCCCCATGATTTCACTACTTCCCACCGAGTCCCTCCCACAACATGTGGGGATTATGTGAACTACAATTCAAGATGAGATCTGAGTGGGGACACAGCCAAGCCATATCAGTCTGACTGTTCTTTCCTGTTCTCCACCCAACTCATCAAGACTCATTCAGCACTTCATGTGGGGAACAGCCTCAGGTACTCAACCACAGAACTTACAAGAGTTCAATGCCCTTGGAGACCACTCAGTTTGTACGACCAGTCATTTAAACTATAGTTATAACCGTCCTCACTGGCCCTTGGCAGAAACCAGATTCCTCATTAAAAGACAAAAGGACAATGGTCAAAGGTATTAGAGATCGTCTTAGATCAACTCGATGGTTGATTTTTCAAACTGATGGTTGGTCTTTCTTTTCTTTTTTTTTTCTTTTGAGTTGGGGGTCTCACTCTGTTGCCCAGGCTAGAGTACAGTGACAAGATCTCGGCTCACTGTAGCCTCAACCACCTGGGCTCAAGGGATCCTCCCACCTCAGCTTCCTGAGTAGCTGGGACTACAGGCACATACCACCATATATGGCTATTTTTTTTTTTTTTTTTTTTTTTGGAGAGATAAAGTCTTGCCATGTTGCCCAGGCTGGGCTGAGGTGATCTGCCCATCTTGGCCTCCCAGAGTACTGGGACTATAGGTGTGAGCCACTGCAACTGGCCCAAACTGATGTTTAAAAAAAAAAATCAATGAAACTTTTTTTCTTAAATAAATACATAAGCATCACTGTAAATGATTATTTAGCCAAGAAATGGTGGCTAGCTTGATTAAAGGAAGTGGGGGGGGCCTAGAGATCTACCCACTCAGCCCCCTCCTTATCTGAGCTTTTTCTGAAGACTCAAAATGCTATGTAGGTCACAGTCTGAAAAACACTCATCTAAGTCAAGCCCTTCATTTTGCAGATGAGGAAACTGAAGCTCAGAGGGAAGGAAAAACTTACTCAAGATGACCTAGGGAGCGGGAGGTTTTATTCAGGCCCTATTCAGGGAGTTTCGGTTTCTTGTTGTTTATACAATCCTGCTAATTTGAATGGCAGCTAAATAGGACTGCAGGAGGCCACGAGGTGCCCCACGCAAGATTTAAGGAAGCACTGTCTTTCAGGTCTGGACAAATGCCAACTCTATACTTGCAAGGACTACAGAGTGAGTGCTTCCTTAAATTTTGCAACTAATCCCAGTTCTGCCTCTATTCGTATTTAAAATAGTATCATCTCCAAACAAGCTGATACTCTACTTCATGTTGTTTCTTGTCCTCTTATCTTTGTCTTCCTATTAGATTGTGAATTTTGGAGGTCAAGGGCAATGTCTTTCATCCTTATTTTCCTAGGGTTTTGTACGGTATATGGAAAATAATGGGTACTCAGTAAGTATCTACTGAATGAACTGATGGGCGAATGGGTCTAAATTCTGTTTTTGATGAAGGCTTTCCTGACCCCTCAAATCCACCCTGATCTCCCAATCCTCTGGACTCGTAACATATTATCCATATTCTATGAATAACTCAATTCATTTAATTATGTATGCTGACAAAGCTTTTATGTTTATGTAACTCTTATACAACAACTTAATTTTCCAATTTTCTCTTTCTTTATGCACAATTAGATTTTAGTTAATTAAGAGCAAATGCCAATTTGTGTTCTTTGAATTTCCTCAGTAGCTAGCAGAAGATTTTGCACATTGGAGGTACATAGCAAATGGTTCTTCAAAAAGAATAAATAAGTAGATGAATGGGATTTTCTCAGCTCAAAATGGAATCTATGGTAATCTAGGAGGCAAGTCCTAGCTTGCCTCCTAACTACCTGAGTGCACCAATCCTTTCACCTCATTTTTTTTTTTTTTTTTGAGACAAAGTCTCACTCTGTCACTCAGGCTGGAGTGCAGTGGTGCAATCTCGGCTCACTGCAACCTCTGCCTCCCAGGTTCAAGCAATTCTCCTGCCTCAGCCTCCCAAGTAGCTGGGACTACAGGCATGTGCCACCATGCCCGGCTAATTTCTGTATTTTTAGTAGAGAAGGGGTTTCACTATGTTGGCCAGGATGGTCTTGAACTCCTGACCTCGTGATCCACCCACCTCAGCCTCCCAAAGTGCTGGGATTACAGGTGTGAGCCACCGCATTTGGCCTGGCTCCAGTTTCTTTATATGTAAAATAAGGAGGTGGTTTGAGTGATTCTGGATACTTCCAGCTCTGGCATCCTGTGAATTTATGAATTTGGAAATCTGTCATGCAAGAGGAGTTCAGATGTAAATTTGGTTACTATGAATCACTTGCTCACCTAACAGGAATTGTTTACATGTAGTTGATGGTCTAATTTTTAAATGTTCAGAGTCCTAAAATTATGAACAGATTGTATGTCAAAAATTTATTTGTAATATATAAGGTATATTATGGTTGAACTAGTTTTTGTGGTTTTTAGGCTGGAAATTAAACACCTAGTATATAGAACCAATACTATTTCGAGTATACGTATTCATTTATAACATTTCTTTGGGAAAATGCACCCAGAATTCTAACTAGGGTCTAGAAGAACAAATCTCCCCAGGTCAGTGCATGGAGCAGAAAGAGAAGGGAAAGGGATAGAATGTCTCCATGACTTTAATCATAGTACTTGAAAAAAAAAGCAAACCTTGCACCTACGAATTTCTATGTTGATCCAGAAAATCATTAGCATAAAACAGATCACAGTATTTTATTATTTCAGGAAGGTAAAACAGATGTTTTAAAATGGTTAATTATATCATTATGTTCTCATTTAGCTATTTTCACTATTTACTTTTTCTTCTATAAAATAAATGTGAAAGCGGCTTGTTAAAATTTTTTTAGAGAAATCTGAGTAATCTTCCCAGAAACTCCTGAAGAAAGATTTAACTTTTTTCTCACCTGCTTTTTATATAATGTATTCAATTCTACAAGTTCCGTCGCTAAAATGCCATACTGTGTGAGTGATGTCCATGTTTGGTGACTAATTTAGCCATGTGACAAAACTGGTATTTTCTTAAGCAAAAGTCTAATTTCATGAGGAAGTATTTGGTGGTTCATGATGGGCCCCATGCCATCCTGAGAATTCATCTCTCAGAATTACAGCCTATGCATTTCAATTCATGCCAACTCACCAACTTTGAATATAACATTGTAATTTCCCTTCTAACTCTCCATTTATTTAGGTCTTTGTTCCCTTAAAAAATTCACTGGTGCAGCAAAGAGCGAAAGGCTCTGTGTTAGACCTGACATCTGTATTACTTTACCTGGCTGTCACTTACCGGTCTCTTAGGCTCTAGTTCATTCCACCTAGTTCCTGTTGATCATGGTTGGCAAGGTAATCTTTCTTGAAAACCATTTCTTCCCCATTGGTGTTTAGTTTTATCCATTGTCTTTCAATCAAATCTGAACACTGTAGCTTATATTTCAAGTTCTCTCCACCCCATCATCAGGCTTCTCCATGCCTGTTCAGTATAATTCACCTCATCTTTCTGCCCGTTGGCCTCTCTCTGTAAGTTAGTCTGACCCAGGAGACCTTTTTGAAACCTCTTCCACCTTCATTTGTACCAGGGCTTTGTGAAAGACAGGTGAAGTGATGGGCCATGTCCTCTGGTGCCTGACGTCCTTCCACCTTTTCTCAACAATCTGATGGTACGTGTACTTATTGCAATAACAACAGTCGTAGTAACTGTTTCTTTTATTACTGAGTTCCTACCATGTAAGGCACTAAATTGTACGTATCATCCCTGCTAAAACAATGGCATGATTTAGGTAAATATGGGTATTATTATCTTCATTTTTACAAACAAGAAAATTGAGACTCAAAGGATTAAGACATGTACCCAAAGTCATACAGTTAGTCAATGCCAGAGCCAGGATTTAACCAGTTGGTATGACTCTAGAGATTTTTATCTTAACCATTATACTTTTCTGGCTCCTGCAAATGACCGTGTGCTGGGAGGAGTACAAAGATATAAAAGATGCCGTGCCTGTACCACAAAGTTGACTGTTTAGTTTGGTAGATTAGAGATGCACACAGATAACTTCTCTTATGTCAGTATGTGACAAATACTGGAAAAATGGGCCCAAGTTGCAACATGGATCTCGAGTTGGGAGAAGGCTTCCCAGAAGCGTCTCTACAAGCTTCACGTTTATTTTCATGGGTATATAAACTATTCAAATGTACATGTTATTTTATTCTGGCTTGCGTTATTTTATCTTCTTTTTTTTGGCCTTCTTCTCAATTAGAGAAGTTCTTTTAAAGCAAGGTTCCTGTCTCATATCTCTGTTTTTCATGTCTCATACGTCTTCCCACATTTTACTAACACAGTGTTATGTACATGGTAAATTATAAACAGTGTGTGATTAACCACCTAAAGATAAAATTTATTTATGAAAACAAATCAGCCTTTTTCAAAGTATATCTTATTAAACACTATTCTCTTAATTGCTCTTATGGCAGCTGTATTTTTCCTTTCATTATATTCAGCAACTTTCCAAGTAAGAGGTTAATGTATATTTTCTCTACTAGACTGTTAAGACCCATGAGGACAGGGACTGTATGTGTCTTACATACCACGGAGTCCTGGGCACTTGCAATGTGTGCACATAGTAGTTGTTCAATAAATGTTCATTGAATAAATGAAACAGGTCTCTCAAGGAACTTTTTTATAAAGGGCTTCCTTGACCTAGGGAGTTTATGAAAAGCTGCATATATATTATGCCATCCTCTTGAATATTCACAGTTGTACAGAGGCAGATGAAATCTCCAAAAACCTTGCAGCAAAGAAATCTGTTAAAGTGGGTTATGCAGTTTATTAAATTAAACTGAACTGATGAACCACCCTCCTCCTTTATTTCCCTTGGGAGAATCTGTTAATATTCTGTGAAAATCACTGACGAGCAGACACTCTTAGGAACGCCATTTTGGGGGGAAATCTGATTGTAACATTTGTCATACAATGTTGCTGCAACTACAGATCCCAAGAAATGTGCCCCTCTTATCACTCCTTTTCCAGCCAAAGGGACTGAGGATTCCACAAGATAGAAACCAGGACCATACCTTCCTAAAGTAACCTTGTCATCTACACAAAGGGGACTGCTCTGTGATCTTATTCCTCAGTGTGTAACAAAGGCTTTTGTTCACAATAGCCTACCTGGTTGAGAAGAATTATTTTTATTGGGTTGTTTTCAATATTTATCTACAAGCGTCACATTTATTTACAAGGACTATGAGAGAACTAACTTCACAGGGCTCAAAGAGGAATAATAAGGGTAAAAGATTAAAGGCTGTATCTTTTAAGAAAGGTTAAATGAGTTGAAGTAATTTTATTTAGAGGAAAAATACAAATAATAAGGAAGGACAGACTTAATGAAATAAAATTCAGCATGCTCCTTGACGTCGGTCTGTGTGTAGGCTGCCTGGCTTTTTGTCACTGAATGCCTATAAGCCCAGATCCTGGTCCTGTTTAATGCCTGTATTTAGACCCAGTGTTATCTCTGATTCTATAACATATGCCAGCAGTCATTCCCAGTATCAATATCAAAGCCATACTCTCTATTTTTTTTGAGACCAACATTAAGTACTTATTATATATTAAATTGCCAAGTGCATTTTATGCATCATTATTCATTCATTTAGTAAACATTTTTAAAGGGCCTCCTGTGTGCCTTTGTATTTAGAATATATGAGAGAATAAAACAGACCAAAAGTGTTGCCTTGTGGAACCTATATACTTGTGGGTGCAAACAGACAGTAAATAATAAACATAATAAATACATAAGTAAATTACATAGCATGTAGGAAGGTGATAAATGTTATGAAAAAGAGACCAGAGAAAGTGGAAAGGTTGTGTGTATATAAGGAGAGAGGGGCTGAAATCTTAATTTGGACAGAGTGGACCTCACTGAGAAGGTAATATTTGAGCAAAGAGATAAAGTCCTTGAGCAAGTAAACTGTGTGACTACCTGGAGGAAAAACAGGTTGACCAGAAGAAGCAATCAACATAAAGGCCCTGGGTCAAGGTGTTTGTTGACTTCAAGCAACAGTAAAGAGGTCAGTGTGGCCGGTGTGGCAGTGGGGTGGGGAGGGGATCCTTATAGGGCCTTTGCCCATTATAAGGACTTTGGCTTTTCCTCAGAGTGAAATGGAAAGCCACTGTAGGATTTTGAGCAGAGCAGTGTTATTTCTGACTTGTTTTAAAAGGATCACTAGCTAGGAGGACAAGTGGAAGCAGGATAATAAGTTAGGAGGTGATTCCTGTTATATAATAAAGCAGGTGAGTGAAAATCAGGGTAAGACCAAATAGTAACCAACAGTGGAGTTGGTGAGAACTGGTCAGTTACTGGGTAGATATTCTATCCTCTTATATCACCCATTGCAGTGCCAAGCAAACTTACAATGAGTTAACAGAGCAGTAGGGTTAGCTAGAAGTGTGTGTGAGAGAGAAGTAAAAAATGACTCTAACACTTTTTAACCTCAACTAGTCCTTACTGCCAGGTAGGTTATATTATCACCTCCATTTTTCAGATACAGAAACTGAGGCTTAGAGAGATGTTAACTGTAGGTTATTTAGCTAATAAGCAGAAGATCTGGGATTTGAATCAAGTGTTGTCTGACTCTAAATGCTGGGTTTCTTTTTTTCCTTTTTTTTTTTTGAGATGGAGTTTCACTCTTGTTGCCCAGGCTGGAGTGCAATGGCAGGATCTTGGCTCACCACAACCTCCACCTCCTGGGTTCAAGCAATTCTCCTGCCTCAGTCTCCCAAGTAGCTGGGACTACAGGCAGGCACCACCACGGCCAGCTAATTTTTTGTATTTTTAGTAGAGATGGGGTTTCACCATGTTGGTCAGGCTGGTCTTGAACTCCTGACTTCGTGATCCGCCCACCTCAGCCTCCCAAAGTGCTGGGATTACAGCCATGAGCCACCGCACCTGGCCCAAACGCTGGGTTTCCTAACCATACTGCTGTGTGGCCCAGGGAGACACTGAGCTATTGCTATGAAATCTGACCTGAGATGTCCAAGAAGCTGATTCCAGATGTGTTATTTGGTTATTCAGTAACTACTTTGAACACCAGTTTCCATTAACATGTTTCCATTTCTTAACCTTAGTTCATTAGTGATGATATTTCTCTCCCTCAATCTTTTCATTTCTCAGTCTCTTACTTCTGAAGCCTATTTTCCAACTGTTTAAATCTCTGACCACCTAGACATCCACAATGGGCTTGATTTTCCCCCAGGCCTTGGACTCAGTTTGGACTTCCACCAAGAGCTTTTCTTTTCCCTTTGGCAAGCTTTCACATTCCAGAGCTATTTTCTACTATTTGTCCTCCAAGACCTGCTTCAGATTAGTTGACCCCTGATCACTTTGAAAAGTTAAAATCATATGCTTTTCCATGAGGAAGAAGGGAGTGTGTGACATGGGGAGCTGCCCTGGCAGCAACACTTCTGAGTTCTCTAGGCTTCATCCAGCTCATGCTGGGAGAGAGGGGTGTGGCAAAGCTTGAGGCCAGATGTCTCTAACCAATAGGATCATTTATCCTGCCTATAAATGATCCTATTGGTTAGAGACATCTGGCCTCAAGCAAATATTGTTCACACTTCACCCTCTTCATCCTGAACCAATTTAGTGTCCTTTTATATCACCTTTTGCAAAAAAATCTGATTCCAGGTGTATTAAAGCACAATGCAGAGAAAATGACACTCCTGGTTCAATAGAGAATTTCTTGTAAAGTGAAGTGTGATGTCTAGGTTGAAATGTCACAATGCAAATTTGTGCAATCATTTCTTTCCTGATGAATTTAGGGGACATATTTGCCCATCTACATAGCTTTTTGTATAATTCAAAACTGTATGGCAGGTTTTAAAAAACCTGATTCCAGGTGTATTAAAGAAACTGAGTAAGTATGTCAATTTCCTGTAAATACACCAAATCTTAATTTACATCGAAATTTGGGTTTGGAGGAGACTTTGAAATCCCTCTTTCAAGATGGTTATTTTATTTTATAAATGAAGCAACTAAAGAATAGAAAAATCAAGTAATCTACTGGAGTGCACATGTATGTGAATTTAGAAGTAAAACTCGGCCTGCAACTCAGGGTTGCGCCTGCCCCACTGCACTGCTCTGTATTGCTGGAAACATGACAGTTCTGCCCAGTTATAATGAGCTAACTGTATTATCTTAACAACCAGCACGAACATTCTTCCTACAGAGGAAAACGTCAGTATTGGGAAGATGTTTCAATATGTGTTTAGGGCAAAAAGTGGGTTCCCCAATGGCTGGGGTGTCAGCTGGTATCCAGGTCTCAGGGGATTCGGAAGCTGCCAAGCACAATGCAGAGAAAATGACACTCCTGGTTCAATAAAGAATGGGGAGCAGAAAGGAACAGCAGAGACAGACACAAGGGAGGTAAGACAAAGCCATCGAGTTGGAGGAAGGCTATTCAGGGCCCTGTGTGACCCTCTCCACACTTCATCACCCAATTTATAGGAAAATCTGCTTATCCTCAAAAGGCGTGGTATGAATGAGGGTTGCCGTGGATCTAAAGGAGAGGCTCAGTTTTAGGTTATGTTATTCATAGTGTAGGACAGAGGCATTGTGCAGAGACAAGGCCCAAGAGACACAAGAGGAAGGAGAGAGCTTTGGGTGCTATTGGGCATAAAATAAAAGGGGATTCAAAGCAATTTTACCCAGATTTCACAGTCAGGGAGTTCTCAGCTATAGTACTGTGAATGGCTTTAATCTTTTTCCATCTATATTCTTATATTAATTCCAGTCTTCTCCTGGAGAAGACTCTGGTTCCACAATCTCTACATATTGAAATCTTGCTACACTCAAATCCCATTCCTCTGGAAATTCTGAACATCCAGCATAAAGTGAACTTTCTCACATAGCAGTTGCATTAAATTTTCCATATATACCCTATTGTTTTAGTTATATTTTAAGCTTCTAGAAAACAGACATTTAATGAAACTTTGAAGTAAACAATTTATACTAGTGTTCCCTAGGAGACATTGTTATTTACAAAAATGGGTAATTGAAAGCAAATTTTATAAAGGGAAAAATTGAATCTGTTGAAATGACACACATATGTATATGTATAGCTTTGCTGCCAATGTCCAAATACCTCTCTATCCCATTTCTTTAAGGTCTCTGATCAAATATCAGGCCTGACCTCCCTCTTCTCCACTCACCCCATGCCATCTCTCATTATTTTTTTTTCTAACACTATTGCCACCTGTACATATCATTCATATATCTATTCATGTATTTGTTGACAGTGTCTCCTGCCACTAGAACACACGTTACATGAAGGCAGAGACTGTGTTTTATTCCCTGCTGTATCTTCAGTGTCTAGAACAATTCCTGACTGGACTAGAGTTTGGCCCCTCAGTAACAGTACATGAATAAATCTGTAGCCATGGTTAGAACTGTATCTTTCTTTCTGCTTTGACATTCAGAGTTAATAAATATATGCTAGACATTTATTTTTGCAGAATCAGGCAAATCACTCAAAACTCAGTATACAGCTTCATTACCTAGAATTAGAAATAAAGAACCAAGAAGAAAAAAGCAAAAAAAGAACTATTTCTTGTAAAGTGAAGTGTGAGGTCTAGGTTGAAATGTCACAATGCAAATTTGTGCAATCATTTCTTTCCTGATGAATTTAGGGGACATATTTGCCCATCTACATAGCTTTTTGTATAATTCAAAACTGTATGGCAGGTTTTAAAAAATCTGGTTCCAGGTGTATTAAAGAAACTGAGTAAGTATGTCAATTTCCTGTAAATACACCAAACCTTAATTTACATCGAAATTTGGGTTTGGAGGAGACTTTGAAATCCCTCTTTCAAGATGGTTATTTTATTTTATAAATGAAGCAACTAAAGAATAGAAAAATCAAGTAATCTACTGGAGTGCACATGTATGTGAATTTAGAAGTAAAACTCGGCCTGCAACTCAGGGTTGCGCCTGCCCCACTGCACTGCTCTGTATTGCTGGAAACATGACAGTTCTGCCCAGTTTTCAGGTGGCTTTGCAAGTTACAGGTCCTGACTTCAGAGTTTATCTCACATTTTGTTTGTATCTATTCTTACTTTCTTTCCATCTTATCACTCTTTCTGGTGACTTCTAGGCCTAGGGATAAGCTTTAATTTACTATAATAATAATCTCTTCCCTCCTGTTTTCCATTATTGTTTTTTCCTTTTTTTTATCTGAATGTTTAACATCTTTTTTCTCCTCCTCCCATGATGACTTCCTATACTCTAAAGTATGTTTGACCCAACCTCCTTTACAATCACTCATAATTAGTTTATATGTTTCCATATATTTGCATTCATGACAAGTTTTTATCTAATCATCAAAATTTAAGCCCCTTGAAATGAAAATTAAAATCAAAATGAGATACAACTATATATCTTCTAGAATTTACAAGCGTGACCATACCAAGTATTGAGGAGGATATAGAAGAACTGGATCTCTCATATGCTGCTCCTGGGAATGCAAAATGGTATAACCACTTTGGAAAAATAGTTTGGCAGCTTCTTTAAATGTTAAACAGCATCTTACTTATGATCCAGCTATTCCACTCCTACATATTCACTCAAGATAAATGAAAGCATATGTCCATATAAAGTGTGGTACAAGATAGACGGACAGGAGGAAAAACTTTTGGTGGTAAATCATATGTTCATTTTCTTGATGTTAGAGATGGTTTCACAGGTGTATATATGTGTCAAAACTTATCAAATTGTGCATTTTAAATACATGCAAGTTGCTGTATGACAATTATACCTCAAAAAGGTGGTGAAAAGAATTTTAAGCCCCTTGAATGCTGAAACCATAACTTTTCTTTAATCACTCTCAGGAATGCCTGGCAAAATGCCACACTATCTCTGAGAACTAAGTATATATTTATTGTTAAATTGTTTGACTCAATAATAGTTCAGCAATTTCCCTAGGACCATGAATTTTAGGTATTGTCTTGACATTGAGAATAGTTCAATTAAGATAAACATTTATTAAGCTTGTCTTATAAAGCAACAAAATATGAGATGTGTTTTTGATGCATTTATAACCAGGCTCATTTTAACATACCCAGGGACACAGGAACTTTCTACTCAAAACCAAAACAAAATCCAGTGAGTTTTATAAAAATTAAGCGATTTAGTTAAAAATGTAGTCAGCCTAATTTTGCATCATACAAATTAAACATTTGACTGATTTTTGTTTTCCAGTAACTGTAATATTATATGGTTCATAAGGAATTGTAACCTCTGTTTCTTTTCACTAATAACAAAAGTATCTTCAATTTATTTTTATTATTTATTTATTTATCTTATTTAATTTAATTTTTTTTTGAGATAGAGTCTCACTTTTTGCCCAGACTAGAGTGCAGTGGCACAATTTTGGCTCACTGCCACCTTCACCTCCTGAGTTCAAACAATTCTTATGCCTCAGCCTCCCTAGTAGCTGGGATTACAGGTGCTCACCACCAGGTCTGGCTAATATTTTGTGTGTTTTTATTAGAGATGGGGTTTTGCCATGTTGGCCAGGCTAGTCTCAAACTCTTGACCTCAAGTGATCCATCCACCTCAGCCTCCCAAATTGTTGGGATTACAAGCATAAGCCTCTACTCCCAGCCGACCATTTATTATGAATAAATAATACCACATGAACCAGGCATTTTATAAAATTACCTTACTTAATTCTACAACAATATGAAAGATAATTAGTTAATAAAGCATCCCTCTTGAACAGATGAAAAACTAAGATTCAGAGAAATTAATCATTTGGCCAAGATCATGCAAGCAGTAATAGAGGAGGTGAGACTTGAATCCAAATCACTCTAACATCGAAGTACAGTTTTCCATTTTTGCAGCCCTGAATAATTGTATTATCTTTGCTGAAATGTCATGGACTTGATCATATTGCTAACTGTTATTAAACTAAAATGTAAAATTTTTTGAATGGATTAGGAATAAAAAAAAAACACTGCTTCATTCATTCATAATAAAGCTAGAAGACACTAGAATGCTATATAGTTTTTTACATATATATAACACACACATATGCCTACAATTAGAATTATTTAACCTTTAAATGATACCTATTTCCTTCACAGCACTTCATATTTTAGTTCTTCCTATCTTTCTTTAATAAACTTTTTATGCCCAGGTTACTAAATGAAGTATGTTATATTGGTGAAGCTTTGCCTGGTTCTTATCTTAGGTTTCAGTAGGTTTGGATATTCTCAGTGTGACCTGGAAATTTCCCCAGAGGCAAATTTGTGGTATCTGGCCTAATTCTATAGAAAGTTCCTATTGTGTAGCGTTTCTCAGATATTTGCATTCCTTGACTTCTGCCCACCTTTCTCTCCTACTTCAAATGTTCTCACACAATGACTAATTTCAGTTTCATAACCACATGAAAAACAAACAAACAAAGGAACAAGACCGGTTACTTAAGGTACCAGCAGGACAAATAGCTGCTCAGAGTTTGCAAAGACAGTTTCCCTTTTTACTGCAGCAGGTCTTAAAGACTGGAGGAAAGGGTAGGACAAAAATGAGATGGGAGCCTTACAGCCTTATTCATGATTTTTTTTTTCTTTTTGGTAGATGGGGTCTCACTCTTCCACCCCAGCTGGAGGACAATGTCATGATCACAGCTTACTGCAGCCTCAACCTCCTGGGCTCAAGCAATCCTCCTGCCTCAGCCCCCTGAGAAGCTGGGACTACAGGCCAGTGCCACCGTGCCCAGCTAATTTTATTCAAAAAAATTTTTTTGTGGAGTCTGCATCTCACAATGTTGTCCAGGCTGTTCTCAAACTCCTGGGCTCAAGTGATCTCCCGCCTAAGACTTCTAAAGTGTTAGAATTATAGGCGTGAGCCACTGTGCCCTGCCTAAGACAATTTTTATTTAAAATATTTTACTTTGATCTTAGTATTGCTCCATTTTGAGAACTTCCTAGCTTTAAGGACAAGTTGTGTTATGTAGAAAATTTGGTGAAAATGCCTTTAAAAGATAGAAATATCAATGAGAGTTAGTTTAACCAACTTTTTATAAAAAATTGAGTTCAGTGCCATTTTGGTTTAATCAATATTATTTTACTTCTTTGGCAAATTAGTATGGCTTCTTCAACAAATGTGGCTGTGAAGTCATTCATTTGTATATGATGCATGGACCATTTAGAAACAGCGACATCATAGGCACTCCTCTATAAAAAGAAAGGTGCTTTGGATGAAGAGTGTTCCTGTGGAGGGTGTATCGAAATATGAAATACAACCTTGTCCTAGAGAAGCATTCATACTGAGTAGGGGGTAGCCAGCACACATGAACCCATAAAATAATTAAAGGGCTGCCTATGATCAACAGCCATAAAAGAAATACTATAGATTTTCAGAGTGGAGAAAAATCCACCATGTCCTGACATGAAGAGACTGGTAGTCATTTAGCTGTTACCATATGAAAGCCATTTTGAAAGGTGCTGTTTAAGACAAGAATAAAATGACAGGGCTCCTGCTCTTTGTGGGCTTGTACCCAGAAAATGACGTAATAAGGAAAGCAAGGAATTCAAAGCAAAATCCTCAGTGAATCATAGTGAGTGAGAGTGCTTCTCATGGAAAGATGAGAAGGAGTTCAGGGAGGTGATATTTGAGTTTAGACTTAAAGGTAGGTGGAATTTAGACATAAGGAAGTTGAAGAAAGTGGAAGAGTATTTATAGGTAGGAAAAACAGCCCGAGGAAAGACAGAGGCATTAAATCATAGGATATTCAGAAAAAAATGAGTTATGTGAAAGAAACAAAGAGGCTGAAGAGAGGTGGGGGATGAATGTGGTGGGTATTAAATAACTTATGGTAGACAACAGGGAAACGTTATAAGTCTGACATAAGAAGAAATATGGCAGGACGTGCTGGCTCATGCCTGTAATCTCAACACTTTGGGAGGCGGAGGCAGGCAGATCACGAGGTCAGGAATTTGAGACCATCCTGGCTAACACAGGGAAATGCCGTCTCTACTAAAAATACAAAAAATTAGCCGAGCATGGTGGCAAGCGCCTGTAGTCCCAGCTACTTGGGAGGCTGAGGCAGGAGAATCACTTGAATCTGGCAGGCGGAGGTTGTAGGGAGGCAGAGGTTGTAGTGAGGAAGGACACTCAAGCATTTAGGATCACCTCCCCTTTGACTTCCACACTGCATTTCAATAGAAGGAAAGGCTGGCCGACTGGCGCCTCCTTAATCGCCTTCCTATAGATAGCAGGCATAGTACGGGGGGATCTCTCCGGAAGGCATTGTTTTTACTTAAACAACATCAAATCCCCATCCCACTCCTACTCCATTGACCAAGACCCTTTCACGTGTAATATCTAGAGTTGTAAGCCTATATAGAGGCAGAGCTTCTCTTTGTTAGGAGAGCTTGGCTGTTAGACAAGTATGTCGCCTTGCTCCCAGCCAAAATAAATTATCTCTTCCTTCCTAGTTCGGTATCCGAGAGGTCTGTTTCTTGCGGCTGCTCCAGCTTCGGTAGGGAGGCGGAGGTTGCAGTGAGCCAAGATAGTGCCATTGCTCTCTAGCCTGGGCAACAGAGTGAGAGTCCATTTCAAAAAAAAAAATATATATATATATACATATATATGTGTGTGTGTGTGTGTGTGTGTGTGTGCGCGTGTGTGTGTGTGTCTGTGTGACCGTAATTCTTGAGGAAGAAGAGAAATCCCAAGACGGAATGTAGAGGAGCTCCAAGTTTGAATGGTGGATAAAAGAGAATGAGTTGAAAAGGAAGAAGAGAAGCAGCAGCCAGAAAAGTAGGAAGAAAATCAGGAGGCAACTGGACAAGAGACAGAACATTTCAAGAGTGGGTGGTCAGCAGAGATGTCAGGCAAAATGAAGACTAGAAAACATGTATTGGCTTTATTATAGGGAGGTCATTGCTGTTTTTGGCAAGTTGCATGATAAGAACTCAAATAAAATAGATTGATAAGGTGGATAAGGAAATTAAGACAAAACTTAGATGGTTTTAAATTTTGTTTTGTTTTTGTTTGGCTGTAATGAGAGAGATAGAATAGAACCTGGAGAGAAACCTGAGGTTAAATGAGGTTATTATTATATTTAAATGGGAGAGGCCTTCTGCACAGATTTATAAGGCAATTGGAAAGGTCTAGCGGGTAAGGGTATTGACTGTAAAGGAGGAATGAGATATTTCATCGTTTTGTGAAAAGAGTTTTGGGTGAGGGGCGAGGTGGACAGAATGAAGTCCAAAGCAAGGATAAAAGGAAGAGTGGGAATGCCTCTATTGTTACAGAGTAACAGTAGAGGAAAGAGGGTTACGGTGTAGGTAGGTTCATATCTTGGTTGTTGGAAGAAGAGGGCATTTATATTAATTTGCTAGGGCTACCATGACAAATACCACCGAATGCATGGCTTAAGCAATAGAAACTCATTTTCTCACAATTCTAAAGATCAAGATTAATGATAATAATCAAGGCTACAAGATCAAGATTAATGTGTTGGCAGCGTTATTTCTCCTGAGGCCTCTCTCCCTGGCTTGCAGATGACTGTCCTCTTCCTGTCTTCACAGGGTCTCTTCCCCATGTGTCTGTATTCTAATTTCCTCTTTAAAATACACGAGTCATATTCAATTAAAGACCACACAGACATTCTCATTTTATCTTAGTTATCTCCTTAACGGCTCTATTTCCAAATACAGTCACATTTTGAGACAATGAGGGTTAGGACCTCAACATAAGAATTTGGGGGCGGGGACACAATTCTACCCCAACAGCATCCGTATCTGAGATTTTTCTTTTATCTGTTAAGTAGAAAGAAAGGTCATTTTCTTGGAAAGAGGACGAGAGAGGAAGGACAAAGCTTTAAGAGTGGAGGCATTCTGAAAATTTTATTGTGGGGTCATTGGGTTGACCAGAGAAATGTAATCTGATTACTTCTGCATGGATGGTCCATTGAAATTGATAATTATCAGTTTATAGTGTGACTTCTCCAACAGAAATGTATGCCTGGGTACAGGCAGGGAAGGAGCTGATGGCTTTGTTTGAGTGATGTTACTGAAAGACAGAGAGACAGGACAGTCAACAGAATGGATAAGAGGCAAGTAAAGAAAAAAGATGCTAATTGGTTTGACAAAAGTTGAAGAGGCAGTAGATTTGGGGATTCCAATGAGGCCAAAGAATGTTAAACAAGAGTAATTGATAATCATAACTGATGGAGTGTGATATGGTTCGGTTCTGTGTCCCTGCCCAAATTTCACTTGAATTGCAATAAACCCCATGTGTCAAGGGCAGGACCAGGTGGAGATAATTGAATCGTGGGGACAGTTTTCCCCATACTGTTCCCATGATAGTGAGTGAGTTCTCACGAGATCTGATGCTTTTATAAGGGGCTTCCCCCTTTGCTCAGCGTGCCACCCTGTGAAGAGCTGCCTTCCACCGTGATTCTAAGTTTCCTGAGGCCTCCCCAGCCATTCAGAACTGAGAGTCAATTAAACCTTTTTTTTTAATACATCACCCAGTCTTACGTATTTCTTCACAGTAGCATGAGAATGGACTAATACAGAGGGAGACGGCTCATCACACAGGAGAAATGTTTAAATTGAATGGATCACATAGAGGCTAAAGTCTGGCTTTAAAAGTAGATAGTTTTAGAGATGTGAAGGTCAAAAAATGAAGACAGTTCTTGAGTAGGAAACAACACTGAACCATCAGTCTTCAGTGGGTGAAGGAGGTCAGGCAGGCTGACAATAGATGGCAACAAAGAGAAGAGGGAGGGTTGGTATAGCCAAGTGGCATGGACCCCAGAGAGGTAGTTTTTAATAAAAGGGAGGAGAACTAATCATCTGGAATGATAATGGAGAGCAGGTAGGACACCAACCCCATCTCCCAACCTTGTGATGCATGATTAGAGGATAAGGAATAGTCACCCCTTGAGAAGGCTAAAAGGAAAGTCCTGAGTTTAGAGAAGAGCTTGGAGGCAAGGAAGTATAGGAAACATCCAGAGAAGAGATAGAATTTAGAGACATCTTTTGGTCCTGAGGATACAGGAAAACAGAAGTTGGCCAAGAGGTAGACGATCGGGCCCAGCCAACAGCAAAGCATTATGGAGATAATGTTGTATGAAGAATGAATGTTTTGGAGTGCTTAAACTTGGGCACTATTTTTTACAAACTAGGATGAGAGAGCTAGCTGGTGAATAGCATTTAACAATTTCTCTCTAAGGGTGAGCAATAAGCCTGATGGGGGAGATGGGAGATGCAGAAACTGCAGATCTCACACTGATTCTAATGCCTCTTTTCCATTAATTCTTTCAACAAATAATGTGTAGGATCTAATGATGCCAGGTCCAGTGCCAAGGACTGGGGATGTAAAGATGAATGGTGTGGACTTTGCCCTTGAAAAGATCTCTGTCTAACAAGGAGATACCTAACTAAAATGACAACTTAGAAGTATTTGTAAGGTAAAATATGGGCACAGAGATGGACAGAGGTCTGATGAGACATGGGCTACAAGTTGTATATTCACTCATCTTCTGAAGGTCCCTGACATCCACATAGAAAGGGCCTCCACTTTCCTTTTCAGGAAGGTTCACCCAGAATGTTTACTGCTGTCCTTAGTTATCATGGCATTGACATAACAGAGTGGCTAATCCATAGTTTCTGCTAATGAGGCTAAAATATTTCAGTTTGCAACACTTTCTCTCTTTCAACCAGGAAATTTACAATTGAAAATGAATTCCATTCCTGACTATCTCGACTTCTTCTTTTCATCTTACTGTAACCCCATGTGTCTCAAACTCGAGATGTCTCAGAATCACCTGGAGGGTTTGTTGAAACACAGATGACAGGGTCTTACCACCAGAGGTTCTGATTCGTAGGTCTAGATGGCACCTGAGATCTTCCCATTTCTCAAAAGTTTCTGGGTATATCAGGCCACTCTAATGTTGTATAAAGAAATACCTGAGGCTGGGTAATTTATAAAGAAAAGATATTTAATTGGTTTGTGGTTTTGCGGGGTGTATAGAAAGCATGGTGCCAGAATCTGCTTCTGGTGAGGCTCTCAGGAAGCTTACAGTTACGGTGGAAAGCAGAGGGGGAGCAGGTGAGTCACAGGTGAGAGTGGGAGCAACAAGGAGGTGCCACACAGTTTTAAACAACCAGATCTTGGGTGAACTTTCAGCAAGAACTCACTTATCATGAAGGGGATGGTGCTAAATCATTCATGAAGGCTCTACCCTTATGACCCAAACACCTCTCACTGTGTCCCACCTCTAATACTGGGGATTAAATTTCCACATGAGATTTTTAGGGGACAAATATCCAAACTATATCACCAGATGATGCTGAGGCTCCTGGCTCAGAGTCCAAACTTTGAGAACCACTGCTGTGAACAGACTGGTAATGCTTTTCTGCAGTAGACATTACTTTTCAACTTCAAATGTCCCATAAATGCATCAGTTATAACTAGGTAAGGGAGTCTCTGAGGAAGAAAACAATTCCTGAGCATTTATTTTGCTTTCACTGCCCCAGTGGTTATGACCTGGTCTATTTAACCATTCCATATAGTTTTCTGGCAATGACCAGTTTGAGGAGAATGTGGTCTTTGAACTGAGTCTTAAAAGATAAAAAGGAGTTCAGCAAAACAGCAAGAGACATGGACCAGGAACATCGCAGAGGGTGAGTGGAGGAAATGCGTTGGAGAGCTTTGTGCAGGGAACATAGGCCTGGGTTTTAAAGAATTTGAGTGTCACACAAAAGATAATTTTTAAATATGGAAGTACCTTTTTAAAATAATATGTCATACTAATTTATTTTCAGACCAAGTTTTGCTCTTGTTGCCCAGGCTGGAGCACAATGATGCAATCTTGGCTCACTGCAACTTTCGCCTCCTGGGTTCAACCAATTCTTCTGTCTCAGCCTCCCAAGTAACTGGGATTACAGGCATGCACCACCATGCCTGACTAATTTTTTGTATTTAGTAGAGATGGGGTTTCACTATGTTAGGCTGGTCTTGAACGCCTGACTTCAGGTGATCCACCTGCCTTGGCCTTCCCAAGTACTGGGATTACAGGTGTGCGACTCCACACCCGGCCACTAAATTTTTTTTTTTTTTTTTTTTTTTTTTGAGACAGAGTCTCACTCTGTTACCCAGGCTGGAGTGCAGTGGAGTGATCTCGGCTAACTGCTACCTCCACCTCCTGGTTCAAGCAATTCTCCTGCCTCAGCCTCCCGAGTAGCTGGGATTATAGCCACCATGCCTGGCTACTTTTTTTGGTATTTTTAGTAGATATAGGGTTTCACTATGTTGGTCAGGCTAGTCTCGAACTCCTGATCTCGTGATCTGCCTGCGTCGGCCTCCCAAAGTGCTGGGATTACAGGTGTGAGCCACTGCACCCAGCCACTTAATATTTTTTAAAACATTAGAGAAAGGTGGCCAGGCGCAGTGGCTCACGCCTGTAATCCCAGCACTTTGGGAGGCCGAGGCAGGCAGATCACGAGGTCAAGAGATCGAGACCATCCTGGTCAACATGGTGAAACCCCGTCTCTACTAAAAATACAAAAAATTAGCTGGGCGTGGTGGCGTGCGCCTGTAGTCCCAGCTACTCAGGAGGCTGAGGCAGGAGAATTGCTTGAACCCAGGTGGCGGAGGTTGCAGTGAGCCAAGGTCGCGCCACTGCACTCCAGCCTGGTGCCTGGTGATGGAGTGAGACTCTGTCTCAAAAAAAAAACAAAAAACAAAAAATTAGAAAAAGGTATGAGTAAAAGGGCTCTGATAAAGAGCATTCCCAGCCACCACTTTTTTGCTGAATTAAAATCAAGTGAAAGATAAACACAGGAGTCAGATAAAGTGAGTTAGAAATATCAGCCATATTACTGCTGAAAGCTAGATTAGAGTAAGAAGAAGAGCCAGACCCCCTTTCTACCAGTATGGGACCAGGGTGAGGCAAGCCAGGCACTGGGGCAAGAATTTAAGGAGGGCTGAGTAAGTGCAGGGCTGACCTATAGCTGTTTGATTTGCACAATAGAGGCAAGAGGAAGGCTTGAACCAAGATTTCCAATTCTTTCTCCCAACCTCACTGTGGCAAATGGAAGGCTTGAACCAAGATTTCCAATTCTTTCTCACAACCTCACTGTGACAAATGGAAGAGGAGTGACTATGGATAAAAGAAGAGTCTTAGTGTTCACATGGCAGAAGTCCTCTCCCCAGAAACATTAGGATGAGAAAATGTTTCTAATAATAGCTGCTCTTAATATTTTGGTGTATGTTCTATTCATACTTTATTAGGTATGTTTTTACATACATAGTATAGACACTGCTCTATAGCACTTCTCTTTTGTTTAATTTATGGTGTCCCCACTTTATGTACCCACTTTAGTACATAATGACTGTCTTAGCTTGGGTTGCTATAACAAAGGACAATAGACTGAGTGGCTTATGGTCAACAGGAATTTATTTCTGACAATTCTGGAGGCTGAAAGTCCAAGATCAAGGTGCCAGCAAGGTTGGGTTCTGGTGAAGATAGTTTTTTGGGTGGCAGACGGGTGCCTTCCGGTATCCTCATGTGGTGGAAAGAAGTTGAAAAAGCTCTCTGGGGTCCCTTTTATAATGGCAATAATCCCACTCATTAGGGCACCATCTTCGTGACCTATTACCTCCCAGAGGCTTCACCGCCTACTGGCATCACATTGGGGGTTAGGATTTTAATATGCAAATTGAGGGAGGACACAAACATTCAGTTCATTCAGATCAACCTTTTAAATGGTTTCAGGGTAGTTTATTGTATGGCTTTATCATAATTTATTTAATTAAGTCTATTGGTGGGTAATTGTTTCCCTTGTTTAATTAATGTAAGTAGTAAGTGAAGAACAACCTTTTGGTTAGGAGTGTGAATTATGGAACCCTATTGCCTGGAATCAATCCCTGACTCTGCTACTTAGTAGCTTACCTTTTTGTGCCTTAGTTTTTCCATCTTTTCGATGAAAGTATTTCTTTTATGGCTTATGTGAAGATTAAAAGAGTTAATAACATGTAAAAAGTTTAGAAATGCCTGGCCCAGATTAAGCATTTAATCAATGTTAGCAGCACATAACAACATTTGAAATGAATAGACCAAAGACTGAGCACATTTTTAAGGCCCTTGTTATATATTATGAAAAACTCATGGAGAAGAGTTTTATTCAATATACACAGTAGGATACTACTTTTCAAACATTTTCACTGAAGTTTCCAGATGATGGAAAAGACCAAATGTACACTTCCAAAGAAGATGGAGAAACAGTGATCGTGAAGCCTGCCATAAAATTTTTTTGTAGTCTCAAGTTTTATCCTAAAAATTAATGAGAAAATGCATTCTGTTCCTTAGGAATTTGTGTCTATTTTTATTTTTAAAAATTTCAAATGAATCGCAAAGAAAAGAAATTGCAAGCTGTTCTCTAAAAAATTTTTTATTAAAACTGACCCTCTAGAAAGACATACCACATCTAATGACGGTGCCAAGTGCCTCTTGACCCACTACTGTGTACTCCAACGTGTGGCAATGGGAAAATGTGATTTTTGAAACTTGGAGCAACTTAATCAAATAGGTGTTTATAAATATTAATCTGGTGTATAAGATGGACTTCAGAGTACAGACTTTACAAATGGGTACCTCACCTCCAGCTTTGTAGGGCTGGAAACTCAGTACATGTGCATGCATGCATATGTGTATATTTGCTTAAATTGTCAGTTTAGTAATTCTATCTCATTTACTTCTCACTCCGTACACTTGGTTCACCCATTCTTGCTTAATTTCTCATAGTTAAATGCTGAATTAAAGAACTTTTAAAAAAACATGTAGTAATATACAAATTTGAGGCTAAGGGAACCAATGAACAGTTGTCATCAAGAGTCTGCTGGATTAGGTAAGCAGCCTCCTTACAGAATGGTAGTTAAGCTATTTATTACGCTTATACAACTCACAGTTGAATGCCACTAAGATTATGTCCAAAGTGAAGACATGTTTGTATACTGGGAGTGTCCAAGAAAAGATGAAACATTCAGAAATTCAGGCTGATGGGAGCAAATAGAACAAAAGAGATAAAATGTCAGGGAAAAAAAGATAATATGCTACAGGTGGAAGCCAGAGAAAAGATTTTGGCAAGACTCACATCAAAATGGATTACACTAGTGCCGATTTCTTCAGCATCAAGTCAGCAGAGAGGGGGTAGGATCAGTGATCCAGGGATGCTTATGATGATAACATGATCTAAATCTTTATTGGTATACCATATCCATTTATAATTTTTATTTAAGTTTACTCTATTTGAAATGGCAAAAAGCCACATTTATTTTCTGCCTTTATTTTGCTTTTTTTTTGTCACCTACCTTCAAATTATAGGTGTGGTAAAGATTCACAAATTTATATTTATAGTTCTCTTTTAAAAACTTATGAGCAGACATTGCAGCTGTTGGCTTCTCCGTCAAGCCATCTAAACTATGGTCTGATATAAAGACTTATTATATCCCTGTGAACTGATAAATATGGTTTGATATAAAGACTTCTTATATCCCCTGTTTCATCAGTACCTATCATATACTAGCTCTCCTGAAGCACTAGTGAGTGCTTCAGGAGAGCTAGTATGTGATAGGTACTGATGGAACATTTTCTAAAATAACTAAATGAGTTCTTATTTTAAATTAGAGAAAAAACAAAATTCCATTATGAGATTTTCTACTTCCATGATGAGTCTATGTGTATATTAATGCTTTGTTTTGGCTGAATTTTTACCCTAAGTAATTTAAAATAATTCAAGTTTAGTTATTAATGCAATGGCCATTACAATTATATCTAGAAGTAAAATTTACAAAATATGTGTATTCCTAGAGCCTAAGCCTGAAGTATCTCCTTTTCCTCAGCGTTTTTTAGAACTAATTCCCATTCTCTTATTTGATCTGTTTCTATCAATACTATATTCTTGGTAAATTAAGTTCACCTAGAAGGATCACTCAAAGCTTGATCAGTAGTCTACTGTATAATATGCCTCTGAATGATTGTTGAATAATTACTTCCATAGAAACAAAAAATAATTAAATGCATCTGTGTTTCTATTAAAAGTCCACAAGTTGTATGCCCTTCTTCCTGATATTAGTAAATAATATGATCAATAAGAATGTCTCTTAAACAGGAAAAAACACTTTAGGACCTCATGGAAACCACAAATTCTAAAGGGTTTAGGTTTAATGAAGGCAGATAGGATTAAGAAAAAGATGAATTGAATAGAAAAATAAATTGGTTGGAGGAATGTTGGTCTTGTGGCAGCAGAGAAGACATGTTTATTTAGCTATTGGAAACAGGAGTCTGGAGATTTGAAAATCACCTGTATAGCAGTGATAATTGAAGTAGTGGGAGTATATGAGATCATTTGGGGAAAAAGGAGAGAAGAGCTTTGAAAGCTCACCCAGATCTGTAATATGTGTGCAACATCTATGCATGGACAGAAATTCTCATAAATTTGGTGCTGAGTTTCACACCCAGTATCTTAATCCTAAAAATGGATTAAGAAAACTATGCTTCAACACTGAAATACTACTTAAACAGCTGATCATCAAATCATAATTTACATAAATGAAACATTTAATAGTTCATTTAACTGTTCTAAACATTTCAATATCACCAATCTAACATATCAGCTTCTTTCACATGCTTCAAGCATTTAAAAACTGATAAATATTAATACTATGTATTCCTATGAATATAACACTTATTTTATACCTTCAAAAGCACTGATTCTGTGGATTTAATCCATTTCTTTATAATTTTATTTTTTTCTAGGGTTATAGTAATACTTATTTTATATTTTCCTGGGGCTACATTCTATTGCCAGACACTAAATGAAAAGAATATTGCCTCACACTAGCCATGGTTTCAGCCTATCAGTTATTAGACCAATTGATTCTTTTTCCCTTTTTTTGTTATGGACAATTTTTAAACATAAGCGAAAGTAGAGGGAATAATATAGTAACTCCCATTACCCATCATTCAACCTCTATAATTGTCAGTAGATTGCTAATCTGATTTAATCTATACTTTCTCTCCTTCTATCCACTGGAGTTTTTTTTATTTGTTTGGTTGTTTGTTTTTTTGCAGCTTTATTGGGATATAATTTTCATACCACAAAACTTACCCACTAATTTTTATATAATTCAAATAGTTTTGGAAAGTGTACAGAGTTGTGCAACCATTAGTACAATCCAGTTTTAAAATATTTCAGCACCCTGAAAGATTCAACCAATAAACAGTGTGAGACAAACAAGAACATTTCATTTATATGCATGAAATAAGCATTCAGTGGAAATTGTCTCTGAGTGGACATTGAAGACAAAGGCTTTAAAGCATCATTATCCATATTTTTTAAGAATTAAAGAAAACAATATTTCTAGAATTGAGGGTAAGTATGACAATGATGCAACAAATTGAGAATTTCAATAAATATAAATAATAGAAAAGAATCAAATCAAAAGTTTGGAGTTAAAAAATACAATAATTAAAATGAAAAATTCCCTAGAGGACCTCAATAGCAGATTTCAGATGTCAGCAAAAAAGAATCAGCTAACTTTAAGTTAGTTCAATAGAAATTATTCAATATGAAGAACAGAGGGAAAAAAAGAATGTAGAGAAATAAATAGAGCCTTGGAAAAACAACTGAAAAACAATTGAAGAAATAATAACCGAAAACATACAGCACTTCAGGGATATTGAGACATTCATTTTACTGCCTTCTGGCCTCCATTGCTTATGATGATAAGTTAGCTGCTAATTATATTTCTTTTCCCTTTTATCCCCTTTATGAATTCCTCTGTTAACTCTCCTATATCATAAATGGACAGATACAGCAGGCAGAAATTCAGTAAGGACATAGTTGAACTCAAAACATCAACAAAATATAATTGACATCTATAGACTCTTTCCTTCCAACAACAGCAAAATATACATTTTTCTTAAGGTCACATAGAATATTCACAAAGATGGGCCACATTTGTCACTTTTCTCTTTATTATTCTCTTTGAATAACTTGACTAGGATGTTGTCTAGGTGTGTATCTCTTTGTCTTTATCTTATTTTGTTTATATTTAGCTTCTTGGATATATAGACTAATCTCAAAAAATAATATAAAATTTGGGATGAATAGGTATTGGATTTTGTTGAATGCTTTTTCTGATTTATTGATAAGGTCATGTGATTTTTCTCCTTTAACCTGTTGATGTGATGGATTATGTTAATTGATCTTTCAATGTTGAACCAGCCTCACCAAACTGGAATAAATTCTACTTGGTCATGATGTATATTTTTCATGATACAATGTGGGATTCAATTTGCTAGTATTTTGTTGAGGATTTTTGCATCTCACATTCCTGAGAAATGTTTGTCCATAGTTTTTTTCTTGTAAAATCTTTGTCTGCTTTTGGTATTTGGGCAATGATAGCTTCATAGAATGAGTTATGAAGTATTCACTTTGCTTCTATCTTCTAAAAGAGATTGTAGAGAATTGGTGTAGTTTCTTACTTAAATGTTTGGTAGAATTTACCAGTGAACCTATGTGAGCCTGCTGCTTGTTGTTTTGGAAGGTTATTAATTATTGATTCAATTTAACAGATATAGACCTATTCAGATGGCCTATTTCTTCTTGTGTGAGTGTTTGGAGATTGTGTCTTTTGAAGTACTGATATTAATACATTTTATCTAGGTTTTCAAATTTGTGGGCTTGTTTATAGTAGTTCATTATTATGTTTTTAAATGTCCATGGGATCTGTAGTGATGTTTCCTCTTTCACTTATAAGTAATTTGTGTCTTCTTTTTTCTTAGTTGACCTGACTAGAGGCTAATTGATTGTGCTCACCTTCTCAAATAACTAGCTTTTGGTTTCAGTAATTTTCTCTTTTGATTTCCTGTTTTTAATTTTATTGATTTTTGATCTAATTTTTATTATTTCTTTCTTTTCTGTTTACTGTGGATTTAATTTGCTCTTCTTTGCTAGTTTCCAAAGTAGAAGTTTATATTATTGATTTTAGAGCTTTCCCTTTTTAAATCATGCATTTAATACCTTAAATTTCCTTTTAAGCACTGCTTTTGCTGTATCCCACAAATTTTGAAAAATGGGGTTTTCATTTTCATTTAGTTCAAAATACTTTTAATTTCTCTTGAGATTTCTTCTTTGATATGTTATTTAGACTTATGTTGTTCGACTGCTATGTGTTTCTGAATTTTCCAGTTATCTTTATGTTATTGATTTTTAGTTCAATTCTATTGTGGCCTAAATTTAGACATTGTACAATTTCTCTTATTTTAAATTTGTCAGGGCGTATTGTACAACCAAGAATGTGGCCCACCTTTGTGAATATTCCATGTGAGCTTGAGAAAAATGTGTATTTCACTGCTTTGGAATGAAAGGTCTATAGATGTCAATTATATTTTGTTGATGTTTTGAGTTCAACTATGTCCTTATTGATTTTCTGCCTGCTGGATCTGTCCATTTATGACAGAGGAGTGCTGAAGTCTTTAACTATAGTAGTAGATTCACCTGTTTCTCCATGCAGTTCTACAAGTTTTTGCTTTACATATTTTGATGCTGTGTTGTTAGGCACATACCTGTTGAGGATTGTCATGTCTTCTTGAAGAATTGACCACTGTATTATTATGCAATGCCCCTCTTCCTCCCTTTTAACTTTTCTTGCTCTGAAGTCAGCTTTGTCTGAAATTAATATGGCTACTCTCTCTATTAATGTTAGTATTGTATACATTTCTTCATCCATTTATTTTTAATCTACATGTGTCTTTATATTTAAAGTGGGGATTCTTGTAGACAACACATAGCTGAGTCTTACTTTTTTATTTATTTTGACAATCTTTGTCTTTTAATTGGTATATTTAGATCACTGATATTTAAAGTGATTGTTGATACAGTTGGATTGATCTCTAACATACTTGTTACTTTGTTTGTTGCCCTTCTTCTTTGTTCCAATTTCTTTCACTTTTTTCTGCCTTTTGAGCGTTTTATATTATTTCATTTTCTGTCCTCTTTTAGTATATCAGTAGTTTCTTCTTCTTAAACAATTTTTGATGGTTATCCTGGATATTGCAATATGTATTTACAATTAATCCAAGTCCGCTTTCAAATGATACTGTAACACTTTATGGGTAGTCAGAGTACCTTATAATAACCATTCTAATTTCTTCCTCCTGTTCATTGTATCACTGCTGCGTTTATTTCACTTATATGTAAGCATATGCATGCATACATAATTGAATATATTGTTGCTATGATTGTTTCAAACAAACTGCTCCTACATCAATTAAGAATGAGAAAAACAAAAGTTTTCAATTAACTTACACTTATTTCTTCACTGATACTATTCTTTATGTAGATCTGAATGTTGGACCTACATCATTTTTTTTCCTCTCTGAATAAATTTTTATCATTTCTTGCAAGGCGAATATACTGGCAACAAATTCTTTCAATTTCTGTTTGCCTGAGAGAGTCTTTATTTTTTTCTTCATTTTGCAGGATAATTTTACAGTGTACAAAATTCTAGGAAGGTCACTTCTTTTCCTCTCAACACTTTAAATATTTCATTCTACTCTCTTCTTGCTTGCATGGTTTCTGAAGATAAGTCAGAGGTAATTGTT
The DNA here is from genome assembly GCA_036589455.1 of Ateles fusciceps. NCBI lineage: Eukaryota > Metazoa > Chordata > Mammalia > Primates > Atelidae > Ateles > Ateles fusciceps. The sequence continues at coordinate 4,214,705 of JAZHEH010001063.1, forward strand.
ATCTTTACTCCTATACAGGTAAGCTAGATTCTTTCCTCCAGACATAGGGATTTTTGTTTTCTGTTTTGTTTTCGTTTTCATTTACCTTGGTTGGTGCACTCTTAGCTTCCTAGTTGTATAGTCTGGTGCCTGACATTGGTTTATGGAAAATCTTCAGTCATTATTGCTTCAAATATTTTTTGCTCCTTTTGGTATTCCCATTGTAAGTATGTTATGCTTTTTGTAGTTGTTCCTCTGTTCTTGGGTGTTCTGTGCTGTTGTTGTTTTTCAATCTTTTTTCTCTCTGCTTTTTAGTTTTTGAAGTTTCTATTGAGATACAGTCAAGATCAGAGATTCTTTTCTCATCTGTGTCCAGTCTACTAATGAGTCCATCAAAGGCATTCTTTATTTCTGATATAGTATTTTTATGTGTAAGATTTCTTTTTGATTCTTTCTTGGAAATTATGTTGTTTATCTGTTCTTGCACACTGTCTACTTTATCCAGTACCATGTTTAGCATATTAATCATAGTTTGTTAAATTCCCCTGTCTGATAATTCCAACATCCCTGCCATAGCTGAGACTAGTTCTGATGCTTGCTGTGCTTCCTCGAATTTTATTTTTTTGCCTTTTAGTATGCCTTGTATTTTTTTTTTCATAGCTGGATATAACATACTAGGTAAAAAGTACTGCCGTAAATCACCGTTTGGTAATGTGGCGGTAAGGTGTGGGGAAGGGAATGTCTTCTAAAATCTTCTGATTAGGTCTCAATCTTTTAATGAGCCCATGTCTCTGCACTATAACTTCACAAGTGCATCACAGTTTTATCTTTTTACTATTTTTCTTTATTTTTACCCTCTCAGATGGCATAGAGTTTCTATAGTGGGCTAGAGTTTGATATTTTCCTCCCTCCAGGTAAGTTAGGTTCTGAGAAAAGCCTAGTAGGTTAGGCTCTAGTTAAATAGTTTCTGTAATAACAAGGTCTGAGGGCAGACCTTATTAAAAACAGAATTATATGATGTATTTTAATATGGATACTTTCTGCTTCCCTTGCTAGAAACATGAGAGCTTTGTCTCTATTATTCTCTGTGAGGACCCAGTAGAGCTCCTATAAGTAAAACTCACAAAAGTGTGCCCCCACCTCCAAGACTGGAGTTTTTAACTCTCAGCTTTTCCACATTATCCTCCAGCAACTTGTGAATTACAGTTTAGGTTTTCCTACCTTGGAAATGTTTCCTGCAGAGGTTTCTGTTTATGGGTTTCTTTCTTTGGTAGGTTGTGATTCTCTGTATTTGCCTATGTTTCCAATTTTAGGGGCAGTGGTTTGCCCTGTGGCCCTACTTCTCTTATAGATCTAAGAGGAATTGCTGATTTTTCAGTTTGTTCAGCTTTTTACTTGTTAGGATGGAGTGGTGATTTCCAAACTCCTTAAATGCTGGACTGGAAACTGGAAGTCCATTTTTCCAAGTTTTAATAAAAACTTCATTAGCTATGTGCTTAATCTGTTTTTGATTCAAGATATGAGTGATGTTTTAACAATAACTGAAGATGGAAGTGATTTTCAAGTTGCTTTTTACTCTGAAAAATTTAAATATACAGAAAAGTAGAGAGAAGACCACAACTAACACCCATGTATATCACCTAGAAATGGCATTTATCAAACTTTTATCGTATTATTTTAGTTTTCCTTTTTTGTTATTGTTTTTATTGTTGAGGTATTTTAAATAAATCCCTTGGCATATCACCTGACATACTTTAGTACAGGTGAGTATCTTTTATCCAAAATACTTGGAACCAGGAGTGTTTTGTATTTCAGATTTTTAAAAATTTTGGAATATTTGCCTATCATAATGAGCTATCTCAGGGATGGGACCCTAGCCTGAACATGGAATTCATTTACGTTTCATATATATCTTATACACATAACCTGAAGGTAATCTTATATATTTTAAATAATTGTGTTCTGTTCATATACAATGAAATCATCAGAGAACAAAGGTTTCACTGTTTCATTTCAGTGCCCCAAAAGTTTTGGATTTTGGAGCATTTGGTATTTCAGATGTTCAGATTAATAACACTCAACCTATATGCATCTCCAGAAAACATGGACATTTTCCTGTAACTACCATGCCATTATCACATTTAACAATATTAACATTTCTTTGGTTTTATCTAATAATCAGTTCTTATTCAATTTTACTCAAATTGTGCTTCAAAATATGTGATTTTCTTTTCTCAGTTGATTTGTTCAAATCAGAATCTAAACAAAGCTAGTAATTGATTTTGGGAAAAAAACTTCTTCTATGGAAAAAGCATTTTGAGAAATACATGTTTGAAAATGTTTAGACTGCTACATGATTTTGTGCTGAAAATAATGTAAGCATTTCACACTTTTAAAATCCCACATCTCTCTCCATTCTTAACATGCTGGAGATGCACTTTTCCTCTAGCCAGACTCTCTCCATTGTTCTGCCATAGCTGTCTTTGACAGCCTTCTGGGAATGCCTGCTGTGGCCAGATGCAGAGAGTTCGCTCTTCTTCCTGTCTTTAAGTGGGAGTAGCTTGCCTTCTTGGCCAAGTGCTTCCAGATTTTCCTTATTACCACCTGTTATATTACATATTTATTCAGGTATTTTTTGTCTCATTACTTAGAAGCCATTTCCTCATAGTTATTTTTAGCTCTCACTGTCTAGTATCACTGGTACCTGAGGTTCTAAGCCATACACTTGGGACAAAATGCTGCTTTTGAGGATTGAAAAAAAAAACTCAACTGCTTCATGTCTTTCGGGTGAATTATAACTCAAGATGTCCAGAACACCATTCTATTCAATAATTTGTGGGCAATTATCTCATTTGACTCTCCCAGTCTTCAGTGTTCCCAAAACATACCAATATAATGCCAGTGGGAAGACATAGAACAGAAGAAAGCTAGCAGCGAGGAGAATATTTGATTGGGGTAATTAACGTCTCAATCAATTCAGGTTTCTGATGTGGTTTCTAGTCTAAAAGTGTAATTTGGAAAATATCTGACATGAGAATACTTGACTTATAAAATTATACCTAATGTAGACTAAACACCATCAAACTTATTACATGGGGATTTGACTTCTTAGTGTAGGTACAACCTTAGATAAACTCATTGTAATACTTTTAGTGTTATACTCAACCCACTTTAGAGAACCCTAGTTCCATTATAATTAATTATTTATTGAAATCCATCTGTGTACTTACCTCTGAATAGCTATAAATGAAAACCTATTCCTTCCCTAGGGCCCTTCTGAGCTAAATTCTGTTGGTTAATGTCCTGGTATTATTGGACAATGGATTGATCCACAGCTCAGAAAAATTCTCTGAAGTTTACATTAATTATGAAAACCATGAAAAGTGATCTTTTATGTTTGCTCTAAGCAAATGTTAGAATCAATTGTTTTTTAAGTACCAAATATGGTTGATGGTATTTCTCTTAGGTAACACTTCAGAGTATGAGCACATGGGTAAACTCAGTTGGTGTGTTGATTAATGATTAGATTAAGGATTAAATCAGTCATTTGCTTTCACGAAGGACAAACCCCACTAATATCTGTGCTGACGCTTTCAATGTTCACAATAGGCTGGGCCACCAAGGAAGTTTTAAGCAGTGCTGTCACTGCTATAAAGTAAATTACTCAATGCTCACATTTTGCTAACTTTGACTGAGTGTTCTCATTACCTGCAAGCCACAGCTAATGCTCTGGGGCTTTGCTACTGAAACTCAGGTCTGGCAGCAACTTTGGCATCACCCAGTTGCTCATGCAGGTCACCCAGACCTGAATCAGAATTTGTATTTTTAACAAGAGCTCTGGGTGAGTTCGTAGGCACATAAGTCTGAGAGACCTTGTACCTAGTCCATTAGAGAACTGTTGGAGCTGTGAGAACCAAGAGGTTCTTCTCTCTCCGTAGATAGAAAACAAGGTCCCAGAGGGCTTAGAGATCTGCCCAGTTACAATTAAGCAGGTTGGTGGCAGAGACGGAGTCAGGTCAGGTCCTGTCCCACATGTTGGTGACATGTGTTGTGTCTCAACAGACCATCCCCAACCTGTCTGTAGCAACCTCGGTATTGTCTCTCTTGGGGAAGTCCAATCTGCACTGTCAGTCAAAAGCAAGCTCCTTGCACCTCTCTACCGTGCCTCCACTTACAGGGACTGTGACTCAAGATGGGTCAATCAGCTTCTCACTCTGGGGCATGCAATCTTGAGTGAAGACACACAGGGATGCAAGGTACCTGGAGTTGAATCATCTCATGGTAGCGCTACAGAGGAAGACCTATGGGCTCCTTCCCGTTGCTGCCCCAGGAGAAAAGCTGCTTCCTGTGGTAGCAGAGTTGTCCAGCACTTCCTTCTATTCCATTCCTTAGAAATAACCACTATCAATTCTTTCTTTATAAAAAATCCATGCTCCTTTCAGAATTTCCAGGCATAAACCAGTGTATGTGCCTTTATAAATCATGTAAATTTCCTTGTCCCACAGACACTATTCTGCATCTTGTTTGTTCCCTTAGTGTGGGTCATAATTCCGTGTGGAGAGTTCAGAATCTTGGATTTTAGAGCTGTAATACAGTGCACATGGCAAATGTCATATACTACTACTAGTGGGGTCTGGGGCAGCACCTTATAAATAAACACATTAATTTTTTTTTTGAACTAGAAAATATGAATATTCAATTCACACCAAGTGAGATAAATTAAGACTTTACATATTCTCATGTCAGGTCAGTATTTGATGCCAAGTGAGTGTAGGATTGGCCATGTTTTGCCACCAATTAAGTTTCTTAAAAAAAAAAAAACTCTTTAATTTCTAGAGTATTGTGGACTTTGGAATTGTGTATAAGAAATTATGGAACATGTAATAAATCTTGAAGATATGATTTTCAAAGCAGTACTTATGGATCTACCTCAATATTTTTCATTTCTGTAGAAACATTTCATTATATGGATGCAATATCATTCATTTACTAGTCTTCTATTGATGGACATTTACAATTTTCCAATGTCTGCTCTTACATATAATGTTGCACTGATTAGCCTTGTGTGTTTATTTTAATGTGCTTGTAAAAAAAAGAAAACAACAATTTAAATGTATGAACAGGGCCAATTTGAGGAAACATGTTTCTCATTTGCTGATTGCAACTGATTTCTCCCATGTGGAAAGATGTTTAGTTGAAAATTCTACATTATGTAGAAAATTTTAAATCCAATGGTGGAAAATATCCTGGTATTTTGGAAAGAACTCAGTGCTGAGAGTCAGGACCCATGTTCTAGTTCAGTCCACACCATTCAACATGAGCAATTCCAGTTTTTTGTGCATCATTTTCTCAGTCTATAAAATATAGAATTGTAATATACACTCAATATGATTTCCACTGAACAGGTACTGTTTTAGATTCTAAAAAAAATAGCAGTGACCCCAAATATACAATAATCCCTGCTTACATGGAACCTACATTTTAATGAAAAGAACAACAATAAACATGATAACTAAGTAAAAATTTAGTAAGTTAGTAATAAGTGTTAAGGAAAAAAAGAAGAAACAAGGCAGGAAAAGGTAATAGGTTAGGTCAGGAAAAGGAATTAAAATTTTAGACATTAGGGTCAGGGAAATGTTCACTGAAAATATCTGCACAGAGCCTGAAAGAAATAGAGAAACTATCCACGCAGATATTTGGGGATGAACAGTCCAGGTAGCAGAACCAGCAAGTGCCAAGATGCTAAGGCAAGATCATTCCAGGAATGTTCAAGAAGTTCCAAAGGCCAATGTGGTTAACACTACGGGGTGGGGAAGAAGAAGGGGGTGAGCTTAGACAATAGGGAGCAGATGAAAGGGCTTTATAGGTTTCAGTAAGGAATTTGGCCTGTAGACTGTGTGAATAGGAAGTCCTTGGAGGATTGCAGACACAGAGGAATGTGATCTGGTTAATATTTTCAAAGGGCCTCTCTGTTTTAAAATTATACTGAAAAGGGGGTAAGGGCAAAGTAGGGAGACTAGGTTGGAAGCTGTTGAGCTCATCCAGAGAAACGGTAATGGTGGAAAGTGTGGAGTGGTGAGAAATGGCTAAATTGTGGATATAATTTGAAGATAAATTTAATAGGAGTCATTGATGGATTTGTTACAGGAGGTGAGAGAAAAAGGATTTAATGATGACTCTGGAGTTTGTTGTCTAAGCAACTGGAAGAATGGAGTTGTATCAAGTGAGCTGGGGAAGCAGACTGCCTGGCTTTGAATGTATCAAGTTTGAGATGTCTACTAGATATTCTAGTTAAAAATGTCCTATCCAAGTAGACACTTGGATAGCGATGAGTCTGGAGTTTAAAGGGGAGATGTCTAGGCTGGAGATATAAATTTGGCAGCCATCAATGTGTAGATGGAATTTAAAGCTTTGAGACTGGATGGGATCATACAGGGAGTGAGTATAGTCAAAATGAGAAGTCTGGATGGAATCTGGAGGAATTTCAACAATTAGGGGTCAGAGAGATGAGGAGGCAGCAAGATTCAGGAGGAACGAACAGAGAGGGAAGAGGAAATCAGGAGAGCCTGGTGTCCTGGAAGCCAAGTGAAGACAGTGTTTCTAGGAGGAGAGTGGAAACACTTTTGCCAGGTCAGGTTAGGAGAGAAATTTGGCATAAGATGGTCATTGTGAACCTAAGAACAATTCAGTGGACTGGTGGGGATGATAGACTGTGGTGGGTTCGAAAGAGATGGGAGGACAGAAATGGAGGATGGTGAATGTTGCAACTTTATCGGGTAGTTTTTGTGGACATATGCAACAGAAAGAAAAGCAGTGGAACCTGATGGAGGCAGATGGTACCAAGGCAAATCTTTGTTTGTTTTTTTAAAATGGGAGAATTAATGTCATGTTTATATGTTAATGAAAGTGATTCAGTAGAGGGAGAAAATAAGGATGCTACAAGAAAGAGGGAAGGCTTTTTGGAGCACATCAACTGAGCAGATGGAAGGGGATGGGATCTGGTACACAAGTGGGTGTCTGGCCTCATGTAAGCTCTTCCATAGTAATGGGTGAGACTCTAGTAGGCAGGAGATGTACTTGTGGAAGTTCTGTTTCTAGGCTTCAAAAATGTTTTCAGGCTTAAAAATAATAATATAATGATCATTTAATAACTCTGCTACTACTTGATAATTAAAACTATGTACATATATTTATTTGATAAAACAAACATTTTTAAAAAATAAGAGAGGAGAATGTCTGGATTCCTTCTCTGGGTGAATTTCAGGCAATCCTTGAGATGAATGGAGGGACACAACAACCAGGTGTGGGGTCAGGTTATAGAATGGAAGGTCAAATGTCAGAATGAACCACTGGAGTATGAAAGACTTTCTTTGGATTTTAAAACATGAAGAATATTCAAAGTTATAAATAATATTACTGCATTTCACTAGGACTCCTATCAGGAAAGATCCTGCCTCTTACAATTTCAAATATATATCCGTGATTAGCCAATGTTAACCATTGCTATTTCTGACTTTCAAAGTCTCAAAACAAACAGTTGTTCAGCTCCATGATGCTGAGAGCTCTTATCCTTTGTAACTTGAAGACTGTGACTGGAGGATCTCCCTCTCTGTCTTTCCCCTCCCTCTCTCTTTGTTCCACTTCTTCACTCCGCCTTTTCCCTTCATCCTGTTGCAAGACATGGGCCTCCATAATCACTTTCTCAGTCAGGGCCTTTTTTTTTTTTTTTTTTTGAGATAGAGTCTTGCTTTGTTGCCCAGGCTAGAGTGCAGTGGCTCCATCTGCAGCCTCTGCCTCCTAGGCTCAAGCAATCCTCCCACCTCAGCCTTCCAAGTAGCTGGGACTGCAAGTGTGTGCCCACCACCTTCAGCTAATTTTTGTATTTTCTGTAGATGGGGTTTTGCCATGTTACCCAGCCTGGTTTCGAACTCTTGAGCTTAAGTACCTCAACCTCCCAAGGTGCGGGGATTACAGGTCTGAGCCACTGCGGCTGACTCAGTGAGAAACTTCTTTATTTTCCTGAGAATCTCCTTTTTTCTTCCCTCTTTCTAAATCAAACTTATTTTTCAAAATTCAGATCAAATTTTGCTTTCACACTGGTTTCTTTTGACCAATCCAGTTCTCAGTTACCTTTTTCTCTTTTACTTTACTTCTCTTTATACATGGAGAGATAAAAAACCCAGGTCTATTGTTGAAAATAGTGAAAGTATATTAAGGTGTTATATGTTTGGAAGAATTTGTATGTGTAAAGCTCTCTATGAATTTTTAACAGAGCAGCTTAGAAGGGAAGAGGAAGTTTTCAATAGAAAACTTGGACTGAATTGCAGGACATTTGTATTTTAAAATACAATACTAAAAGACTTTTATAAAAGTTGGATTTTAAAGGAAGTTTTCAATAGAAAACTTGGACTAACCATCAGGACATTTGTATTTTAGTCCTGACACTGCCACTAGTGGTTTGGCTTTGATCAAATTACATAACTTTTCTGGCCTTCAGTAGCCTCATCTTTAAAATTAATGCCTTTGACTACATAAACCAACTCTAGACACAATGGCTAAAATGCAAACATTCAGCTATAATTTAAAGATAGGAAGTGTTAGTTGGGGGCAGATTTTGCCCTTGAGGGTGTGTGGGATTATGGGTTGGCACTGGCCTTTATGTGCCTCAGACAATGTCCATTGTCAGACCACTCACCGTCCTGTGGAGCTGCCATCCCATCCCTAGACCTCTTACCCTCCCAAACCACAGGGCACCACACTAGCTCTTGCTCGTCTCAGGCTTTCTTCTGAGCTGCTCACCCTGGCCCACTCCTCCTTCATGGTTATCTCAATCTTCATCCTCTCATCTTTACACTGAAATGCTTTCTCTCTTTTTTTTTTTAAGTTTATTGAGACTTTTATTATGGTCCAATGTATGAGCTATCTTGATAAATGTTTCATGTACACTTGAATAGGTTTTCTACTTTTTTACAATTATACTTTAAATTCCGGGGTACATGTGCAGAATGTACAGGTTTGTTACATAGGTATACACATGCCATGGTGGTTTGCTGCACCCATCAACCCGTCATCTATATTAGGTATTTCTCCTAATGCTATCCCTCTAGTCCCCCACCCCCTAACAGGCCCCGGTGTGTGATGTTCCCCTCCCTGTGTCCATGTGTTTTTATTGTTCAACTCCCACTTATGAGTGAGAACATGCGGTGTTTGATTTTCTGTTTCTGTCAGTTTGCTGAGAATGATGGTTTCCAGCTTCGTCCACGTCCCTGCAAAGGACATGAACTCATCCTTTTTTATGGCTGCATAATATTCATGGTGTATACGTGCCACATTTTCTTTATCCAGTCTATCATTGATGGCATTTGGGTTGGTTCCAAGTCTTTGCTATTGTGAATAGTGCTGCAATAAACATACTATCCAGAATCTACAAAAAACTTAAATAAATTTACAAGAAAAAAACAACCCTATCGAAAAGTAGGTGAAGAATATGGACACTTCTCAAAATAAGACATTTATGTGGCCAACAAACATGAAAAAAAGCTTATCATCACTGGTCATTAGAGAAATGCAAATCAAAACCACCAATGAAATACCATCTCAATGCCAGTTAGAATGGTGATCATTAAAAAGTAAGGAAACAACAGATGCTGGAGGGGAAGTGGAGAAATAGGAACGCTTTTACACTGTTGCTGGTAGCGTAAATTACTTCAACCATTGTGGAAGACAGTGTGGTGATTCCTTAAAGATCTAGAACAGGAAATATCATTTGACCCCGCAATCCCATTACTGAGTATATATCTAAAAGATATAAATCATTCTACTATAAAGACACACACTTTCTCTTTTCTCTAACTTGCTCTTCAGACTTAATACTCAGCATTACCTTCATTGCTATGAGTTTGTCTCCTCCTAGAAAGTCTGTGTATTCCATTTGGCTGTGCATCTGATTCTGCTTGGCGCATGTATATTTTTCCTGAATACTTGAATACCATGGGACCCACCCATGTTTTCTGGAACTCAGGGATAAGGCAATCACCTCAATTTTCTATGTTCACGTAATGATTCTGGTGCTGGAGTTATGCTGTTGACTAGACTGTAGTTTTCTGCACATAAGGATCAATGCTTTTTTACCTGCTGATTCTCCCAACAATCTTATACAATGTTGAGCTCCTGTAAGATGCTTACGAACTAGTTGCTAATTTGTACATTCCCACTTTTTGGATTCTCATCCAGCTTATCTTTTGTTGGAGGATTTTGTAAAAACAAAAAGAAGAGTAGACAGTGCTGAAGAAAAGAACTTACAAGTCAGAAGCTGCCTTGGTTTCCCCTTTTATTTTCTTCCTCTTGCTTTTGTTATCTCCTCCTTCCTCTTTTAATATAGTAACAGGAGTGTATGACTACCACATATATTTGTTTCAATTTAACTTAAAATATCCACTCTAGATAATCTGCCTTTAACCCTTTTCTATCAGGGTACTGTATTTTATAATTAATTAATTCCTTATAATTACATTTATTAATTTCTTATTAAATAATCTCATAATGGACAAGGAGTACCAGTGCCTGGTTGACTAAAGAGGGGAATCATTTTTTTGTCAGAACAGAAACTAATTCAAACCAGCTTAGCTCAGAAACAAAACAGTGAGGAATGCATTCAATGTCTGAAGGTACCTCTAATAACTGTAGAGTAATAATTACAGAGATGTGTCATTTGGTATTGGATCCAGGACTAGAAAATTTGAATCCAAGGTTACTTGCTTTTTTGCTTCCAAAGAGCTGATTTCTTGACTCTGCTTCTGTTGGTACATCAACTTTATTTTTCCTGGGTCTTACTATAGATTATCTTACTGTGTTCCTGTCCACACATTGGTCCTGGCCTCTGCATTTCCAGATCTCCTAGCTCAAACACTCATCAGAAATTAAGTGCAGTCTAGTTTCTGCGTTCCAATTCTGAATTTCAAGAAGAGATTCTAACTGGCCAGCTTTGGTCAGATACAGACCCCACTGTCCTGTCAGCAGGGGTTAGGGAGTGAAAGAGTCATGTCCTACAAACGTGGGCACAAATATGGGCATCAGCAGGGGGGAGGCGCTTACCCTAGAAAGCCCCTAAGTGTTGGCATAGAACAGCTTCTCAGTACATACTGGTTGATTTTACTATGTCAGGCTCACAGATAAAGTTTATACAAAATAGACCTTTTCTTGATTTCCTTGATTTCTTTGTTTTGGAATGTGGCTGAAGTCTGGATATAGGATCCAACCAAAGAATTAAAGTGCTGTTTGGAGATTTAGCCTGAAGGGCAGTCACTTTTTAACTTAATACATATCTTAGATCTTGATTTAACTGTCGTGGTTTTTTTGTTTTGGGTGAAAATTTGTTTGATTTTATCATTAGAAAACACACAGCATGGGAATTTTTTGCACTCCCGTAAATTTCAAACACGTTACTTTTGTTGACAGGAACTAATTTGCATGAGGCCGGCAAAGGAAGAATGGGTTGAAACAAATGAGTCAAGTTCAGAAATATGCAAATTAATGGATTTTCTAATTGGTTTTCCTTTTTTTTTTTTTTTTTTTAACTTTTACCTTAAGTCTGTTGATTAGTTGTGATAGCTGTGTAACAAGAATCTGGAGGGCAACTGAGGACATCATAAGGGATCTGGGAAAGTAGGACCTGCTTTGGGGGAATTGATCTTACAAGACTGAGGCAGCACTGTCCAACATAAATGTAATGTGAGCTACACATGAAACTTGAAATTTTCTGGAAGCCATGTTAAATAATTTAAATAATTTTACTTAAACTAATACATTCAAAATATTATTTCAGCATGTAATCAATACAAAAATTATTAATGAGATATTTCACGCTCTTTTTATATTACATCTTGGAAATCTAGTGTGTGTTTTATAGGGAGAGCACAATTCAATTCAGATGTTAATTTTTCAATGATTGAAGTGAAATGCAGACCTACCAAAACACTGCATTTTTGTTTAATAGAAAAATATTTTATGCTCCTTCAGTTTTTTAATTTTAATGCATTAAAATAAAATAAAATCAGTTTGTTAATCTGCAGTAACTTCATTGCAAATGATCAGTAGCATATCATGATTTCCTATTAGATAATCTTATAATGGACAGTGGCTTGTGGCCATTGTATTGGACAGCACAGTTTTAGAGAATGAGATTCATGAGATTTGAGACCAGGCTTTATCTTTCATCAGTGAAGCTTAACCTAAAAGAGAATTTTGTTATGAATTGGTATCCACTGTGTCACTGCTCAAGTATCGCTCAGAATTCTGTCTCTGGCCCCTCACTGTTGACAGTGGCTTAGCTGATCTCATCCCCCCCCCACTGTGGCTGGCTCCAATCATCACCCTGCTGTATCTGTCCTAGCCTCACCCAGTAGTGGTGGCCCTGCCCACCACTTTGCAGCCCCGAAACTTGTCTGTCTCTTGCTCCAGGGCAGACTTTCTTGTAGTCTTGGTCTGCTGGCAATAGTCTTAATGCCTTAATGCTTTAATGACATTACATGAGCTTGGCACAAGTTGCAAACTTGAAGATTAGTGTGTTAAAAACTGATTCGCTTTATTTTGGTTAACCCTGTGTTTTCCAACCTTAATTGACCACAAGTCTCTTTTAAAAGAATAACATTAAGTTACTGCAGGAGCCAAAAATATGTCAAAAAAATGCATGAAGAAAAACTGTAGACCAAAATATGCTGCCCCAAAATATGACTGTAGGAGACCAGAATATGATACCCCAAAATATTTTTGTTTGGCATGAAGGTTATTTTGAGCTGATTAATCTGAGGGACTGCAGACACAGGGAAAGCTCTGAAAGAGAGAAGTTGTCCTTTCGTAAGGGAAATTTATATTTATAAAGGAAATTTCTATTAGTAAGGATGTCTCCCTATCTCTACCAAGAAAAGAAGGATGACTAAATTGCACTCATCAATGAAGAAGACACTGACTTAAATCTGCATAACCAATCTTACCCTTCGATATGGTTTGGCTGTGACGTCACCCAAATCTCATCTTGAATTGTAGCTCCCACAACTCCCATGTGTCGTGACAGGGAGGTAATTGCATCATAACGGTGGGTCTTTCCCATGCTGTTCTCATGGTAGCAAATAAATCTCACAAGATGTGATGGTTTTATAAATGGGAGTTCCCCTGCCCAAGTTCTCTTGCCCGCTGCTATGTAAGAAGTCCCTTTGTTCTTCCTTCATCTTCCACCATCATTGTGAGGCCTCTCCTGCCATGTGGAACTGTGAGTCCATTAAACCTCTTTCCTGTATAAATTACCCAGCCTCGGGGAATGTCTTTATTAGCAGCAGGAGCACAGAATAATGTACCCTTCTTTACTGTGCTTTTTCTGGGCATCTCTCCGTAACAACCCCTTTCCCACACCCTCCTTGCTTTGTTTTAGCAGATGATGGTATTTAAGCCTGCATTCAAAATCACACCTTTGAGATTTACTTATTTCTTTGGGTTATATCCCATGTATATATGAGGAATACATGTTATTAAACTTCTGTTTACTTTTCTCCTTTTAGCCTGTCTTTTGTTACAGGGATCCATCCCAACTAACAACTCTGAAGGGTAGAGATTACGTTTTTTTTCTTTCCCTATATTACATACAACTGAAGTGTTCTAAAGCACACACTCTCAGAAATACTGATCTAGTTCTCTAGAGAGGGCTTGATTCTGAGACTTGCTCTTTTGACCATGCTTGGCTTTCAACATGTCCTTGAATGTACCATTCTGTACTTATCTGTAGGGGACATCTGTTATTTTTGCCTGAACATCATCTGTTCCCTGTTTTCTGGTATCAGAATCATCCTTTCCATGGGGAATTCATTCTACATGGGTTGGATGTGATATTTGTTACCTCTTCCTAAGCCACAAAGTTGGGTCCCCCGGTGTGGAAACTATTATTGTGCATACTCCCTGTTTTTTCCTGGGAACATAGCTAGACTACATTTCCCCAGTTCCTTTGCATTTAGCATTGGCTATGTGACTAAGATTGGGCCAAGGGACAGTGAGCAAAAGTAATGCATACAAATTCTAGGCTGAGGCCTGAAGACAGGAGGAATGCTTCGTCTGTGCTCTATTTTCTTTCCTGGAAGCTGGAGTATGAATTTGCTTTCCTCCTGGTTTAACCGTACAGACACTAGGGGCTGATAGGAAAATGAAGTAGGGGAAATCTAGATTTCTGAATGACTTCATGGAGGAAGCCCTTACTGGAATATTACCTCAGGTTATAACATGAGAGAGAAGTTTATCTCCATTTTCTTGAAGCCATTGAATTATTATTTTTTAAAGTCTCCATGCTATGGAAGCATAGCCTTATACTGGAAAATACAGTACATGGATTCAGTTCTAATCCCACTTTCGCGGGCCATGATGACTGTTTCAGGAACTGGCATGAAACCTAACCCAGACCAAAGTCATTCTTTGGATATTTATGCCAAAGCTAGCTGAATTCTTTCTTTTTGTAGTTAACTTGTAGAATGCGTATTCATACCATCTTTTTCTTTTTCCTTTATTTTATTTTATTTATTTATTTTTACCAGTAGAAGATGGCTGGCTTGAGAATGAAGCCACTTCTCTTAAACAGTATCAGGAAATGGTGAGAAACAGGACCGCCAGATCCAGCTGTGCTTCAAATGGGACTCATCGTTGGATTTGATAATTGAATAAAATAATTACCAGTTTTGCTTACCTTACCCTTAATTGGACTAACGTTACTTGACATAAGTCTGGAAAAATACACTATCTGTGTTTCCTTTTTATTCTAACACTGTCTTTTGCCATTAGGCCACTCGCTGCTGCCGTGCTCTTTCTTGCTTGCCAGAGCAAATGAAGGCAGAGTTTGCTCATCCTGCACTGAAGATTCAGGAGACCCAACTGCTCTTTGGGTAAAGGAGGAAGTGAAATAAATGTAGGACATTCCATCATGAGAGCTCCGTGCATTCTAAAAGAAGAGCCAGAAACTATCTACCTCATTGGCTTAGGGAATTCAGCTTCTTTTCAGCCTTTTTCATTTCTCTTCCTCTCTGTGGATATAGGAGGAATGCTAAGATAGACAAGGGAGTTTCCTGGATCAAGAAGAAATCACTACTTCTTAGATGAACAAGGTCCCATTTAGAGTAGAAATGACTTTATTAGTCGAGGAAGCACAATTATCACAAGTATATGGAATAAAAGACCTCACACAATTGTAGGAAGAGCTGGGGAAGCAAGGGGCCAGAAGGAGTTGGTGATCAGAATGAAAGGAATAATTAGTCTTCCTGAAACACTGGTGCAGGTGGACAAGACAGGATGTACAGAGCAGTCAAGGACATCCTATTCCTGAAGTGGGGGACACAAGGGGAAGTTCGTGGGGGAAGTCTACGGGAAATTGTTGCTTCTAGGTAGCTCCCACCTCCGTGGGTCTCTAGCTGGGCTTCTGGTGGTGAGCATGGGGCCTCTGTTAAGCAGTAGAGCCAGCAGTCAGGAAGAAGAGTTGAACAGGGGGCAAACTAGATCCTGCCGGGTACCTCTGCATCAGTCCATCATGCTATGTACTGCAAAGACCTTTGGAAAATAATTCCTGCTACTTTATTTCTGTCTCCCAAATCCAAAATTCTTTTAATCATTGGTGACCTGGAAGCATACAGGGCAGGAAATTTGGAAAATGTAGTTTGGAGCTTGACCAAATTGGCTTTAGAAAAACCCAGCACAAGGTCCATCCCTGGGTGGTGATAGCAAGGCAAATCATGAGTGATCTAGCATCTGCCAACTTGGTACAACTGCTCCAACTCACCCTTGGAGGGCGATCCAGGCTGCTACATCAGGTCACTGCTTTTTCCGTAGCTTCTGGTTCTTTGGTTCTTTATATAGATCCTCTATTTAAACTGTCCCCACCACAGAGGAGTTCCTGACCCTGGCCATCACCCTGTTTCCTCCCTGCCATTGGATTGTCAAGGATTCACATCTGATTGCTTCCTGTTATTCCTACCAAATTGTTCAGTGGTGATACTTGCCCAAGCCCTAACATACTCTCATTGCTCATAATTATTCAGCATGAACCTAGACAGGCTTGGAAGGCCCAAGACTCTTGCCAGGATGGGTTCCTGGCTCAGCCCCACCCACTTTAGCAGCCACCCCTGGCTCTATTGCCTAAACTTCTGGGGAGGCCAGTCGCAGTCTTCCTTTGCAACTTCTCTGATATCAAAACCCTGATACTATTAGTGATTTTTCTGTAGTTAGCAGACTTCTTACTTGACTAAAGGTTTTTCTCTGTGCTTGAATATGAACTATATAGATTTGGGAAATATTTGGAGGAAAGTTTATGGATTTAGTGCCGACAGAGTTGCTTTCATAAATGTATTGAGGTAGTTAGATAAATACAAGCAAATCAAAAACAAATGAACAAAACGCTTGCAACAATACTGGGTCTGGCCCTAGACACACCTGTAGGGTAAGTGCACCTGATAGCAATAATTTAAGCATACCCTTAGAATTACCCTGTATGGCAGATGCACCTGAATGTATGTTCCAAGCTAGAGAATCTGGGAGTGGCCAACCCAAAGATTCATTCTTTATCTCTGATAAACATCTGAGCCCCCATCCCATTCCATGGAACAAGGGCCACACAGGAGATTGAAGTCCTGAGTTTTCAGTTAAATGAAAGATGCCAGGTGGAGGTCATTAGGGGGAGGTTTTAAGTGAAAATGCTATACACTGCATAAAGTTTACAGGCAGTTGCAGTTTTTCTGACAAGCCTGTTGCCACTGGACCCTCTCCCGGTATGTAAGTCCCTGATAAAACCCCATGTCTCTTTTGCTAGCTCTGGGTCTCTTCTTAGGCCTCTTGAACCTAGTGGCTTCCCTACTGAGGTTAGTAGGGGTTCGACACAACATCACCCTTCAGGTTAGGATATGAATGAGAATTCGGAGGTGGGATTAGCTTTCTGATAGCAGAGGTCCAGCTGGGAAGGCAAGGAGTGACATTCTGCTAGTCTGCCAAGAAGTCTGTACCTTCCCCACATACAGTTTACTTAGCCTAGACAATGACTGGATTTGAATCAGAATCCTAGCTTTTATGTGCATTGCGATTTTGGACACATCATTTAATCTTTGAGTCTCGGTTTCTTCACTTATTTAAAAAATGAAATGAAGAATTCCCACCTTACAGTGTTGTTGTAAGTATTAGATATTAGAACTAAAGCTTCTGAAGTGCAGGACACAGTAGTTTGTGATGAATAAATGGAAACTCTGACTGCACTGTTAAATTCTAGACCCTAGACCTTAGCATGGTCACTACCAAAGCTTTGTTACTAAATTTAAGCCAACTTCCAAAGAGCTACAGCAAGAGAAGTCTATCAACTATTAAGTCCTAGCAGGTCTCTTGATTATATGAGCTTGTTCCCACAGGAAGAAACTATCCTAGTGGAACAAACCTAAGAGAGATTTAAAGCCCCATTTTGACAGGAACTCTTGTGATCTCACCTAAGCCAATAAACCAAAATCTGAGGATTGAAGGTGGTTGAATCTGGGGCCTGGGGGTCCTCTCATCAACAGATCTCAACCATAATCATAGTGTTTCTCTCTACATTTAGAATGACTGAACAGATTGACGCCTCATGACTTAATGACATTGCAGTACCAGCCCTAGATGGTTAGCTTTTGGACTTCTTACCAGGAATTTGCTAAAGCCAGTTTTCTGAATCTCTATTAATAGCAGCTGAACACAGATCCCACCTATAAGATGCATACAGCAGGGATCCTATTCCTAATTCTCCCATGGAAGCTTTTTGGAGCCAAATTCTCCCACATGTTAGAAATGTCTTTGCAACTGAGGCAACATTTGGATCCTGGAGGCTCAGAAGGAACCAGGTGCTTGTAGTTGTCTGTCCATACCTATGTGAAATTTTGAGCATCTTTGCTCTGTGTGCAGTCACCCAGTGCGAGGGTGAGTTGACACTGCCTTCAGAATCAGAAAACCAGACAATGAGTGTATCCGAATCATAATCCTAGCTTTTATCTGCACTGTGATTTTGGACACATCATAAAACCAGTGTCACTGACAAAAGCAGACTTCTTACCGTGGCCCAGTAAAGCTCAGTCAGCTTTTTCGGGCATTGTCTAACCCAGAACCATGTGCCTACAGACATTTGACAATTTCTGTAAAAGGGTGATGGCAGCACACCTTTTATTAATGTCTTTTATTATCTCTTGGTCTCATTGTCATTGAATTTTAAACTGTTAACCTTTGTGATTCATATTTAATGAATCATTATTACTATGAACTTGGTGCTTTCACATATTTCTTTTGTGTTTTTTGTAACAATCCTGGTAGGTAGATCATAATTACGGCAATAGCTAACACAGATATATAACATTTGCTACGTGCCAGGCATAGTTTTAAGCATTTTATTAATTCATGTACTCCATATAACACTCCTATGAGGTAGTTCTTAATAATATCATCATTGTCATCCACAATTTTAGGCAAGGAAACTGAAGTATGGAAGTAAGTAGCTTGTCTAAGATCACACAGCCAGTAAACGGTAGTACTTGAGTTCAGACCCAGGGAGTCTAGTCCCAAGGTTCTTAGTCTATTTATTATACAAACTGCCTGCTGGTTTTAAATGAAAAGCCAAGATGCAGAGAGTGAGTGAGTTGTCCAAGTTTCCACTGCTGTTAATGAGAAGAACCATTATTTCAATGCAGGTTTATGGATTCTTAAGGCTCATATCCTTTCTCACTATTCCATGTTTCTTCCATTGGTTACAGGGTATGACCTCGGACAAGTCACTTGATTTGTTGAGCTTCATTTTTCACCTATAAAATGAAGGGTACTAATGCTTGCTTCATATAGTTGTTCTATGGATTAAATAGAATTGATTGGATAAAGCCATGTTTAACTCAGTCCCTGGCACATCATAAATGCTCAATAAATATATATTTCATTGCACTTTAGGTTCTGGGGTACATGTGCAGAACATGCAGGATTGTTGCATAGGAACCTACATGGCAATGTGGTTTGCTGCCTCCATCCCCCCATCATCTATATCTGGCATTTCTCCCCATCTTATCCCTATTGACTTACTAACAGATAGAATCCCTAGAAAGGCTCTTTATTTTCAGTACTTGACATGACTAGACTTACTAAGAGCATGTTACCCTTGGTAAGTGGAATGTATATGAAGCAAAGTTGATGGTTTTACATCACTTCTTCTCTAAACCTTGATAATTGTGTTTATATTTGATCAGCTCTAGAACTAGGTGGTGACTGTGTCTATGGAAATACTTCTTGTCTGGGCAAAGAAGTTGTTGTGTAGATCCTTAAAAACCCACTCTAGTTAAGTTTTTAAAAGAAATTTTAGACATTCATGATCTGTGTCTTATTACTGTCTTAAAATAGCATGCTTTTATTTCCATATCAAAATTTTAAGGTGAGTTAATGCTAGAACATTGTTTTCTCATTCTAAAACAAGGTCTGATGACCTGATTTGACCTGTTTTCCTATTGTTTGTTGATGCTTTTTTTTGTTTGACATAATCAATGAAAATTATACAGTTAAGTTGTATAGTTTTTTCCTCTGAATAAAATTATGATGTACTTGCCAGACTTTTTAAAGATATGATGGAAAATGGTTTAAATATTCCCTAGATAATGATACTCTGGAAAGTAAAAGGTCTAGATGGTGAAAGGTGTAAGAGCCAAGAGTATTACGTACTCAGTGTAGCTAGGATATTTTTGTAATGTAGGTAATTGGAAATAAATCAATAGAGCAAGAATGTTAGTGGTTTTCTGAGCATGGTGTCCATTTCAATGTGTATCTGGGGTTACATGCAATATCTTTTGCATACCTAGGCTCATTTCTGTCCACTGCCACTACCATTTTCACATCCCAACTTTTACCTGTGCTAGGACATTAACATGTCAAACCTCATCATTTAGATAACATTAGACTCCCATTCAAATATATTAATTGATTATCCATTGCCCTCAAGATGAAAACCAGGCTACTTAGTCTGACATCAAGGTTTACCATCCTTGTGAGTGTTATGCATTATAACAGAAATTGATGGCTGGGCCTGGTGGCTTACACCTGTAATCCCAGCACTTTGGGAGGCCAGGCGGGTGGATCACCTGAGGTCGGGTGTACGAGACCAGCCTGACCAACATGGCGAAAGCCCATCTCTGCTAAAAACGCAAACTTAGCTGGGCATGGTGGTGCATGCCTGTAATCCCAGCTACTAGGGAGGCTGAGGCAAGAGAATCACTTGAACCCAGGAGGCAGAAGTTGTGATGAGTCGAAATTGTGCCATTGAACTCCAGCCTGGACAACAAGAGTGAAATTCCATCTCAAAAAAAAAAATGAGATTATGAAGATCTCTATGATGGAGATCATGGCTCTTTCCCTCAAAACAGTTTACTTTTTGGAGGGGGGAGACAGATAAGCAAAATATCATTCACAATGCAATGTGGAAAAGGTGTAATAGAAGTGAGCTGAGGATGCTGGGGAAGATCAGAGAAGGGTACCAACGTTTCCAGCTTACCTCCCACCACTTCTTTATTCAAGCCTTCTGTGCTAGACTGGTTTATTTTTAATTCTCCTAAATATCATGCATATTCCCATCTCTCTAACTTAGATCATGCTTGTTTTTTTCATGCTTAATCTCCCCATTTTCTGTTTATTTATTCAACCAACATGGATTGAAAGTACGCTGCGTGCTGGAAAATGAGCTATTCACTAATAAGTGAAGGTGAGAGGCACAGTCCTACCCTTAAGAAGCTGACAGTGTCACCTTCTCAGTCTCTCCTGCTCCCTCCAATCCACCTTCTCTGACTACTCCGCTTGTGATCTATTTCTTCTTATTCTCTTTTTTTTTTTTTTTTTTTTGAGATGAGGGTCTCATTATGAAGCCTGGGCTGGAGTACAGTGGCATAATCATGGCTCGCTGCAGCCTCGACCTCCCTGGGGCTCAGCTCAGGTAATCCTCCCACCTCAGCCTCCCAAGCAGCAGGGAGTACAAGCACGTGCCACCAAGCCTGGCTGAGTTTTTTTTTTTTTTTTTTTTTTTCGTATTTTTTGTAGAGGTGGGGTTTTGCCATGTTGCCCAGACTGGTCTCGAACTCTTGGGCTCAAGTGAGCCTCCCACCTTGGCCTCCTAAAGTGCTAAGATTACAAGCATGAGCCACTGTACTCAACCAATCTCTTTCTTCTTGAGCTCCAGCAAACTTGTATCTGTCATATGTCAGAACTTACATAATGATCAGAGGATCAATCAGCACTTGCTGGTTGGTTAATTTATCATAGCGATGCAAATAGCATGGAAAAATAATCATTTTAGATTATTTTAACACTTCTGCTGTTATTCCTTTAATTGAATAATGGTTGGTAATGCTTGAGACTGTCTTCTCATCTGTTAAATGAACAGAATAAATGAGAAACTTAAATTCTCTTCCAAGTATGCAATTATATGTTTTTTTTTTAATCCAAAACTTTGGTATAAATTTAATAAACTAGGTTGGATGTCTTTACATTTTATTTCTAATGTTCATGGATACCTAGAGGAAGAAAAGGAGTCCAAGTTGGAAAAACAAGAGGGGAGCAGATGAAGGAGAAAGAAAAGGAGAAGAAGCAGGAGGAAGCAGCCAGGAAGAGGGCTAGGGATGTTCTGAAATAAGGGGAAAGATCTTTCTTTGCAGAAAATATTCCCCCTTTCGGGGTTTCTTCTTCCCAATCCCCAGTCAAACATTGTGAACAATTTCTATTTGTTACTAACCCTTTGTGTAAAATTCTATACTGAAAAGCAATGGCTGGACCATGGAGTAAAAATTGTATGACTGACCTCCTAATCCTCTCAATATATTTCCTATATAGTTGAGTAAAAGAAGTTTTTAAAAAAGACCCAGACTATATCTTTATAAATATATTTGAATAAAGTTAAATGTTAAAACCTCCAAAACCAAACAATATGTTCCAAACCCTGTGTTCTCATGTATTTCTGATATCATTGTCAAAGGGTCATGAATGAACTCCATTTTTTTCCTTAGATATATTGCTTTAGACTGGGTGTATTGGCTAAATTCACTTTATTGTAACAATTACTTTATTGAACACCTACTGTATGCTGGGCAAAATGTTTATAATAGATAAATGGAAGGTAGTTTCTACTGTCAAAGAGTTTACAATTATTGGGGGTACCTGTTGCTGGTCCTAAAATATATAAGCCATATATTTCTACATTTATTTTAAATATATTCATGCTTATATCTTTATGTAGATGCATATATCCACCTAGACAAATATTTAGACATTTATAACATTCTAGTGTGCATATATATACATATACAAGCATAAGAAAAATTGACTTCTATATGCCTATATAAAAGGAAAACTTTAAACATGTAAGAGATTACAACTCTGAGAAAAGTTCCAAGAGTTATACATGATATTGTCTGTGATTCTACATTATTTTGGGTCACGATGCCAGTTGAAAGTCTAAGGAAAGCTTTGGAAGCTCTTCTAAGAAAATACCCAACGGTGTGAAATTTTAGAAACCTCAGGCATAAGAAAAAGCAGACTTACCTATAGAAAATTTTGAAATTTCAGGATATTGTTCCATCCAGCAACTTGATGTCAGCTTTTAAAAATCAAAATGCTTCCGGGCAAGGTGGCTTGTGCTTGTAATCCCAGCACTTTGAGAGGCCAATGTGGGTGGATCACGAGGTCAGGAGTTCAAGACCAGCCTGACCAGCATGGTGAAACCCCATTTCTAATAAAAATACAAAAATTAGCTGGGAGTGGTGGTGCATGCCTGTAATCTGAGCTACTCAGGAGGCTGAGGCAGGAGAATCACTTGAACCTAGGAGGAGGAGAGTTCAGGGAGCTGAGATCACACCACTGTACTCCGGCCTGGGCAGCAGAGCAAGACTCCCTCTCAAAAAAAAAAAAAAAAAAAAATCAAAATGCCTACAAATGCCAGTGAAAATACAAATGGAAAACCTATATTCTGTATAATTCAAAACTCTCTGTAGTGAATTCAAGTGAATGTAAACAGCCAGTGACTTAATCATTCACAGGCATATTTAAATATCATATCATCATCTTTTAAAATCATTAGTACATGTTAATCTTATTTTTCCATACAGCAAACCAGGCGAGCAGTCATGGGTAGACTCTTACAGTTATTGTTGAAAAGGTTTTTCTTTAGGGGACAGATAACATCCCTTGATGGCATTTTAGGAAGCTGATCTGCTGGCTATTTTGCTGCCTTCTTTCCCCTAAAATTTTCTCTCTGAGGTCTAAGTCCTGGAAGTCAGATCGTTAGTCCTTTTGTTTTTCTAGCAGCAACTGCTTCCTTGAACTGTCATTTCAGTACCAGCAGTGTAATTTTGTTCTCTGATGTTATGCAAAACATATCTGCCTTTTAAATTGCCTGATCCAAATCTCATTTGCCATGCATTTTCTACCCTTTGATCCCTCTCTGTATTGCTATTTATCAATATCAAACAGACATAGCTGAAAAGTGGGCAAATTCAAAGGTGCCCAGCCTTGCTTTTGGCCTGGAACCTATAAAACCAAGTCTTTCGCAGGTCTGGTGTGTTTCCTTAACTGGACAGCATGCATCACAAGAGCACCACTCTCCCCTTTGTTTACTGAATCATGTAAAGCATTGAATGAAGTGTCTTGAAAATAATGAATAACTTTCCCCCTGTGCCCATAGCACACAGCAACTTAGTCATCCACAAGAGATCCTTTTCAAAATACCACTGCATCACTCTCCTTCTTAACAATGATGCCAATTTCAATTTTACATTATACTCTGTGACTATTCAATAGCTGTCTTCCCTATTGTATTATAAGCACCTGGAGTCAGGAAATACATCTAGCTGGCTCGTCTTTGTATTCCTAGTACCTAACAGTGCCTGGCATATAGTCAGTGATAATTAATATGTTTTGGATGAATTTAACCTCACCCAAATATTTTGGGAGTCTCTCCTCTAGAACTGTCTTTGGAGCCAGTTTCCCAGCAACGAAGAGAAAATGGATTTCTCGATTTGCTTTGAAGATCATGAAAGCAGTGTCTCTTGGTCTGCCTGCTGTGTTACTTTCTCTCTCTCTTTTCTTTTTGCTCACATAGCTCCTCTCAGTTGGACATAGTTCCTCTCAGTTGGCCTGCTTTTCCTCTCATCTCAGGATAGTTGAAGCTACCACCAGAGGTTACCTGGCACACTTGTGCTGATTCTGACCTGGACCCCAAAAGGGGACCTCTGGGCAGGCCAATGGCTGAGGATAAATGAGCTTTGGTGAAACACTCATCACACTGGTTATATTTATCTGGGGCTGCCGACTGCTGTCATTGGTGGAAAAACTTTAAGTGGATACAATTAGCTGAGAACTGTAAATATGCATTGCTGAAGGTTTAGGACTCAAGTTTTAAGTAAGTTAATTATAACTGAGATGGTTTAAAGTGAGTTGATGGTGTTAATGGTAATTATGGTGGAGAAGGGAGCTAAATTTACAAAGAACTGTAACTGTCTCTTTTATGCATTTATGTTTTAGTTTCTTTTTTTTACACCAGGCTTATTATTTCCTTTCATGATTGAGAAAATATATACAATAAATATTTTAAGTATCGTAAGGGAAATGGTTTCCCTGTCATTTTCAAGAATTACCAATTAAAAAATATAGAATATAGTATAGAATGGAATGAATTTATAACACAGATACTTAAAATGATTGAGCTGATAATATAATCACCTAGGATTACTTTCTTCTGAAAGTAATACATAAAATTATAAGGTTCAGAGAGGACTCATAGCCAGGATGTTTCCAGATGTTACTGCTTAACAGCTGTATAACTGTGCAAGTCACTGAAATGTATATGCTTCAGTTTCCTCATCTGTAAAATGAAGACAGTTATAGCTCTTTCCTCCTAGAATGCAGAGGACATAAATGAGGCCTAGCACACTGTAATGCTACCTCACTCTTATTGTTGTTTTATATAACAACTATCTACATACACATTGTGAGAGATTTCAAAATGTTAATGCATCATTATCCATCAGAGCTTAACAATTTATACTTCAGAAAATAGTAATGTTTTGCCCTATATTTAAAAAGTGTCTCCTTCACCTCAATAACATTCACCCTTTATTAAGCAGTGCTTAAATATATTTGTTTAATTGTGGTATCTGCAAACACTGGGCAAACGGGTGGTATAGGGGTTGGCCATATGCTGAGAGGAAAGCATGATGATCTGGCCTGAAGACGATGACGGTGATGATGACAATGATGACGCTGCAGGCTGTGCACCAGCTCTGCTACTTGTGTACTAGCTGCGTGACCTTGGGCAGATATTCAACCTTTCTGAACCCTCTTTCTCATCTCTGAGGTCAAGACATTCTGTACTTCACCTAATAACTGTGAAATGATGTATGTGAAAGTGCTTTATGAACTGTTTTGGATTAGATGCAGTGCTCTAGTTCCATCTCAGGAGCCATATGCCACCCACTCACATTTCCCTATGCTCTTCATCCATGTTTCCTTCCCTTTTCCTCCCCTAGCCTTTTCGTCTTAGTTCAAATTCTCTCTGAAGTTGTTTATTTATTTCAGCCCTAACGTAAACGCTTGTAGACATCCATTAATGTAGTTTGTCCCCAGATTTCTTCCCCACTGGGCCTGTCACTAGTTTAAGGCACTGAAAGCCAGGGATGAGAGAAATGGTTTAAAAATTCATTGAAACACAGCTTAAAGCAAGACAACCTACCTGACTATAACTGCGAAATAATCATGGCAAAGACAGTAACTTCGTTATCTGCTTGAAGGAATGCTATTCTCTTTAAGTGAAAGCAATATGCAAAGCAGATCTAGAGTGACATACTCCTGTGATATACTCCTGCGATGCTGGCTTTAGTTTCAGCAGTCAGTAAAACATTTCTCCAACAGTGACACTGGTGCCAGGCAGGAAGATGCAAAAGATGAAACTGAGTCATTTGTGCCTTTCAGGATCCTATGTTCAAGTATAAAACTTAGAGAAACAGGGCCGGGCGTGGTGGCTCACGCCTATAATCCCAGCACTTTGGGAGGCCGAGGCAGGTCAAGAGATCAAGATCATTCTGGTCAACATGGTGAAACCCCGTCTCTACTAAAAAAAAAAAAAAATACAAAAATTAGCTGGGCATGGTGGCGCATACCTGTAGTCCCAGCTACACGGGAGGCTGAGGCAGGAGAATTGCTTGAACCCAGGAGGCGGAGGTTGCAGTGAACCAAGATCACGCCATTGCACTCCAGCCTGGGTAACAAGAGTGAAACTCCGTCTCAATTAAAAAAATAAATAAATAAAAATAAAAATAAAGACTTAGAGAAACAAATGTGTATTTAGTAGAAAGAGATGTTATTTGCATATCAACACACACATACACCCCAGTAATTATATAAATCTATTGCGTTTTAAAAACAAACCGAAGGAGTCCTTTAGAGAGTCCTCTGAGTGCTGTAAACATTGTTTGACTTCTTAAAGTGGTGGTTTCTTTAGCATGCAGATACATATTAAAAGTAATAACTGAAGTTAAATGCAGAAGAATATTTAAAAATAGGTAATATAAACTTTGAAACTTATATAGTCTTTTAAACTGGCACAACTGAGTCATTAGGATTGCTCAGACTGTATTCCCCAAATAACCTCCTTCACTTGCTCTTAAAAAAAAGTTCTATAAAATAATGGTCTTTGCTTTTTTAAGCCTCTAGCTGCACTTACTGTTCAAACATAAAGGCCCTGCAATTTTAGGGTAAGTCATCACAAATGAGACACTTATAGCTTAAGGTCACACACACACACTTTCAGAATTCTAAAATCCACAAAACACCTAGAAGCAATGTCCCATCAGATGCTTCCAACTTAAAGGGCTGTGAGGTTCATTCCACTGCAAAGCATGAGCCATATTACACGGATCACTAGTTTTGCTTTTTAGTTTTATCACATGGCCCATATGTTTCTCTGCATCTTATCCATCAGCCTTAGCGACGGAAATGACCTGGGGCCCAAGAAAGCCCAAGATGCCACTTGTGACTTGTCCCGTGGTTTAATGAGTTCCTTTAACAGACTGTCTTCCTCTTTTCAGTGAATATTTGGAAATGTTTCATTTAGTAAGTTGAAAATCCTTGTAGGAATCAGTACAGATGAAAATCCAGGCTAAGAGGGGGAGAAAGAAATACTTTCTGGTCAGGAAGACTGGCTACATAAGAGGCTGTGTTTGTGAAATGAAGAAATGATAGAAAATTTCCCTGAAATGATAATGGAAAATGGATCAAGTCCTACAAGCATTGGTTTAATTCACCGCTCAGTGAGAACCACAGACAGCTGATTAAAGATTGAGCCCAGTGGTTGGATTTCTTTCCTGCTCATCTGGGCTATTACTGTGAAAAATAAGAAGAACCATTAATGTAAAGTTTAGCTACTAAGAAATCCTCAGGAGGAGAGAGAGAGACAGAGAGAGAGGGAGGGAGGAGACAGAGAGAATGAGGACGTTCCATAAGTGCTCCATGGATCAAAATATGACAGAAACAAGCAATGGGGAAAGGATTCTCTATTGAATAAATGGTGTTGGGAAAACTGGCTAGCCATATGCAGAAAGCTGAAACTGGATTTCTTCCTTACACCTTATACAAAAATTAATCAAGATGGATTAAAGATTTAAACATAAGGTCTAACACCATGAAAACCCTAGAAGAAAACCTAGGCAATACCATTCAGGACATAGGCATGGGCAAGGACTTCATGTCTAAAACACAAAAAGCAATGGCAGCAAATGCCAACATAGACAAATGGGATCTAATTAAACTAAAGAGCTTGTGCACAGCAAAAGAAACAGTCGTTAGAGTGAACCGGCAACCAACAGAATGGGAAAAAATTTTTTGCAATCTACCCATCTGACAAAGGGCTAATATCTAGAATCTACAAAGCACTTAAACAAATTTACAAGAAGAAAACCAACAACCCCATGAAAAAGTGAGAGAAGGATATGAACAGACACTTTTCAAAAGAAGACATTTATGCAGCCAACAAACATATGAAAAAAAGCTCATCATCACTGGTCATTAGAGAAATGCAAATCAAAACCACATTGAGATACCATCTCGTGCCAGTTAGAATGGTGATCATACAACAGATGCTGGAGAGGATGTGAAGAAATAGGAACATTTTTACACTGTTGGTGGAGTGTAAATTAGTTCAACCATTGTGGAAGACAGTGTGGCAATTCCTCAAGCATCTAGAACTAGAAATACCATTTGACCCAGCAATCCCATTACTGGGTATATACCCAAAGGATTATAAATCATTCTATTATAAAGTCACATGCACACATATATTTATTGCAGCACTGTTCACAATAGCAAAGACTTGGAACCAACCCAAATGCCCATCAATGATAGACTGGATAAAGAAAATGTGGCAGATATACACCATGGAAAACTATGCAGCCATAGAAAAGGATGAGTTCATGTCCTTTGCAGGGACATGGATAAAACTGGAAACCATCATTCTCAGCAAACTGACACAAGAACAGAAAACCAAACACTGCATGTTCTCACTCATAAGTGGGAGTTGAACAATAAGAACACATGGACACAAGGAGGGGAACATCATACACCAGGGCCTGTTTGGGGTAGGGGGATAGGAGAGGGATCAAAGTGGGGTGAGGGGCTAGCGGAGGGATAGCATTAGGAGAAATACCTAATGTAGATGACGGGGTGGTGGATGCAGCAAACCACCATGGCATGTGTATACCTGTGTAACAAACCTACATGTTCTGCACATGTATCCCAGAACTGAAAGTGTATATAATATATATAAAGAACAGAGTAAAAACAGTTGCTTCCTAAAATTTTAGCATCACTGAACTTCCAGTGCCATGTTCTCGTTTCTCGGTGAGTGAATTGGCCAAGTATGACATGTTGCTATCATCACTGGTGTTGCATTTTTCTGGGTCTAGGAATCTAGTCTGGCTCCTCGTGTTTTCTGCTTCTTGCCTCTTATTTTGTTTTAGTGTGTATCTGCTTTATTGCGTGTGAACATTTTCATGAGAGGAGAAAAGGAGATGGAGGTAAAAGTCACATTTTGTTCATTTTTCTTCCTTGTTAGTAGCACTGACAAATGTTTTGAAGGGAAGGAGGTAATAACAAACAACTAAAATCAGTTTTTTTTTTTTTCAATTATATCTGAATATTTGGCAAACTTTTTCCAATTAGCATGAATAATTGCACACTAGTGTATGACAAATAATATTTAGATTTAATATTTGAACACATTTGTCTAAAATCTTATTGCTGCCAGCTTTCTTATAACAAAGCTCTTGACATTTGTTATGGAGCCAAGAGGTGCCTGGAGGTGGGATGCAAACTGTGACTGCATACCAGGCAATGCTTGCTCAACACGTCGGGCCAGTATTCCCTGCCATTCACTGAGAAGGGCTTCTTTGTATGAGATTGGCGTGTCCCAGTCATGGTTTTGTGACATCTGAGAGTACTTATTATTTCAAGGGATTATGTAATCCTGAAAATCGTTTCAAAAAAATTTAACCTTATTTTTGTAAACATGACCTCTGTCTTCTAATACTCCCCCACTTCCTATTTGACAATGAGAGAAATGAAAGAAGGCTGTCATCATGTGAACTCAATTTTATTCTTTCTTTCATAGAAACCATTTATCAAAGACTCCCATGTGCCCTGCATTGTATGTACATGAGAGATACAGTAACAATCCTAGATACAACCCTAGGAGGAAGTTGGGAAACACAAACTGACAGATTGTTTTTCTGCATAATAAAGCAAAGGGAAATATGTAGTTCCTATACCTGGGCCCATACTCTCAAATTTTACTTGCTACGAATATTTCAAGATGACCCTTGAACAGTGCCAGTGGATAGTAAGCTAGCCGATATGAGTCCATGGGTTCCAATCAAATATAAATAAAAGTAGATACATGTCATGCTTCATATAAAAAGATGAGGCGGTTAATTTATAAGTGGCTTGGAGTTTTGGGAAATATACCCTTTACGGCTTAAGCTCCACCAAACAAAAACCATTCTACTTGCCTTACCTTTGTCATCAGATTGTTCTCCAAATTAGTTAAAACTTTTAAGCCTGTTTACAAAGCTGTCTGATGCAATCTGATGAATTTAAGTGCCAATTATATGTTTGGAATAAAAAGATGAGATTGGCTTTTAGCTATATATTTTTAAAAGATGGGTGTGTGATTTGTGTCTGGAAATCCAAGACCTTAAATAGCTACTGGTCTTGATGAAAGTCGGGGAAATACTAGCTACCCCATAATAGCAGTCTTCCCAGGGCAGCCTGGAGCAATAGAGCACAGATTGTGAACCTACAACTGCTGTTGTACCTGCTCAGAATTGCTGAAAGAAGAGCTACTCTTCCTCTGACAAAATGAGGACTGATGAGGTCTTCTCAGTTTCCTTGGAGACCCACAGGGTACCAGAACAACTCCATCCCCCTCTTCCACCATGTGTGGGGACTGCTATCGTACTATTGGTCTGGGGGTGAGAAACCTAATCCTTTACCCCCAACTGCTAAATGTTTTATTCTTTCTTCCTAAGTCCAGAGAGGACAAGAGGCAGCCCCAGAGCTTGCTTCTGTTTTGTCTGTACCTTGTGGATCCATACTCTATCTAAGACCCAAGTTTTTCCAGAAAGAAGGATGTGCTTGCGGTCTCACTCTAGAAATCTGACCTACACACACAGACTTTGAATTGTTTCTCCAGTAGTGGCCATGGGCTACATCCAAATTATTATTGTTTAAATGTGTCACCCACAGTTCATGTGTTGGGAACCTAATCCCCAACTCAACAGTGTTGAGAGGGGGGGACATTTAAGAGGCGATTAGGTCATGAGGGCTCTGCTCTCATGAATGGATAAATTCTGTTATCTTTGGAATGGGTTAGTCATCATGGGAATGGGTTCCTGATAAAAGAATGAGTTTGACCCCCATCTGTCTTGCTCTCTCTCATGCTCTTTCACCATGTAAAGTCTTCCATAATGTTATGACTCAGCAGGAAGGCCCATACCAGATGCAAGTGCTTCGATCTTGAACTTCCCAGCCTCTAGAACTGTGAGAAATACATTACTTTTCTTTATAAATTACTCAGTCTGTGGTATTTTGTTATAGCAACACAGAAGGGACTAAGACACATTTACAAATACATTTATTTACTTTATTTTCCATGTGAACCATAGATTGTATTTACAAGATTGTTGACTTAGGTTGAGACTTCAATCTTTTGCCAGTAATCAAAACAAAGCTACCTGGAATATGGTTTATAAGGATGAGTACAGGATTTGGAGCCATGCCAATGTGAATTTGAGCTCACACTGTGCCATATTCCCGATCTGTGACCCTTGATAGATTTCTTAATTTGGATCTTGATTTCTCCATAGGTAAAATGGACATACTACTACTTTTATTACTATAAATTTGTTTAGAGTACTTAACACAGCACCTAGCATATAGCAAGTACTTAATAAATACCAGCTCTAATAAACAAATATGCCCAGAAAGTTAGAGGTGCCAAACTATAATAAATTCTTCATGTTGTGGGACATGGTAAGAAAAAGAGACTCTAAAGTGGAGAAATACCATCTTCTTTGTGTTATTTCTAACTAAAATAGTATGAGGCAGCCCTGGAGAGAGGGCAGAATGGGGAACCGTGGCTGGTATGATTAGTTGAGAGTCAGAGGTAAGTAAGTAAGCTCTTACCCAGGGCCTATCATATAAGGCTTACTCCTTTTGGAAAATCTGGAAGGACACTAAGAATGTTTAATTGGGTTGGGCTGGAATGTGTGTGTGCACATGCATGCATGTATGTGAAGCTAAAATGAATTGTGTAATATTCCGATTGCCTTACATATTATAATGCATCCAACCTTCATTTAAAAAAGAATAACAACAACAACAAAAAACCTTTTCAACATCAACATCCTCAAAGAGAGGGAGCTGGGATACAAATCCATAAAGGTCAGTACTTGAGCTCACATAAGCCCTGTGTTACACGACTTCTTGCCCCAGTGTTTTGCCTTAGTAACTTGGAAGCTTCTGAACTTTGTCAGCCTGGCCCACTTACACAGCAAAACGAATACCAAGCAGAGAATTTGGCCTGCACCTCAGTTTTGCAAATTCAGAGGATACAAATGACCCATCCATGCCATGCAACGCTACGGGGGGGGCCCTTTGTTGCTTTTGCTCTGGAAGCCAATGACATCATCTGCAAGACATACTGCATGACACGGGAAGACCTCAAATACAAAGCAAAGTTACAGACCTATTTTCTGCCTGGAAGATGCACAGGGGTCCCTCCTCCCTTGCTCATATTTTTATCAGCTGGTAGAAGCTGCATTCATTTTCTCCAAAAAGAAAAAAGCTATTGAAACTCAACTCCTGTGTCTTTTATATGGAAATGACTGAGGTACTCTGCTTTCTTTGAAAAGCAATTGCAGTATCTACAGCCTCTTCCCTTTCAATTACTGAAAACCCAAGTCCCACCTGTCTTTTTTCTCAAAACCAAGCCCTGTTTGCCAACTTCCATTTATGCACAAAATGCACCAGTACTCCAATTTCAGCTGGGGGCAAAAGGGTAGATGGGCACAACTATTCACGAAATTGACATTTTTATTTCATTTTAAGCATGCACCTTGGTGCTACTGTGTTAGTAACAAGAAGTCTCACTGTGAAAATAATAATGATCTTATTTGAAGGATAAAATGCTATTAGCTGACCATGTTGCAGCAAAATTCCTTTGGTGAGTTTTTGATTGAGAGAAGACTGAAGTCAAACCCTAGCCCACGATGTACCAGTACATGACTTTGGGTGTGTAGGGGCAGAAAGGTATGATACCTTTCCTTACCCATCGTAAGGGTCCTCAGCTGACACTTCTATAACAAAACACTGGTTAACAAGAGAAAAGCATAACAAATTTATTTAATCAAAGTTTTATGTAACACAATAGGCTTCAGAAATAAAGACCCAAAGATTCAGAGGAAAAATTATTTATTTTTATGCTGGGGTTTGATCAAGAGCGGGCAGCCATGTAGCAATGTGATTGGACGAAAGACATGATCTAAGAGTAGGTTATAGCTGAAGGAGGAAACCCAGCAAGGCCTGTTTGTTCAGATTCCTCTAGTCCTCTGTATAACCTTCCTTCCTCCCAGGTATGGGACAGGACCCTCATGGAATAAGGGTCTTCAAAGGAGAAGAGATAAGGGAGAGAGTGACCTTTCTAGGTTTTACGGCTTGCTTTTGGGGGAGAGGGGTTCTAGTTTCTGTGATACACCCTGGGGAAGAGGAATTCTGAATTCCTCACTTCAGGGGAGAAAAAGGGGAGAGTGATAGGAGGGCAAGAGAAGCTGCTTCTGAGGTCCTTCTAATGTTTTTCAGTTCAAAGTACTCTGCATGCCAAGGTGCCATGCTTTGGGGTATTGTGTGCTGAGTCCCAACAGGTGAGATTCAACTATTAGGTTCCAGTTTCCCCATTTGTAAAATGGAGTCTTAATGTAAAATGAAAGAGTGTTCTTCATGAATAAGATTCAAGTGAGGATTTAACAGGATCCTCCATAAACATAATGTAACATGATTTCTGGCACATGTAGGTGCTTGAGAGATTTTACTATTATGATTAATCTTTGGAGAAAAAGTACCAAAAACATTCTGGTTTTATCTCTCAGTTATATCTACTATAGGTGCTTTGGGAGGCTTCATTTATGTTTCCCAATTCAGACATCTCTTTTGTTGATAAGGTGTTCTGACTCCAAATTATAGCCCCATTCATTAATGAAAATGTGGTTTCTCTGAGGGCTCTGTACTGTAATTGCTAAAAAGGACTCTTGGTGACTATAATAACATGATGAGTTAAAATTTCTGATTATCAGGAAATAATTTCTTTTGCATATAGCCATGTAGCTTAAAACTTTTCTGAGATGTATCAGTTCCTTCTTTATTTTTTAACATGTATAGTATACCTAACTTGGCAAGAACACAAGTTTGAGTTTATATAGACTCTTATTTAAATCCTGTGCCCACAATTTACCAGCCATATGACTCCAGGTGGGCAGCTGCTCTGAGCCTTAGTCTCTTCACAAAATAGGAAATAAAAACCAATTACCCAGTTTTCAAATTCAGCCTTTAGGAGATTTTTAGTATTCTGTGGTACCTAATTTTGAACATCCGCTCTCACTGCAAAATATTAAGAAATAAACTTAGAACGTTTTGGAGATTTTAAGCATTTCAAAATCACTGTTGTCATTGCAAGTATTTTTCATAGTAATTCCCAGAAGCCAGAGGTTTTTATTATAAATGAGAATGACAGATAAAAGTGAAATGGCTGTATTCAATAGTGGTATATGTGTAATTTTTAAGAAACTGCCAAACTTTTCCAAGTGACTGTATAATTTGCATTACTGGACTGATATAAATTGACATATTTTAATTGGATAGATCCACTATTTATTGCCATCACAAAATCCTGTATAAGCTTTGTTCTTCATTTTGCAATTGTTCGGAGAGTCTGTTTCACACACACACCCCCCAGAGGCAAGCAGACAAGCAATACCTCTTGAGTATCTCTGCTGTTGATTGTTTCAGAGTCAGACTGAGCAGTAGGGAAATCAACAGTGTATTGGATTTAGCCAATGAGTATAGTTGACTATTCTTCCTAATGTGATTAGCTTCCATTTCCAAGTCAGCCTTAGGGCAGAGAACAAAATCTCCTTCTGGACCAACAAACAAAACTGCCTATAAATCTGCATGAAAGCAGAAGATGAAGCAGCTTGGTCTTAAGTGACCCCTATAGAATGCCGGAGAAAGAGCTATCTTTTCAAGAAGAAAAAAACCCAAAACAACAAAAGGATCATCCCTTTCTTCAAGGAGAAAATACGTGTTGAATAAACACTTCACCATTTTGGAAATGCCTGCATAACTTTGTCAACTCCTCAAGGAAAAAAAGCCTTGTCTGTAGGCTCTTCAGGGAGACAGGAAAAAGAATGCTGTCCTGGTAAGCAACCTGTCTGAAGCATGAATCAGAGAATGCAACTCTTATGTTTTGAGAAATGCTGTTGGTTTAGATAATAATAATAAATATGCTAGTTTTACCCATAGTTCTTTATATTACTGCTGCCCCTTATGATAAGAAGACTTTTGGCTGGAGAAAAAAAGTTAGAAGATACAAGTAAAACATCTGCAAATATGTAAAAACCTTTTCAAAGCTTTTTTTCCTTTAAATCAATCTGCAATGTAGATTTGTTACAACATAAAATAGAGGACTATATGGAAATAACAGAGAAGGCAAAAAATTTTTTAAAAGGATTAGCAAAACTGACATTCTCACTCTCTCACTTCACCCTTAGCCTGATCTTTATCCCTAGTTATGTTGAAAAGGATAATTGTTTTCTATCACTTTAAAAAGCCGCAATTTTCCATAAGCCAACAGTAATATATGCTAATAAAAATTACTTTGTTAATAAGGGGATTTAGAATTACTAAAAATTTTCTGTTCTTATCCAGGAACAAAAAGATGCTTAACTTTTTTATTTAACATCTTTTAAAAAGTGCTTTAATCTATTATAGAAATAATATTTAATGATACAGTGTTACAATTGCATGAGATTTGTCCACAATATAAACCACCTTTAAAAATGTCCTTGGTGTGTATTTTGGGGATGGTGGCTAATTATTCTTCTCACCTGCTATAGTCCATTTGCTCTTCATCAGCAGGGATAATAGAATGCCCAACAGTTGAACATTGATTTGGGTTGTCTATGAGTAGGATAAGTTTGACCTGACCTGGTATATTAGTCCATTCTCACGCTGCTAATAAAGATATACCCGAGACTGGGTAATTAATAAAGGAAAGAAGTTTAATTGACTGAAGGTCAGCATGGCTAGGGAGACCTCAGGAAACTTACAATCATGATGGAAGGGGGAAGCACACATGCCCTTCTTCACAAGGCAGCACCAAGGAGAAGTCTCCAGCAAAAGGAGGAAAAGCTCCTTATAAAACTATCAGATCTCGTGAGAACTCACTCACCATCACAGGAAGAGCATGAGGGTAATCACCCCCATGATTAAATTATTAATGCCTTTTACGGAGTCCCTTCTAGGACACAGGGAATTATGGGAACTATATTTCAGGACAAGATTTGTGTGGGGACAGTCAAACCATATCATTCCCACGCCTGGCCCAAATCTCATGTCCTCACATTTCAAAATACAATCATGCCTTTCCAATAGCCCTCCAAGGTCATTTTTTTTTTTTTTTTTTTTTTTTTTGGTGGCAGATCTCCCTCTGTTGCCCAGGCTGGAGTGCAGTGATGCAATGTTGGCTCACTGCAACCTCCGCCTCCTGGGTTCAAGTGATTCTCCTGCCTCAGTTTCCTGACTTACAGGGATTGCAGGTACACACCAATACACCTGGCTAATTTTTATATTTTTGGTAGAGATGGGGTTTCATCATGTTTGCCAAGCTGGTCTCAAGCTCCTGACCTCTAGTGATACTCCTGCCTTGGCCTCCCAAAGTGCTGGGATTACAAGCATGAGCCACCATGCCCAGCCCCAAAGTCTTAACTCATTCCAGCATTAACTCAAAAGTCCAAGTCCAAAGTCTCATCTGAGACAAGGCAATTCCCTTCTCCTATGAGACTGAAAAAAGCAAGTTAGCTACTTCCTAGATACAATGTGGGTACAAGCACTGCATAAATACACCCATTCCAAATGGGAGAAATGGGCTAAAACAAAGGGGCTACAGGTCCCATGCAAGTCTAAAATTCAATATGACAGTCATTAAACATTAAAGTTCCAAAATGACCTCCACTGACTCCATATCTCAGGTCTAGGATGCACTGATGCACACTGGGAGGCAGGCCCTCCTGGTCTGGGATGGCTCTGCTCTTGTGGCTTTGCAGACTACAGACCCCCTCCTGGCTGGTCCTCAGCATTTGTGATGAATTTTTTTATTATGAATTTAATCTTTTTCATTGTTATAGGTCTATTCATATTTTTTATTTCTTCCTGAGTGACATTCAGTAGTTCATGTCTTTCTGGAAATACTTCTCATTAGGCTATTTAAATTTAGGGCATACAGTTTATAAATTTTTTATTCAAACACAAGTTTTAATAAAGAGACCATTTTATAAAATGAAGCAAGACTATAACAAAGTCTATGTTAATGTACCTGTGGTGTCATCTCCAAATAAATACCATTTTGGGTAGACAGAAATAAAAATTTAAGTTATCACAGTTGATTTTTTTCTTCAAGGATCGTGTAGTTATCAAAAATCCACTAACATATTCATATCATCAGGATTTGATGAATAACCTTAAGGCCATCTATGGCCTGGAAATCTGGGCATATGCAAGCCCTATGCAAACTGGAAAGGAGAATTGCAAAATCAGAACTAGATGAATTCACTAGCTCAGGTGAAAGGATGAGTGATTATATGACAGCATGTTAAAGTGGAAATTCCAGGAATACAGGTAGGATTTCTTAAAGGATACAAAATTATAGCTGGGCAGGAGGAAAAAGTTCTAGTGTTCCATACCATCATAGGAATAAATAGTTAATAAAAACACATAGTTCCAAATTGCTAGAAGAAGAATATTGAATGTTCCCAACACAAAAAAATGATGTTTGAGATGAGAGATATGGTAATTACCCTGATATTATCACTATACATTATATGTATGGAAACATCACTATGTACCCCATAAATATGTACAATTATTATATGTAGGCCAGGCATGGTGGCTTATGCCTGTAATCCCACCACTTTGGAAGGCTGAGGCTGGCAAATCACAAGGTCAGGAGTTTGAGACTGGCCTAGCCAACATGGGGAAACCCCCCCCCAAAAAAAAAATATATATATAATTACCTGGGTGTAGTGGCAGGCACCTGTAATCCCAGCTACTTGGGATACTGAGGCAGGAGGATCGCTTGAAACTGGGAGGTGGAGGTTGCAGTGAGCTGAGATCATCACTGCACTCCAGCCCTGTAACAGAGTGAGACTCCGTCTCAAAAAATATATATATATTTTATATATATATATATGTAAATATATATATATGTGTATATATATATACATTATATATATAAAATGTAAATTTAAAAAAGGAAAAACACAGAAAAAAGGAAATTCCAAAACCCAGCAGTTATAAAGGCGAAAGAAGCCAGTATTTGTGAAAAGTGTTTGTTAGAGCTTTGCTGTGTGCTTTTTCCCTCCTTCCCTTCCCTCAGAGGGTAGAGGTATGTGGTGTCTGATCTTTTTTTCAAGCTTAGGAAAGGGAGTTTCAACAGGATTACCTGAGACAGCAGACATTCAGCACTGGAGTCTGACTCCTGCGGGAGCAGGATAAGAGGAGTTTGTTTTGGGCTTAGGCTACAGATTTGCCTCAGATTTGCCACAGCAAAGATGCTCAGGTGTCTCCTGAGGATCAAACGTGGACCATATGCATAAGATCAGCGGTGTGAAGCTGAATTAGGCTCTGTTTAGCAGGGCCCTCAGACTGGGAGATGGGTATACAAGCAGACGGAGGCTAAAGACAAGCCACAGGATTCTTATGGGCCATGAAAGAAAAAATGGTGTTATTCTGTTGAGAGACACATTCATCAGAATTAGGGGAACTTTGAGGAAGAGATGTCTGGCAACAGGTTCTTTGAAGGGCCCATAAAAGTAATGCAAACATATGCCAGTCTCCCCAGAGAGGGAGACACCAACTTTCAGCAGTGTTAGGTAAGAATATTCTTTTCCTTTACCTCTCAGTCGTCCCACTGCCCATTCCCCTAACCCTTTAGGACCTGGAAAGTAGCCAATGAATAAAAGAGGACACAGAAATGGTAAAAAGGCCACTGCTATTTCTTTCCCCCAGGCAGAAGCTCTTTCCCAGGGAAAAATGTGTCAAGAACATAAAAGGTCTGAGATTTTACCCTGCTTGCCAGTTAGCCTTCTATAGTTTTTTGGATGTTGGTAGGAAGTAAGATTTCCGGGCCAGAGAGAAAGGACAGTTTATTACTCACAGTGATAATAGAAGTCAGAGTATTAGCATTTTTATGCTGGTTTCATGAACCTTAATTTCCACTGGGTGATACAAAGAAGGCCACATTATACCTGTACATACAGTGGATTGTGCCATAGGAGAGGAGCTTGGTGTTTAGGGAACCCAGACGTTTTTAAATGGGTAACAAATATGCCTGCCCTTTTCTCCAGAGGGAGACATTATCTTTATATACTGGGCAGTAAGCAGTCTGCTCTTTATTCCTGAGGGAGACACTACCTGTATCTTCTAAGGCTGGTAAGAAGCAAATCCTTGAAAAGATGGTACAGAACAAAGGAACATCAGGGCTCTCCAGCAAAATATGCAGAAACATGGGAGAACCATCATGAATTGTGCCCCCCCCATAGGAGGTAGCAGTAACTTTGAATGAAGTTGGAAGCTTTGTATATAACATGAGACTGGATCTTCTAGGTAGCAAGATTTGAAACTCTTCTTTGCCATTTAAATTGAGCATAGGATGTTCCATTATATGAAAATGATCAGGAAAGAAATTTCAAATAGAGGCAGGGGAAGACTTTCCTACCTTGAACAAAATGTAAGAAGAGAGTGGAGAGAAAAAAAAAACACTAAATGGCTTTAGGATGAATTCCTAACAACTGCGTTTGATTAGCATACCTGTATCATTCAGGTTTTGATGAATAATCCTAAAGTCAACTATGACCTGAAAATTGGGACATAAAGTAGAGCCTAGTCTTATGCAAACTGGAAAGGAGAATTGCAAAGTTAGGACTAGATGAATCCAATCTCTGCTTTCTTTCATTTTCTCTCTCTGCTTTGTCTCTCATCTCTGCTTTCTTTATTTGCCCGTTTTATTTTGCTTTCTAAAGCTCAACTTCCTCTGCTTACTCACATTTTGCAATCCCCTGTAATCTCAGTGCATAAGCAGCTCTGACTTGCTATTGTCCTAACTCTGGCTTCACCTCTGCATGAGCTGTTAGTGCCACATCCCCAAACCACTTGGCAATAGTCACTTTTCTCAGAATGTACCTGTGTGTAGCTGCTGTGGCTTTATTATTGCTCATGACCTCCCCCAGACTCCAGTCCCAGCCCTAGAACCACATTGTTGGACCAGACTGGACATTTGATTAAGGAAAATGAATCCATTGAGTAGCAACTATTTTATTCCCCTCTGGATAATTTGATCCAAATGGCAAACATACCCTTGCTCTATAATATAGCAATTTAACATCTAGATATTTACCCAAGAAAATGGAAGCATTTTATATATTCATTTTTATGTGAATATATAAAAACTTGTTCACAAGTGTTCACAGCAGCTTTATTCACAATAGCCAGAAACTAGAAACATTACAAATATTCATCAACAGGTGAGTTGCGGTATATTCATGTAATAGAATACTATTTGGCAATAAAAAAGGAACAAATTACTAATATGCACAATATTATAGATAAATCTCATAAACATTATGCTAGGTGAAAAAGCCAGACAGAAAAGATGACATACTTTATTAGCATCAACTTGTTGGAAAGACCAATCTACAGTGACAGAAAGCAAATCAGTAGTTGCCTGAAGTGGGGGACGAGGGGCGGGAATTGAATGGAAAGGACATAAGGGATAATGGGCATGTTTTATACTTTGGGATAACAGACGTGTTTTATATTTTGATTTTAGAGGTTGTTATATGAGTGTATATACTTGTGAGACTCCACTGAACTGTAGACTGAAAACGTTTGCATTTTATTTTATGTAAATAATACTGCACTAAACTTTTTATTTTTTAATTTTTTATGTATTAAAAAAATTTTTTTTGAGATGGAGTCTCGCTCTGTAACCCAGGCTGGTGTGCACTGGCACGATCTCGGCTCATTGCAGTCTCCGCCTCCCAGGTCCCAGTTCAAGCAATTCTCCTACCTCAGCCTCCCAAGTAGATGGAATTATAGGCATGAGCCACCATGCCCAACTAATTTTTGTATTTTTTAGTAGAGATGGGGTTTCACCATGTTGGCCAGTCTGGTCTTGAACTCCTGACCTTGATCCGCCTGCATTGGCCTCCCAAAGTGCTGGGATTACAGGCATGAGCCACCGTGCCCAGCCGAAAGTTTTTATATTTAAAACATGAGAAACTATACATCCACTCAAATGGCTAAAACCAAAGACCAACAACATCAAGTGTTTCTGAGGATGTAATGTGTGACAACTATTAATGTGGAAGATACCTTGCCAGCAGGGGTGTAAAAAATGGTGGGACTACTTCAGAAAACTATTGGTCACTTTCTTATAAAGTTAAACCTATACTTATACTATGACCTAGGAATTCCACTTCTAAATATTTTCTGAAGAGAAATAAATACATATGTCCACACAAAGATGTGCACATCAATGTGCATAGCAGCTTTGAACATAATGCCAATAAACGGAAACAACCCAAATGTTACTCAAAAGCCAAACAAATGATGGTATAGCCATGCAATGGAATACTACTCAGTAATACAAATGAACAAATTGATCAATGCAGCAACATAGGTGAATTTCCACATGAAACAAAAAAGTGAAGGTTTATACACACCAAAATACATACAATTTCACATATATGAAGTTCAAAAACAAGTGCCACTAAAACCACAGTACTGAAAATCAGAACAATAGTTAACCTTTGTCATGGGGATTCATTGGAAGTCTCACAAGGGAAACTTCTGGGGTGATGGTAATGGTCTGTATCTTAACAGGGGGTGTATACACTTGTCCAAAGACATCTAATTGTGTACTTAAGATCTGTCCATTTCATAAGTACATTATAACTTAATTTAAAAAGAAAAAAAAAGCTCAGCTGTGAATCTATTTTTTCTTGTTTCTTTCATAGTTCTATTTTGAGGAAGCTCATAAAACCATACCTTAACCAAAAAAAAAGCTACATGTTCTTGGTTGGGAAGACTTAATAACATAGGAATATCACCTCTCCTACAAATAACATTAAATTTAACATATTTTCAATGAAAATGTCAACAAGGAGTTTTGCAGTGGCTATTTAACTTTGATCTTGAAATTTGATAAAATGTATTCCAACTTTAGAAGAAAAGTGAAGTGTAAAAAAAAAAACCAGTAAGGGCGAGGTTTTTTTAAGAAATATTAGGACATACCATAAACTCATAAAGTTATAATCAAAACAATATGATGCTAGCATAGAAACTGACAGATCAGTGACACCAACTAGAATATATTTCCCATCCTCCCTTGTCACTGAGTGGCTGCACATCTGAGCTCTGGCTTATGAAACAAGCACAGAAACGTTGCACACTACCTTCAGGCTTATTTATGGGATAAGCCTAAAGGTAGTATGGGTTTTACATGCCTGATTCTCCATGCACTTTTCCATTTCTGGCTAACTAGCTGGAATAGTGATGACTAGCAGGGCAATCCCAGAAGCCTTGTATTGAAGATGGAGAGACCACAAGATGAAAGAAATCAAGTCCCCAAATCACTGTTTGAAAGAAGCAAGTCAGGAGAGCTTCCCGCCCAAAACACCTGCACTAGTTTAGCAAATAACCTTTTATTTTATTAGGCCACCGAGATTTGGAGGGACTTACATGTTATAATGGTTAGTGATAAAGATCCAAATTTGAAGAACAAAGGATAGATTATAAAATTATTTCAGCTAGGTAACTGTCTAGCCATTAAGAGCAAATAAAATTAGGCTCTTTATCATAAATAATAATGAGTTGCAGATAGATTAAAGAGTTGCTTTTTAAGAAATAAAACAAATCCTGTTAAAGCTCCTTGTGAATGCATATACAAACAAGCAGTTACCTTTTAATCAAGATTGAAAACTCTGAAGTTATTAGTTTGGTACAAGAGTAACTGCAGTGTTTGCCATTAAAAGTACTTACTGTTCCATCAACCTATATTTTACTTAAAATATAATACAGTCATTTAGATACAGACATTTAAAATATTAATATATGCATATTTAAAGCTACAGTGTTACAAAGAATGAGATTTTGGAGACCTAGTCATAAAA
The DNA here is from genome assembly GCA_036589455.1 of Ateles fusciceps. Classification (NCBI taxonomy): domain Eukaryota; kingdom Metazoa; phylum Chordata; class Mammalia; order Primates; family Atelidae; genus Ateles; species Ateles fusciceps. The sequence goes on from JAZHEH010001063.1 coordinate 4,257,772, forward strand.
GGCACTGTAACAACCTCTCTTCTGTCTCTCAGATCACTCGCTCTGGGAGAAGTTAGCTACGATGTGGTGGGCAGCCCTACAGAGAGGCCCAAAGTGGGAAGGAAATAAAGCCTCCTGCCTACAGTTAGTGGTATACATGCATACAAGCAAGTAACAAGCATTCTTCTAAGAGTTTGACATATATTAGTATTTAACTCTCATAACTCTTTGGTTGTTATGAGATAGTCTTGTAACTGGCCCAGGATGGTCTCGATGATTTATGATCTTCCTTTTACAGATGAGGAAACTGAGTCACAGAAAATTTGTGAAACTTTTTCAGAATCACATAGGTTGTAAGTGATAGTACTGGGATGAGAAGAATACTGCCTTTTATGTCCATGCTCTTAGACATATTAGTAGATTATTAACGTGAGTTGAAGATAGGGGTAGAAGGCTGGAGGGCTGAAAGACTGGTCAAACAAAGAAAACAGTATTATCACATCATCATAGTTATGCACTTGTAAAATTGTTATATAGATATAAAGCCATTTTTAGTAAGAGTGAAATACTGCAAGTGAATATACATGCAATTTTTTAATTGGCTTAGCTCATACAAACAGTAAATTGTCTTAATTATAATGAACTCACTGTAGTTTCCATTTTTATTCATATTTTACTAATTCAACAAGTATTTAGTCAGTACCTACTGCATGTCAGGACAAATAGTGTGCATATTTGTAATACAGGCCGAGAGAAACAGCAGTAAGGCATAGCTTCTCAACTCAAGGCACTGTCAGTAGTAGGAGAACATGGAAATCAGCAAATTTGCCATATAATGAAATTATGTGAGCCTCCTCACACCTGTAATTCCAACAGGACAGACATAATTAGCTTTTATGCAGCACTTAAAAATAATAATTAAGTACCTGCTGATATCTGCAAATCAACTATGCCAACCAACCACTTATGCTAACCAAACAACTATGTTAACCATTCTCAATTCCTCCCAGCAAACTATTTCATGTGTCTAGGCTAAAATAATATAGATGTACCTAGCATTAGCCCATAGGCTCAAGTGATCATAAAACCTGAACCAAAAAGGAATAAAAAGAGAAGTAAATAATATTTGATTTGTAGGTCTTTTTACTTCAAAAATTCAGTGTATAATCAAGGGTCTGGACATAGCAAAAGAAAGTCATATGTATCTTTTGATGTAGGATTTGTTTGAATAGTTTAGATTTATATGTTGATACTGAGTCCATAAATGCATAAATCCCTGCTGATTCCATCTGGATGAGACCTTTGGCAGTGTCATCTGTCAGGGTTCACATGGAGATTGGGTTGGGCTTCTTTTCAGAACCAGTCTTCAAATTACTTTATACATTGAAGCCTATTATACTAACAAAGTATTTGCCAAATCAGTGTCACAGAATACTAAATGCTTATTTTGCAAAACTCCTCGCAGTTGGAATCCCTGTGTGGAAGCCCAACTATGCCAAGCAAGGTAGCATTTGATTATTAGAAACTCACTGGAACAAACTGTGCCTGTATTCATTCCTATTTCATAAACTACCTTAAAAATAGGCATGAAATAATGTGTTAGGTTTTTGTTTTTTTCCATGAAAGTACATTCAGGAAAACTAAGGTCATTAAGTGTCTCACTGCAGAACAGGCATAAAAGAAACAGGAGAGAGACTGCAGCCCGCAGAGCAGGGCGTTTTCTCTCCTCCATTTTATATTAAATAACTCTGGAGAATCTTGCACAAGAGCCAACCAAAGAAGGAAGGCATAGACCCTTCCTCTGAAGCAGCACCTCAGGCAGTAACTGGCTTGCAATTCTCAATTTCCATGAGTGAATGAACGGCTCTCCAATTGGATCTTCTACCACTCACCCTCTTTCTTCCTACGATTCTGACACACTGGTTTTTTCCCTGCTTTTCTTGTGCCTACCTCAGGGCCTTTGCACTTGTAGAACTCCCCACCAGGAATCTGTCTCCAATTTTTCTCCAGGTCTCTACTCTTATTATTATTTTTTTCTTTTTGAGATGGCGTTTCACTCTTGTTGCCCAGGCTGGAGTGCAATAGTGTGATCTCAGCTCACTGCAACCTCTGCCTCCCGGGTTCAAGTGATTCTCCTGCCTCACCCTCCAGAGTAGCTAGGAGTACAGACGCCTGCCACCACACCCAGCTAATTTTTTGTATTTTTAGTAGAGACAGGGTTTCACCGTTTTAGCCAGAATAGTTTCTATCTCCTGAATTCGTGATCCGCCTGCCTCTGCCTCCCAAAGTGCTGGGATTACAGGCATGAGCCACCGTGCCCGGCCTCTTATTTCACTTGTTAAAGATCCTTTCCTGATCACCCTAACCAAAGGAAATTCACACTCCCGACTCACCATCTTTCCTTTCCCTTGTTCTGTTTTCCTTAGCAGCAGGCATCATTCTCTGGTGTTCTTTTTGTCATTTGTTTTTTACTTGTTAATTGCCTAATTCCCTTTCTGCAGAAGGACAGCTTGGTGAGGGCAGAAGAACCGTGGCTGGTTGAGTCACTGCTATATTCCTAGTGTTTAGAGCTATGCCTGGCACATATTAGGCACTCAACTAATATTTGTTGAATGAACGACAAGAGACAGAAACAGCTAGAGACAGAATGCTAATATAGAAAGACTGTAAATGCCCATTCTAGCTTAAGTTCTTAAGTTGGATACTCCCATTGGAGTTTCCTTAACATCTACGGAAATACCTAGTACACTTTCAGAAGTCTTTCTTTTCAGCAGATTATTTCATGACTGAATTGTGCTGGGTCTTTCTACTTGATTCACAACATTGCAAGGCCAACAGCGGCTTTTGGCCCCAATGCATGACTTTTAATTTCCTGTCCAATTTGTGTCAAGGTTTAAAAACCAAAAGATGAGAGAAAGCCACTCATCCAATTAATAGTGCCAGTTTTATTTCCCCTCATGACTCTAGTGCATTCATGCTGGGGACAAGCCACTTAGACATCTCATTACTTTAATTTCCTCTTCTTTCAACTGTGGGATTAACTAATATGGCTATTAAGAGATTTAATGAGATGATGTTTTTATAATACTGAAGGTGCTATATAAATTTTTTAAAACATAATTAAAATGCTATTTCCTTCTCATCTCTTTCTCTCTATTTTCTGTTTCCAATGCAGAGCCCAGGGTTTCATCTCCTTCCTCCCACAAATTACAGAAAATCACTGCCATTGTGTAATTGCAGTTTAAATGGGCTCTTAAGGTACATATCTGTTTTGTAAAACACAGCTCTCTCGCTTCTGGCACCAAATCTGATGACTGTGATGAGATGTCGATAAACACGATGATGATAATGGCTCTGACAGCTTCATTCCTGGAGGTGTCATTATCTGTGCGAACCATCAGACAACCAGGCCACACCTTAGTCATGGAATCTTAGTGGATTCTAACCATTAAAGCCGCAATTATACAAACACTCCTGATGACTTTGCCTTGCTCG